>JAUIMM010001054.1:1432647-2865295 GCA_031769625.1 Taudactylus pleione
CACTGACACAGAGACACTACTGTAATTATATAAATACCACTGAGGCACAGACACAGAGACACTACTGTAATTATATAAATGCCACTGAGGCACTGACATAGATACACTACTGTGATTATATAAATACCACTGAGGCACTGACCCAGAGACACTACTGTAATTATATAAATACCACTGAGGCAATGACACAGATACACTACTGTGATTATATAAATACAACTGAGGCATTGACACAGAGACACTACTGTAATTATATAAATACCACTGAGGCACTGACACAGAGACACTACCATAATTATATAAATACCACTGAGGCACTGACACGTAGACACTACTGTAATTATATAAATACCACTGAGACACTGACACAGAGACACTACTTTAATAATATAAATACCACTGAGGCACTGACAAAGATACACTACTGTGATTATATAAATACCACTGAGGCACTGACAAAGATACACTACTGTGATTATATAAATACCACTGAGGCACTGACACAGAGACACTACTGTGATTATATAAATACCACTGAGGCACTGACACAGAGACACTACCGTAATTATATAAATACCACTGAGGCACTGACATGTAGACACTACTGTGATTATATAAATACCACTGAGGCACTGACAATGATACACTACTGTGATTATATAAATACCACTGAGGCACTGACACTACTGTGATTATATAAATACCACTGAGGCACTGACACTACTGTGATTATATAAATACCACTGAGGCACTGACATGGAGACACTACTGTAATTATATAAATACCACTGAGGCACTGACACAGAGACACTACTGTAATTATATAAATACCACTGAGGCACTGACAAAGATACATTACTGTGATTATATAAATACCACTGAGGCACAGAGACACTACTGTAATTATATAAATACCACTGAGGCACTGACACAGAGACACTACTGTAATTATATAAATACCACTGAGGCACTGACACAGAGACACTACTGTAATTATATAAATACCACTGAGGAACTGACACAGAAACACTACTGTTAGAATATAAATACCACTGAGGCACTGACAAAGATACAATACTGTGATTAAATAAATACCACTGTGGCACTGACACAGAGACACTACTGTGATTATATAAATACCACTGAGGCACTGACAATGATAGACTACTGTGATTATATAAATACCAATTAAGCACTGACACAGAGACACTACTGTGATTATATAAATACCACTGAGGCACTGACAAGGATACACTACTGTGATTATATAAATACCACTGAGGCACTGACACTACTGTGATAATATAAATACCACTGAGGCACTGACAGTACTGTGATTATATAAATACCACTGAGGCACTGACACAGAGACACTACTGTAATTATATAAATACCACTGAGGCACTGACACAGAGACACTACTGTAATTATATAAATACCACTGAGGCACTGACAAAGATACACTACTGTGATTATATAAATACCACTGAGACACTGACACAGAGACACTACTGTGATTATATAAATACCACTGAGGCACTGACACAGAGACACTACTGTAATTATAAAAATACCACTGAGGCACTGACACAGAGACACTACTGTAATTATATAAATACCACTGAGGCACTGACACAGAGACACTACTGTAATTATATAAATACCACTGAGGCACTGACAAAGATACACTACTGTGTTTATATAAATACCACTGAGGCACTGACACAGAGACATTACTGTGATTATATAAATACCACTGAGGCACTGACACTACTGTGATTATATAAATACCACTGAGGCACTGACACTACTGTGATTATATAAATACCACTGAGGCACTGACAAAGATACACTACTGTGATTATATAAATACCACTGAGACACTGACACAGAGACACAACTGTGATTATATAAATACCACTGAGGCACTGACACAGAAACACTACTGTTATTATATAAATATCACTGAGGCACTGACAAAGATACAATACTGTGATTAAATAAATACCACTGTGGCACTGACACAGAGACACTACTGTGATTATATAAATACCACTGAGGCACTGACACAGAGACACTACTGTGATTATATAAATACCACTGAGGCACTGACACAGAGACACTACTGTGATTATATAAATACCACTGAAGTACTGACAATGATACACTACTTTGATTATATAAATACCACTGAGGCACTGATACTACTGTGACTATATAAATACCACTGAGGCACTGACACTAATGTGATTATATAAATACCACTGAGGCACTGACACAGAGACACTACTGTAATTATATAAATACCACTGAGGCACAGACACAGAGACACTACTGTAATTATATAAATGCCACTGAGGCACTGACATAGATACACTACTGTGATTATATAAATACCACTGAGGCACTGACCCAGAGACACTACTGTAATTATATAAATACCACTGAGGCAATGACACAGATACACTACTGTGATTATATAAATACAACTGAGGCATTGACACAGAGACACTACTGTAATTATATAAATACCACTGAGGCACTGACACAGAGACACTACCATAATTATATAAATACCACTGAGGCACTGACACGTAGACACTACTGTAATTATATAAATACCACTGAGACACTGACACAGAGACACTACTTTAATAATATAAATACCACTGAGGCACTGACAAAGATACACTACTGTGATTATATAAATACCACTGAGGCACTGACAAAGATACACTACTGTGATTATATAAATACCACTGAGGCACTGACACAGAGACACTACTGTGATTATATAAATACCACTGAGGCACTGACACAGAGACACTACCGTAATTATATAAATACCACTGAGGCACTGACATGTAGACACTACTGTGATTATATAAATACCACTGAGGCACTGACAATGATACACTACTGTGATTATATAAATACCACTGAGGCACTGACACTACTGTGATTATATAAATACCACTGAGGCACTGACACTACTGTGATTATATAAATACCACTGAGGCACTGACACGGAGACACTACTGTAATTATATAAATACCACTGAGGCACTGACACAGAGACACTACTGTAATTATATAAATACCACTGAGGCACTGACAAAGATACATTACTGTGATTATATAAATACCACTGAGGCACAGAGACACTACTGTAATTATATAAATACCACTGAGGCACTGACACAGAGACACTACTGTAATTATATAAATACCACTGAGGCACTGACACAGAGACACTACTGTAATTATATAAATACCACTGAGGAACTGACACAGAAACACTACTGTTAGAATATAAATACCACTGAGGCACTGACAAAGATACAATACTGTGATTAAATAAATACCACTGTGGCACTGACACAGAGACACTACTGTGATTATATAAATACCACTGAGGCACTGACACAGAGACACTACTGTGATTAAATAATTACCACTGATGCACTGACACAGAGACACTACTGTGATTATATAAATACCACTGAGACACTGACAATGATAGACTACTGTGATTATATAAATACCAATTAAGCACTGACACAGAGACACTACTGTGATTATATAAATACCACTGAGGCACTGACAAGGATACACTACTGTGATTATATAAATACCACTGAGGCACTGACACTACTGTGATAATATAAATACCACTGAGGCACTGACAGTACTGTGATTATATAAATACCACTGAGGCACTGACACAGAGACACTACTGTAATTATATAAATACCACTGAGGCACTGACACAGAGACACTACTGTAATTATATAAATACCACTGAGGCACTGACAAAGATACACTACTGTGATTATATAAATACCACTGAGACACTGACACAGAGACACTACTGTGATTATATAAATACCACTGAGGCACTGACACAGAGACACTACTGTAATTATAAAAATACCACTGAGGCACTGACACAGAGACACTACTGTAATTATATAAATACCACTGAGGCACTGACACAGAGACACTACTGTAATTATATAAATACCACTGAGGCACTGACATGTAGACACTACTGTGATTATATAAATACCACTGAGGCACTGACAATGATACACTACTGTGATTATATAAATACCACTGAGGCACTGACACTACTGTGATTATATAAATACCACTGAGGCACTGACACTACTGTGATTATATAAATACCACTGAGGCACTGACACGGAGACACTACTGTAATTATATAAATACCACTGAGGCACTGACACAGAGACACTACTGTAATTATATAAATACCACTGAGGCACTGACAAAGATACATTACTGTGATTATATAAATACCACTGAGGCACAGAGACACTACTGTAATTATATAAATACCACTGAGGCACTGACACAGAGACACTACTGTAATTATATAAATACCACTGAGGCACTGACACAGAGACACTACTGTAATTATATAAATACCACTGAGGAACTGACACAGAAACACTACTGTTAGAATATAAATACCACTGAGGCACTGACAAAGATACAATACTGTGATTAAATAAATACCACTGTGGCACTGACACAGAGACACTACTGTGATTATATAAATACCACTGAGGCACTGACACAGAGACACTACTGTGATTAAATAATTACCACTGATGCACTGACACAGAGACACTACTGTGATTATATAAATACCACTGAGACACTGACAATGATAGACTACTGTGATTATATAAATACCAATTAAGCACTGACACAGAGACACTACTGTGATTATATAAATACCACTGAGGCACTGACAAGGATACACTACTGTGATTATATAAATACCACTGAGGCACTGACACTACTGTGATAATATAAATACCACTGAGGCACTGACAGTACTGTGATTATATAAATACCACTGAGGCACTGACACAGAGACACTACTGTAATTATATAAATACCACTGAGGCACTGACACAGAGACACTACTGTAATTATATAAATACCACTGAGGCACTGACAAAGATACACTACTGTGATTATATAAATACCACTGAGACACTGACACAGAGACACTACTGTGATTATATAAATACCACTGAGGCACTGACACAGAGACACTACTGTAATTATAAAAATACCACTGAGGCACTGACACAGAGACACTACTGTAATTATATAAATACCACTGAGGCACTGACACAGAGACACTACTGTAATTATATAAATACCACTGAGGCACTGACAAAGATACACTACTGTGTTTATATAAATACCACTGAGGCACTGACACAGAGACATTACTGTGATTATATAAATACCACTGAGGCACTGACACTACTGTGATTATATAAATACCACTGAGGCACTGACACTACTGTGATTATATAAATACCACTGAGGCACTGACAAAGATACACTACTGTGATTATATAAATACCACTGAGACACTGACACAGAGACACAACTGTGATTATATAAATACCACTGAGGCACTGACACAGAAACACTACTGTTATTATATAAATACCACTGAGGCACTGACAAAGATACAATACTGTGATTAAATAAATACCACTGTGGCACTGACACAGAGACACTACTGTGATTATATAAATACCACTGAGGCACTGACACAGAGACACTACTGTGATTATATAAATACCACTGAGGCACTGACACAGAGACACTACTGTGATTATATAAATACCACTGAGGCACTGACAATGATACACTACTTTGATTATATAAATACCACTGAGGCACTGATACTACTGTGACTATATAAATACCACTGAGGCACTGACACTAATGTGATTATATAAATACCACTGAGGCACTGACACAGAGACACTACTGTAATTAAATAAATACCACTGTGGCACTGTCAAAGAGACACTACTGTAATTATATAAATACCACTGAGGCACTGACAAAGATACACTACTGTGATTATATAAATACTACTGAGACACTGACACAGAGACACTACTGTGATTATATAAATACCACTGAGGCACTGACACAGAAACACTACTGTTATTATATAAATACCACTGAGGCACTGACAAAGATACAATACTGTGATTAAATAAATACCACTGTGGCACTGACACAGAGACACTACTGTGATTATATAAATACCACTGAGGCACTGACACAGAGACATTACTATGATTATATAAATACCACTGAGGCACTGACACAGAGACACTACTGTGATTATATAAATACCACTGAGGCACTGACAATGATACACTACTGTGATTATATAAATACCACTGAGGCACTGACACTACTGTGATTATATAAATATCACTGAGGCACTGACAAAGATACACTACTGTGATTATATAAATACCACTGAGACACTGACACAGAGACACTACTGTGATTATATAAATACCACTGAGGCACTGACACAGAAACACTACTGTTATTATATAAATACCACTGAGGCACTGACAAAGATACAATACTGTGATTAAATAAATACCACTGTGGCACTGACACAGAGACACTACTGTGATTATATAAATACCACTGAGGCACTGACACAGACACACTACTGTGATTATATAAATACCACTGAGGCACTGACACAGAGACACTACTGTGATTATATAAATACCACTGAGGCACTGACAATGATACACTACTGTGATTATATAAATACCACTGAGGCACTGATACTACTGTGACTATATAAATACCACTGAGGCACTGACACTAATGTGATTATATAAATACCACTGTGGCACTGACACATAGACACTACTGTAATTAAATAAATACCACTGTGGCACTGACAAAGAGACACTACTGTAATTATGTAAATACCACTGATGCACTGACACAGAGACACTACTGTGATTATATAAATACCACTGAGACACTGACAATGATAGACTACTGTGATTATATAAATACCAATTAAGCACTGACACAGAGACACTACTGTGATTATATAAATACCACTGAGGCACTGACAAGGATACACTACTGTGATTATAAAAATACCACTGAGGCACTGACACTACTGTGATAATATAAATACCACTGAGGCACTGACAGTACTGTGATTATATAAATACCACTGAGGCACTGACACAGAGACACTACTGTAATTATATAAATACCACTGAGGCACTGACACAGAGACACTACTGTAATTATATAAATACCACTGAGGCACTGACAAAGATACACTACTGTGATTATATAAATACCACTGAGACACTGACACAGAGACACTACTGTGATTATATAAATACCACTGAGGCACTGACACAGAGACACTACTGTAATTATAAAAATACCACTGAGGCACTGACACAGAGACACTACTGTAATTATATAAATACCACTGAGGCACTGACACAGAGACACTACTGTAATTATATAAATACCACTGAGGCACTGACAAAGATACACTACTGTGTTTATATAAATACCACTGAGGCACTGACACAGAGACATTACTGTGATTATATAAATACCACTGAGGCACTGACACTACTGTGATTATATAAATACCACTGAGGCACTGACACTACTGTGATTATATAAATACCACTGAGGCACTGACAAAGATACACTACTGTAATTATATAAATACCACTGAGACACTGACACAGAGACACAACTGTGATTATAAAAATACCACTGAGGCACTGACACAGAAACACTACTGTTATTATATAAATACCACTGAGGCACTGACAAAGATACACTACTGTGATTATATAAATACCACTGAGACACTGACACAGAGACACTACTGTGATTATATAAATACCACTGAGGCACTGACACAGAAACACTACTGTGATTATATAAATACCACTGAGGCACTGACACAGAGACACTACTGTGATTATATAAATACCACTGAGGCACTGACACAGAGACACTACTGTGATTATATAAATACCACTGAAGCACTGACAATGATACACTACTTTGATTATATAAATACCACTGAGGCACTGATACTACTGTGACTAAATAAATACCACTGAGGCACTGACACTAATGTGATTATATAAATACCACTGAGGCACTGACACAGAGACACTACTGTAATTATATAAATACCACTGAGGCACAGACACAGAGACACTACTGTAATTATATAAATGCCACTGAGGCACTGACATAGATACACTACTGTGATTATATAAATACCACTGAGGCACTGACCCAGAGACACTACTGTAATTATATAAATACCACTGAGGCAATGACACAGATACACTACTGTGATTATATAAATACAACTGAGGCATTGACACAGAGACACTACTGTAATTATATAAATACCACTGAGGCACTGACACAGAGACACTACCGTAATTATATAAATACCACTGAGGCACTGACACGTAGACACTACTGTAATTATATAAATACCACTGAGACACTGACACAGAGACACTACTTTAATAATATAAATACCACTGAGGCACTGACAAAGATACACTACTGTGATTATATAAATACCACTGAGGCACTGACAAAGATACACTACTGTGATTATATAAATACCACTGAGGCACTGACACAGAGACACTACTGTGATTATATAAATACCACTGAGGCACTGACACAGAGACACTACCGTAATTATATAAATACCACTGAGGCACTGACATGTAGACACTACTGTGATTATATAAATACCACTGAGGCACTGACAATGATACACTACTGTGATTATATAAATACCACTGAGGCACTGACACTACTGTGATTATATAAATACCACTGAGGCACTGACACTACTGTGATTATATAAATACCACTGAGGCACTGACACGGAGACACTACTGTAATTATATAAATACCACTGAGGCACTGACACAGAGACACTACTGTAATTATATAAATACCACTGAGGCACTGACAAAGATACATTACTGTGATTATATAAATACCACTGAGGCACAGAGACACTACTGTAATTATATAAATACCACTGAGGCACTGACACAGAGACACTACTGTAATTATATAAATACCACTGAGGCACTGACACAGAGACACTACTGTAATTATATAAATACCACTGAGGAACTGACACAGAAACACTACTGTTAGAATATAAATACCACTGAGGCACTGACAAAGATACAATACTGTGATTAAATAAATACCACTGTGGCACTGACACAGAGACACTACTGTGATTATATAAATACCACTGAGGCACTGACACAGAGACACTACTGTGATTAAATAATTACCACTGATGCACTGACACAGAGACACTACTGTGATTATATAAATACCACTGAGACACTGACAATGATAGACTACTGTGATTATATAAATAACAATTAAGCACTGACACAGAGACACTACTGTGATTATATAAATACCACTGAGGCACTGACAAGGATACACTACTGTGATTATATAAATACCACTGAGGCACTGACACTACTGTGATAATATAAATACCACTGAGGCACTGACAGTACTGTGATTATATAAATACCACTGAGGCACTGACACAGAGACACTACTGTAATTATATAAATACCACTGAGGCACTGACACAGAGACACTACTGTAATTATATAAATACCACTGAGGCACTGACAAAGATACACTACTGTGATTATATAAATACCACTGAGACACTGACACAGAGACACTACTGTGATTATATAAATACCACTGAGGCACTGACACAGAGACACTACTGTAATTATAAAAATACCACTGAGGCACTGACACAGAGACACTACTGTAATTATATAAATACCACTGAGGCACTGACACAGAGACACTACTGTAATTATATAAATACCACTGAGGCACTGACAAAGATACACTACTGTGTTTATATAAATACCACTGAGGCACTGACACAGAGACATTACTGTGATTATATAAATACCACTGAGGCACAGACACTACTGTGATTATATAAATACCACTGAGGCACTGACACTACTGTGATTATATAAATACCACTGAGGCACTGACAAAGATACACTACTGTGATTATATAAATACCACTGAGACACTGACACAGAGACACAACTGTGATTATATAAATACCACTGAGGCACTGACACAGAAACACTACTGTTATTATATAAATACCACTGAGGCACTGACAAAGATACAATACTGTGATTAAATAAATACCACTGTGGCACTGACACAGAGACACTACTGTGATTATATAAATACCACTGAGGCACTGACACAGAGACACTACTGTGATTATATAAATACCACTGAGGCACTGACACAGAGACACTACTGTGATTATATAAATACCACTGAGGCACTGACAATGATACACTACTTTGATTATATAAATACCACTGAGGCACTGATACTACTGTGACTATATAAATACCACTGAGGCACTGACACTAATGTGATTATATAAATACCACTGAGGCACTGACACAGAGACACTACTGTAATTAAATAAATACCACTGTGGCACTGTCAAAGAGACACTACTGTAATTATATAAATACCACTGAGGCACTGACAAAGATACACTACTGTGATTATATAAATACTACTGAGACACTGACACAGAGACACTAATGTGATTATATAAATACCACTGAGGCACTGACACAGAAACACTACTGTTATTATATAAATACCACTGAGGCACTGACAAAGATACAATACTGTGATTAAATAAATACCACTGTGGCACTGACACAGAGACACTACTGTGATTATATAAATACCACTGAGGCACTGACACAGAGACATTACTATGATTATATAAATACCACTGAGGCACTGACACAGAGACACTACTGTGATTATATAAATACCACTGAGGCACTGACAATGATACACTACTGTGATTATATAAATACCACTGAGGCACTGACACTACTGTGATTATATAAATATCACTGAGGCACTGACAAAGATACACTACTGTGATTATATAAATACCACTGAGACACTGACACAGAGACACTACTGTGATTATATAAATACCACTGAGGCACTGACACAGAAACACTACTGTTATTATATAAATACCACTGAGGCACTGACAAAGATACAATACTGTGATTAAATAAATACCACTGTGGCACTGACACAGAGACACTACTGTGATTATATAAATACCACTGAGGCACTGACACAGACACACTACTGTGATTATATAAATACCACTGAGGCACTGACACAGAGACACTACTGTGATTATATAAATACCACTGAGGCACTGACAATGATACACTACTGTGATTATATAAATACCACTGAGGCACTGATACTACTGTGACTATATAAATACCACTGAGGCACTGACACTAATGTGATTATATAAATACCACTGTGGCACTGACACATAGACACTACTGTAATTAAATAAATACCACTGTGGCACTGACAAAGAGACACTACTGTAATTATATAAATACCACTGATGCACTGACACAGAGACACTACTGTGATTATATAAATACCACTGAGACACTGACAATGATAGACTACTGTGATTATATAAATACCAATTAAGCACTGACACAGAGACACTACTGTGATTATATAAATACCACTGAGGCACTGACAAGGATACACTACTGTGATTATATAAATACCACTGAGGCACTGACACTACTGTGATAATATAAATACCACTGAGGCACTGACAGTACTGTGATTATATAAATACCACTGAGGCACTGACACAGAGACACTACTGTAATTATATAAATACCACTGAGGCACTGACACAGAGACACTACTGTAATTATATAAATACCACTGAGGCACTGACAAAGATACACTACTGTGTTTATATAAATACCACTGAGGCACTGACACAGAGACATTACTGTGATTATATAAATACCACTGAGGCACTGACACTACTGTGATTATATAAATACCACTGAGGCACTGACACTACTGTGATTATATAAATACCACTGAGGCACTGACAAAGATACACTACTGTGATTATATAAATACCACTGAGACACTGACACAGAGACACAACTGTGATTATAAAAATACCACTGAGGCACTGACACAGAAACACTACTGTTATTATATAAATACCACTGAGGCACTGACAAAGATACAATACTGTGATTAAATAAATACCACTGTGGCACTGACACAGAGACACTACTGTGATTATATAAATACCACTGAGGCACTGACACAGAGACACTACTGTGATTATATAAATACCACTGAGGCACTGACACAGAGACACTACTGTGATTATATAAATACCACTGAGGCACTGACAATGATACACTACTTTGATTATATAAATACCACTGAGGCACTGATACTACTGTGACTATATAAATACCACTGAGGCACTGACACTAATGTGATTATATAAATACCACTGAGGCACTGACACAGAGACACTACTGTAATTAAATAAATACCACTGTGGCACTGTCAAAGAGACACTACTGTAATTATATAAATACCACTGAGGCACTGACAAAGATACACTACTGTGATTATATAAATACCACTGAGACACTGACACAGAGACACTACTGTGATTATATAAATACCACTGAGGCACTGACACAGAAACACTACTGTTATTATATAAATACCACTGAGGCACTGACAAAGATACAATACTGTGATTAAATAAATACCACTGTGGCACTGACACAGAGACACTACTGTGATTATATAAATACCACTGAGGCACTGACACAGAGACATTACTGTGATTATATAAATACCACTGAGGCACTGACACAGAGACACTACTGTGATTATATAAATACCACTGAGGCACTGACAATGATACACTACTGTGATTATATAAATACCACTGAGGCACTGACACTACTGTGATTATATAAATACCACTGAGGCACTGACAAAGATACACTACTGTGATTATATAAATACCACTGAGACACTGACACAGAGACACTACTGTGATTATATAAATACCACTGAGGCACTGACACAGAAACACTACTGTTATTATATAAATACCACTGAGGCACTGACAAAGATACAATACTGTGATTAAATAAATACCACTGTGGCACTGACACAGAGACACTACTGTGATTATATAAATACCACTGAGGCACTGACACAGACACACTACTGTGATTATATAAATACCACTGAGGCACTGACACAGAGACACTACTGTGATTATATAAATACCACTGAGGCACTGACAATGATACACTACTGTGATTATATAAATACCACTGAGGCACTGATACTACTGTGACTATATAAATACCACTGAGGCACTGACACTAATGTGATTATATAAATACCACTGTGGCACTGACACATAGACACTACTGTAATTAAATAAATACCACTGTGGCACTGACAAAGAGACACTACTGTAATTATATAAATACCACTGAGGCACTGACAAAGATACACTATTGTGATTATATAAATACCACTGAGGCACTTATGCTACTGTGATTATATAAATACCACTGAGGCACTGACAAAGATACACTACTGTGATTAAATAAATACTACTGTGGCACTGACAGAGAGACACTACTGTGATTATATGAATACCACGGAGGCACTGACACAGAGACATTACTGTGATTATATAAATACCACTGAGGCACTGACACAGAGACACTACTGTGATTATATAAATACCACTGAGGCACTGACAAAGATACACTACTGTGATTATATAAATACCACTGAGGCACTGACACTACTGTGATTATATAAATACCACTGAGGCACTGACACTACTGTGATTATATAAATACCACTGAGGCACTGACAAAGATACACTACTGTGATTATATAAATACCACTGAGACACTGACACAGAGACACTACTGTGATTATATAAATACCACTGAGGCACTGACACAGAAACACTACTGTTATTATATAAATAGCACTGAGGCACTGACAAAGATACAATAATGTGATTAAATAAATACCACTGTGGCACTGACACAGAGACACTACTGTGATTATATAAATACCACGGTGGCACTGACACAGAGACACTACTGTGATTATATAAATACAACTGAGGCACTGACACAGAGACACTACTGTGATTATATAAATACCACTGAGGCACTGACACTACTGTGATTATATAAATACCACTGAGGCACTGACAGAGATACACTACTGTGATTATATAAATACCACTGAGACACTGACACAGAGACACTACTGTAATTATATAAATACCACTGAGGCACTGACACTACTGTGATTATATAAATACCACTGAGGCACTGACAAAGATACACTACTGTGATTATATAAATACCACTGAGGCACTGACACAGAGACACTACTGTGATTATATAAATACCACTGAGGCACTGACACAGAGACACTACTGTGATTATATAAATACCACTGAGGCACTGACAATGATACACTACTGTGATTATATAAATACCACTGAGGCACTGATACTACTGTGACTATATAAATACCACTGAGGCACTGACACTAATGTGATTATATAAATACCACTGAGGCACTGACACAGAGACACTACTGTAATTAAATAAATACCACTGTGGCACTGATAAAGAGACACTACTGTAATTATATAAATACCACTGAGGCACTGACAAAGATACACTACTGTGATTATATAAATACCACTGAGGCACTGACACAGAGACACTACTGTGATTATATAAATACCACTGAGGCACTGACACAGAGACACTACTGTAATTATAAAAATACCACTGAGGCACTGACAAAGATACACTACTGTGATTATATAAATACCGCTGAGGCACTGACACAGAAAGACTACTGTTATTACATAAATACCACTGAGGCACTGACAAAGATACACTACTATGATTAAATAAATACCTCTGTGGCACTGAGAAAGAGAAACTACTGTGATTATATAAATATCACTGAGGCACTGACACAGAGACACTACTGTGATTATATAAATACCACTGAGGCACTGACACAGAGACACAACTGTAAATATAAAAATACCACTGAGGCACTGACAAAGATACACTACTGTGATTATATAAATATCACTGAGGCACTGATACGGAAACACTACTGTTATTATATAAATACCACTGAGGCACTGACACAGAGACACTACTGTGATTATATAAATTCCACTGAGGCACTGACACAGAGACACTACTGTGATTATATAAATACCACTGAGGCACTGACAAAGATACACTACTGTGATTATATAAATACCACTGAGGCACTGACACTACTGTGATTATATAAATACCATTGAGGCACTGACACTACTGTGATTATATAAATACCACTGAGGCACTGACACAGAGATACTACTGTAATTATAAAAATACCACTGAGGCACTGACACAGAGACACTACTGTAATTATATAAATACCACAGAGGCACTGACAAAGATACACTACTGTGATTATATAAATACCACTGAGACACTGACACAGAGACACTACTGTGATTATATAAATACCACTGAGGCACTGACACAGAGACACTACTGTAATTATAAAAATACCACTGAGGCACTGACAAAGATACACTACTGTGATTATATAAATACCACTGAGGCACTGACACAGAAACACTACTGTTATTATATAAATACAACTGAGGCACTGACAAAGATACACTACTGTGATTAAATAAATACCACTGTGGCACTTACACAGAGACACTACTGTGATTATATAAATACCACTGAGGCACTGACACAGAGACACTACTGTGATTATATAAATACCACTGAGGCACTGACTCAGAGACACTACTGTGATTATATAAATACCACTGAGGCACTGACAATGATACACTACTGTGATTATATAAATACCACTGAGGCACTGATACAGAAACACTCCTGTTATTATATAAATACCACTGAGGCACTGACAAAGATACACTACTGTGATTAAATAAATGCCACTGTGGCACTGACAGAGAGACACTACTGTGATTATATAAATACCACTGAGGCACTGACATAGAGACACTACTGTGATTATATAAATGCCACTGAGGCACTGACACAGAGACACTACTGTGATTATATAAATTCCACTTAGGCACTGACAAAGATACACTACTGTGATTATATAAATACCACTGAGGCACTGACATAGAGACACTACTGTGATTATATAAATGCCACTGAGGCACTGACACAGAGACACTACTGTGATTATATAAATTCCACTTAGGCACTGACAAAGATACACTACTGTGATTATATAAATACCACTGAGGCACTGATACTACTGTGACTATATAAATACCACTGAGGCACTGACACTAATGTGATTATATAAATACCACTGTGGCACTGACACATAGACACTACTGTAATTAAATAAATACCACTGTGGCACTGACAAAGAGACACTACTGTAATTATATAAATACCACTGAGGCACTGACAAAGATACACTATTGTGATTATATAAATACCACTGAGGCACTTATGCTACTGTGATTATATAAATACCACTGAGGCACTGACACTACTGTGATTATATAAATACCACTGAGGCACTGACACAGAGACACTACTGTAATTATATAAATACCACTGAGGCACTGACACAGAGACACTACTGTAATTATATAAATTCCACTGAGGCACTGACATAGATACACTACTGTGATTACATAAATACCACTGAGGCACTGACACAGAGACACTATTGTGATTATATAAATACCACTGAGGCACTGATACAGAAACACTACTGTTATTATATAAATACCACTGAGGCACTGACAAAGATACACTACTGTGATTAAATAAATACTACTGTGGCACTGACAGAGAGACACTACTGTGATTATATGAATACCACGGAGGCACTGACACAGAGACATTACTGTGATTATATAAATACCACTGAGGCACTGACACAGAGACACTACTGTGATTATATAAATACCACTGAGGCACTGACAAAGATACACTACTGTGATTATATAAATACCACTGAGGCACTGACACTACTGTGATTATATAAATACCACTGAGGCACTGACACTACTGTGATTATATAAATACCACTGAGGCACTGACAAAGATACACTACTGTGATTATATAAATACCACTGAGACACTGACACAGAGACACTACTGTGATTATATAAATACCACTGAGGCACTGACACAGAAACACTACTGTTATTATATAAATAGCACTGAGGCACTGACAAAGATACAATAATGTGATTAAATAAATACCACTGTGGCACTGACACAGAGACACTACTGTGATTATATAAATACCACGGTGGCACTGACACAGAGACACTACTGTGATTATATAAATACAACTGAGGCACTGACACAGAGACACTACTGTGATTATATAAATACCACTGAGGCACTGACACTACTGTGATTATATAAATACCACTGAGGCACTGACAGAGATACACTACTGTGATTATATAAATACCACTGAGACACTGACACAGAGACACTACTGTAATTATATAAATACCACTGAGGCACTGACACTACTGTGATTATATAAATACCACTGAGGCACTGACAAAGATACACTACTGTGATTATATAAATACCACTGAGGCACTGACACAGAGACACTACTGTGATTATATAAATACCACTGAGGCACTGACACAGAGACACTACTGTGATTATATAAATACCACTGAGGCACTGACAATGATACACTACTGTGATTATATAAATACCACTGAGGCACTGATACTACTGTGACTATATAAATACCACTGAGGCACTGACACTAATGTGATTATATAAATACCACTGAGGCACTGACACAGAGACACTACTGTAATTAAATAAATACCACTGTGGCACTGATAAAGAGACACTACTGTAATTATATAAATACCACTGAGGCACTGACAAAGATACACTACTGTGATTATATAAATACCACTGATGCACTGACACAGAGACACTACTGTGATTATATAAATACCACTGAGGCACTGACACAGAGACACTACTGTAATTATAAAAATACCACTGAGGCACTGACAAAGATACACTACTGTGATTATATAAATACCGCTGAGGCACTGACACAGAAAGACTACTGTTATTACATAAATACCACTGAGGCACTGACAAAGATACACTACTATGATTAAATAAATACCTCTGTGGCACTGAGAAAGAGAAACTACTGTGATTATATAAATATCACTGAGGCACTGACACAGAGACACTACTGTGATTATATAAATACCACTGAGGCACTGACACAGAGACACAACTGTAAATATAAAAATACCACTGAGGCACTGACAAAGATACACTACTGTGATTATATAAATATCACTGAGGCACTGATACGGAAACACTACTGTTATTATATAAATACCACTGAGGCACTGACACAGAGACACTACTGTGATTATATAAATTCCACTGAGGCACTGACACAGAGACACTACTGTGATTATATAAATACCACTGAGGCACTGACAAAGATACACTACTGTGATTATATAAATACCACTGAGGCACTGACACTACTGTGATTATATAAATACCATTGAGGCACTGACACTACTGTGATTATATAAATACCACTGAGGCACTGACACAGAGATACTACTGTAATTATAAAAATACCACTGAGGCACTGACACAGAGACACTACTGTAATTATATAAATACCACAGAGGCACTGACAAAGATACACTACTGTGATTATATAAATACCACTGAGACACTGACACAGAGACACTACTGTGATTATATAAATACCACTGAGGCACTGACACAGAGACACTACTGTAATTATAAAAATACCACTGAGGCACTGACAAAGATACACTACTGTGATTATATAAATACCACTGAGGCACTGACACAGAAACACTACTGTTATTATATAAATACAACTGAGGCACTGACAAAGATACACTACTGTGATTAAATAAATACCACTGTGGCACTTACACAGAGACACTACTGTGATTATATAAATACCACTGAGGCACTGACACAGAGACACTACTGTGATTATATAAATACCACTGAGGCACTGACTCAGAGACACTACTGTGATTATATAAATACCACTGAGGCACTGACAATGATACACTACTGTGATTATATAAATACCACTGAGGCACTGATACAGAAACACTCCTGTTATTATATAAATACCACTGAGGCACTGACAAAGATACACTACTGTGATTTAATAAGTGCCACTGTGGCACTGACAGAGAGACACTACTGTGATTATATAAATACCACTGAGGCACTGACATAGAGACACTACTGTGATTATATAAATGCCACTGAGGCACTGACACAGAGACACTACTGTGATTATATAAATTCCACTTAGGCACTGACAAAGATACACTACTGTGATTATATAAATACCACTGAGGCACTGACATAGAGACACTACTGTGATTATATAAATGCCACTGAGGCACTGACACAGAGACACTACTGTGATTATATAAATTCCACTTAGGCACTGACAAAGATACACTACTGTGATTATATAAATACCACTGAGGCACTGACACTACTGTGATTATATAAATACCATTGAGGCACTGACACTACTGTGATTATATAAATAACACTGAGGCACTGACACAGAGACACTACTGTAATTATAAAAATACCACTGAGGCACTGACACAGAGACACTACTGTAATTATATAAATACCACTGAGGCACTGACAAAGATATACTACTGTGATTATATAAATACCACTGAGACACTGACACAGAGACACTACTGTGATTATATAAATACTACTGAGGCACTGACACAGAGACACTACTGTAATTATAAAAATACCTCTGAGGTACAGACAAAGATACACTACTGTGATTATATAAATACCACTGAGGCACTGACACAGAAACACTACTGTTATTATATAAATACCACTGAGGCACTGACAAAGATACACTACTGTGATTAAATAAATACCACTGTGGCACTTACACATAGACACTACTGTGATTATGTAAATACCACTGAGGCACTGACACAGAGACACTACTGTGATTATATAAATACCACTGATTCACTGACTCAGAGACACTACTGTGATTATATAAATACCACTGAGGCACTGACAATGATACACTACTGTGATTATATAAATACCACTGAGGCACTGACACTACTGTGATTATATAAATACCACTGAGGCACTGACACTACTGTGATTATATAAATACCACTGAGGCACTGACACAGAGACACTACTGTAATTATATAAATACCACTGAGGCACTGACACAGAGACACTACTGTAATTATATAAATTCCACTGAGGCACTGACATAGATACACTACTGTGATTATATAAATACCACTGAGGCACTGACACAGAGACACTACTGTAATTATATAAATACCACTGAGGCACTGACAAAGATACACTACTGTGATTATATAAATACCACTGAGACACTGACACAGAGACTCTACTGTGATTATATAAATACCACTGAGGCACTGACACAGAGACACTACTGTGATTATATAAATACCACTAAGGCACTGACACAGAGACACTACCGTAATTATATAAATACCACTGAGGCACAGACACAGAGACACTACTGTAATTATATAAATGCCACTGAGGCACTGACATAGATACACTACTGTGATTATATAAATACCACTGAGGCACTGACACAGAGACACTACTGTAAATATATAAATACCAATGAGGCACTGACAAAGATACACTACTGTGATTATATAAATACCACTGAGGCACTGACACAGAGACACTACTGTAATTATATAAAAACCACTGAGGCACTGACACTACTGTGATTATATAAATAACACTGAGGCACTGACACAGAGACACTACTGTAATTATAAAAATACCACTGAGGCACTGACACAGAGACACTACTGTAATTATATAAATACCACTGAGGCACTGACAAAGATATACTACTGTGATTATATAAATACCACTGAGACACTGACACAGAGACACTACTGTGATTATATAAATACCACTGAGGCACTGACACAGAGACACTACTGTAATTATAAAAATACCACTGAGGTACTGACAAAGATACACTACTGTGATTATATAAATACCACTGAGGCACTGACACAGAAACACTACTGTTATTATATAAATACCACTGAGGCACTGACAAAGATACACTACTGTGATTAAATAAATACCACTGTGGCACTTACACAGAGACACTACTGTGATTATATAAATACCACTGAGGCACTGACACAGAGACACTACTGTGATTATATAAATACCACTGATTCACTGACTCAGAGACACTACTGTGATTATATAAATACCACTGAGGCACTGACAATGATACACTACTGTGATTATATAAATACCACTGAGGCACTGACACTACTGTGATTATATAAATACCACTGAGGCACTGACACTACTGTGATTATATAAATACCACTGAGGCACTGACACAGAGACACTACTGTAATTATATAAATACCACTGAGGCACTGACACAGAGACACTACTGTAATTATATAAATTCCACTGAGGCACTGACACAGAGACACTACTGTAATTATATAAATACCACTGAGGCACTGACAAAGATACACTACTGTGATTATATAAATACCACTGAGGCACTGACACAGAGACACTACTGTAATTATATAAATACCACTGAGGCACTGACAAAGATACACTACTGTGATTATATAAATACCACTGAGACACTGACACAGAGACTCTACTGTGATTATATAAATACCACTGAGGCACTGACACAGAGACACTACTGTGATTATATAAATACCACTGAGGCACTGACAAAGATAGACTACTGTGATTATATAAATACCACTGAGGCACTGACACAGAGACGCTACTGTGATTATATAAATACCACTGAGGCACTGACACAGAGACACTACCGTAATTATATAAATACCACTGAGGCACAGACACAGAGACACTACTGTAATTATATAAATGCCACTGAGGCACTGACATAGATACACTACTGTGATTATATAAATACCACTGAGGCACTGAAACAGAGACACTACTGTAAATATATAAATACCACTGAGGCACTGACAAAGATACACTACTGTGATTATATAAATACCACTGAGGCACTGACACAGAGACACTACTGTAATTATATAAAAACCACTGAGGCACTGACACTACTGTAATTATATAAATACCACTGAGGCACTGACAAAGATACACTACTGTGATTATATAAATACCACTGAGACACTGACACAGAGACTCTACTCTGATTATATAAATACCACTGAGGCACTGACACAGAGACACTACTGTAATTATATAAATACCACTGAGGCACTGACAAAGATACACTACTGTGATTATATAAATACCACTGAGGCACTGACAAAGTTACACTACTGTGATTATATAAATACCACTGAGGCACTGACACAGAGACACTACTGTGATTATATAAATACCACTGAGGCACTGACACAGAGACACTACCGTAATTATATAAATACCACTAAGGCACTGACACGTAGACACTACTGTAATTATATAAATACCACTGAGGCACTGACACGGAGACACTACTGTAATTATATAAATACCACTGAGGCACTGACAAAGATAAACTACTGTGATTATATAAATACCACAGAGGCACTGACACAGAGACACTACTGTAATTATATAAATACCACTGAGGCACTGACACAGACACTACTGTAATTATATAAATACCAATGAGGCACTGACACAGAGATACTACTGTGATTATAGAAATACCTCTGAGGCACTGACACAGAGACACTACTGTAATTATATAAATACCACTGAGGCACTGACACAGAGACACTACTGTAATTATATAAATACCACTGAGGCACTGACACAGAGACACTACTGTAATTATAGAAATACCACTGAGGCACTGACACAGAGACACAACTGTAATTATATAAATACCACTGAGGCACTGACACAGAGACACTACTGTAATTATATAAATACCACTGAGGCACTGACACAGAGACACTACGGTAATTATATAAACACCACTGAGGCACTGACACAGATACACTACTGTGATTATATAAATACCACTGAGGCACTGACAAAGATACACTACTGTGATTATATAAATACCACTGAGGCACTGACACAGACACAATACTGTAATTATATAAATACCACTGACGCACTGACAAAGTTACACTACTGTGATTATATAAATACCACTGAGGCACTGACACAGAGACACTACTGTGATTATATAAATACTACTGACGCACTGACAAAGATACACTACTGTGATTATATAAATATCACTGAGGCATTGACACAGAAACACTACTGTTATTATATAAATACCACTGAGGCACTGACAAAGATACACTACTGTGATTAAATAAATACCACTGTGGCACTGACAAAGAGACACTACTGTGATTATATAAATACCACTGAGGCACTGACACAGAGACACTACTGTGATTATATAAATACCACTGAGGCTCTGACACAGAGACACTACTGTGATTATATAAATACCACTGAGGCACTGACAAAGATACACTACTGTGATTATATAAATACCACTGAGGCACTGACACAGACACAATACTGTAATTATATAAATACCACTGACGCACTGACAAAGTTACACTACTGTGATTATATAAATACCACTGAGGCACTGACACAGAGACACTACTGTGATTATATAAATACCACTGAGGCACTGACAAAGATACACTACTGTGATTATATAAATACCACTGAGGCATTGACACAGAAACACTACTGTTATTATATAAATACCACTGAGGCACTGACAAAGATACACTACTGTGATTAAATAAATACCACTGTGGCACTGACAAAGAGACACTACTGTGATTATATAAATACCACTGAGGCACTGACACAGAGACACTACTGTGATTATATAAATACCACTGAGGCTCTGACACAGAGACACTACTGTGATTATATAAATACCACTGAGGCACTGACAATGATACACTACTGTGATTATATAAATACCACTGAGGCACTGACACTACTGTGATTATATAAATACCACTGAGGCACTGACACTACTGTGATTATATAAATACCACTGAGGCACTGACACAGAGACACTACTGTAATTATATAAATACCACTGAGGCACTGACACAGAGACACTACTGTAATTATATAAATACCACTGAGGCACTGACAAATAAACATTACTGTGATTATATAAATACCACTGAGGCACTGACACTACTGTGATTAAATAAATACCACTGTGGCACTGACACAGAGACACTACCGTAATTATATAATTACCACTGAGGCACTGACACGTAGACACTACTGTGATTATATAAATACCACTGAGGCACTGACAATGATACACTACTGTGATTATATAAATACCACTGAGGCACTGACACTACTGTGATTATATAAATACCACTGAGGCACTGACACTACTGTGATTATATAAATACCACTGAGGCACTGACACTACTGTGATTATATAAATACCACTGAGGCACTGACACAGAGACACTACTGTAATTATATAAATACCACTGAGGCACTGACACAGAGACACTACTGTGATTATATAAATACCACTGAGGCACTGACACAGAAACACTACTGTTAGTATATAAATACCACTGAGGCACTGACAAAGATACAATATTGTGATTAAATAAATACCACTGTGGCACTGACACAGAGACACTACTGTGATTATATAAATACAACTGAGGCACTGACACAGAGACACTACTGTGATTATATAAATACCACTGAGGCACTGACACTACTGTGATTATATAAATACCACTGAGGCACTGACAGAGATACACTACTGTGATTATATAAATACCACTGAGACACTGACACAGAGACACTACTGTAATTATATAAATACCACTGAGGCACTGACACTACTGTGATTATATAAATACCACTGAGGCACTGACAAAGATACACTACTGTGATTATATAAATACCACTGAGGCACTGACACAGAGACACTACTGTGATTATATAAATACCACTGAGGCACTGACACAGAGACACTACTGTGATTATATAAATACCACTGAGGCACTGACAATGATACACTACTGTGATTATATAAATACCACTGAGGCACTGATACTACTGTGACTATATAAATACCACTGAGGCACTGACACTAATGTGATTATATAAATACCACTGAGGCACTGACACAGAGACACTACTGTAATTAAATAAATACCACTGTGGCACTGATAAAGAGACACTACTGTAATTATATAAATACCACTGAGGCACTGACAAAGATACACTACTGTGATTATATAAATACCACTGAGGCACTGACACAGAGACACTACTGTGATTATATAAATACCACTGAGGCACTGACACAGAGACACTACTGTAATTATAAAAATACCACTGAGGCACTGACAAAGATACACTACTGTGATTATATAAATACCGCTGAGGCACTGACACAGAAAGACTACTGTTATTACATAAATACCACTGAGGCACTGACAAAGATACACTACTATGATTAAATAAATACCTCTGTGGCACTGAGAAAGAGAAACTACTGTGATTATATAAATATCACTGAGGCACTGACACAGAGACACTACTGTGATTATATAAATACCACTGAGGCACTGACACAGAGACACAACTGTAAATATAAAAATACCACTGAGGCACTGACAAAGATACACTACTGTGATTATATAAATATCACTGAGGCACTGATACGGAAACACTACTGTTATTATATAAATACCACTGAGGCACTGACACAGAGACACTACTGTGATTATATAAATTCCACTGAGGCACTGACACAGAGACACTACTGTGATTATATAAATACCACTGAGGCACTGACAAAGATACACTACTGTGATTATATAAATACCACTGAGGCACTGACACTACTGTGATTATATAAATACCATTGAGGCACTGACACTACTGTGATTATATAAATACCACTGAGGCACTGACACAGAGATACTACTGTAATTATAAAAATACCACTGAGGCACTGACACAGAGACACTACTGTAATTATATAAATACCACAGAGGCACTGACAAAGATACACTACTGTGATTATATAAATACCACTGAGACACTGACACAGAGACACTACTGTGATTATATAAATACCACTGAGGCACTGACACAGAGACACTACTGTAATTATAAAAATACCACTGAGGCACTGACAAAGATACACTACTGTGATTATATAAATACCACTGAGGCACTGACACAGAAACACTACTGTTATTATATAAATACAACTGAGGCACTGACAAAGATACACTACTGTGATTAAATAAATACCACTGTGGCACTTACACAGAGACACTACTGTGATTATATAAATACCACTGAGGCACTGACACAGAGACACTACTGTGATTATATAAATACCACTGAGGCACTGACTCAGAGACACTACTGTAAATATAAAAATACCACTGAGGCACTGACAAAGATACACTACTGTGATTATATAAATATCACTGAGGCACTGATACGGAAACACTACTGTTATTATATAAATACCACTGAGGCACTGACACAGAGACACTACTGTGATTATATAAATTCCACTGAGGCACTGACACAGAGACACTACTGTGATTATATAAATACCACTGAGGCACTGACAAAGATACACTACTGTGATTATATAAATACCACTGAGGCACTGACACTACTGTGATTATATAAATACCATTGAGGCACTGACACTACTGTGATTATATAAATACCACTGAGGCACTGACACAGAGATACTACTGTAATTATAAAAATACCACTGAGGCACTGACACAGAGACACTACTGTAATTATATAAATACCACAGAGGCACTGACAAAGATACACTACTGTGATTATATAAATACCACTGAGACACTGACACAGAGACACTACTGTGATTATATAAATACCACTGAGGCACTGACACAGAGACACTACTGTAATTATAAAAATACCACTGAGGCACTGACAAAGATACACTACTGTGATTATATAAATACCACTGAGGCACTGACACAGAAACACTACTGTTATTATATAAATACAACTGAGGCACTGACAAAGATACACTACTGTGATTAAATAAATACCACTGTGGCACTTACACAGAGACACTACTGTGATTATATAAATACCACTGAGGCACTGACACAGAGACACTACTGTGATTATATAAATACCACTGAGGCACTGACTCAGAGACACTACTGTGATTATATAAATACCACTGAGGCACTGACAATGATACACTACTGTGATTATATAAATACCACTGAGGCACTGATACAGAAACACTCCTGTTATTATATAAATACCACTGAGGCACTGACAAAGATACACTACTGTGATTAAATAAATGCCACTGTGGCACTGACACAGAGACACTACTGTGATTATATAAATACCACTGAGGCACTGACATAGAGACACTACTGTGATTATATAAATGCCACTGAGGCACTGACACAGAGACACTACTGTGATTATATAAATTCCACTTAGGCACTGACAAAGATACACTACTGTGATTATATAAATACCACTGAGGCACTGACACTACTGTGATTATATAAATACCATTGAGGCACTGACACTACTGTGATTATATAAATAACACTGAGGCACTGACACAGAGACACTACTGTAATTATATAAATACCACTGAGGCACTGACAAAGATATACTACTGTGATTATATAAATACCACTGAGACACTGACACAGAGACACTACTGTGATTATATAAACACTACTGAGGCACTGACACAGAGACACTACTGTAATTATAAAAATACCACTGAGGTACAGACAAAGATACACTACTGTGATTATATAAATACCACTGAGGCACTGACACAGAAACACTACTGTTATTATATAAATACCACTGAGGCACTGACAAAGATACACTACTGTGATTAAATAAATACCACTGTGGCACTTACACAGAGACACTACTGTGATTATGTAAATACCACTGAGGCACTGACACAGAGACACTACTGTGATTATATAAATACCACTGATTCACTGACTCAGAGACACTACTGTGATTATATAAATACCACTGAGGCACTGACAATGATACACTACTGTGATTATATAAATACCACTGAGGCACTGACACTACTGTGATTATATAAATACCACTGAGGCACTGACACTACTGTGATTATATAAATACCACTGAGGCACTGACACAGAGACACTACTGTAATTATATAAATACCACTGAGGCACTGACACAGAGACACTACTGTAATTATATAAATTCCACTGAGGCACTGACATAGATACACTACTGTGATTATATAAATACCACTGAGGCACTGACACAGAGACACTACTGTAATTATATAAATACCACTGAGGCACTGACAAAGATACACTACTGTGATTATATAAATACCACTGAGACACTGACACAGAGACTCTACTGTGATTATATAAATACCACTGAGGCACTGACACAGAGACACTACTGTGATTATATAAATACCACTAAGGCACTGACACAGAGACACTACCGTAATTATATAAATACCACTGAGGCACAGACACAGAGACACTACTGTAATTATATAAATGCCACTGAGGCACTGACATAGATACACTACTGTGATTATATAAATACCACTGAGGCACTGACACAGAGACACTACTGTAAATATATAAATACCAATGAGGCACTGACAAAGATACACTACTGTGATTATATAAATACAACTGAGGCACTGACACAGAGACACTACTGTAATTATATAAAAACCACTGAGGCACTGACACTACTGTGATTATATAAATAACACTGAGGCACTGACACAGAGACACTACTGTAATTATAAAAATACCACTGAGGCACTGACACAGAGACACTACTGTAATTATATAAATACCACTGAGGCACTGACAAAGATATACTACTGTGATTATATAAATACCACTGAGACACTGACACAGAGACACTACTGTGATTATATAAATACCACTGAGGCACTGACACAGAGACACTACTGTAATTATAAAAATACCACTGAGGTACTGACAAAGATACACTACTGTGATTATATAAATACCACTGAGGCACTGACACAGAAACACTACTGTTATTATATAAATACCACTGAGGCACTGACAAAGATACACTACTGTGATTAAATAAATACCACTGTGGCACTTACACAGAGACACTACTGTGATTATATAAATACCACTGAGGCACTGACACAGAGACACTACTGTGATTATATAAATACCACTGATTCACTGACTCAGAGACACTACTGTGATTATATAAATACCACTGAGGCACTGACAATGATACACTACTGTGATTATATAAATACCACTGAGGCACTGACACTACTGTGATTATATAAATACCACTGAGGCACTGACACTACTGTGATTATATAAATACCACTGAGGCACTGACACTACTGTGATTATATAAATACCACTGAGGCACTGACACTACTGTGATTATATAAATACCACTGAGGCACTGACAAAGATACACTACTGTGATTATATAAATACCACTGAGACACTGACACAGAGACTCTACTGTGATTATATAAATACCACTGAGGCACTGACACAGAGACACTACTGTGATTATATAAATACCACTGAGGCACTGACAAAGATAGACTACTGTGATTATATAAATACCACTGAGGCACTGACACAGAGACGCTACTGTGATTATATAAATACCACTGAGGCACTGACACAGAGACACTACCGTAATTATATAAATACCACTGAGGCACAGACACAGAGACACTACTGTAATTATATAAATGCCACTGAGGCACTGACATAGATACACTACTGTGATTATATAAATACCACTGAGGCACTGAAACAGAGACACTACTGTAAATATATAAATACCACTGAGGCACTGACAAAGATACACTACTGTGATTATATAAATACCACTGAGGCACTGACACAGAGACACTACTGTAATTATATAAAAACCACTGAGGCACTGACACTACTGTAATTATATAAATACCACTGAGGCACTGACAAAGATACACTACTGTGATTATATAAATACCACTGAGACACTGACACAGAGACTCTACTCTGATTATATAAATACCACTGAGGCACTGACACAGAGACACTACTGTAATTATATAAATACCACTGAGGCACTGACAAAGATACATTACTGTGATTATATAAATACCACTGAGGCACAGAGACACTACTGTAACTATATAAATACCACTGAGGCACTGACACAGAGACACTACTGTAATTATATAAATACCACTGAGGCACTGACACAGAGACACTACTGTAATTATATAAAAACCACTGAGGAACTGACACAGAAACACTACTGTTAGAATATAAATACCACTGAGGCACTGACAAAGATACAATACTGTGATTAAATAAATACCACTGTGGCACTGACACAGAGACACTACTGTGATTATATAAATATCACTGAGGCACTGACACAGAGACACTACTGTGATTAAATAATTACCACTGATGCACTGACACAGAGACACTACTGTGATTATATAAATACCACTGAGACACTGACAATGATAGACTACTGTGATTATATAAATACCAATTAAGCACTGACACAGAGACACTACTGTGATTATATAAATACCACTGAGGCACTGACAAAGATACACTACTGTGATTATATAAATACCACTGAGGCACTGACACTACTGTGATAATATAAATACCACTGAGGCACTGACAGTACTGTGATTATATAAATACCACTGAGGCACTAACAAAGATACACTACTGTGATTATATAAATACCACTGAGGCACTGACACTACTGTGATTATATAAATACCACTGAGGCACTGACACTACTGTGATTATATAAATACCACTGAGGCACTGACAAAGATACACTACTGTGATTATATAAATACCACTGAGACACTGACACAGAGACACTACTGTGATTATATAAATACCACTGAGGCACTGACACAGAAACACTACTGTTATTATATAAATACCACTGAGGCACTGACAAAGATACAATACTGTGATTAAATAAATACCACTGTGGCACTGACACAGAGACACTACTGTGATTATATAAATACCACTGAGGCACTGACACAGAGACACTACTGTGATTATATAAATACCACTGAGGCACTGACACAGAGACACTACTGTGATTATATAAATACCACTGAGGCACTGACAATGATACACTACTTTGATTATATAAATACCACTGAGGCACTGACACTACTGTGACTATATAAATACCACTGAGGCACTGACACTACTGTGACTATATAAATACCACTGAGGCACTGACACTAATGTGATTATATAAATACCACTGAGGCACTGACACAGAGACACTACTGTAATTAAATAAATACCACTGAGGCACTGACAATGATACATTACTGTGATTATATAAATACCACTGAGGCACAGAGACACTACTGTAATTATATAAATACCACTGAGGCACTGACACAGAGACACTACTGTGATTATATAAATACCAATGAGGCACTGATACAGAAACACTACTGTGATTATATAAATACCACTGAGGCACTGACACAGAGACACTACTGTGATTATATAAATACCACTGAGGCACTGACACAGAGACACTACTGTGATTATATAAATACCAATGAGGCACTGATACAGAAACACTACTGTGATTATATAAATACCACTGAGGCACTGACAAAGATACACTACTGTGATTATATAAATACCACTGAGGCACTGACAATACTGTGATTATATAAATACCACTGAGGCACTGACACTACTGTGATTATATAAATACCACTGAGGCACTGACACAGAGACACTACTGTAATTATATAAATACCACTGAGGCACTGACACAGAGACACTACTGTAATTATATAAATACCACTGAGGCACTGACAAAGATACACTACTGTGATTATATAAATACCACTGAGACACTGACACAGAGACACTACTTTGATTATATAAATACCACTGAGGCACTGACACAGAAACACTACTGTTATTATATAAATACCACTGAGGCACTGACAAAGATACAATACTGTGATTAAATAAATACCACTGTGGCACTAACACAGAGACACTACTGTGATTATATAAATACCACTGAGGCAATGACACAGAGACACTACTGTGATTAAATAATTACCATTGAGGCACTGACACAGAGACACTACTGTGATTATATAAATACCACTGAGGCACTGACAATGATACACTACTGTGATTATATAAATAACACTGAGGCACTGACACTACTGTGATTATATTAAATACCACTGAGGCACTGACACAGAGACACTACTGTAATTATATAAATACCACTGAGGCACAGACACAGAGACACTACTGTAATTATATAAATGCCACTGAGGCACTGACATAGATACACTACTGTGATTATATAAATACCACTGAGGCACTGACCCAGAGACACTACTGTAATTATATAAATACCACTGAGGCAATGACACAGATACACTACTGTGATTATATAAATACAACTGAGGCATTGACACAGAGACACTACTGTGATTATATAAATACCACTGAGGCACTGACACAGAGACACTACCGTAATTATATAAATACCACTGAGGCACTGACACGTAGACACTACTGTAATTATATAAATACCACTGAGACACTGACACAGAGACACTACTTTAATAATATAAATACCACTGAGGCACTGACAAAGATACACTACTGTGATTATATAAATACCACTGAGGCACTGACAAAGATAAACTACTGTGATTATATAAATACCACTGAGGCACTGACACAGAGACACTACTGTGATTATATAAATACCACTGAGGCACTGACACAGAGACACTACCGTAATTATATAAATACCACTGAGGCACTGACATGTAGACACTACTGTGATTATATAAATACCACTGAGGCACTGACAATGATACACTACTGTGATTATATAAATACCACTGAGGCACTGACACTACTGTGATTATATAAATACCACTGAGGCACTGACACTACTGTGATTATATAAATACCACTGAGACACTGACACGGAGACACTACTGTAATTATCTAAATACCACTGAGGCACTGACACAGAGACACTACTGTAATTATATAAATACCACTGAGGCACTGACAAAGATACATTACTGTGATTATATAAATACCACTGAGGCACAGAGACACTACTGTAATTATATAAATACCACTGAGGCACTGACACAGAGACACTACTGTAATTATATAAATACCACTGAGGCACTGACACAGAGACACTACTGTAATTATATAAATACCACTGAGGAACTGACACAGAAACACTACTGTTAGAATATAAATACCACTGAGGCACTGACAAAGATACAATACTGTGATTAAATAAATACCACTGTGGCACTGACACAGAGACACTACTGTGATTATATAAATACCACTGAGGCACTGACACAGAGACACTACTGTGATTAAATAATTACCACTGATGCACTGACACAGAGACACTACTGTGATTATATAAATACCACTGAGACACTGACAATGATAGACTACTGTGATTATATAAATACCAATTAAGCACTGACACAGAGACACTACTGTGATTATATAAATACCACTGAGGCACTGACAAGGATACACTACTGTGATTATATAAATACCACTGAGGCACTGACACTACTGTGATAATATAAATACCACTGAGGCACTGACAGTACTGTGATTATATAAATACCACTGAGGCACTGACACAGAGACACTACTGTAATTATATAAATACCACTGAGGCACTGACACAGAGACACTACTGTAATTATATAAATACCACTGAGGCACTGACACAGATACACTACTGTGATTATATAAATACCACTGAGACACTGACACAGAGACACTACTGTGATTATATAAATACCACTGAGGCACTGACACAGAGACACTACTGTAATTATAAAAATACCACTGAGGCACTGACACAGAGACACTACTGTGATTATATAAATACCACTGAGGCACTGACACAGAAACACTACTGTGATTATATAAATACCACTGAGGCACTGACACTACTGTGATTATATAAATACCACTGAGGCACTGACACTACTGTGATTATATAAATACCACTGAGGCACTGACACTACTGTGATTATATAAATACCACTGAGGCACTGACACAGAGACACTAATGTAATTATATAAATACCACTGAGGCACTGACACAGAGACACTACTGTAATTATATAAATTCCACTGAGGCACTGACATAGATACACTACTGTGATTACATAAATACCACTGAGGCACTGACACAGAGACACTACTGTGATTATATAAATACCACTGAGGCACTGATACAGAAACAATACTGATATTATATAAATACCACTGAGGCACTGACAAAGATACACTACTGTGATTAAATAAATACAACTGTGGCACTGACAGAGAGACACTACTGTGTTTATATAAATACCACTGAGGCACTGACACAGAGACATTACTGTGATTATATAAATACCACTGAGGCACTGACACAGAGACACTACTGTGATTATATAAATACCACTGAGGCACTAACAAAGATACACTACTGTGATTATATAAATACCACTGAGGCACTGACACTACTGTGATTATATAAATACCACTGAGGCACTGACACTACTGTGATTATATAAATACCACTGAGGCACTGACAAAGATACACTACTGTGATTATATAAATACCACTGAGACACTGACACAGAGACACAACTGTGATTATATAAATACCACTGAGGCACTGACACTACTGTGATTATATAAATACCACTGAGGCACTGACACGGAGACACTACTGTAATTATATAAATACCACTGAGGCACTGACACAGAGACACTACTGTAATTATATAAATACCACTGAGGCACTGACAAAGATACATTACTGTGATTATATAAATACCACTGAGGCACAGAGACACTACTGTAATTATATAAATACCACTGAGGCACTGACACAGAGACACTACTGTAATTATATAAATACCACTGAGGCACTGACACAGAGACACTACTGTAATTATATAAATACCACTGAGGAACTGACACAGAAACACTACTGTTAGAATATAAATACCACTGAGGCACTGACAAAGATACAATACTGTGATTAAATAAATACCACTGTGGCACTGACACAGAGACACTACTGTGATTATATAAATACCACTGAGGCACTGACACAGAGACACTACTGTGATTAAATAATTACCACTGATGCACTGACACAGAGACACTACTGTGATTATATAAATACCACTGAGACACTGACAATGATAGACTACTGTGATTATATAAATACCAATTAAGCACTGACACAGAGACACTACTGTGATTATATAAATACCACTGAGGCACTGACAAGGATACACTACTGTGATTATATAAATACCACTGAGGCACTGACACTACTGTGATAATATAAATACCACTGAGGCACTGACAGTACTGTGATTATATAAATACCACTGAGGCACTGACACAGAGACACTACTGTAATTATATAAATACCACTGAGGCACTGACACAGAGACACTACTGTAATTATATAAATACCACTGAGGCACTGACAAAGATAAACTACTGTGATTATATAAATACCACTGAGACACTGACACAGAGACACTACTGTGATTATATAAATACCACTGAGGCACTGACACAGAGACACTACTGTAATTATAAAAATACCACTGAGGCACTGACAAAGATACACTACTGTGATTATATAAATACCACTGAGGCACTGACACAGAAACACTACTGTTATTATATAAATACCACTGAGGCACTGACAAAGATACACTACTGTGATTAAATAAATACCACTGTGGCACTGACACAGAGACACTACTGTGATTATGTAAATACCACTTAGGCACTGACACAGAGACACTACTGTGATTATATAAATACCACTGAGGCACTGACACAGAAACACTACTGTGATTATATAAATACCACTGAGGCACTGACACTACTGTGATTATATAAATACCACTGAGGCACTGACACTACTGTGATTATATAAATACCACTGAGGCACTGACACTACTGTGATTATATAAATACCACTGAGGCACTGACAAAGATACACTACTGTGATTATATAAATACCACTGAGACACTGACACAGAGACACAACTGTGATTATATAAATACCACTGAGGCACTGACACAGAAACACTACTGTTATTATATAAATACCACTGAGGCACTGACAAAGATACAATACTGTGATTAAATAAATACCACTGTGGCACTGACACAGAGACACTACTGTGATTATATAAATACCACTGAGGCACTGACAAAGATACACTACTGTGATTATATAAATACCACTGAGACACTGACACAGAGACACTACTGTGATTATATAAATACCACTGAGGCACTGACACAGAAACACTACTGTTATTATATAAATACCACTGAGGCACTGACAAAGATACAATACTGTGATTAAATAAATACCACTGTGGCACTGACACAGAGACACTACTGTGATTATATAAATACCACTGAGGCACTGACACAGAAACACTACTGTTATTATATAAATACCACTGAGGCACTGACAAAGATACAATACTGTGATTAAATAAATACCACTGTGACACTGACACAGAGACACTACTGTGATTATATAAATACCACTGAGGCACTGACACAGACACACTACTGTGATTATATAAATACCACTGAGGCACTGACACAGAGACACTACTGTGATTATATAAATACCACTGAGGCACTGACAATGATACACTACTGTGATTATATAAATACCACTGAGGCACTGATACTACTGTGACTATATAAATACCACTGAGGCACTGACACTAATGTGATTATATAAATACCACTGTGGCACTGACACATAGACACTACTGTAATTAAATAAATACCACTGTGGCACTGACAAAGAGACACTACTGTAATTATATAAATACCACTGAGGCACTGACAAAGATACACTACTGTGATTATATAAATACCACTGAGGCACTGACACTACTGTGATTATATAAATACCACTGAGGCACTGACACAGAGACACTACTGTAATTATATAAATACCACTGAGGCACTGACACAGAGACACTACTGTAATTATATAAATTCCACTGAGGCACTGACATAGATACACTACTGTGATTACATAAATACCACTGAGGCACTGACACTACTGTGATTATATAAATACCACTGAGGCACTGACACTACTGTGATTATATAAATACCACTGAGGCACTGACAAAGATACACTACTGTGATTATATAAATACCACTGAGACACTGACACAGAGACACTACTGTGATTATATAAATACCACTGAGGCACTGACACAGAAACACTACTGTTATTATATAAATACCACTGAGGCACTGACAAAGATACAATACTGTGATTAAATAAATACCACTGTGGCACTGACACAGAGACACTACTGTGATTATATAAATACCACTGAGGCACTGACACAGAGACACTACTGTGATTATATAAATACCACTGAGGCACTGACACAGAGACACTACTGTGATTTTATAAATACCACTGAGGCACTGACAATGATACACTACTTTGATTACATAAATACCACTGAGGCACTGATACTACTGTGACTATATAAATACCACTGAGGCACTGACACTAATGTGATTATATAAATACCACTGAGGCACTGACACAGAGACACTACTGTAATTAAATAAATACCACTGAGGCACTGACAATGATACATTACTGTGATTATATAAATACCACTGAGGCACAGAGACACTACTGTAATTATATAAATACCACTGAGGCACTGACACAGACACACTACTGTAATTATATAAATACCACTGAGGCACTGACACAGAGACACTACTGTAATTATATAAATACCACTGAGGCACTGACAAAGATACACTACTGTGATTATATAAATACCACTGAGACACTGACATAGATACACTACTGTGATTACATAAATACCACTGAGGCACTGACACAGAGACACTACTGTGATTATATAAATACCACTGAGGCACTGATACAGAAACAATACTGTTATTATATAAATACCACTGAGGCACTGACAAAGATACACTACTGTGATTAAATAAATACTACTGTGGCACTGACAGAGAGACACTACTGTGTTTATATAAATACCACTGAGGCACTGACACAGAGACATTACTGTGATTATATAAATACCACTGAGGCACTGACACAGAGACACTACTGTGATTATATAAATACCACTGAGGCACTAACAAAGATACACTACTGTGATTATATAAATACCACTGAGGCACTGACACTACTGTGATTATATAAATACCACTGAGGCACTGACACTACTGTGATTATATAAATACCACTGAGGCACTGACAAAGATACACTACTGTGATTATATAAATACCACTGAGACACTGACACAGAGACACAACTGTGATTATATAAATACCACTGAGGCACTGACACTACTGTGATTATATAAATACCACTGAGGCACTGACACGGAGACACTACTGTAATTATATAAATACCACTGAGGCACTGACACAGAGACACTACTGTAATTATATAAATACCACTGAGGCACTGACAAAGATACATTACTGTGATTATATAAATACCACTGAGGCACAGAGACACTACTGTAATTATATAAATACCACTGAGGCACTGACACAGAGACACTACTGTAATTATATAAATACCACTGAGGCACTGACACAGAGACACTACTGTAATTATATAAATACCACTGAGGAACTGACACAGAAACACTACTGTTAGAATATAAATACCACTGAGGCACTGACAAAGATACAATACTGTGATTAAATAAATACCACTGTGGCACTGACACAGAGACACTACTGTGATTATATAAATACCACTGAGGCACTGACACAGAGACACTACTGAGATTAATTAATAACCACTGATGCACTGACACAGAGACACTACTGTGATTATATAAATACCACTGAGACACTGACAATGATAGACTACTGTGATTATATAAATACCAATTAAGCACTGACACAGAGACACTACTGTGATTATATAAATACCACTGAGGCACTGACAAGGATACACTACTGTGATTATATAAATACCACTGAGGCACTGACACTACTGTGATAATATAAATACCACTGAGGCACTGACAGTACTGTGATTATATAAATACCACTGAGGCACTGACACAGAGACACTACTGTAATTATATAAATACCACTGAGGCACTGACACAGAGACACTACTGTAATTATATAAATACCACTGAGGCACTGACACAGAAACACTACTGTTAGAATATAAATACCACTGAGGCACTGACAAAGATACAATACTGTGATTAAATAAATACCACTGTGGCACTGACACAGAGACACTACTGTGATTATATAAATACCACTGAGGCACTGACACAGAGACACTACTGTGATTAAATAATTACCACTGATGCACTGACACAGAGACACTACTGTGATTATATAAATACCACTGAGACACTGACAATGATAGACTACTGTGATTATATAAATACCAATTAAGCACTGACACAGAGACACTACTGTGATTATATAAATACCACTGAGGCACTGACAAGGATACACTACTGTGATTATATAAATACCACTGAGGCACTGACACTACTGTGATAATATAAATACCACTGAGGCACTGACAGTACTGTGATTATATAAATACCACTGAGGCACTGACACAGAGACACTACTGTAATTATATAAATACCACTGAGGCACTGACACAGAGACACTACTGTAATTATATAAATACCACAGAGGCACTGACACAGATACACTACTGTGATTATATAAATACCACTGAGACACTGACACAGAGACACTACTGTGATTATATAAATACCACTGAGGCACTGACACAGAGACACTACTGTAATTATAAAAATACCACTGAGGCACTGACACAGAGACACTACTGTGATTATATAAATACCACTGAGGCACTGACACAGAAACACTACTGTGATTATATAAATACCACTGAGGCACTGACACTACTGTGATTATATAAATACCACTGAGGCACTGACACTACTGTGATTATATAAATACCACTGAGGCACTGACACTACTGTGATTATATAAATACCACTGAGGCTCTGACACAGAGACACTAATGTAATTATATAAATACCACTGAGGCACTGACACAGAGACACTACTGTAATTATATAAATTCCACTGAGGCACTGACATAGATACACTACTGTGATTACATAAATACCACTGAGGCACTGACACAGAGACACTACTGTGATTATATAAATACCACTGAGGCACTGATACAGAAACAATACTGATATTATATAAATACCACTGAGGGGCACTGACAAAGATACACTACTGTGATTAAATAAATACAACTGTGGCACTGACAGAGAGACACTACTGTGTTTATATAAATACCACTGAGGCACTGACACAGAGACATTACTGTGAGTATATAAATACCACTGAGGCACTGACACAGAGACACTACTGTGATTATATAAATACCACTGAGGCACTAACAAAGATACACTACTGTGATTATATAAATACCACTGAGGCACTGACACTACTGTGATTATATAAATACCACTGAGGCACTGACACTACTGTGATTATATAAATACCACTGAGGCACTGACAAAGATACACTACTGTGATTATATAAATACCACTGAGACACTGACACAGAGACACAACTGTGATTATATAAATACCACTGAGGCACTGACACTACTGTGATTATATAAATACCACTGAGGCACTGACACGGAGACACTACTGTAATTATATAAATACCACTGAGGCACTGACACAGAGACACTACTGTAATTATATAAATACCACTGAGGCACTGACAAAGATACATTACTGTGATTATATAAATACCACTGAGGCACAGAGACACTACTGTAATTATATAAATACCACTGAGGCACTGACACAGAGACACTACTGTAATTATATAAATACCACTGAGGCACTGACACAGAGACACTACTGTAATTATATAAATACCACTGAGGAACTGACACAGAAACACTACTGTTAGAATATAAATACCACTGAGGCACTGACAAAGATACAATACTGTGATTAAATAAATACCACTGTGGCACTGACACAGAGACACTACTGTGATTATATAAATACCACTGAGGCACTGACACAGAGACACTACTGTGATTAAATAATTACCACTGATGCACTGACACAGAGACACTACTGTGATTATATAAATACCACTGAGACACTGACAATGATAGACTACTGTGATTATATAAATACCAATTAAGCACTGACACAGAGACACTACTGTGATTATATAAATACCACTGAGGCACTGACAAGGATACACTACTGTGATTATATAAATACCACTGAGGCACTGACACTACTGTGATAATATAAATACCACTGAGGCACTGACAGTACTGTGATTATATAAATACCACTGAGGCACTGACACAGAGACACTACTGTAATTATATAAATACCACTGAGGCACTGACACAGAGACACTACTGTAATTATATAAATACCACTGAGGCACTGACAAAGATACACTACTGTGATTATATAAATACCACTGAGACACTGACACAGAGACACTACTGTGATTATATAAATACCACTGAGGCACTGACACAGAGACACTACTGTAATTATAAAAATACCACTGAGGCACTGACAAAGATACACTACTGTTATTATATAAATACCACTGAGGCACTGACAAAGATACACTACTGTGATTAAATAAATACCACTGTGGCACTGACACAGAGACACTACTGTGATTATGTAAATACCACTTAGGCACTGACACAGAGACACTACAGTGATTATATAAATACCACTGAGGCACTGACACAGAAACACTACTGTGATTATATAAATACCACTGAGGCACTGACACTACTGTGATTATATAAATACCACTGAGGCACTGACACTACTGTGATTATATAAATACCACTGAGGCACTGACACTACTGTGATTATATAAATACCACTGAGGCACTGACAAAGATACACTACTGTTATTATATAAATACCACTGAGACACTGACACAGAGACACAACTGTGATTATATAAATACCACTGAGGCACTGACACAGAAACACTACTGTTATTATATAAATACCACTGAGGCACTGACAAAGATACAATACTGTGATTAAATAAATACCACTGTGGCACTGACACAGAGACACTACTGTGATTATATAAATACCACTGAGGCACTGACAAAGATACACTACTGTGATTATATAAATACCACTGAGACACTGACACAGAGACACTACTGTGATTATATAAATACCACTGAGGCACTGACACAGAAACACTACTGTTATTATATAAATACCACTGAGGCACTGACAAAGATACAATACTGTGATTAAATAAATACCACTGTGGCACTGACACAGAGACACTACTGTGATTATATAAATACCACTGAGGCACTGACACAGAAACACTACTGTTATTATATAAATACCACTGAGGCACTGACAAAGATACAATACTGTGATTAAATAAATACCACTGTGACACTGACACAGAGACACTACTGTGATTATATAAATACCACTGAGGCACTGACACAGACACACTACTGTGATTATATAAATACCACTGAGGCACTGACACAGAGACACTACTGTGATTATATAAATACCACTGAGGCACTGACAATGATACACTACTGTGATTATATAAATACCACTGAGGCACTGATACTACTGTGACTATATAAATACAACTGAGGCACTGACACTAATGTGATTATATAAATACCACTGTGGCACTGACACATAGACACTACTGTAATTAAATAAATACCACTGTGGCACTGACAAAGAGACACTACTGTAATTATATAAATACCACTGAGGCACTGACAAAGATACACTACTGTGATTATATAAATACCACTGAGGCACTGACACTACTGTGATTATATAAATACCACTGAGGCACTGACACAGAGACACTACTGTAATTATATAAATACCACTGAGGCACTGACACAGAGACACTACTGTAATTATATAAATTCCACTGAGGCACTGACATAGATACACTACTGTGATTACATAAATACCACTGAGGCACTGACAAAGATACACTACAGTGATTAAATAAATACTACTGTGGCACTGACAGAGAGACACTACTGTGTTTATATAAATACCACTGAGGCACTGACACAGAGACATTACTGTGATTATATAAATACCACTGAGGCACTGACACAGAGACACTACTGTGATTATATAAATACCACTGAGGCACTAACAAAGATACACTACTGTGATTATATAAATACCACTGAGGCACTGACACTACTGTGATTATATAAATACCACTGAGGCACTGACACTACTGTGATTATATAAATACCACTGAGGCACTGACAAAGATACACTACTGTGATTATATAAATACCACTGAGACACTGACACAGAGACACTACTGTGATTATATAAATGCCACTGAGGCACTGACACAGAAACACTACTGTTATTATATAAATACCACTGAGGCACTGACAAAGATACAATACTGTGATTAAATAAATACCACTGTGGCACTGACACAGAGACACTACTGTGATTATATAAATACCACTGAGGCACTGACACAGAGACACTACTGTGATTATATAAATACCACTGAGGCACTGACACAGAGACACTACTGTGATTATATAAATACCACTGAGGCACTGACAATGATACACTACTTTGATTATATAAATACCACTGAGGCACTGATACTACTGTGACTATATAAATACCACTGAGGCACTGACACTAATGTGATTATATAAATACCACTGAGGCACTGACACAGAGACACTACTGTAATTAAATAAATACCACTGAGGCACTGACAATGATACATTACTGTGATTATATAAATACCACTGAGGCACAGAGACACTACTGTAATTATATAAATGCCACTGAGGCACTGACACAGACACACTACTGTAATTATATAAATACCACTGAGGCACTGACACAGAGACACTACTGTAATTATATAAATACCACTGAGGCACTGACAAAGATACACTACTGTGATTATATAAATACCACAGAGACACTGACACAGAGACACTACTGTGATTATATAAATACCACTGAGGCACTGACACAGAGACACTACTGTGATTATATAAATACCAATGAGGCACTGATACAGAAACACTACTGTTATTATATAAATACCACTGAGGCACTGACAAAGATACACTACTATTAAATAAATACCACTGTGGCACTGACAGAGAGACACTACTGTGATTATATAAATACCACTGAGGCACTGACACAGAGACACTACTGTGATTATATAAATACCACTGAGGCACTGACACAGAGACACTACTGTGATTATATAAATACCACTGAGGCACTGACAAAGATACACTACTGTGATTATATAAATACCACTGAGGCACTGACAATACTGTGATTATATAAATACCACTGAGGCACTGACACTACTGTGATTATATAAATACCACTGAGGCACTGACACAGAGACACTACTGTAATTATATAAATACCACTGAGGCACTGACACAGAGACACTACTGTAATTATATAAATACCACTGAGGCACTGACAAAGATACACTACTGTGATTATATAAATACCACTGAGACACTGACACAGAGACACTACTGTGATTATATAAATACCACTGAGGCACTGACAAAGAAACACTACTGTTATTATATAAATACCACTGAGGCACTGACAAAGATACAATACTGTCATTAAATAAATACCACTGTGGCACTAACACAGAGACACTACTGTGATTAAATAATTACCATTGAGGCACTGACACAGAGACACTACTGTGATTATATAAATACCACTGAGGCACTGACAATGATACACTACTGTGATTATATAAATAACACTGAGGCACTGACACTACTGTGATTATATAAATACCACTGAGGCACTGACACTACTATGAATATATTAAATACCACTGAGGCACTGACACAGAGACACTACTGTAATTATATAAATACCACTGAGGCACAGACACAGAGACACTACTGTAATTATATAAATGCCACTGAGGCACTGACATAGATACACTACTGTGATTATATAAATACCACTGAGGCACTGACCCAGAGACACTACTGTAATTATATAAATACCACTGAGGCAATGACACAGATACACTACTGTGATTATATAAATACAACTGAGGCATTGACACAGAGACACTACTGTGATTATATAAATACCACTGAGGCACTGACACAGAGACACTACTGTAATTATAGAAATACCACTGAGGCACTGACAAAGATACACTACTGTGATTATATAAATACCACTGAGGCACTGACAAAGATACACTACTGTGATTATATAAATACCACTGAGACACTGACACAGAGACTCTACTGTGATTATATAAATACCACTGAGGCACTGACACAGAGACACTACTGTAATTATATAAATACCACTGAGGCACTGACAAAGATACACTACTGTGATTATATAAATACCACTGAGGCACTGACAAAGATACACTACTGTGATTATATAAATACCACTGAGGCACTGACACAGAGACACTACTGTGATTATATAAATACCACTGAGGCACTGACACAGAGACACTACCGTAATTATATAAATACCACTGAGGCACTGACACGTAGACACTACTGTAATTATATAAATACCACTGAGACACTGACACAGAGACACTACTTTAATAATATAAATACCACTGAGGCACTGACAAAGATACACTACTGTGATTATATAAATACCACTGAGGCACTGACAAAGATACACTACTGTGATTATATAAATACCACTGAGGCACTGACACAGAGACACTACTGTGATTATATAAATACCACTGAGGCACTGACACAGAGACACTACCGTAATTATATAAATACCACTGAGGCACTGACATGTAGACAATACTGTGATTATATAAATACCACTGAGGCACTGACAATGATACACTACTGTGATTATATAAATACCACTGAGGCACTGACACTACTGTGATTATATAAATACCACTGAGGCACTGACACTACTGTGATTATATAAATACCACTGAGGCACTGACACGGAGACACTACTGTAATTATATAAATACCACTGAGGAACTGACACAGAAACACTACTGTTAGAATATAAATACCACTGAGGCACTGACAAAGATACAATACTGTGATTAAATAAATACCACTGTGGCACTGACACAGAGACACTACTGTGATTATATAAATACCACTGAGGCACTGACACAGAGACACTACTGTGATTAAATAATTACCACTGATGCACTGACACAGAGACACTACTGTGATTATATAAATACCACTGAGACACTGACAATGATAGACTACTGTGATTATATAAATACCAATTAAGCACTGACACAGAGACACTACTGTGATTATATAAATACCACTGAGGCACTGACAAGGATACACTACTGTGATTATATAAATACCACTGAGGCACTGACACTACTGTGATAATATAAATACCACTGAGGCACTGACAGTACTGTGATTATATAAATACCACTGAGGCACTGACACAGAGACACTACTGTAATTATATAAATACCACTGAGGCACTGACACAGAGACACTACTGTAATTATATAAATACCACTGAGGCACTGACAAAGATACACTACTGTGATTATATAAATACCACTGAGACACTGACACAGAGACACTACTGTGATTATATAAATACCACTGAGGCACTGACACAGAGACACTACTGTAATTATAAAAATACCACTGAGGCACTGACAAAGATACACTACTGTGATTATATAAATACCACTGAGGCACTGACACAGAAACACTACTGTTATTATATAAATACCACTGAGGCACTGACAAAGATACACTACTGTGATTAAATAAATACCACTGTGGCACTGACACAGAGACACTACTGTGATTATATAAATACCACTGAGGCACTGACACAGAGACACTACTGTGATTATATAAATACCACTTAGGCACTGACACAGAAACACTACTGTGATTATATAAATACCACTGAGGCACTGACACTACTGTGATTATATAAATACCACTGAGGCACTGACACTACTGTGATTATATAAATACCACTGAGGCACTGACACTACTGTGATTATATAAATACCACTGAGGCACTGACACAGAGACACTAATGTAATTATATAAATACCACTGAGGCACTGACACAGAGACACTACTGTAATTATATAAATTCCACTGAGGCACTGACATAGATACACTACTGTGATTACATAAATACCACTGAGGCACTGACACAGAGACACTACTGTGATTATATAAATACCACTGAGGCACTGATACAGAAACAATACTGTTATTATATAAATACCACTGAGGCACTGACAAAGATACACTACTGTGATTAAATAAATACTACTGTGGCACTGACAGAGAGACACTACTGTGTTTATATAAATACCACTGAGGCACTGACACAGAGACATTACTGTGATTATATAAATACCACTGAGGCACTGACACAGAGACACTACTGTGATTATATAAATACCACTGAGGCACTAACAAAGATACACTACTGTGATTATATAAATACCACTGAGGCACTGACACTACTGTGATTATATAAATACCACTGAGGCACTGACACTACTGTGATTATATAAATACCACTGAGGCACTGACAAAGATACACTACTGTGATTATATAAATACCACTGAGACACTGACACAGAGACACAACTGTGATTATATAAATACCACTGAGGCACTGACACTACTGTGATTATATAAATACCACTGAGGCACTGACACGGAGACACTACTGTAATTATATAAATACCACTGAGGCACTGACACAGAGACACTACTGTAATTATATAAATACCACTGAGGCACTGACAAAGATACATTACTGTGATTATATAAATACCACTGAGGCATAGAGACACTACTGTAATTATATAAATACCACTGAGGCACTGACACAGAGACACTACTGTAATTATATAAATACCACTGAGGCACTGACACAGAGACACTACTGTAATTATATAAATACCACTGAGGAACTGACACAGAAACACTACTGTTAGAATATAAATACCACTGAGGCACTGACAAAGATACAATACTGTGATTAAATAAATACCACTGTGGCACTGACACAGAGACACTACTGTGATTATATAAATACCACTGAGGCACTGACACAGAGACACTACTGTGATTAAATAATTACCACTGATGCACTGACACAGAGACACTACTGTGATTATATAAATACCACTGAGACACTGACAATGATAGACTACTGTGATTATATAAATACCAATTAAGCACTGACACAGAGACACTACTGTGATTATATAAATACCACTGAGGCACTGACAAGGATACACTACTGTGATTATATAAATACCACTGAGGCACTGACACTACTGTGATAATATAAATACCACTGAGGCACTGACAGTACTGTGATTATATAAATACCACTGAGGCACTGACACAGAGACACTACTGTAATTATATAAATACCACTGAGGCACTGACACAGAGACACTACTGTAATTATATAAATACCACTGAGGCACTGACACAGAAACACTACTGTTAGAATATAAATACCACTGAGGCACTGACAAAGATACAATACTGTGATTAAATAAATACCACTGTGGCACTGACACAGAGACACTACTGTGATTATATAAATACCACTGAGGCACTGACACAGAGACACTACTGTGATTAAATAATTACCACTGATGCACTGACACAGAGACACTACTGTGATTATATAAATACCACTGAGACACTGACAATGATAGACTACTGTGATTATATAAATACCAATTAAGCACTGACACAGAGACACTACTGTGATTATATGCATACCACTGAGGCACTGACAAGGATACACTACTGTGATTATATAAATACCACTGAGGCACTGACACTACTGTGATAATATAAATACCACTGAGGCACTGACAGTACTGTGATTATATAAATACCACTGAGGCACTGACAAAGATACACTACTGTGATTATATAAATACCACTGAGACACTGACACAGAGACTCTACTGTGATTATATAAATACCACTGAGGCACTAACACAGAGACACTACTGTGATTATATAAATACCATTGAGGCACTGACACTACTGTGATTATATAAATACCACTGAGGCACTGACACAGAGACACTACTGTAATTATAAAAATACCACTGAGGCACTGACACAGAGACACTACTGTAATTATATAAATACCACTGAGGCACTGACACAGAGACACTACTGTAATTATAAAAATACCACTGAGGCACTGACAAAGATACACTACTGTGATTATATAAATATCACTGAGGCACAGATACAGAAACACTACTGTTATTATATAAATACCACTGAGACACTGACAAAGATACACTACTGTGATTAAATAAATGCCACTGTGGCACTGACAGAGAGACACTACTGTGATTATATAAATACCACTGAGGCACTGACACAGAGACACTACTGTGATTATATAAATGCCACTGAGGCACTGACACTGAGACACTACTGTGATTGTATAAATACCACTGAGGCACTGACAAAGATACACTACTGTGATTATATAAATACCACTGAGGCACTGACACTACTGTGATTATATAAATACCACTGAGGCACTGACACTACTGTGATTATATAAATACCACTGAGGCACTGACACTACTGTGATTATATAAATACCACGGAGGCACTGACACAGAGACACTACTGTAATTATATAAATACCACTGAGGCACTGACACAGAGACACTACTGTAATTATATAAATTCCACTGAGGCACTGACATAGATACACTACTGTGATTATATAAATACCACTGAGGCACTGACACAGATACACTACTGTGATTATATAAATACCACTGAGGCACTGACACAGAGACACTACTGTGATTATATAAATACCACTGAGGCACTGACACAGAGACACTACCGTAATTATATAAATACCACTGAGGCACAGACACAGAGACACTACTGTAATTATATAAATGCCACTGAGGCACTGACACAGAGACACTACTGTGATTATATAAATACCACTGAGGCACTGACACTACTGTGATTATATAAATACCATTGAGGCACTGACACTACTGTGATTATATAAATACCACTGAGGCACTGACACAGAGACACTACTGTAATTATAAAAATACCACTGACGCACTGACACAGAGACACTACTGTAATTATATAAATACCATTGAGGCACTGACACAACTGTGATTATATAAATACCATTGAGGCACTGACACTACTATGATTAAATAAATACCACTGTGGCACTGACAGAGAGACACTACTGTGATTATATAAATACCACTGAGGCACTGACACAGAGACACTACTGTGATTATATAAATGCCACTGAGGCACTGACACAGAGACACTACTGTGATTATATAAATACCATTGAGGCACTGACACAACTGTGATTATATAAATACCACTGAGGCACTGACACTACTGTGATTATATAAATACCACTGAGGCACTGACAGAGAGACACTACTGTGATTATATAAATACCACTGAGGCACTGACACAGAGACACTACTGTAATTATATAAATACCACTGAGGCACTGACAAAGATACACTACTGTGATTAAATAAATACCACTGTGGCACTGACAAAGAGACACTACTGTGATTATATAAATACCACTGAGGCACTGACACAGAGACACTACTGTGATTATATAAATACCACTGAGGCACTTACACAGAGACACTACTGTGATTATATAAATACCACTGAGGCACTGACAATGATACACTACTGTGATTATATAAATACCACTGAGGCACTGACACTACTGTGATTATATAAATACCACTGAGGCACTGACAATACTGTGATTATATAAATACCACTGAGGCACTGACACAGAGACACTACAGTAATTATATAAATACCACTGAGGCACTGACACAGAGACACTACTGTAATTATATAAATTCCACTGAGGCACTGACATAGATACACTACTGTGATTATATAAATACCACTGAGGCACTGACACAGAGACACTACTGTAATTATATAAATACCAATGAGGCACTGACAAAGATACACTACTGTGATTATATAAATACCACTGAGACACTGACACAGAGACTCTACTGTGATTATATAAATACCACTGAGGCACTAACACAGAGACACTACTGTGATTATATAAATACCACTGAGGCACTGACACAGAGACACTACCGTAATTATTTAAATACCACTGAGGCACAGACACAGAGACACTACTGTAATTATATAAATGCCACTGAGGCACTGACATAGATACACTACTGTGATTATATAAATACCACTGAGGCACTGACACAGAGACACTACTGTAATTATATAAATACCACTGAGGCACTGACAAAGATACACAACTGTGATTATATAAATACCACTGAGGCACTGACACAGAGACATTACTGTAATTATATAAAAACCACTGAGGCACTGACACTACTGTAATTATATAATTACCACTGTGGCACTTACACAGAGACACTACTGTGATTATATAAATACCACTGAGGCACTGACACAGAGACACTACTGTGATTATATAAATACCACTGAGGCACTGACACAGAGACACTACTGTGATTATATAAATATCACTGAGGCACTGACAATGATACACTACTGTGATTATATAAATACCACTGAGGCACTGACACTACTGTGATTATATAAATACCACTGAGGCACCGACACTACTGTGATTATATAAATACCACTGAGACACTGACACAGAGACACTACAGTAATTATATAAATACCACTGAGGCACTGACACAGAGATACTACTGTAATTATATAAATTCCACTGAGGCACTGACATAGATACACTACTGTGTTTATATAAATACCACTGAGGCACTGACACAGAGACACTACTGTAATTATATAAATACCATTGAGGCACTGACACAACTGTGATTATATAAATACCATTGAGGCACTGACACTACTATGATTAAATAAATACCACTGTGGCACTGACAGAGAGACACTACTGTGATTATATAAATACCACTGAGGCACTGACACAGAGACACTACTGTGATTATATAAATGCCACTGAGGCACTGACACAGAGACACTACTGTGATTATATAAATACCATTGAGGCACTGACACAACTGTGATTATATAAATACCACTGAGGCACTGACACTACTGTGATTATATAAATACCACTGAGGCACTGACAGAGAGACACTACTGTGATTATATAAATACCACTGAGGCACTGACACAGAGACACTACTGTAATTATATAAATACCACTGAGGCACTGACAAAGATACACTACTGCGATTAAATAAATACCACTGTGGCACTGACAAAGAGACACTACTGTGATTATATAAATACCACTGAGGCACTGACACAGAGACACTACTGTGATTATATAAATACCACTGAGGCACTTACACAGAGACACTACTGTGATTATATAAATACCACTGAGGCACTGACAATGATACACTACTGTGATTATATAAATACCACTGAGGCACTGACACTACTGTGATTATATAAATACCACTGAGGCACTGACAATACTGTGATTATATAAATACCACTGAGGCACTGACACAGAGACACTACAGTAATTATATAAATACCACTGAGGCACTGACACAGAGACACTACTGTAATTATATAAATTCCACTGAGGCACTGACATAGATACACTACTGTGATTATATAAATACCACTGAGGCACTGACACAGAGACACTACTGTAATTATATAAATACCAATGAGGCACTGACAAAGATACACTACTGTGATTATATAAATACCACTGAGACACTGACACAGAGACTCTACTGTGATTATATAAATACCACTGAGGCACTAACACAGAGACACTACTGTGATTATATAAATACCACTGAGGCACTGACACAGAGACACTACCGTAATTATTTAAATACCACTGAGGCACAGACACAGAGACACTACTGTAATTATATAAATGCCACTGAGGCACTGACATAGATACACTACTGTGATTATATAAATACCACTGAGGCACTGACACAGAGACACTACTGTAATTATATAAATACCACTGAGGCACTGACAAAGATACACAACTGTGATTATATAAATACCACTGAGGCACTGACACAGAGACATTACTGTAATTATATAAAAACCACTGAGGCACTGACACTACTGTAATTATATAATTACCACTGTGGCACTTACACAGAGACACTACTGTGATTATATAAATACCACTGAGGCACTGACACAGAGACACTACTGTGATTATATAAATACCACTGAGGCACTGACACAGAGACACTACTGTGATTATATAAATACCACTGAGGCACTGACAATGATACACTACTGTGATTATATAAATACCACTGAGGCACTGACACTACTGTGATTATATAAATACCACTGAGGCACCGACACTACTGTGATTATATAAATACCACTGAGACACTGACACAGAGACACTACAGTAATTATATAAATACCACTGAGGCACTGACACAGAGATACTACTGTAATTATATAAATTCCACTGAGGCACTGACATAGATACACTACTGTGATTATATAAATACCACTGAGGCACTGACACAGAGACACTACTGTGATTATATAAATACTACTGTGGCACTGACACAGAGACACTACTGTAATTATTTAAATACCACTGAGGCACAGACACAGAGACACTACTGTAATTATATAAATGCCACTGAGGCACTGACATAGATACACTACTGTGATTATATAAATACCACTGAGGCACTGACACAGAGACACTACTGTAATTATATAAATACCACTGAGGCACTGACAAAGATACACAACTGTGATTATATAAATACCACTGAGGCACTGACACAGAGACATTACTGTAATTATATAAAAACCACTGAGGCACTGACACTACTGTAATTATATAAATACCACTGTGGCACTTACACAGAGACACTACTGTGATTATATAAATACCACTGAGGCACTGACACAGAGACACTACTGTGATTATATAAATACCACTGAGGCACTGACACAGAGACACTACTGTGATTATATAAATACCACTGAGGCACTGACAATGATACACTACTGTGATTATATAAATACCACTGAGGCACTGACACTACTGTGATTATATAAATACCACTGAGGCACCGACACTACTGTGATTATATAAATACCACTGAGACACTGACACAGAGACACTACAGTAATTATATAAATACCACTGAGGCACTGACACAGAGACACTACTGTAATTATATAAATTCCACTGAGGCACTGACATAGATACACTACTGTGATTATATAAATACCACTGAGGCACTGACACAGAGACACTACTGTAATTATATAAATACCACTGAGGCACTGACAAAGATACACTACTGTGATTATATAAATACCACTGAGACACTGACACAGAGACTCTACTGTGATTATATAAATACCACTGAGGCACTAACACAGAGACACTACTGTGATTATATAAATACCACTGAGGCACTGACACAGAGACACTACTGTGATTATATAAATACCACTGAGGCACTGACACAGAGACACTACCGTAATTATTTAAATACCACTGAGGCACAGACACAGAAACACTACTGTAATTATATAAATGCCACTGAGGCACTGACATAGATACACTACTGTGATTATATAAATACCACTGAGGCACTGACACAGAGACACTACTGTGATTATATAAATACCACTGAGGCACTGACACTACTGTGATTATATAAATACCATTGAGGCACTGACACTACTGTGATTATATAAATACCACTGAGGCACTGACACAGAGACACTACTGTAATTATAAAAATACCACTGACGCACTGACACAGAGACACTACTGTAATTATATAAATACCATTGAGGCACTGACACAACTGTGATTATATAAATACCATTGAGGCACTGACACTACTGTGATTAAATAAATACCACTGTGGCACTGACAGAGAGACACTACTGTGATTATATAAATACCACTGAGGCACTGACACAGAGACACTACTGTGATTATATAAATGCCACTGAGGCACTGACACAGAGACACTACTGTGATTATATAAATACCATTGAGGCACTGACACAACTGTGATTATATAAATACCACTGAGGCACTGACACTACTGTGATTATATAAATACCACTGAGGCACTGACAGAGAGACACTACTGTGATTATATAAATACCACTGAGGCACTGACACAGAGACACTACTGTAATTATATAAATATCACTGAGGCACTGACAAAGATACACTACTGTGATTATATAAATACCACTGAGTCACTGACAAAGAGACACAACTGTGATTATATAAATACCACTGAGGCACTGACACTACTGTGATTATATAAATACCACTGAGGCACTGACAGAGAGACACTACTGTGATTATATAAATACCACTGAGGCACTGACACAGAGACACTACTGTAATTATATAAATACCACTGAGGCACTGACAAAGATACACTACTGTGATTAAATAAATACCACTGTGGCACTGACAAAGAGACACTACTGTGATTATATAAATACCACTGAGGCACTGACACAGAGACACTACTGTGATTATATAAATACCACTGAGGCACTTACACAGAGACACTACTGTGATTATATAAATACCACTGAGGCACTGACAATGATACACTACTGTGATTATATAAATACCACTGAGGCACTGACACTACTGAGATTATATAAATACCACTGAGGCCCTGACACTACTGTGATTATATAAATACCACTGAGGCACTGACACAGAGACACTACAGTAATTATATAAATACCACTGAGGCACTGACACAGAGACACTACTGTAATTATATAAATTCCACTGAGGCACTGACATAGATACACTACTGTGATTATATAAATACCACTGAGGCACTGACACAGAGACACTACTGTAATTATATAAATACCAATGAGGCACTGACAAGGATACACTACTGTGATTATATAAATACCACTGAGACACTGACACAGAGACTCTACTGTGATTATATAAATACCACTGAGGCACTAACACAGAGACACTACTGTGATTATATAAATTCCACTGAGGCACTGACACAGAGACACTACTGTAATTATATAAATACCACTGAGGCACTGACAAAGATACACAACTGTGATTATATAAATACCACTGAGGCACTGACACAGAGACATTACTGTAATTATATAAAAACCACTGAGGCACTGACACTACTGTAATTATATAAATACCACTGTGGCACTTACACAGAGACACTACTGTGATTATATAAATACCACTGAGGCACTGACACAGAGACACTACTGTGATTATATAAATACCACTGAGGCACTGACACAGAGACACTACTGTGATTATATAAATACCACTGAGGCACTGACAATGATACACTACTGTGATTATATAAATACCACTGAGGAACTGACACTACTGTGATTATATAAATACCACTGAGGCACCGACACTACTGTGATTATATAAATACCACTGAGACACTGACACAGAGACACTACAGTAATTATATAAATACCACTGAGGCACTGACACAGAGACACTACTTTAATTATATAAATTCCACTGAGGCACTGACATAGATACACTACTGTGATTATATAAATACCACTGAGGCACTGACACAGAGACACTACTGTGATTATATAAATACCACTGAGGCACTGACACAGAGACACTACTGTAATTATTTAAATACCACTGAGGCACAGACACAGAGACACTACTGTAATTATATAAATGCCACTGAGGCACTGACATAGATACACTACTGTGATTATATAAATACCACTGAGGCACTGACACAGAGACACTACTGTAATTATATAAATACCACTGAGGCACTGACAAAGATACACAACTGTGATTATATAAATACCACTGAGGCACTGACACAGAGACATTACTGTAATTATATAAAAACCACTGAGGCACTGACACTACTGTAATTATATAAATACCACTGAGGCACTGACACAGAGACTCTACTGTGATTATATAAATACCACTGAGGCACTGACACAGAGACACTACTGTGATTATATAAATACCACTGAGGCACTGACACAGAGACACTACTGTGATTATATAAATACCACTGAGGCACTGACAATGATACACTACTGTGATTATATAAATACCACTGAGGCACTGACACTACTGTGATTATATAAATACCACTGAGGCACCGACACTACTGTGATTATATAAATACCACTGAGACACTGACACAGAGACACTACAGTAATTATATAAATACCACTGAGGCACTGACACAGAGACACTACTGTAATTATATAAATTCCACTGAGGCACTGACATAGATACACTACTGTGATTATATAAATACCACTGAGGCACTGACACAGAGACACTACTGTAATTATATAAATACCACTGAGGCACTGACAAAGATACACTACTGTGATTATATAAATACCACTGAGACACTGACACAGAGACTCTACTGTGATTATATAAATACCACTGAGGCACTAACACAGAGACACTACTGTGATTATATAAATACCACTGAGGCACTGACACAGAGACACTACTGTGATTATATAAATACCACTGAGGCACTGACACAGAGACACTACCGTAATTATTTAAATACCACTGAGGCACAGACACAGAAACACTACTGTAATTATATAAATGCCACTGAGGCACTGACATAGATACACTACTGTGATTATATAAATACCACTGAGGCACTGACACAGAGACACTACTGTAATTATATAAATACCACTGAGGCACTGACAAAGATACACTACTGTGATTATATAAATACCACTGAGGCACTGACACAGAGACTCTACTGTGATTATATAAATACCACTGAGGCACTGACAAAGATACACTATTGTGATTATATAAATACCACTGAGGCACTGACAAAGATACACTACTGTGATTATATAAATACCACTGAGGCACTGACACAGAGACACTACTGTGATTATATAAATACCACTGAGGCACTGACACAGAGACACTACCGTAATTATATAAATACCACTGAGGCACTGACACGTAGACACTACTGTAATTATATAAATACCACTGAGGCACTGACAGGGAGACACTACTGTAATTATATAAATACCACTGAGGCACTGACAAAGATAAACTACTGTGATTATATAAATACCACAGAGACACTGACACAGAGACACTACTGTAATTATATAAATACCACTGAGGCACTGACACAGACACTACTGTAATTATATTAATACCAATTAGGCACTGACACAGAGATACTACTGTGATTATAGAAATACCTCTGAGGCACTGACACAGAGACACTACTGTAATTATATAAATACCACTGAGGCACTGACACAGAGACACTACTGTAATTATATAAATACCACTGAGGCACTGACACAGAGACACTACTGTAATTATAGAAATACCACTGAGGCACTGACACAGAGACACAACTGTAATTATATAAGTACCACTGAGGTACTGACACAGAGACACTACTGTAATCATATAAAAACCACTGAGGCACTGACACTACTGTAATTATATAACGACCACTGAGGCACTGACAAAGATACACTACTGTCATTATATAAATACCACTGAGACACTGACACAGAGACATTACTGTGATTCTATAAATACCACTGAGGCACTGACACAGAGACACTACTGTGATTATATAAATACCACTGAGGCACTGACACAGAGACACTACTGTAATTATATAAATACCACTGAGGCACTGACAAAGATACATTACTGTGATTATATAAATACCACTGATGCACTGACACAGAGACACTACTGTAATTATATAAATACCACTGAGGCACTGATTCAGAGACACTACTGTAATTATATAAATACCACTGAGGCACTGACACAGATACACTACTGTGATTATATAAATACCACTGAGGTACTGACACAGAGACACTACTGTAATTATAGAAATACCACTGAGGCACTGACACAGAGACACTACTGTAATTATATAAAAACCACTGAGGCACTGACACTACTGTAATTATATAAATACCACTGAGGCACTGACAAAGATACACTACTGTGATTATATAAATACCACTGAGACACTGACACAGAGACTCTACTGTGATTATATAAATACCACTGAGGCACTGACACAGAGACACTACTGTAATTATATAAATACCACTGAGGCACTGACAAAGATACACTATTGTGATTATATAAATACCACTGAGGCACTGACAAAGATACACTACTGTGATTATATAAATACCACTGAGGCACTGACACAGAGACACTACTGTGATTATATAAATACCACTGAGGCACTGACACAGAGACACTACCGTAATTATATAAATACCACTGAGGCACTGACACGTAGACACTACTGTAATTATATAAATACCACTGAGGCACTGACACGGAGACACTACTGTAATTATATAAATACCACTGAGGCACTGACAAAGATAAACTACTGTGATTATATAAATACCACAGAGACACTGACACAGAGACACTACTGTAATTATATAAATACCACTGAGGCACTGACACAGACACTACTGTAATTATATTAATACCAATTAGGCACTGACACAGAGATACTACTGTGATTATAGAAATACCTCTGAGGCACTGACACAGAGACACTACTGTAATTATATAAATACCACTGAGGCACTGACACAGAGACACTACTGTAATTATATAAATACCACTGAGGCACTGACACAGAGACACTACTGTAATTATAGAAATACCACTGAGGCACTGACACAGAGACACAACTGTAATTATATAAGTACCACTGAGGTACTGACACAGAGACACTACTGTAATCATATAAAAACCACTGAGGCACTGATACAGAGACACTACTGTAATTATATAAATACCACTGAGGCACTGACACAGATACACTACTGTAATTATATAACGACCACTGAGGCACTGACAAAGATACACTACTGTCATTATATAAATACCACTGAGACACTGACACAGAGACATTACTGTGATTCTATAAATACCACTGAGGCACTGACACAGAGACACTACTGTGATTATATAAATACCACTGAGGCACTGACACAGAGACACTACTGTAATTATATAAATACCACTGAGGCACTGACAAAGATACATTACTGTGATTATATAAATACCACTGATGCACTGACACAGATACACTACTGTGATTATATAAATACCACTGAGGTACTGACACAGAGACACTACTGTAATTATAGAAATACCACTGAGGCACTGACACAGAGACACTACTGTAATTATATAAATACCACTGAGGCACTGACACAGAGACACTACTGTAATTATATAAATACCACTGAGGCACTGACAAAGATACACTACTGTGATTATATAAATACCACTGAGGCACTGATACAGAGACACTATTGTAATCATATAAAAACCACTGAGGCACTGACACTACTTTAATTATATAAATACCACTGAGGCACTGACAAAGATACACTACTGTGATTATATAAATACCACTGAGACACTGACACAGATACTCTACTGTGATTATATAAATACCACTGAGGCACTGACACAGAGACACTACTGTAATTATATAAATACCACTGAGGCACTGACAAAGATACACTATTGTGATTATATAAATACCACTGAGGCACTGACAAAGATACACTACTGTGATTATATAAATACCACGGAGGCACTGACACAGAGACACTACTGTGATTATATAAATACCACTGAGGCACTGACACAGAGACACTACCGTAATTATATAAATACCACTGAGGCACTGACACGTAGACACTACTGTAATTATATAAATACCACTGAGGCACTGACACGGAGACACTACTGTAATAATATAAATACCACTGACGCACTGACAAAGATAAACTACTGTGATTATATAAATACCACAGAGACACTGACACAGAGACACTACTGTAATTATATAAATACCACTGAGGCACTGACACAGAGATACTACTGTGATTATAGAAATACCTCTGAGGCACTGACACAGAGACACTACTGTAATTATATAAATACCACTGAGGCACTGACACAGAGACACTACTGTAATTATATAAATACCACTGAGGCACTGACACAGAGACACTACTGTAATTATAGAAATACCACTGAGGCACTGACACAGAGACACAACTGTAATTATATAAGTACCACTGAGGTACTGACACAGAGACACAACTGTAATTATATAAATACCACTGAGGCACTGACAAAGATACACTACTGTGATTATATAAATACCACTGAGGCACTGACACAGATACACTACTGTGATTATATAAATACCACTGAGTCACTGAGAAAGATACACTACTGTGATTATATAAATACCACTGAGGCACTAACACAGAGACAATACTGTAATTATATAAATACCACTGACGCACTGACACAGAGACACTACTGTAATTATATAAATGCCACTGAGGCACTGACATAGATACACTACTGAGATTATATAAATACCACTGAGGCACTGACAAAGATACACTACTGTGATTATATAAATACCACTGAGGCACTGACACAGAGACACTACTGTAATTATATAAATACCACTGAGGCACTGACACAGAGACACTACTGTAATTATATAAATACCACTGAGGCACTGACAAAGATACACTACTGTGATTATATAAATACCTCTGAGGCACTGACACAGAGACACTACTGTAATCATATAAAAACCACTGAGGCACTGACACTACTGTAATTATATAAAGACCACTGAGGCACTGACATAGATACACTTCTGAGATTATATAAATACCACTGAGGCACTGACAAAGATACACTACTGTGATTATATAAATACCACTGAGGCACTGACACAGAGACACTACTGTAATTATATAAATACCACTGAGGCACTGACACAGAGACACTACTGTAATTATATAAATACCACTGAGGCACTGACAAAGATACACTACTGTGATTATATAAATACCTCTGAGGCACTGACACAGAGACACTACTGTAATCATATAAAAACCACTGAGGCACTGACACTACTGTAATTATATAAAGACCACTGAGGCACTGACAAAGATACACTACTGTGATTATATAAATACCACTGAGGCACTGACACAGAGACACTACTGTGATTATATAAATACCACTGAGGCACTGACACAGAGACACTACTGTGATTATATAAATACCACTGAGGCACTGACAATGATACACTACTGTGATTATATAAATACCACTGAGGCACTGACACTACTGTGATTATATAAATACCACTGAGGCACTGACACTACTGTGATTATATAAATACCACTGAGGCACTGACACTACTGTGATTATATAAATACCACTGAGGCACTGACACAGAGACACTACTGTAATTATATAAATACCACTGAGGCACTGACACAGAGACACTACTGTAATTATATAAATACCACTGAGGCACTGACAAAGAAACATTACTGTGATTATATAAATACCACTGAAGCACAGACACAGAGACACTACTGTAATTATATAAATACCACTGAGGCACTGACACAGAGACACTACTGTAATTATATAAATACCACTGAGGCACCGACACAGATACACTACTGTGATTATATAAATACCACTGAGGCTCTGACACAGATACACTACTGTGATTATATAAATACCACTGAGGCACTGACACAGAGACACTACTGTAATTATATAAATACCACTGAGGCACTGACACAGAGACACTACTGTAATTATATAAATACCACTGAGGCACTGACAAAGATACACTACTGTGATTATATAAATACCACTGAGACACTGACACAGAGACACTACTGTGATTATATAAATACCACTGAGGCACTGACACAGAGACACTACTGTAATTATAAAAATACCACTGAGGCACTGACAAAGATACCCTACTGTGATTATATAAATATCACTGAGGCACTGATACAGAAACACTACTGTTATTATATAAATATCACTGAGGCACTGACAAAGATACACTACTGTGATTAAATAAATACCACTTTGGCACTGACAGAGAGACACTACTGTGATTATATAAATACCACTGAGGCACTGACACAGAGACACTACTGTGATTATATAAATGCCACTGAGGCACTGACACAGAGACACTACTGCGATTATATAAATACCATTGAGGCACTGACACAACTGTGATTATATAAATACCACTGAGGCACCGACACTACTGTGATTATATAAATACCACTGAGGCACTGACACAGAGACACTACTGTAATTATATAAATACCACTGAGGCACTGACACAGAGACACTACTGTAATTATATAAATACCACTGAGGCACTGACAAAGATACACTACTGTGATTATATAAATACCACTGAGGCACTGACAAAGATACACTACTGTGATTAAATAAATACCACTGTGGCACTGACAAAGAGACACTACTGTGATTATATAAATACCACTGAGGCACTTACACAGAGACACTACTGTGATTATATAAATACCACTGAGGCACTGACAATGATACACTACTGTGATTATATAAATACCACTGAGGCACTGACACTACTGTGATTATATAAATACCACTGAGGCACTGACACTACTGTGATTATATAAATACCACTGAGGCACTGACACAGAGACACTACTGTAATTATATAAATACCACTGAGGCACTGACACAGAGACACTACTGTAATTATATAAATACCACTGAGGCACTGACAAAGAAACATTACTGTGATTATATAAATACCACTGAGGCACAGACACAGAGACACTACTGTGATTATATAAATACCACTGAGGCACTGACACAGAGACACTACTGTAATTATATAAATACCACTGAGGCACTGACACAGATACACTACTGTAATTATATAAATACCACTGAGGCACTGACAAAGATACACTACTGTGATTATATAAATACCACTGAGACACTGACACAGAGACACTACTGTGATTATATAAATACCACTGAGGCACTGACGCAGAGACACTACTGTAATTATAAAAATACCACTGAGGCACTGACAAAGATACACTACTGTGATTATATAAATATCACTGAGGCACTGATACAGAAACACTACTGTTATTATATAAATACCACTGAGGCACTGACAAAGATACACTACTGTGATTATATAAATACCTCTGAGGCACTGACACAGAGACACTACTGTAATCATATAAAAACCACTGAGGCACTGACACTACTGTAATTATATAAAGACCACTGAGGCACTGACAAAGATACACTACTGTGATTATATAAATACCACTGAGGCACTGACACAGAGACACTACTGTGATTATATAAATACCACTGAGGCACTGACACAGAGACACTACTGTGATTATATAAATACCACTGAGGCACTGACAATGATACACTACTGTGATTATATAAATACCACTGAGGCACTGACACTACTGTGATTATATAAATACCACTGAGGCACTGACACTACTGTGATTATATAAATACCACTGAGGCACTGACACTACTGTGATTATATAAATACCACTGAGGCACTGACACAGAGACACTACTGTAATTATATAAATACCACTGAGGCACTGACACAGAGACACTACTGTAATTATATAAATACCACTGAGGCACTGACAAAGAAACATTACTGTGATTATATAAATACCACTGAAGCACAGACACAGAGACACTACTGTAATTATATAAATACCACTGAGGCACTGACACAGAGACACTACTGTAATTATATAAATACCACTGAGGCACCGACACAGATACACTACTGTGATTATATAAATACCACTGAGGCTCTGACACAGATACACTACTGTGATTATATAAATACCACTGAGGCACTGACACAGAGACACTACTGTAATTATATAAATACCACTGAGGCACTGACACAGAGACACTACTGTAATTATATAAATACCACTGAGGCACTGACAAAGATACACTACTGTGATTATATAAATACCACTGAGACACTGACACAGAGACACTACTGTGATTATATAAATACCACTGAGGCACTGACACAGAGACACTACTGTAATTATAAAAATACCACTGAGGCACTGACAAAGATACCCTACTGTGATTATATAAATATCACTGAGGCACTGATACAGAAACACTACTGTTATTATATAAATATCACTGAGGCACTGACAAAGATACACTACTGTGATTAAATAAATACCACTTTGGCACTGACAGAGAGACACTACTGTGATTATATAAATACCACTGAGGCACTGACACAGAGACACTACTGTGATTATATAAATGCCACTGAGGCACTGACACAGAGACACTACTGCGATTATATAAATACCATTGAGGCACTGACACAACTGTGATTATATAAATACCACTGAGGCACCGACACTACTGTGATTATATAAATACCACTGAGGCACTGACACAGAGACACTACTGTAATTATATAAATACCACTGAGGCACTGACACAGAGACACTACTGTAATTATATAAATACCACTGAGGCACTGACAAAGATACACTACTGTGATTATATAAATACCACTGAGGCACTGACAAAGATACACTACTGTGATTAAATAAATACCACTGTGGCACTGACAAAGAGACACTACTGTGATTATATAAATACCACTGAGGCACTTACACAGAGACACTACTGTGATTATATAAATACCACTGAGGCACTGACAATGATACACTACTGTGATTATATAAATACCACTGAGGCACTGACACTACTGTGATTATATAAATACCACTGAGGCACTGACACTACTGTGATTATATAAATACCACTGAGGCACTGACACAGAGACACTACTGTAATTATATAAATACCACTGAGGCACTGACACAGAGACACTACTGTAATTATATAAATACCACTGAGGCACTGACAAAGAAACATTACTGTGATTATATAAATACCACTGAGGCACAGACACAGAGACACTACTGTGATTATATAAATACCACTGAGGCACTGACACAGAGACACTACTGTAATTATATAAATACCACTGAGGCACTGACACAGATACACTACTGTAATTATATAAATACCACTGAGGCACTGACAAAGATACACTACTGTGATTATATAAATACCACTGAGACACTGACACAGAGACACTACTGTGATTATATAAATACCACTGAGGCACTGACGCAGAGACACTACTGTAATTATAAAAATACCACTGAGGCACTGACAAAGATACACTACTGTGATTATATAAATATCACTGAGGCACTGATACAGAAACACTACTGTTATTATATAAATACCACTGAGGCACTGACAAAGATACACTACTGTGATTAAATAAATACCACTGTGGCACTGACAGAGAGACACTACTGTGATTATATAAATACCACTGAGGCACTGACACAGAGACACTACTGTGATTATGTAAATGCCACTGAGGCACTGACACAGAGACACTACTGTGATGATATAAATACCACTGAGGCACTGACACTACTGTGATTATATAAATACCACTGAGGCACTGACACTACTGTGATTATATAAATACCACTGAGCTACTGACAAAGATACATTACTGTGATTATATAAATACCACTGAGGCACAGACACAGAGACACTACTGTAATTATATAAATACCACTGAGGCACTGACACAGAGACACTACTGTAATTATATAAATACCACTGAGGCACTGACACAGATACACTACTGTGATTATATAAATACCACTGAGGCACTGACACAGAGATACTACTGTAATTATATAAATACCACTGAGGCATTGACACAGAGACACTACTGTAATTATATAAATACCACTGAGGCACTGACAAAGATAAACTACTGTAATTATATAAATACCACTGAGGCACTGACACAGATACACTACTGTGATTATATAAATACCACTGAGGCACTGATACAGAGATACTACTGTAATTATATAAATACCACTGAGGCATTGACACAGAGACACTTCTGTAATTATATAAATACCACTGAGGCACTGACATAGATACACTACTGTGATTATATAAATATCACTGAGGCACAGATACAGAAACACTACTGTTATTATATAAATACCACTGAGACACTGACAAAGATACACTACTGTGATTAAATAAATGCCACTGTGGCACTGACAGAGAGACACTAATGTGATTATATAAATACCACTGAGGCACTGACACAGAGACACTACTGTGATTATATAAATGCCACTGAGGCACTGACACAGAGACACTACTGTGATTATATAAATACCACTGAGGCACTGACATAGATACACTACTGTGATTATATAAATACCACTGAGGCACTGACACAGAGACACTACTGTAATTATATAAATACCACTGAGGCACTGACAAAGATACACTACTGTGATTATATAAATACCACTGAGAAACTGACACAGAGACTCTACTGTGATTATATAAATACAACTGAGGCACTAACACAGAGACACTACTGTAATTATATAAATACCACTGAGGCACTGACACAGACACTACTGTAATCATATAAAAACCACTGAGGCACTGACACTACTGTAATTATATAAAGACCACTGAGGCACTGACAAAGATACACTACTGTGATTATATAAATACCACTGAGGCACTGACACAGAGACACTACTGTGATTATATAAATACCACTGAGGCACTGACACAGAGACACTACTGTGATTATATAAATACCACTGAGGCACTGACAATGATACACTACTGTGATTATATAAATACCACTGAGGCACTGACACTACTGTGATTATATAAATACCACGGAGGCACTGACACTAATGTGATTATATAAATATCACTGAGGCACTGACACAGAGACAATACTGTAATTAAATAAATACCACTGTGGCACTGACAAAGAGACACTACTGTAATTATATAAATACCACTGAGGCACTGACAAAGATACACTACTGTGATTATATAAATACCACTGAGGCACTGACACAGAGACACTACTGTGATTATATAAATACCACTGAGGCACTGACACAGAGACACTAATGTAATTATAAAAATACCACTGAGGCACTGACAAAGATACACTACTGTGATTATATAAATACCGCTGAGGCACTGACACAGAAACACTACTGTTATTATATAAATACCACTGAGGCACTGACAAAGACACACTACTGTGATTAAATAAATACAACTGTGGCACTGACAAAGAGACACTACTGTGATTATATAAATACCACTGAGGCACTGACACAGAGAAACTACTGTGATTATATAAATACCACTGAGGCACTGACACAGAGAAACTACTGTGATTATATAAATACCACTGAGGCACTGACAATGATACACTACTGTGATTATATAAATACCACTGAGGCACTGACACTACTGTGATTATATAAATACCACTGAGGCACTGACACAGAGACACTACTGTAATTATATAAATACCACTGAGCTACTGACAAAGATACATTACTGTGATTATATAAATACCACTGAGGCACAGACACAGAGACACTACTGTAATTATATAAATACCACTGAGGCACTGACACAGAGACACTACTGTAATTATATAAATACCACTGAGGCACTGACACAGATACACTACTGTGATTATATAAATACCACTGAAGCACTGACACAGAGATACTACTGTAATTATATAAATACCACTGAGGCATTGACACAGAGACACTACTGTAATTATATAAATACCACTGAGGCACTGACACAGAGACACTACTGTAATTATATAAATACCACTGAGCTACTGACAAAGATACATTACTGTGATTATATAAATACCACTGAGGCACAGACACAGAGACACTACTGTAATTATATAAATACCACTGAGGCACTGACACAGAGACACTACTGTAATTATATAAATACCACTGAGGCACTGACACAGATACACTACTGTGATTATATAAATACCACTGAGGCACTGACACAGAGATACTACTGTAATTATATAAATACCACTGAGGCATTGACACAGAGACACTACTGTAATTATATAAATACCACTGAGGCACTGACAAAGATACACTACTGTAATTATATAAATACCACTGAGGCACTGACACAGATACACTACTGTGATTATATAAATACCACTGAGGCACTGACACAGAGATACTACTGTAATTATATAAATACCACTGAGGCATTGACACAGAGACACTACTGTAATTATATAAATACCACTGAGGCACTGACAAAGATACACTACTGTGATTATATAAATACCACTGAGACACTGACACAGAGACACTACTGTGATTATATAAATACCACTGAGGCACTGACACAGAGACACTACTGTAATTATAAAAATACCACTGAGGCACTGACAAAGATACACTACTGTGATTATATAAATATCACTGAGGCACAGATACAGAAACACTACTGTTATTATATAAATACCACTGAGACACTGACAAAGATACTCTACTGTGATTAAATAAATGCCACTGTGGCACTGACAGAGAGACACTACTGTGATTATATAAATACCACTGAGGCACTGACACAGTGACACTACTGTGATTATATAAATGCCACTGAGGCACTGACACAGAGACACTACTGTGATTATATAAATACCACTGAGGCACTGACAAAGATACACTACTGTGATTATATAAATACCACAGAGGCACTGACACTACTGTGATTATATAAATACCATTGAGGCACTGACACTACTGTGATTATATAAATATCACTGAGGCACTGACACAGAGACACTACTGTAATTATAAAAATACCACTGAGGCACTGACACAGAGACACTACTGTAATTATATAAATACCACTGAGGCACTGACAAAGATAAACTACTGTGATTATATAAATACCACTGAGACACTGACACAGAGACACTACTGTGATTATATAAATACCACTGAGGCACTGACACAGAGACACTACTGTAATTATAAAAATACCACTGAGGCACTGACAAAGATACACTACTGTGATTATATAAATACCACTGAGGCACTGACACAGAAACACTACTGTTATTATATAAATACCACTGAGGCACTGACAAAGATACACTACTGTGATTAAATAAATACCACTGTGGCACTTACACAGAGACACTACTGTGATTATATAAATACCACTGAGGCACTGACACAGAGACACTGCTGTGATTATATAAATACCACTGAGGCACTGACAAAGATACACTACTGTGATTATATAAATACCACTGAGGCACTGACACAGAGACACTACTGTGATTATATAAATACCACTGAGGCACTGACACAGAGACACTACCGTAATTATATAAATACCACTGAGGCACAGACACAGAGACACTACTGTAATTATATAAATGCCACTGAGGCACTGACACAGAGACACTACTGTGATTATATAAATACCACTGAGGCACTGACACTACTGTGATTATATAAATACCATTGAGGCACTGACACTACTGTGATTATATAAATACCACTGAGGCACTGACACAGAGACACTACTGTAATTATAAAAATACCACTGAGGCACTGACACAGAGACACTACTGTAATTATATAAATACCATTGAGGCACTGACACAACTGTGATTATATAAATACCATTGAGGCACTGACACTACTGTGATTAAATAAATACCACTGTGGCACTGACAGAGAGACACTACTGTGATTATATAAATACCACTGAGGCACTGACACAGAGACACTACTGTGATTATATAAATGCCACTGAGGCACTGACATAGATACACTACTGAGATTATATAAATACCACTGAGGCACTGACAAAGATACACTACTGTGATTATATAAATACCACTGAGGCACTGACACAGAGACACTACTGTAATTATATAAATACCACTGAGGCACTGACACAGAGACACTACTGTAATTATATAAATACCACTGAGGCACTGACAAAGATACACTACTGTGATTATATAAATACCTCTGAGGCACTGACACAGAGACACTACTGTAATCATATAAAAACCACTGAGGCACTGACACTACTGTAATTATATAAAGACCACTGAGGCACTGACATAGATACACTACTGAGATTATATAAATACCACTGAGGCACTGACAAAGATACACTACTGTGATTATATAAATACCACTGAGGCACTGACACAGAGACACTACTGTAATTATATAAATACCACTGAGGCACTGACACAGAGACACTACTGTAATTATATAAATACCACTGAGGCACTGACAAAGATACACTACTGTGATTATATAAATACCTCTGAGGCACTGACACAGAGACACTACTGTAATCATATAAAAACCACTGAGGCACTGACACTACTGTAATTATATAAAGACCACTGAGGCACTGACAAAGATACACTACTGTGATTATATAAATACCACTGAGGCACAGACACAGAGACACTACTGTGATTATATAAATACCACTGAGGCACTGACACAGAGACACTACTGTGATTATATAAATACCACTGAGGCACTGACAATGATACACTACTGTGATTATATAAATACCACTGAGGCACTGACACTACTGTGATTATATAAATACCACTGAGGCACTGACACTACTGTGATTATATAAATACCACTGAGGCACTGACACTACTGTGATTATATAAATACAACTGAGGCACTGACACAGAGACACTACTGTAATTATATAAATACCACTGAGGCACTGACACAGAGACACTACTGTAATTATATAAATACCACTGAGGCACTGACAAAGAAACATTACTGTGATTATATAAATACCACTGAAGCACAGACACAGAGACACTACTGTAATTATATAAATACCACTGAGGCACTGACACAGAGACACTACTGTAATTATATAAATACCACTGAGGCACCGACACAGATACACTACTGTGATTATATAAATACCACTGAGGCTCTGACACAGATACACTACTGTAATTATATAAATACCACTGAGGCACTGACACAGAGACACTACTGTAATTATATAAATACCACTGAGGCACTGACACAGAGACACTACTGTAATTATATAAATACCACTGAGGCACTGACAAAGATACACTACTGTGATTATATAAATACCACTGAGGCACTGACAAAGATACACTACTGTGATTAAATAAATACCACTGTGGCACTGACAAAGAGACACTACTGTGATTATATAAATACCACTGAGGCACTTACACAGAGACACTACTGTGATTATATAAATACCACTGAGGCACTGACAATGATACACTACTGTGATTATATAAATACCACTGAGGCACTGACACTACTGTGATTATATAAATACCACTGAGGCACTGACACTACTGTGATTATATAAATACCACTGAGGCACTGACACAGAGACACTACTGTAATTATATAAATACCACTGAGGCACTGACAAAGAAACATTACTGTGATTATATAAATACCACTGAGGCACTGACACAGAGATACTATTGTAATTATATAAATACCACTGAGGCACTGACAAAGAAACATTACTGTGATTATATAAATACCACTGAGGCACAGACACAGAGACACTACTGTAATTATATAAATACCACTGAGGCACTGAGACACAGAGACACTACTGTAATTATATAAATACCACTGAGGCACTGACACAGATACACTACTGTGATTATATAAATACCACTGAGGCACTGACACAGAGACACTACTGTAATTATATAAATACCACTGAGGCACTGACACAGAGACACTACTGTAATTATATAAATACCACTGAGGCACTGACAAAGATACACTACTGTGATTATATAAATACCACTGAGACACTGACACAGAGACACTACTGTGATTATATAAATACCACTGAGGCACTGACACAGAGACACTACTGTAATTATAAAAATAACACTGAGGCACTGACAAAGATACACTACTGTGATTATATAAATATCACTGAGGCACTGATACAGAAACACTACTGTTATTATATAAATACCACTGAGGCACTGACAAAGATACACTACTGTGATTAAATAAATACCACTGTGGCACTGACAGAGAGACACTACTGTGATTATATAAATACCACTGAGGCACTGACACAGAGACACTACTGTGATTATGTAAATGCCACTGAGGCACTGACACAGAGACACTACTGTGATGATATAAATACCACTGAGGCACTGACACTACTGTTATTATATAAATACCACTGAGGCACTGACACTACTGTGATTATATAAATACCACTGAGCTACTGACAAAGATACATTACTGTGATTATATAAATACCACTGAGGCACAGACACAGAGACACTACTGTAATTATATAAATACCACTGAGGCACTGACACAGAGACACTACTGTAATTATATAAATACCACTGAGGCACTGACACAGATACACTACTGTGATTATATAAATACCACTGAGGCACTGACACAGAGATACTACTGTAATTATATAAATACCACTGAGGCATTGACACAGAGACACTACTGTAATTATATAAATACCACTGAGGCACTGACAAAGATAAACTACTGTAATTATATAAATACCACTGAGGCACTGACACAGATACACTACTGTGATTATATAAATACCACTGAGGCACTGATACAGAGATACTACTGTAATTATATAAATACCACTGAGGCATTGACACAGAGACACTACTGTAATTATATAAATACCACTGAGGCACTGACAAAGATACACTACTGTGATTATATAAATACCACTGAGACACTGACACAGAGACACTACTGTGATTATATAAATACCACTGAGGCACTGACACAGAGACACTACTGTAATTATAAAAATACCACTGAGGCACTGACAAAGATACACGACTGTGATTATATAAATATCACTGAGGCACAGATACAGAAACACTACTGTTATTATATAAATACCACTGAGACACTGACAAAGATACACTACTGTGATTAAATAAATGCCACTGTGGCACTGACAGAGAGACACTAATGTGATTATATAAATACCACTGAGGCACTGACACAGAGACACTACTGTGATTATATAAATGCCACTGAGGCACTGACACAGAGACACTACTGTGATTATATAAATACCACTGAGGCACTGACATAGATACACTACTGTGATTATATAAATACCACTGAGGCACTGACACAGAGACACTACTGTAATTATATAAATACCACTGAGGCACTGACAAAGATACACTACTGTGATTATATAAATACCACTGAGACACTGACACAGAGACTCTACTGTGATTATATAAATACCACTGAGGCACTAACACAGAGACACTACTGTAATTATATAAATACCACTGAGGCACTGACACAGACACTACTGTAATCATATAAAAACCACTGAGGCACTGACACTACTGTAATTATATAAAGATCACTGAGGCACTGACAAAGATACACTACTGTGATTATATAAATACCACTGAGGCACTGACACAGAGACACTACTGTGATTATATAAATACCACTGAGGCACTGACACAGAGACACTACTGTGATTATATAAATACCACTGAGGCACTGACAATGATACACTACTGTGATTATATAAATACCACTGAGGCACTGACACTACTGTGATTATATAAATACCACGGAGGCACTGACACTAATGTGATTATATAAATATCACTGAGGCACTGACACAGAGACAATACTGTAATTAAATAAATACCACTGTGGCACTGACAAAGAGACACTACTGTAATTATATAAATACCACTGAGGCACTGACAAAGATACACTACTGTGATTATATAAATACCACTGAGGCACTGACACAGAGACACTACTGTGATTATATAAATACCACTGAGGCACTTACACAGAGACACTACTGTAATTATAAAAATACCACTGAGGCACTGACAAAGATACACTACTGTGATTATATAAATACCGCTGAGGCACTGACACAGAAACACTACTGTTATTATATAAATACCACTGAGGCACTGACAAAGACACACTACTGTGATTAAATAAATACAACTGTGGCACTGACAAAGAGACACTACTGTGATTATATAAATACCACTGAGGCACTGACACAGAGAAACTACTGTGATTATATAAATACCACTGAGGCACTGACACAGAGAAACTACTGTGATTATATAAATACCACTGAGGCACTGACAATGATACACTACTGTGATTATATAAATACCACTGAGGCACTGACACTACTGTGATTATATAAATACCACTGAGGCACTGACACTACTGTGATTATATAAATACCACTGAGGCACTGACACAGAGACACTACTGTAATGATATAAATACCACTGAGGCACTGACACAGAGACACTACTGTAATTATATAAATACCACTGAGCTACTGACAAAGATACATTACTGTGATTATATAAATACCACTGAGGCACAGACACAGAGACACTACTGTAATTATATAAATACCACTGAGGCACTGACACAGAGACACTACTGTAATTATATAAATACCACTGAGGCACTGACACAGATACACTACTGTGATTATATAAATACCACTGAGGCACTGACACAGAGATACTACTGTAATTATATAAATACCACTGAGGCATTGACACAGAGACACTACTGTAATTATATAAATACCACTGAGGCACTGACAAAGATACACTACTGTAATTATATAAATACCACTGAGGCACTGACACAGATACACTACTGTGATTATATAAATACCACTGAGGCACTGACACAGAGATACTACTGTAATTATATAAATACCACTGAGGCATTGACACAGAGACACTACTGTAATTATATAAATACCACTGAGGCACTGACAAAGATACACTACTGTGATTATATAAATACCACTGAGACACTGACACAGAGACACTACTGTGATTATATAAATACCACTGAGGCACTGACACAGAGACACTACTGTAATTATAAAAATACCACTGAGGCACTGACAAAGATACACTACTGTGATTATATAAATATCACTGAGGCACAGATACAGAAACACTACTCTTATTATATAAATACCACTGAGACACTGACAAAGATACACTACTGTGATTAAATAAATGCCACTGTGGCACTGACAGAGAGACACTACTGTGATTATATAAATACCACTGAGGCACTGACACAGAGACACTACTGTGATTATATAAATGCCACTGAGGCACTGACACAGAGACACTACTGTGATTATATAAATACCACTGAGGCACTGACAAAGATACACTACTGTGATTATATAAATACCACTGAGGCACTGACACTACTGTGATTATATAAATACCATTGAGGCACTGACACTACTGTGATTATATAAATACCACTGAGGCACTGACACAGAGACACTACTGTAATTATAAAAATACCACTGAGGCACTGACACAGAGACACTACTGTAATTATATAAATACCACTGAGGCACTGACAAAGATAAACTACTGTGATTATATAAATACCACTGAGACACTGACACAGAGACACTACTGTGATTATATAAATACCACTGAGGCACTGACACAGAGACACTACTGTAATTATAAAAATACCACTGAGGCACTGACAAAGATACACTACTGTGATTATATAAATACCACTGAGGCACTGACACAGAAACACTACTGTTATTATATAAATACCACTGAGGCACTGACAAAGATACACTACTGTGATTAAATAAATACCACTGTGGCACTTACACAGAGACACTACTGTGATTATATAAATACCACTGAGGCACTGACACAGAGACACTGCTGTGATTATATAAATACCACTGAGGCACTGACTCAGAGACACTACTGTGATTATATAAATACCACTGAGGCACTGACAATGATACACTACTGTGATTATATAAATACCACTGAGGCACTGACACTACTGTGATTATATAAATACCACTGAGGCACTGACACTACTGTGATTATATAAATACCACGGAGGCACTGACACAGAGACACTACTGTAATTATATAAATACCACTGAGGCACTGACACAGAGACACTACTGTAATTATATAAATTCCACTGAGGCACTGACATAGATACACTACTGTGATTATATAAATACCACTGAGGCACTGACACAGAGACACTACTGTAATTATATAAATACCACTGAGGCACTGACAAAGATACACTACTGTGATTATATAAATACCACTGAGGCACTGACACAGAGACACTACTTTGATTATATAAATACCACTGAGGCACTGACACAGAGACACTACCGTAATTATATAAATACCACTGAGGCACAGACACAGAGACACTACTGTAATTATATAAATGCCACTGAGGCACTGACACAGAGACACTACTGTGATTATATAAATACCACTGAGGCACTGACACTACTGTGATTATATAAATACCATTGAGGCACTGACACTACTGTGATTATATAAATACCACTGAGGCACTGACACAGAGACACTACTGTAATTATAAAAATACCACTGAGGCACTGACACAGAGACACTACTGTAATTATATAAATACCATTGAGGCACTGACACAACTGTGATTATATAAATACCATTGAGGCACTGACACTACTGTGATTAAATAAATACCACTGAGGCACTGACACAGAGACACTACTGTAATTATAAAACTACCACTGAGGCACTGACACAGAGACACTACTGTAATTATATAAATACCACTGAGGCACTGACAAAGATAAACTACTGTGATTATATAAATACCACTGAGACACTGACACAGAGACACTACTGTGATTATATAAATACCACTGAGGCACTGACACAGAGACACTACTGTAATTATAAAAATACCACTGAGGCACTGACAAAGATACACTACTGTGATTATATAAATACCACTGAGGCACTGACACTGAAACACTACTGTTATTATATAAATACCACTGAGGCACTGACAAAGATACACTACTGTGATTAAATAAATACCACTGTGGCACTTACACAGAGACACTACTGTGATTATATAAATACCACTGAGGCACTGACACAGAGACACTGCTGTGATTATATAAATACCACTGAGGCACTGACTCAGAGACACTACTGTGATTATATAAATACCACTGAGGCACTGACAATGATACACTACTGTGATTATATAAATACCACTGAGGCACTGACACTACTGTGATTATATAAATACCACTGAGGCACTGACACTACTGTGATTATATAAATACCACGGAGGCACTGACACAGAGACACTACTGTAATTATATAAATACCACTGAGGCACTGACACAGAGACACTACTGTAATTATATAAATTCCACTGAGGCACTGACATAGATACACTACTGTGATTATATAAATACCACTGAGGCACTGACACAGAGACACTACTGTAATTATATAAATACCACTGAGGCACTGACAAAGATACACTACTGTGATTATATAAATACCACTGAGGCACTGACACAGAGACACTACTTTGATTATATAAATACCACTGAGGCACTGACACAGAGACACTACCGTAATTATATAAATACCACTGAGGCACAGACACAGAGACACTACTGTAATTATATAAATGCCACTGAGGCACTGACACAGAGACACTACTGTGATTATATAAATACCACTGAGGCACTGACACTACTGTGATTATATAAATACCATTGAGGCACTGACACTACTGTGATTATATAAATACCACTGAGGCACTGACACAGAGACACTACTGTAATTATAAAAATACCACTGAGGCACTGACACAGAGACACTACTGTAATTATATAAATACCATTGAGGCACTGACACAACTGTGATTATATAAATACCATTGAGGCACTGACACTACTGTGATTAAATAAATACCACTGTGGCACTGACAGAGAGACACTACTGTGATTATATAAATACCACTGAGGCACTGACACAGAGACACTACTGTGATTATATAAATGCCACTGAGGCACTGACACAGAGACACTACTGTGATTATATAAATACCATTGAGGCACTGACACAACTGTGATTATATAAATACCACTGAGACACTGACACAGAGACACTACTGTGATTATATAAATACCACTGAGGCACTGACACTACTGTGATTATATAAATACCACTGAGGCACTGACACAGAGACACTACTGTAATTATATAAATACCACTGAGGCACTGACACAGAGACACTACTGTAATTATATAAATACCACTGAGGCACTGACAAAGAAACATTACTGTGATTATATAAATACCACTGAAGCACAGACACAGAGACACTACTGTAATTATATAAATACCACTGAGGCACTGACACAGAGACACTACTGTAATTATATAAATACCACTGAGGCACCGACACAGATACACTACTGTGATTATATAAATACCACTGAGGCTCTGACACAGATACACTACTGTGATTATATAAATACCACTGAGGCACTGACACAGAGACACTACTGTAATTATATAAATACCACTGAGGCACTGACACAGAGACACTACTGTAATTATATAAATACCACTGAGGCACTGACAAAGATACACTACTGTGATTATATAAATACCACTGAGACACTGACACAGAGACACTACTGTGATTATATAAATACCACTGAGGCACTGACACAGAGACACTACTGTAATTATAAAAATACCACTGAGGCACTGACAAAGATACACTACTGTGATTATATAAATATCACTGAGGCACTGATACAGAAACACTACTGTTATTATATAAATATCACTGAGGCACTGACAAAGATACACTACTGTGATTAAATAAATACCACTTTGGCACTGACAGAGAGACACTACTGTGATTATATAAATACCACTGAGGCACTGACACAGAGACACTACTGTGATTATATAAATGCCACTGAGGCACTGACACAGAGACACTACTGTGATTATATAAATACCATTGAGGCACTGACACAACTGTGATTATATAAATACCACTGAGGCACTGACACTACTGTGATTATATAAATACCACTGAGGCACTGACACAGAGACACTACTGTAATTATATAAATACCACTGAGGCACTGACACAGAGACACTACTGTAATTATATAAATACCACTGAGGCACTGACAAAGATACACTACTGTGATTATATAAATACCACTGAGGCACTGACAAAGATACACTACTGTGATTAAATAAATACCACTGTGGCACTGACAAAGAGACACTACTGTGATTATATAAATACCACTGAGGCACTTACACAGAGACACTACTGTGATTATATAAATACCACTGAGGCACTGACAATGATACACTACTGTGATTATATAAATACCACTGAGGCACTGACACTACTGTGATTATATAAATACCACTGAGGCACTGACACTACTGTGATTATATAAATACCACTGAGGCACTGACACAGAGACACTACTGTAATTATATAAATACCACTGAGGCACTGACAAAGAAACATTACTGTGATTATATAAATACCACTGAGGCACTGACACAGAGACACTATTGTAATTATATAAATACCACTGAGGCACTGACAAAGAAACATTACTGTGATTATATAAATACCACTGAGGCACAGACACAGAGACACTACTGTAATTATATAAATACCACTGAGGCACTGAGACACAGAGACACTACTGTAATTATATAAATACCACTGAGGCACTGACACAGATACACTACTGTGATTATATAAATACCACTGAGGCACTGACACAGAGACACTACTGTAATTATATAAATACCACTGAGGCACTGACACAGAGACACTACTGTAATTATATAAATACCACTGAGGCACTGACAAAGATACACTACTGTGATTATATAAATACCACTGAGACACTGACACAGAGACACTACTGTGATTATATAAATACCACTGAGGCACTGACACAGAGACACTACTGTAATTATAAAAATACCACTGAGGCACTGACAAAGATACACTACTGTGATTATATAAATATCACTGAGACACTGATACAGAAACACTACTGTTATTATATAAATACCACTGAGGCACTGACAAAGATACACTACTGTGATTAAATAAATACCACTGTGGCACTGACAGAGAGACACTACTGTGATTATATAAATACCACTGAGGCACTGACACAGAGACACTACTGTGATTATGTAAATGCCACTGAGGCACTGACACAGAGACACTACTGTGATGATATAAATACCACTGAGGCACTGACACTACTGTGATTATATAAATACCACTGAGGCACTGACACTACTGTGATTATATAAATACCACTAAGCTACTGACAAAGATACATTACTGTGATTATATAAATACCACTGAGGCACAGACACAGAGACACTACTGTAATTATATAAATACCACTGAGGCACTGACACAGAGACACTACTGTAATTATATAAATACCACTGAGGCACTGACACAGATACACTACTGTGATTATATAAATACCACTGAGGCACTGACACAGAGATACTACTGTAATTATATAAATACCACTGAGGCATTGACACAGAGACACTACTGTAATTATATAAATACCACTGAGGCACTGACAAAGATAAACTACTGTAATTATATAAATACCACTGAGGCACTGACACAGATACACTACTGTGATTATATAAATACCACTGAGGCACTGATACAGAGAAACTACTGTAATTATATAAATACCACTGAGGCATTGACACAGAGATACTACTGTAATTATATAAATACCACTGAGGCACTGACAAAGATACACTACTGTGATTATATAAATACCACTGAGACACTGACACAGAGACACTACTGTGATTATATAAATACCACTGAGGCACTGACATAGATACACTACTGTGATTATATAAATACCACTGAGGCACTGACACAGAGACACTACTGTAATTATATAAATACCACTGAGGCACTGACAAAGATACACTACTGTGATTATATAAATGCCACTGAGACACTGACACAGAGACTCTACTGTGATTATATAAATACCACTGAGGCACTAACACAGATACACTACTGTAATTATATAAATACCACTGAGGCACTGACACAGACACTACTGTAATCATATAAAAACCACTGAGGCACTGACACTACTGTAATTATATAAAGACCACTGAGGCACTGACAAAGATACACTACTGTGATTATATAAATACCACTGAGGCACTGACACAGAGACACTACTGTGATTATATAAATACCACTGAGGCACTGACACAGAGACACTACTGTGAATATATAAATACCACTGAGGCACTGACAATGATACACTACTGTGATTATATAAATACCACTGAGGCACTGACACTAATGTGATTATATAAATATCACTGAGGCACTGACACAGAGACAATACTGTAATTAAATAAATACCACTGTGGCACTGACAAAGAGACACTACTGTAATTATATAAATACCACTGAGGCACTGACAAAGATACACTACTGTGATTATATAAATACCACTGAGGCACTGACACAGAGACACTACTGTGATTATATAAATACCACTGAGGCACTGACACAGAGACACTACTGTAATTATAAAAATACCACTGAGGCACTGACAAAGATACACTACTGTGATTATATAAATACCGCTGAGGCACTGACACAGAAACACTACTGTTATTATATAAATACCACTGAGGCACTGACAAAGACACACTACTGTGATTAAATAAATACAACTGTGGCACTGACAAAGAGACACTACTGTGATTATATAAATACCACTGAGGCACTGACACAGAGAAACTACTGTGATTATATAAATACCACTGAGGCACTGACACAGAGAAACTACTGTGATTATATAAATACCACTGAGGCACTGACAATGATACACTACTGTGATTATATAAATACCACTGAGGCACTGACACTACTGTGATTATATAAATACCACTGAGGCACTGACACTACTGTGATTATATAAATACCACTGAGGCACTGACACAGAGACACTACTGTAATTATATAAATACCACTGAGGCACTGACACAGAGACACTACTGTAATTATATAAATACCACTGAGCTACTGACAAAGATACATTACTGTGATTATATAAATACCACTGAGGCACAGACACAGAGACACTACTGTAATTATATAAATACCACTGAGGCACTGACACAGAGACACTACTGTAATTATATAAATACCACTGAGGCACTGACACAGATACACTACTGTGATTATATAAATACCACTGAGGCACTGACACAGAGATACTACTGTAATTATATAAATACCACTGAGGCATTGACACAGAGACACTACTGTAATTATATAAATACCACTGAGGCACTGACAAAGATACACTACTGTAATTATATAAATACCACTGAGGCACTGACACAGATACACTACTGTGATTATATAAATACCACTGAGGCACTGACACAGAGATACTACTGTAATTATATAAATACCACTGAGGCATTGACACAGAGACACTACTGTAATTATATAAATACCACTGAGGCACTGACAAAGATACACTACTGTGATTATATAAATACCACTGAGACACTGACACAGAGACACTACTGTGATTATATAAATACCACTGAGGCACTGACACAGAGACACTACTGTAATTATAAAAATACCACTGAGGCACTGACAAAGATACACTACTGTGATTATATAAATATCACTGAGGCACAGATACAGAAACACTACTGTTATTATATAAATACCACTGAGACACTGACAAAGATACACTACTGTGATTAAATAAATGCCACTGTGGCACTGACAGAGAGACACTACTGTGATTATATAAATACCACTGAGGCACTGACACAGAGACACTACTGTGATTATATAAAAGCCACTGAGGCACTGACACAGAGACACTACTGTGATTATATAAATACCACTGAGGCACTGACAAAGATACACTACTGTGATTATATAAATACCACTGAGGCACTGACACTACTGTGATTATATAAATACCATTGAGGCACTGACACTACTGTGATTATATAAATACCACTGAGGCACTGACACAGAGACACTACTGTAATTATAAAAATACCACTGAGGCACTGACACAGAGACACTACTGTAATTATATAAATACCACTGAGGCACTGACAAAGATAAACTACTGTGATTATATAAATACCACTGAGACACTGACACAGAGACACTACTGTGATTATATAAATACCACTGAGGCACTGACACAGAGACACTACTGTAATTATAAAAATACCACTGAGGCACTGACAAAGATACACTACTGTGATTATATAAATACCACTGAGGCACTGACACAGAGACACTACTTTGATTATATAAATACCACTGAGGCACTGACACAGAGACACTACCGTAATTATATAAATACCACTGAGGCACAGACACAGAGACACTACTGTAATTATATAAATGCCACTGAGGCACTGACACAGAGACACTACTGTGATTATATAAATACCACTGAGGCACATACACTACTGTGATTATATAAATACCATTGAGGCACTGACACTACTGTGATTATATAAATACCACTGAGGCACTGACACAGAGACACTACTGTAATTATAAAAATACCACTGAGGCACTGACACAGAGACACTACTGTAATTATATAAATACCATTGAGGCACTGACACAACTGTGATTATATAAATACCATTGAGGCACTGACACTACTGTGATTAAATAAATACCACTGTGGCACTGACAGAGAGACACTACTGTGATTATATAAATACCACTGAGGCACTGACACAGAGACACTACTGTGATTATATAAATGCCACTGAGGCACTGACACAGAGACACTACTGTGATTATATAAATACCATTGAGGCACTGACACAACTGTGATTATATAAATACCACTGAGACACTGACACAGAGACACTACTGTGATTATATAAATACCACTGAGGCACTGACACTACTGTGATTATATAAATACCACTGAGGCACAGACACAGAGACACTACTGTAATTATATAAATACCACTGAGGCACTGACACAGAGACACTACTGTAATTATATAAATACCACTGAGGCACCGACACAGATACACTACTGTGATTATATAAATACCACTGAGGCTCTGACACAGATACACTACTGTGATTATATAAATACCACTGAGGCACTGACACAGAGACACTACTGTAATTATATAAATACCACTGAGGCACTGACACAGAGACACTACTGTAATTATATAAATACCACTGAGGCACTGACAAAGATACACTACTGTGATTATATAAATACCACTGAGACACTGACACAGAGACACTACTGTGATTATATAAATACCACTGAGGCACTGACACAGAGACACTACTGTAATTATAAAAATACCACTGAGGCACTGACAAAGATACACTACTGTGATTATATAAATATCACTGAGGCACTGATACAGAAACACTACTGTTATTATATAAATATCACTGAGGCACTGACAAAGATACACTACTGTGATTAAATAAATACCACTTTGGCACTGACAGAGAGACACTACTGTGATTATATAAATACCACTGAGGCACTGACACAGAGACACTACTGTGATTATATAAATGCCACTGAGGCACTGACACAGAGACACTACTGTGATTATATAAATACCATTGAGGCACTGACACAACTGTGATTATATAAATACCACTGAGGCACTGACACTACTGTGATTATATAAATACCACTGAGGCACTGACACAGAGACACTACTGTAATTATATAAATACCACTGAGGCACTGACACAGAGACACTACTGTAATTATATAAATACCACTGAGGCACTGACAAAGATACACTACTGTGATTATATAAATACCACTGAGGCACTGACAAAGATACACTACTGTGATTAAATAAATACCACTGTGGCACTGACAAAGAGACACTACTGTGATTATATAAATACCACTGAGGCACTTACACAGAGACACTACTGTGATTATATAAATACCACTGAGGCACTGACAATGATACACTACTGTGATTATATAAATACCACTGAGGCACTGACACTACTGTGATTATATAAATACCACTGAGGCACTGACACTACTGTGATTATATAAATACCACCGAGGCACTGACACAGAGACACTATTGTAATTATATAAATACCACTGAGGCACTGACAAAGAAACATTACTGTGATTATATAAATACCACTGAGGCACAGACACAGAGACACTACTGTAATTATATAAATACCACTGAGGCACTGAGACACAGAGACACTACTGTAATTATATAAATACCACTGAGGCACTGACACAGATACACTACTGTGATTATATAAATACCACTGAGGCACTGACACAGAGACACTACTGTAATTATATAAATACCACTGAGGCACTGACACAGAGACACTACTGTAATTATATAAATACCACTGAGGCACTGACAAAGATACACTACTGTGATTATATAAATACCACTGAGACACTGACACAGAGACACTACTGTGATTATATAAATACCACTGAGGCACTGACACAGAGACACTACTGTAATTATAAAAATACCACTGAGGCACTGACAAAGATACACTACTGTGATTATATAAATATCACTGAGACACTGATACAGAAACACTACTGTTATTATATAAATACCACTGAGGCACTGACAAAGATACACTACTGTGATTAAATAAATACCACTGTGGCACTGACAGAGAGACACTACTGTGATTATATAAATACCACTGAGGCACTGACACAGAGACACTACTGTGATTATGTAAATGCCACTGAGGCACTGACTCAGAGACACTACTGTGATGATATAAATACCACTGAGGCACTGACACTACTGTGATTATATAAATACCACTGAGGCACTGACACTACTGTGATTATATAAATACCACTGAGCTACTGACAAAGATACATTACTGTGATTATATAAATACCACTGAGGCACAGACACAGAGACACTACTGTAATTATATAAATACCACTGAGGCACTGACACAGAGACACTACTGTAATTATATAAATACCACTGAGGCACTGACACAGATACACTACTGTGATTATATAAATACCACTGAGGCACTGACACAGAGATACTACTGTAATTATATAAATACCACTGAGGCATTGACACAGAGACACTACTGTAATTATATAAATACCACTGAGGCACTGACAAAGATAAACTACTGTAATTATATAAATACCACTGAGGCACTGACACAGATACACTACTGTGATTATATAAATACCACTGAGGCACTGATACAGAGATACTACTGTAATTATATAAATACCACTGAGGCATTGACACAGAGACACTACTGTAATTATATAAATACCACTGAGGCACTGACAAAGATACACTACTGTGATTATATAAATACCACTGAGACACTGACACAGAGACACTACTGTGATTATATAAATACCACTGAGGCACTGACACAGAGACACTACTGTAATTATAAAAATACCACTGAGGCACTGACAAAGATACACGACTGTGATTATATAAATATCACTGAGGCACAGATACAGAAACACTACTGTTATTATATAAATACCACTGAGACACTGACAAAGATACACTACTGTGATTAAATAAATGCCACTGTGGCACTGACAGAGAGACACTAATGTGATTATATAAATACCACTGAGGCACTGACACAGAGACACTACTGTGATTATATAAATGCCACTGAGGCACTGACACAGAGACACTACTGTGATTATATAAATACCACTGAGGCACTGACACTACTGTGATTATATAAATACCACTGAGGCACTGACACAGAGACACTACTGTAATTATATAAATACCACTGAGGCACTGACAAAGAAACATTACTGTGATTATATAAATACCACTGAGGCACTGACACAGAGACACTATTGTAATTATATAAATACCACTGAGGCACTGACAAAGAAACATTACTGTGATTATATAAATACCACTGAGGCACAGACACAGAGACACTACTGTAATTATATAAATACCACTGAGGCACTGAGACACAGAGACACTACTGTAATTATATAAATACCACTGAGGCACTGACACAGATACACTACTGTGATTATATAAATACCACTGAGGCACTGACACAGAGACACTACTGTAATTATATAAATACCACTGAGGCACTGACACAGAGACACTACTGTAATTATATAAATACCACTGAGGCACTGACAAAGATACACTACTGTGATTATATAAATACCACTGAGACACTGACACAGAGACACTACTGTGATTATATAAATACCACTGAGGCACTGACACAGAGACACTACTGTAATTATAAAAATACCACTGAGGCACTGACAAAGATACACTACTGTGATTATATAAATATCACTGAGACACTGATACAGAAACACTACTGTTATTATATAAATACCACTGAGGCACTGACAAAGATACACTACTGTGATTAAATAAATACCACTGTGGCACTGACAGAGAGACACTACTGTGATTATATAAATACCACTGAGGCACTGACACAGAGACACTACTGTGATTATGTAAATGCCACTGAGGCACTGACACAGAGACACTACTGTGATGATATAAATACCACTGAGGCACTGACACTACTGTGATTATATAAATACCACTGAGGCACTGACACTACTGTGATTATATAAATACCACTGAGCTACTGACAAAGATACATTACTGTGATTATATAAATACCACTGAGGCACAGACACAGAGACACTACTGTAATTATATAAATACCACTGAGGCACTGACACAGAGACACTACTGTAATTATATAAATACCACTGAGGCACTGACACAGATACACTACTGTGATTATATAAATACCACTGAGGCACTGACACAGAGATACTACTGTAATTATATAAATACCACTGAGGCATTGACACAGAGACACTACTGTAATTATATAAATACCACTGAGGCACTGACAAAGATAAACTACTGTAATTATATAAATACCACTGAGGCACTGACACAGATACACTACTGTGATTATATAAATACCACTGAGGCACTGATACAGAGATACTACTGTAATTATATAAATACCACTGAGGCACTGACACAGAGACACTACTGTAATTATATAAATACCACTGAGGCACTGACAAAGATACACTACTGTGATTATATAAATACCACTGAGACACTGACACAGAGACACTACTGTGATTATATAAATACCACTGAGGCACTGACACAGAGACACTACTGTAATTATAAAAATACCACTGAGGCACTGACAAAGATACACGACTGTGATTATATAAATATCACTGAGGCACAGATACAGAAACACTACTGTTATTATATAAATACCACTGAGACACTGACAAAGATACACTACTGTGATTAAATAAATGCCACTGTGGCACTGACAGAGAGACACTAATGTGATTATATAAATACCACTGAGGCACTGACACAGAGACACTACTGTGATTATATAAATGCCACTGAGGCACTGACACAGAGACACTACTGTGATTATATAAATACCACTGAGGCACTGACATAGATACACTACTGTGATTATATAAATACCACTGAGGCACTGACACAGAGACACTACTGTAATTATATAAATACCACTGAGGCACTGACAAAGATACACTACTGTGATTATATAAATGCCACTGAGACACTGACACAGAGACTCTACTGTGATTATATAAATACCACTGAGGCACTAACACAGAGACACTACTGTAATTATATAAATACCACTGAGGCACTGACACAGACACTACTGTAATCATATAAAAACCACTGAGGCACTGACACTACTGTAATTATATAAAGACCACTGAGGCACTGACAAAGATACACTACTGTGATTATATAAATACCACTGAGGCACTGACACAGAGACACTACTGTGATTATATAAATACCACTGAGGCACTGACACAGAGACACTACTGTGAATATATAAATACCACTGAGGCACTGACAATGATACACTACTGTGATTATATAAATACCACTGAGGCACTGACACTAATGTGATTATATAAATATCACTGAGGCACTGACACAGAGACAATACTGTAATTAAATAAATACCACTGTGGCACTGACAAAGAGACACTACTGTAATTATATAAATACCACTGAGGCACTGACAAAGATACACTACTGTGATTATATAAATACCACTGAGGCACTGACACAGAGACACTACTGTGATTATATAAATACCACTGAGGCACTGACACAGAGACACTACTGTAATTATAAAAATACCACTGAGGCACTGACAAAGATACACTACTGTGATTATATAAATACCGCTGAGGCACTGACACAGAAACACTACTGTTATTATATAAATACCACTGAGGCACTGACAAAGACACACTACTGTGATTAAATAAATACAACTGTGGCACTGACAAAGAGACACTACTGTGATTATATAAATACCACTGAGGCACTGACACAGAGAAACTACTGTGATTATATAAATACCACTGAGGCACTGACACAGAGAAACTACTGTGATTATATAAATACCACTGAGGCACTGACAATGATACACTACTGTGATTATATAAATACCACTGAGGCACTGACACTACTGTGATTATATAAATACCACTGAGGCACTGACACTACTGTGATTATATAAATACCACTGAGGCACTGACACAGAGACACTACTGTAATTATATAAATACCACTGAGGCACTGACACAGAGACACTACTGTAATTATATAAATACCACTGAGCTACTGACAAAGATACATTACTGTGATTATATAAATAACACTGAGGCACAGACACAGAGACACTACTGTAATTATATAAATACCACTGAGGCACTGACACAGAGACACTACTGTAATTATATAAATACCACTGAGGCACTGACACAGATACACTACTGTGATTATATAAATACCACTGAGGCACTGACACAGAGATACTACTGTAATTATATAAATACCACTGAGGCATTGACACAGAGACACTACTGTAATTATATAAATACCACTGAGGCACTGACAAAGATACACTACTGTAATTATATAAATACCACTGAGGCACTGACACAGATACACTACTGTGATTATATAAATACCACTGAGGCACTGACACAGAGATACTACTGTAATTATATAAATACCACTGAGGCATTGACACAGAGACACTACTGTAATTATATAAATACCACTGAGGCACTGACAAAGATACACTACTGTGATTATATAAATACCACTGAGACACTGACACAGAGACACTACTGTGATTATATAAATACCACTGAGGCACTGACACAGAGACACTACTGTAATTATAAAAATACCACTGAGGCACTGACAAAGATACACTACTGTGATTATATAAATATCACTGAGGCACAGATACAGAAACACTACTGTTATTATATAAATACCACTGAGACACTGACAAAGATACACTACTGTGATTAAATAAATGCCACTGTGGCACTGACAGAGAGACACTACTGTGATTATATAAATACCACTGAGGCACTGACACAGAGACACTACTGTGATTATATAAAAGCCACTGAGGCACTGACACAGAGACACTACTGTGATTATATAAATACCACTGAGGCACTGACAAAGATACACTACTGTGATTATATAAATACCACTGAGGCACTGACACTACTGTGATTATATAAATACCATTGAGGCACTGACACTACTGTGATTATATAAATACCACTGAGGCACTGACACAGAGACACTACTGTAATTATAAAAATACCACTGAGGCACTGACACAGAGACACTACTGTAATTATATAAATACCACTGAGGCACTGACAAAGATAAACTACTGTGATTATATAAATACCACTGAGACACTGACACAGAGACACTACTGTGATTATATAAATACCACTGAGGCACTGACACAGAGACACTACTGTAATTATAAAAATACCACTGAGGCACTGACAAAGATACACTACTGTGATTATATAAATACCACTGAGGCACTGACACAGAAACACTACTGTTATTATATAAATACCACTGAGGCACTGACAAAGATACACTACTGTGATTAAATAAATACCACTGTGGCACTTACACAGAGACACTACTGTGATTATATAAATACCACTGAGGCACTGACACAGAGACACTGCTGTGATTATATAAATACCACTGAGGCACTGACTCAGAGACACTACTGTGATTATATAAATACCACTGAGGCACTGACAATGATACACTACTGTGATTATATAAATACCACTGAGGCACTGACACTACTGTGATTATATAAATACCACTGAGGCACTGACACTACTGTGATTAAATAAATACCATGGAGGCACTGACACAGAGACACTACTGTAATTATATAAATACCACTGAGGCACTGACACAGAGACACTACTGTAATTATATAAATTCCACTGAGGCACTGACATAGATACACTACTGTGATTATATAAATACCACTGAGGCACTGACACAGAGACACTACTGTAATTATATAAATATCACTGAGGCACTGACAAAGATACACTACTGTGATTATATAAATACCACTGAGGCACTGACACAGAGACACTACTGTGATTATATAAATACCACTGAGGCACTGACACAGAGACACTACCGTAATTATATAAATACCACTGAGGCACAGACACAGAGACACTACTGTAATTATATAAATGCCACTGAGGCACTAACACAGAGACACTACTGTGATTATATAAATACCACTGAGGCACTGACACTACTGTGATTATATAAATACCATTGAGGCACTGACACTACTGTGATTATATAAATACCACTGAGGCACTGACACAGAGACACTACTGTAATTATAAAAATACCACTGAGGCACTGACACAGAGACACTACTGTAATTATATAAATACCATTGAGGCACTGACACAACTGTGATTATATAAATACCATTGAGGCACTGACACTACTGTGATTAAATAAATACCACTGTGGCACTGACAGAGAGACACTACTGTGATTATATAAATACCACTGAGGCACTGACACAGAGACACTACTGTGATTATATAAATGCCACTGAGGCACTGACACAGAGACACTACTGTGATTATATAAATACCATTGAGGCACTGACACAACTGTGATTATATAAATACCACTGAGGCACTGACACTACTGTGATTATATAAATACCACTGAGGCACTGACAGAGAGACACTACTGTGATTATATAAATACCACTGAGGCACTGACACAGAGACACTACTGTAATTATATAAATACCACTGAGGCACTGACAACGATACACTACTGTGATTATATAAATACCACTGAGGCACTGACAAAGATACACTACTGTGATTAAATAAATACCACTGTGGCACTGACAAAGAGACACTACTGTGATTATATAAATACCACTGAGGCACTGACACAGAGACACTACTGTGATTATATAAATACCACTGAGGCACTTACACAGAGACACTACTGTGATTATATAAATACCACTGAGGCACTGACAATGATACACTACTGTGATTATATAAATACCACTGAGGCACTGACACTACTGTGATTATATAAATACCACTGAGGCACTGACACTACTGTGATTATATAAATACCACTGAGGCACTGACACAGAGACACTACTGGAATTATATAAATACCACTGAGGCACTGACACAGAGACACTACTGTAATTATATAAATACCACTGAGGCACTGACAAAGAAACATTACTGTGATTATATAAATACCACTGAGGCACAGACACAGAGACACTACTGTAATTATATAAATACCACTGAGGCACTGAGACACAGAGACACTACTGTAATTATATAAATACCACTGAGGCACTGACACAGATACACTACTGTGATTATATAAATACCACTGAGGCACTGACACAGATACACTACTGTAATTATATAAATACCACTGAGGCACTGACACAGAGACACTACTGTAATTATATAAATACCACTGAGGCACTGACAAAGAAACACTACTGTGATTATATAAATATCACTGAGGCACTGATACAGAAACACTACTGTTATTATATAAATACCACTGAGGCACTGACAAAGATACACTACTGTGATTAAATAAATACCACTGAGACACTGACACAGAGACACTACTGTGATTATATAAATACCACTGAGGCACTGACACAGAGACACTACTGTGATTATATAAATACCACTGAGGCACTGACAATGATACACTACTGTGATTATATAAATACCACTGAGGCACTGACACTACTGTGATTATATAAATACCACTGAGGCACTGACACTACTGTGATTATATAAATACCACTGAGGCACTGACACAGAGACACTACTGGAATTATATAAATACCACTGAGGCACTGACACAGAGACACTACTGTAATTATATAAATACCACTGAGGCACTGACAAAGAAACATTACTGTGATTATATAAATACCACTGAGGCACAGACACAGAGACACTACTGTAATTATATAAATACCACTGAGGCACTGAGACACAGAGACACTACTGTAATTATATAAATACCACTGAGGCACTGACACAGATACACTACTGTGATTATATAAATACCACTGAGGCACTGACACAGAGACACTACTGTAATTATATAAATACCACTGAGGCACTGACACAGAGACACTACTGTAATTATATAAATACCACTGAGGCACTGACAAAGATACACTACTGTGATTATATAAATATCACTGAGGCACTGATACAGAAACACTACTGTTATTATATAAATACCACTGAGGCACTGACAAAGATACACTACTGTGATTATATAAATACCACTGAGACACTGACACAGAGACACTACTGTGATTATATAAATACCACTGAGGCACTGACACAGAGACACTACTGTAATTATAAAAATACCACTGAGGCACTGACAAAGATACACTACTGTGATTATATAAATATCACTGAGGCACTGATACAGAAACACTACTGTTATTATATAAATACCACTGAGGCACTGACAAAGATACACTACTGTGATTAAATAAATACCACTGTGGCACTGACAGAGAGACACTACTGTGATTATATAAATACCACTGAGGCACTGACACAGAGACACTACTGTGATTATGTAAATGCCACTGAGGCACTGACACAGAGACACTACTGTGATGATATAAATACCACTGAGGCACTGACACTACTGTGATTATATAAATACCACTGAGGCACTGACACTACTGTGATTATATAAATACCACTGAGCTACTGACAAAGATACATTACTGTGATTATATAAATACCACTGAGGCACAGACACAGAGACACTACTGTAATTATATAAATACCACTGAGGCACTGACACAGAGACACTACTGTAATTATATAAATACCACTGAGGCACTGACACAGATACACTACTGTGATTAAATAAATACCACTGTGGCACTGACAAAGAGACACTACTGTGATTATATAAATACCACTGAGGCACTGACACAGAGACACTACTGTGATTATATAAATACCACTGAGGCACTGACAATGATACACTACTGTGATTATATAAATACCACTGAGGCACTGACACTACTGTGATTATATAAATACCACTGAGGCACTGACACTACGGTGATTATATAAATACCACTGAGGCACTGACACAGAGACACTACTGTAATTATATAAATACCACTGAGGCACTGACACAGAGACACTACTGTAATTATATAAATACCACTGAGGCACTGACAAAGAAACATTACTGTGATTATATAAATACCACTGAGGCACAGACACAGAGACACTACTGTAATTATATAAATACCACTGAGGCACTGAGACACAGAGACACTACTGTAATTATATAAATACCACTGAGGCACTGACACAGATACACTACTGTGATTATATAAATACCACTGAGGCACTGACACAGAGACACTACTGTAATTATATAAATACCACTGAGGCACTGACACAGAGACACTACTGTAATTATATAAATACCACTGAGGCACTGACAAAGATACACTACTGTGATTATATAAATACCACTGAGACACTGACACAGAGACACTACTGTGATTATATAAATACCACTGAGGCACTGACACAGAGACACTACTGTAATTATAAAAATACCACTGAGGCACTGACAAAGATACACTACTGTGATTATATAAATATCACTGAGGCACTGATACAGAAACACTACTGTTATTATATAAATACCACTGAGGCACTGACAAAGATACACTACTGTGATTAAATAAATACCACTGTGGCACTGACAGAGAGACACTACTGTGATTATATAAATACCACTGAGGCACTGACACAGAGACACTACTGTGATTATGTAAATGCCACTGAGGCACTGACACAGAGACACTACTGTGATGATATAAATACCACTGAGGCACTGACACTACTGTGATTATATAAATACCACTGAGGCACTGACACTACTGTGATTATATAAATACCACTGAGGCACTGACACAGAGACACTACTGTAATTATATAAATACCACTGAGGCACTGACACAGAGATACTACTGTAATTATATAAATACCACTGAGGCACTGACAAAGATACACTACTGTGATTATATAAATACCACTGAGGCACTGACAAAGATACACTACTGTGATTAAATAAATACCACTGTGGCACTTACACAGAGACACTACTGTGATTATATAAATACCACTGAGGCACTGACACAGAGACACTACTGTGATTATATAAATACCACTGAGGCACTGACACAGAGACACTACTGTGATTATATAAATACCACTGAGGCACTGACAATGATACACTACTGTGATTATATAAATACCACTGAGGCACTGACACTACTGTGATTATATAAATACCACTGAGGCACCGACACTACTGTGATTATATAAATACCACTGAGGCACTGACACAGAGACACTACTGGAATTATATAAATACCACTGAGGCACTGACACAGAGACACTACTGTAATTATATAAATTCCACTGAGGCACTGACATAGATACACTACTGTGATTTTATAAATACCACTGAGGCACTGACACAGAGACACTACTGTAATTATATAAATACCACTGAGGCACTGACAAAGATACACTACTGTGATTATATAAATACCACTGAGACACTGACACAGAGACTCTACTGTGATTATATAAATACCACTGAGGCACTAACACAGAGACACTACTGTGATTATATAAATACCACTGAGGCACTGACACAGAGACACTACTGTGATTATATAAATACCACTGAGGCACTGACACAGAGACACTACCGTAATTATTTAAATACCACTGAGGCACAGACACAGAGACACTACTGTAATTATATAAATGCCACTGAGGCACTGACATAGATACACTACTGTGATTATATAAATACCACTGAGGCACTGACACAGAGACACTACTGTAATTATATAAATACCACTGAGGCACTGACAAAGATACACAACTGTGATTATATAAATACCACTGAGGCACTGACACAGAGACATTACTGTAATTATATAAAAACCACTGAGGCACTGACACTACTGTAATTATATAAATACCACTGAGGCACTGACAAAGATACACTACTGTGATTATATAAATACCACTGAGACACTGACACAGAGACTCTACTGTGATTATATAAATACCACTGAGGCACTGACACAGAGACACTACTGTAATTATATAAATACCACTGAGGCACTGACAAAGATACACTATTGTGATTATATAAATACCACTGAGGCACTGACAAAGATACACTACTGTGATTATATAAATACCACTGAGGCACTGACACAGAGACACTACTGTGATTATATAAATACCACTGAGGCACTGACACAGAGACACTACCGTAATTATATAAATACCACTGAGGCACTGACACGTAGACCCTACTGTAATTATATAAATACCACTGAGGCACTGACACGGAGACACTACTGTAATTATATAAATACCACTGAGGCACTGACAAAGATAAACTACTGTGATTATATAAATACCACAGAGACACTGACACAGAGACACTACTGTAATTATATAAATACCACTGAGGCACTGACACAGACACTACTGTAATTATATTAATACCAATGAGGCACTGACACAGAGATACTACTGTGATTATAGAAATACCTCTGAGGCACTGACACAGAGACACTACTGTAATTATATAAATACCACTGAGGCACTGACACAGAGACACTACTGTAATTATATAAATACCACTGAGGCACTGACACAGAGACACTACTGTAATTATAGAAATACCACTGAGGCACTGACACAGAGACACAACTGTAATTATATAAGTACCACTGAGGTACTGACACAGAGACACTACTGTAATTATATAAATACCACTGAGGCACTGACACAGATACACTACTGTAATTATGTAAATACCACTGAGGCACTGATACAGAGACACTACGGTAATTATATAAATACCACTGAGGCACTGACACAGATACACTACTGTGATTATATAAATACCACTGAGTCACTGACAAAGATACACTACTGTGATTATATAAATACCACTGAGGCACTTACACAGAGACAATACTGTAATTACATAAATACCTCTGACGCACTGACACAGAGACACTACTGTAATTATATAAATGCCACTGAGGCACTGACATAGATACACTACTGAGATTATATAAATACCACTGAGGCACTGACAAAGATACACTACTGTGATTATATAAATACCACTGAGGCACTGACACAGAGACACTACTGTAATTATATAAATACCACTGAGGCACTGACACAGAGACACTACTGTAATTATATAAATACCACTGAGGCACTGACAAAGATACACTACTGTGATTATATAAATACCTCTGAGGCACTGACACAGAGACACTACTGTAATCATATAAAAACCACTGAGGCACTGACACTACTGTAATTATATAAAGACCACTGAGGCACTGACAAATATACACTACTGTCATTATTTAAATACCACTGAGACACTGACACAGAGACACTACTGTGATTATATAAATACCACTGAGGCACTGACACAGAGACACTACTGTAATTATATAAATACCACTGAGGCACTGACAAAGATACATTACTGTGATTATATAAATACCACTGATGCACTGACACAGAGACACTACTATAATTATATAAATACCACTGAGGCACTGATACAGAGACACTACTGTAATTATATAAATACCACTAATGCACTGACACAGATACACTACTGTGATTATATAAATACCACTGAGGTACTGACTCAGAGACACTACTGTAATTATAGAAATACCACTGAGGCACTGACACAGAGACACTACTGTAATTATATAAATACCACTGAGGCACTGACACAGAGACACTACTGTAATTATATAAATACCACTGAGGCACTGACAAAGATACACTACTGTGATTATATAAATACCACTGAGGCACTGATACAGAGACACTACTGTAATCATATAAAAACCACTGATGCACTGACAATACTGTAATTATATAAATACCACTGAGGCACTGACAAAGATACACTACTGTGAATATATAAATACCACTGAGACACTGACACAGAGACATTACTGTGATTATATAAATACCAATGAGGCACTGACACAGAGACACTACTATGATTATATAAATACCACTGAGGCACTGACACAGAGACACTACTGTAATTATATAAATACCACTGAGGCACTGACACAGATACACTACTGTGATTATATAAATACCACTGAGGCATTGAAACAGAGACACTACTGTAATTATATAAATACCACTGAGGCACTGACACAGAGACACTACTGTAGTTATATAAATACCTCTGAGGCACTGACAATGATACACTACTGTGATTATATAAATACCACTGAGGCACTGACACTACTGTGATTATATAAATACCACTGAGGCACTGACACTACTATTATTATATAAATACCACTGAGGCACTGACACAGAGACACTACTGTAATTATATAAATACCACTGAGGCACTGACAAATATACATTACTGTTATTATATAAATACCACTGAGGCACAGACACAGAGACACTACTGTAATTATATAAATACCACTGAGGCACTGACACAGAGACTCTACTGTAATTATATAAATACCACTGAGGCACTGACACAGATAAACTACAGTGATTATATAAATACCACTGAGGCACTGACACAGAGACACTACTGTAATTATATAAATACCACTGAGGCACTGACACAGATACACTACTGTGATTATATAAATACCACTGAGGCATTGAAACAGAGACACTACTGTAATTATATAAATACCACTGAGGCACTGACACAGAGACACTACTGTAGTTATATAAATACCACTGAGGCACTGACAATGATACACTACTGTGATTATATAAATACCACTGAGGCACTGACAAATATACATTACTGTGATTATATAAATACCACTGAGGCACAGACACAGAGACACTACTGTAATTATATAAATACCACTGAGGCACTGACACAGAGACACTACTGTAATTATATAAATACCACTGAGGCACTGACAGAGATACACTACAGTGATTATATAAATACCACTGAGGCACTGACACAGAGACACTACTGTAATTATATAAATACCACTGAGGCACTGACACAGAGACACTACTGTAATTATATAAATACCACTGAGGCACTGACAAAGATACACTACTGTGATTATATAAATACCACTGAGACACTGACACAGAGACACTACTGTGATTATATAAATACCAATGAGGCACTGACACAGAGACACTACTGTAATTATAAAAATACCACTGAGGCACTGACAAAGATACACTACTGTGATTATATAAATACCATTGAGGCACTGATACAGAAACACTACCGTTATTATATAAATACCACTGAGGCACTGACAACGATAAACTACTGTGATTAAATAAATACCACTGTGGCACTGACAGAGAGACACTACTGTGATTATATAAATACCACTGAGGCACTGACACAGAGACACTACTGTGATTATATAAATACCACTGAGGCACTGACACAGAGACACTACTGTGATTATATAAATACCACTGAGGCACGGACAAAGATACACTACTGTGATTATATAAATACCACTGAGGCACTGACACTTCTGTGATTATATAAATACCACTGAGGCACTGACACTACTGTGATTATATAAATACCACTGAGGCACTGACACAGAGACACTACTGTAATTATATATACACCACTGAGGCACTGACACATAGACACTACTGTAATTATATAAATACCACTGAGGCACTGACAAAGATACATTACTGTGATTATATAAATACCACTGAGGCACAGACACAGAGACACTACTGTAATTATATAAATACCACTGAGGCACTGACACAGAGACACTACTGTGATTATATAAATACCTCTGAGACACTGACACAGAGACACTACTGTGATTATATAAATACCACTGAGGCACTGACACAGAGACACTACTGTAATTATAAAAATACCACTGAGGCACTGACAAAGATACACTACTGTGATTATTTAAATACCACTGAGGCACTGATACAGAAACACTACTGTTATTATATAAATACCACTGAGGCACTGACAACGATACACTACTGTGATTAAATAAATACCACTGTGGCACTGACAGAGAGACACTACTGTGATTATATAAATACCACTGAGGCACTGACACAGAGACACTACTGTGATTATATAAATACCACTGAGGCACTGACACAGAGACACTACTGTGATTATATAAATACCACTGAGGCACTGACAAAGATACACTACTGTGATTATATAAATACCACTGAGGCACTGACACTACTGTGATTATATAAATACCACTGAGGCACTGACACTACTGTGATTATATAAATACCACTGAGGCACAGACACAGAGACACTACTGTAATTATATTAATATCACTGAGGCACTGACACAGAGACACTACTGTAATTATATAAATACCACTGAGGCACTGACACAGAGACACTACTGTAATTATATAAATACCACTGAGGCACTGACACAGATACACTACTGTGATTATATAAATACCACTGAGGTACTGACTCAGAGACACTACTGTAATTATAGAAATACCACTGAGGCACTGACACAGAGACACTACTGTAATTATATAAATACCACTGAGGCACTGACACAGAGACACTACTGTAATTATATAAATACCACTGAGGCACTGACAAAGATACACTACTGTGATTATATAAATACCACTGAGGCACTGATACAGAGACACTACTGTAATCATATAAAAACCACTGATGCACTGACACTACTGTAATTATATAAATACCACTGAGGCACTGACAAAGATACACTACTGTGAATATATAAATACCACTGAGACACTGACACAGAGACATTACTGTGATTATATAAATACCAATGAGGCACTGACACAGAGACACTACTATGATTATATAAATACCACTGAGGCACTGACACAGAGACACTACTGTAATTATATAAATACCACTGAGGCACTGACACAGATACACTACTGTGATTATATAAATACCACTGAGGCATTGAAACAGAGACACTACTGTAATTATATAAATACCACTGAGGCACTGACACAGAGACACTACTGTAGTTATATAAATACCTCTGAGGCACTGACAATGATACACTACTGTGATTATATAAATACCACTGAGGCACTGACACTACTGTGATTATATAAATACCACTGAGGCACTGACACTACTATTATTATATAAATACCACTGAGGCACTGACACAGAGACACTACTGTAATTATATAAATACCACTGAGGCACTGACAAATATACATTACTGTTATTATATAAATACCACTGAGGCACAGACACAGAGACACTACTGTAATTATATAAATACCACTGAGGCACTGACACAGAGACTCTACTGTAATTATATAAATACCACTGAGGCACTGACACAGATACACTACAGTGATTATATAAATACCACTGAGGCACTGACACAGAGACACTACTGTAATTATATAAATACCACTGAGGCACTGACACAGATACACTACTGTGATTATATAAATACCACTGAGGCATTGAAACAGAGACACTACTGTAATTATATAAATACCACTGAGGCACTGACACAGAGACACTACTGTAGTTATATAAATACCACTGAGGCACTGACAATGATACACTGCTGTGATTATATAAATACCACTGAGGCACTGACAAATATACATTACTGTGATTATATAAATACCACTGAGGCACAGACACAGAGACACTACTGTAATTATATAAATACCACTGAGGCACTGACAAAGATACACTACTGTGATTATATAAATACCACTGAGACACTGACACAGAGACACTACTGTGATTATATAAATACCAATGAGGCACTGACACAGAGACACTACTGTAATTATAAAAATACCACTGAGGCACTGACAAATATACACTACTGTGATTATATAAATACCATTGAGGCACTGATACAGAAACACTACCGTTATTATATAAATACCACTGAGGCACTGACAACGATAAACTACTGTGATTAAATAAATACCACTGTGGCACTGACAGAGAGACACTACTGTGATTATATAAATACCACTGAGGCACTGACACAGAGACACTACTGTGATTATATAAATACCACTGAGGCACTGACACAGAGACACTACTGTGATTATATAAATACCACTGAGGCACGGACAAAGATACACTACTGTGATTATATAAATACCACTGAGGCACTGACACTTCTGTGATTATATAAATACCACTGAGGCACTGACACTACTGTGATTATATAAATACCACTGAGGCACTGACACAGAGACACTACTGTAATTATATATATATATACCACTGAGGCACTGACACATAGACACTACTGTAATTATATAAATACCACTGAGGCACTGACAAAGATACATTACTGTGATTATATAAATACCACTGAGGCACAGACACAGAGACACTACTGTAATTATATAAATACCACTGAGGCACTGACACAGAGACACTACTGTGATTATATAAATACCTCTGAGACACTGACACAGAGACACTACTGTGATTATATAAATACCACTGAGGCACTGACACAGAGACACTACTGTAATTATAAAAATACCACTGAGGCACTGACAAAGATACACTACTGTGATTATTTAAATACCACTGAGGCACTGATACAGAAACACTACTGTTATTATATAAATACCACTGAGGCACTGACAACGATACACTACTGTGATTAAATAAATACCACTGTGGCACTGACAGAGAGACACTACTGTGATTATATAAATACCACTGAGGCACTGACACAGAGACACTACTGTGATTATATAAATACCACTGAGGCACTGACACAGAGACACTACTGTGATTATATAAATACCACTGAGGCACTGACAAAGATACACTACTGTGATTATATAAATACCACTGAGGCACTGACACTACTGTGATTATATAAATACCACTGAGGCACTGACACTACTGTGATTATATAAATACCACTGAGGCACAGACACAGAGACACTACTGTAATTATATTAATATCACTGAGGCACTGACACAGAGACACTACTGTAATTATATAAATACCACTGAGGCACTGACACAGAGACACTACTTTAATTATATAAATACCACTGAGGCACTGACACAGATACACTACTGTGATTATATAAATACCACTGAGGCACTGACAAAGAGACACTACTGTAATTATATAAATACCAGTGAGGCACTGACACAGATACACTACTGTGATTATATAAATACCACTGAGGCACTGACACTACTGTGATTATATAAATACCACTGAGGCACAGACACAGAGACACTACTGTAATTATATAAATACCACTGAGGCACTGACACAGATACACTACTGTGATTATATAAATACCACTGAGGCATTGAAACAGAGACACTACTGTAATTATATAAATACCACTGAGGCACTGACACAGAGACACTACTGTAGTTATATAAATACCTCTGAGGCACTGACAATGATACACTACTGTGATTATATAAATACCACTGAGGCACTGACACAACTGTGATTATATAAATACCACTGAGGCACTGACACTACTATGATTATATAAATACCACTGAGGCACTGACACAGAGACACTACTGTAATTATATAAATACCACTGAGGCACTGACAAATATACATTACTGTTATTATATAAATACCACTGAGGCACAGACACAGAGACACTACTGTAATTATATAAATACCACTGAGGCACTGACACAGAGACTCTACTGTAATTATATAAATACCACTGAGGCACTGACACAGATAAACTACAGTGATTATATAAATACCACTGAGGCACTGACACAGAGACACTACTGTAATTATATAAATACCACTGAGGCACTGACACAGATACACTACTGTGATTATATAAATACCACTGAGGCATTGAAACAGAGACACTACTGTAATTATATAAATACCACTGAGGCACTGACACAGAGACACTACTGTAGTTATATAAATACCACTGAGGCACTGACAATGATACACTACTGTGATTATATAAATACCACTGAGGCACTGACAAATATACATTACTGTGATTATATAAATACCACTGAGGCACAGACACAGAGACACTACTGTAATTATATAAATACCACTGAGGCACTGACACAGAGACACTACTGTAATTATATAAATACCACTGAGGCACTGACAGAGATACACTACAGTGATTATATAAATACCACTGAGGCACTGACACAGAGACACTACTGTAATTATATAAATACCACTGAGGCACTGACACAGAGACACTACTGTAATTATATAAATACCACTGAGGCACTGACAAAGATACACTACTGTGATTATATAAATACCACTGAGACACTGACACAGAGACACTACTGTGATTATATAAATACCAATGAGGCACTGACACAGAGACACTACTGTAATTATAAAAATACCACTGAGGCACTGACAAAGATACACTACTGTGATTATATAAATACCATTGAGGCACTGATACAGAAACACTACCGTTATTATATAAATACCACTGAGGCACTGACAACGATAAACTACTGTGATTAAATAAATACCACTGTGGCACTGACAGAGAGACACTACTGTGATTATATAAATACCACTGAGGCACTGACACAGAGACACTACTGTGATTATATAAATACCACTGAGGCACTGACACAGAGACACTACTGTGATTATATAAATACCACTGAGGCACGGACAAAGATACACTACTGTGATTATATAAATACCACTGAGGCACTGACACTTCTGTGATTATATAAATACCACTGAGGCACTGACACTACTGTGATTATATAAATACCACTGAGGCACTGACACAGAGACACTACTGTAATTATATATACACCACTGAGGCACTGACACATAGACACTACTGTAATTATATAAATACCACTGAGGCACTGACAAAGATACATTACTGTGATTATATAAATACCACTGAGGCACAGACACAGAGACACTACTGTAATTATATAAATACCACTGAGGCACTGACACAGAGACACTACTGTGATTATATAAATACCTCTGAGACACTGACACAGAGACACTACTGTGATTATATAAATACCACTGAGGCACTGACACAGAGACACTACTGTAATTATAAAAATACCACTGAGGCACTGACAAAGATACACTACTGTGATTATTTAAATACCACTGAGGCACTGATACAGAAACACTACTGTTATTATATAAATACCACTGAGGCACTGACAACGATACACTACTGTGATTAAATAAATACCACTGTGGCACTGACAGAGAGACACTACTGTGATTATATAAATACCACTGAGGCACTGACACAGAGACACTACTGTGATTATATAAATACCACTGAGGCACTGACACAGAGACACTACTGTGATTATATAAATACCACTGAGGCACTGACAAAGATACACTACTGTGATTATATAAATACCACTGAGGCACTGACACTACTGTGATTATATAAATACCACTGAGGCACTGACACTACTGTGATTATATAAATACCACTGAGGCACAGACACAGAGACACTACTGTAATTATATTAATATCACTGAGGCACTGACACAGAGACACTACTGTAATTATATAAATACCACTGAGGCACTGACACAGAGACACTACTGTAATTATATAAATACCACTGAGGCACTGACACAGATACACTACTGTGATTATATAAATACCACTGAGGTACTGACTCAGAGACACTACTGTAATTATAGAAATACCACTGAGGCACTGACACAGAGACACTACTGTAATTATATAAATACCACTGAGGCACTGACACAGAGACACTACTGTAATTATATAAATACCACTGAGGCACTGACAAAGATACACTACTGTGATTATATAAATACCACTGAGGCACTGATACAGAGACACTACTGTAATCATATAAAAACCACTGATGCACTGACACTACTGTAATTATATAAATACCACTGAGGCACTGACAAAGATACACTACTGTGAATATATAAATACCACTGAGACACTGACACAGAGACATTACTGTGATTATATAAATACCAATGAGGCACTGACACAGAGACACTACTATGATTATATAAATACCACTGAGGCACTGACACAGAGACACTACTGTAATTATATAAATACCACTGAGGCACTGACACAGATACACTACTGTGATTATATAAATACCACTGAGGCATTGAAACAGAGACACTACTGTAATTATATAAATACCACTGAGGCACTGACACAGAGACACTACTGTAGTTATATAAATACCTCTGAGGCACTGACAATGATACACTACTGTGATTATATAAATACCACTGAGGCACTGACACTACTGTGATTATATAAATACCACTGAGGCACTGACACTACTATTATTATATAAATACCACTGAGGCACTGACACAGAGACACTACTGTAATTATATAAATACCACTGAGGCACTGACAAATATACATTACTGTTATTATATAAATACCACTGAGGCACAGACACAGAGACACTACTGTAATTATATAAATACCACTGAGGCACTGACACAGAGACTCTACTGTAATTATATAAATACCACTGAGGCACTGACACAGATACACTACAGTGATTATATAAATACCACTGAGGCACTGACACAGAGACACTACTGTAATTATATAAATACCACTGAGGCACTGACACAGATACACTACTGTGATTATATAAATACCACTGAGGCATTGAAACAGAGACACTACTGTAATTATATAAATACCACTGAGGCACTGACACAGAGACACTACTGTAGTTATATAAATACCACTGAGGCACTGACAATGATACACTGCTGTGATTATATAAATACCACTGAGGCACTGACAAATATACATTACTGTGATTATATAAATACCACTGAGGCACAGACACAGAGACACTACTGTAATTATATAAATACCACTGAGGCACTGACAAAGATACACTACTGTGATTATATAAATACCACTGAGACACTGACACAGAGACACTACTGTGATTATATAAATACCAATGAGGCACTGACACAGAGACACTACTGTAATTATAAAAATACCACTGAGGCACTGACAAATATACACTACTGTGATTATATAAATACCATTGAGGCACTGATACAGAAACACTACCGTTATTATATAAATACCACTGAGGCACTGACAACGATAAACTACTGTGATTAAATAAATACCACTGTGGCACTGACAGAGAGACACTACTGTGATTATATAAATACCACTGAGGCACTGACACAGAGACACTACTGTGATTATATAAATACCACTGAGGCACTGACACAGAGACACTACTGTGATTATATAAATACCACTGAGGCACGGACAAAGATACACTACTGTGATTATATAAATACCACTGAGGCACTGACACTTCTGTGATTATATAAATACCACTGAGGCACTGACACTACTGTGATTATATAAATACCACTGAGGCACTGACACAGAGACACTACTGTAATTATATATATATACCACTGAGGCACTGACACATAGACACTACTGTAATTATATAAATACCACTGAGGCACTGACAAAGATACATTACTGTGATTATATAAATACCACTGAGGCACAGACACAGAGACACTACTGTAATTATATAAATACCACTGAGGCACTGACACAGAGACACTACTGTGATTATATAAATACCTCTGAGACACTGACACAGAGACACTACTGTGATTATATAAATACCACTGAGGCACTGACACAGAGACACTACTGTAATTATAAAAATACCACTGAGGCACTGACAAAGATACACTACTGTGATTATTTAAATACCACTGAGGCACTGATACAGAAACACTACTGTTATTATATAAATACCACTGAGGCACTGACAACGATACACTACTGTGATTAAATAAATACCACTGTGGCACTGACAGAGAGACACTACTGTGATTATATAAATACCACTGAGGCACTGACACAGAGACACTACTGTGATTATATAAATACCACTGAGGCACTGACACAGAGACACTACTGTGATTATATAAATACCACTGAGGCACTGACAAAGATACACTACTGTGATTATATAAATACCACTGAGGCACTGACACTACTGTGATTATATAAATACCACTGAGGCACTGACACTACTGTGATTATATAAATACCACTGAGGCACAGACACAGAGACACTACTGTAATTATATTAATATCACTGAGGCACTGACACAGAGACACTACTGTAATTATATAAATACCACTGAGGCACTGACACAGAGACACTACTTTAATTATATAAATACCACTGAGGCACTGACACAGATACACTACTGTGATTATATAAATACCACTGAGGCACTGACAAAGAGACACTACTGTAATTATATAAATACCAGTGAGGCACTGACACAGATACACTACTGTGATTATATAAATACCACTGAGGCACTGACACTACTGTGATTATATAAATACCACTGAGGCACAGACACAGAGACACTACTGTAATTATATAAATACCACTGAGGCACTGACACAGATACACTACTGTGATTATATAAATACCACTGAGGCATTGAAACAGAGACACTACTGTAATTATATAAATACCACTGAGGCACTGACACAGAGACACTACTGTAGTTATATAAATACCTCTGAGGCACTGACAATGATACACTACTGTGATTATATAAATACCACTGAGGCACTGACACAACTGTGATTATATAAATACCACTGAGGCACTGACACTACTATGATTATATAAATACCACTGAGGCACTGACACAGAGACACTACTGTAATTATATAAATACCACTGAGGCACTGACAAATATACATTACTGTGATTATATAAATACCACTGAGGCACAGACACAGAGACACTACTGTAATTATATAAATACCGCTGAGGCACTGACACAGAGACACTACTGTAATTATATAAATACCACTGAGGCACTGACACAGATACACTACTGTAATTATATAAATACCACTGAGGCACTGACACAGAGACACTACTGTAATTATATAAATACCACTGAGGCACTGACACAGAGACACTACTGTAATTATATAAATACCACTGAGGCACTGACACAGATACACTACTGTGATTATATAAATACCACTGAGGCACTGACACAGAGACACTACTGTAATTATATAAATACCACTGAGGCACTGACACAGATACACTACTGTGATTATATAAATACCACTGAGGCATTGAAACAGAGACACTACTGTAATTATATAAATACCACTGAGGCACTGACACAGAGACACTACTGTAGTTATATAAATACCACTGAGGCACTGACAATGATACACTACTGTGATTATATAAATACCACTGAGGCACTGACACTACTGTGATTATATGCATACCACTGAGGCACTGACACTACTGTGATTATATGCATACCACTGAGGCACTGACACTACTATGATTATATAAATACCACTGAGGCACTGACACAGAGACACTACTGTAATTATATAAATACCACTGAGGCACTGACACAGAGACACTACTGTAATTATATAAATACCACTGAGGCACTGACAGAGATACATTACAGTGATTATATAAATACCACTGAGGCACTGACACAGAGACACTACTGTAATTATATAAATACCACTGAGGCACTGACCCAGAGACACTACTGTAATTATATAAATACCACTGAGGCACTGACAAAGATACACTACTGTGATTATATAAATACCACTGAGGCACTGACAAAGATACACTACTGTGATTAAATAAATACCACTGAGGCACTGACAATGATACACTACTGTGATTATATAAATACCACTGAGGCACTGACACTACTGTGATTATATAAATACCACTGAGGCACTGATACTACTGTGATTATATAAATACCACTGAGGCACTGACACAGAGACACTACTGTAATTATATAAATACCACTGAGGCACTGACACATAGACACTACTGTAATTATATAAATACCACTGAGGCACTGACAAAGATACATTACTGTGATTATATAAATACCACTGAGGCACAGACACAGAGACACTACTGTAATTATATAAATACCACTGAGGCACTGACACAGAGACACTACTGTGATTATATAAATACCTCTGAGACACTGACACAGAGACACTACTGTGATTATATAAATACCACTGAGGCACTGACACAGAGACACTACTGTAATTATAAAAATACCACTAAGGCACTGACAAAGATACACTACTGTGATTATATAAATACCACTGAGGCACTGATACAGAAACACTACTGTTATTATATAAATACCACTGAGGCACTGACAAAAATACACTACTGTGATTATATAAATACCACTGAGGCACTGACAAAGATACACTACTGTGATTAAATAAATACCACTGAGGCACTGACAATGATACACTACTGTGATTATATAAATACCACTGAGGCACTGACACTACTGTGATTATATAAATACCACTGAGGCACTGACACTACTGTGATTATATAAATACCACTGAGGCACTGACACAGAGACACTACTGAAATTATATAAATACCACTGAGGCACTGACACATAGACACTACTGTAATTATATAAATACCACTGAGGCACTGACAAAGATACATTACTGTGATTATATAAATACCACTGAGGCACAGACACTGAGACACTACTGTAATTATATAAATAACACTGAGGCACTGACACAGAGACACTACTGTGATTATATAAATACCTCTGAGACACTGACACAGAGACACTACTGTGATTATATAAATACCACTGAGGCACTGACACAGAGACACTACTGTAATTATAAAAATACCACTGAGGCACTGACAAAGATACACTACTGTGATTATATAAATACCACTGAGGCACTGATACAGAAACACTACTGTTATTATATAAATACCACTGAGGCACTGACAACGATACACTACTGTGATTAAATAAATACCACTGTGGCACTGACAGAGAGACACTACTGTGATTATATAAATACCACTGAGGCACTGACACAGAGACACTACTGTGATTATATAAATACCACTGAGGCACTGACACAGAGACACTACTGTGATTATATAAATACCACTGAGGCACTGACAAAGATACACTACTGTGATTATATAAATACCACTGAGGCACTGACACTACTGTGATTATATAAATACCACTGAGGCACTGACACTACTGTGATTATATAAATACCACTGAGGCACAGACACAGAGACACTACTGTAATTATATAAATATCACTGAGGCACTAACACAGAGACACTACTGTAATTATATAAATACCACTGAGGCACTGACACAGAGACACTACTGTAAATATATAAATACCACTGAGGCACTGACACAGATACACTACTGTGATTATATAAATACCACTGAGGCACTGACACAGAGACACTACTGTAATTATATAAATACCAGTGAGGCACTGACACAGATACACTACTGTGATTATATAAATACCACTGAGGCATTGAAACAGAGACACTACTGTAATTATATAAATACCACTGAGGCACTGACACAGAGACACTACTGTAGTTATATAAATACCACTGAGGCACTGACAATGATACACTACTGTGATTATATAAATACCACTGAGGACCTGACACTACTGTGATTATATGCATACCACTGAGGCACTGACACTACTATGATTATATAAATACCACTGAGGCACTGACACAGAGACACTACTGTAATTATATAAATACCACTGAGGCACTGACAAATATACATTACTGTGATTATATAAATACCACTGAGGCACTGACACTACTGTGATTATATAAATACCACTGAGGCACAGACACAGAGACACTACTGTAATTATATAAATACCACTGAGGCACTGACACAGATACACTACTGTGATTATATAAATACCACTGAGGCATTGAAACAGAGACACTACTGTAATTATATAAATACCACTGAGGCACTGACACAGAGACACTACTGTAGTTATATAAATACCTCTGAGGCACTGACAATGATACACTACTGTGATTATATAAATACCACTGAGGCACTGACACAACTGTGATTATATAAATACCACTGAGGCACTGACACTACTATGATTATATAAATACCACTGAGGCACTGACACAGAGACACTACTGTAATTATATAAATACCGCTGAGGCACTGACACAGAGACACTACTGTAATTATATAAATACCACTGAGGCACTGACACAGATACACTCCTGTGATTATATAAATACCACTGAGGCACTGACACAGAGACACTACTGTAATTATATAAATACCACTGAGGCACTGACACAGATACACTTCTGTGATTATATAAATACCACTGAGGCATTGAAACAGAGACACTACTGTAATTATATAAATACCACTGAGGCACTGACACAGAGACACTACTGTAGTTATATAAATACCACTGAGGCACTGACAATGATACACTACTGTGATTATATAAATACCACTGAGGCACTGACACTACTGTGATTATATGCATACCACTGAGGCACTGACACTACTATAATTATATAAATACCACTGAGGCACTGACACAGAGACACTATTGTAATTATATAAATACCACTGAGGCACTGACAAATATACATTACTGTGATTATATAAATACCACTGAGGCACAGACACAGAGACACTACTGTAATTATATAAATACCACTGAGGCACTGACACAGAGACTCTACTGTAATTATATAAATACCACTGAGGCACTGACACAGATACACTACAGTGATTATATAAATACCACTGAGGCACTGACACAGAGACACTACTGTAATTATATAAATACCACTGAGGCACTGACACAGATACACTACTGTGATTATATAAATACCACTGAGGCATTGAAACAGAGACACTACTGTAATTATATAAATACCACTGAGGCACTGACACAGAGACACTACTGTAGTTATATAAATACCACTGAGGCACTGACAATGATACACTACTGTGATTATATAAATACCACTGAGGCACTGACAAATATACATTACTGTGATTATATAAATACCACTGAGGCACAGACACAGAGACACTACTGTAATTATATAAATACCACTGAGGCACTGACACAGAGACACTACTGTAATTATATAAATACCACTGAGGCACTGACAGAGATATACTACAGTGATTATATAAATACCACTGAGGCACTGACACAGAGACACTACTGTAATTATATAAATACCACTGAGGCACTGACACAGAGACACTACTGTAATTATATAAATACCACTGAGGCACTGACAAAGATACACTACTGTGATTATATAAATACCACTGAGACACTGACACAGAGACACTACTGTGATTATATAAATACCAATGAGGCACTGACACAGAGACACTACTGTAATTATAAAAATACCACTGAGGCACTGACAAAGATACACTACTGTGATTATATAAATACCATTGAGGCACTGATACAGAAACACTACTGTTATTATATAAATACCACTGAGGCACTGACAACGATAAACTACTGTGATTAAATAAATACCACTGTAGCACTGACAGAGAGACACTACTGTGATTATATAAATACCACTGAGGCACTGACACAGAGACACTACTGTGATTATATAAATACCACTGAGGCACTGACACAGAGACACTACTGTGATTATATAAATACCACTGAGGCACGGACAAAGATACACTACTGTGATTATATAAATATCACTGAGGCACTGACACTTCTGTGATTATATAAATACCACTGAGGCACTGACACTACTGTGATTTTATAAATACCACTGAGGCACTGACACAGAGACACTACTGTAATTATATAAATACCACTGAGGCACTGACACATAGACACTACTGTAATTATATAAATACCACTGAGGCACTGACAAAGATACATTACTGTGATTATATAAATACCAATGAGTCACAGACACAGAGACACTACTGTAATTATATAAATACCACTGAGGCACTGACACAGAGACACTACTGTGATTATATAAATACCTCTGAGACACTGACACAGAGACACTACTGTGATTATATAAATACCACTGAGGCACTGACACAGAGACACTACTGTGATTATATAAATACCACTGAGGCACTGACACTACTGTGATTATATAAATACCACTGAGGCACTGACACTACTGTGATTATATAAATACCACTGAGGCACAGACACAGAGACACTACTGTAATTATATAAATATCACTGAGGCACTGACACAGAGACACTACTGTAATTATATAAATACCACTGAGGCACTGACACAGAGACACTACTGTAATTATATAAATACCACTGAGGCACTGACACAGATACACTACTGTGATTATATAAATACCACTGAGGCACTGACACAGAGACACTACTGTAATTATATAAATACCAGTGAGGCACTGACACAGATACACTACTGTGATTATATAAATACCACTGAGGCATTGAAACAGAGACACTACTGTAATTATATAAATACCACTGAGGCACTGACACAGAGACACTACTGTAGTTATATAAATACCACTGAGGCACTGACAATGATACACTACTGTGATTATATAAATACCACTGAGGACCTGACACTACTGTGATTATATGCATACCACTGAGGCACTGACACTACTATGATTATATAAATACCACTGAGGCACTGACACAGAGACACTACTGTAATTATATAAATACCACTGAGGCACTGACACAGATACACTACTGTGATTATATAAATACCACTGAGGCACTGACACAGAGACACTACTGTAATTATATAAATACCAGTGAGGCACTGACACAGATACACTACTGTGATTATATAAATACCACTGAGGCATTGAAACAGAGACACTACTGTAATTATATAAATACCACTGAGGCACTGACACAGAGACACTACTGTAGTTATATTAATACAACTGAGGCACTGACAATGATACACTACTGTGATTATATAAATACCACTGAGGCACTGACACTACTGTGATTATATGCATACCACTGAGGCACTGACACAGAGACACTACTGTAATTATATAAATACCACTGAGGCACTGACACAGAGACACTACTGTAATTATATAAATACCACTGAGGCACTGACACAGAGACACTACTGTAATTATATAAATACCACTGAGGCACTGACAGAGATACATTACAGTGATTATATAAATACCACTGAGGCACTGACACAGAGACACTACTGTAATTATATAAATACCACTGAGGCACTGACCCAGAGACACTACTGTAATTATATAAATACCACTGAGGCACTGACAAAGATACACTACTGTGATTATATAAATACCACTGAGGCACTGACAAAGATACACTACTGTGATTAAATAAATACCACTGAGGCACTGACAATGATACACTACTGTGATTATATAAATACCACTGAGGCACTGACACTACTGTGATTATATAAATACCACTGAGGCACTGACACTACTGTGATTATATAAATACCACTGAGGCACTGACACAGAGACACTACTGTAATTATATAAATACCACTGAGGCACTGACACATAGACACTACTGTAATTATATAAATACCACTGAGGCACTGACAAAGATACATTACTGTGATTATATAAATACCACTGAGGCACAGACACAGAGACACTACTGTAATTATATAAATACCACTGAGGCACTGACACAGAGACACTACTGTGATTATATAAATACCTCTGAGACACTGACACAGAGACACTACTGTGATTATATAAATACCACTGAGGCACTGACACAGAGACACTACTGTAATTATATAAATACCACTGAGGCACTGACACATAGACACTACTGTAATTATATAAATACCACTGAGGCACTGACAAAGATACATTACTGTGATTATATAAATACCACTGAGGCACAGACACAGAGACACTACTGTAATTATATAAATACCACTGAGGCACTGACACAGAGACACTACTGTGATTATATAAATACCTCTGAGACACTGACACAGAGACACTACTGTGATTATATAAATACCACTGAGGCACTGACACAGAGACACTACTGTAATTATAAAAATACCACTGAGGCACTGACAAAGATACACTACTGTGATTATATAAATACCACTGAGGCACTGATACAGAAACACTACTGTTATTATATAAATACCACTGAGGCACTGACAACGATACACTACTGTGATTAAATAAATACCACTGTGGCACTGACAGAGAGACACTACTGTGATTATATAAATACCACTGAGGCACTGACACAGAGACACTACTGTGATTATATAAATACCACTGAGGCACTGACACAGAGACACTACTGTGATTATATAAATACCACTGAGGCACTGACAAAGATACACTACTGTGATTATATAAATACCACTGAGGCACTGACACTACTGTGATTATATAAATACCACTGAGGCACTGACACTACTGTGATTATATAAATACCACTGAGGCACAGACACAGAGACACTACTGTAATTATATAAATATCACTGAGGCACTGACACAGAGACACTACTGTAATTATATAAATACCACTGAGGCACTGACACAGAGACACTACTGTAATTATATAAATACCACTGAGGCACTGACACAGATACACTACTGTGATTATATAAATATCACTGAGGCACTGACACAGAGACACTACTGTAATTATATAAATACCAGTGAGGCACTGACACAGATACACTACTGTGATTATATAAATACCACTGAGGCATTGAAACAGAGACACTACTGTAATTATATAAATACCACTGAGGCACTGACATAGAGACACTACTGTAGTTATATAAATACCACTGAGGCACTAACAATGATACACTACTGTGATTATATAAATACCACTGAGGACCTGACACTACTGTGATTATATGCATACCACTGAGGCACTGACACTACTATGATTATATAAATACCACTGAGGCACTGACACAGAGACACTACTGTAATTATATAAATACCACTGAGGCACTGACAAATATACATTACTGTGATTATATAAATACCACTGAGGCACTGACACTACTGTGATTATATAAATACCACTGAGGCACAGACACAGAGACACTACTGTAATTATATAAATACCACTGAGGCACTGACACAGATACACTACTGTGATTATATAAATACCACTGAGGCATTGAAACAGAGACACTACTGTAATTATATAAATACCACTGAGGCACTGACACAGAGACACTACTGTAGTTATATAAATACCTCTGAGGCACTGACAATGATACACTACTGTGATTATATAAATACCACTGAGGCACTGACACAACTGTGATTATATAAATACCACTGAGGCACTGACACTACTATGATTATATAAATACCACTGAGGCACTGACACAGAGACACTACTGTAATTATATAAATACCGCTGAGGCACTGACACAGAGACACTACTGTAATTATATAAATACCACTGAGGCACTGACACAGATACACTCCTGTGATTATATAAATACCACTGAGGCACTGACACAGAGACACTACTGTAATTATATAAATACCACTGAGGCACTGACACAGATACACTTCTGTGATTATATAAATACCACTGAGGCATTGAAACAGAGACACTACTGTAATTATATAAATACCACTGAGGCACTGACACAGAGACACTACTGTAGTTATATAAATACCACTGAGGCACTGACAATGATACACTACTGTGATTATATAAATACCACTGAGGCACTGACACTACTGTGATTATATGCATACCACTGAGGCACTGACACTACTATAATTATATAAATACCACTGAGGCACTGACACAGAGACACTATTGTAATTATATAAATACCACTGAGGCACTGACAAATATACATTACTGTGATTATATAAATACCACTGAGGCACAGACACAGAGACACTACTGTAATTATATAAATACCACTGAGGCACTGACACAGAGACACTACTGTAATTATATAAATACCACTGAGGCACTGACAGAGATACATTACAGTGATTATATAAATACCACTGAGGCACTGACACAGAGACACTACTGTAATTATATAAATACCACTGAGGCACTGACCCAGAGACACTACTGTAATTATATAAATACCACTGAGGCACTGACAAAGATACACTACTGTGATTATATAAATACCACTGAGACACTGACACAGAGACACTACTGTGATTATATAAATACCACTGAGGCACTGACACTACTGTGATTATATAAATACCACTGAGGCACTGACACAGAGACACTACTGTAATTATATAAATACCACTAAGGCACTGACACAGAGACACTACTGTAATTATATAAATACCACTGAGACACTGACACAGAGACACTACTGTGATTGTATAAATGCCACTGAGGCACTGACAAAGAGACACTACTGTGATTATATAAATACCTCTGAGGCACTGACACAGAGACACTACTGTGATTATATAAATACCACTGAGGTACTGACACAGAGACACTACTGTGATTATATAAATACCACTGAGGCACTGACAAAGATACACTACTGTGATTATATAAATACCTCTGAGACACTGACACAGAGACACTACTGTGATTATATAAATACCACTGAGGCACTGACACAGAGACACTACTGTAATTATAAAAATACCTCTGAGGCACTGACACAGAAACACTACTGTGATTATATAAATACCACTGAGGCACTGATACAGAAACACTACTGTTATTATATAAATACCACTGAGGCACTGACAAAGATACACTACGGTGATTAAATAAATACCACTGTGGCACTGACAGAGAGACACTACTGTGATTATATAAATACCACTGAGGCACTGACAGAGAGACACTACTGTGATTATACAAATACCACTGAGGCACTGACAAAGATACACTACTGTGATTATATAAATACCACTGAGGCACTGACAATGATACACTACTGTGATTATATAAATACCACTGAGGCACTGACACTACTGTGATTATATAAATACCACTGAGGCACTGACACTACTGTGATTATTTAAATACCACTGAGGCACTGACACAGAGACACTAATGTAATTATATAAATACCACTGAGGCACTGACACATAGACACTACTGTAATTATATAAATACCACTGAGGCACTGACAAAGATACATTACTGTGATTATATAAATACCACTGAGGCACAGACACAGAGACACTACTGTAATTATATAAATACCACTGAGGCACTGACACAGAGACACTACTGTAATTATATAAATACCACTGAGGCACTGACACAGATACACTACTGTGATTATATAAATACCACTGAGGCACTGACACAGAGACACTACTGTAATTATATAAATACCACTGAGGCACTGACACAGAGACACTACTGTAATTATATAAATACCACTGAGGCACTGACAAAGATACACTACTGTGATTATATAAATACCACTGAGACACTGACACAGAGACACTACTGTGATTATATAAATACCACTGAGGCACTGACACAGAGACACTACTGTAATTATAAAAATACCACTGAGGCTCTGACAAAGATACACTACTGTGATTATATAAATACCACTGAGACACTGACACAGAGACACTACTGTGATTGTATAAATGCCACTGAGGCACTGACAAAGAGACACTACTGTGATTATATAAATACCACTGAGGCACTGACACAGAAACACTACTGTAATTATATAAATACCACTGAGGCACTGACAGAGAGACACTAATGTAATTATATAAATACCACTGAGGCACTGACACAGAGACACTACTGTGATTATATAAATACCACTGAGGCACTGACACAGAGACACTACTGTGATTATATAAATACCACTGAGGCACTGACAAAGAGACACTACTGTGATTACATCACTACGATCCAGAGACAAAACAGTCCATGATTACACAAGTGTTACATAGAAAAGGGGGGTTCTCTCTCCAGCCCAATAATCAGTTATACAGTACGTCTGCTGCACTGTTACTTAATATCTCTTAGATAGTTATAAATCTGCTTATCCTGTAGTTTGATCCATCAAATTTTTTTCCCTTAGTTGTTATCAACCTGATTTGATATTTTCTATGTTTGCCCAATGGAGAAGGTGTATGTACAAGGCCAATGTTATGCTGAGCTGTATACCACCGACAATCACTTTATAATTAGAGAGTTGCTATTCCCTCAGCCTCTTTTGGATCATAATTTATATAAAACGTCATTAGCGTGGGGTGTTATTTGTTTTGTTGCCAGTGTACATATAATTATGCAATCGTAACTCAGCACACATGCATAATGTTGCGTTTACAAATTTTATTAATTCAGCATTTTTCTATAATAACTTTATCAGGTTGTTCTTTATATTTATCCTGGAAGAAGTCCTCTGTAAAGATAAAGCTTACTGGGCAATATGTAATAGATGCTGTGCAGGGGCGTATTTATAATGGGTGCAGGGTGTGCGGTGCACACGGGACCCTGCACCGATATTATATTTACCTCTCCGGAGTCCCATGTCAGCGCCGGTGCCAGCGCTGTAAAAACGGCCACCGCATACATTTTCCCGTCGCTTTGCCCAGTACAGGGAAAATGGCCACCGCGCTAATTTTCCCAGTGACCTGCTTATGCGCTGTAGACTCTCGGCACAAAGGTAATAATATAATCATAGTAGTGTCTCTTTGTCAGTGCCTCAGTGGTATTTATATAATCACAGTAGTGTCTCTTTGTCAGTGCCTCAGTGGTATTTATATAATCACAGTAGTGTCTCTTTGTCAGTGCCTCAGTGGTATTTATATAATCACAGTAGTGTCTCTTTGTCAGTGCCTCAGTGGTATTTATATAATCACAGTAGTGTCTCTTTGTCAGTGCCTCAGTGGTATTTATATAATCACAGTAGTGTCTCTTTGTCAGTGCCTCAGTGGTATTTATATAATCACAGTAGTGTCTCTTTGTCAGTGCCTCAGTGGCATTTATATAATCACAGTAGTGTCTCTGTATCAGTGCCTCAGTGGTATTTATATAATAACAGTAGTGTCTCTGTGTCAGTGCCTCAGTGGTATTAATATAATAACAGTAGTGTCTCTGTGTCAGTGCCTCAGTGGTATTTATATAATCACAGTAGTGTATCTTTGTCAGTGCCTCAGTGGTATTTATATAATCACTGTAGTGTATCTTTGTCAGTGCCTCAGTGGTATTTATATAATCACAGTAGTGTATCTTTGTCAGTGCCTCAGTTGTATTTATATAATCACAGTAATGTATCTTTGTCAGTGCCTCAGTGGTATTTATATAATAACAGTAGTGTCTCTGTGTCAGTGCCTCAGTGGTATTTATATAATCACAGTAGTGTATCTTTGTCAGTGCCTCAGTGGTATTTGTATAATTACAGTAGTGTCTCTGTGTCAGTGCCTCAGTGGTATTTATATAATCACAGTAGTTTATCTTTGTCAGTGCCTCAGAGGTATTTATATAATCACAGTAGTGTCTCTGTGTCAGTGCCTCAGTGGTATTTATATAATCACAGTAGTGTATCTTTGTCAGTGCCTCAGTGGTATTTATATAATTACAGTACTGTATCTTTGTCAGTGCCACAGTGGTATTTATATAATCACAGTAGTGTCTCTTTGTCAGTGTCTCAGTGGTATTTATATAATCACAGTAGTGTCTCTTTGTCAGTGCCTCAGTGGTATTTATATAATCACAGTAGTGTCTCTTTGTCAGTGCCTCAGTGGCATTTATATAATCACAGTAGTGTATCTTTGTCAGTGCCTCAGTGGTATTTATATAATCACAGTAGTGTCTCTGTGTCAGTGCCTCAGTGGTATTTATATAATAACAGTAGTGTCTCTGTGTCAGTGCCTCAGTGGTATTAATATAATCACTGTAGTGTCTCTTTGTCAATGCCTCAGTGGTATTTCTATAATCACAGTAGTGTCTCTGTGTCAGTGTCTCAGTGGTATTTATATAATCACAGTAGTGTATCTTTGTCAGTGCCTCAGTGGTATTTATATAATCACAGTAGCGTATCTTTGTCAGTGCCTCAGTGGTATTTATATAATCACAGTAGTGTCTCTGTGTCAGTGCCTCAGTGGTATTTATATAATAACAGTAGTGTCTCTGTGTCAGTGCCTCAGTGGTATTAATATAATCACAGTAGTGTCTCTGTATCAGTGCCTCAGTGGTATTTATATAATCACAGTAGTGTCTCTGTGTCAGTGCCTCAGTGGTATTTATATAACCACAGTAGTGTCTCTGTGTCATTACCTCAGTGGTATTTATATAATCACAGTAGTGTCTCTGTGTCAGTGCCTCAGTGGTATATATATAATTACAGTAGTGTCTCTGTGTCAGTGCCTCAGTGGTATTTATATAATCACAGTAGTGTCTCTTTGTCAGTGCCTCAGTGGTATTTATATAATCACATTAGTGTCTCTGTGTCAGTGCCTCAGTGGTATTTATATAATCACAGTAGTGTATCTTTGTCAGTGCCTCAGTGGTATTTATGTAATCACAGTAGTGTCTCTGTGTCAGTGCCTCAGTGGTATTTATATAATAACAGTAGTGTCTCTGTGTCAGTGCCTCAGTGGTATTAATATAATTACAGTAGTGTCTCTGTGTCAGTGCCTCAGTGGTATTAATATAATAACAGTAGTGTCTCTTTGTCAGTGCCTCAGTGGTATTAATATAGTAACAATAGTGTCTCTTTCTCAGTGCCTCAGTGGTATTAATATAACAAAAGTAGTGTTTCTTTGTCAGGTCAGTGCCTCTGTGGTATTAATATAATCACAGTAGTGTTTCTTTGTCAGTGCCTCAGTGGTATTAATAACAGTAGTGTCTCTTTGTCAGTGCCTCAGTGGTATTTATATAATCACAGTAGCGTATCTTTGTCAGTGCCTCAGTGGTATTTATATAATCACAGTAGTGTCTCTGTGTCAGTGCCTCAGTGGTATTTATATAATAACAGTAGTGTCTCTGTGTCAGTGCCTCAGTGGTATTAATATAATCACAGTAGTGTCTCTGTATCAGTGCCTCAGTGGTATTTATATAATCACGGTAGTGTCTCTGTGTCAGTGCCTCAGTGGTATTTATATAACCACAGTAGTGTCTCTGTGTCATTACCTCAGTGGTATTTATATAATCACAGTAGTGTCTCTGTGTCAGTGCCTCAGTGGTATATATATAATTACAGTAGTGTCTCTGTGTCAGTGCCTCAGTGGTATTTATATAATTACAGTAGTGTCTCTTTGTCAGTGCCTCAGTGGTATTTATATAATCACATTAGTGTCTCTGTGTCAGTGCCTCAGTGGTATTTATATAATCACAGTAGTGTATCTTTGTCAGTGCCTCAGTGGTATTTATGTAATCACAGTAGTGTCTCTGTGTCAGTGCCTCAGTGGTATTTATATAATAACAGTAGTGTCTCTGTGTCAGTGCCTCAGTGGTATTAATATAATTACAGTAGTGTCTCTGTGTCAGTGCCTCAGTGGTATTAATATAATAACAGTAGTGTCTCTTTGTCAGTGCCTCAGTGGTATTAATATAGTAACAATAGTGTCTCTTTCTCAGTGCCTCAGTGGTATTAATATAACAAAAGTAGTGTTTCTTTGTCAGGACAGTGCCTCTGTGGTATTAATATAATCACAGTAGTGTTTCTTTGTCAGTGCCTCAGTGGTATTAATAACAGTAGTGTCTCTTTGTCAGTGCCTCAGTGGTATTAATATATTAACAGCGGTGTCTCTTTGTCAGTGCCTCAGTGGTATTAATATAATAACAATAGTGTCTCTGTGTCAGTGCCTCAGTGGATTTATATAATAACAGTAGTGTCTGTGTCAGTGCCTCAATGGTATTAATATAATAACAATAGTGTCTCTGTGTCAGTGCCTCAGTGGTATTAATATAATAACAGTAGTGTCTGTGTAAGTGCCTCAGTGGTATTTATATAATCACATTAGTGTCTCTGTGTCAGTGCCTCAGTGGTATTTATATAATCACAGTAGTGTATCTTTGTCAGTGCCTCAGTGGTATTTATATAATCACAGTAGTGTCTCTTTGTCAGTGCCTCAGTGGTATTTATATAATCACAGTAGTGTCTCTGTATCAGTGTCTCAGTGGTATTTATATAATCACAGTAGTGTATCTTTGTCAGTGCCTCAGTGGTATTTATGTAATCACAGTAGTGTATCTTTGTCAGTGCCTCAGTGGTATTTATATAATCACAGTAGTCTCTCTATGTCAGTGCCTCAGTGGTATTTATATAATAACAGTAGTGTCTCTGTGTCAGTGCCATAGTGGTATTAATATAATAACAGTAGTGTATCTTTGTCAGTGCCTCAGTGGTATTTATATAATCACAGTAGTGTCTCTGTATCAGTGTCTCAGTGGTATTTATATAATCACAGTAGTGTATCTTTGTCAGTGCCTCAGTGGTATTTATGTAATCACAGTAGTGTCTCTGTGTCAGTGCCTCAGTGGTATTTATATAATAACAGTAGTGTCTCTGTGTCAGTGCCTCAGTGGTATTAATATAATTACAGTAGTGTCTCTGTGTCAGTGCCTCAGTGGTATTAATATAATAACAGTAGTGTCTCTTTGTCAGTGCCTCAGTGGTATTAATATAGTAACAGTAGTGTCTCTTTCTCAGTGCCTCAGTGGTATTAATATAACAACAGTAGTGTTTCTTTGTCAGGTCAGTGCCTCAGTGGTATTAATATAATCACAGTAGTGTTTCTTTGTCAGTGCCTCAGTGGTATTAATAACAGTAGTGTCTCTTTGTCAGTGCCTCAGTGGTATTAATATATTAACAGCAGTGTCTCTTTGTCAGTGCCTCAGTGGTATTAATATAATAACAATAGTGTCTCTGTGTCAGTGCCTCAGTGGATTTATATAATAACAGTAGTGTCTGTGTCAGTGCCTCAATGGTATTAATATAATAACAGTAGTGTCTCTGTGTCAGTGCCTCAGTGGTATTAATATAATAACAGTAGTGTCTGTGTCAGTGCCTCAATGGTATTAATATAATAACAATAGTGTCTCTTTGTCAGTGCCTCAGTGGTATTAATATAATAACAGTAGTGCCTTCCAAATGTGCGTGAAGGTACGAGTTTGATCACGCACAAATACTCACACCCTATTACATCCTGCCCCAAGAGGGAAAAGTGGTAAGCCGGTGCGGAGATGCCTTTTCTTCTGTTCCTGGGGGCACCTACTTAATGGAACATGACATTGTTACTCCTCTTGGTGTGGTTATAAACCAGAAATCATACTGAATACCAGGCTAGATGGTCTAATCCAATAGGGTTTTTGAAGCGGAATGAGACCATGCACTTTTGAAAAACTTTAGATGCCTCAGTAGCTTTTCACATTTTGACACACACCCTATGCCTTGGGCAGACAAGCTGACTGAGAATCTAGCCAACAATCGGTCTAATGGGAAGTACCCTTAATTATGCATTATAATTATATATATATATATATATATATATATATATATATATATATAGTATTAGTGGAATAAATGTGGATTATTGTACAATTACTATATATAATTTTAATATTTCATTATTATTATTTTTTATTTATATTTTCATGTTGAGTTATTGTTAATAATTTAATTATATTTATGTTTTATCTTTATATTATTACACTATCACTTGCTCAGAATCTGGGGTGCAGAACCCCCAAAAAGTTATCAGTTTTGGGGATGAGTTTGCGGTGCGGTGCCCCTTGGGGTTAGTGTGGCTGGGCTGCTCTGGTGAGACACACATTAACACTTTATTTAGCACTTTTACACTTTCCAATATATTTTGTGTATATATATATATTTTTTTCTTAGCCTTTTAATTACACTTTCACTTATTAACACATAGTTTTTCCTTTAATCCTATACTAACACTTTAGTCTCTCACTGGTGTGCTTCGCTGGGGTGGCTGGCTATCGCCGGCTTTTTTGGGGTTCTGCACCCCAGATTCTGACCAAGTGATAGGGACCTCCGGTATCAGAGACGCCGTGACGCGGCCCGGAGGCTTAGCCATATCTTTGCAAATATATGCAACTGAGATCTCTGAATTATCTACCACCATGTAGTTTTTCAAATCTTATTGCTGATTTCATTCAGTATGCTGGGGGAATACTTATTTGTCATATTTTTTTCCAAAGATAATTAACAACTAACTAAATAAATAACAATACTTGCCTATGGATACTTTTTAGTGCATCTTTCAGCTGGAAAGCGGTGGAAGTCCTGTATGCATACAAATGGATACAAATTTATAACTGTATCATTATTAAATAGATACAAAAGTATCATAGCACTAACATCCTTGGAACAAAAAGTCCTTATCAAACGGAATATCCACTGACTTTTTTCCATTTTTTAAATTATGTTTTGATATTGGATATTTTATTGACCAATTGGCATATCTTATATGTTATTTTTATTTTGCAGACAATTATAGGGGTATTCAATATGGGTGCGATAACATAGTTTTTTGCGTTAATATCGCACTTTTTAACGTTTTTGCATTAATATCACTTGTTTTAGTTTTACACCGTATTCAATTTCAAAGACTTATCGCAGTTTTGAGAAGTCTTTGATAAAAAACAGTGATAACTTTTCACCATTGAGTAGGTGTCGAAAAAAAGTGCAGAATTGGGGTTTAGGGGTGCAGGCTTAAAAAAAATAGCATGCACCCCTGGGATTGACATTTAAAAAAGAACTGTGTGAAAAAAAGTAAAAAAAAAAAAATAGGGACACCCCAAAAAATTTATTTAAAAATTCGGGTGCAAAAAAAAAATGGGAAAAAATTGTTAAACAATAGGGAAATAGGTTCAGGGCTATTCTGCATTTATGCGGCAGGTGTTTTGAAGAATAGAATTATAGCAGCAGGTGCACAAATGCAGAATTTTTAAAAACTTACTTTAGGGACATCAAAATATGCTAGCACCCATTTTCATGTACCCCAAATTTGATGGGACCACTTAAAAAAATGAAAAAAATAACCTAAGTGCTCTTCTGCATCACTTCTTCAATGTCGGGAAAAAAACACCTGCTGCAGCTATTTAAAGCCCCTACTTTCAATTAAAGGCTAAAACGGGGGTACCCATAGTGTTCCCCCATGTTTTTTCAACTTTAGGGGGGTCTTACAATTATTTTAAGGAAAAATTCATAACTTTACGCAAATCCAACTTTAGAGTTTCCCGTTTTCGTTAATTTGATATTGAATACGAGGATAAGCGGGAGCGCACACCATACCTTTACGCAGAAAAAAACTCCGATATGAAACGTTAACTTCGCCAGGGAAGTTAACCTTTCATATTGAATACCCCTCTAAGGGGTATTCAATATGGAGTGAAAACTCAGTCTTTGCGATGTTTTCACATGGATGACGTCATTAACGCAGGTTTTGGTTTTACACTGTATTCAATTTCAAAGACTTTTCGCAGGTTCGAAAAGTCTTTGAAGAAAAACGGGGATAACTTTTCACCACTGAATAGGTGGCGAAAAAAAGTGCAGAATTGGGGTTTAGGGGTGCAGGCTTAAAAAAAATAGCCTGCACCCCTGGGAATGACATTTTAAAAATTACTGTGTCAAAAAAAGTTTAAAAAAAAAATAGGGACACCCCCAAAAATTAATTATAAAATTGGGGTAAAAAAAAAAACGAGAAAAAATTGTTTAAAACTAGGGAAATAGGTTCAGGGCCATTCTGTAAGTCTGCGGCAGATGTATTCTAGAGTAGATTATTAGCGGCAGGTGTATTCTAGAATAGGCTATAAGCGGCAGGTGCATAGTTGCAGAATTGTTTTAAAATTACTTTAGGGACATAAAAATATGCTAGTACCCATTTTCATGTACCCCAAATTTGATGAGACCACTTCAAAATATGAAAAAAAATAACCTAAGTGCTCTTCTGTATCACTTCTTCAATGTCGGGGAAAAAAACACCTGCCGCAGCTATTTAAATCCCCGACTTTCATTTGCAGGCAAAAACGGGGGTACCCATAGTGATCCCCCATGTTTTTTCAGCTTTAGGGGGGTCCTACAATTTATTCGAGGTAAATTTCTTTTTTTTTCGCCGATCCTACTTTGCCGGGTCCCATTTTCGTTTTTTTCATATTGAATACGGGGATAAAGCGGGCGCGCGCCCTATACTTTATCCCAGGAAAATCTCCGATATGCAGCATAGACTTCGACAGCAAAGTTTACGTTTCATATTGAATCCCCTCATGTGATATGTGTACTTTAATGTATTTTATTATGCAAACCATTTTTTGTTATTAAACTATTAGATATAAGACAGCGCTTATTCACTATTTTCTCTAAAAAAAAAACTCTGGTGGACATATATATTGCCACCTTTTGTTAAATGGGCAGCAGTTTGAACGTCTAATATTTATATTGAATTAAGCATTTTTTCATTCAATTTGCCCAATAGGTGCAGCGCCAGATTTTTGTTGTTGTGTAATTATTTATACACCCTGGATTTGACAGAAAGATATTGGCAGATTCCCCTCACACAGTATAAGTTACTTTCATTTGGATTACATAATAATGAATGGACCCGTTACTTGAAAACCAGTGTTCAGCATGTGTACCGAGCCCATAAGGGATAGTGAATAAGCCCCCAGGTCTTAAAATAAAAAATATTTTCTATATTTTTAAAATCAAGACAGTGAAAAGACATTTCTTATTTTTTCCCTTTTTCTCTCCAACTCTTGTGTGTTTGTGAACATTGCTGGACCAAGAGCTGACAATCTAGTTCAATATATGTACTGTAACACTAAAGGTTAATGTTTGCTCTTTTTCCCCTCAGCTGATCTGCCCATGGGCGGACATGAGCTTATTTTATGTAGCGGAAGAGGTGTGAGGTTGCGGTCGCACATTCATCAAACCCTGTGTAACAGACATTCCGCTCTCTGGGGCTGATGCAGAAGTTTAACGCGACTTCGTAAGCATATCTATTGTGCTCTCCCACTGCGCTGTCTACGGAGCTGAGTGTAAGTACGCGTGATGCAGGGGGTTCGCATTTCAGTCACATCTAAACCTGCGACTGAAGGGGCCCAAGGTGACAAGTGCACAGAGGGTGTAGTGGTGGAATTGCGGGATAGGCGCAGTTGGCTGGATGAGTAAATAGACCTGGTTTCAGACCCATCTTATGCACATAGCAGAGGTTGGCGCACCTGTTCCCTGATGATGATGATGACAAATCATGCCTTCTGGTAGGGGAGCCCAAAGATGCCTACAAGTGTGTTTATGGGCAAATCTTTCCCATGCAGGCTATACGGTAGCCTCTGTGGCTGTGTCGCGTCTATCAGCCCCAGCATCTGTAAACTCTGCATTGTGAGGAATTTACAGTATAGTCTATGGGGCATATTCTATTGTGTGCGAGAAAAGCAAAACACCCGCACCTGTGAGGTTTTTCCTGCAAGTGCAGGTTATTTACTATCCAATTAGGTGCGGTTTTCTTTATATTTTGCGTGCCGGGAGGCTTTTATTCTCGAACCTCCTGAACAAGTGTGATCTTTTTTTTCTAAAATCGCTAATTTTAGGAAAAATCAGTGGGACTTGCTCTGGGACTCCGGCGGCACCCCTCCTAATGACTAATTAAGCTTTTGGAAGTTTCCAATTAGCTTAATAATTAGTCAGTAATTACTCACCTTCCGTCCTGTCTTCTGCATCCAGCGTCGGGACCCGGACTCCAGCAGCAGCGGTGAGTATGTCAGTGTGTGAGTGTATGTGTGTGACCCCTGGTATGGGGTCACACACATACACTCGCCCCGGAATGGGTGCTGGGAGAACTACATCTCCCAGCAGTCCTTGCCCCTCCCAGTAGCCCCTGGAGCCTCCCAGCAGGCCCCGGGACTCACAGCAGCCCCCTCTCCAGTAAGAAGATAGAGGGGAGGCCACCGGGAGCTGCGGAGACCACCGGAGACCCCCGGGCAGGTAAGAGAAGATTATTACTTTTATTTTTTTTAACGCATCGCAGGGTTTTCAGACCTGAAAACCCCATTACCACTTTTTTAAAATTGGATACCGCGGGTACCGGGAGCGCGCATACCCGCAGTAATCCAAAATTTTTCCTCGCTAAACCTTGCACCCAATTGAATATGCCCCTATGGGGCTGATTCAGCAGAGGACGGAATTGCAAAGCAGCACACAAGCAGCTTTGTAATTCCATTCTTGCTAAAATGCACATAAAGCCTGAGGCGTCTGACACCCCCTGCTGCCTCTGCGATCCCAGCGCGAGGTCGTTATGTTGGACGGTGCACACCAGCTGAATGAGCCTCAGGTTACGCAGGCTTGCTGGATTGTCAGTCAGGCAGAGGCACATGGTGGCCTGCGTGCGCGGAGATTCCTGTTAGTCGGGAAGCCGCATTCCGCGGAATCTGGCCCTATAAATACAGCTGTGACAATTTCACTTCATTCCGAAATCTGGCCCTGACCATCCAGCAGGCTCAGTGGTAGCTATATTGTCGGTGTAGCCGGTGCATTGCACCGGCGCCTGCGGCAATGAAGGGGCCCACAGCAGCATTGACAGCAGTGTACTGACTCATTACAGTACATACGGCCATAACAAAGAAGGAGGAGATGGTCTGGCTCTCCTGCTCCCCTCTCCTATTGTCTCCTCCCCTCCTCTTACCTTATCCTCTCTGAGACTGTTGTTACCAGGGGTCCAACGTCACAATCTAGTGAACGGCCCAGGCATGGAAACCAGAGGGGAGGAGGACTACAGTCATCGTTATGCCAGGCATGGAAACCAGAGGAGAGGAGTGCTACAGTCATCGTTATGTCAGGCATAGAAACCAGAGGGGAGGAGGACTACAGTCATCATTATGCCAGGCATGGAAACCAGAGGAGAGGAGCACTACAGTCATCGTTATGCCAGGCATGGAAACCAGAGGAGAGGAGCACTACAGTCATTGTTATGTCAGGCATGGAAACCAGAGGAGAGGAGCACTACAGTCATTGTTATGTCAGGCATGAAAACCAGAGGAGAGGAGCACTACAGTCATCGTTATGCCAGGCATGGAAACCAGAGGAGAGGAGCACTACAGTCAGCGTTATGCCAGGCATGGAAACCAGAGGAGAGGAGCGCTACAGTCAGCGTTATGTCAGGCATGGAAACCAGAGGAGAGGAGCGCTACAGTCAGCGTTATGTCAGGCATGGAAACCAGAGAGGAGAGCTACAGTCATCGTTATGTCAGGCATGGAAACCAGAGAGGAGAGCTACAGTCATCGTTATGTCAGGCATGGAAACCAGAGGGGAGGAGGACTACAGTCATCATTATGCCAGGCATGGAAACCAGAGGAGAGGAGCACTACAGTCATCGTTATGCCAGGCATGGAAACCAGAGGAGAGGAGCTTTACAGTCAGCGTTATGCCAGGCATGGAAACCAGAGGAGAGGAGCGCTACAGTCATCGTTATGTCAGGCATGGAAACCAGAGGAGAGGAGCACTACAGTCATCATTATGCCAGGCATGGAAACCAGAGGAGAGGAGCACTACAGTCATCGTTATGCCAGGCATGGAAACCAGAGGAGAGGAGCACTACAGTCATTGTTATGTCAGGCATGAAAACCAGAGGAGAGGAGCACTACAGTCATCGTTATGCCAGGCATGGAAACCAGAGGAGAGGAGCACTACAGTCAGCGTTATGCCAGGCATGGAAACCAGAGGAGAGGAGCGCTACAGTCAGCGTTATGTCAGGCATGGAAACCAGAGGAGAGGAGCGCTACAGTCAGCGTTATGTCAGGCATGGAAACCAGAGAGGAGAGATACAGTCATCGTTATGTCAGGCATGGAAACCAGAGGAGAGGAGCACTACAGTCAGCGTTATGTCAGGCATGGAAACCAGAGGGGAGGAGGACTACAGTCATCGTTATGCCAGGCATGGAAACCAGAGGAGAGGAGTGCTACAGTCATCGTTATGTCAGGCATGGAAACCAGAGGAGAGGAGCACTACAGTCATCGTTATGTCAGGCATGGAAACCAGAGGGGAGGAGGACTACAGTCATCGTTATGCCAGGCATGGAAACCAGAGGAGAGGAGTGCTACAGTCATCGTTATGTCAGGCATAGAAACCAGAGGGGAGGAGGACTACAGTCATCATTATGCCAGGCATGGAAACCAGAGGAGAGGAGCACTACAGTCATCGTTATGCCAGGCATGGAAACCAGAGGAGAGGAGCACTACAGTCATTGTTATGTCAGGCATGGAAACCAGAGGAGAGGAGCACTACAGTCATTGTTATGTCAGGCATGAAAACCAGAGGAGAGGAGCACTACAGTCATCGTTATGCCAGGCATGGAAACCAGAGGAGAGGAGCACTACAGTCAGCGTTATGCCAGGCATGGAAACCAGAGGAGAGGAGCGCTACAGTCAGCGTTATGTCAGGCATGGAAACCAGAGGAGAGGAGCGCTACAGTCAGCGTTATGTCAGGCATGGAAACCAGAGAGGAGAGCTACAGTCATCATTATGTCAGGCATGGAAACCAGAGAGGAGAGCTACAGTCATCGTTATGTCAGGCATGGAAACCAGAGGGGAGGAGGACTACAGTCATCATTATGCCAGGCATGGAAACCAGAGGAGAGGAGCACTACAGTCATCGTTATGCCAGGCATGGAAACCAGAGGAGAGGAGCTTTACAGTCAGCGTTATGCCAGGCATGGAAACCAGAGGAGAGGAGCGCTACAGTCATCGTTATGTCAGGCATGGAACCAGAGGAGAGGAGCACTACAGTCATCATTATGCCAGGCATGGAAACCAGAGGAGAGGAGCACTACAGTCATCGTTATGCCAGGCATGGAAACCAGAGGAGAGGAGCACTACAGTCATTGTTATGTCAGGCATGAAAACCAGAGGAGAGGAGCACTACAGTCATCGTTATGCCAGGCATGGAAACCAGAGGAGAGGAGCACTACAGTCAGCGTTATGCCAGGCATGGAAACCAGAGGAGAGGAGCGCTACAGTCAGCGTTATGTCAGGCATGGAAACCAGCGGAGAGGAGCGCTACAGTCAGCGTTATGTCAGGCATGGAAACCAGAGGGGAGGAGGACTACAGTCATCATTATGCCAGGCATGGAAACCAGAGGAGAGGAGCGCTACAGTCATCATTATGCCAGGCATGGAAACCAGAGGAGAGGAGCGCTACAGTCATCATTATGCCAGGCATGGAAACCAGAGGAGAGGAGTGCTACAGTCAGCGTTATGCCAGGCATGGAAACCAGAGGAGAGGAGCGCTACAGTCAGCGTTATGTCATGCATGCGGGTACTGATCTCCTCTGTCTCTCTTTGGGCTCCGGCTGTGTCGGTCAGGGGATAATACACACCCCTCTGAGGAAATCCCATACAGAAAGAAACGCGTCAGGAAAAACTCTATGCTACAGGAATCACCACCGGAGAATATTCCACCTAGCTTTGCCTCCACCAGCCTCATTGGGCATATCCACCATACCCAGACCTCTCCCTTGAATGTGGGACGGAGAGCTGCCTCATACCACGTGAACCAGGTTGCCGCAGGTCATCACAGAGAGCGCCCAGGTTCTTACGCCTGGACTGGGAGCTACACTGACTAACACGGCAGGTCACCTTGCGGCTGAACGGCTTTCACTTCTGAACAGGCGGCGTGTGGAGCCGGGTCCACGCAGCCTTCCAGTTGCATAGGTTCCAGTGGGCTGGCCGCAGCATCACATCGCCCAGATTCCAAGGTAATATTGGGCTATTTTTGTTCAGCACGGCGTCAAGTCTTCATCGATTGGATTACAATTTATATGCCTGACACAAGGCTTGGATATTCTGGAGAACACTGGTGAGGGATACATGATCACAATAACTTTTGGATTACTAGCAAGACTTTTTACTATGTTTCCCTTAATGTGGGAGAATATAGCTATTTAAGAATTAACCTGAGGATTACTACCATCAGCCTATTCAAAATTGCCACAAGTGTATTTTTTCTGTGGAACTTGGCTCATTACGATTGATACATTAGCAACACAGTGTCAATTTTTTTTCCCACACATGGGATTTGAAGATTAGGAAATCACACACTAGCTATCTTTTTATATGCTGTGTTTCCTTATACAAATTCATTGATTGACAATAGTTGGTAATTTTTATGCAACATTGTATTTTTTATATTCATGTGTAATTTATATGTTTGTTATCATTGGCCAATGTTGTCTGTTTGATATGTTTTATTAATATTTTTTATACCAATAAATAGGTGGAATTGACATAGCTGATTTCTCTACATGTATTTATACTCAACTTTATCACAGAAGATATTTGTTTTGTACCAATTCAGGGTTTTGGTGTTTTTCACAGCGCTGTCATTTTTTCTTTTTTTGTTTTCTTCTAGGGGAAAATACTTCCCTGCTGTAACTCCTACACACCAGGACTGCGGGAGAGGTCAGTTCTTCACTCACAGCTAACTCCTATACACCAGGACTGCGGGAGAGGTCAGTTCTTCACTCACAGCTAACTCCTATACACCAGGACTGCGGGAGAGGTCAGTTCTTCACTCACAGCTAACTCCTATACACCAGGACTGCGGGAGAGGTCAGTTCTTCTCTCACAGCTAACTCCTATACACCAGGACTGCGGGAGAGGCTAGTTCTTCACTCACAGCTACCTCCTATACACCAGGACTGCGGGAAAGGTCAGTTCTTCAAACACAGCTACCTCCTATACACCAGGACTGCGGGAGAGGTCAGTTCTTCACTCACAGCTACCTCCTATACACCAGGACTGCGGGAGAGGTCAGTTCTTCTCACAGCTAATTCCTATACACCAGGACTGCGGGAGAGGTCAGTTCTTCTAACAGCTAACTCCTATACACCTGGACTGCGGGAGAGGTCAGATCTTCACTCACAGCTATCTCCCATACACCAGGACTGCGGGAGAGGTCAGTTCTTCACTCACAGCTAACTCCTATACACCAGGACTGCGGGAGAGGCCAGTTCTTCTCACAGCTAACTCCTATACACCAGGACTGCGGGAGAGGTCAGTTCTCACAGCTAACTCCTATACACCAGCACTGCGGGAGAGGTCAGTTCTTCACTCACAGCTAACTCCTATACACCAGGACTGTGGGAGAGGTCAGTTCTTCACTCACAGCTAACTCCTATACACCAGGACTGCGGGAGAGGACAGTTCTTCACTCACAGCTAACTCCTATACAACAGGACTGCGGGAGAGGTCAGTTCTTCACTCACAGCTAACTCCTATACACCAGGACTGTGGGAGAGGTCAGTTCTTCACTCACAGCTACCTCCTATACACCAGGACTGCGGGAGAGGTCAGTTCTTCACTCACAGGTAACTTCTATACACCAGGACTGCGGGAGAGGTCAGTTCTTCACTCACAGCTAACTCCTATACACCAGGACTGCGGGAGAGGTCAGTTCTTCACTCACAGCTAACTCCTATACACCAGGACTGCGGGAGAGGTCAGTTCTTCTCACAGCTAACACCTATACACCAGGACTGCGGGAGAGGTCAGTTCTTCACTCACAGCTAACTGCTATACACCAGGACTGCGGGAGAGGTCAGTTCTTCACTCACAGCTACCTCCTATACACCAGGACTGCGGGAGAGGTCAGTTCTTCACTCACAGCTAACTCCTATACACCAGGACTGCGGGAGAGGTCAGTTTTTCACTCACAGCTAACTCCTATACACCAGGACTGCAGGAGAGGTCAGTTCTTCACTCACAGTTAACTCCTATACACCAGGACTGCGGGAGAGGTCAGTTCTTCACTCACATCTAACTCCTATACACCAGGACAGCGGGAGAGGTCAGTTCTTCACTCACAGCTAACTCCTATACACCAGGACTGCAGGAGAGGTCAGTTCTTCACTCACAGCTAACTCCTATACACCAGGACTGCGGGAGAGGTCAGTTCTTCACTCACAGCTACCTCCTATACACCAGGACTGCGGGAGAGGTCAGTTCTTCACTCACAGCTAACTCCTATACACCAGGACTGCGGGAGAGGTCAGTTCTTCACTCACAGTTAACTCCTATACACCAGGACTGCGGGAGAGGTCAGTTCTTCACTCACAGCTAACTCCTATACACCAGGACTGCGGGAGAGGTCAGTTCTTCAATCACAGCTAACTCCTATACACCAGGACTGCGGGAGAGGTCAGTTCTTCTCACAGCTACCTCCTATACACCAGGACTGCAGGAGAGGTCAGTTCTTCACACACAGCTAACTCCTATACACCAGGACTGCGGGAGAGGTCAGTTCTTCACTCACAGCTAACTCCTATACACCAGGACTGCGGGAGAGGTCAGTTCTTCACTCACAGCTAACTGCTATACACCAGGACTGCGGGAGAGGTCAGTTCTTCACTCACAGCTACCTCCTATACACCAAGACTGCGGGAGAGGTCAGTTCTTCACTCACAGCTAACTCCTATACACCAGGACTGCGGGAGAGATCTGTTCTTCACTCACAGCTAACTCCTATACACCAGGACTGCGGGAGAGGTCAGTTCTTCACTCACAGCTAACTCCTATACACCAGGACTGCGGGAGAGGTCAGTTCTTCACTCACAGCTAACTCCTATACACCTGGACTGCGGGAGAGGTCAGTTCTTCAATCACAGCTAACTCCTATACACCAGGACTGCGGGAGAGGTCAGTACTTCACACACAGCTAACTCCTATACACCAGGACAGCGGGAGAGGTCAGTTCTTCACTCACAGCTAACTCCAATACACCTGGACTGCGGGTGAGGTCAGTTCTTCACTCACAGCTACTTCCTATACACCAGGACTGCGGGAGAGGTCAGTTCTTCACTCACAGCTAACTCCTATACACCTGGACTGCGGGAGAGGTCAGATCTTCTCACAGCTAACTCCTATACACCAGGACTGCGGGAGAGGTCAGTTCTTCTCACAGCTATCTCCCATACACCAGGACTGCGGTAGAGGTCAGTTCTTCACTCACAGCTAACTCCTATACACCAGGACTGTGTGAGAGGCCAGTTCTTCTCACAGCTAACTCCTATACACCAGGACTGCGGGAGAGGTCAGTTCTCACAGCTAACTCCTATACACCAGCACTGCGGGAGAGGTCAGTTCTTCACTCACAGCTAACTCCTATACACCAGGACTGCGGGAGAGGTCAGTTCTTCACTCACAGCTAACTCCTATACACCAGGACTGCGGGAGAGGTCAGTTCTTCTCACAGCTAACTCCTATACACCAGGACTGCGGGAGAGGTCAGTTCTTCACTCACAGCTAACTCCTATACACCAGGACTGTGGGAGAGGTCAGTTCTTCACTCACAGCTACCTCCTATACACCAGGACTGCGGGAGAGGTCAGTTCTTCACTCACAGGTAACTTCTATACACCAGGACTGCGGGAGAGGTCAGTTCTTCACTCACAGCTAACTCCTATACACCAGGACTGCGGGAGAGGTCAGTTCTTCACTCACAGCTAACTCCTATACACCAGGACTGCGGGAGAGGTCAGTTCTTCTCACAGCTAACTCCTATACACCAGGACTGCGGGAGAGGTCAGTTCTTCACTCACAGCTAACTCCTATACACCAGGACTGCGGGAGAGGTCAGTTCTTCACTCACAGCTAACTCCTATACACCAGGACTGCGGGAGAGGTCAGTTCTTCACTCACAGCTACCTCCTATACACCAGGACTGCGGGAGAGGTCAGTTCTTCACTCACAGCTAACTCCTATACACCAGGACTGCGGGAGAGGTCAGTTTTTCACTCACAGCTAACTCCTATACACCAGGACTGCAGGAGAGGTCAGTTCTTCACTCACAGTTAACTCCTATACACCAGGACTGCGGGAGAGGTCAGTTCTTCACTCACAGCTAACTCCTATACACCAGGACAGCGGGAGAGGTCAGTTCTTCACTCACAGCTAACTCCTATACACCTGGACTGCGGGAGAGGTCAGTTCTTCACTCACAGCTAACTCCTATACACCAGGACTGCGGGAGAGGTCAGTTCTTCACTCACAGCTACCTCCTATACACCACGACTGCGGGAGAGGTCAGTTCTTCACTCGCAGCTGACTCCAATACACCAGGACTGCGGGAGAGGTCAGTTCTTCACTCACAGCTAACTCCTATACACCAGGACTGCGGGAGTGGTCAGTTCTTCACTCACAACTAACTCCTGTACACCAGGACTGCGGGAGAGGTCAGTTCTTCACTCACAGCTAACTCCTATACACCAGGACTGCGGGAGAGGTCAGTTCTTCACTCACAGCTAACTCCTATACACCAGTACTGCGGGAGAGGTCAGTTCATCACTCACAGCTAACTCCTATACACCAGGACTGCGGGAGAGGTCAGTTCTTCACTCACAGCTAACTCCTATACACCAGGACTGCGGGAGAGGTCAGTTCTTCACTCACAGCTAATTCCTATACACCAGGACTGCGGGAGAGGTCAGTTCTTCAATCACAGCTAACTCCTATACACCAGGACTGCGGGAGAGGTCAGTTCTTCTCACAGCTACCTCCTATACACCAGGACTGCAGGAGAGGTCAGTTCTTCACACACAGCTAACTCCTATACACCAGGACTGCGGGAGAGGTCAGTTCTTCACTCACAGCTAACTGCTATACACCAGGACTGCGGGAGAGGTCAGTTCTTCACTCACAGCTACCTCCTATACACCAAGACTGCGGGAGAGGTCAGTTCTTCACTCACAGCTAACTCCTATACACCAGGACTGCGGGAGAGATCTGTTCTTCACTCACAGCTAACTCCTATACACCAGGACTGCGGGAGAGGTCAGTTCTTCACTCACAGCTAACTCCTATACACCAGGACTGCGGGAGAGGTCAGTTCTTCACTCACAGCTAACTCCTATACACCTGGACTGCGGGAGAGGTCAGTTCTTCAATCACTGCTAACTCCTATACACCAGGACTGCGGGAGAGGTCAGTTCTTCACTCACAGCTAACTCCTATACACCAGGACTGCGGGAGAGGTCAGTTCTTCACTCACAGCTAACTCCTATACACCTGGACTGCGGGAGAGGTCAGTTCTTCAATCACAGCTAACTCCTATACACCAGGACTGCGGGAGAGGTCAGTACTTCACACACAGCTAACTCCTATACACCAGGACAGCGGGAGAGGTCAGTTCTTCACTCACAGCTAACTCCAATACACCTGGACTGCGGGTGAGGTCAGTTCTTCACTCACAGCTACTTCCTATACACCAGGACTGCGGGAGAGGTCAGTTCTTCACTCACAGCTAACTCCTATACACCTGGACTGCGGGAGAGGTCAGATCTTCTCACAGCTAACTCCTATACACCAGGACTGCGGGAGAGGTCAGTTCTTCTCACAGCTATCTCCCATACACCAGGACTGCGGTAGAGGTCAGTTCTTCACTCACAGCTAACTCCTATACACCAGGACTGTGGGAGAGGCCAGTTCTTCTCACAGCTAACTCCTATACACCAGGACTGCGGGAGAGGTCAGTTCTCACAGCTAACTCCTATACACCAGCACTGCGGGAGAGGTCAGTTCTTCACTCACAGCTAACTCCTATACACCAGGACTGCGGGAGAGGTCAGTTCTTCACTCACAGCTAACTCCTATACACCAGGACTGCGGGAGAGGTCAGTTCTTCTCACAGCTAACTCCTATACACCAGGACTGCGGGAGAGGTCAGTTCTTCACTCACAGCTAACTCCTATACACCAGGACTGTGGGAGAGGTCAGTTCTTCACTCACAGCTACCTCCTATACACCAGGACTGCGGGAGAGGTCAGTTCTTCACTCACAGGTAACTTCTATACACCAGGACTGCGGGAGAGGTCAGTTCTTCACTCACAGCTAACTCCTATACACCAGGACTGCGGGAGAGGTCAGTTCTTCACTCACAGCTAACTCCTATACACCAGGACTGCGGGAGAGGTCAGTTCTTCTCACAGCTAACTCCTATACACCAGGACTGCGGGAGAGGTCAGTTCTTCACTCACAGCTAACTCCTATACACCAGGACTGCGGGAGAGGTCAGTTCTTCACTCACAGCTAACTCCTATACAACAGGACTGCGGGAGAGGTCAGTTCTTCACTCACAGCTACCTCCTATACACCAGGACTGCGGGAGAGGTCAGTTCTTCACTCACAGCTAACTCCTATACACCAGGACTGCGGGAGAGGTCAGTTTTTCACTCACAGCTAACTCCTATACACCAGGACTGCAGGAGAGGTCAGTTCTTCACTCACAGTTAACTCCTATACACCAGGACTGCGGGAGAGGTCAGATCTTCACTCACAGCTAACTCCTATACACCAGGACAGCGGGAGAGGTCAGTTCTTCACTCACAGCTAACTCCTATACACCTGGACTGCGGGAGAGGTCAGTTCTTCACTCACAGCTAACTCCTATACACCAGGACTGCGGGAGAGGTCAGTTCTTCACTCACAGCTACCTCCTATACACCACGACTGCGGGAGAGGTCAGTTCTTCACTCGCAGCTGACTCCAATACACCAGGACTGCGGGAGAGGTCAGTTCTTCACTCACAGCTAACTCCTATACACCAGGACTGCAGGAGTGGTCAGTTCTTCACTCACAACTAACTCCTGTACACCAGGACTGCGGGAGAGGTCAGTTCTTCACTCACAGCTAACTCCTATACACCAGGACTGCGGGAGAGGTCAGTTCTTCACTCACAGCTAACTCCTATACACCAGTACTGCGGGAGAGGTCAGTTCATCACTCACAGCTAACTCCTATACACCAGGACTGCGGGAGAGGTCAGTTCTTCACTCACAGCTAACTCCTATACACCAGGACTGCGGGAGAGGTCAGTTCTTCACTCACAGCTAATTCCTATACACCAGGACTGCGGGAGAGGTCAGTTCTTCAATCACAGCTAACTCCTATACACCAGGACTGCGGGAGAGGTCAGTTCTTCTCACAGCTACCTCCTATACACCAGGACTGCAGGAGAGGTCAGTTCTTCACACACAGCTAACTCCTATACACCAGGACTGCGGGAGAGGTCAGTTCTTCACTCACAGCTAACTGCTATACACCAGGACTGCGGGAGAGGTCAGTTCTTCACTCACAGCTACCTCCTATACACCAAGACTGCGGGAGAGGTCAGTTCTTCACTCACAGCTAACTCCTATACACCAGGACTGCGGGAGAGATCTGTTCTTCACTCACAGCTAACTCCTATACACCAGGACTGCGGGAGAGGTCAGTTCTTCACTCACAGCTAACTCCTATACACCAGGACTGCGGGAGAGGTCAGTTCTTCACTCACAGCTAACTCCTATACACCTGGACTGCGGGAGAGGTCAGTTCTTCAATCACAGCTAACTCCTATACACCAGGACTGCTGGAGAGGTCAGTACTTCACTCACAGCTAACTCCTATACACCAGGACAGCGGGAGAGGTCAGTTCTTCACTCACAGCTAACTCCAATACACCTGGACTGCGGGTGAGGTCAGTTCTTCACTCACAGCTACTTCCTATACACCAGGACTGCGGGAGAGGTCAGTTCTTCACTCACAGCTACCTCCTATACACCAGGACTGCGGGAGAGCTCAGTTCTTCACTCACAGCTAACTCTTATACACCAGGACTGCGGGAGAGGTCATTTCTTCTCACAGCTAACTCCTATACACCAGGACTGCGGGAGAGGTCAGTTCTTCTCACAGCTAACTCCTATACACCAGGACTGCGGGAGAGGTCAGTTCTTCACTCACAGCTAACTCCTATACACCAGGACTGCGGGAGAGGTCAGTACTTAACTCACAGCTAACTCCTATACACCAGGACAGCGGGAGAGGTCAGTTCTTCACTCACAGCTAACTCCAATACACCTGGACTGCGGGTGAGGTCAGTTCTTCACTCACAGATACTTCCTATACACCAGGACTGCGGGAGAGGTCAGTTCTTCACTCACAGCTACCTCCTATACACCAGGACTGCGGGAGAGCTCAGTTCTTCACTCACAGCTAACTCCTATACACCAGGACTGCGGGAGAGGTCAGTTCTCACAGCTAACTCCTATACACCAGGACTGCGGGAGAGGTCAGTTCTTCACTCGCAGCTAACTCCTATACACCAGGACTGCGGGAGAGGTCAGTTCTTCACTCACAGCTAACTCCTATACACCAGGACTGCGGGAGAGGTCAGTTCTTCACTCACAGCTAACTCCTATACACCAGGACTGCGGGAAAGGTCAGTTCTTCTCACAGCTACCTCCTATATACCAGGACTGCAGGAGAGGTCAGTTCTTCAAACACAGCTAACTCCTATACACCAGGACTGCGGGAGAGGTCAGTTCTACACTCACAGCTAACTCCTATACACCAGGACTGCGGGAGAGGTCAATTCTTCACTCACAGCTAACTGCTATACACCAGGACTGTGGGAGAGGTCAGTTCTTCACTCACAGCTACCTCCTATACACCAAGACTGCGGGAGAGGTCAGTTCTTCACTCACAGCTAACTCCTATACACCAGGACTGCGGGAGAGGTCTGTTCTTCACTCACAGCTAACTCCTATACACCAGGACTGCGGGAGAGGTCAGTTCTTCACTCACAGCTAACTCCTATACACCAGGACTGCGGGAGAGGTCAGTTCTTCACTCACAGCTAACTCCTATACACCTGGACTGCGGGAGAGGTCAGTTCTTCAATCACAGCTAACTCCTATACACCAGGACTGCGGGAGAGGTCAGTACTTCACTCACAGCTAACTCCTATACACCAGGACAGCGGGAGAGGTCAGTTCTTCACTCACAGCTAACTCCAATACACCTGGACTGCGGGTGAGGTCAGTTCTTCACTCACAGCTACTTCCTATACACCAGGACTGCGGGAGAGGTCAGTTATTCACTCACAGCTACCTCCTATACACCAGGACTGCGGGAGAGCTCAGTTCTTCACTCACAGCTAACTCTTATACACCAGGACTGCGGGAGAGGTCAGTTCTTCTCACAGCTAACTCCTATACACTAGGACTGCGGGAGAGGTCAGTTCTTCTCACAGCTAACTCCTATACACCAGGACTGCGGGAGAGGTCAGTTCTTCACTCACAGCTAACTCCTATACACCAGGACTGCGGGAGAGGTCAGTACTTAACTCACAGCTAACTCCTATACACCAGGACAGCGGGAGAGGTCAGTTCTTCACTCACAGCTAACTCCAATACACCTGGACTGCGGGTGAGGTCAGTTCTTCAGTCACAGCTACTTCCTATACACCAGGACAGCGGGAGAGGTCAGTTCTTCACTCACAGCTACCTCCTATACACCAGGACTGCGGGAGAGCTCAGTTCTTCACTCACAGCTAACTCTTATACACCAGGACTGTGGGAGAGGTCAGTTCTTCTCACAGCTAACTCCTATACACCAGGACTGCGGGAGAGGTCAGTTCTTCTCACAGCTAACTCCAATACACAAGGACTGCGGGAGAGGTCAGTTCTTCACTCACAGCTAACTCCTATACACCATGACAGCGGGAGAGGTCAGTTCTTCACTCACAGCTAACTCCTATACACCAGGACTGCGGGAGATGTCAGTTCTTCACTCACAGCTAACTGCTATACACCAGGACTGCGGGAGAGGTCAGTTCTTCACTCACAGCTACCTCCTATACACCAAGACTGCGGGAGAGGTCAGTTCTTCACTCACAGCTAACTCCTATACACCAGGACTGCGGGAGAGGTCTGTTCTTCACTCACAGCTAACTCCTATACACCAGGACTGCGGGAGAGGTCAGTTCTTCACTCACAGCTAACTCCTATACACCAGGACTGCGGGAGAGGTCAGTTCTTTCACTCACAGCTAACTCCTATACACCTGGACTGCGGGAGAGGTCAGTTCTTCAATCACAGCTAGCTCTTATACACCAGGACTGCGGGAGAGGTCAGTTCTTCACTCACAGCTAACTCCTATACACCAGGACAGCGGGAGAGGTCAGTTCTTCACTCACAGCTAACTCCAATACACCTGGACTGCGGGTGAGGTCAGTTCTTCACTCACAGCTACTTCCTATACACCAGGACTGCGGGAGAGCTCAGTTCTTCACTCACAGCTAACTCTTATACACCAGGACTGCGGGAGAGGTCAGTTCTTCTCACAGCTAACTCCTATACACCAGGACTGCGGGAGAGGTCAGTTCTTCTCACAGCTAACTCCTATACACCAGGACTGCGGGAGAGGTCAGTTCTTCACTCACAGCTAACTCCTTTACACCAGGACTGCGGGAGAGGTCAGTACTTAACTCACAGCTAACTCCTATACACCAGGACAGCGGGAGAGGTCAGTTCTTCACTCACAGCTAACTACAAATCACCTGGACTGCGGGTGAGGTCAGTTCTTCACTCACAGCTACTCCCTATACACCAGGACTGCGGGAGAGGTCAGTTCTTCACTCACAGCTAACTCCTATACACCAGGACTGCGGGAGAGCTCAGTTCTTCACTCACAGCTAACTCTTATACACCAGGACTGCGGGAGAGGTCAGTTCTTCACTCACAGCTACGTCCTATACACGAGGACTGCGGGAGAGGTCAGTTCTTCACTCACAGCTAACTACTATACACCAGGACTGCGGGAGACGTCAGTTCTTCTCACAGCTACCTCCTATACACCAGGACTGCGGGAGAGGTCAGTTCTTCAATCACAGCTAACTCCTATACACCAGGACTGCGGGAGAGGTCAGTTCTTCACTCACAGCTAACTCCTATACACCAGGACTGCGGGAGAGGTCAGTTCTTCACTCACAGCTAACTCCTATACACCAGGACTGCGGGAGAGGTCAGTTCTTCACTCACAGCTAACTCCTATACACCAGGACAGCGGGAGAGGTCAGTTCTTCACTCACAGCTAACTCCAATACACCTGGACTGCGGGAGAGGTTAGTTCTTCTCACAGCTAACTCCTATACACCAGGACAGCGGGAGAGGTCAGTTCTTCACTCACAGCTAACTCCAATACACCAGGTCTGCGGTAGAGGTCAGTTCTTCACTCACAGCTACTTCCTATACACCAGGACTGCAGGAGAGGTCAGTTCTTCACTCACAGCTACCTCCTATACACCAGGACTGCGGGAGAGCTCAGTTCTTCACTCACAGCTAACTCTTATACACCAGGACTGCTGGAGAGGTCAGTTCTTCTCACAGCTAACTCCTATACACCAGGACAGCGGGAGAGGTCAGTTCTTCTCACAGCTAACTCCTATACACCAGGACTGCGGGAGAGGTCAGTTCTTCACTCACAGCTAACTCCTATACACCAGGACTGCGGGAGAGGTCAGTTCTTCTCACAGCTAACTCTTATACACCAGGACTGCGGGAGAGGTCAGTTCTTCTCACAGCTAACTCCTATACACCAGGACTGCGGGAGAGGTCAGTTCTTCTCACAGCTAACTCCTATACACCAGGACTGCGGGAGAGGTCAGTTCTTCACTCACAGCTAACTCCTATACACCAGGACTGCGGGAGAGGTCAGTTCTTCACTCACAGCTAACTCCTATACACCAGGACTGCGGGAGAGGTCAGTTCTTCTCACAGCTAACTCCTATACACCAGGACTGCGGGAGTGGTCAGTTCTTCACTCACAGCTACCTCCTATACATCAGGACTGCGGGAGAGGTCAGTTCTTCACTCACAGCTAACTCCTATACATAAGGATGGCGGGAGAGGTCAGTTCTTCACTCACAGCTAACTCCTATACACCAGTACTGCGGGAGAGGTCAGTTCTTCACTCACAGCTACTTCCTTTAGACCAGGACAGCGGGAGAGGTCAGTTCTTCACTCACAGCTAACTCCTATGCACCAGGACTGCGGGAGAGGTCAGTTCTTCACTCACAGCTAACTCCTATACATAAGGACTGCGGGAGAGGTCAGTTCTTCACTCACAGCTAACTCCTATACACCAGGACTGCGGGAGAGGTCAGTTCTTCACTCACAGCTACTTCCTATACACCAGGACTGCGGGAGAGGTCAGTTCTTCACTCACAGCTAACTACTATACACCAGGACTGCGGGAGACCTCAGTTCTTCTCACAGCTACCTCCTATACACCAGGACTGCGGGAGAGGTCAGTTCTTCACTCACAGCTAACTCCTATACACCAGGACTGCGGGAGAGGTCAGTTCTTCACTCACAGCTAACTCCTATAAACCAGGACTGCGGGAGAGGTCAGTTCTTCACTCACAGCTAACTCCTATACACCAGGACTGTGTGAGAAATCAGTTCTTCACTCACAGCTACCTCCTATACACCAAGATTGCGGGAGAGGTCAGTTCTTCACTCACAGCTAACTCCTATACACCAGGACTGCGGGAGAGGTCAGTTCTTCACTCACAGCTAACTCCTATACACCAGGACTGCGGGAGAGGTCAGTTCTTCTCTCACAGCTAACTCCTATACACCAGGACTGCGGGAGAGGTCAGTTCTTCACTCACATCTAACTCCTATACACCAGGACTGCGGGAGAGGTCAGTTCTTCCCTCACAGCTAACTCCTATACACCAGGACGGCGGGAGTGGTCCGTTCTTCACTCACAGCAAACTCCTATACACCAGGACTGCGGGAGAGGTCAGTTCTTCACTCACAGCTAACTCCTATACACCAGGACTGCGGGAGAGGTCAGTTCTTCTCACAGCTAACTCCTATACACCAGGACTGCGGGAGAGGTCAGTTCTTCACTCACAGCTACTTCCTATACACCAGGACTGCGGGAGAGGTCAGTTCTTCACTCACAGCTAACTACTATACACCAGGACTGCGGGAGACGTCAGTTCTTCTCACAGCTACCTCCTATACACCAGGACTGCGGGAGAGGTCAGTTCTTCACTCACAGCTAACTCCTATACACCAGGACTGCGGGAGAGGTCAGTTCTTCACTCACAGCTAACTCCTATAAATCAGGACTGCGGGAGAGGTCAGTTCTTCACTCACAGCTAACTCCTATACACCAGGACTGCGGGAGAAATCAGTTCTTCACTCACAGCTACCTCCTATACACCAAGATTGCGGGAGAGGTCAGTTCTTCACTCACAGCTACTTCCTATACACCAGGACTGCGGGAGAGGTCAGTTCTTCACTCACAGCTAACTACTATACACCAGGACTGCGGGAGACGTCAGTTCTTCTCACAGCTACCTCCTATACACCAGGACTGCGGGAGAGGTCAGTTCTTCACTCACAGCTAACTCCTATACACCAGGACTGCGGGAGAGGTCAGTTCTTCACTCACAGCTAACTCCTATAAACCAGGACTGCGGGAGAGGTCAGTTCTTCACTCACAGCTAACTGCTATACACCAGGACTGCGGGAGAGGTCAGTTCTTCACTCACAGCTAACTCCTATACACCAAGATTGCGGGAGATGTCAGTTCTTCACTCACAGCTAACTCCTATACACCAGGACTGCGGGAGAGGTCAATTCTTCACTCACAGCTAACTGCTATACACCAGGACTGTGGGAGAGGTCAGTTCTTCACTCACAGCTACCTCCTATACACCAAGACTGCGGGAGAGGTCAGTTCTTCACTCACAGCTAACTCCTATACACCAGGACTGTGGGAGAGGTCTGTTCTTCACTCACAGCTAACTCCTATACACCAGGACTGCGGGAGAGGTCAGTTCTTCACTCACAGCTAACTCCTATACACCAGGACTGCGGGAGAGGTCAGTTCTTCACTCACAGCTAACTCCTATACACCTGGACTGCGGGAGAGGTCAGTTCTTCAATCACAGCTAACTCCTATACACCAGGACTGCGGGAGAGGTCAGTACTTCACTCACAGCTAACTCCTATACACCAGGACAGCGGGAGAGGTCAGTTCTTCACTCACAGCTAACTCCAAAACACCAGGACTGCGGGAGAGGTCAGTTATTCACTCACAGCTACCTCCTATACACCAGGACTGCGGGAGAGCTCAGTTCTTCACTCACAGCTAACTCTTATACACCAGGACTGCGGGAGAGGTCAGTTCTTCTCACAGCTAACTCCTATACACTAGGACTGCGGGAGAGGTCAGTTCTTCTCACAGCTAACTCCTATACACCAGGACTGCGGGAGAGGTCAGTTCTTCACTCACAGCTAACTCCTATACACCAGGACTGCGGGAGAGGTCAGTACTTAACTCACAGCTAACTCCTATACACCAGGACAGCGGGAGAGGTCAGTTCTTCACTCACAGCTAACTCCAATACACCTGGACTGCGGGTGAGGTCAGTTCTTCAGTCACAGCTACTTCCTATACACCAGGACAGCGGGAGAGGTCAGTTCTTCACTCACAGCTACCTCCTATACACCAGGACTGCGGGAGAGCTCAGTTCTTCACTCACAGCTAACTCTTATACACCAGGACTGTGGGAGAGGTCAGTTCTTCTCACAGCTAACTCCTATACACCAGGACTGCGGGAGAGGTCAGTTCTTCTCACAGCTAACTCCAATACACAAGGACTGCGGGAGAGGTCAGTTCTTCACTCACAGCTAACTCCTATACACCATGACAGCGGGAGAGGTCAGTTCTTCACTCACAGCTAACTCCTATACACCAGGACTGCGGGAGATGTCAGTTCTTCACTCACAGCTAACTGCTATACACCAGGACTGCGGGAGAGGTCAGTTCTTCACTCACAGCTACCTCCTATACACCAAGACTGCGGGAGAGGTCAGTTCTTCACTCACAGCTAACTCCTATACACCAGGACTGCGGGAGAGGTCTGTTCTTCACTCACAGCTAACTCCTATACACCAGGACTGCAGGAGAGGTCAGTTCTTCACTCACAGCTAACTCCTATACACCAGGACTGCGGGAGAGGTCAGTTCTTTCACTCACAGCTAACTCCTATACACCTGGACTGCGGGAGAGGTCAGTTCTTCAATCACAGCTAGCTCTTATACACCAGGACTGCGGGAGAGGTCAGTTCTTCACTCACAGCTAACTCCTATACACCAGGACTGCGGGAGAGGTCAGTTCTTCTCTCACAGCTAACTCCTATACACCAGGACTGCGGGAGAGGTCAGTTCTTCACTCACATCTAACTCCTATACACCAGGACTGCGGGAGAGGTCAGTTCTTCCCTCACAGCTAACTCCTATACACCAGGACGGCGGGAGTGGTCCGTTCTTCACTCACAGCAAACTCCTATACACCAGGACTGCGGGAGAGGTCAGTTCTTCACTCACAGCTAACTCCTATACACCAGGACTGCGGGAGAGGTCAGTTCTTCTCACAGCTAACTCCTATACACCAGGACTGCGGGAGAGGTCAGTTCTTCACTCACAGCTACTTCCTATACACCAGGACTGCGGGAGAGGTCAGTTCTTCACTCACAGCTAACTACTATACACCAGGACTGCGGGAGACGTCAGTTCTTCTCACAGCTACCTCCTATACACCAGGACTGCGGGAGAGGTCAGTTCTTCACTCACAGCTAACTCCTATACACCAGGACTGCGGGAGAGGTCAGTTCTTCACTCACAGCTAACTCCTATAAATCAGGACTGCGGGAGAGGTCAGTTCTTCACTCACAGCTAACTCCTATACACCAGGACTGCGGGAGAAATCAGTTCTTCACTCACAGCTACCTCCTATACACCAAGATTGCGGGAGAGGTCAGTTCTTCACTCACAGCTACTTCCTATACACCAGGACTGCGGGAGAGGTCAGTTCTTCACTCACAGCTAACTACTATACACCAGGACTGCGGGAGACGTCAGTTCTTCTCACAGCTACCTCCTATACACCAGGACTGCGGGAGAGGTCAGTTCTTCACTCACAGCTAACTCCTATACACCAGGACTGCGGGAGAGGTCAGTTCTTCACTCACAGCTAACTCCTATAAACCAGGACTGCGGGAGAGGTCAGTTCTTCACTCACAGCTAACTGCTATACACCAGGACTGCGGGAGAGGTCAGTTCTTCACTCACAGCTAACTCCTATACACCAAGATTGCGGGAGAGGTCAGTTCTTCACTCACAGCTAACTCCTATACACCAGGACTGCGGGAGAGGTCAGTTCTTCACTCACAGCTAACTCCTATACACCAGGACTGCGGGAGAGGTCAGTTCTTCACTCACAGCTATCTCCTATACACCAGGACTGCGGGAGAGGTCAGTTCTTCACTCACAGCTAACTCCTATACACCAGGACTGCGGGAGAGGTCAGTTCTTCACTCACAGCTAACTCCTATACACCAGGACTGCGGGAGTGGTCCGTTCTTCACTCACAGCTAACTCCTATACACCAGGACTGCGGGAGAGGTCAGTTCTTCACTCACAGCTAACTCCTATACACCAGGACTGCGGGAGAGGTCAGTTCTTCTCACAGCTAACTCCTATACACCAGGACAGCGGGAGAGGTCAGTTCTTCACTCACAGCTAACTCCTATACACCTGGACTGCGGGAGAGGTCAGTTCTTCACTCACAGCTACTTCCTATACACCAGGACTGCGGGAGAGGTCAGTACTTCACTAACAGCTACCTCCTATACACCAGGACTGCGGGAGAGCTCAGTTCTTCACTCACAGCTAACTCTTATACACCAGGACTGCGGGAGAGGTCAGTTCTTCTCACAGCTAACTCCTATACACCAGGACTGCGGGAGAGGTCAGTTCTTCTCACAGCTAACTCCTATACACCAGGACTGCGGGAGAGGTCAGTTCTTCACTCACAGCTAACTCCTATACACCAGGACTGCGGGAGAGGTCAGTTCTTCACTCACAGCTAACTCCTATACACCAGGACTGCGGGAGAGGTCAGTTCTTCTCACAGCTAACTCCTATACACCAGGACTGCGGGAGAGGTCAGTTCTTCACTCACAGCTACCTCCTATACACCAGGACTGCGGGAGAGGTCAGTTCTTCACTCACAGCTAACTCCTATACATAAGGACGGCGGGAGAGGTCAGTTCTTCACTCACAGCTAACTCCTATACACCAGTACTGCGGGAGAGGTCAGTTCTTCACTCACAGCTACTTCCTTTAGACCAGGACTGCGGGAGAGGTCAGTTCTTCACTCACAGCTAACTCCTATGCACCAGGACTGCGGGAGAGGTCAGTTCTTCACTCACAGCTAACTCCTATACATAAGGACTGCGGGAGAGGTCAGTTCTTCACTCACAGCTAACTCCTATACACCAGGACTGCGGGAGAGGTCAGTTCTTCACTCACAGCTACTTCCTATACACCAGGACTGCGGGAGAGGTCAGTTCTTCACTCACAGCTAACTACTATACACCAGGACTGCGGGAGACGTCAGTTCTTCTCACAGCTACCTCCTATACACCAGGACTGCGGGAGAGGTCAGTTCTTCACTCACAGCTAACTCCTATACACCAGGACTGTGGGAGAGGTCAGTTCTTCACTCACAGCTAACTCCTATAAACCAGGACTGCGGGAGAGGTCAGTTCTTCACTCACAGCTAACTCCTATACACCAGGACTGCGGGAGAAATCAGTTCTTCACTCACAGCTACCTCCTATACACCAAGATTGCGGGAGAGGTCAGTTCTTTACTCACAGCTAACTCCTATACACCAGGACTGCGGGAGAGGTCAGTTCTTCACTCACAGCTAACTCCTATACACCAGGACTGCGGGAGAGGTCAGTTCTTCTCTCACAGCTAACTCCTATACACCAGGACTGCGGGAGAGGTCAGTTCTTCTCACAGCTAACTCCTATACACCAGGACTGCGGGAGAGGTCAGTTCTTCACTCACAGCTACTTCCTATACACCAGGACTGCGGGAGAGGTCAGTTCTTCACTCACAGCTAACTACTATACACCAGGACTGCGGGAGACGTCAGTTCTTCTCACAGCTACCTCCTATACACCAGGACTGCGGGAGAGGTCAGTTCTTCACTCACAGCTAACTCCTATACACCAGGACTGCGGGAGAGGTCAGTTCTTCACTCACAGCTAACTCCTATAAACCAGGACTGCGGGAGAGGTCAGTTCTTCACTCACAGCTAACTGCTATACACCAGGACTGCGGGAGAGGTCAGTTCTTCACTCACAGCTAACTCCTATACACCAAGATTGCGGGAGAGGTCAGTTCTTCACTCACAGCTAACTCCTATACACCAGGACTGCGGGAGAGGTCAATTCTTCACTCACAGCTAACTGCTATACACCAGGACTGTGGGAGAGGTCAGTTCTTCACTCACAGCTACCTCCTATACACCAAGACTGCGGGAGAGGTCAGTTCTTCACTCACAGCTAACTCCTATACACCAGGACTGTGGGAGAGGTCTGTTCAACACTCACAGCTAACTCCTATACACCAGGACTGCGGGAGAGGTCAGTTCTTCACTCACAGCTAACTCCTATACACCAGGACTGCGGGAGAGGTCAGTTCTTCACTCACAGCTAACTCCTATACACCTGGACTGCGGGAGAGGTCAGTTCTTCAATCACAGCTAACTCCTATACACCAGGACTGCGGGAGAGGTCAGTACTTCACTCACAGCTAACTCCTATACACCAGGACAGCGGGAGAGGTCAGTTCTTCACTCACAGCTAACTCCAATACACCTGGACTGCGGGTGAGGTCAGTTCTTCACTCACAGCTACTTCCTATACACCAGGACTGCGGGAGAGGTCAGTTATTCACTCACAGCTACCTCCTATACACCAGGACTGCGGGAGAGCTCAGTTCTTCACTCACAGCTAACTCTTATACACCAGGACTGCGGGAGAGGTCAGTTCTTCTCACAGCTAACTCCTATACACTAGGACTGCGGGAGAGGTCAGTTCTTCTCACAGCTAACTCCTATACACCAGGACTGCGGGAGAGGTCAGTTCTTCACTCACAGCTAACTCCTATACACCAGGACTGCGGGAGAGGTCAGTACTTAACTCACAGCTAACTCCTATACACCAGGACAGCGGGAGAGGTCAGTTCTTCACTCACAGCTAACTCCAATACACCTGGACTGCGGGTGAGGTCAGTTCTTCAGTCACAGCTACTTCCTATACACCAGGACAGCGGGAGAGGTCAGTTCTTCACTCACAGCTACCTCCTATACACCAGGACTGCGGGAGAGCTCAGTTCTTCACTCACAGCTAACTCTTATACACCAGGACTGTGGGAGAGGTCAGTTCTTCTCACAGCTAACTCCTATACACCAGGACTGCGGGAGAGGTCAGTTCTTCTCACAGCTAACTCCAATACACAAGGACTGCGGGAGAGGTCAGTTCTTCACTCACAGCTAACTCCTATACACCATGACAGCGGGAGAGGTCAGTTCTTCACTCACAGCTAACTCCTATACACCAGGACTGCGGGAGATGTCAGTTCTTCACTCACAGCTAACTGCTATACACCAGGACTGCGGGAGAGGTCAGTTCTTCACTCACAGCTACCTCCTATACACCAAGACTGCGGGAGAGGTCAGTTCTTCACTCACAGCTAACTCCTATACACCAGGACTGCGGGAGAGGTCTGTTCTTCACTCACAGCTAACTCCTATACACCAGGACTGCGGGAGAGGTCAGTTCTTCACTCACAGCTAACTCCTATACACCAGGACTGCGGGAGAGGTCAGTTCTTTCACTCACAGCTAACTCCTATACACCTGGACTGCGGGAGAGGTCAGTTCTTCAATCACAGCTAGCTCTTATACACCAGGACTGCGGGAGAGGTCAGTTCTTCACTCACAGCTAACTCCTATACACCAGGACTGCGGGAGAGGTCAGTTCTTCTCTCACAGCTAACTCCTATACACCAGGACTGCGGGAGAGGTCAGTTCTTCACTCACATCTAACTCCTATACACCAGGACTGCGGGAGAGGTCAGTTCTATAATCACAGCTAACTCCTATACACCAGGACGGCGGGAGTGGTCCGTTCTTCACTCACAGCAAACTCCTATACACCAGGACTGCGGGAGAGGTCAGTTCTTCACTCACAGCTAACTCCTATACACCAGGACTGCGGGAGAGGTCAGTTCTTCTCACAGCTAACTCCTATACACCAGGACTGCGGGAGAGGTCAGTTCTTCACTCACAGCTACTTCCTATACACCAGGACTGCGGGAGAGGTCAGTTCTTCACTCACAGCTAACTACTATACACCAGGACTGCGGGAGACGTCAGTTCTTCTCACAGCTACCTCCTATACACCAGGACTGCGGGAGAGGTCAGTTCTTCACTCACAGCTAACTCCTATACACCAGGACTGCGGGAGAGGTCAGTTCTTCACTCACAGCTAACTCCTATAAATCAGGACTGCGGGAGAGGTCAGTTCTTCACTCACAGCTAACTCCTATACACCAGGACTGCGGGAGAAATCAGTTCTTCACTCACAGCTACCTCCTATATACCAAGATTGCGGGAGAGGTCAGTTCTTCACTCACAGCTACTTCCTATACACCAGGACTGCGGGAGAGGTCAGTTCTTCACTCACAGCTAACTACTATACACCAGGACTGCGGGAGACGTCAGTTCTTCTCACAGCTACCTCCTATACACCAGGACTGCGGGAGAGGTCAGTTCTTCACTCACAGCTAACTCCTATACACCAGGACTGCGGGAGAGGTCAGTTCTTCACTCACAGCTAACTCCTATAAACCAGGACTGCGGGAGAGGTCAGTTCTTCACTCACAGCTAACTGCTATACACCAGGACTGCGGGAGAGGTCAGTTCTTCACTCACAGCTAACTCCTATACACCAAGATTGCGGGAGAGGTCAGTTCTTCACTCACAGCTAACTCCTATACACCAGGACTGCGGGAGAGGTCAGTTCTTCACTCACAGCTAACTCCTATACACCAGGACTGCGGGAGAGGTCAGTTCTTCACTCACAGCTATCTCCTATACACCAGGACTGCGGGAGAGGTCAGTTCTTCACTCACAGCTAACTCCTATACACCAGGACTGCGGGAGAGGTCAGTTCTTCACTCACAGCTAACTCCTATACACCAGGACTGCGGGAGTGGTCCGTTCTTCACTCACAGCTAACTCCTATACACCAGGACTGCGGGAGAGGTCAGTTCTTCACTCACAGCTAACTCCTATACACCAGGACTGCGGGAGAGGTCAGTTCTTCTCACAGCTAACTCCTATACACCAGGACAGCGGGAGAGGTCAGTTCTTCACTCACAGCTAACTCCTATACACCTGGACTGTGGGAGAGGTCAGTTCTTCACTCACAGCTACTTCCTATACACCAGGACTGCGGGAGAGGTCAGTACTTCACTAACAGCTACCTCCTATACACCAGGACTGCGGGAGAGCTCAGTTCTTCACTCACAGCTAACTCTTATACACCAGGACTGCGGGAGAGGTCAGTTCTTCTCACAGCTAACTCCTATACACCAGGACTGCGGGAGAGGTCAGTTCTTCTCACAGCTAACTCCTATACACCAGGACTGCGGGAGAGGTCAGTTCTTCACTCACAGCTAACTCCTATACACCAGGACTGCGGGAGAGGTCAGTTCTTCACTCACAGCTAACTCCTATACACCAGGACTGCGGGAGAGGTCAGTTCTTCTCACAGCTAACTCCTATACACCAGGACTGCGGGAGAGGTCAGTTCTTCACTCACAGCTACCTCCTATACACCAGGACTGCGGGAGAGGTCAGTTCTTCACTCACAGCTAACTCCTATACATAAGGACGGCGGGAGAGGTCAGTTCTTCACTCACAGCTAACTCCTATACACCAGTACTGCGGGAGAGGTCAGTTCTTCACTCACAGCTACTTCCTTTAGACCAGGACTGCGGGAGAGGTCAGTTCTTCACTCACAGCTAACTCCTATGCACCAGGACTGCGGGAGAGGTCAGTTCTTCACTCACAGCTAACTCCTATACATAAGGACTGCGGGAGAGGTCAGTTCTTCACTCACAGCTAACTCCTATACACCAGGACTGCGGGAGAGGTCAGTTCTTCACTCACAGCTAACTCCTATACACCAGGACTGTGGGAGAGGTCAGTTCTTCTCACAGCTAACTCCTATACACCAGGACAGCGGGAGAGGTCAGTTCTTCACTCACAGCTAACTCCTATACACCTGGACTGCGGGAGAGGTCAGTTCTTCACTCACAGCTAATTCCTATACACCAGGACTGCGGGAGAGGTCAGTTCTTCACTAACAGCTACCTCCTATACACCAGGACTGCGGGAGAGCTCAGTTCTTCACTCACAGCTAACTCTTATACACCAGGACTGCGGGAGAGGTCAGTTCTTCTCACAGCTAACTCCTATACACCAGGACTGCGGGAGAGGTCAGTTCTTCTCACAGCTAACTCCTATACACCAGGACTGCGGGAGAGGTCAGTTCTTCACTCACAGCTAACTCCTATACACCAGGACTGCGGGAGAGGTCAGTTGTTCACTCACAGCTAACTCCTATACACCAGGACTGCGGGAGAGGTCAGTTCTTCTCACAGCTAACTCCTATACACCAGGACTGCCTGAGAGGTCAGTTCTTCACTCACCGCTAACTCCTATAACCAGGACTGCGGGAGAGGTCACTTCTTCACTCACAACTAACTCCTATACACCAGGATGAGGTAGAGGTCAGTTCTTCACTCACAGCTAACTCCTATACACCAGGACTGCGGGAGAGGTCAGTTCTTCTCTCACAGCTAACTCCTATACACCAGGACTGCGGGAGAGGTCAGTTCTTCACTCACAGCTACTTCCTATACACCAGGACTGATGGAGGGGTCAGTTCTTCACTCACAGCTAACTCCTATACATAAGGACTGCGGGAGAGGTCAGTTCTTCACTCACAGCTAACTCATATACACCAGAACTGCGGGAGAGGTCAGTTCTTCTCATAGCTACCTCCTATACACCAGGACTGCGGGAGAGGTCAGTTCTTCACTAACAGCTAACTCCTATACACCAGGACTGCGGGAGAGGTCAGTTCTTCACTCACAGCTAACTCCTATACACCAGGACAGCGGGAGAGGTCAGTTCTTCACTCACAGCTAACTCCTATACACCAGGACTGCGGGAGAGGTCAGTTCTTCTCACAGCTAACTCCTATACACCAGGACAGCGGGAGAGGTCAGTTCTTCACTCACAGCTAACTCCTATACACCTGGACTGCGGGAGAGGTCAGTTCTTCACTCACAGCTACTTCCTATACACCAGGACTGCGGGAGAGGTCAGTTCTTCACTAACAGCTACCTCCTATACACCAGGACTGCGGGAGAGCTCAGTTCTTCACTCACAGCTAACTCTTATACACCAGGACTGCGGGAGAGGTCAGTTCTTCTCACAGCTAACTCCTATACACCAGGACTGCGGGAGAGGTCAGTTCTTCTCACAGCTAACTCCTATACACCAGGACTGCGGGAGAGGTCAGTTCTTCACTCACAGCTAACTCCTATACACCAGGACTGCGGGAGAGGTCAGTTCTTCACTCACAGCTAACTCCTATACACCAGGACTGCGGGAGAGGTCAGTTCTTCTCACAGCTAACTCCTATACACCAGGACTGCCTGAGAGGTCAGTTCTTCACTCACAGCTAACTCCTATACACCAGGACTGCGGGAGAGGTCACTTCTTCACTCACAACTAACTCCTATACACCAGGATGCGGGAGAGGTCAGTTCTTCACTCACAGCTAACTCCTATACACCAGGACTGCGGGAGAGGTCAGTTCTTCTCTCACAGCTAACTCCTATACACCAGGACTGCGGGAGAGGTCAGTTCTTCACTCACAGCTACTTCCTATACACCAGGACTGATGGAGGGGTCAGTTCTTCACTCACAGCTAACTCCTATACATAAGGACTGCGGGAGAGGTCAGTTCTTCACTCACAGCTAACTCCTATACAACAGAACTGCGGGAGAGGTCAGTTCTTCTCATAGCTACCTCCTATACACCAGGACTGCGGGAGAGGTCAGTTCTTCACTAACAGCTAACTCCTATACACCAGGACTGTGGGAGAGGTCAGTTCTTCCCTCACAGCTAACTCCTATACACGAGGACTGCGGTAGAGGTGAGTTCTTCACTCACAGCTAGCTCCTATACACCAGGACTGTGTCAGTTCTTTACTCACAGCTAACTCCTATACACCAGGACTGCGGGAGAGGTCAGTTCTTCACTCGCAGCCAACTCCTATACACCAGGACTGCGGGAGAGGTCAGTTCTTCACTCGCAGCTAACTCCTATACACCAGGACTGCGGGAGAGGTCAGTTCATCTCTCACAGCTAACTCCTATACACCAGGACTGCGGGAGAGGTCAGTTCTTCTCTCACAGCTAACTCCTATACACCAGGACTGCGGGAGAGGTCAGTTCTTCACTCACAGCTACTTCCTATACACCAGGACTGCGGGAGAGGTCAGTTCTTCACTCACAGCTACCTCCTATACACCAGGACTGCGGGAGAGCTCAATTCTTCACTCACAGCTATCTCTTATACACCAGGACTGCGGGAGAGCTCATTTCTTCACTCACAGCTAACTCATATACACCATGACTGCGGGAGAGGTCAGTTCTTCTCACAGCTAACTCCTATACACCAGGACTGCGGGAGAGGTCAGTTCTTCTCACAGCTAACTCCTATACACCAGGACTGTGGGAGAGGTCAGTTCTTCACTCACAGCTAACTCCTATACACCAGGACTGCGGGAGAGGTCAGTTCTTCTCACAGCTAACTCCTATACACCAGGACTGCAGGAGAGGTCAGTTCTTCACTCGCAGCTAACTCCTAAACACCAGGACTGCGGGAGAGGTCAGTTCTTCACTCACAGCTAACTCCTATACACCAGGACTGCGGGAGAGGTCAGTTCTTCACTCACAGCTATGTCCTATACACCTGGACTGCGGGAGAGGTCAGTTCTTCACTCACAGCTAACTCCTATACACCAGGACTGCGGGTAGAGGTCAGTTCTTCTCACAGCTAACTCCTATACACCAGGACTGCGGGAGAGGTCAGTTCTTCACTCACAGCTAACTCCTATACACCAGGACTGCGGGAGAGGTCAGTTCTTCACTCACAGCTAACTCCTATACACCAGGACTGCGGGAGAGGTCAGTTCTTCTCTCAAAGCTAACTCCTATACATAAGGACTGCGGGAGAGGTCAGTTCTTCTCTCACAGCTAACTCCTATACACCAGGACTGCGGGAGAGGTCAGTTCTTCACTCACATCTAACTCCTATACACCAGGACTGCGGGAGAGGTCAGTTCTTCCCTCACAGCTAACTCCTATACACCAGGACGGCGGGAGTGGTCCGTTCTTCACTGACAGCAAACTCCTATACACCAGGACTGCGGGAGAGGTCAGTTCTTCACTCACAGCTAACTCCTATACACCAGGACTGCGGGAGAGGTCAGTTCTTCACTCACAGCTAACTCCTATACACCAGGACTGCGGGAGAGGTCAGTTCTTCTCTCACAGCTAACTCCTATACACCAGGACTGCGGGAGAGGTCAGTTCTTCACTCACATCTAACTCCTATACACCAGGACTGCGGGAGAGGTCAGTTCTTCCCTCACAGCTAACTCCTATACACCAGGACGGCGGGAGTGGTCCGTTCTTCACTCACAGCAAACTCCTATACACCAGGACTGCGGGAGAGGTCAGTTCTTCACTCACAGCTAACTCCTATACACCAGGACTGTGGGAGAGGTCAGTTCTTCTCAAAGCTAACTCCTATACACCAGGACAGCGGGAGAGGTCAGTTCTTCACTCACAGCTAACTCCTATACACCTGGACTGCGGGAGAGGTCAGTTCTTCACTCACAGCTACTTCCTATACACCAGGACTGCGGGAGAGGTCAGTTCTTCACTAACAGCTACCTCCTATACACCAGGACTGCGGGAGAGCTCAGTTCTTCACTCACAGCTAACTCTTATACACCAGGACTGCGGGAGAGGTCAGTTCTTCTCACAGCTAACTCCTATACACCAGGACTGCGGGAGAGGTCAGTTCTTCTCACAGCTAACTCCTATACACCAGGACTGCGGGAGAGGTCAGTTCTTCACTCACAGCTAACTCCTATACACCAGGACTGCGGGAGAGGTCAGTTCTTCACTCACAGCTAACTCCTATACACCAGGACTGCGGGAGAGGTCAGTTCTTCTCACAGCTAACTCCTATACACCAGGACTGCCTGAGAGGTCAGTTCTTCACTCACCGCTAACTCCTATACACCAGGACTGCGGGAGAGGTCACTTCTTCACTCACAACTAACTCCTATACACCAGGATGAGGTAGAGGTCAGTTCTTCACTCACAGCTAACTCCTATACACCAGGACTGCGGGAGAGGTCAGTTCTTCTCTCACAGCTAACTTCTATACACCAGGACTGCGGGAGAGGTCAGTTCTTCACTCACAGCTACTTCCTATACACCAGGACTGATGGAGGGGTCAGTTCTTCACTCACAGCTAACTCCTATACATAAGGATTGCGGGAGAGGTCAGTTCTTCACTCACAGCTAACTCCTATACACCAGAACTGCGGGAGAGGTCAGTTCTTCTCATAGCTACCTCCTATACACCAGGACTGCGGGAGAGGTCAGTTCTTCACTAACAGCTAACTCCTATACACCAGGACTGCGGGAGAGGTCAGTTCTTCACTCACAGCTAACTCCTATACACCAGGACAGCGGGAGAGGTCAGTTCTTCACTCACAGCTAACTCCTATACACCAGGACTGCGGGAGAGGTCAGTTCTTCTCACAGCTAACTCCTATACACCAGGACAGCGGGAGAGGTCAGTTCTTCACTCACAGCTAACTCCTATACACCTGGACTGCGGGAGAGGTCAGTTCTTCACTCACAGCTACTTCCTATACACCAGGACCGCGGGAGAGGTCAGTTCTTCACTAACAGCTACCTCCTATACACCAGGACTGCGGGAGAGCTCAGTTCTTCACTCACAGCTAACTCTTATACACCAGGACTGCGGGAGAGGTCAGTTCTTCTCACAGCAAACTCCTATACACCAGGACTGCGGGAGAGGTCAGTTCTTCTCACAGCTAACTCCTATACACCAGGACTGCGGGAGAGGTCAGTTCTTCACTCACAGCTAACTCCTATACACCAGGACTGCGGGAGAGGTCAGTTCTTCACTCACAGCTAACTCCTATACACCAGGACTGCGGGAGAGGTCAGTTCTTCTCACAGCTAACTCCTATACACCAGGACTGCCTGAGAGGTCAGTTCTTCACTCACAGCTAACTCCTATACACCAGGACTGCGGGAGAGGTCACTTCTTCACTCACAACTAACTCCTATACACCAGGATGCGGGAGAGGTCAGTTCTTCACTCACAGCTAACTCCTATACACCAGGACTGCGGGAGAGGTCAGTTCTTCTCTCACAGCTAACTCCTATACACCAGGACTGCGGGAGAGGTCAGTTCTTCACTCACAGCTACTTCCTATACACCAGGACTGATGGAGGGGTCAGTTCTTCACTCACAGCTAACTCCTATACATAAGGACTGCGGGAGAGGTCAGTTCTTCACTCACAGCTAACTCCTATACACCAGAACTGCGGGAGAGGTCAGTTCTTCTCATAGCTACCTCCTATACACCAGGACTGCGGGAGAGGTCAGTTCTTCACTAACAGCTAACTCCTATACACCAGGACTGTGGGAGAGGTCAGTTCTTCCCTCACAGCTAACTCCTATACACGAGGACTGCGGTAGAGGTGAGTTCTTCACTCACAGCTAGCTCCTATACACCAGGACTGTGTCAGTTCTTCACTCACAGCTAACTCCTATACACCAGGACTGCGGGAGAGGTCAGTTCTTCACTCGCAGCCAACTCCTATACACCAGGACTGCGGGAGAGGTCAGTTCTTCACTCGCAGCTAACTCCTATACACCAGGACTGCGGGAGAGGTCAGTTCATCTCTCACAGCTAACTCCTATACACCAGGACTGCGGGAGAGGTCAGTTCTTCTCTCACAGCTAACTCCTATACACCAGGACTGCGGGAGAGGTCAGTTCTTCACTCACAGCTACTTCCTATACACCAGGACTGCGGGAGAGGTCAGTTCTTCACTCACAGCTACCTCCTATACACCAGGACTGCGGGAGAGCTCAGTTCTTCACTCACAGCTATCTCTTATACACCAGGACTGCGGGAGAGCTCAGTTCTTCACTCACAGCTAACTCATATACACCATGACTGCGGGAGAGGTCAGTTCTTCTCACAGCTAACTCCTATACACCAGGACTGCGGGAGAGGTCAGTTCTTCTCACAGCTAACTCCTATACACCAGGACTGTGGGAGAGGTCAGTTCTTCACTCACAGCTAACTCCTATACACCAGGACTGCGGGAGAGGTCAGTTCTTCTCACAGCTAACTCCTATACACCAGGACTGCAGGAGAGGTCAGTTCTTCACTCGCAGCTAACTCCTAAACACCAGGACTGCGGGAGAGGTCAGTTCTTCACTCACAGCTAACTCCTATACACCAGGACTGCGGGAGAGGTCAGTTCTTCACTCACAGCTATGTCCTATACACCTGGACTGCGGGAGAGGTCAGTTCTTCACTCACAGCTAACTCCTATACACCAGGACTGCGGGAGAGGTCAGTTCTTCTCACAGCTAACTCCTATACACCAGGACTGCGGGAGAGGTCAGTTCTTCACTCACAGCTAACTCCTATACACCAGGACTGCGGGAGAGGTCAGTTCTTCACTCACAGCTAACTCCTATACACCAGGACTGCGGGAGAGGTCAGTTCTTCTCTCAAAGCTAACTCCTATACATAAGGACTGCGGGAGAGGTCAGTTCTTCTCTCACAGCTAACTCCTATACACCAGGACTGCGGGAGAGGTCAGTTCTTCACTCACATCTAACTCCTATACACCAGGACTGCGGGAGAGGTCAGTTCTTCCCTCACAGCTAACTCCTATACACCAGGACGGCGGGAGTGGTCCGTTCTTCACTCACAGCAAACTCCTATACACCAGGACTGCGGGAGAGGTCAGTTCTTCACTCACAGCTAACTCCTATACACCAGGACTGTGGGAGAGGTCAGTTCTTCTCACAGCTAACTCCTATACACCAGGACAGCGGGAGAGGTCAGTTCTTCACTCACAGCTAACTCCTATACACCTGGACTGCGGGAGAGGTCAGTTCTTCACTCACAGCTACTTCCTATACACCAGGACTGCGGGAGAGGTCAGTTCTTCACTAACAGCTACCTGCTATACACCAGGACTGCGGGAGAGCTCAGTTCTTCACTCACAGCTAACTCTTATACACCAGGACTGCGGGAGAGGTCAGTTCTTCTCACAGCTTACTCCTATACACCAGGACTGCGGGAGAGGTCAGTTCTTCTCACAGCTAACTCCTATACACCAGGACTGCCTGAGAGGTCAGTTCTTCACTCACAGCTAACTCCTATACACCAGGACTGCGGGAGAGGTCACTTCTTCACTCACAACTAACTCCTATACACCAGGATGCGGGAGAGGTCAGTTCTTCTCACAGCTAACTCCTATACACCAGGACTGCCTGAGAGGTCAGTTCTTCACTCACAGCTAACTCCTATACACCAGGACTGCGGGAGAGGTCACTTCTTCACTCACAACTAACTCCTATACACCAGGATGCGGGAGAGGTCAGTTCTTCACTCACAGCTAACTCCTATACACCAGGACTGCGGGAGAGGTCAGTTCTTCTCTCACAGCTAACTCCTATACACCAGGACTGCGGGAGAGGTCAGTTCTTCACTCACAGCTACTTCCTATACACCAGGACTGATGGAGGGGTCAGTTCTTCACTCACAGCTAACTCCTATACATAAGGACTGCGGGAGAGGTCAGTTCTTCACTCACAGCTAACTCCTATACACCAGAACTGTGGGAGAGGTCAGTTCTTCTCATAGCTACCTCCTATACACCAGGACTGCGGGAGAGGTCAGTTCTTCACTAACAGCTAACTCCTATACACCAGGACTGCGGGAGAGGTCAGTTCTTCACTCACAGCTAACTCCTATACACCAGGACAGCGGGAGAGGTCAGTTCTTCACTCACAGCTAACTCCTATACACCAGGACTGTGGGAGTGGTCAGTTCTTCACTCACAGCTAACTCCTATACACCAGGACTGTGGGAGAGGTCAGTTCTTCCCTCACAGCTAACTCCTATACACGAGGACTGCGGTAGAGGTGAGTTCTTCACTCACAGCTAGCTCCTATACACCAGGACTGTGTCAGTTCTTCACTCACAGCTAACTCCTATACACCAGGACTGCGGGAGAGGTCAGTTCTTCACTCGCAGCCAACTCCTATACACCAGGACTGCGGGAGAGGTCAGTTCTTCACTCGCAGCTAACTCCTATACACCAGGACTGCGGGAGAGGTCAGATCATCTCTCACAGCTAACTCCTATACACCAGGACTGCGGGAGAGGTCAGTTCTTCTCTCACAGCTAACTCCTATACACCAGGACTGCGGGAGAGGTCACTTCTTCACTCACAGCTACTTCCTATACACCAGGACTGCGGGAGAGGTCAGTTCTTCACTCACAGCTACCTACTATACACCAGGACTGCGGGAGAGCTCAGTTCTTCACTCACAGCTATCTCTTATACACCAGGACTGCGGGAGAGCTCAGTTCTTCACTCACAGCTAACTCTTATACACCATGACTGCGGGAGAGGTCAGTTCTTCTCACAGCTAACTCCTATACACCAGGACTGCGGGAGAGGTCAGTTCTTCTCACAGCTAACTCCTATACACCAGGACTGTGGGAGAGGTCAGTTCTTCACTCACAGCTAACTCCTATACACCAGGACTGCGGGAGAGGTCAGTTCTTCTCACAGCTAACTCCTATACACCAGGACTGCAGGAGAGGTCAGTTCTTCACTCGCAGCTAACTCCTAAACACCAGGACTGCGGGAGAGGTCAGTTCTTCACTCACAGCTAACTCCTATACACCAGGACTGCGGGAGAGGTCAGTTCTTCACTCACAGCTATGTCCTATACACCTGGACTGCGGGAGAGGTCAGTTCTTCACTCACAGCTAACTCCTATACACCAGGACTGCGGGAGAGGTCAGTTCTTCTCACAGCTAACTCCTATACACCAGGACTGCGGGAGAGGTCAGTTCTTCACTCACAGCTAACTCCTATACACCAGGACTGCGGGAGAGGTCAGTTCTTCACTCACAGCTAACTCCTATACACCAGGACTGCGGGAGAGGTCAGTTCTTCTCTCAAAGCTAACTCCTATACACCAGGACTGCGGGAGAGGTCAGTTCTTCACTCACAGCTAACTCCTATACACCAGGACTGCGGGAGAGGTCAGTTCTTCACTCACAGCTAACTCCTATACATAAGGATGGCGGGAGAGGTCAGTTCTTCACTCACAGCTAACTCCTATACACCAGGACTGCTGGAGAGGTCAGTTCTTCACTCACATCTACTTCCTATACACCAGGACTGCGGGAGAGGTCAGTTCTTCAGTCACAGCTAACTCCTATACACTAGGACTGCGGGAGAGGTCAGTTCTTCACTCACAGCTAACTCCTATACACCAGGACTGCGGGAGAGGTCAGTTCTTCACTCACAGCTAACTCCTATACACCAGGATGGCGGGAGTGGTCAGTTCTTCACTCACAGCTAACTCCTATACACCAGGACTGCGGGAGAGGTCAGTTCTTCACTCACAGCTAACTCCTATACACCAGGACTGCGGGAGAGGTCAGTTCTTCACTCACAGCTACTTCCTATACACCAGGACTGCGGGAGAGGTCAGTTCTTCACTAACAGCTACCTCCTATACACCAGGACTGCGGGAGAGCTCAGTTCTTCACTCACAGCTAACTCTTATACACCAGGACTGCGGGAGAGGTCAGTTCTTCTCACAGCTAACTCCTATACACCAGGACTGCGGGAGAGGTCAGTTCTTCTCACAGCTAACTCCTATACACCAGGACTGCGGGAGAGGTCAGTTCTTCTCACAGCTAACTCCTATACACCAGGACTGCGGGAGAGGTCAGTTCTTCACTCACAGCTAACTCCTATACACCAGGACTGCGGGAGAGGTCAGTTCTTCACTCACAGCTAACTCCTATACACCAGGACTGCGGGAGAGGTCAGTTCTTCTCTCAAAGCTAACTCCTATACACCAGGACTGCGGGAGAGGTCAGTTCTTCACTCACAGCTAACTCCTATACACCAGGACTGCGGGAGAGGTCAGTTCTTCACTCACAGCTAACTCCTATACATAAGGATGGCGGGAGAGGTCAGTTCTTCACTCACAGCTAACTCCTATACACCAGGACTGCTGGAGAGGTCAGTTCTTCACTCACATCTACTTCCTATACACCAGGACTGCGGGAGAGGTCAGTTCTTCAGTCACAGCTAACTCCTATACACTAGGACTGCGGGAGAGGTCAGTTCTTCACTCACAGCTAACTCCTATACACCAGGACTGCGGGAGAGGTCAGTTCTTCACTCACAGCTAACTCCTATACACCAGGACGGCGGGAGTGGTCAGTTCTTCACTCACAGCTAACTCCTATACACCAGGACTGCGGGAGAGGTCAGTTCTTCACTCACAGCTAACTCCTATACACCAGGACTGCGGGAGAGGTCAGTTCTTCACTCACAGCTACTTCCTATACACCAGGACTGCGGGAGAGGTCAGTTCTTCACTAACAGCTACCTCCTATACACCAGGACTGCGGGAGAGCTCAGTTCTTCACTCACAGCTAACTCTTATACACCAGGACTGCGGGAGAGGTCAGTTCTTCTCACAGCTAACTCCTATACACCAGGACTGCGGGAGAGGTCAGTTCTTCTCACAGCTAACTCCTATACACCAGGACTGCGGGAGAGGTCAGTTCTTCACTCACAGCTAACTCCTATACACCAGGACTGCGGGAGAGGTCAGTTCTTCACTCACAGCTAACTCCTATACACCAGGACTGCGGGAGAGGTCAGTTCTTCTCACAGCTAACTCCTATACACCAGGACTGCGGGAGAGGTCAGTTCTTCACTCACAGCTACCTCCTATACACCAGGACTGCGGGAGAGGTCAGTTCTTCACTCACAGCTAACTCCTATACATAAGGACGGCGGGAGAGGTCAGTTCTTCACTCACAGCTAACTCCTATACACCAGTACTGCGGGAGAGGTGAGTTCTTCACTCACAGCTACTTCCTTTAGACCAGGACTGCGGGAGAGGTCAGTTCTTCACTCACAGCTAACTCCTATGCACCAGGACTGCGGGAGAGGTCAGTTCTTCACTCACAGCTAACTCCTATACATAAGGACTGCGGGAGAGGTCAGTTCTTCACTCACAGCTAACTCCTATACACCAGGACTGCGGGAGAGGTCAGTTCTTCACTCACAGCTACTTCCTATACACCAGGACTGCGGGAGAGGTCAGTTCTTCACTCACAGCTAACTACTATACACCAGGACTGCGGGAGACATCAGTTCTTCTCACAGCTACCTCCTATACACCAGGACTGCGGGAGAGGTCAGTTCTTCACTCACAGCTAACTCCTATACACCAGGACTGCGGGAGAGGTCAGTTCTTCACTCACAGCTAACTCCTATAAACCAGGACTGCGGGAGAGGTCAGTTCTTCACTCACAGCTAACTCCTATACACCAGGACTGCGGGAGAAATCAGTTCTTCACTCACAGCTACCTCCTATACACCAAGATTGCGGGAGAGGTCAGTTCTTCACTCACAGCTAACTCCTATACACCAGGACTGCGGGAGAGGTCAGTTCTTCACTCACAGCTAACTCCTATTCACCAGGACTGCGGGAGAGGTCAGTTCTTCTCTCACAGCTAACTCCTATACACCAGGACTGCGGGAGAGGTCAGTTCTTCACTCACATCTAACTCCTATACACCAGGACTGCGGGAGAGGTCAGTTCTTCCCTCACAGCTAACTCCTATACACCAGGACGGCGGGAGTGGTCCGTTCTTCACTCACAGCAAACTCCTATACACCAGGACTGCGGGAGAGGTCAGTTCTTCACTCACAGCTAACTCCTATACACCAGGACTGCGGGAGAGGTCATTTCTTCTCACAGCTAACTCCTATACACCAGGACAGCGGGAGAGGTCAGTTCTTCACTCACAGCTAACTCCTATACACCAGGACTGCGGGAGAGGTCAGTTCTTCACTCACAGCTACTTCCTATACACCAGGACTGCGGGAGAGGTCAGTTCTTCACTCACAGCTAACTACTATACACCAGGACTGCGGGAGACGTCAGTTCTTCTCACAGCTACCTCCTATACACCAGGACTGCGGGAGAGGTCAGTTCTTCACTCACAGCTAACTCCTATACACCAGGACTGCGGTAGAGGTCAGTTCTTCACTCACAGCTAACTACTATACACCAGGACTGCGGGAGACGTCAGTTCTTCTCACAGCTACCTCCTATACACCAGGACTGCGGGAGAGGTCAGTTCTTCACTCACAGCTAACTCCTATACACCAGGACTGCGGGAGAGGTCAGTTCTTCACTCACAGCTAACTCCTATACACCTGGACTGCGGGAGAGGTCAGTTCTTCACTCACAGCTACTTCCTATACACCAGGACTGCGGGAGAGGTCAGTTCTTCACTAACAGCTACCTCCTATACACCAGGACTGCGGGAGAGCTCAGTTCTTCACTCACAGCTAACTCTTATACACCAGGACTGCGGGAGAGGTCAGTTCTTCTCACAGCTAACTCCTATACACCAGGACTGCGGGAGAGGTCAGTTCTTCTCACAGCTAACTCCTATACACCAGGACTGCGGGAGAGGTCAGTTCTTCACTCACAGCTAACTCCTATACATAAGGACGGCGGGAGAGGTCAGTTCTTCACTCACAGCTAACTCCTATACACCAGTACTGCGGGAGAGGTCAGTTCTTCACTCTCAGCTACTTCCTTTAGACCAGGACTGCGGGAGAGGTCAGTTCTTCACTCACAGCTAACTCCTATGCACCAGGACTGCGGGAGAGGTCAGTTCTTCACTCACAGCTAACTCCTATACATAAGGACTGCGGGAGAGGTCAGTTCTTCACTCACAGCTAACTCCTATACACCAGGACTGCGGGAGAGGTCAGTTCTTCACTCACAGCTACTTCCTATACACCAGGACTGCGGGAGAGGTCAGTTCTTCACTCACAGCTAACTACTATACACCAGGACTGCGGGAGACGTCAGTTCTTCTCACAGCTACCTCCTATACACCAGGACTGTGGGAGAGGTCAGTTCTTCACTCACAGCTAACTCCTATACACCAGGACTGCGGGAGAGGTCAGTTCTTCACTCACAGCTAACTCCTATAAACCAGGACTGCGGGAGAGGTCAGTTCTTCACTCACAGCTAACTCCTATACACCAGGACTGCGGGAGAAATCAGTTCTTCACTCACAGCTACCTCCTATACACCAAGATTGCGGCAGAGGTCAGTTCTTCACTCACAGCTAACTCCTATACACCAGGACTGCGGGAGAGGTCAGTTCTTCACTCACAGCTAACTCCTATACACCAGGACTGCGGGAGAGGTCAGTTCTTCTCTCACAGCTAACTCCTATACACCAGGACTGCGGGAGAGGTCAGTTCTTCACTCACATCTAACTCCTATACACCAGGACTGCGGGAGAGGTCAGTTCTTCCCTCACAGCTAACTCCTATACACCAGGACGGCGGGAGTGGTCCGTTCTTCACTCACAGCAAACTCCTATACACCAGGACTGCGGGAGAGGTCAGTTCTTCACTCACAGCTAACTCCTATACACCAGGACTGCGGGAGAGGTCAGTTCTTCTCACAGCTAACTCCTATACACCAGGACTGCAGGAGAGGTCAGTTCTTCACTCGCAGCTAACTCCTAAACACCAGGACTGCGGGAGAGGTCAGTTCTTCACTCACAGCTAACTCCTATACACCAGGACTGCGGGAGAGGTCAGTTCTTCACTCACAGCTATGTCCTATACACCTGGACTGCGGGAGAGGTCAGTTCTTCACTCACAGCTAACTCCTATACACCAGGACTGCGGGAGAGGTCAGTTCTTCTCACAGCTAACTCCTATACACCAGGACTGCGGGAGAGGTCAGTTCTTCACTCACAGCTAACTCCTATACACCAGGACTGCGGGAGAGGTCAGTTCTTCACTCACAGCTAACTCCTATACACCAGGACTGCGGGAGAGGTCAGTTCTTCACTCACAGCTAACTCCTATACACCTGGACTGCGGGAGAGGTCAGTTCTTCACTCACAGCTACTTCCTATACACCAGGACTGCGGGAGAGGTCAGTTCTTCACTAACAGCTACCTCCTATACACCAGGACTGCGGGAGAGCTCAGTTCTTCACTCACAGCTAACTCTTATACACCAGGACTGCGGGAGAGGTCAGTTCTTCTCACAGCTAACTCCTATACACCAGGACTGCGGGAGAGGTCAGTTCTTCTCACAGCTAACTCCTATACACCAGGACTGCGGGAGAGGTCAGTTCTTCACTCACAGCTAACTCCTATACATAAGGACGGCGGGAGAGGTCAGTTCTTCACTCACAGCTAACTCCTATACACCAGTACTGCGGGAGAGGTCAGTTCTTCACTCTCAGCTACTTCCTTTAGACCAGGACTGCGGGAGAGGTCAGTTCTTCACTCACAGCTAACTCCTATGCACCAGGACTGCGGGAGAGGTCAGTTCTTCACTCACAGCTAACTCCTATACATAAGGACTGCGGGAGAGGTCAGTTCTTCACTCACAGCTAACTCCTATACACCAGGACTGCGGGAGAGGTCAGTTCTTCACTCACAGCTACTTCCTATACACCAGGACTGCGGGAGAGGTCAGTTCTTCACTCACAGCTAACTACTATACACCAGGACTGCGGGAGACGTCAGTTCTTCTCACAGCTACCTCCTATACACCAGGACTGTGGGAGAGGTCAGTTCTTCACTCACAGCTAACTCCTATACACCAGGACTGCGGGAGAGGTCAGTTCTTCACTCACAGCTAACTCCTATAAACCAGGACTGCGGGAGAGGTCAGTTCTTCACTCACAGCTAACTCCTATACACCAGGACTGCGGGAGAAATCAGTTCTTCACTCACAGCTACCTCCTATACACCAAGATTGCGGCAGAGGTCAGTTCTTCACTCACAGCTAACTCCTATACACCAGGACTGCGGGAGAGGTCAGTTCTTCACTCACAGCTAACTCCTATACACCAGGACTGCGGGAGAGGTCAGTTCTTCTCTCACAGCTAACTCCTATACACCAGGACTGCGGGAGAGGTCAGTTCTTCACTCACATCTAACTCCTATACACCAGGACTGCGGGAGAGGTCAGTTCTTCCCTCACAGCTAACTCCTATACACCAGGACGGCGGGAGTGGTCCATTCTTCACTCACAGCAAACTCCTATACACCAGGACTGCGGGAGAGGTCAGTTCTTCACTCACAGCTAACTCCTATACACCAGGACTGCGGGAGAGGTCAGTTCTTCTCACAGCTAACTCCTATACACCAGGACAGTGGGAGAGGTCAGTTCTTCACTCACAGCTAACTCCTATACACCTGGACTGCGGGAGAGGTCAGTTCTTCACTCACAGCTACTTCCTATACACCAGGACTGCGGGAGAGGTCAGTTCTTCACTAACAGCTACCTCCTATACACCAGGACTGCGGGAGAGCTCAGTTCTTCACTCACAGCTAACTCTTATACACCAGGACTGCGGGAGAGGTCAGTTCTTCACTCACAGCTAACTCCTATACACCAGGACTGCGGGAGAGGTCAGTTCTTCACTCACAGCTAACTCCTATACACCAGGACTGCGGGAGAGGTCAGTTCTTCTCACAGCTAACTCCTATACACCAGGACTGCCTGAGAGGTCAGATCTTCACTCACAGCTAACTCCTATACACCAGGACTGCGGGAGAGTTCACTTCTTCACTCACAACTAACTCCTATACACCATGACTGCGGGAGAGGTCAGTTCTTCACTCACAGCTAACTCCTATACACCAGGACTGCGGGAGAGGTCAGTTCTTCACTCACAGCTAACTCCTATACACCAGGACTGCGGGAGAGGTCAGTTCTTCTCACAGCTAACTCCTATACACCAGGACTGCCTGAGAGGTCAGATCTTCACTCACAGCTAACTCCTATACACCAGGACTGCGGGAGAGTTCACTTCTTCACTCACAACTAACTCCTATACACCAGGATGCGGTAGAGGTCAGTTCTTCACTCACAGCTAACTCCTATACACCAGGACTGCGGGAGAGGTCAGTTCTTCTCTCACAGCTAACTCCTATACACCAGGACTGCGGGAGAGGTCAGTTCTTCACTCACAGCTACTTCCTATACACCAGGACTGATGGAGGGGTCAGTTCTTCACTCACAGCTAACTCCTATACATAAGGACTGCGGGAGAGGTCAGTTCTTCACTCACAGCTAACTCCTATACACCAGAACTGCGGGAGAGGTCAGTTCTTCTCATAGCTACCTCCTATACACCAGGACTGCGGGAGAGGTCAGTTCTTCACTAACAGCTAACTCCTATACACCAGGACTGCGGGAGAGGTCAGTTCTTCACTCACAGCTAACTCCTATACACCAGGACTGCGGGAGAGGTCAGTTCTTCTCACAGCTAACTCCTATACACCAGGACTGCGGGAGAGGTCAGTTCTTCACTCACAGCTAACTCCTATACACCAGGACTGCGGGAGAGGTCAGTTCTTCACTCACAGCTAACTCCTATACACCAGGACTGCGGGAGAGGTCAGTTCTTCTCACAGCTAACTCCTATACACCAGGACTGCGGGAGAGGTCAGTTCTTCACTCACAGCTAACTCCTATACACCAGGACTGCGGGAGAGGTCAGTTCTTCACTCACAGCTAACTCCTATACATAAGGACGGCGGGAGAGGTCAGTTCTTCACTCACAGCTAACTCCTATACACCAGTACTGCGGGAGAGGTCAGTTCTTCACTCACAGCTACTTCCTTTAGACCAGGACTGCGGGAGAGGTCAGTTCTTCACTCACAGCTAACTCCTATGCACCAGGACTGCGGGAGAGGTCAGTTCTTCACTCACAGCTAACTCCTATACATAAGGACTGCGGGAGAGGTCAGTTCTTCACTCACAGCTAACTCCTATACACCAGGACTGCGGGAGAGGTCAGTTCTTCACTCACAGCTACTTCCTATACACCAGGACTGCGGGAGAGGTCAGTTCTTCACTCACAGCTAACTACTATACACCAGGACTGCGGGAGACATCAGTTCTTCTCACAGCTACCTCCTATACACCAGGACTGCGGGAGAGGTCAGTTCTTCACTCACAGCTAACTCCTATACACCAGGACTGCGGGAGAGGTCAGTTCTTCACTCACAGCTAACTCCTATAAACCAGGACTGCGGGAGAGGTCAGTTCTTCACTCACAGCTAACTCCTATACACCAGGACTGCGGGAGAAATCAGTTCTTCACTCACAGCTACCTCCTATACACCAAGATTGCGGGAGAGGTCAGTTCTTCACTCACAGCTAACTCCTATACACCAGGACTGCGGGAGAGGTCAGTTCTTCACTCACAGCTAACTCCTATTCACCAGGACTGCGGGAGAGGTCAGTTCTTCTCTCACAGCTAACTCCTATACACCAGGACTGCGGGAGAGGTCAGTTCTTCACTCACATCTAACTCCTATACACCAGGACTGCGGGAGAGGTCAGTTCTTCCCTCACAGCTAACTCCTATACACCAGGACGGCGGGAGTGGTCCGTTCTTCACTCACAGCAAACTCCTATACACCAGGACTGCGGGAGAGGTCAGTTCTTCACTCACAGCTAACTCCTATACACCAGGACTGCGGGAGAGGTCATTTCTTCTCACAGCTAACTCCTATACACCAGGACAGCGGGAGAGGTCAGTTCTTCACTCACAGCTAACTCCTATACACCAGGACTGCGGGAGAGGTCAGTTCTTCACTCACAGCTACTTCCTATACACCAGGACTGCGGGAGAGGTCAGTTCTTCACTCACAGCTAACTACTATACACCAGGACTGCGGGAGACGTCAGTTCTTCTCACAGCTACCTCCTATACACCAGGACTGCGGGAGAGGTCAGTTCTTCACTCACAGCTAACTCCTATACACCAGGACTGCGGTAGAGGTCAGTTCTTCACTCACAGCTAACTACTATACACCAGGACTGCGGGAGACGTCAGTTCTTCTCACAGCTACCTCCTATACACCAGGACTGCGGGAGAGGTCAGTTCTTCACTCACAGCTAACTCCTATACACCAGGACTGCGGGAGAGGTCAGTTCTTCACTCACAGCTAACTCCTATACACCTGGACTGCGGGAGAGGTCAGTTCTTCACTCACAGCTACTTCCTATACACCAGGACTGCGGGAGAGGTCAGTTCTTCACTAACAGCTACCTCCTATACACCAGGACTGCGGGAGAGCTCAGTTCTTCACTCACAGCTAACTCTTATACACCAGGACTGCGGGAGAGGTCAGTTCTTCTCACAGCTAACTCCTATACACCAGGACTGCGGGAGAGGTCAGTTCTTCTCACAGCTAACTCCTATACACCAGGACTGCGGGAGAGGTCAGTTCTTCACTCACAGCTAACTCCTATACATAAGGACGGCGGGAGAGGTCAGTTCTTCACTCACAGCTAACTCCTATACACCAGTACTGCGGGAGAGGTCAGTTCTTCACTCTCAGCTACTTCCTTTAGACCAGGACTGCGGGAGAGGTCAGTTCTTCACTCACAGCTAACTCCTATGCACCAGGACTGCGGGAGAGGTCAGTTCTTCACTCACAGCTAACTCCTATACATAAGGACTGCGGGAGAGGTCAGTTCTTCACTCACAGCTAACTCCTATACACCAGGACTGCGGGAGAGGTCAGTTCTTCACTCACAGCTACTTCCTATACACCAGGACTGCGGGAGAGGTCAGTTCTTCACTCACAGCTAACTACTATACACCAGGACTGCGGGAGACGTCAGTTCTTCTCACAGCTACCTCCTATACACCAGGACTGTGGGAGAGGTCAGTTCTTCACTCACAGCTAACTCCTATACACCAGGACTGCGGGAGAGGTCAGTTCTTCACTCACAGCTAACTCCTATAAACCAGGACTGCGGGAGAGGTCAGTTCTTCACTCACAGCTAACTCCTATACACCAGGACTGCGGGAGAAATCAGTTCTTCACTCACAGCTACCTCCTATACACCAAGATTGCGGCAGAGGTCAGTTCTTCACTCACAGCTAACTCCTATACACCAGGACTGCGGGAGAGGTCAGTTCTTCACTCACAGCTAACTCCTATACACCAGGACTGCGGGAGAGGTCAGTTCTTCTCTCACAGCTAACTCCTATACACCAGGACTGCGGGAGAGGTCAGTTCTTCACTCACATCTAACTCCTATACACCAGGACTGCGGGAGAGGTCAGTTCTTCCCTCACAGCTAACTCCTATACACCAGGACGGCGGGAGTGGTCCGTTCTTCACTCACAGCAAACTCCTATACACCAGGACTGCGGGAGAGGTCAGTTCTTCACTCACAGCTAACTCCTATACACCAGGACTGCGGGAGAGGTCAGTTCTTCTCACAGCTAACTCCTATACACCAGGACAGTGGGAGAGGTCAGTTCTTCACTCACAGCTAACTCCTATACACCTGGACTGCGGGAGAGGTCAGTTCTTCACTCACAGCTACTTCCTATACACCAGGACTGCGGGAGAGGTCAGTTCTTCACTAACAGCTACCTCCTATACACCAGGACTGCGGGAGAGCTCAGTTCTTCACTCACAGCTAACTCTTATACACCAGGACTGCGGGAGAGGTCAGTTCTTCTCACAGCTAACTCCTATACACCAGGACTGTGGGAGAGGTCAGTTCTTCTCACAGATAACTCCTATACACCATGACTGCGGGAGAGGTCAGTTCTTCACTCACAGCTAACTCCTATACACCAGGACTGCGGGAGAGGTCAGTTCTTCACTCACAGCTAACTCCTATACACCAGGACTGCGGGAGAGGTCAGTTCTTCTCACAGCTAACTCCTATACACCAGGACTGCCTGAGAGGTCAGATCTTCACTCACAGCTAACTCCTATACACCAGGACTGCGGGAGAGTTCACTTCTTCACTCACAACTAACTCCTATACACCAGGATGCGGTAGAGGTCAGTTCTTCACTCACAGCTAACTCCTATACACCAGGACTGCGGGAGAGGTCAGTTCTTCTCTCACAGCTAACTCCTATACACCAGGACTGCGGGAGAGGTCAGTTCTTCACTCACAGCTACTTCCTATACACCAGGACTGATGGAGGGGTCAGTTCTTCACTCACAGCTAACTCCTATACATAAGGACTGCGGGAGAGGTCAGTTCTTCACTCACAGCTAACTCCTATACACCAGAACTGCGGGAGAGGTCAGTTCTTCTCATAGCTACCTCCTATACACCAGGACTGCGGGAGAGGTCAGTTCTTCACTAACAGCTAACTCCTATACACCAGGACTGCGGGAGAGGTCAGTTCTTCACTCACAGCTAACTCCTATACACCAGGACAGCGGGAGAGGTCAGTTCTTCACTCACAGCTAACTCCTATACACCAGGACTGCGGGAGAGGTCAGTTCTTCTCACAGCTAACTCCTATACACCAGGACAGCGGGAGAGGTCAGTTCTTCACTCACAGCTAACTCCTATACACCTGGACTGCGGGAGAGGTCAGTTCTTCACTCACAGCTACTTCCTATACACCAGGACTGCGGGAGAGGTCAGTTCTTCACTAACAGCTACCTCCTATACACCAGGACTGCGGGAGAGCTCAGTTCTTCACTCACAGCTAACTCTTATACACCAGGACTGCGGGAGAGGTCAGTTCTTCTCACAGCTAACTCCTATACACCAGGACTGCGGGAGAGGTCAGTTCTTCTCACAGCTAACTCCTATACACCAGGACTGCGGGAGAGGTCAGTTCTTCACTCACAGCTAACTCCTATATACCAGGACTGCGGGAGAGGTCAGTTCTTCACTCACAGCTAACTCCTATACACCAGGACTGCGGGAGAGGTCAGTTCTTCTCACAGCTAACTCCTATACACCAGGACTGCCTGAGAGGTCAGTTCTTCACTCACAGCTAACTCCTATACACCAGGACTGCGGGAGAGGTCACTTCTTCACTCACAACTAACTCCTATACACCAGGATGCGGGAGAGGTCAGTTCTTCACTCACAGCTAACTCCTATACACCAGGACTGCGGGAGAGGTCAGTTCTTCTCTCACAGCTAACTCCTATACACCAGGACTGCGGGAGAGGTCAGTTCTTCACTCACAGCTACTTCCTATACACCAGGACTGATGGAGGGGTCAGTTCTTCACTCACAGCTAACTCCTATACATAAGGACTGTGGGAGAGGTCAGTTCTTCACTCACAGCTAACTCCTATACACCAGAACTGCGGGAGAGGTCAGTTCTTCTCATAGCTACCTCCTATACACCAGGACTGCGGGAGAGGTCAGTTCTTCACTAACAGCTAACTCCTATACACCAGGACTGCGGGAGAGGTCAGTTCTTCACTCACAGCTAACTCCTGTACACCAGGACAGCGGGAGAGGTCAGTTCTTCACTCACAGCTAACTCCTATACACCAGGACTGTGGGAGTGGTCAGTTCTTCACTCACAGCTAACTCCTATACACCAGGACTGTGGGAGAGGTCAGTTCTTCCCTCACAGCTAACTCCTATACACGAGGACTGCGGTAGAGGTGAGTTCTTCACTCACAGCTAGCTCCTATACACCAGGACTGTGTCAGTTCTTCACTCACAGCTAACTCCTATACATCAGGACTGCGGGAGAGGTCAGTTCTTCACTCGCAGCCAACTCCTATACACCAGGACTGCGGGAGAGGTCAGTTCTTCACTCGCAGCTAACTCCTATACACCAGGACTGCGGGAGAGGTCAGTTCTTCTCTCACAGCTAACTCCTATACACCAGGACTGCGGGAGAGGTCAGTTCTTCACTCACAGCTACTTCCTATACACCAGGACTGCGGGAGAGGTCAGTTCTTCACTCACAGCTACCTCCTATACACCAGGACTGCGGGAGAGCTCAGTTCTTCACTCACAGCTATCTCTTATACACCAGGACTGCGGGAGAGCTCAGTTCTTCACTCACAGCTAACTCTTATACACCATGACTGCGGGAGAGGTCAGTTCTTCTCACAGCTAACTCCTATACACCAGGACTGCGGGAGAGGTCAGTTCTTCTCACAGCTAACTCCTATACACCAGGACTGTGGGAGAGGTCAGTTCTTCACTCACAGCTAACTCCTATACACCAGGACTGCGGGAGAGGTCAGTTCTTCTCACAGCTAACTCCTATACACCAGGACTGCAGGAGAGGTCAGTTCTTCACTCGCAGCTAACTCCTATACACCAGGACTGCGGGAGAGGTCAGTTCTTCACTCACAGCTAACTCCTATACACCAGGACTGCGGGAGAGGTCAGTTCTTCACTCACAGCTATGTCCTATACACCTGGACTGCGGGAGAGGTCAGTTCTTCACTCACAGCTAACTCCTATACACCAGGACTGCGGGAGAGGTCAGTTCTTCTCACAGCTAACTCCTATACACCAGGACTGCGGGAGAGGTCAGTTCTTCACTCACAGCTAACTCCTATACACCAGGACTGCGGGAGAGGTCAGTTCTTCACTCACAGCTAACTCCTATACACCAGGACTGCGGGAGAGGTCAGTTCTTCTCTCAAAGCTAACTCCTATACACCAGGACTGCGGGAGAGGTCAGTTCTTCACTCACAGCTAACTCCTATACACCAGGACTGCGGGAGAGGTCAGTTCTTCACTCACAGCTAACTCCTATACATAAGGATGGCGGGAGAGGTCAGTTCTTCACTCACAGCTAACTCCTATACACCAGGACTGCGGGAGAGGTCAGTTCTTCACTCACAGCTACTTCCTATACACCAGGACTGCGGGAGAGGTCAGTTCTTCAGTCACAGCTAACTCCTATACACTAGGACTGCGGGAGAGGTCAGTTCTTCACTCACAGCTAACTCCTATACACCAGGACTGCGGGAGAGGTCAGTTCTTCACTCACAGCAAACTCCTATTCACCAGGACTGCGGGAGAGGTCAGTTCTTCACTCACAGCTAACTCCTATACACCAGGACTGCGGGAGAGGTCAGTTCTTCTCACAGCTAACTCCTATACACCAGGACAGTGGGAGAGGTCAGTTCTTCACTCACAGCTAACTCCTATACACCTGGACTGCGGGAGAGGTCAGTTCTTCACTCACAGCTACTTCCTATACACCAGGACTGCGGGAGAGGTCAGTTCTTCACTAACAGCTACCTCCTATACACCAGGACTGCGGGAGAGCTCAGTTCTTCACTCACAGCTAACTCTTATACACCAGGACTGCGGGAGAGGTCAGTTCTTCTCACAGCTAACTCCTATACACCAGGACTGCGGGAGAGGTCAGTTCTTCTCACAGCTAACTCCTATACACCAGGACTGCAGGAGAGGTCAGTTCTTCACTCACAGCTAACTCCTATACACCAGGACTGCGGGAGAGGTCAGTTCTTCACTCACAGCTAACTCCTATACACCAGGACTGCGGGAGAGGTCAGTTCTTCTCACAGCTAACTCCTATACACCAGGACTGCCTGAGAGGTCAGTTCTTCACTCACAGCTAACTCCTATACACCAGGACTGCGGGAGAGGTCACTTCTTCACTCACAACTAACTCCTATACACCAGGATGCGGTAGAGGTCAGTTCTTCACTCACAGCTAACTCCTATACACCAGGACTGCGGGAGAGGTCAGTTCTTCTCTCACAGCTAACTCCTATACACCAGGACTGCGGGAGAGGTCAGTTCTTCACTCACAGCTACTTCCTATACACCAGGACTGATGGAGGGGTCAGTTCTTCACTCACAGCTAACTCCTATACATAAGGACTGCGGGAGAGGTCAGTTCTTCACTCACAGCTAACTCCTATACACCAGAACTGCGGGAGAGGTCAGTTCTTCTCATAGCTACCTCCTATACACCAGGACTGCGGGAGAGGTCAGTTCTTCACTAACAGCTAACTCCTATACACCAGGACTGCGGGAGAGGTCAGTTCTTCACTCACAGCTAACTCCTATACACCAGGACAGCGGGAGAGGTCAGTTCTTCACTCACAGCTAACTCCTATACACCAGGACTGCGGGAGAGGTCAGTTCTTCTCACAGCTAACTCCTATACACCAGGTCAGCGGGAGAGGTCAGTTCTTCACTCACAGCTAACTCCTATACACCTGGACTGCGGGAGAGGTCAGTTCTTCACTCACAGCTACTTCCTATACACCAGGACTGCGGGAGAGGTCAGTTCTTCACTAACAGCTACCTCCTATACACCAGGACTGCGGGAGAGCTCAGTTCTTCACTCACAGCTAACTCTTATACACCAGGACTGCGGGAGAGGTCAGTTCTTCTCACAGCTAACTCCTATACACCAGGACTGCGGGAGAGGTCAGTTCTTCTCACAGCTAACTCCTATACACCAGGACTGCGGGAGAGGTCAGTTCTTCACTCACAGCTAACTCCTATACACCAGGACTGCGGGAGAGGTCAGTTCTTCACTCACAGCTAACTCCTATACACCAGGACTGCGGGAGAGGTCAGTTCTTCTCACAGCTAACTCCTATACACCAGGACTGCCTGAGAGGTCAGTTCTTCACTCACAGCTAACTCCTATACACCAGGACTGCGGGAGAGGTCACTTCTTCACTCACAACTAACTCCTATACACCAGGATGCGGGAGAGGTCAGTTCTTCACTCACAGCTAACTCCAATACACCAGGACAGCGGGAGAGGTCAGTTCTTCTCTCACAGCTAACTCCTATACACCAGGACTGCGGGAGAGGTCAGTTCTTCACTCACAGCTACTTCCTATACACCAGGACTGATGGAGGGGTCAGTTCTTCACTCACAGCTAACTCCTATACATAAGGACTGCGGGAGAGGTCAGTTCTTCACTCACAGCTAACTCCTATACACCAGAACTGCGGGAGAGGTCAGTTCTTATCATAGCTACCTCCTATACACCAGGACTGCGGGAGAGGTCAGTTCTTCACTAACAGCTAACTCCTATACACCAGGACTGCGGGAGAGGTCAGTTCTTCACTCACAGCTAACTCCTATACACCAGGACAGCGGGAGAGGTCAGTTCTTCACTCACAGCTAACTCCTATACACCAGGACTGTGGGAGTGGTCAGTTCTTCACTCACAGCTAACTCCTATACACCAGGACTGTGGGAGAGGTCAGTTCTTCCCTCACAGCTAACTCCTATACACGAGGACTGCGGTAGAGGTGAGTTCTTCACTCACAGCTAGCTCCTATACACCAGGACTGTGTCAGTTCTTCACTCACAGCTAACTCCTATACACCAGGACTGCGGGAGAGGTCAGTTCTTCACTCGCAGCCAACTCCTATACACCAGGACTGCGGGAGAGGTCAGTTCTTCACTCGCAGCTAACTCCTATACACCAGGACTGCGGGAGAGGTCAGTTCTTCTCACAGCTAACTCCTATACACCAGGACAGTGGGAGAGGTCAGTTCTTCACTCACAGCTAACTCCTATACACCTGGACTGCGGGAGAGGTCAGTTCTTCACTCACAGCTACTTCCTATACACCAGGACTGCGGGAGAGGTCAGTTCTTCACTAACAGCTACCTCCTATACACCAGGACTGCGGGAGAGCTCAGTTCTTCACTCACAGCTAACTCTTATACACCAGGACTGCGGGAGAGGTCAGTTCTTCTCACAGCTAACTCCTATACACCAGGACTGCGGGAGAGGTCAGTTCTTCTCACAGCTAACTCCTATACACCAGGACTGCGGGAGAGGTCAGTTCTTCACTCACAGCTAACTCCTATACACCAGGACTGCGGGAGAGGTCAGTTCTTCACTCACAGCTAACTCCTATACACCAGGACTGCGGGAGAGGTCAGTTCTTCTCACAGCTAACTCCTATACACCAGGACTGCCTGAGAGGTCAGTTCTTCACTCACAGCTAACTCCTATACACCAGGACTGTGGGAGAGGTCACTTCTTCACTCACAACTAACTCCTATACACCAGGATGCGGTAGAGGTCAGTTCTTCACTCACAGCTAACTCCTATACACCAGGACTGCGGGAGAGGTCAGTTCTTCTCTCACAGCTAACTCCTATACACCAGGACTGCGGGAGAGGTCAGTTCTTCACTCACAGCTACTTCCTATACACCAGGACTGATGGAGGGGTCAGTTCTTCACTCACAGCTAACTCCTATACATAAGGACTGCGGGAGAGGTCAGTTCTTCACTCACAGCTAACTCCTATACACCAGAACTGCGGGAGAGGTCAGTTCTTCTCATAGCTACCTCCTATACACCAGGACTGCGGGAGAGGTCAGTTCTTCACTAACAGCTAACTCCTATACACCAGGACTGCGGGAGAGGTCAGTTCTTCACTCACAGCTAACTCCTATACACCAGGACAGCGGGAGAGGTCAGTTCTTCACTCACAGCTAACTCCTATACACCAGGACTGCGGGAGAGGTCAGTTCTTCTCACAGCTAACTCCTATACACCAGGACAGCGGGAGAGGTCAGTTCTTCACTCACAGCTAACTCCTATACACCTGGACTGCGGGAGAGGTCAGTTCTTCACTCACAGCTACTTCCTATACACCAGGACTGCGGGAGAGGTCAGTTCTTCACTAACAGCTACCTCCTATACACCAGGACTGCGGGAGAGCTCAGTTCTTCACTCACAGCTAACTCTTATACACCAGGACTGCGGGAGAGGTCAGTTCTTCTCACAGCTAACTCCTATACACCAGGACTGCGGGAGAGGTCAGTTCTTCTCACAGCTAACTCCTATACACCAGGACTGCGGGAGAGGTCAGTTCTTCACTCACAGCTAACTCCTATACACCAGGACTGCGGGAGAGGTCAGTTCTTCACTCACAGCTAACTCCTATACACCAGGACTGCGGGAGAGGTCAGTTCTTCTCACAGCTAACTCCTATACACCAGGACTGCCTGAGAGGTCAGTTCTTCACTCACAGCTAACTCCTATACACCAGGACTGCGGGAGAGGTCACTTCTTCACTCACAACTAACTCCTATACACCAGGATGCGGGAGAGGTCAGTTCTTCACTCACAGCTAACTCCAATACACCAGGACAGCGGGAGAGGTCAGTTCTTCTCTCACAGCTAACTCCTATACACCAGGACTGCGGGAGAGGTCAGTTCTTCACTCACAGCTACTTCCTATACACCAGGACTGATGGAGGGGTCAGTTCTTCACTCACAGCTAACTCCTATACATAAGGACTGCGGGAGAGGTCAGTTCTTCACTCACAGCTAACTCCTATACACCAGAACTGCGGGAGAGGTCAGTTCTTATCATAGCTACCTCCTATACACCAGGACTGCGGGAGAGGTCAGTTCTTCACTAACAGCTAACTCCTATACACCAGGACTGCGGGAGAGGTCAGTTCTTCACTCACAGCTAACTCCTATACACCAGGACAGCGGGAGAGGTCAGTTCTTCACTCACAGCTAACTCCTATACACCAGGACTGTGGGAGTGGTCAGTTCTTCACTCACAGCTAACTCCTATACACCAGGACTGTGGGAGAGGTCAGTTCTTCCCTCACAGCTAACTCCTATACACGAGGACTGCGGTAGAGGTGAGTTCTTCACTCACAGCTAGCTCCTATACACCAGGACTGTGTCAGTTCTTCACTCACAGCTAACTCCTATACACCAGGACTGCGGGAGAGGTCAGTTCTTCACTCGCAGCCAACTCCTATACACCAGGACTGCGGGAGAGGTCAGTTCTTCACTCGCAGCTAACTCCTATACACCAGGACTGCGGGAGAGGTCAGTTCTTCTCACAGCTAACTCCTATACACCAGGACAGTGGGAGAGGTCAGTTCTTCACTCACAGCTAACTCCTATACACCTGGACTGCGGGAGAGGTCAGTTCTTCACTCACAGCTACTTCCTATACACCAGGACTGCGGGAGAGGTCAGTTCTTCACTAACAGCTACCTCCTATACACCAGGACTGCGGGAGAGCTCAGTTCTTCACTCACAGCTAACTCTTATACACCAGGACTGCGGGAGAGGTCAGTTCTTCTCACAGCTAACTCCTATACACCAGGACTGCGGGAGAGGTCAGTTCTTCTCACAGCTAACTCCTATACACCAGGACTGCGGGAGAGGTCAGTTCTTCACTCACAGCTAACTCCTATACACCAGGACTGCGGGAGAGGTCAGTTCTTCACTCACAGCTAACTCCTATACACCAGGACTGCGGGAGAGGTCAGTTCTTCTCACAGCTAACTCCTATACACCAGGACTGCCTGAGAGGTCAGTTCTTCACTCACAGCTAACTCCTATACACCAGGACTGCGGGAGAGGTCACTTCTTCACTCACAACTAACTCCTATACACCAGGATGCGGTAGAGGTCAGTTCTTCACTCACAGCTAACTCCTATACACCAGGACTGCGGGAGAGGTCAGTTCTTCTCTCACAGCTAACTCCTATACACCAGGACTGCGGGAGAGGTCAGTTCTTCACTCACAGCTACTTCCTATACACCAGGACTGATGGAGGGGTCAGTTCTTCCCTCACAGCTAACTCCTATACATAAGGACTGCGGGAGAGGTCAGTTCTTCACTCACAGCTAACTTCTATACACCAGAACTGCGGGAGAGGTCAGTTCTTCTCATAGCTACCTCCTATACACCAGGACTGCGGGAGAGGTCAGTTCTTCACTAACAGCTAACTCCTATACACCAGGACTGCGGGAGAGGTCAGTTCTTCACTCACAGCTAACTCCTATACACCAGGACAGCGGGAGAGGTCAGTTCTTCACTCACAGCTAACTCCTATACACCAGGACTGCGGGAGAGGTCAGTTCTTCTCACAGCTAACTCCTATACACCAGGACAGCGGGAGAGGTCAGTTCTTCACTCACAGCTAACTCCTATACACCTGGACTGCGGGAGAGGTCAGTTCTTCACTCACAGCTACTTCCTATACACCAGGACTGCGGGAGAGGTCAGTTCTTCACTAACAGCTACCTCCTATACACCAGGACTGCGGGAGAGCTCAGTTCTTCACTCACAGCTAACTCTTATACACCAGGACTGCGGGAGAGGTCAGTTCTTCTCACAGCTAACTCCTATACACCAGGACTGCGGGAGAGGTCAGTTCTTCTCACAGCTAACTCCTATACACCAGGACTGCGGGAGAGGTCAGTTCTTCACTCACAGCTAACTCCTATACACCAGGACTGCGGGAGAGGTCAGTTCTTCACTCACAGCTAACTCCTATACACCAGGACTGCGGGAGAGGTCAGTTCTTCTCACAGCTAACTCCTATACACCAGGACTGCCTGAGAGGTCAGTTCTTCACTCACAGCTAACTCCTATACACCAGGACTGCGGGAGAGGTCACTTCTTCACTCACAACTAACTCCTATACACCAGAATGCGGGAGAGGTCAGTTCTTCACTCACAGCTAACTCCTATACACCAGGACTGCGGGAGAGGTCAGTTCTTCTCTCACAGCTAACTCCTATACACCAGGACTGCGGGAGAGGTCAGTTCTTCACTCACAGCTACTTCCTATACACCAGGACTGATGGAGGGGTCAGTTCTTCACTCACAGCTAACTCCTATACATAAGGACTGCGGGAGAGGTCAGTTCTTCACTCACAGCTAACTCCTATACACCAGAACTGCGGGAGAGGTCAGTTCTTCTCATAGCTACCTCCTATACACCAGGACTGCGGGAGAGGTCAGTTCTTCACTAACAGCTAACTCCTATACACCAGGACTGCGGGAGAGGTCAGTTCTTCACTCACAGCTAACTCCTATACACCAGGACAGCGGGAGAGGTCAGTTCTTCACTCACAGCTAACTCCTATACACCAGGACTGTGGGAGTGGTCAGTTCTTCACTCACAGCTAACTCCTATACACCAGGACTGTGGGAGAGGTCAGTTCTTCCCTCACAGCTAACTCCTATACACGAGGACTGCGGTAGAGGTGAGTTCTTCACTCACAGCTAGCTCCTATACACCAGGACTGTGTCAGTTCTTCACTCACAGCTAACTCCTATACACCAGGACTGCGGGAGAGGTCAGTTCTTCACTCGCAGCCAACTCCTATACACCAGGACTGCGGGAGAGGTCAGTTCTTCACTCGCAGCTAACTCCTATACACCAGGACTGCGGGAGAGGTCAGTTCATCTCTCACAGCTAACTCCTATACACCAGGACTGCGGGAGAGGTCAGTTCTTCTCTCACAGCTAACTCCTATACACCAGGACTGCGGGAGAGGTCAGTTCTTCACTCACAGCTACTTCCTATACACCAGGACTGCGGGAGAGGTCAGTTCTTCACTCACAGCTACCTCCTATACACCAGGACTGCGGTAGAGCTCAGTTCTTCACTCACAGCTATCTCTTATACACCAGGACTGCGGGAGAGCTCAGTTCTTCACTCACAGCTAACTCTTATACACCATGACTGCGGGAGAGGTCAGTTCTTCTCACAGCTAACTCCTATACACCAGGACTGCGGGAGAGGTCAGTTCTTCTCACAGCTAACTCCTATACACCAGGACTGTGGGAGAGGTCAGTTCTTCACTCACAGCTAACTCCTATACACCAGGACTGCGGGAGAGGTCAGTTCTTCTCACAGCTAACTCCTATACACCAGGACTGCAGGAGAGGTCAGTTCTTCACTCGCAGCTAACTCCTACACACCAGGACTGCGGGAGAGGTCAGTTCTTCTCACAGCTAACTCCTATACACCAGGACTGCGGGAGAGGTCAGTTCTTCACTCACAGCTAACTCCTATACACCAGGACTGCGGGAGAGGTCAGTTCTTCACTCACAGCTAACTCCTATACACCAGGACTGCGGGAGAGGTCAGTTCTTCTCTCAAAGCTAACTCCTATACACCAGGACTGCGGGAGAGGTCAGTTCTTCACTCACAGCTAACTCCTATACACCAGGACTGCGGGAGAGGTCAGTTCTTCACTCACAGCTAACTCCTATACATAAGGATGGCGGGAGAGGTCAGTTCTTCACTCACAGCTAACTCCTATACACCAGGACTGCGGGAGAGGTCAGTTCTTCACTCACAGCTACTTCCTATACACCAGGACTGCGGGAGAGGTCAGTTCTTCAGTCACAGCTAACTCCTATACACTAGGACTGCGGGAGAGGTCAGTTCTTCACTCACAGCTAACTCCTATACACCAAGACTGCGGGAGAGGTCAGTTCTTCACTCACAGCTAACTCCTATACACCAGGACGGCGGGAGTGGTCAGTTCTTCACTCACAGCTAACTCCTATACACCAGGACTGCGGGAGAGGTCAGTTCTTCACTCACAGCTAACTCCTATACACCAGGACTGCGGGAGAGGTCAGTTCTTCTCACAGCTAACTCCTATACACCAGGACAGCGGGAGAGGTCAGTTCTTCACTCACAGCTAACTCCTATACACCTGGACTGCGGGAGAGGTCAGTTCTTCACTCACAGCTACTTCCTATACACCAGGACTGCGGGAGAGGTCAGTTCTTCACTAACAGCTACCTCCTATACACCAGGACTGCGGGAGAGCTCAGTTCTTCACTCACAGCTAACTCTTATACACCAGGACTGCGGGAGAGGTCAGTTCTTCTCACAGCTAACTCCTATACACCAGGACTGCGGGAGAGGTCAGTTCTTCTCACAGCTAACTCCTATACACCAGGACTGCGGGAGAGGTCAGTTCTTCACTCACAGCTAACTCCTATACACCAGGACTGCGGGAGAGGTCAGTTCTTCACTCACAGCTAACTCCTATACACCAGGACTGCGGGAGAGGTCAGTTCTTCTCACAGCTAACTCCTATACACCAGGACTGCGGGAGAGGTCAGTTCTTCACTCACAGCTACCTCCTATACACCAGGACTGCGGGAGAGGTCAGTTCTTCACTCACAGCTAACTCCTATACATAAGGACGGCGGGAGAGGTCAGTTCTTCACTCACAGCTAACTCCTATACACCAGTACTGCGGGAGAGGTCAGTTCTTCACTCTCAGCTACTTCCTTTAGACCAGGACTGCGGGAGAGGTCAGTTCTTCACTCACAGCTAACTCCTATGCACCAGGACTGCGGGAGAGGTCAGTTCTTCACTCACAGCTAACTCCTATACATAAGGACTGCGGGAGAGGTCAGTTCTTCACTCACAGCTAACTCCTATACACCAGGACTGCGGGAGAGGTCAGTTCTTCACTCACAGCTACTTCCTATACACCAGGACTGCGGGAGAGGTCAGTTCTTCACTCACAGCTAACTACTATACACCAGGACTGCGGGAGACGTCAGTTCTTCTCACAGCTACCTCCTATACACCAGGACTGTGGGAGAGGTCAGTTCTTCACTCACAGCTAACTCCTATACACCAGGACTGCGGGAGAGGTCAGTTCTTCACTCACAGCTAACTCCTATAAACCAGGACTGTGGGAGAGGTCAGTTCTTCACTCACAGCTAACTCCTATACACCAGGACTGCAGGAGAAATCAGTTCTTCACTCACAGCTACCTCCTATACACCAAGATTGCGGGAGAGGTCAGTTCTTCACTCACAGCTAACTCCTATACACCAGGACTGCGGGAGAGGTCAGTTCTTCACTCACAGCTAACTCCTATACACCAGGACTGCGGGAGAGGTCAGTTCTTCTCTCACAGCTAACTCCTATACACCAGGACTGCGGGAGAGGTCAGTTCTTCACTCACATCTAACTCCTATACACCAGGACTGCGGGAGAGGTCAGTTCTTCCCTCACAGCTAACTCCTATACACCAGGACGGCGGGAGTGGTCCGTTCTTCTCTCACAGCAAACTCCTATACACCAGGACTGCGGGAGAGGTCAGTTCTTCACTCACAGCTAACTCCTATACACCAGGACTGCGGGAGAGGTCAGTTCTTCTCACAGCTAACTCCTATACACCAGGACAGTGGGAGAGGTCAGTTCTTCACTCACAGCTAACTCCTATACACCTGGACTGCGGGAGAGGTCAGTTCTTCACTCACAGCTACTTCCTATACACCAGGACTGCGGGAGAGGTCAGTTCTTCACTAACAGCTACCTCCTATACACCAGGACTGCGGGAGAGCTCAGTTCTTCACTCACAGCTAACTCTTATACACCAGGACTGCGGGAGAGGTCCGTTCTTCTCACAGCTAACTCCTATACACCAGGACTGCGGGAGAGGTCAGTTCTTCTCACAGCTAACTCCTATACACCAGGACTGCGGGAGAGGTCAGTTCTTCACTCACAGCTAACTCCTATACACCAGGAATGCGGGAGAGGTCAGTTCTTCACTCACAGCTAACTCCTATACACCAGGACTGCGGGAGAGGTCAGTTCTTCTCACAGCTAACTCCTATACACCAGGACTGCCTGAGAGGTCAGTTCTTCACTCACAGCTAACTCCTATACACCAGGACTGCGGGAGAGGTCACTTCTTCACTCACAACTAACTCCTATACACCAGGATGCGGTAGAGGTCAGTTCTTCACTCACAGCTAACTCCTATACACCAGGACTGCGGGAGAGGTCAGTTCTTCTCTCACAGCTAACTCCTATACACCAGGACTGCGGGAGAGGTCAGTTCTTCACTCACAGCTACTTCCTATACACCAGGACTGATGGAGGGGTCAGTTCTTCACTCACAGCTAACTCCTATACATAAGGACTGCGGGAGAGGTCAGTTCTTCACTCACAACTAACTCCTATACACCAGAACTGCGGGAGAGGTCAGTTCTTCTCATAGCTACCTATTATACACCAGGCTGTGGGAGAGGTCAGTTCTTCACTAACAGCTAACTCCTATACACCAGGACTGCGGGAGAGGTCAGTTCTTCACTCACAGCTAACTCCTATACACCAGGACAGCGGGAGAGGTCAGTTCTTCACTCACAGCTAACTCCTACACACCAGGACTGCGGGAGAGGTCAGTTCTTCTCACAGCTAACTCCTATACACCAGGACAGCGGGAGAGGTCAGTTCTTCACTCACAGCTAACTCCTATACACCTGGACTGCGGGAGAGGTCAGTTCTTCACTCACAGCTACTTCCTATACACCAGGACTGCGGGAGAGGTCAGTTCTTCACTAACAGCTACCTCCTATACACCAGGACTGCGGGAGAGCTCAGTTCTTCACTCACAGCTAACTCTTATACACCAGGACTGCGGGAGAGGTCAGTTCTTCTCACAGCTAACTCCTATACACCAGGACTGCGGGAGAGGTCAGTTCTTCTCACAGCTAACTCCTATACACCAGGACTGCGGGAGAGGTCAGTTCTTCACTCACAGCTAACTCCTATACACCAGGACTGCGGGAGAGGTCAGTTCTTCACTCACAGCTAACTCCTATACACCAGGACTGCGGGAGAGGTCAGTTCTTCTCACAGCTAACTCCTATACACCAGGACTGCCTGAGAGGTCAGTTCTTCACTCACAGCTAACTCCTATACACCAGGACTGCGGGAGAGGTCACTTCTTCACTCACAACTAACTCCTATACACCAGGATGCGGGAGAGGTCAGTTCTTCACTCACAGCTAACTCCTATACACCAGGACTGCGGGAGAGGTCAGTTCTTCTCTCACAGCTAACTCCTATACACCAGGACTGCGGGAGAGGTCAGTTCTTCACTCACAGCTACTTCCTATACACCAGGACTGATGGAGGGGTCAGTTCTTCACTCACAGCTAACTCCTATACATAAGGACTGCGGGAGAGGTCAGTTCTTCACTCACAGCTAACTCCTATACACCAGAACTGCGGGAGAGGTCAGTTCTTCTCATAGCTACCTCCTATACACCAGGACTGCGGGAGAGGTCAGTTCTTCACTAACAGCTAACTCCTATACACCAGGACTGCGGGAGAGGTCAGTTCTTCACTCACAGCTAACTCCTATACACCAGGACAGCGGGAGAGGTCAGTTCTTCACTCACAGCTAACTCCTATACACCAGGACTGTGGGAGTGGTCAGTTCTTCACTCACAGCTAACTCCTATACACCAGGACTGTGGGAGAGGTCAGTTCTTCCCTCACAGCTAACTCCTATACACGAGGACTGCGGTAGAGGTGAGTTCTTCACTCACAGCTAGCTCCTATACACCAGGACTGTGTCAGTTCTTCACTCGCAGCCAACTCCTATACACCAGGACTGCGGGAGAGGTCAGTTCTTCACTCGCAGCTAACTCCTATACACCAGGACTGCGGGAGAGGTCAGTTCATCTCTCACAGCTAACTCCTATACACCAGGACTGCGGGAGAGGTCAGTTCTTCTCTCACAGCTAACTCCTATACACCAGGACTGCGGGAGAGGTCAGTTCTTCACTCACAGCTACTTCCTATACACCAGGACTGCGGGAGAGGTCAGTTCTTCACTCACAGCTACCTCCTATACACCAGGACTGCGGGAGAGCTCAGTTCTTCACTCACAGCTATCTCTTATACACCAGGACTGCGGGAGAGCTCAGTTCTTCACTCACAGCTAACTCTTATACACCATGACTGCGGGAGAGGTCAGTTCTTCTCACAGCTAACTCCTATACACCAGGACTGAAGGAGAGGTCAGTTCTTCTCACAGCTAACTCCTATACACCAGGACTGTGGGAGAGGTCAGTTCTTCACTCACAGCTAACTCCTATACACCAGGACTGTGGGAGAGGTCAGTTCTTCTCACAGCTAACTCCTATACACCAGGACTGCAGGAGAGGTCAGTTCTTCACTCGCAGCTAACTCCTATACACCAGGACTGCGGGAGAGGTCAGTTCTTCACTCACAGCTAACTCCTATACACCAGGACTGCGGGAGAGGTCAGTTCTTCACTCACAGCTATGTCCTATACACCTGGACTGCGGGAGAGGTCAGTTCTTCACTCACAGCTAACTCCTATACACCAGGACTGCGGGAGAGGTCAGTTCTTCTCACAGCTAACTCCTATACACCAGGACTGCGGGAGAGGTCAGTTCTTCACTCACAGCTAACTCCTATACACCAGGACTGCGGGAGAGGTCAGTTCTTCACTCACAGCTAACTCCTATACACCAGGACTGCGGGAGAGGTCAGTTCTTCTCTCAAAGCTAACTCCTATACACCAGGACTGCGGGAGAGGTCAGTTCTACACTCACAGCTAACTCCTATACACCAGGACTGCGGGAGAGGTCAGTTCTTCACTCACAGCTAACTCCTATACATAAGGATGGCGGGAGAGGTCAGTTCTTCACTCACAGCTAACTCCTATACACCAGGACTGCGGGAGAGGTCAGTTCTTCACTCACAGCTACTTCCTATACACCAGGACTGCGGGAGAGGTCAGTTCTTCAGTCACAGCTAACTCCTATACACTAGGACTGCGGGAGAGGTCAGTTCTTCACTCACAGCTAACTCCTATACACCAGGACTGCGGGAGAGGTCAGTTCTTCACTCACAGCTAACTCCTATACACCAGGACGGCGGGAGTGGTCAGTTCTTCACTCACAGCTAACTCCAATACACCAGGACTGCGGGAGAGGTCAGTTCTTCTCTCAAAGCTCACTCCTATACACCAGGACTGCGGGATAGGTCAGTTCTTCACTCACAGCTAACTCCTATACACCAGGACTGCGGGAGAGGTCAGTTCTTCACTCACAGCTAACTCCTATACACCAGGACTGCGGGAGAGGTCAGTTCTTCACTCACAGCTAACTCCTATACACCAGGACTGCGGGAGAGGTCAGTTCTTCACTCACAGCTACCTCCTATACACCAGGACTGCGGGAGAGGTCAGTTCTTCACTCACAGCTAACTCCTATACATAAGGACAGCGGGAGAGGTCAGTTCTTCACTCACAGCTAACTCCTATACACCAGTACTGCGGGAGAGGTCAGTTCTTCACTCACAGCTACTTCCTTTAGACCAGGACTGCGGGAGAGGTCAGTTCTTCACTCACAGCTAACTCCTATGCACCAGGACTGCGGGAGAGGTCAGTTCTTCACTCACAGCTAACTCCTATACATAAGGACTGAGGGAGAGGTCAGTTCTTCACTCACAGCTAACTCCTATACACCAGGACTGCGGGAGAGGTCAGTTCTTCACTCACAGCTACTTCCTATACACCAGGACTGCGGGAGAGGTCAGTTCTTCACTCACAGCTAACTACTATACACCAGGACTGCGGGAGACGTCAGTTCTTCTCACAGCTACCGCCTATACACCAGGACTGCGGGAGAGGTCAGTTCTTCACTCACAGCTAACTCCTATACACCAGGACTGCGGGAGAGGTCAGTTCTTCACTCACAGCTAACTCCTATAAACCAGGACAGCGAGAGAGGTCAGTTCTTCACTCACAGCTAACTCCTATACACCAGGACTGCGGGAGAGGTCAGTTCTTCACTCACAGCTAACTCCTATACACCAAGATTGCGGGAGAGGTCAGTTCTTCACTCACAGCTAACTCCTATACACCAGGACTGCGGGAGAGGTCAGTTCTTCACTCACAGCTAACTCCTATACACCAGGACTGCGGGAGAGGTCAGTTCTTCACTCACAGCTAACTCCTATAGACCAGGACTGTGGGAGAGGTCAGTTCTTCACTCACAGCTAACTCCTATACACCAGGACTGCGGGAGAGGTCAGTTCTTCACTCACAGCTAACTCCTATACACCAGGACTGCGGGAGTGGTCCGTTCTTCACTCACAGCTAACTCCTATACACCAGGACTGCGGAAGAGGTCAGTTCTTCACTCACAGCTAACTCCTATACACCAGGACTGCGGGAGAGGTCAGTTCTTCTCACAGCTAACTCCTATACACCAGGACAGCGGGAGAGGTCAGTTCTTCACTCACAGCTAACTCCTATACACCTGGACTGCGGGAGAGGTCAGTTCTTCACTCACAGCTACTTCCTATACACCAGGACTGCGGGAGAGGTCAGTTCTTCACTAACAGCTACCTCCTATACACCAGGACTGCGGGAGAGGTCAGTTCTTCTCACAGCTAACTCCTATACACCAGGACTGCGGGAGAGGTCAGTTCTTCTCACAGCTAACTCCTATACACCAGGACTGTGGGAGAGGTCAGTTCTTCACTCACAGCTAACTCCTATACACCAGGACTGCGGGAGAGGTCAGTTCTTCTCTCACAGCTAACTCCTATACACCAGGACTGCGGGAGAGGTCAGTTCTTCTCTCACAGCTTACTCCTATACACCAGGACTGCGGGAGAGGTCAGTTCTTCTCACAGCTAACTCCTATACACCAGGACTGCGGGAGAGGTCAGTTCTTCACTCACAGCTACCTCCTTAACACCTTGACTGCGGGAGAGGTCAGTTCTTCTCTCACAGCTAACTCCTATACACCAGGACTGCGGGAGAGGTCAGTTCATCTCCCACAGCTAACTCCTATACACCAGGACTGCGGGGGAGAGGTCAGTTCTTCACTCACAGCTACCTCCTATACACCAGGACTGCGGGAGAGCTCAGTTCTTCACTCACAGCTAACTCCTATACACCAGGACTGCGGGAGAGGTCAGTTCTTCTCTCACAGCTAAATCCTATTCACCTGGACTGTGGGAGAGGTCAGTTCTTCACTCACAGCTAACTCCTATACACCAGGACTGCGTGAGAGGTCAGTTCTTCTCACAGCTAACTCCTATACACCAGGACTGCGGGAGAGGTCAGTTCTTCACTCACAGCTAACTCCTATACACCAGGACTGCGGGAGAGGTCAGTTCTTCACTCACAGCTAACTCCAATACACCAGGACTGCGGGAGAGGTCAGTTCTTCTCTCAAAGCTAACTCCTATACACCAGGACTGCGGGATAGGTCAGTTCTTCACTCACAGCTAACTCCTATACACCAGGACTGCGGGAGAGGTCAGTTCTTCACTCACAGCTAACTCCTATACACCAGGACTGCGGGAGAGGTCAGTTCTTCACTCACAGCTTACTCCTATACACCAGGACTGCGGGAGAGGTCAGTTCTTCACTCACAGCTACCTCCTATACACCAGGACTGCGGGAGAGGTCAGTTCTTCACTCACAGCTAACTCCTATACATAAGGACAGCGGGAGAGGTCAGTTCTTCACTCACAGCTAACTCCTATACACCAGTACTGCGGGAGAGGTCAGTTCTTCACTCACAGCTACTTCCTTTAGACCAGGACTGCGGGAGAGGTCAGTTCTTCACTCACAGCTAACTCCTATGCACCAGGACTGCGGGAGAGGTCAGTTCTTCACTCACAGCTAACTCCTATACATAAGGACTGCGGGAGAGGTCAGTTCTTCACTCACAGCTAACTCCTATACACCAGGACTGCGGGAGAGGTCAGTTCTTCACTCACAGCTACTTCCTATACACCAGGACTGCGGGAGAGGTCAGTTCTTCACTCACAGCTAACTACTATACACCAGGACTGCGGGAGACGTCAGTTCTTCTCACAGCTAACTCCTATACAACAGGACTGCGGGAGAGGTCAGTTCTTCACTCACAGCTAACTCCTATACACCAGGACTGCGGGAGAGGTCAGTTCTTCACTCACAGCTAACTCCTATAAACCAGGACAGCGGGAGAGGTCAGTTCTTCACTCACAGCTAACTCCTATACACCAGGACTGCGGGAGAGGTCAGTTCTTCACTCACAGCTAACTCCTATACACCAAGATTGCGGGAGAGGTCAGTTCTTCACTCACAGCTAACTCTTATACACCAGGACTGCGGGAGAGGTCAGTTCTTCTCACAGCTAACTCCTATACACCAGGACTGCGGGAGAGGTCAGTTCTTCTCACAGCTAACTCCTATACACCAGGACTGCGGGAGAGGTCAGTTATTCACTCACAGCTAACTCCTATACACCAGGACTGCGGGAGAGGTCAGTTCTTCACTCACAGCTAACTCCTATACATAAGGACGGTGGGAGAGGTCAGTTCTTCACTCACAGCTAACTCCTATACACCAGTACTGCGGGAGAGGTCAGTTCTTCACTCACAGCTACTTCCTTTAGACCAGGACTGCGGGAGAGGTCAGTTCTTCACTCACAGCTAACTCCTATGCACCAGGACTGCGGGAGAGGTCAGTTCTTCACTCACAGCTAACTCCTATACACCAGGACTGCGGGAGAGGTCAGTTCTTCACTCACAGCTAACTCCTATACACCAGGACTGCGGGAGAGGTCAGTTCTTCACTCACAGCTAACTCCTATACACCAGGACTGCGGGAGAGGTCAGTTCTTCACTCACAGCTAACTCCTATACACCAGGACTGCGGGAGAGGTCAGTTCTTCACTCACAGCTAACTCCTATACACCAGGACTGCGGGAGTGGTCCGTTCTTCACTCACAGCTAACTCCTATACACCAGGACTGCGGGAGAGGTCAGTTCTTCACTCACAGCTAACTCCTATACACCAGGACTGCGGGAGAGGTCAGTTCTTCTCACAGCTAACTCCTATACACCAGGACAGCGGGAGAGGTCAGTTCTTCACTCACAGCTAACTCCTATACACCTGGACTGCGGGAGAGGTCAGTTCTTCACTCACAGCTACTTCCTATACACCAGGACTGCGGGAGAGGTCAGTTCTTCACTAACAGCTACCTCCTATACACCAGGACTGCGGGAGAGCTCAGTTCTTCACTCACAGCTAACTCTTATACACCAGGACTGCGGGAGAGGTCAGTTCTTCTCACAGCTAACTCCTATACACCAGGACTGCGGGAGAGGTCAGTTCTTCTCACAGCTAACTCCTATACACCAGGACTGCGGGAGAGGTCAGTTCTTCACTCACAGCTAACTCCTATACACCAGGACTGCGGGAGAGGTCAGTTCTTCACTCACAGCTAACTCCTATACATAAGGACGGTGGGAGAGGTCAGTTCTTCACTCACAGCTAACTCCTATACACCAGTACTGCGGGAGAGGTCAGTTCTTCACTCACAGCTACTTCCTTTAGACCAGGACTGCGGGAGAGGTCAGTTCTTCACTCACAGCTAACTCCTATGCACCAGGACTGCGGGAGAGGTCAGTTCTTCACTCACAGCTAACTCCTATACATAAGGACTGCGGGAGAGGTCAGTTCTTCACTCACAGCTAACTCCTATACACCAGGACAGCGGGAGAGGTCAGTTCTTCACTCACAGCTACTTCCTATACACCAGGACTGCGGGAGAGGTCAGTTCTTCACTCACAGCTAACTACTATACACCAGGACTGTGGGAGACGTCAGTTCTTCTCACAGCTACCTCCTATACACCAGGACTGCGGGAGAGGTCAGTTCTTCACTCACAGCTAACTCCTATACACCAGGACTGCGGGAGAGGTCAGTTCTTCACTCACAGCTAACTCCTATAAACCAGGACTGCGGGAGAGGTCAGTTCTTCACTCACAGCTAACTCCTATACACCAGGACTGCGGGAGAAATCAGTTCTTCACTCACAGCTACCTCCTATACACCAGGACTGCGGGAGAGGTCAGTTCTTCACTCACAGCTAACTCCTATACACCAGGACTGCGGGAGAGGTCAGTTCTTCACTCACAGCTAACTCTTATACACCAGGACTGCGGGAGAGGTCAGTTCTTCTCTCAAAGCTAACTCCTATACACCAGGACTGTGGGAGAGGTCAGTTCTTCACTCACAGCTAACTCCTATACCCCAGGACTGCGGGAGAGGTCAGTTCTTCACTCACAGCTAAGGATACATAAGGATGGCGGGAGAGGTCAGTTCTTCACTCACAGCTAACTCCTATACACCAGGACTGCGGGAGAGGTCAGTTCTTCACTCACAGCTAACTCCTATACACCAGGACTGCGGGAGAGGTCAGTTCTTCACTCACAGCTAACTCCTATACACCAGGACTGCGGGAGAGGTCAGTTCTTCACTCACAGCTAACTCCTATACACCAGGACTGCGGGAGAGGTCAGTTCTTCACTCACAGCTAACTCCTATACACCTGGACTGCGGGAGAGGTCAGTTCTTCTCTCACAGCTGACTCCTATACTCCAGGACTGCGGGAGAGGTCAGTTCTTCACTCACAGCTAACTCCTATACACCAGGACTGCGGGAGTGGTCAGTTCTTCACTCACAGCTAACTCCTATACAACAGGACTGCGGGAGAGGTCAGTTCTTCACTCACAGCTAACTCCTATACACCAGGTCTGCGGTAGAGGTCAGTTCTTCACTCACAGCTAACTCCTATACACCAGGACTGCGGGAGAGGTCAGTTCTTCACTCACAGCTAACTCCTATACACCAGGACTGCGGGAGAGGTCAGTTCTTCTCTCACAGCTAACTCCTATACACCAGGACTGCGGGAGAGGTCAGTTCTTCTCTCACAGCTTACTCCTATACACCAGGACTGCGGGAGAGGTCAGTTCTTCTCACAGCTAACTCCTATACACCAGGACTGCGGGAGAGGTCAGTTCTTCTCTCACAGCTAACTCCTATACACCAGGACTGCTGTAGAGGTCAGTTCTTCACTCACAGCTAACTCCTAAACACCAGGACTGCGGGAGAGGTCAGTTCTTTATTCACAGCTACCTCCTATACACCAGGACTGCGGGAGAGGTCAGTTCTTCACTCACAGCTAACTCCTATACACCGGGATTGTGGGAGAGGTCAGTTCTTCACTCACAGCTAACTCCTATACAACAGGACTGTGGGAGAGGTCAGTTCTTCACTCACAGCTAACTCCTATACACCAGGACTGTGGGAGAGGTCAGTTCTTCACTCACAGCTAACTCCTGATTGTCTCTCTCTCTCTCCTTCCATTAGAATTGTTTTTCCTCAGCAATTTGCACCCTTTTCTCCCTCCTTCAGAAACCTAACATACCCTTTGCCCCTGTCACCCACCCTCCATCATCTCCACCCTGTCTCCAAATGCCTCCCCCTGTCACCCTCTTTCTTTCATCTACTCTCCGTCACCCAATTCCTCTCCGTTACCCGCTCCTTGTCACCCACTGCTTCTCCCTATCACTCACTACTTGTCACCCTTTCCCCGTCACCCTCTGGCTCTCCATTACCCTCTCCCCATCCGTCACTCTCTCTTCCCATCACCCTCTGCCTCCCCGTCACCCCCTGCCATGGGGCATATTATGAAATATATATATTATCCTTCATTTATATGGCGACACAAGGTTTCCACATGCCCTAACAAAGTACTTGAATTCTTTGAGGGAGGGTGGGCCCCAAACCAATATCTTGCCTAGGGCCTGATGAGGTCTAAATCCGGCTCTGGTTACTGGTTATTGTGGTCATTATGTGGTTATCATCAGAAGAAGGAAGACAAAGAACAAACTCAGCTCTCACCATCACTGTGCGGCAGAAATACCAGGAAATCTGTCTGTTTAATGATCAGAATTCTCTTTATTCATTATAAAATGATACCATTCAGTGATAGCGTGGGGCGCAGTCCGCTCATCCATCTTCAGCACTGCAGGAGATACAGACCTATATATGGGAATATGCACACGTATGTGTCACTATCTCATGTAATGGAACAGGGTGTGTTTACATCAGAGACTGCAGCTAAGCGATAAATCCAGAAAAAAACATATTGCAACATATAACAGCCGGCGAAACATCTGATATACAGAAATATACAGTACCACAGTACAACTACGCTGTCCTCTGTCTGATAATAGCTCGTATATATCTTATTCTATTAGTTACATCTTTACATTATACATTTACTCCTAATTGTTTCCTTCACTCCTCAGTTACTGGTCCCGTCAGCCTGATGATAAAACAAGCTCTGCCCACGCGGGTGATCCTTGTCTGTGAGCTCATAGGGGGTCTAAAGCTGCATACAAACGGTACCATCTGTGCAATGACGATATCCCTTGAACTTTCTGTAGTGCAGGCAGATGCGTAATTTACCTCTGTGACACCTGGTGCGGCAGGACTGAAATGCTTTGTGCACCATAGGCGCAAATAACCGTAGGCGCGCTCAAAAGGGGGCGTGGCCTCACCTGCGAAGCCACGCCCCCTATGTGTGCTGATCCGGGAGGCGCTAATGTCTCCCGTTTTCGGCACACAGTGGGCTTCCCCAGCACTCCTGCAGCTGCTTGGGGCAGCCCACAATCTCTCCCCTTCCTCAACGGGGTGACACCAAAATAGCAGAGCAGCTCTGCTATTTTGGTGTCACCCTCTTGGATGGTGTCACCCAGTGCGGCCCGCACCCCCCTAGTGACGCCAGTGAGTGCAGGACAAACGATATTGGGTGTACATACTGATATATATCTATGATAGATAGACATTGGGTGTACACACTGATGTTTATCATAGATATTGGGTGCCCCGCACTCCATGCACCCTTTATAGATACGCCCCTGGTAGAGATTTAGTTATTGGGAAATGTTATGCTGGCAGTAAGAAAACAAATGTCCGAGTGCCACCCAAGCAATTGGTGCCCCTAGGCACAGGCCTCGTCAAGCGTCTACTGGGCAATTTACCACCGGCTGGAATATTGTTGCGTTAAACCACCACTCTGCGACCAGAGCTAATGTAATGCAGTCCCTCAAATTCCAGCGTCCTAGAAAGCTCTTCGTAGGCGTTTCATGGATTGTCCTCAGATTGCGTCACACAAGCTGCACAAGTGCTGAAGCTTTTTTGTTAAAACTTAAACAATGCTGCATACAGCGATTAGGGGAAGCTTCCTGCAGGGAATAGCAAAAACCGCGGCATAAAATGCAACGTTATATCAGCCGCCCAATCACACATGAGCACGCAGCGACTTTCCTGCTGTGTATTGGTAACTAGTCTGAACTCAGGTCATTGTATGAGGTATGAAATAAAGCTGCTTCTGCTCCATTTATGCTCTTGGCTTTCAAAATGCTGCATTTCCTGAATGAGATTAAACGGCTGTTGAAATCGCTGCTCCATACGTGACGCCCAATGTTGGTTGATATTCCGGTATGCAGGAACTGGTCACCATGTATCACACGAGAGTCACTGCGGCTGCAATCAGCGCCAAGATAAGGCCGGGGATCACTGGGGCGTACACCCTTCCTGGGGGAGCTGCAGAAATAAACATACAGACACTTAATGCAAATAAACAGAGACAGGTGTCCCCATACAGTATATAGTATATACATCAGTCTGGAACATTGTGCCCGTAAACTGCAACTTTGAGACAGCAAAAAGTTACTTAATAAATATACATATAAATAGTAACATAGTAGAGTCCTCTGGAGACCGAGATTTGTACAATATGCAGCACGTAGTTTTGCATTTTGGAAATGTCAGCTCCCTCGGGGCTCACAGACATGGGCGCAGGGGTGCAGATTATTCCTCATCACTGTAAAAGGACCTTTTTTATAGATACTTAAAGCTGCGAAGCCGCAACGGTTTCTTTACGTGTACATAGCGCTGTCACAGCGGCCCCATTCACCTATGTCAAACTGATTATTATATTATATCTTAAATATTTATATTCTATATTTCAGTGGTGGGGCGGTATACGGGGACAGTATGACATACCGCCACTTCCCCCCCGACTTCATTTTAGCCGCAGAAGAGAATGTACCAGCGCTGGATCAGCAGCAGCATTGTGTAGGGATGTGTCCCACTGGGTGGCGGAGGCGCTGGCATGTAGCCGGGATGGAGCATCGGTAGGGATGGACATCGATGGTTGATGTATGCCGGCAATTGATGTTTTTCTTGTGATGTTATTGTTTATACCATTTGATGGCAGCATTCTGATGTTTGCCGCCATCGATTGGTAATGATTCGATGGTGTTGTGATGGTTTTTGTTTTTCTTAATGCTGAGAGCTGCACTGTCCCTGCCTGTAACTATCAGCATCGGGCATCATGCCCAGCCCCCGGTCCCACCGCCAGTGTTGTCCCGCCCCCAGTTCCGTCCCCTGCCAGCCCTGAAATAGGGCTATTGCGCATGCGAATATCATATGAATAGTTTTTTTAATCTAATACTTTTGATGCGATATTTACTTTCCATCGCATCTAAAGTTTTGATGGTGAAACATCATGTCCCGGCTGCACTGTAAGTAAGCAGCACTGGCCACCAGCCAATCACGGCTTGTGGCCTGCCAGCCAATGAGAAGCTGCCAAGTAGTAGCTTCTCATTGGCTCGCGGCCGGCGCCAGATTTGCAAAGCCTCTCCTTTTTTTCATTGTAAACTACAGTGTCCTGCAGCAGCGACTAAGACGGAAGGCTCCATTCCAGCGCAGGTCAGAGGGAATTAGATAGAGGGGAGGGAGAGAGGGCCAGACAGAGGGAAGCAGGCAGCTAGTGGTGTGGGGGGTGAGAGAGGGGAGCAGACAGGGAGAATTGAGGGGGGTGAGAGGTACATGAGGTGACATAGATGCAGGGGTCGAAGGTGGGGGGGGGAGATCTAAATCGCCATACCCCCACCTCTAAATTCCCACTTCGAGCACTGATATATTTTGTATAAAATATGATGATCGGTTTTAGACGGAAATCCTCTGCACAGGGTAAGAAAGGGGGCGAGCGGCCTGCACAGGGTAAGAAAGGGGGCGAGCGGCCTGCACAGGGTAAGAAAGGGGGCGAGCAGCCTGCACAGGGTAAGAAAGGGGGCGAGAGGCCTGCACAGGGTAAGAAAGGGGGCGAGAGGCCTGCACAGGGTAAAAAAGGGGGCGAGAGGCCTGCACAGGGTAAGAAAGGGGGCGAGAGGCCTGCTCAGGGTAAGAAAGGGGGCGAGGCCTGCACAGTGTAAGAAAGGGGGCGAGCGGCCTGCACAGGGAAAGAAAGGGGGCGAGCGGCCTGCACAGGGAAAGAAAGGGGGCGAGCGGCCTGCACAGGGTAAGAAAGGGGGCGAGCGGACTGCACAGGTAAGAAAGGGGACGAGAGGCCTGCACAGGGTAAGAAAGGGGACGAGAGGCCTGCACAGGGTAAGAAAGGGGACGAGAGGCCTGCACAGGGTAAGAAAGGGGACGAGAGGCCTGCACAGGGTAAGAAAGGGGGCGAGGGGCCTGCACAGGGTAAGAAAGGGGACGAGAGGTCTGCACAGGGTAAAAAAGGGGACGAGAGGCCTGCACAGGGTAAGAAAGGGGGCGATCGGCCTGCACAGGTAAGAAAGGGGGCGAGGCCCTGCACAGGGTAAGAAAAGGGATGAGAGGCCTGCACAGGGTAAGAAAGGGGGCGAGAGGCCTTCACAGGGTAAGAAAGGGGGCGAGGCCCTGCACAGGGTAAGAAAGGGGGCGAGGCCTGCACAGGGTAAGAAAGGGGGCGAGGCCTGCACAGGGTAAGAAAGGCGGCGAGGCCCTGCACAGTGTAAGAAAGGGGGCGAGCGGCCTGCACAGGGTAAGAAAGGGGGCGAGCGGCCTGCACAGGGTAAGAAAGGGGGCGAGCGGCCTGCACAGGTAAGAAAGGGGACGAGAGGCCTGCACAGGGTAAGAAAGGGGACGAGAGGCCTGCACAGGGTAAGAAAGGGGACGAGAGGCCTGCACAGGGTAAGAAAGGGGACGAGAGGCCTGCACAGGGTAAGAAAGGGGGCGAGGCCTGCACAGGGTAAGAAAGGGGGTGAGGCCTGCACAGGGTAAGAAAGGGGGCGAGGCCTGCACAGGGTAAGAAAGGGGGTGAGGCCTGCACAGGGTAAGAAAGGGGGCGAGAGGCCTGCACAGGGTAAGAAAGGGGGTGAGGCCTGCACAGGGTAAGAAAGGGGGTGAGGCCTGCACAGGGTAAGAAAAGGGGCGAGGCCTGCACAGGGTAAGAAAGGGGGCGAGGCCCTGCACAGGGTAAGAAAGGGGGAGAGGCCTGCACAGGGTAAGAAAGGGGGCGAGAGGCCTGCACAGGGTAAGAAAGGGGGAGAGGCCTGCACAGGGTAAGAAAGGGGGTGAGGCCTGCACAGGGTAAGAAAGGGGGCGAGGCCTGCACAGGGTAAGAAAGGGGGCGAGGCCCTGCACAGGGTAAGAAAGGGGGCGAGGCCTGCACCAATCAGCTTCTAATGGTGCGTGCACACTGGGCGATAAAGTGGACGACTGAATGATAACGATATCGTTATCGTTCAGTCGTCCACTTTATCGTCCATTTTTAACACCAAAAAGATGAACGATGACGACGACGCGCATTCCTGCGGGTCGTTCGTCATCATCGTTCATCGGGCTGACATGCAGGCCAACCTGACGATCTCGTCAGGTTGCTGCATGTCAGGGAATGGGGGAGAGAGCCCGGCGCTGAACGATATCGTTAATGATATCATTCAGCGGCTGTGCTCAATGTCATGAATGACATTGAGCACAGCCTGCCGGGGACAACACTACACGATATCGCTCAGGGAGCATATCGTGTAGTGTGTACCCACCATAACTTTCATTTATCTGGCACAGGGCAGGATGTACTAAGCATTACATCCACAATACAGTACATACCACCCCTTATCAGGCACATCCCGCCCCTTATCAGGCACATCCCTCCCCTTATGAGGCACATCCCTCCCCTTATCAGGCACATCCCTCCCCTTATCAGGCACATCCCTCCCCTTATCAGGCACATCCCGCCCCTTATCAGGCACATCCCTCCCCTTATCAGGCACATCCCGCCCCTTATCAGGCACATCCCTCCCCTTATCAGGTACATCCCTCCCCTTATCAGGTACATCCCGCCCCTTATCAGGCACATCCCGCCCCTTATCAGGCACATCCCTCCCCTTATCAGGCACATCCCGCCCCTTATCAAGCACATCCCTCCCCTTATCAGGCACATCCCTCCCCTTATCAGGCACATCCCGCCCCTTATCAGGCACATCCCGCCCCTGATCAGGCACATCCCTCCCCTGATCAGGCACATCCCTCCCCTGATCAGGCACATCCCGCCCCTTATCAGGCACATCCCGCCCCTTATCAGGCACATCCCGCCCCTTATCAGGCACATCCCGCCCCTTATCAGGCACATCCCTCCCCTTATCAGGCACATCCCGCCCCTTATCAGGCACATCCCTCCCCTTATCAGGCACATCCCTCCCCTTGTCAGGCACATCCCTCCCCTTGTCAGGCACATCCCGCCCCTTCTCAGGCACATCCCGCCCCTTATCAGGCACATCCCGCCCCTTATCAGGCACATCCCTCCCCTTATCAGGCACATCCCTCCCCTTATCAGGCACATCCCTCCCCTTATCAGGCACATCCCTCCCCTTATCAGGTACATCCCGCCCCTTATCAGGCACATCCCTCCCCTTATCAGGTACATCCCTCCCCTTATCAGGTACATCCCTCCCCTTATCAGGCACATCCCTCCCCTTATCAGGCACATCCCTCCCCTTATCAGGCACATCCCGCCCCTTATCAGGGACATCCCTCCCCTTATCAGGCACATCCCTCCCCTTATCAGGTACATCCCTCCCCTTATCAGGTACATCCCGCCCCTTATCAGGCACATCCCTCCCCTTATCAGGTACATCCCTCCCCTTATCAGGTACATCCCGCCCCTTATCAGGTACATCTGTGATATACACTAACTGAAAACCTGAATTATAGGTTCTTCCTTTCCACGGAGAAGAGGTGAAGAGGTAAGTATGCCACAGTTTGAGAATGCAGTTTTAATCTTTTATTTCAAACCAACAAATTGAACTCTTTCGTGCTTTTACAGAGAGAAATATAAATTCACTTTCAGTGGCATCTACAACAACAATTACATTTACAATGTATATTCACACCAACCAAAACAACAAAGTGGATTTTTTATTATACAGGAACCCAGCCTCCTGGCAATGATCAATATACTGCGGCTGCTGCGGATTCAAAGGTTATTGCATGCAACACAAACGACTTTGATACAATTCATCTTAACCTCTATAAACACATATTGACAGAGACGAATAACTAGCTTTAAGTTGGTTAATGCATAGGTTAACTGTTACAATGCTTTCTGGCCAGAAGCTATCATTAAGTCTCTGCTAAGCTAACTTGTCCTAAGTGCGCACTGCGTTGCCAGGGATATTGCGAAGTTTTCCTTAGCTCGCTTGTCAGACTAACTCCCCTTTCAAAGAATATGAAGCTAACTTGTTCCCAGTGGCAATTAGCTCCTTAGTTACTTTGTATCCTGGCCGACTGCCCCGCACTGAAACAAAGTCACTGTCTTCCTACAATAAGCTGTACTGAATGAAAGTTATTATTATGCCAGTGGGGCTGCAACTTTGTTACTAGGCTCCGTTTTGCTGCACTAGTCTGTGAGCTAGCTATGCTCTTCCTATTGCTCTTCCACAAAGGAGCCCCTACAGTAATTTGCGGCGTAGATCTGCTTTTTAGGGGAGGGGAACAAATAAGTGACACAGTCCCTTTTACTTATGGCAGGGCTCTTCCCTATTGGACTAGTCTGTTGTTAGATTTGATGGACAAAGTGCCTATAAGCAATCAAACAATTCCATTCGGTGGATGCTTTTGTGCCTTGCCCTTCCTGTCTCCCACTTCTTCAGTGGTTGGGGTACAAACTGCAGAACCCTAAGCCTAGGGACTGAGAGCTATAACGAATAGTTTCTACTTAATAAGAGGGTGCCAATGGTGAGTGCGTGCGGGTGGTGCAGGAATGTGCTTGTGGCCAAGTCTCTTACCCCCGCTCCGTTAATCCCAAGTTCTCTTGCTCTCTTTATTGCCCCAAGGGTCTTACTCCACCTTCAAGATGATCGTCAGTCCCTTAATCTCCGCCTCCGGACCCGCCTCCGTCTGACCGGGATGTCAATCTCCAAGTTTCCGCCCTTAAACCCGCCTCCGCTGGACGGGACGCCCCTTCACTTCCGGCTGCCTCTTTTTACGACTGTCGGCACCTCCGAGATGAAGCCGGTGCCTTCTCCTGCCTCCCGACTGACAATGGACACCGCCCGTACCCACAGGTAAGCTCCGCGCCGCCACGTAGCAGACAGCTTCCTACCACACTCCGGACAACTGCGCCACAGTCCAGCGCCTCCGGCTATTTATATCCCCCTCTCCTCCTCGTGCCGTTACTAACGGGCAGCCTTTTGTCCCCGCGCTGTCTCTCCACACCTCCACCGTTCACACAGGGCATGCTCCTCCCTATTGAATGTCCTTGGTCGCATCCCCTCCCCGCGCTCCCCCATAGTTCACAGGGTAGTCTAACGGTGCAGCGCCAAGTCTCTCCCACAATAGGGGTCAGTCCTCCAACCTATTCTCCTTACACCTGTCCATCCTGGGTTCAGATCATTTATATTAAAAATGACAGCAGCATTCTGGTGCCCCACTGTGTGGTTCCCCTATCTGCGGGGTACCACACATCCCACCCCTTATCAGGTACATACCACAGGTGATTACCGCAGTACTGTATGTACAGGTAATTGCTGTCCTTTGTGATACTGACGGGTGGAGGGACTTCCACGTTTTAGGTTCCGCTGGTGCTTACTACATATGGAAAATGCATTATGCATTAAAATCCCCAAAATCCTTGGGGGTTTTACCGCATTTTTCCATTTCGTACATCCCGCCCACAGTCTTCATCCCGCCCACAGTCTGTGAAATGACAGAAGCTGATTGGATGCTTTGGGCAACTACTTTATCTCTCTCCAAGGCTTGGTACAATTCCCCAACAGTAAGAAGATCTACAGGTGACCTGGAAAACACAAACTGTAAATGGTTCTGAGAACCGAGTGTGATAAATACTGGTCTATAGGGAAGATGCAGCAGGTAGCAGATGTGGGTATTGCAGGGGGCAGGGCTCCGATCATGGCCAATCACAGTGTATAGACAGAGCATGGTGCACATGGCATCTATTCACAACCTAGGGGGAGCCTGGGGGTAGCCAAGCATCTTGGAGAGTGCTGGCCATGCCCCCACAGTGACGTGAAGGGAGGGGTGCTGTGAGGCTCCTCCCCCTTCGACAGAGTTTTTAGTTCCATTGCGATGGTTATGCTATGAAATGGTTGTGATGTGAGGGCCAGCTGCCATTGCATCGCTGGATTTGATGTGTCGGAAGCCCGGTAACTATTCCATGTCCATCGCTAGCTCATGCTGGCTGTCATGGTTATACCGTGTGCCTGGATAACTAATGGCTGTATCCGCCTCTTTGTGCAGAGGGTGAAGGCACCAATTCACTGAGTCTCTGGCCAGGGAAACTTTGATCGATTACTGGGTATGCAAAAATTAAAAAAATTTAAAAAATTTATGCTTACAAGGTCACCTTAAACGAGTGATAACTTTCCTTCTGATTGTGGTAGAACTTTCATGTTGTTCTTGTTTTGAAGCTAAAGGATCAGAGTTTTCATTAAAAAAATAGTTTTATATTTAAATATTGACTTTTACATTTCAATGTCACATGATGTGACCTTTGAACTTGAATATCTTAAAAAGTGTATGTTTAATTTTTTTTTGTACAAATACACTCTGGACCTCATTCAGAGTCGGTCGTTGCGGCCGCATGGTCGGGGAAAGGGGCCGGATATGCAAATGTAGCGATCACAAGTTGCTTTCCTAAGATGAGACCGTTAGCTGAACGACCGAGGGTAAGAAGCGGCCGTAAGACTAAATCACGCCCCCTTCTCGTTCACCACACACGTCATCTCCTGGGATATAATGATTAATCGCGACCATCGGAACTGGTCGTAGAGCTTAAGGTTGACCATACCCTCTCTTAAGCACTACGATCAAGTCAGTGTTCAAACCTCCCATGTCACGTGTGCCATGACACTACTTTGTTAATTATGCACTCCCATTAAACGCCGTTCGCATAATTAGGCACGCCTGCGTTCGGATCTCCACTCCCCCGTTTTCAAGCACCTTCCCCTGTTACCACCCACAAATGGTTCAATCTGTCACTCAAACTACCGACCTGGCTGTGTTCAAGGAGAGAGAAATTTCTGATCATAGCAGCTAGTTTGCGCACGCGCATTGCGAACTTTACGCATGCGCAGTTTAGCGAACATCGGTGGAGTACGACCGTGCGGCCGCAACGACCGACTCTGAATGAGGTCCTCTATCTTTAGTATAAGTTTCATTTTGGGAAGTCTTTGGGAACAGGAGTAAAAAATATGAAGTACGGCAGTAGAAACCCTTCTTGCACTAACCATGCATCTGGCAAGTTCAGACTTCTTTGTAGTGTCTCTCTCTGTGTTCTAGGGATGGCCATCCATGGTTTTCCATCAATGGTCACCATCAATGGTGCCATCGGTGATAACATCGATTATCACGACCATCGGGCTTGCGGCGAGACCCTGCGGGAGGGTCTCGGCTCCCGCAAGCCCGAGTGGACTTCCTCCTCTAATACAGCAGGAAGTCCACTACTGACATCACGAGTGATGTCAGTAGGGCCGCCCACAAACGCCAGGCGCTCCTAAGGGAACGCCCGCGTTTGTGCAGCCACCCCCCCTCCCCGCCTACATAACGGGGCGAGCTGTCAATCAGCATTGACAGCTGCCCCGTCTTGTAGTGAGCCCCAGAGCGACGGAGTTTCTGGGGCTCACGCATGCTTACGCTAGAGGCGGTGCATGCACAGGGGTCAAACATCGACCCACTTGCGAGCGCAATGCACTCGCGAGTGAGTCTGAATCAGGCCCTATGTATGTAACAGACACGCAGCATGGAGCGGAGCCCGAGCAGAACATACTGACCACCAGCCGGTTACTGTATGTTACTAGCCGTGTAGGTTACAAGCGGTGAATAGCGTGTGGAGTGCAGTATATCGCAGGGTTCCAGTGTGGCGCTCTAACACAGTGACAGGATAGTGACGCACATGCGCAGAAGACCAAACGGCGGCCATCTTGGTAAAGTACTTGGTGCCTCCCTGAAGGAGCATCACTGAGACTGCACGGGAGCGATCTCCAGTCTTCAACAAGTGTTTCCTTACAACATGACTTTAGTGTAACTCTCTGTACAGCTTATTGTGAGGGGATTGCCGACTCTACTTGTCTCGCTCTTTGCATTAGACTTGTGACGTGAAACGCTCTGTAATGTGCAAAACAAAACGATTAATAACAATATATAGATGAGTTCACAATCCATATTTTTATTTGACAAAAGATACATACAGTAAATATAACGCCGGCTTGTTTGCAGTTTTTAAGGCTAAATTTGCATCAAAATATAGAATTTTGAAAAATATTTTAAAGCAAAACTCTTTGCATAATATCTATACGGCGATTTCATAACAATTGAACCAGTTTTGTTACTGTACATGATATATTTTGCTATTAATCCATCCTCCTTTTAGAGATAACATAACGTGATCCGTCATCTGGCATCACTCTGCCGCGCCCTCCCCTGGTGCGAACGCCACGCCTTGGAGGAGCAGATGGAGGTGAGCTTAATGCAGCTGATCCGCCTGACGCAGGTGCTACAGGCCAGCGACCATGTATCTGTGATGTCATAGAGATTACGCTGGAGCTCAGCTTCCTTACAGAGTTGCGGAGCCTTTGTAGCGCTGCAGAGACATCTCTCACATCGCGTTGCTCCAGTGCTGCAGCGATTCTGTTTAAGGCGCCGTTAGTTTGCGCCCACATGCGGTGGCCACGCTTCAAATGACTGACGATTTGGGACATTTGGTGCCTTTGTTTCTCCTCAACATGGAATTGTGTAATAGACTCATCTATCTCAGGGCCTGGAGCTCTGCTGGGGCGTGGGGCTGTCTGCTGGGGGGACTCCTCCGCTGTAGCAATGGCGTAGGGTGGTGGAGGGGATGTAACTTCTAGTACACTGAGGCCCACAGATGTCTCCTCCTCTTCCTCCTCCTCCTCACTCTGGGAGAGCTCTGTTGGAAGTATTAGGCATGTAAGTATTGTTGAACAATAATGCCTCAATGGATTTGGGAGCTCATTCAGACCCACTCGCAAGATGCGATCACTCGCTGGCAAAAAGGGGCCAGATATTGTAATGAAGTGCTCGCACTGCATCTCGTAAGGACGCCCACTATGTTTTAGCGAGCTACGGCAAAGTGCGCTCTCGCAAGTGTCTAAAGACGCCCCCTTTCCAGTCGCAACAGACGTCATCTCCGGGAAATGAAGGATTAATCGAGCCATCGGAGCTGCTCGCAGCCCTTGGGGTTGCCTTTTCCCACCGCAAGCACAGCGATCAGCGCTGGCTGAAATACATTCAGGTGACGTGTACCATGACGCTACTTTGTAAATTATGCATGCCCTTTAAATGGCATTTTGGCGGCCTGACACGCCTGCGTTCGCACAACCACTCCCCCGTTCACAAGCACCTTCCCCTGTTACCACCCACAAATGGCGCTATCTGTCACTCCAAGCAGCGACCTGAAAGTGGCTTGCGAGCTACCAAAATCAGATCGCAACTAATGACTTGCACACGCGCACTGCGAATTATACACATGCGCAGATGTGCAAAAATCGCTCCCAGCGAGTGGGTCTGAATGAGGTCCTTATTGCACGTAATTAATGCAAGACACTTATGATAAGCACAAAGTAAGTTTACAGAATGAAGATGTAATGTGCATACACTTTATTCCGCATCCATATTGTTGCATCGGGGCCGCTCCTCCACTATCACCTCTTCCTGTGTTTTCTCTTTTAAGGGGCTGATTCAGTTACGGGCAATGCTGAGCACAGGTTCCCGATTATCAGGAATCTGCCCGTGAGATTGGTCGCAATGCTGGGATCACAGATGAAGCAGGGGTGTGATACAGGGGGGTGTGATACAGGGGGTGTCAGACAGGGAGGTGTCATACAGGGAGGTGTGATACAGGGGGTGTCAGACACCTCTTGCTGCATTTGCATATTTGCAAGGACGGAATTGCAAAGCTGGAGTCAGTAAGAACTCCGGGGCAGATGCACTAAGCTCTGGAAAGTGATAAAGTGGAGAATGATAAACTACCAACCAATCAGTTCCTAACTGTCAACGTTACAGGCTGTGTTTGAAAAATGACAGGAGCTGATTGATTGGTAGTTTATCATTCTCCAATTTATCACTTTCCAGAGCTTTAGTACATCTGCCCCCCTATTTTTAAAGACATAATATTTATTTAAATAATGCGTAAATGATCGTTATGTATTTTGACTATTCAGCAAAGGGGTAAGGAATGATATAATGCAATCATCTTCTTCATTGATCCCCATCTCGCAGAGTATTGCACTGTAGGGAGCAAGTCGTTGCTCTTTGCAGTGCTTTAAAGTTTTTTGCTATTTTGCAAACAAAAAAAAAAGTTAGAAATATAAATTTGATATATACATTTTATATATAAAACCACATAAATATAAATGTATATACTTGAATATAAAGCCTATGTACACATTTTAATCAATTTAGACACATTTGGGAGGCTGGAGCTGGACATGCACTGGCCGCTGGTCACAATGCAGGGAAGGAGACTAAGGGCCTGATTCAGCAAGGAGCGCAGTTGGTAATACGCACGCAGTCAGCTGACTGTTGTGTACTGCGCATGTGTATGCATCGCAGTGCGTGTGTGCGAACCAGCCACTGCGGTCGCAGTGACCGCGCAGACTCATTGCAGAGTGAATGACAGGAAGTGCCGTGTGGGGGTGGTGAAGGGGAGGGGGGGGGGGGTCGGTGAAGGCGTGCCAGTGCGTTAGAACGCCGTTGCAGGGGCGTGCATAAATTATCCACTGCGATGCCATACGTAGCGTGAGGCCTCATAGCGTGCGTGGTTGTTAGTAATTCCTGAGTAAGGTCAGAGCCTGTGTAAGTGTGTGTTTCTCAGTCTGGCTAAGTATTACGGATGTGTGTAAGGTAAGGTGGGCGTCCTCATGTAGTGCTGTGATGGCATAGCGATCGCTGCGGATTAGCATACTATCGCAGTTGAACTGCGTATGTAATCACAGCTGCGATCCATGGCGAATCAGGCCCTAAATGCATTGATAAGTAAGTGACCAGCTAGTCGGCGCAGAACAAGAACAGGAAAAGGAAAGTTATTTTTGGACTTCTGAAAGCGATGCCTTCGGGAACTACACAGGGACAGCGTGTTAACGCAACCGCCGTCCCTACGTATTTTAATGCTGAATAGCAGGGAAAAAAAATTATACAAAAATTGTGTTGATGTTCCCCAAAAATATTCGGAACAACAATGTCACTAATTCTGAGCCCTAAATGTTCAATTTTAAGAGACAGTTACTGTAGGTTCACAGATTGATAGCTTTATAATATACTGTACATCCCCTGCACATTAGTCATTAGAAAAGTATAATATTACAAATGTACAATAATAGTAATTCATTTGCAAGTAACTGTCTGCGGAATAAGAACAAGACTTTTGCAATAAACAACGTTACAAAGCAAAGTGTAAAACATGTTTTAAATATTAGAGTATTATACTACGAGGATTTGTTATGTTAACAGTAAAATAACTACATGCAATTTGGAAAAGTAAAACCAACAACAACAAAAAACAATAAATAAACTCACCATCCAGCTGCTGTGACGGAGGGGCATCAGAATCGTGGACATTACAAGTTCTGCTGTACCTCCTCCTCATAGCTGGCATATCCGCACAAAGGGGGGGCCTCCACCTGCGCCCGCCGCAGCCTTCCTCTCCTCTGACATCATTTTCTTAATCTTCAGTTTAAGTCAGAACATCTTTTCTGGCCGAGGGTCTCTGATCTTTTTAAGGCCCCCACAATGTTTACAGAATTTAGCAGAATGTGCCATGACAGCCGCTTCCGGCATATGGGGTTTTTTGGCTGCCTGACCCCCCAGCATGCGGTTATAGCATGGAACGATTAATAAAACTTAGGGCCGTATTCAATTAGTTTCGCACCCACGATACTTTCCGACTACCGGACTTTTCGCCTACATCGCTTGTTTTGGACGTAGAGACTTATCGGGCGCGCCCCCGCTATTCGCCGTATTCAATTCCAAAGGATGCGAAAACGTATCCCAGCGAACTGAAACAGGCGAAAAGTGATGTGAAAGATGGGGAAATCAGCAGAACACCCCCCAAAAGATGCACTAACATTGGGGATCAGGATAGATGTCCCCGATTAGCCCCCCTGAAGCTATTTGGGGTACTTAAGTGCTGTCAATTGCCTCTAAATAGCGTCTTTGCATAAGTGGTGAAGAATAGCATTAAGCAGTATGTTATCGTGAAAATAAGTCCTGTCACATCTGGGGTACATGAAAATGGGGGCGAGTATGGTTTAAAATTGCTAAGTGAAGTTTTAAGTGACGTTAAAAACGCACCTTCAGCAAACACCTGCAATCCAAACAACACCTCCCCCATACTTGCAGACCCCCCAAAAGTCTATTTCGCTACTTTTTATGTGTGTACCCCCACTTTGCACTTTTTGCCCCCCTTTTTCAATGGGATTTTTTGGGGTGTTCCTCACTTTTTTTTTAAAGTTATTTTTGACGCAGTTATCCTTTGGGGGCCTGTCCCAAGGGTGCAGAGTGGATTCCGCACCTTTGCACCCCAAAACCGCAATTCTGCACTTTTTTCTGCCTGCTATTCATGGGCGAAACTTTTCCGCCTATTACATTGCATTGACTTTCCGCGTACGTGAAAAGTCTTTGGAATTGAATATGGCGGAAAATTTCCGCCTGCCGAAATGATGTCACCAGCGATACTTTTCCGCGGACTTGGACTTTTCGCGTCTAATTGAATATGGGCCTTATTCACAATCATAGGAAAACCTGACATTCCTGCCTGAGTTCTCCTCTGCCCCTTTGTACCCTCCCCCCCCTCCCCCATCCTCTCTCCTTGCAGCAATGATAGCACACAAAGGGGCATGTTGTTATCAAAAATATTTGAAGGACATCATCTGAAAATACCGGTTTTCAGGGGCTACCTACAGAATGTAACATCCCCAGGATGTATATAGGGGGCACTCTGCTGCAATCCCCCGTTTTCAACCACAAAACCACCCCCCATAGGTTTATACAGGGGGCTGCTAAAATGCTGAATTTACCAAGCTCCAGAATGGAGAACATTCCGAAGCCTGACCTCGGTAACTGACGCCATCTTCAGATTGCGTTAGTCATTGTAGTCTATGCGATACATTACGCAAATGTAACCGGGAGAAATTATTGGGATCAAGTCACGATAATAAATATGCCCCAAAAACACAAACAACACAGATAGAGGAAGTGATCATTAGTGCTTGTGCTTGTGCCATAATAGCGTTTCCGCTAACCAACTGAAGGCCAGCAAAGAGAAATCCGGCTGGTTCATAATTCCCGGCAGCGGTTTGGCACTTTCTGGAGGACCAGACATTGACAGCGATTTTACCTTTGAACTTCAGACCGTTCTTTGGTGAGTGATTTTGGACAGTAAAACGCCGGCGTTCCGCAGCGAGGTGCGACAGCTTGAAACCATTCCACAAAACGTATCTTAGTAAATCTACCCCTAAATTTCTATAATCTCTTCTACATTCTGTAATTCTTCAGATATCTGTCAGCTTAGAAACATCTCTTTCTGTATGAACGATATACAGGGAGCTTGGTACTTACCTGAACTAATACATTGGTCCACTGACTGCTTGGACTTCTCACCTAGCATTAGGGAAAAATGAGATAAAATAGTAAATACATGCGAGTGACACAGTCGTAGCTGTAACATAACAGTCTGTAATGGTCGGTTGGTATTAGGTGTATATGTAGGAAAAGCGAGGGGGGACAGAAGTTATGAGAGATAGGGGTCTATGTACTGAGCATTGGGGAGTGATAAAGTGGAGAGCATTAAAGTACCAACCAATCAGTTCCTAGCTGTCATTTTTCAATCAGTCTGTAACATGACAGGAGCTGATTGGATGGTATGTTGATCGACAGATCGCCCCGTTTTGTAGGCAGGGAGGGAAGGGTGGTGGCTGGCCAAATGGAGGCGTTCCCGTAGAACGCCTGCCGTTTGAGGGTGTCCCTACTGACATCACCAGTGATGTCAGTAGTTAGCTTCCAGCTCTATTAGAGCAGGAAGCTCACAGGGGCTTGGGGTGGACGAGACCCTACCACAAGGGTCTCGTCGCAAGCCCGATGGTCGCAACCATTACCTGGACGCTTGCAAAAGCTATGGGTGGTCACCCCCAGCTCAGCGAGTGGCCAGAAGGCCGGACACACAAAAAAAAACCGCCCTTCAGACCTGCGAGCTGCCTCCGGGTCTGAACCAGGGCCATAGACCCATAGGGCCTGATGCAGAGATGTATGCAATGCCGATTATAGGTAGTCTGCGCACGCATCGGAGTTGTGACTATTTGGGGGAAGTAACGGGGGAGTGGTGGCTTAAACGCAGACGTGTCGCGATCATTTTGGTGGGTGTCGCAGCCCTGTGTCTGGAATCCTGTACGCAGTAAAAATGGCTCTGGTGTTTCAGCTCACGCGCCCCTTCTGCGCAACCATGGGGTTACATTGTAAGTTTGTATACAGTCTATTGAATTTGAGAAACTGCCTGTGGGCTTCTCAATACAAATCCCGATGGCTGAGACATTTGCAAATTTTCGCACAGCCGCCGTGTATAAATTGGCAGTTGTGGCAGCATTAGAGCCCATCTCTGAATCATGCCCAGAGTGCCAATGAGGAGAGAGGGGCAGTAAAATCATGGCAGGTGATTGGCTGTCTCTGACTGTGGGAGGGGCCAGTGTAACATTTAAAAGCTACGGACAGAAGTTTGATATAAAGGTTAATAGATGGAAATCAATGTTTGGGAGTGTGATGGAGGGGGATGGGGAGTTATGTACCATGTGTTAGTGTGTAATATGAGATTATTGGGAGTGTGATGGAGGGGGATGGGGAGTTATGTACCATGTGTTAGTGTGTAATATGAGATTATTGGGAGTGTGATGGAGGGGATGGGGTGCTATGTACCATGTGCTAGTGTGTAATATGAGATTATTGGGAGTGTGATGGAGGGGATGGGGTGCTATGTACCATGTGCTAGTGTGTAATATGAGATTATTGGGAGTGTGATGGAGGGGATGGGGAGTTATGTACCATGTGTTAGTGTGTAATATGAGATTATTGGGAGTGTGATGGAGGGGATGGGATGTTATGTACCATGTGTTAGTGTGTAATATGAGATTATTGGGAGTGTGATGGAGGGGGATGGGGAGTTATGTACCATGTGTTAGTGTGTAATATGAGATTATTGGGAGTGTGATGGAGGGGGATGGGGAGTTATTTACCATGTGTTAGTGTGTAATATGAGATTATTGGGAGTGTGATGGAGGGGATAGGGTGTTATGTGCCATGTGTTAGTGTGAGGATATAATATGAGATTATTGGGAGTGTGATGGAGGGGGATGGGGTGTTATGTGCCATGTGTTAGTGTGAGGATATAATATTATTGGGAGTGTGATGGAGAGGGATGGGGTGTTATGTACCATGTGTTAGTGTGTAATATGAGATTATTGGGAGTGTGATGGAGAGGGATGGGGTGTTATGTTCCATGTGTTAGTGTGAGGATATAATATTATTGGGAGTGTGATGGAGGGGATGGGATGTTATGTACCATGTGTTTGTGTGTAATATGAGATTATTGGGAGTGTGATGGAGGGGATGGGATGTTATGTACCATGTGTTAGTGTGTAATATGAGATTATTGGGAGTGTGATGGAGGGGGATGGGGAGTTATTTACCATGTGTTAGTGTGTAATATGAGATTATTGGGAGTGTGATGGAGGGGATGGGGTGTTATGTGCCATGTGTTAGTGTGAGGATATAATATGAGATTATTGGGAGTGTGATGGAGGGGGATGGGGTGTTATGTGCCATGTGTTAGTGTGTAATATGAGATTATTGGGAGTGTGATGGAGAGGGATGGGGTGTTATGTGCCATGTGTTAGTGTGAGGATATAATATGAGATTATTGGGAGTGTGATGGAGAGGGATGGGGTGTTATGTGCCATGTGTTAGTGTGTAATATGAGATTATTGGGGGTGTGATGGAGGGGATGGGGTGTTATGTGTCATGTGTTAGTGTGAGGATATAATATTATTGGGAGTGTGATGGAGAGGGATGGGGTGTTATGTGCCATGTGTTAGTGTGAGGATATAATATTATTGGGAGTGTGATGGAGAGGGATGGGGTGTTATGTACCATGTGTTAGTGTGAGGATATAATATTATTGGGAGTGTGATGGAGAGGGATGGGGTGTTATGTGCCATGTGTTAGTGTGTAATATGAGATTATTGGGAGTGTGATGGAGAGGGATGGGGTGCTATGTACCATGTGTTAGTGTGTAATATGAGATTATTGGGAGTGTGATGGAGGGGATGGGGTGTTATGTCATGTGTTAGTGTGAGGATCAGTGGTCGAAGTGGGAATTTTTAAGAGGGGGTATGGAAAATTTAAGGCTGTACCTATGTACGTGCCGAAGGTGCTTGCACATCGTAAAAGGGGATTTGGCCACTCAAAAGAGGTGAGCTCTTAAGGTACGCCCCCATGTCATCAATGTAGTGAACCACACTGAAGTACCCCTTATACACATTATGCCACACAATATATAATGCTCTTATAACACATTATGCCATGCAGTAATAGTGCCTCTTATACATTATGCCACACAGTAATGCCCCTTACACATTATTCCATACATAGTAATGCCTCTTACACATTATGTCTCACAGTAATAACCTTTGCAAATTATGCCATGTAGTATTAGTGCCCCTTACACATCATGGCACAGTTAAGCTCTTGTGCAGCCTTTTACTGCCCCATGTCCCTAAAACATCCTATAACCTACCTCTGATGAGCAACCAGCAGTAGCCTCTTACCTCCCAGTCAGCAGCAGCAGGTGTACAGCACCACTGCGGCCTTGAAACATCAGCTATGTATGTATGGGATGCCGGCGCTCAGGATCCCGACAAGGTTAGGACACTGATACCAGCCCATAAGTAACCCTTCCCCTAAAGCTCACCCTCCCTTCCTGCAGCCTAAACCTAACCATCCCCCTAGCAGCCTAACCCCTCTCAGCACAGACCGCCCCCTTCCCTCACAACACAGACCCCCTCTTTCTCACATCACTGACCCCGATCACCTCTCAGCACAGAATCCCTCTTTCTCACATCACTGACCCCTCTCACCACAAAACCCCCCCTCACAGCACAGACCCCCTGTTTCTCACATTTATTGACCCCTCTCACCTCTCAGAACATACACCCCCCTCTCACCACAGACTCCCCCCTCACAGCACAGACTCCCCCACCACAGCACAGACCCCCCTCACCACAGACTCCCCCCTCAGAGCACAGACTCCCCCCTCACCACAGACTCCCCCCTCAGAGCACAGACCCCCCCTCACCACAGCACAAACCCCCTCTCACATCACTGACCCCCCTCACACCACAGACTCCCCCACCACAGCACAGACCCCCTCACCACAGACTCCCCCCTCAGAGCACAGACCCCCCTCACCACAAACTCCCCCCTCACCACAGACTCCCCCTATCAGAGCACTGACCCCTCAGACCCCCCCTCACCACAGACTCCCCCTCAAAGCACAGACCCGCCTCACAGCACAGACCCGCCTCACAGCACAGACCCCCTCAGAGCACAAATACCTTTCCTGACATCACTTACCCCACCCCCTGCTCAGACTGCTGTCCCCTTAGCACTGGGTCAGGAGCACCTTACTCCGCTCTCAGCTCCACCCAGAGCCTGATGTCGGAAAGGTCCCTCCAGCCCAGGGGATATTTATTTATTTATTAACAGTTTCTTATATAGCGCAGCAAATTCCGTTGCGCTTTACAATTTGAATCAAGATTAACATTATACTGGGTTGTAAAAGACATACATACATGACATACATAAGGGTAAGAGGGCCCTGCTCACAAGCTTACAATCTATAGGGAAATAGGTGTTGATACACAAGGAGAGGTGCTATTGCAAATAGGTCCAGCCCAATTGCAGATATTCTTGGTGGGCTGTATAATCCAGTCACACTGGAAAGTTGGCCTAGGGTTAGGAGGATGTTCTATTGAAGAAAGAGAAGATGTGATAGGTGTTTACTATAAGAAGAGAGTTAGATAGGGAGCTATAAAAGGTTAGGTGGGCGGTCCTGGAATCTGATAAGTTTGTCTAAAGAGGTGAGTTTTCAGAGAACGCTTGAATGTTTGGAAACTAGTGGATATCCTTGGATAGGTGTCCTCTCGCCGGCCGTGCAGGTATGTTCTCTCGCTGGGTCTCCAAAAAGATGGTGGTGGGCGGGCAGCGTGAGGGCAGGGTGGTGGTGGGTGGGCCAGCGGTGGGTCGGTGAACAGTTTTGCCTATGCGGCGGTGGGTGGGCCAGCGGTGGTCACGGGGGCACAGCCACTTATTGACAGCCGGGTCCGGAATTAGGAGGAACGTGGTTTCCATGGAAAGAGCACAGCACACAGCCATCACACCACCATCATTTCTAATCTGGGGCTGTCCGTTAGCTAATTAGCTAAAGAGCTGCCGCTGCGGCTGCTCCTGATTGGCTGTCTGTCTGCGAGCTCCAATTAGCTCGCGGACAGTCCCACATTAATAATGATGGCTGCGCTGTGTGCTGCGCTCTTTCCATGGAAATCAGTTTGTTCTTGCAATCTTTTCTTTTTGCAAGAACAATCATCTTCACGGCAGGTAATGGGAGGCACAGCAGGGCTCCGTGCTGGAAGGAAGTGCCGGTATATCATACCGCTGTATACCGGTACACTTCGAGCACTGGTGAGGATATAATATGAGATTATAGGGAGAGTGATGGAGAGGGATGGGGTGTTATGTACCATGTGTTAGTGTGAGGATATAATATAAGATTCTAGGGAGTGTGATGGAGAGGAGATGGGGTGCTATGTGCCATGTGTTAGTGTGAGGATATAATATGAGATTATTGGGAGAGTTATGGAGAGGGATGGGGTGTTATGTACCATGTGTTAGTGTGAGGATATAATATGAGATTATTGGGAGTGTGATGGAGGGGGGGTGAGGTGTTATGTACCATGTGTTAGTGTGAGGATATAATATGAGATTATTGGGAGTGTGATGGAGGGGGGTGAGGTGTTATGTACCATGTGTTAGTGTGAGGATATAATATGAGATTATTGGGAGTGTGATGGAGGGGGGTGAGGTGTTATGTACCATGTGTTAGTGTGAGGATATAATATGAGATTATAGGGAGTGTGATGGAGGGAGATGGGGTGTTATGTGCCATGTGTTAGTGTGAGGATATAATATGAGATTACAGGGAGTGTGATGGAGGGGGATGGGGTGCTATGTGCCATGTGTTAGTGTGAGGATATAACATGAGATTATTGGGAGTGTGATGGAGAGGGATGGGGTGTTTTGTACCATGTGTTAGTGTGAGGATATAATATGACATTACAGGGAGTGTGATGGAGGGGGATGGGGTGCTATGTGCCATGTGTTAGTGTGAGGATATAATATGAGATTATTGGGAGTGTGATGGAGGGGGATGGGGTGTTATGTACCATGTGTTAGTGTGAGGATATAATATGAGATTATTGGGAGTGTGATGGAGGGGGGTGAGGTGTTATGTACCATGTGTTAGTGTGAGGATATAATATGAGATTATAGGGAGTGTGATGGAGAGGGATGGGGTGTTATGTGCTAGGTGTTAGTGTGTGGATATAATATGAGATTATTGGGAGTGTGATGGAGAGGGATGGGGTGTTATGTGCCATGTGTTAGTGTGAGGATATAATATGAGATTATAGGGAGTGTGATGGAGGGGGATGGGGAGTTATGTGCCATGTGTTAGTGTGTGGATATAATATGAGATTATTGGGAGTGTGATGGAGGGGGATGGGGTGTTATGTGCCATGTGTTAGTGTGAGGATATAATATGAGATTATTGGGAGTGTGATGGACGGGGATGGGGAGTTATGTGCCATGTGTTAGTGTTTGGATATAATATGAGATTATAGGGAGTGTGATGGAGGGGGATGGGGAGTTATGTGCCATGTGTTAGTGTGAGGATATAATATGAGATTATTGGGAGAGTGATGGAGGGGGATGGGGTGTTATGTACCATGTGTTAGTGTGAGGATATAATATGAGATTATTGGGAGTGTGATGGAGGGGGGTGGGGTGTTATGTGCCATGTGTTAGTGTGAGGATATAATATAAGACTATAGGGAGTGTGATGGAGAGGGATGGGGTGTTATGTGCCATGTGTTAGTGTGAGGATATAATATGAGATTATTGGGAGTGTGATGGAGGGGGATGGGGAGTTATGTGCCATGTGTTAGTGTGTGGATATAATATGAGATTATTGGTAGTGTGATGGAGAGGGATGGGGTGTTATGTGCCATGTGTTAGTGTGAGGATATAATATAAGATTATTGGGAGTGTGATGGAGAGGGATGGGGAGTTATGTACCATGTGTTAGTGTGTGGATATAATATGAGATTATTGGGAGTGTGATGGAGGGGGATGGGGAGTTATGTACCATGTGTTAGTGTGTGGATATAATATGAGATTATTGGGAGTGTGATGGACGGGGATGGGGAGTTATGTACCATGTGTTAATGTGGGGATATAATATGAGATTATTGGTAGTGTGAAGAAGGGGGATTGGGTGTTATGTGCCATGTGTTAGTGTGAGGATATAATATGAGATTATAGGGAGTGTGATGGAGGGGATGGGGTGTTATGTACCATGTGTTAGTGTGTAATATGAGATTATTGGGAGTGTGATGGAGGGGGGTGAGGTGTTATGTGCCATGTGTTAGTGTGTGGATATAATATGAGATTATTGGGAGTGTGATGTAGAGGAGATGGGGAGTTATGTGCCATGTGTTAGTGTGTGGATATAATATGAGATTATTGGGAGTGTGATGGAGGGGTATGGGGTGTTCTGTGCCATGTGTTAGTGTGAGGATATAATATGAGATTATTGGTAGTGTAATGGAGGGGTATGGGGAGTTATGTACCATGTGTTAGTGTGAGGATATAATATGAGATTATTGGGAGTGTGATGGACGGGGATGGGGTGTTATGTACCATGTGTTAGTGTGAGGACATAATATGAGATTATTGGGAGTGTGATGGAGAGGAGATGGGGAGTTATGTACCATGTGTTAGTGTGAGGACATAATATGAGATTATAGGGAGTGTGATGGAGGGGGATGGGGTGTTATGTACCATGTGTTAGTGTGAGTATATAATATGAGATTATTGGGAGTGTGATGGAGGGTTATGGGGAGTTATGTGCCATGTGTTAGTGTGAGGATATAATATGAGATTATTGGGAGTGTGATGGAGAGGAGATGGGGAGTTATGTGCCATGTGTTAGTGTGAGGATATAATATGAGATTATTGGGAGTGTGATGGAGGGGGATGGGGAGTTATGTGCCATGTGTTAGTGTGAGGATATAATATGAGATTATTGGGAGTGTGATGGAGGGGATGGGGAGTTATGTGCCATGTGTTAGTGTGTGGACATAATATGAGATTATAGGGAGTGTGATGGAGAGGAGATGGGGTATTATGTACCATGTGTTAGTGTGAGGACATAATATGAGATTATAGGGAGTGTGATGGAGGGGGATGGGGAGTTATGTGCCATGTGTTAGTGTGTAATATGAGATTATTGGGAGTGTGATGGAGGGGGATGCGGAGTTATGTGCCATGTGTTAGTGTGAGGATATAATATAATATTATATGGAGTGTGATGGAGGGGGATGGGGTGTTATGTACCATATGTTAGTGTGAGGACATAATATGAGATTATAGGGAGTGTGATGGAGAGGAGATGGGGAGTTATGTGCCATATGTTAGTGTGAGGATATAATATGAGATTATTGGGAGAGTGATGGAGGGGGATGGGGTGTTATGTACCATATGTTAGTGTGAGGACATAATATGAGATTATAGGGAGTGTGATGGAGGGGGATGGGGTGTTATGTACCATGTGTTAGTGTGAGGATATAATATGAGATTATTGGGAGTGTGATGGAGGGGGATGGGGTGTTATGTACCATATGTTAGTGTGAGGACATAATATGAGATTATAGGGAGTGTGATGGAGGGGGATGGGGTGTTATGTGCCATGTGTTAGTGTGTGGATATAATATGAGATTATTGGAGTGTGATGGAGGGGGATGGGGAGTTATGTGCCATGTGTTAGTGTGAGGATATAATATGAGATTATTGGGAGTGTGATGGAGGGGGATTGGGTGTTATGTACCATGTGTTAGTGTGAGGATATATTATGAGATTATAGGGAGTGTGATGGAGGGGGATGGGGTGTTATGTACTAGGGGTGTGCACCGGCCACTTTTCGTGTTCTGTGTTTTGGTTTTGGATCTGGATCTTTCTTCGTGTTTTGGATCTGGATTGGTTTTGCCAAAACCACCCTTCCGTGTTTTGGGTTCTGGGTTTTGTGTTTTGGATCTGTATTTTTTTGAAAAAAAGCATAAAAACAGCTAAAATCACAGAATTTGTAGGTTTTTCTGCTCCTATGCTATTATTAACCTCAATAACCTTAATTTCCACTCATTTCCAGTCTATTCTGAACACCTCACACCTCACAATAGCGTTTTTATGTCCAAAAGGTTGCACTGAGGTAGCTGGATGACTATGCTAAGCGACACGAGTGGGCGGCACAAACACGTGGCCCATCTAGGAGTGACACTGCAGTGGCAGACAGGATGGCAGTTTGAAAAACTAGGCCCCAAACTGTACATAATGCAAAGAAAAAAAAGAGGTGCAAGATGGAATTGTCCTTGGGCCCTCCCACCCACCCTTATGTTGTATAAACAGGACATGCACACTTTAACAAACCAATCATTTCAGCGCCAGGGTCTGCCACACAACTGTTGCTGAAATTATTGGTTTGTTTGGGCCCCCACAAAACAAGCTGGCAATTAATGTGTCCCTGCACAAACTGGCTCTACGGAGGCAAGATGTCATCCTCATCCTCCTCATCCACCGATTCCTCACCCTCTTCAGTGTGTACATCCTCATCCTCACAAAGTATTAACTCGTCCCCACTTGAATCCACCACCACAGGTCCCTCTGTAATTTCTGGAGGCTGGTCTCCCTGGAAGAGCTGATAATTCATTTTGATGAACATCATCTTCTCCACATTCTGTGGAAGCAACCTCCTACGCCTTTCGCTGACAAGGTTCCCGGCTGCACTAAACACTCTTTCGGAGTACACACTGGAGGGGGGGGGCAACTCAGGTAAAATAGAGCCAGTTTGTACAGGGGCCTCCAAATTGCCTCTTTTTCCTGCCAGTACAGGTACGGACTGTCTGACATGCCTACTTGGATGCTGTCACCGATGTAATCCTCCACCATTCTGTCAATGGTGACAGTATCATATGCAGTGACAGTAGACATGTCAGAAATTGTTGCCAGGTCCTTCAGTCCGGACCAGATGTCCAAACTTGGTCCTGCCTGCCCTGCATCACCGCCAGCGGGTTGCTTAGGATACCTAAGTTTTTTCCTGGCAGCCCCAGTTGCGGGAGAAAATGAAGAAGGAGCTGTTGACGTGTCACGTTCCGCTTCAGCTGACAGTGTGTTCACCAGCAGGTCTTTGCACCTCTGCAGGTTTGTGTCGGCCGGAAAGAGAGACACCACATAGGCTTTAAACCTAGGATCGAGCACGGTGGCCAAAATGTAGTGGTCTGATTTCAACAGATTGACCACCCTGGAATCCTGGCAAAGCGAATGAAGGGCTTCATCCACAAGTCCCACATGCCGAGCGGAATCGCTCTGTCTTAGCTCCTCCTTCACTTTCTCCAGCTGCTTCTGCAAAAGCCTGATGAGGGGAATGACCTGACTCAAGCTGGCAGTGTCTGAACTGACTTCACGTGTGGCAAGTTCGAAGGGCTGGAGAACCTTGCACAACACGGAAATCATTCTCCACTGCGCTTGAGTCAGGTGCATACCCCCTCCTTTGCCTATGTCATAGGTGGATGTATAGGCTTGAAAGGCCTTTTGCTGCTCCTCCATCCTCTGAAGCATATAGAGGGTTGAGTTCCACCGCATCACAACCTCTTGCTTCAGGTGATGGCGGGGCAGGTTCAAGAGTGTTTGCTGGCGCTCCAGTCTTCGGCACGCAGTCGCTGAATGGCGAAAGTGGCCTGAAATTTTTCGGGCCACCCAAAGCGTCTCCTGCACGCCCCTGTCGCTTTTCAGAAAATTCTGCACCACCAAGTTTATTGTGTGAGCAAAACATGGGACGTGCTGGAATTTGCCCAGATGTAATGCCCGCACAATATTAGTGGCGTTGTCAGATATCACAAATCCCCAGGAGAGTCTAAGTGGGGTAAGCCACTGGGCGATGATTTCCCTCAGTTTCTCTAAGAGGTTGTCGGTGGTGCGCCTCTTACTGAAACCGGTGATACACAGCGTAGCCTGCCTTGGAACGAGCTGGCGTTTCTGAGATGCTGCGACTGGTGACGCTGCTGCTGTTGCTGCGTAAGGTGATACATCTACCCAGTGGGCTGTCACAGTCATATAGTCCTTAGTCTGCCCTGTTCCACTTGTCCACATGTCCGTGGTTAAGTGGACATTGGGTACAATGGCATTTTTCAGGACACTGAGGACACTTTTTGTGACGTTTCTGTACAGTCTCGGTATCGCCTGCCTAGTGAAGTGGAATCTAGACGGGATTTGGAACCGGGGACACACTACCTCCATCAATTGTCTAAATCCCACTGCACTAATGGCGGATACCGGACGCACGTCTAACACCAACATAGCAGTCAAGGCCTCAGTTATACGTTTTGCTTCAGGATGACTGCTGTCGTACTTCATCCTCCTCGCTAAGGACTGTTGGAGGGTCAATTGTTTAGTAAAAGTAGTGGTGTTCCTACTTCCTTTCTGGGATGATGAATGACTCCCAGCAGCAGCAACAGCAGCAGCGGCAGCAGGAGGCGTAGCAATGCAGGATCCTCCGGAGGAATCCCGGATAGGAGAGTCAGTCATGCCAGTGACATGGCCTGCAGGACTACTTCTGATCCTGACTAAAGAGGAAATTGACGAGGAGGGAGTTGACGGTGTGGTTTGCAGGCGCTTGGATACAACAGGACAACGGGATTTAGGTGTCCCTGGACTGCTTACGGTCTTAGCCAAAGTTTCTGAACTTGACAGTAACTTATTATGAACGCGCTGCAGGTGCCATATAAGGGAGGATGTTCCTAGGTGGTTAACATCCCTACCCCTACTTATTCCACCTTTACATAAGGTACATATGGCAAGACAGTTGTTGTCCGGATTTGGATAGAAATATTGCCAGACCAAAGAGGTGGAATGTTTGGTCTTTTACCCAGGCATGACCGTGATGGGCTTTTTCATCCCACGGACAACAACTGTCTCCCCCGGAGCCGGATTTAAACAAACCACATCACCATCAGAATCCTCCTCGCCAACTTCCTCCTCAGCGCCAGCTACACCAGTATCCTCATCCTGTTGTACTTCAACAGTGACCTCTTCAATTTGCATATCAGCAAGTGGACTGTGGGTGCTCCTTTCAGCACTTGCAGGGGGCGTGCAAATGGTGGAAAGAGCCACCTCTTCCCGTCCAGTGCTGGGAAGGTCAGGCATCGCAACCACCACCACACTTGGACTCTCCTTGGGGATTTGTGATATCTTCTTAGAAAGCACAGTTCTTCGCTGTGCTTTTGCCAGCTTAACTCTTTTGATTTTTTTAGTGGGAGGAGGGCTTCCATCGTCATGTGAAGCTGAACCACTAGTCATGAACATACTAGGGATCGACCTTAGCCGTTCCTTGCCACTCCGTGTCGTAAATGGCATATTGGCAAGTTTACGTTTCTCTTCAGATGATTTAAATGTTTTTTTCAAGGTCATTTTCCTGAACTTTGTCATTTGGGATTGTATATGCCCTCTATTATGACATTGGGCATCGGCCTTGGCAGACGACGTTGATGGCATGTTATCGTCTATGTCATGACTAGTGGCAGCAGCTTCAGCACTAGGAGGAAGTGGTTCTTGATCTTTCTCTATTTTATTTTTATCGGAGAAAGTTTGGTCCTCCATTTATGTTATATCGATTTGATATATACGTGCGGCTAAACACAGAAAATATTTTTTTATTTTTTCTGGAGAGTAGTGCACTTTGTGGGTTACACCAGCCTTTAAGAAATGAGCCAGCCGGCTCTTTACTTATGGGACACAGGCGCACGCTTGACGCTGCTCCTTTGTTGATGCACGTGCGGCTACTGCGCAACAATTCACAAACACAGAAAATATATATTTTTTTGGTTTGGACTGGAGTGTACTTTGGGGGTTACAGCACCCTTTAACGGTCAAGCCAGCCGGCCCTTTACTTATGACACAGGCTCACGCTTGGCACTACTTTGTTGATGCACGTGCGGCTACTGCGCACACAATTCACAAACACAGAAAATAGTTTTTTTTTTGGTTTGGACTGGAGTGTACTTTGGGGGTTACAGCATCCTTTAACGATCAAGCCAGCCGGCCCTTTACTTATGACACAGGCGCACGCTTGGCACTACTTTGTTGATGCACGTGCGGCTACTGCGCACACAATTCACAAACACACAAAAAATATTATTTTTTAGCACTTGGGGGGAGCACCCCTGATGGACAGAGCACCCCCTGGACAACACTACAGCACCCCTTTAGGACTGGGACACTGCACAGGACTTTGGAGTGGACACAGCCCCTATGGAGAACTGACTGCACAACACAGTCCAGCCAGCCCCTATGGACTTTGAAGTAGTGGACACAGCCCCTATTAACAACAGCAGCACAGCACAACACAGCCAGCCCCTATGGACTTTGAAGTAGTGGACAACAGCAGCACAGAACAGCACAACACTACACTACACTACACAGCCCAGCCAGCCCTAACTCCCACCCTCCCTCTTCACTATCCACAACCGAGTGAGAAAATGGCGCCGACGCGGGTACCTTATATAGGTTCCAAAACCCGCGAGACTCGGAAGGCGGGATGATGACGTTTTGCCTCGATTTCAGATCCGAGTCAGGTGGGAAAAATCGAGCCTGACTCGGATCTGCCTCGGATCGGGGGGGCTCGGGGTGGTTCGGATTTCAGAAATCCGAACCCGCTCACCCCTATTATGTACCATGTGTTAGTGTGTGGATACAATATGAGATTATAGGGAGTGTGATGGAGGGGGATGGGGTGTTATGTACCATGTGTTAGTGTGAGGATATAATATGAGATTATTGGGAGTGTGATGGAGGGGGATGGGGTGTTATGTGCCATGAGTTAGTGTGAGGATATAATATGAGATTATAGGGAGTGTGATGGACGGGGATGAGGTGTTATGTACCATGTGTTAGTGTGAGGATATAATATGAGATTATTGGGAGTGTGATGGAGAGGGGATGGGGTGTTATGTGCCATGTGTTAGTGTGTGGATATAATATGAGATTATTGGGAGTGTGATGGAGGTGGATGGGGAGTTATGTGCCATGTGTTAGTGTGAGGATATAATATGATATTATTGGGAGTGTGATGGAGGGGAATGGGGGGTTATGTGCCATGTGTTAGTGTGTAATATGAGATCATTGGGAGTGTGATGGAGGGGGATGGGGTGTTATGTACCATGTGTTAGTGTGAGGATATAATATGAGATTATAGGGAGTATCATGAAGGGGTCGGGTTGTTATGTACCTTGTGTTAGTGTGATGATATAATATGAGATTATTGGGAGTGTGATGGAGGGGGATGGGGTGTAATGTACCATGTGTTAGTGTGTGGATATAATATGAGATTATTGGGAGTTTCATGAAGGGGTCGGGTTGTTATATACCATGTGTTAGTGTGAGGATATAATATGAGATTATTGGGAGTTTCATGAAGGGGTCGGGTTGTTATGTACCTTGTGTTAGTGTGAGGATATAATATGAGATTATTGGGAGTGTGATGGAGGGGGATGGGGTGTAATGTACCATGTGTTAGTGTGTGGATATAATATGAGATTATTGGGAGTGTGATGGAGGGGGAGGGGGAGTTATGTGCCATGTGTTAGTGTGATGATATAATATGAGATTATTGGGAGTGTGATGGGGTGTTATGTACCATGTGTTAGTGTGAGGATATAATATGAGATTATTGGGAGTGTGATGGAGAGGGATGGGGTGTTATGTACCATGTGTTAGTGTGAGGATATAATATGAGATTATTGGGAGTGTGATGGAGGGGGGATGGGGTGTTATGTACCATGTGTTAGTGTGAGGATATAATATGACATTACTGGGAGTGTGATTGGGTGTTATGTACCATGTGTTACTGTGAGGATATAATATGAGATTATAGGGAGTGTGATGGAGGGGGGTGAGGTGTTATGTACCATGTGTTAGTGTGTGGATATAATATGAGATTATTGGGAGTGTGATGGAGGGGGATGTGGTGTTATGTACCATGTGTTAGTGTGAGGATATAATATGAGATTATAGGGAGTGTGATGGAGAGGGGATGGAGTGTTATGTACCATGTGTTAGTGTGAGGATATAATATGAGATTATTGGGAGTGTGATGGAGGGGGATGGGGTGTAATGTACCATGTGTTAGTGTGAGGATATAATATTATTAGGAGTGTGATGGAGAGGGATGGGGTGTTATGTACCATGTGTTAGTGTGTGGATATAATATGAGATTATTGGGAGAGTGATGGAGAGGGATGGGGTGTTATGTGCCATGTGGTAGTGTGTGGATATAATATGAGATTATTGGGAGTGTGATGGAGAGGGATGGGGTGTTATGTACCATGTGTTAGTGTGTGGATATAATATGAGATTATTGGGAGTGTGATGGAGAGGGATGGGGACTTATGTGCCATGTGTTAGTGTGAGGATATAATATGAGATTATTGGGAGTGTGATGGGGTGTTATGTACCATGTGTTAGTGTGTGGATATAAAATGAGATTATTGGGAGTGTGATGGAGGGGGATGGGGTGTTATGTACAATGTGTTAGTGTGAGGATATAATATTTGATTATAGGGAGTGTGATGGAGGGGGATGGGGTGTTATGTACCATGTGTTAGTGTGTGGATATAATTTGAGATTATTGGGAGTGTGATGGAGAGGGGATGGAGTGTTATGTACCATGTGTTAGTGTGAGGATATAATATGAGATTATAGGGAGTGTGATGGAGGGGGATGGGGTGTTATGTTCCATGTGTTAGTGTGTAATATGAGATTATTGGGAGTGTGATGGATAGGGGATGGGGAGTTATGTACCATGTGTTAGTGTGTGGATATAATATGAGATTATAGGGAGTGTGATGGAGGGTAATGGGGTGTTATGTGCCATGTGTTAGTGTGAGGATATAATATGAGATTATTGGGAGTGTGATGGATAGGGGATGGGGAGTTATGTACCATGTGTTAGTGTGTGGATATAATATGAGATTATTGGGAGTGTGATGGAAGGGGGATGGGGTGTTATGTACCATGTGTTAGTGTGAGGATATAATATGAGATTATTGGGAGTGTGATGGGGTGTTATGTACCATGTGTTAGTGTGAGGATATAATATGAGATTATTGGGAGTGTAATGGACAGGGGATGGGGTGTTATGTACCATGTGTTAGTGTGAGGATATAATATTATTGGGAGTGTGATGGAGAGGGATGGGGTGTTATGTGCCATGTGGTAGTGTGTGGATATAATATGAGATTATTGGGAGAGTGATGGAGGGGGATGGGGTGTTATGTACCATGTGTTAGTGTGTGGATATAATATGAGATTATTGGGAGAGTGATGGAGGGGGATGGGGTGTTATGTACCATGTGTTAGTGTGTGGATATAATATGAGATTATTGGGAGTGTGATGGAGAGGGATGGGGAGTTATGTGCCATGTGTTAGTGTGAGGATATAATATGAGATTATAGGGAGTGTGTTGGAGGGGGATGGGGTGTAATGTGCCATGTGGTAGTGTGAGGATATAATATGAGATTATAGGGAGTGTGATGGAGAGGGATGGAGTGTTATGTGCCATGTGTTAGTGTGAGGATATAATATGAGATTATTGGGAGTGTGATGGAGAGGAGATGGGGAGTTATGTGCCATGTGTTAGTGTGAGGATATAATATGAGATTATTGGGAGAGTGATGGAGGGGGATGGGGTGTTATGTACCCTGTGTTAGTGTGTGGATATAATATGAGATTATTGGGAGAGTGATGGAGGGGGATGGGGTGTTATGTACCATGTGTTAGTGTGTGGATATAATATGAGATTATTGGGAGTGTGATGTAGAGGGATGGGGAGTTATGTGCCATGTGTTCGTGTGAGGAAATAATATGAGATTATAGGGAGTGTGATGGAGAGGGATGGAGTGTTATGTACCATGTGTTAGTGTGAGGATATAATATGAGATTATTGGGAGTGTGATGGAGAGGAGATGGGGATTTATGTGCCATGTGTTAGTTTGTGGATATAATACGAGATTATTGGGAGTGTGATGGAGGGAGATGGGGAGTAATGCGCCATGTGTTAGTGTGTGGATATAATATGAGCTTATAGGGAGTGTGATGGAGGTGGATGGGGAGTTATGTGCCATGTGTTAGTGTGTAATATGAGATTATTGGGAGTGTGATGGAGAGGAGATGGGGTGTTATGTGCCATGTGTTAGTATGTGGATATAATATGAGATTATTGGGAGTGTGATGGAGAGGGGATGGGGTGTTATGTGCCATGTGTTAGTATGTGGATATAATATGAGATTATTGGGAGTGTGATGGAGGGGCATGGGGAATTATGTGCCATGTGTTAGTGTGTAATATGAGATTATTGGGAGTGTGATGGAGGGGGATGGGGTGGTATGTACCATGTGTTAGTGTGTAATATGAGATTATTGGGAGTGTGATGGGGAGTTATGTGCCATGTGTTAGTGTGTGGATATAATATGAGATTATTGGGAGTGTGATGGAGGGGGATGGGGAGTTATGTGCCATGAGTTAGTGTGAGGATATAATATGAGATTATAAACGGGTGATCCAGGTGGGCGGGTTGGGTACATGGCGGGGCAAATCAATTTTTGGTAATACACAACTATAGGTTGGGCTTTGATGACTCAGCTCATAGCAAAACACGTCATCAGGATGCTTGCTCAACCCACTTTATACATAAAGCTCTGGGACATGAGACTTTTACATTCCCAGGGGACAGTATACTCTCCTTTAAATTCTGGAGTCTCCCGGAAATTCCCGGAGAGTGAGAGTTTGTTTTAGATTGAAAAAAAGTTTTCTGTAATCCCCACCTAGGTTAACCATGAGTGGAGGAGAGACAGAGGGGATATAAACTCAGGAGACTTCCATATGTATCATTCCAACTGAGGGTAAGTAGCACTGTACAGTCTATAACACTGGAACCTACCTCTGATGTAGGCGCAGTTATAATTGCTGCACTGCTTCCTGGTGGTGACCAGCAGCTTATCCTCTCCCAGACTGCTGAGGGTGAACACTTCATACCCTGGAACCAGTACCTCCATCTCATGGGGGTACTGGGAGAACTGCTCCACCGGGACCCCTGAGCAGCTGTGCATTATACACAGGGAGTCGTTGTAGTGACGTAGTTCTAGATCGGAAACAGTGTTTAAGATGTGTCCGAACTTGACGTGGGTGGTTACATTGGGCTCCTGGTCATAGACGCCAGTGACCTCACAGTATGACATTTGGGTGGTGTTTCTGCAGTCCTGTGACAGGAGCTGCAGAGCGACCGTTAGATAATAATGGAGACCTTTGTAATGGAAGCTATCCATGTAATGCCGGTGTGATTTCCCAGCAGATTTCACAGCTTTATTAAAGTGTCCTCGGATGAAACCTGTGTAGGCTACTAATGCGATCCCGTGGTTGTCCGTGAACCCGCCCGGAAGCCATTTCTTCAAGCTCCTCTTTTTCAGGTTCCATATTTGATCGGATTCCTTCCAGGCTCTTTGGAAATATCGGCTCCTCTTCATTTCCGTGTTTAAGATATCATCGTCCTCCAAGTGCCGCTGCATGACTTTTCTGCATCCCAAGTACTGGTCATCAAATGCTTCCTCGGCAAGGCCCGGGATCTCCTCCTGACAACCAAACATTTAGGTTAGAAGGGTAATTACGGGAGGATGAAGAGAGTTAATACAACAGAGGATGGACTTTTATCACATTTGGCTCACTGCAGGGGTGGAGTAACCAGCGGCGGATCTAGACTTTTCTTTTATGGGGGGGGGGTTAACAATTAAACCTGCCTCCTCCTCCTCTCTAGTCCTGACTCCTCCCATTTTTAATCATGACTCCTCCCCTTTCCAATACTGTCTCCTGCAGGCCCTGCACACCACTACACTATGTCATAGGAACAGCAGTGTCACTAGGGGTGGTGTCACCTAGTAAGTTCCGCACCCCCCTAGTGACACCGCTGATCCATGTACAGCAGGAATAACATATTCAAAATACATTTTTACAGCATTGTAGAATAGACAGCTCGTTGTACAATTGAAATTCCCTCATGCAGGCCCCGTTATGTGGGAGTGGGGTTGGGCAACTTACTTTTCCTGCCCAGTACATGTTGCTGTGGTGTAATGGCAGACAGTGCAGGTTTATGCCAATGTGCTGGTAAAACTGAACCTAAAGAGCCTTTAGTTCATCCCAATTGTCAAGCACATGGATGGATGTAACCTGATGGACAATATTCTCATTCTCATCTAGGTACTCGCTGATAGGATTTTTCATCCAGACCCATCAATCACTGATCTGATTTAATTTTGGAAAACCATTATGGGGGCAACACCAGGGACTATTTTGGTACAAAGGGACCTAAATGGCATACATGCCTACTCTCCCAATTTTTCGGGTAACCCCCCGCACCCCCGGAAGAGTAGGCATGTCTCCCGCATCCCGCCCACTTCCTAGTGAAGTGGGCAGCAGGATGGGGAGATTTTACCTGGAATTTTTGGGTCCAAAGGGAAGTGGCGGGGCTAAATGGTGCAAATCGTGTCATTTATCCACGCCCCCTTCTCACTGGGTTTTCTGTAAAGGGGTGGGGCCTGATGATGACTATCATCTGGCCCCGCCCACTGAAGAGGAGTGCAGCAGGTCCCCTCCTGCTGCTCCCGGGAAGCTGCCCAGGAATGTCGGTGAGTAGGGTAAGTGGTCAAGAAGACACCTATCTGACTAACTTTAGGCTGCGGACACACCAGTGTTAAAACTTTAAGGGTAAGATGTGTTTTTAAATCAAGCACATTATGAATAGAAGTTAATATAAAAATTAACGTAGTAAATAAGACAACATGTTAATGTTTGCGTTTTTACATGTATTGAACTTGCTGTGCTGTGTGGTTTTATTTTTTAATGCTTATTAGGCCTGATTTAGATCTGGATGCAAATGACCATTCATGCAGATTGAGCGATTGGAATCTAGAATTTGGCCATACATATAATATACATTTACTGTTTGAGGATGATCAAATCTCTTTAAGAAGTAATTGCCATACAGTATACTGATCAGTGATCAAAGCCGATCCACCAACCACAGCAGCTGCTGATAGTATGAGAGGTCAGTGTTAGCGACTGTACAATAGAAAGAAACATTGGGTGAACGTCTGAGAAGTAACTTGTGGAACCAAAAGTTGTGGAACTACAAGTCCCAGATGGAGCTGCACAGAGCGGATACCCTATGTTGGGGTGGGAGGGCACCCTGGATGGGCAGATTGCAAGGAGAGGGAGGGTGCTGCGGGCATTACACTTACCTACACATGAATTATGCTCCACTGCTCCAGTACCCCGCTGTGAAGTGTCAATTTAAGAGAACAACTGCCTGTAATGATGCTGGACAGCCAGTGATGACATCACTGATCCGGAGCCAGCTCATCTACCACCAGTGACCGTCACAGCACCAGCACTGACTCGGAATGGCGCACTCTGTTCAACCTCTTCCTAACTCAGAGTCAGCGCAGAGGCGGCTCCTTCCTTTTCGCGCTTTACAGTCCACACACATACAGCACGCGCATGGTACACGTGAGGGACGCGGTCACATGCCGGCCAATGCGATGGAATCAACTAAGTGAGCCACAAGCAAAGGGGTGTGTTTACATCTTCCCCGTTCTCCTCCAAACTTGGACTGCCGGCTTTTCCATTGGCAGTTGATACACACTGTGCTACGGGGGGCGATCGCCCCCTCTGGATCCGCCACTGGGAATAACAGAGGAGGTGGTCCAGGAGCAGCCTACCGTGCGGGCCATCCTCTCATTAGGGTATAATCCGAGGATACCCCCTGATACTGTGCCAGTCTACTGCACATCTCCAGGAACTTGGCATCTGCGCCATTTTCCTGGTGATTACTCTACTGCGGGCCGACCAACAGGAAAGTATTGTCTATGGGAGCAGGGGGTGTGTGGGGGGGTGCCTCTGTGGACCTAGGGGCCCATGTGCGGCACATACACTAATAGTTCACAGTGGGCCTGATGGAGATTGAGTTATGCCTAAATGGAGGCAGTGCTGTGCATTCTGCGTCATTCGGCTTTGCGCCCTAAAGGTATAATGCATTTATTTGTGGTTTTACAAAGAGACGGTGGACACAAAATGATGCATTTCTTATAGAAACACTTAATATTAGCCCCCTCCCTCCCCATGGACCCTGCGATTCCTGACATTATGCCACCCATGCACCCCATCTCACTGCAGGGGAGAGGTACCGAGCCTGGGAGAAAGATAAAGTGAAGAAATTGCCCAAAGCATCCAATCAGCTTCTGTCATCTCAAAGACTGTGCTAGATAAATGACAGGTAGAAGCTGATTGGCTGCTTTGGGACTTCATCTGTCTCCAAGACTCCAGGATGTCGAAACTGGATTATTGGCTGAGACAAGATCAGTTTAAAATTGAATCGCAGCGACACCATCTTGTGACTGGCCGCAAGATGCCATTTTGCGAAACGGCCACCTAAGCGCCATTTTAGATAAACTCACACTTTAGTACATGTGGCGCTAATACTATTAGCATCATGCGAATGCATCTGTGACCATCGCCATAAGTTACGGCGATTCACCAAAAGCCTATTTCATGACTTTACGTATTATAAAGGATATAGGACCTCATTCAGAGCCGCTCGTAAGCGGCTGCTCATTCGTTCCGAGCGATGTTCGCACATCTGCGCATGCATACGGATTGTAATCCGCATGCGCGAACCAGTCAGTGCGGCCGAAAATCGTGTGCTCGCTAAATAGCGAATGCCTGCTAATTTGAGTGACAGGAGGAGGCGTATGTGGGTGGTAACAGGGGAAGGTGCTTGAAAACGGGGAGTGGAATTCCGAACGCGGGCGTGCTTAAAGGTCAAAATGGGCATTTTAAGGGTGTGCATAATTAATAAAGCAGCATCATCGACCACGTCACTTGGTTGTTTTATAGTCAGAACTGCTCGCATGATTGCGGTAGGAAAAACCAACCACAAGAATAGCGAGCAGTTCAGACGCTGTTCGATGTACTCGATTAATCTATTAAATAGCGGACATGACGTATGATGCGAGCGGCCATGGGGCGTATTTTTCAAAATTACGACCGCATGTTTTGTTCGCTCGTTCAGACATAGAGGCGGCAACAGACCGCAAAGAGCGAACGGTTCATTTAAATAGCCACCCCCTTTTTCTGAACGAGCGAGCGCAAATAGCGTACGGGTCTGAATCAGACCCATATTTCAGAAATGGCTTTACAGTATGTCAACATTTGATTGCATTAGATGAATAGAGCAAGTGGCCACGTGACAACTAGCTTGTGTAGATAAGCTTCCTGGATAGTGTTTGACCTCACTACAGGTGGTCTGGCTCAAATACACACCTTACATTAGCAAGCTTCCTGCAATGACATGATTTCAAAGACTAGAGTGTCATCTTAGGTCTGTCTCTTGTAGCTGGGCTATTTGCATTTCACACAAGAGACTGGGAGAATAAAGAGTTTTTCTTTTGAAGCCTGGGACAGATGGGGGGGGGGACTGCTGACAGAGTGGGCATGTGGAACTATCTGGCTCAGCATGTCACACTGCTAAGATGTTCACTTAGTGAGAGTTAAGTGCACCCTTCCTCATACACACATTAATACGTCTTTATATCAAACCCCGAATACTCACACATTACATATTCACACATAAGGTTTAATAAGATTTAAAGTATATGATTTAAGTTGGTTCAGTTAGTTTAAATGCTGAGGAATAAAGATATATGATAACTAAGGTTTTATATATACTAGGAAAGTCATGTTTGGGTTCATACTGATGCATACTCTTTCAACAGAATTCCGGTACTATCGGTGTGGCGATCGCATCATGCATTCTCAACTTATGGACCGCAGAGACTACAAGCAACAAAATGTATATTTTATGAACAACTGTTAGGATGCAGCATTGGGGGTGGGAAGGGAGGACCCCCAGCTGTTAGAGGCAGGGAGAGTCTATTTGAACCAGCCTGTTAAATGCTCTGTAACAGATGCTTCTCCCCAAGGAACCAATGACATCAGCAACAAACTCCTCTATTGTCCGGTCTATTCTGGGGGGGGGGGTATAAAAATGTGTGCTCAAACGCTGGGTTCTTAGTTTTCTTGCTGAATGCGGAATGACGAGGGGTCTCTTGCTGATGCCTATCACCAGGTCCGGAAGCACTGCATATGTATACTGTACTTGGGTCTGTATAAATCCTTTGCGTCTAATTGTGTCTGGATCAATAGCGTGTAACTGACTGTACTTTTACTTGAATAATACTTGTGCTTTGGAACCACAGATTCCAGGTCTAAGTCTTTATCTACTGTATGACTGCGTACGCAAATTAGCGTCATCCTTAGAAGGTATAGGCAGGATATTAGAAGGTATAGGAAGGTGTATATAGAGGTTCATTTAAATATCGTCAAGGATAATAAGACAGCAATTATTATCCATGTAAATGAAGAGTTCTCTGTAAGATAAGATAGGGAATGCCATTAATTTTGTGCTCATTTGTATTTTTATTACGCCAAACCACTAAGCCTGGACCCAAGTAACTATGCAAGTCACATGCCACACCTCGGCCTTATTGGCGGAGCTTTCACTGATAAATACTACTTTATTCTGGCCCAATTCCTGGTCCAAACACTTGCCTACTATCCCGGAATGGCCGGGTGGCTCCCAAGAATCGGATGGCACTCCAGGCCACCTGGAAAAGGAGGGAAAGTCTCCTGCACCCACCTCTGGTCCCCCCACAGTCACCCACTTACAAAGCACAAGTAAGCGGTCCCTATAGAGCAATGACGGGGATCATCGTAGTCCCACTCTCCACTAGTATATTATCTCGGCACTGTATAGCAGGGGGCAGGTGCCAAGATAACACGATTGTACCTGCACAGCCCACCTATGTGCCTGCCATGCCCCCTCTAGGTTGCCCTGGCCTAGAGGGGGTGTGGCAGTGGGCAGAAAAGTTGGTAAGTATGGATTAGGGAAGAAATCCTTGCCTCACTGCTGTGATGTGAGGGGAGGAAGTGACGAGAGAGCTGTCAGAGAGAAGAGTCACCCCGTCCAGGGCTCACCAGCAGCTGGTAGCATCAGGGCCTGTGATGATCAATTTATCATCACATAACACACAAATATCATTCAGCGATCCACACCTGTGTGTCTGTGGGAATCAATGCATTTTTCATTACACTAGGTAAGTGCCAGTTCATTTTAATCAGAAATCCATTCTAACAAGGCGTCCTTATGGCAAGGTGCTCCATCATGCTGGAAAAGGCATTGCTCATCACCAAACTGTTCTTGGATGGTTGGGAGAAGTTGCTCTTGGAGGATGTTTTGCTACCATTCTTTATTCATGTCTGTGTTCTTAGGCAAAATTGTGAGTGAGCCCCCTCCCTTGGCTGAGAAACAACCCCACACATGGCTGGTCTCAGGATGCTTTACTGTTGGCATGACACAGGACTGATGGAGCACCTTGCCATAAGGCAAAAGTGATAACTAAGTGGCTCGGGGAACAAAACATCAAAATTTTCGGTCTATGACCAGGAAACTCCCCAGACCTTAATCCCATTAAGAACTTGTGGTCAATCCTCAAGAGGCTGGTGGACAACCAAAAACCCACAAATTCTGACAAACTCCAAGGATTGATAGGCCATCAGTCAGTATGTGGCCCAGAAGTTGATTGCCAGGGCGAATTGCAGACATCTTGAAAAAGAAGGGTCAACACTGCAAATATTGACTCTTTCCATAAACTTAATGTAATTGTCATTAAAAGCCTTTGATGATTATGAAATGCTTGTAATATTACTTCAGTATACCATAGTAACATCTGACAAAAAGGTCTAAAAACACTGAAGCAGCAAACTTTTTGAAATCCAATACTTGTGTCATTCTCAACTTTTGGCCATGGCTGTAGAGGATGAAAAGGGTGTGTGGTTTTGTGACAAAGTAATGCCCCTTGTTAACACATTATGCCACACATTAATGACCCTTATAACACATTATGCCACACATTAATGACCCTTATAATACAATATGCCACAGTAATACCCTTATAACATGTTATGCCACACAGTAATGTTCCTTACAACACATTATGCAACACAGTAATGCCCCTTATACATTAAGCAACAGTAATGCCCCTTATTAATTAAGCTACAGTAATGCCCCTTATACATATATGCCAAAGTATTGCCCCTTATACATTTATGCCACAGTTAAGCCCCATATACATTATCCCACAGTTAAGCCCCTTACACATTATGTCACAGTAATGCCCCTTACACATTATGTCACAGTAATGCCCCTTACACATTATGTCACAGTAATGCCCCTTACACATTATGTCACAGTAAGGCTCCTTACACATTATGTCACAGTAATGCCCCTTACACATTATGTCACAGTAAGGCTCCTTACACATTATGTCACAGTAATGCCCCTTACACATTATACCACAGTAATGCCCCTTACACATTATGTCACAGTAAGGCCCCTTACACATTATGGGCCTGATTCAGACCCACTCGCGAGTGGCTGTCCGCTCGCAAGTGGGTCGATGTTCTGGACTGAGCATGCGCACGACGGAGGGATGAGATAGTAGTACTGCCATGTGATAGGCATCCTCAGGGGATGATGGGACAGTAGTACTGCCATGTGATAGGCATCCTCAGGGGGAAGATGAGACAGTAGTACTGTGATGTGATAGGGGATGATGAGACAGTAGTACTGTGATGTGATAGGGGATGATGAGACTGCAGTACTGTGATGTGATAGTCAGGGGGATGATGAGACAGTAGTACTGTGATGTGATAGTAAGGGGGATGATGAGATAGTAGTGCTGTGATGTGATAGGGGGATGAGGAGACAGTAGTAATGTGATGTGATAGAGGGATGATGAGACAGTAGTACTGTGATGTGATAGGGGGATGATGAGACAGTAGTACTGTGATGTGATTGCCAGGGGGATGATGAGACAGTAGTACTGTGATGTGATTGTAAGGGGGATGATGAGACAGTAGTACTGTGATGTGATTGTCAGGGGGATGATGAGACAGTAGTGCTGTGATGTGATAGTCAAGGGGATGATGAGACAGTAGTACTGCCATATGACTGGTATCCTCAGGGGGATGATGAGATAGTAGTACTCCCATGTGATAGGCATCCTCAGGGGGATGATGAGACAGTAGTACTGTGATGTGATAGTCAGGGGGATGATGAGACAGTAGTACTGTGATGTGATAGTCAAGGGGATGATGAGACAGTAGTACTGCCATGTGACAGGTATCCTCACGGGGATGATGATACAGTAGTACTGCCATGTGATAGGCATCCTCAGGGGGAAGATGAGACAGTAGAACTGCCATGTGATAGTCAGGGGGATGATGAGACGGTAGTACTGTGATGTGACAGTTAGGAGGATGATGAGACAGTAGTACTGTGATGTGATAGTCAGGGGGATGATGAGACAGTAGTACTGTGATGTGATAGGGGGAAGATGAGACAGTAGTACTGTGATGTGATAGTCAGGGGGATGATGAGACAGTAGTACTGTGATGTGATAATCAGGGGGATGATGAGACAGTAGTACTGTGATGTGATAGAGGGATGATGAGACAGTAGTACTGTGATGTGATAGTCAGGGGGATGATGAGACAGTAGTACTGTGATGTGATAGTCAGGGGGATGATGAGACAGTAGTACTGTGATGTGATAGTCAGGGGGATGATGAGATAGTAGTACTGTGATGTGATAGTCAGGGGAATGATAAGACAGTAGTACTGTGATGTGATAGGGGATGATGAGACAGTAGTACTGTGATGTGATAGTCAGGGGAATGATGAGACAGTAGTACTGTGATGTGATAGTCAGGGGGATGATGAGACAGTAGTACTGTGATGTGATAGTCAGGGGGATGGTGAGACAGTAGTACTGTGATGTGATAGTCAGGGGGATGATGAGACAGTAGTACTGTGATGTGATAGGGGATGATGAGACAGTAGTACTGTGATGTGATAGAGTGATGATGAGACAGTAGTACTGTGATGTGATAGGGGATGATGAGACAGTAGTACTGTGATGTGATAGTGAGGGGGATGATGAGACAGCAGTAATGTGATGTGATAGGGGATGATGAAACAGTAGTACTGTGACGTGATAGTCAGGGGGATGATGAGACAGTAGTACTGTGATGTGATAGGGGATGATGAGACTGTAGTACTGTGATGTGATAGTCAGGGGGATGATGAGACAGTAGTACTGTGATGTAATAGTAAGGGGGATGATGAGATAGTAGTGCTGTGATGTGATAGGGGGATGAGGAGACAGTAGTAATGTGATGTGATAGAGGGATGATGAGACAGTAGTACTGTGATGTGATTGTCCGGGGGATGATGAGACAGTAGTACTGTGATGTGATTGTCAGGGGGATGATGAGACAGTAGTACTGTGATGTGAAAGGGAGATGATGAGACAGTAGTACTGTGATGTGATTGTCAGGGGGATGATGAGACAGTAGTTCTGTGATGTGATTGTCAGGGGGATGATGAGACAGTAGTACTGCCATGTGACAGGTATCCTCACGGGGATGATGAGATAGTAGTACTCCCATGTGATAGGCATCCTCAGGGGGATGATGAGACAGTAGTACTGTGATGTGATAGTCAGGGGGATGATGAGATAGTAGTACTGTGATGTGATAGGGAATGATGAGACAGTAGTACTGTGATGTGATAGTGAGGGGGATGATGAGACAGTAGTAATGTGATGTGATAGGGGATGATGAAACAGTAGTACTGTGATGTGATAGTCAGGGGGATGATGAGACAGTAGTAATGTGATGTGATAGTCAGGGGGATGATGAGACAGTAGTTCTGTGATGTGATAGGGGATGATGAGACAGTAGTACTGTGATGTGATAGTGAGGGGGATGATGAGACAGTAGTAATGTGATGTGATAGGGGATGATGAAACAGTAGTACTGTGATGTGATAGTCAGGGGGATGATGAGACAGTAGTACTGTGATGTGATAGGGGATGATGAGACTGTAGTACTGTGATGTGATAGTCAGGGGGATGATGAGACAGTAGTACTGTGATGTGATAGTAAGGGGGATGATGAGATAGTAGTGCTGTGATGTGATAGGGGGATGAGGAGACAGTAGTAATGTGATGTGATAGAGGGATGATGAGACAGTAGTACTGTGATGTGATAGGGGGATGATGAGACAGTAGTACTGTGATGTGATTGTCAGGGGGATGATGAGACAGTAGTACTGTGATGTGATTGTCAGGTGGATGATGAGACAGTAGTACTGTGATGTGATTGTCAGGGGGATGATGAGACAGTAGTACTGTGATGTGATAGTCAAGGGGATGATGAGACAGTACTGCCATGTGAGAGGTATCCTCAGGGGGATGATGAGATAGTAGTACTCCCATGTGATAGGCATCCTCAGGGGGATGATGAGACAGTAGTACTGTGATGTGATAGTCAGGGGGATGATGAGACAGTAGTACTGTGATGTGATAGTCAGGGGGATGATGAGACAGTAGTACTGCCATGTGACAGGTATCCTCACGGGGATGATGAGATAGTAGTACTCCCATGTGATAGGCATCCTCAGGGGGATGATGAGACAGTAGTACTGTGATGTGATAGTCAGGGGGATGATGAGATAGTAGTACTGCCCTGTGATAGGCATCCTCAGGGGGATGATGAGACAGTAGTACTGTGATGTGATAGTCAAGGGGATGATGAGACAGTAGTACTGTATGTGATAGTCAGGGGGATGATGAGACAGTAGTACTGCCATGTGACAGGTATCCTCACGGGCATGATGATACAGTAGCACTGCCATATGACAGGTATCCTCAGGGGGATGATGAGACAGTAGTACTGCCATGTGATAGGCTTCCTCAGGGGGATGATGAGACAGTAGTACTGCCATGTGATAGTCAGGGGGATGATGAGATGGTAGTACTGTGATGTGATAGTCAGGAGGAAGATGAGACAGTAGTACTGTGATGTGATAGTCAGGGGGATGATGAGACAGTAGTAATGTGATGTGATAGAGGGATGATGAGACAGTAGCACTGTGATGTGATAGTCAGGGGGATGATGAGACAGTAGTACTGTGATGTGATAGTCAGGGGGATGATGAGACAGTAGTACTGTGATGTGATAGTCAGGGGGATGATGAGACTGTAGTACTGTGATGTGATAATCAGGAGATGATGAGACAGAAGTACTGTGATGTGATAATCAGGGGGATGATGAGACAGTAGTAATGTGATGTGATAGTCAGGGGGATGATGAGACAGTAGTACTGTGATTTGATAGGGGATGATGAGACAGTAGTACTGCCATGTGACAGGTATCCTCACGGGGATGATGATACAGTAGTACTGCCATGTGATAGGCATCCTCAGGGGGAAGATGAGACAGTAGAACTGCCATTTGATAGTCAGGGGGATGATGAGACGGTAGTACTGTGATGTGATAGTTAGGAGGATGATGAGACAGTAGTACTGTGATGTGATAGTCAGGGGGATGATGAGACAGTAGTACTGTGATGTGATAGGGGGATGATGAGACAGTAGTACTGTGATGTGATAGTCAGGGGGATGATGAGACAGTAGTACTGTGATGTGATAGGGGGATGATGAGACAGTAGTACTGTGATGTGATTGTCAGGGGGATGATGAGACAGTAGTACTGTGATGTGATTGTAAGGGGGATGATGAGACAGTAGTACTGTGATGTGATTGTCAAGGGGATGATGAGACAGTAGTACTGTGATGTGATAGTCAAGGGGATGATGAGACAGTAGTACTGCCATGTGACTGGTATCCTCAGGGGGATGATGAGATAGTAGTACTCCCATGTGATAGGCATCCTCAGGGGGATGATGAGACAGTAGTACTGTGATGTGATAGTCAGGGGGATGATGAGACAGTAGTACTGTGATGTGATAGTCAAGGGGATGATGAGACAGTAGTACTGCCATGTGACAGGTATCCTCACGGGGATGATGATACAGTAGTACTGCCATGTGATAGGCATCCTCAGGGGGAAGATGAGACAGTAGAACTGCCATGTGATAGTCAGGGGGATGATGAGACGGTAGTACTGTGATGTGATAGTTAGGAGGATGATGAGACAGTAGTACTGTGATGTGATAGTCAGGGGGATGATGAGACAGTAGTACTGTGATGTGATAGGGGGATGATGAGACAGTAGTACTGTGATGTGATAGAGTGATGATGAGACAGTAGTACTGTGATGTGATAGGGGATGATGAGACAGTAGTACTGTGATGTGATAGAGGGATGATGAGACGGTAGTACTGTGACGTGATAGTGAGGGGGATGATGAGACAGCAGTAATGTGATGTGATAGGGGATGATGAAACAGTAGTACTGTGACGTGATAGTCAGGGGGATGATGAGACAGTAGTACTGTGATGTGATAGGGGATGATGAGACTGTAGTACTGTGATGTGATAGTCACTGGGATGATGAGACAGTAGTACTGTGATGTAATAGTAAGGGGGATGATGAGATAGTAGTGCTGTGATGTGATAGGGGGATGAGGAGACAGTAGTAATGTGATGTGATAGAGGGATGATGAGACAGTAGTACTGTGATGTGATTGTCCAGGGGATGATGAGACAGTAGTACTGTGATGTGATTGTCAGGGGGATGATGAGACAGTAGTACTGTGATGTGAAAGGGAGATGATGAGACAGTAGTACTGTGATGTGATTGTCAGGGGGATGATGAGACAGTAGTTCTGTGATGTGATTGTCAGGGGGATGATGAGACAGTAGTACTGCCATGTGACAGGTATCCTCACGGGGATGATGAGATAGTAGTACTCCCATGTGATAGGCATCCTCAGGGGGATGATGAGACAGTAGTACTGTGATGTGATAGTCAGGGGGATGATGAGATAGTAGTACTGTGATGTGATAGGGGATGATGAGACAGTAGTACTGTGATGTGATAGTGAGGGGGATGATGAGACAGTAGTAATGTGATGTGATAGGGGATGATGAAACAGTAGTACTGTGATGTGATAGTCAGGGGGATGATGAGACAGTAGTAATGTGATGTGATAGTCAGGGGGATGATGAGACAGTAGTACTGTGATGTGATAGTCAGGGGGATGATGAGACAGTAGTAATGTGATGTGATAGTCAGGGGGATGATGAGACAGTAGTTCTGTGATGTGATAGGGGATGATGAGACAGTAGTACTGTGATGTGATAGTGAGGGGGATGATGAGACAGTAGTAATGTGATGTGATAGGGGATGATGAAACAGTAGTACTGTGATGTGATAGTCAGGGGGATGATGAGACAGTAGTACTGTGATGTGATAGGGGATGATGAGACTGTAGTACTGTGATGTGATAGTCAGGGGGATGATGAGACAGTAGTACTGTGATGTGATAGTAAGGGGGATGATGAGATAGTAGTGCTGTGATGTGATAGGGGGATGAGGAGACAGTAGTAATGTGATGTGATAGAGGGATGATGAGACAGTAGTACTGTGATGTGATAGGGGGATGATGAGACAGTAGTACTGTGATGTGATTGTCAGGGGGATGATGAGACAGTAGTACTGTGATGTGATTGTCAGGTGGATGATGAGACAGTAGTACTGTGATGTGATTGTCAGGGGGATGATGAGACAGTAGTTCTGTGATGTGATAGTCAAGGGGATGATGAGACAGTACTGCCATGTGAGAGGTATCCTCAGGGGGATGATGAGATAGTAGTACTCCCATGTGATAGGCATCCTCAGGGGGATGATGAGACAGTAGTACTGTGATGTGATAGTCAGGGGGATGATGAGACAGTAGTACTGTGATGTGATAGTCAGGGTGATGATGAGACAGTAGTACTGTGATGTGATAGTCAGGGGGATGATGAGACAGTAGTACTGTGATGTGATAGGGGATGATGAGACAGTAGTACTGTGATGTGATAGAGTGATGATGAGACAGTAGTACTGTGATGTGATAGGGGATGATGAGACAGTAGTACTGTGATGTGATAGAGGGATGATGAGACGGTAGTACTGTGACGTGATAGTGAGGGGGATGATGAGACAGCAGTAATGTGATGTGATAGGGGATGATGAAACAGTAGTACTGTGACGTGATAGTCAGGGGGATGATGAGACAGTAGTACTGTGATGTGATAGGGGATGATGAGACTGTAGTACTGTGATGTGATAGTCACTGGGATGATGAGACAGTAGTACTGTGATGTAATAGTAAGGGGGATGATGAGATAGTAGTGCTGTGATGTGATAGGGGGATGAGGAGACAGTAGTAATGTGATGTGATAGAGGGATGATGAGACAGTAGTACTGTGATGTGATTGTCCGGGGGATGATGAGACAGTAGTACTGTGATGTGATTGTCAGGGGGATGATGAGACAGTAGTACTGTGATGTGAAAGGGAGATGATGAGACAGTAGTACTGTGATGTGATTGTCAGGGGGATGATGAGACAGTAGTTCTGTGATGTGATTGTCAGGGGGATGATGAGACAGTAGTACTGCCATGTGACAGGTATCCTCACGGGGATGATGAGATAGTAGTACTCCCATGTGATAGGCATCCTCAGGGGGATGATGAGACAGTAGTACTGTGATGTGATAGTCAGGGGGATGATGAGACAGTAGTACTGTGATGTGATAGTGAGGGGGATGATGAGACAGTAGTAATGTGATGTGATAGGGGATGATGAAACAGTAGTACTGTGATGTGATAGTCAGGGGGATGATGAGACAGTAGTAATGTGATGTGATAGTCAGGGGGATGATGAGACAGTAGTACTGTGATGTGATAGTCAGGGGGATGATGAGACAGTAGTAATGTGATGTGATAGTCAGGGGGATGATGAGACAGTTGTTCTGTGATGTGATAGGGGATGATGAGACAGTAGTACTGTGATGTGATAGTGAGGGGGATGATGAGACAGTAGTAATGTGATGTGATAGGGGATGATGAAACAGTAGTACTGTGATGTGATAGTCAGGGGGATGATGAGACAGTAGTACTGTGATGTGATAGGGGATGATGAGACTGTAGTACTGTGATGTGATAGTCAGGGGGATGATGAGACAGTAGTACTGTGATGTGATAGTAAGGGGGATGATGAGATAGTAGTGCTGTGATGTGATAGGGGGATGAGGAGACAGTAGTAATGTGATGTGATAGAGGGATGATGAGACAGTAGTACTGTGATGTGATAGGGGGATGATGAGACAGTAGTACTGTGATGTGATTGTCAGGGGGATGATGAGACAGTAGTACTGTGATGTGATTGTCAGGTGGATGATGAGACAGTAGTACTGTGATGTGATTGTCAGGGGGATGATGAGACAGTAGTACTGTGATGTGATAGTCAAGGGGATGATGAGACAGTACTGCCATGTGAGAGGTATCCTCAGGGGGATGATGAGATAGTAGTACTCCCATGTGATAGGCATCCTCAGGGGGATGATGAGACAGTAGTACTGTGATGTGATAGTCAGGGGGATGATGAGACAGTAGTACTGTGATGTGATAGTCAGGGGGATGATGAGACAGTAGTACTGCCATGTGACAGGTATCCTCACGGGGATGATGAGATAGTAGTACTCCCATGTGATAGGCATCCTCAGGGGGATGATGAGACAGTAGTACTGTGATGTGATAGTCAGGGGGATGATGAGTTAGTAGTACTGCCCTGTGATAGGCATCCTCAGGGGGATGATGAGACAGTAGTACTGTGATGTGATAGTCAAGGGGATGATGAGACAGTAGTACTGTATGTGATAGTCAGGGGGATGATGAGACAGTAGTACTGCCATGTGACAGGTATCCTCACGGGCATGATGATACAGTAGCACTGCCATATGACAGGTATCCTCAGGGGGATGATGAGACAGTAGTACTGCCATGTGATAGGCTTCCTCAGGGGGATGATGAGACAGTAGTACTGCCATGTGATAGTCAGGGGGATGATGAGACGGTAGTACTGTGATGTGATAGTCAGGAGGAAGATGAGACAGTAGTACTGTGATGTGATAGTCAGGGGGATGATGAGACAGTAGTAATGTGATGTGATAGAGGGATGATGAGACAGTAGCACTGTGATGTGATAGTCAGGGGGATGATGAGACAGTAGTACTGTGATGTGATAGTCAGGGGGATGATGAGACAGTAGTACTGTGATGTGATAGTCAGGGGGATGATGAGACTGTAGTACTGTGATGTGATAATCAGGGGATGATGAGACAGTAGTACTGTGATGTGATAATCAGGGGGATGATGAGACAGTAGTAATGTGATGTGATAGTCAGGGGGATGATGAGACAGTAGTACTGTGATTTGATAGGGGATGATGAGACAGTAGTACTGCCATGTGACAGGTATCCTCACGGGGATGATGATACAGTAGTACTGCCATGTGACAGGCATCCTCAGGGGGAAGATGAGAAAGTAGAACTGCCATTTGATAGTCAGGGGGATGATGAGATGGTAGTACTGTGATGTGATAGTTAGGAGGATGATGAGACAGTAGTACTGTGATGTGATAGTCAGGGGGATGATGAGACAGTAGTACTGTGATGTGATAGGGGGATGATGAGACAGTAGTACTGTGATGTGATAGTCAGGGGAATGATGAGACAGTAGTACTGTGATGTGATAGGGGGATGATGAGACAGTAGTACTGTGATGTGATTGTCAGGGGGATGATGAGACAGTAGTACTGTGATGTGATTGTCAGGGGGATGATGAGACAGTAGTACTGTGATGTGATTGTAAGGGGGATGATGAGACAGTAGTACTGTGATGTGATTGTCAAGGGGATGATGAGACAGTTGTACTGTGATGTGATAGTCAAGGGGATGATGAGACAGTAGTACTGCCATGTGACTGGTATCCTCAGGGGGATGATGAGATAGTAGTACTCCCATGTGATAGGCATCCTCAGGGGGATGATGAGACAGTAGTAATGTGATGTGATAGTCAGGGGGATGATGAGACAGTAGTACTGTGATGTGATAGTCAAGGGGATGATGAGACAGTAGTACTGCCATGTGACAGGTATCGTCACGGGGATGATGATACAGTAGTACTGCCATGTGATAGGCATCCTCAGGGGGAAGATGAGACAGTAGAACTGCCATGTGATAGTCAGGGGGATGATGAGACGGTAGTACTGTGATGTGATAGTTAGGAGGATGATGAGACAGTAGTACTGTGATGTGATAGTCAGGGGGATGATGAGACAGTAGTACTGTGATGTGATAGGGGGATGATGAGACAGTAGTACTGTGATGTGATAGTCAGGGGGATGATGAGACAGTAGTACTGTGATGTGATAATCAGGGGGATGATGAGACAGTAGTACTGTGATGTGATAGAGGGATGATGAGACAGTAGTACTGTGATGTGATAGTCAGGGGGATGATGAGACAGTAGTACTGTGATGTGATAGTCAGGGTGATGATGAGACAGTAGTACTGTGATGTGATAGTCAGGGGGATGATGAGATAGTAGTACTGTGATGTGATAGTCAGGGGGATGATGAGACAGTAGTACTGTGATGTGATAGGGGATGATGAGACAGTAGTACTGTGATGTGATAGTCAGGGGGATGATGAGACAGTAGTTCTGTGATGTGATAGTCAGGGGGATGATGAGACAGTAGTACTGTTATGTGATAGTCAGGGGGATGATGAGACAGTAGTACTGTGATGTGATAGTCAGGGGGATGATGAGACAGTAGTACTGTGATGTGATAGGGGATGATGAGACAGTAGTACTGTGATGTGATAGAGTGATGATGAGACAGTAGTACTGTGATGTGAAAGGGGATGATGAGACAGTAGTACTGTGATGTGATAGGGGATGATGAGACAGTAGTACTGTGATGTGATAGTCAGGGGGATGATGAGACAGTAGTACTGTGATGTAATAGTAAGGGGGATGATGAGATAGTAGTGCTGTGATGTGATAGGGGGATGAGGAGACAGTAGTAATGTGATGTGATAGAGTGATGATGAGACAGTAGTACTGTGATGTGATTGTCAGGGGGATGATGAGACAGTAGTACTGTGATGTGATTGTCAGGGGGATGATGAGACAGTAGTACTGTGATGTGATAGGGGGATGATGAGACAGTAGTACTGTGATGTGATTGTCAGGGGGATGATGAGACAGTAGTTCTGTGATGTGATTGTCAGGGGGATGATGAGACAGTAGTACTGTGATTGTCAGGGGGATGATGAGACAGTAGTACTGTGATGTGATAGTCAGGGGGATGATGAGACAGTAGTACTGCCATGTGACAGGAATCCTCACGGGGATGATGATACAGTAGTACTGCCATGTGACAGGTATCCTCAGGGGGATGATGAGATAGTAGTACTCCCATGTGATAGGCATCCTCAGGGGGATGATGAGACAGTAGTACTGTGATGTGATAGTCAGGGGGATGATGAGATAGTAGCACTGTGATGTGATAGGGGATGATGAGACAGTAGTACTGTGATGTGATAGTCAGGGGGATGATGAGATAGTAGTACTGTGATGTGATAGGGGATGATGAGACAGTAGTACTGTGATGTGATAGTGAGGGGGATGATGAGACAGTAGTAATGTGATGTGATAGTCAGGGGGATGATGAGACAGTAGTACTGTGATGTGATAGCCAGGGGGATGATGAGACAGTAGTAATGTGATGTGATAGTCAGGGGGATGATGAGACAGTAGTACTGTGATGTGATAGGGGATGATGAGACAGTAGTACTGTGATGTGATAGTGAGGGGGATGATGAGACAGTAGTAATGTGATGTGATAGGGGATGATGAAACAGTACTACTGTGATGTGATAGTCAGGGGGATGATGAGACAGTAGTACTGTGATGTGATAGGGGATGATGAGACTGTAGTACTGTGATGTGATAGTCAGGGGGATGATGAGACAGTAGTACTGTGATGTGATAGTAAGGGGGATGATGAGATAGTAGTGCTGTGATGTGATAGGGGGATGAGGAGACAGTAGTAAAGTGATGTGATAGAGGGATGATGAGACAGTAGTACTGTGATGTGAAAGGGGGATGATGAAACAGTAGTACTGTGATGTGATTGTCAGGGGGATGATGAGACAGTAGTACTGTGATGTGATTGTCAGGGGGATGATGAGACAGTAGTACTGTGATGTGATTGTCAGGGGGATGATGAGACAGTAGTACTGTGATGTGATAGTCAAGGGGATGATGAGACAGTACTGCCATGTGAGAGGTATCCTCAGGGTGATGATGAGATAGTAGTACTCCCATGTGATAGGCATCCTCAGGGGGATGATGAGACAGTAGTACTGCCATGTGACAGGTATCCTCACGGGGATGATGATACAGTAGTACTGCCATGTGACAGGTATCCTCAGGGGGATGATGAGATAGTAGTACTCCAATGTGATAGGCATCCTCAGGGGGATGATGAGACAGTAGTACTGTGATGTGATAGTCAGGGGGATGATGAGATAGTAGTTCTGCCCTGTGATAGGCATCCTCAGGGAGATGATGAGACAGTAGTACTGTGATGTGATAGTCAGGGGGATGATGAGACAGTAGTACTGTATGTGATAGTCAGGGGGATGATGAGACAGTAGTACTGCCATGTGACAGGTATCCTCACGGGCATGATGATACAATAGCACTGCCATATGACAGGTATCCTCAGGGGGATGATGAGACAGTAGTACTGCCATGTGATAGGCTTCCTCAGGGGGATGATGAGACAGTAGTACTGCCATGTGATAGTCAGGGGGATGATGAGACGGTAGTACTGTGATGTGATAGTCAGGAGGAAGATGAGACAGTAGTACTGTGATGTGATAGTCAGGGGGATGATGAGACAGTAGTAATGTGATGTGATAGAGGGATGATGAGACAGTAGTACTGTGATGTGATTGTCAGCGGGATGATGAGACAGTAGTACTGTGATGTGATAGTCAAGGGGATGATGAGACAGTACTGCCATGTGAGAGGTATCCTCAGGGGGATGATGAGATAGTAGTACTCCCATGTGATAGGCATCTTCAGGGGGATGATGAGACAGTAGTACTGTGATGTGATAGTCAGGGGGATGATGAGACAGTAGTACTGTGATGTGATAGTCAGGGGGATGATGAGACAGTAGTACTGCCATGTGACAGGTATCCTCACGGGGATGATGATACAGTAGTACTGCCATGTGACAGGTATCCTCAGGGGGATGATGAGATAGTAGTACTCCCATGTGATAGGCATCCTCAGGGGGATGATGAGACAGTAGTACTGTGATGTGATAGTCAGGGGGATGATGAGATAGTAGTTCTGCCCTGTGATAGGCATCCTCAGGGGGATGATGAGACAGTAGTACTGTGATGTGATTGTCAGGGGGATGATGAGACAGTAGTACTGTATGTGATAGTCAGGGGGATGATGAGACAGTAGTACTGCCATGTGACAGGTATCCTCACGGGCATGATGATACAGTAGCACTGCCATATGACAGGTATCCTCAGGGGGATGATGAGACAGTAGTACTGCCATGTGATAGGCTTCCTCAGGGGGATGATGAGACAGTAGTACTGCCATGTTATATTCAGGGGGATGATGAGACTGTAGTACTGTGATGTGATAGTCAGGAGGAAGATGAGACAGTAGTACTGTGATGTGATAGTCAGGGGGATGATGAGACAGTAGTAATGTGATGTGATAGAGGGATGATGAGACAGTAGTACTGCCATGTGACAGGTATCCTCAGGGGGATGATGAGACAGTAGTACTGTGATATAATAGTCAGGGGGATGATGAGACAGTAGTACTGTGATGTGATAGTCAGGGGGATGATGAGACTGTAGTACTGTGATGTGATAATCAGGGGATGATGAGACAGTAGTACTGTGATGTGATAATCAGGGGGATGATGAGACAGTAGTAATGTGATGTGATAGTCAGGGGGATGATGGGACAGTAGTACTGTGATTTGATAGGGGATGATGAGACAGTAGTACTGCCATGTGACAGATATCCTCACGGGGATGATGATACAGTAGTACTGCCATGTGATAGGCATCCTCAGGGGGAAGATGAGACAGTAGAACTGCCATGTGATAGTCAGGGGGATGATGAGACGGTAGTACTGTGATGTGATAGTTAGGAGGATGATGAGACAGTAGTACTGTGATGTGATAGTCAGGGGGATGATGAGACAGTAGTACTGTGATGTGATAGGGGGATGATGAGACAGTAGTACTGTGATGTGATAGTCAGGGGGATGATGAGACAATAGTACTGTGATGTGATAGGGGGATGATGAGACAGTAGTACTGTGATGTGATTGTCAGGGGGATGATGAGACAGTAGTACTGTGATGTGATTGTAAGGGGGATGATGAGACAGTAGTACTGTGATGTGATTGTCAGCGGGATGATGAGACAGTAGTACTGTGATGTGATAGTCAAGGGGATGATGAGACAGTAGTACTGCCATGTGACTGGTATCCTCAGGGGGATGATGAGATAGTAGAACTCCCATGTGATAGGCATCCTCAGGGGGAAGATGAGACAGTAGAACTGCCATGTGATAGTCAGGGGGATGATGAGACGGTAGTACTGTGATGTGATACTTAGGAGGATGATGAGACAGTAGTACTGTGATGTGATAGTCAGGGGGATGATGAGACAGTAGTACTGTGATGTGATAGGGGGATGATGAGACAGTTGTACTGTGATGTGATAGTCAGGGGGATGATGAGACAGTAGTACTGTGATGTGATAATCAGGGGGATGATGAGACAGTAGTACTGTGATGTGATAGAGGGATGATGAGACAGTAGTACTGTGATGTGATAGTCAGGGGGATGAAGAGACAGTAGTACTGTGATGTGATAGTCAGGGTGATGATGAGACAGTAGTACTGTGATGTGATAGTCAGGGGGATGATGAGATAGTAGTACTGTGATGTGATAGTCAGGGGGATGATGAGACAGTAGTACTGTGATGTGATAGGGGATGATGAGACAGTAGTACTGTGATGTGATAGTCAGGGGGATGATGAGACAGTAGTTCTGTGATGTGATAGTCAGGGGGATGATGAGACAGTAGTACTGTTATGTGATAGTCAGGGGGATGGTGAGACAGTAGTACTGTGATGTAATAGTCAAGGGGATGATGAGACAGTAGTACTGTGATGTGATAGTGGATGATGAGACAGTAGTACTGTGATGTGATAGAGTGATGATGAGACAGTAGTACTGTGATGTGATAGGGGATGATGAGACAGTAGTACTGTGATGTGATAGAGGGATGATGAGACGGTAGCACTGTGATGTGATAGTGAGGGGGATGATGAGACAGTAGTAATGTGATGTGATAGAGGGATGATGAGACAGTAGTACTGTGATGTGATAGTCAGGGGGATGATGAGACAGTAGTACTGTGATGTGATAGTCAGGGGGATGATGAGACAGTAGTACTGTGATGTGATAGTCAGGGGGATGATGAGACTGTAGTACTGTGATGTGATAATCAGGGGATGATGAGACAGTAGTACTGTGATGTGATAATCAGGGGGATGATGAGACAGTAGTAATGTGATGTGATAGTCAGGGGGATGATGAGACAGTAGTACTGTGATTTGATAGGGGATGATGAGACAGTAGTACTGCCATGTGACAGGTATCCTCACGGGGATGATGATACAGTAGTACTGCCATGTGATAGGCATCCTCAGGGGGAAGATGAGACAGTAGAACTGCCATGTGATAGTCAGGGGGATGATGAAACAGTAGTACTGTGATGTGATAGTCAGGGGGATGATGAGACAGTAGTACTGTGATGTGATAGGGGATGATGAGACAGTAGTACTTTGATTTGATAGGGGATGATGAGACAGTAGTACTGTGATGTGACAGTGAGGGGGATGATGAGACAGTAGTAATGTGATGTGATAGGGGATGATGAAACAGTAGTACTGTGATGTGATAGTCAGGGGGATGATGAGACAGTAGTACTGTGATGTGATAGGGGATGATGAGACAGTAGTACTGTGATGTGATAGTCAGGGGGATGATGAGACAGTAGTACTGTGATGTGATAGTAAGGGGGATGATGAGATAGTAGTGCTGTGATGTGATAGGGGGATGAGGAGACAGTAGTAATGTGATGTGATAGAGGGATGATGAGACAGTAGTACTGTGATGTGATTGTCAGGGGGATGATGAGACAGTAGTACTGTGATGTGATTGTCAGGGGGATGATGTGACAGTAGTACTGTGATGTGATAGTCAAGGGGATGATGAGACAGTAGTACTGCCATGTGACTGGTATCCTCAGGGGGATGATGAGATAGTAGTACTGCCATGTGATAGGCATCCTCAGGGGGAAGATGAGACAGTAGAACTGCCATGTGATAGTCAGGGGGATGATGAGACAGTAGTACTGTGATGTGATAGTTAGGAGGATGATGAGACAGTAGTACTGTGATGTGATAGTCAGGGGGATGATGAGACAGTAGTACTGTGATGTGATAGGGGGATGATGAGACAGTAGTACTGTGATGTGATAGTCAGGGGGATGATGAGACAGTAGTACTGTGATGTGATAGTCAAGGGGATGATGAGACAGTAGTACTGCCATGTGACAGGTATCCTCACGGGGATGATGATACAGTAGTACTGCCATGTGATAGGCATCCTCAGGGGGAAGATGAGACAGTAGAACTGCCATGTGATAGTCATGGGGATGATGAGACAGTAGTACTGTGATGTGATAGTTAGGAGGATGATGAGACAGTAGTCCTGTGATGTGATAGTCAGGGGGATGATGAGACAGTAGTACTGTGATGTGATAGGGGGATGATGAGACAGTAGTACTGTGATGTGATAGTCAGGGGGATGATGAGACAGTAGTACTGTGATGTGATAGGGGGATGATGAGACAGTAGTACTGTGATGTGATTGTCAGGGGGATGATGAGACAGTAGTACTGTGATGTGATTGTAAGGGGGATGATGAGACAGTAGTACTGTGATGTGATTGTCAGGGCGATGATGAGACAGTAGTACTGTGATGTGATAGTCAAGGGGATGATGAGACAGTAGTACTGCCATGTGACTGGTATCCTCAGGGGGATGATGAGACAGTAGTACTGTGATGTGATTGTCAGGGGGATGATGAGACAGTAGTACTGTGATGTGATTGTCAGGGGGATGATGAGACAGTAGTACTGTGATGTGATAGTCAGGGGGATGATGAGATAGTAGTACTGTGATGTGATAGTCAGGGGGATGATGAGACAGTAGTACTGTGATGTGATAGGGGATGATGAGACAGTAGTACTGTGATGTGATAGTCAGGGGGATGATGAGACAGTAGTACTGTGATGTGATAGTCAGGGGGATGATGAGACAGTAGTACTGTGATGTGATAGTCAGGGGGATGGTGAGACAGTAGTACTGTGATGTGATAGTCAGGGGGATGATGAGACAGTAGTACTGTGATGTGATAGGGGATGATGAGACAGTAGTACTGTGATGTGATAGAGTGATGATGAGACAGTAGTACTGTGATGTGATAGGGGATGATGAGACAGTAGTACTGTGATGTGATAGAGGGATGATGAGACGGTAGTACTGTGATGTGATAGTGAGGGGGATGATGAGACAGTAGTAATGTGATGTGATAGGGGATGATGAAACAGTAGTACTGTGATGTGATAGTCAGGGGGATGATGAGACAGTAGTACTGTGATGTGATAGGGGATGATGAGACTGTAGTACTGTGATGTGATAGTCAGGGGGATGATGAGACAGTAGTACTGTGATGTAATAGTAAGGGGGATGATGAGATAGTAGTGCTGTGATGTGATAGGGGGATGAGGAGACAGTAGTAATGTGATGTGATAGAGGGATGATGAGATAGTAGTACTGTGATGTGATTGTCAGGGGGATGATGAGACAGTAGTACTGTGACGTGATTGTCAGGGGGATGATGAGACAGTAGTACTGTGATGTGATAGGGGGATGATGAGACAGTAGTACTGTGATGTGATTGTCAGGGGGATGATGAGACAGTAGTTCTGTGATGTGATTGTCAGGGGGATGATGAGACAGTAGTACTGTGATGTGATTGTCAGGGGGATGATGAGACAGTAGTACTGTGATGTGATAGTCAGGGGGATGATGAGACAGTAGTACTGTGATGTGATAATCAGGGGGATGATGAGACAGTAGTACTGTGATGTGATAGAGGGATGATGGGACAGTAGTACTGTGATGTGATAGTCAGGGGGATGATGAGACAGTAGTACTGTGATGTGATAGTCAGGGTGATGATGAGACAGTAGTACTGTGATGTGATAGTCAGGGGGATGATGAGATAGTAGTACTGTGATGTGATAGTCAGGGGGATGATGAGACAGTAGTACTGTGATGTGATAGGGGATGATGAGACAGTAGTACTGTGATGTGATAGTCAGGGGGATGATGAGACAGTAGTTCTGTGATGTGATAGTCAGGGGGATGATGAGACAGTAGTACTGTTATGTGATAGTCAGGGGGATGGTGAGACAGTAGTACAGTGATGTGATAGTCAGGGGGATGATGAGACAGTAGTACTGTGATGTGATAGGGGATGATGAGACAGTAGTACTGTGATGTGATAGAGTGATGATGAGACAGTAGTACTGTGATGTGATAGGGGATGATGAGACAGTAGTACTGTGATGTGATAGAGGGATGATGAGACGGTAGCACTGTGATGTGATAGTGAAGGGGATGATGAGACAGTAGTAATGTGATGTGATAGGGGATGATGAAACAGTAGTACTGTGATGTGATAGTCAGGGGGATGATGAGACAGTAGTACTGTGATGTGATAGGGGATGATGAGACTGTAGTACTTTGATGTGATAGTCAGGGGGATGATGAGACAGTAGTACTGTGATGTAATAGTAAGGGGGATGATGAGATAGTAGTGCTGTGATGTGATAGGGGGATGAGGAGACAGTAGTAATGTGATGTGATAGAGGGATGATGAGACAGTAGTACTGTGATGTGATTGTCAGGGGGATGATGAGACAGTAGTACTGTGATTGTCAGGGGGATGATGAGACAGTAGTACTGTGATGTGATAGTCAGGGGGATGATGAGACAGTAGTACTGCCATGTGACAGGAATCCTCACGGGGATGATGATACAGTAGTACTGCCATGTGACAGGTATCCTCAGGGGGATGATGAGATAGTAGTACTCCCATGTGATAGGCATCCTCAGGGGGATGATGAGACAGTAGTACTGTGATGTGATAGTCAGGGGGATGATGAGATAGTAGTACTGTGATGTGATAGGGGATGATGAGACAGTAGTACTGTGATGTGATAGTGAGGGGGATGATGAGACAGTAGTAATGTGATGTGATACGGGATGATGAAACAGTAGTACTGTGATGTGATAGTCAGGGGGATGATGAGACAGTAGTAATGTGATGTGATAGTCAGGGGGATGATGAGACAGTAGTACTGTGATGTGATAGTCAGGGGGATGATGAGACAGTAGTAATGTGATGTGATAGTCAGGGGGATGATGAGACAGTCGTACTGTGATGTGATAGGGGATGATGAGACAGTAGTACTGTGATGTGATAGTGAGGGGGATGATGAGACAGTAGTAATGTGATGTGATAGGGGATGATGAAACAGTAGTACTGTGATGTGATAGTCAGGGGGATGATGAGACAGTAGTACTGTGATGTGATAGGGGATGATGAGACTGTAGTACTGTGATGTGATAGTCAGGGGGATGATGAGACAGTAGTACTGTGATGTGATAGTAAGGGGGATGATGAGATAGTAGTGCTGTGATGTGATAGGGGGATGAGGAGACAGTAGTAATGTGATGTGATAGAGGGATGATGAGACAGTAGTACTGTGATGTGATAGTGGGATGATGAGACAGTAGTACTGTGATGTGATTGTCAGGGGGATGATGAGACAGTAGTACTGTGATGTGATTGTCAGGGGGATGATGAGACAGTAGTACTGTGATGTGATTGTCAGGGGGATGATGAGACAGTAGAACTGTGATGTGATAGTCAAGGGGATGATGAGACAGTACTGCCATGTGAGAGGTATCCTCAGGGGGATGATGAGATAGTAGTACTCCCATGTGATAGGCATCCTCAGGGGGATGATGAGACAGTAGTACTGCCATGTGACAGGTATCCTCACGGGGATGATGATACAGTAGTACTGCCATGTGACAGGTATCCTCAGGGGGATGATGAGATAGTAGTACTCCCATGTGATAGGCATCCTCAGGGGGATGATGAGACAGTAGTACTGTGATGTGATAGTCAGGGGATGATGAGATAGTAGTACTGCCCTGTGATAGGCATCCTCAGGGAGATGATGAGACAGTAGTACTGTGATGTGATAGTCAGGGGGATGATGAGACAGTGGTACTGTATGTGATAGTCAGGGGGATGATGAGACAGTAGTACTGCCATGTGACAGGTATCCTCACGGGCATGATGATACAATAGCACTGCCATATGACAGGTATCCTCAGGGGGATGATGAGACAGTAGTACTGCCATGTGATAGGCTTCCTCAGGGGGATGATGAGACAGTAGTACTGCCATGTGATAGTCAGGGGGATGATGAGACGGTAGTACTGTGATGTGATAGTCAGGAGGAAGATGTGACAGTAGCACTGTGATGTGATAGTCAGGGGGATGATGAGACAGTAGTAATGTGATGTGATAGAGGGATGATGAGACAGTAGTACTGTGATGTGATAGTCAGGGGGTTGATGAGACAGTAGTACTGTGATGTGATAGTCAGGGGGATGATGAGACAGTAGTACTGTGATGTGATTCAGGGGGATGATGAGACAGTAGTACTGTGATGTGATAATCAGGGTATGATGAGACAGTTGTACTGTGATGTGATAATCAGGGGGATGATGAGACAGTAGTAATGTGATGTGATAGTCAGGGGGATGATGAGACAGTAGTACTGTGATTTGATAGGGGATGATGAGACAGTAGTACTGTGATGTGATAGTGAGGGGGATGATGAGACAGTAGTAATGTGATGTGATAGGGGATGATGAAACAGTAGTACTGTGATGTGATAGTCAGGGGGATGATGAGACAGTAGTACTGTGATGTGATAGGGGATGATGAGACAGTAGTACTTTGATTTGATAGGGGATGATGAGACAGTAGTACTGTGATGTGACAGTGAGGGGGATGATGAGACAGTAGTAATGTGATGTGATAGGGGATGATGAAACAGTAGTACTGTGATGTGATAGTCAGGGGGATGATGAGACAGTAGTACTGTGATGTGATAGGGGATGATGAGACAGTAGTACTGTGATGTGATAGTCAGGGGGATGATGAGACAGTAGTACTGTGATGTGATAGTAAGGGGGATGATGAGATAGTAGTGCTGTGATGTGATAGGGGGATGAGGAGACAGTAGTAATGTGATGTGATAGAGGGATGATGAGACAGTAGTACTGTGATGTGATTGTCAGGGGGATGATGAGACAGTAGTACTGTGATGTGATTGTCAGGGGGATGATGTGACAGTAGTACTGTGATGTGATAGTCAAGGGGATGATGAGACAGTAGTACTGCCATGTGACTGGTATCCTCAGGGGGATGATGAGATAGTAGTACTGCCATGTGATAGGCATCCTCAGGGGGAAGATGAGACAGTAGAACTGCCATGTGATAGTCAGGGGGATGATGAGACAGTAGTACTGTGATGTGATAGTTAGGAGGATGATGAGACAGTAGTACTGTGATGTGATAGTCAGGGGGATGATGAGACAGTAGTACTGTGATGTGATAGGGGGATGATGAGACAGTAGTACTGTGATGTGATAGTCAGGGGGATGATGAGACAGTAGTACTGTGATGTGATAGTCAAGGGGATGATGAGACAGTAGTACTGCCATGTGACAGGTATCCTCACGGGGATGATGATACAGTAGTACTGCCATGTGATAGGCATCCTCAGGGGGAAGATGAGACAGTAGAACTGCCATGTGATAGTCATGGGGATGATGAGACAGTAGTACTGTGATGTGATAGTTAGGAGGATGATGAGACAGTAGTCCTGTGATGTGATAGTCAGGGGGATGATGAGACAGTAGTACTGTGATGTGATAGGGGGATGATGAGACAGTAGTACTGTGATGTGATAGTCAGGGGGATGATGAGACAGTAGTACTGTGATGTGATAGGGGGATGATGAGACAGTAGTACTGTGATGTGATTGTCAGGGGGATGATGAGACAGTAGTACTGTGATGTGATTGTAAGGGGGATGATGAGACAGTAGTACTGTGATGTGATTGTCAGGGCGATGATGAGACAGTAGTACTGTGATGTGATAGTCAAGGGGATGATGAGACAGTAGTACTGCCATGTGACTGGTATCCTCAGGGGGATGATGAGACAGTAGTACTGTGATGTGATTGTCAGGGGGATGATGAGACAGTAGTACTGTGATGTGATTGTCAGGGGGATGATGAGACAGTAGTACTGTGATGTGATAGTCAGGGGGATGATGAGATAGTAGTACTGTGATGTGATAGTCAGGGGGATGATGAGACAGTAGTACTGTGATGTGATAGGGGATGATGAGACAGTAGTACTGTGATGTGATAGTCAGGGGGATGATGAGACAGTAGTACTGTGATGTGATAGTCAGGGGGATGATGAGACAGTAGTACTGTGATGTGATAGTCAGGGGGATGGTGAGACAGTAGTACTGTGATGTGATAGTCAGGGGGATGATGAGACAGTAGTACTGTGATGTGATAGGGGATGATGAGACAGTAGTACTGTGATGTGATAGAGTGATGATGAGACAGTAGTACTGTGATGTGATAGGGGATGATGAGACAGTAGTACTGTGATGTGATAGAGGGATGATGAGACGGTAGTACTGTGATGTGATAGTGAGGGGGATGATGAGACAGTAGTAATGTGATGTGATAGGGGATGATGAAACAGTAGTACTGTGATGTGATAGTCAGGGGGATGATGAGACAGTAGTACTGTGATGTGATAGGGGATGATGAGACTGTAGTACTGTGATGTGATAGTCAGGGGGATGATGAGACAGTAGTACTGTGATGTAATAGTAAGGGGGATGATGAGATAGTAGTGCTGTGATGTGATAGGGGGATGAGGAGACAGTAGTAATGTGATGTGATAGAGGGATGATGAGATAGTAGTACTGTGATGTGATTGTCAGGGGGATGATGAGACAGTAGTACTGTGACGTGATTGTCAGGGGGATGATGAGACAGTAGTACTGTGATGTGATAGGGGGATGATGAGACAGTAGTACTGTGATGTGATTGTCAGGGGGATGATGAGACAGTAGTTCTGTGATGTGATTGTCAGGGGGATGATGAGACAGTAGTACTGTGATGTGATTGTCAGGGGGATGATGAGACAGTAGTACTGTGATGTGATAGTCAGGGGGATGATGAGACAGTAGTACTGCCATGTGACAGGAATCCTCACGGGGATGATGATACAGTAGTACTGCCATGTGACAGCTATCCTCAGGGGGATGATGAGATAGTAGTACTCCCATGTGATAGGCATCCTCAATGGGATGATGAGACAGTAGTACTGTGATGTGATAGTCAGGGGGATGATGAGATAGTAGTACTGTGATGTGATAGGGGATGATGAGACAGTAGTACTGTGATGTGATAGTGAGGGGGATGATGAGACAGTAGTAATGTGATGTGATAGGGGATGATGAAACAGTAGTACTGTGATGTGATAGTCAGGGGGATGATGAGACAGTAGTAATGTGATGTGATAGTAAGGGGGATGATGGGACAGTAGTACTGTGAAGTGATAGTCAGGGGGATGATGAGACAGTAGTAATGTGATGTGATAGTCAGGGGGATGATGAGACAGTAGTACTGTGATGTGATAGGGGATGATGAGACAGTAGTACTGTAATGTGATAGTGAGGGGGATGATGAGACAGTAGTACTGTGATGTGATACGGGGATGATGAGACAGTAGTACTGTGATGTGATTGTCAGGGGGATGATGAGACAGTAGTACTGTGATGTGATTGTCAGGGGGATGATGAGACAGTAGTACTGTGATGTGATTGTCAGGGGGATGATGTGACAGTAGTACTGTGATGTGATAGTCAAGGGGATGATGAGACAGTAGTACTGCCATGTGACTGGTATCCTCAGGGGGATGATGAGATAGTAGTACTGCCATGTGATAGGCATCCTCAGGGGGAAGATGAGACAGTAGAACTGCCATGTGATAGTCAGGGGGATGATGAGACAGTAGTACTGTGATGTGATAGTTAGGAGGATGATGAGACAGTAGTACTGTGATGTGATAGTCAGGGGGATGATGAGACAGTAGTATTGTGATGTGATAGGGGGATGATGAGACAGTAGTACTGTGATGTGATAGTCAGGGGGATGATGAGACAGTAGTACTGTGATGTGATAGTCAAGGGGATGATGAGACAGTAGTACTGCCATGTGACAGGTATCCTCACGGGGATGATGATACAGTAGTACTGCAATGTGATAGGCATCCTCAGGGGGAAGATGAGACAGTAGAACTGCCATGTGATAGTCATGGGGATGATGAGACAGTAGTACTGTGATGTGATAGTTAGGAGGATGATGAGACAGTAGTACTGTGATGTGATAGTCAGGGGGATGATGAGACAGTAGTACTGTGATGTGATAGGGGGATGATGAGACAGTAGTACTGTGATGTGATAGTCAGGGGGATGATGAGACAGTAGTACTGTGATGTGATAGGGGGATGATGAGACAGTAGTACTGTGATGTGATTGTCAGGGGGATGATGAGACAGTAGTACTGTGATGTGATTGTAAGGGGGATGATGAGACATTAGTACTGTGATGTGATTGTCAGGGCGATGATGAGACAGTAGTACTGTGATGTGCTAGTCAAGGGGATGATGAGACAGTAGTACTGCCATGTGACTGGTATCCTCAGGGGGATGATGAGACAGTAGTACTGTGATGTGATTGTCAGGGGGATGATGAGACAGTAGTACTGTGATGTGATTGTCAGGGGGATGATGAGACAGTAGTACTGTGATGTGATAGTCAGGGGGATGATGAAATAGTAGTACTGTGATGTGATAGTCAGGGGGATGATGAGACAGTAGTACTGTGATGTGATAGGGGATGATGAGACAGTAGTACTGTGATGTGATAGTCAGGGGGATGATGAGACAGTAGTACTGTGATGTGATAGTCAGGGGGATGATGAGACAGTAGTACTGTGATGTGATAGTCAGGGGGATGGTGAGACAGTAGTACTGTGATGTGATAGTCAGGGGGATGATGAGACAGTAGTACTGTGATGTGATAGGGGATGATGAGACAGTAGTACTGTGATGTGATAGAGTGATGATGAGACAGTAGTACTGTGATGTGATAGGGGATGATGAGACAGTAGTACTGTGATGTGATAGAGGGATGATGAGACGGTAGTACTGTGATGTGATAGTGAGGGGGATGATGAGACAGTAGTAATGTGATGTGATAGGGGATGATGAAACAGTAGTACTGTGATGTGATAGTCAGGGGGATGATGAGACAGTAGTACTGTGATGTGATAGGGGATGATGAGACTGTAGTACTGTGATGTGATAGTCAGGGGGATGATGAGACAGTAGTACTGTGATGTAATAGTAAGGGGGATGATGAGATAGTAGTGCTGTGATGTGATAGGGGGATGAGGAGACAGTAGTAATGTGATGTGATAGAGGGATGATGAGATAGTAGTACTGTGATGTGATTGTCAGGGGGATGATGAGACAGTAGTACTGTGATGTGATTGTCAGGGGGATGATGAGACAGTAGTACTGTGATGTGATAGGGGGATGATGAGACAGTAGTACTGTGATGTGATTGTCAGGGGGATGATGAGACAGTAGTTCTGTGATGTGATTGTCAGGGGGATGATGAGACAGTAGTACTGTGATGTGATTGTCAGGGGGATGATGAGACAGTAGTACTGTGATGTGATAGTCAGGGGGATGATGAGACAGTAGTACTGCCATGTGACAGGAATCCTCACGGGGATGATGATACAGTAGTACTGCCATGTGACAGGTATCCTCAAGGGGATGATGAGATAGTAGTACTCCCATGTGATAGGCATCCTCAATGGGATGATGAGACAGTAGTACTGTGATGTGATAGTCAGGGGGATGATGAGATAGTAGTACTGTGATGTGATAGGGGATGATGAGACAGTAGTACTGTGATGTGATAGTGAGGGGGATGATGAGACAGTAGTAATGTGATGTGATAGGGGATGATGAAACAGTAGTACTGTGATGTGATAGTCAGGGGGATGATGAGACAGTAGTACTGTGAAGTGATAGTCAGGGGGATGATGAGACAGTAGTAATGTGATGTGATAGTCAGGGGGATGATGAGACAGTAGTACTGTGATGTGATAGGGGATGATGAGACAGTAGTACTGTGATGTGATAGTGAGGGGGATGATGAGACAGTAGTAATGTGATGTGATAGGGGATAATGAAACAGTAGTACTGTGATGTGATAGTGAGGGGGATGATGAGACAGTAGTACTGTGATGTGATAGGGGATGATGAGACTGTAGTACTGTGATGTGATAGTCAGGGGGATGAAGAGACAGTAGTACTGTGATGTGATAGTAAGGGGGATGATGAGATAGTAGTGCTGTGATGTGATAGGGGGATGAGGAGACAGTAGTAATGTGATGTGATAGAGGGATGATGAGACAGTAGTACTGTGATGTGATAGGGGGATGATGAGACAGTAGTACTGTGATGTGATTGTCAGGGGGATGATGAGACAGTAGTACTGTGATGTGATTGTCAGGGGGATGATGAGACAGTAGTACTGTGATGTGATTGTCAGGGGGATGATGAGACAGTAGTACTGTGATGTGATAGTCAAGGGGATGATGAGACAGTTCATGCCATGTGAGAGGTATCCTCAGGGGGATGATGAGATAGTAGTACTCCCATGTGATAGGCATCCTCAGGGGGATGATGATACAGTAGTACTGCCATGTGACAGGTATCCTCACGGGGATGATGATACAGTAGTACTGCCATGTGACAGGTATCCTCAAGGGGATGATGAGATAGTAGTACTCCCATGTCATAGGCATCCTCAGGGGGATGATGAGACAGTAGTACTGTGATGTGATAGTCAGGGGGATGATGAGACAGTAGTACTGTATGTGATAGTCAGGGGGATGATGAGACAGTAGTACTGCCATGTGACAGGTATCCTCACGGGCATGATGAGACAGTAGCACTGCCATATGACAGGTATCCTCAGGGGGATGATGAGACAGTAGTACTGCCATGTGATAGGCTTCCTCAGGGGGATGATGAGACAGTAGTACTGCCATGTGATAGTCAGGGGGATGATGAGACGGTAGTACTGTGATGTGATAGTCAGGAGGAAGATGAGACAGTAGTACTGTGATGTGATAGTCAGGGGGATGATGAGACAGTAGTAATGTTATGTGATAGAGGGATGATGAGACAGTAGTACTGTGATGTGATAGTCAGGGGGATGATGAGACAGTAGTACTGTGATGTGATAGTCAGGGGGATGATGAGACAGTAGTACTGTGATGTGATAATCAGGGGATGATGAGACAGTTGTACTGTGATGTGATATTCAGGGGGATGATGAGACAGTAGTAATGTGATGTGATAGTCAGGGGGATGATGAGACAGTAGTACTGTGATTTGATAGGGGATGATGAGACAGTAGTACTGTGATGTGATAGTGAGGGGGATGATGAGACAGTAGTAATGTGATGTGATAGGGGATGATGAAACAGTAGTACTGTGATGTGATAGTCAGGGGGATGATGAGACAGTAGTACTGTGATGTGATAGGGGATGATGAGACTGTAGTACTGTGATGTGATAGTCAGGGGGATGATGATACAGTAGTACTGTGATGTGATAGTAAGGGGGATGATGAGATAGTAGTGCTGTGATGTGATAGAGGGATGAGGAGACAGTAGTAATGTGATGTGATTGTCAGGGGGATGATGAGACAGTAGTACTGTGATGTGATTGTCAGGGGGATGATGAGACAGTAGTACTGTGATGTGATTGTCAGGGGGATGATGAGACAGTAGTACTGTGATGTGATAGTCAAGGGGATGATGAGACAGTAGTACTGCCATGTGACTGGTATCCTCAGGGGGATGAAAAGATAGTAGTATTCCCATGTGATAAGCATCCTCAGGGGGATGATGAGACAGTAGTACTGTGATGTGATAGTCAGGGGGATGATGAGACAGTAGTACTGTGATGTGATAGTCAAGGGGATGATGAGACAGTAGTACTGCTATGTGACAGGTATCCTCAGGGGGAAGATGAGACAGTAGAACTGCCATGTGATAGTCAGGGGGATGATGAGACGGTAGTACTGTGATGAGATAGTTAGGAGGATGATGAGACAGTAGTACTGTATGTGATAGTCAGGGGGATGATGAGACAGTAGTACTGCCATGTGACAGGTATCCTCACGGGCATGATGAGACAGTAGCACTGCCATATGACAGGTATCCTCAGGGGGATGATGAGACAGTAGTACTGCCATGTGATAGGCTTCCTCAGGGGGATGATGAGACAGTAGTACTGCCATGTGATAGTCAGGGGGATGATGAGACGGTAGTACTGTGATGTGATAGTCAGGAGGAAGATGAGACAGTAGTACTGTGATGTGATAGTCAGGGGGATGATGAGACAGTAGTAATGTTATGTGATAGAGGGATGATGAGACAGTAGTACTGTGATGTGATAGTCAGGGGGATGATGAGACAGTAGTACTGTGATGTGATAGTCAGGGGGATGATGAGACAGTAGTACTGTGATGTGATAATCAGGGGATGATGAGACAGTTGTACTGTGATGTGATATTCAGGGGGATGATGAGACAGTAGTAATGTGATGTGATAGTCAGGGGGATGATGAGACAGTAGTACTGTGATTTGATAGGGGATGATGAGACAGTAGTACTGTGATGTGATAGTGAGGGGGATGATGAGACAGTAGTAATGTGATGTGATAGGGGATGATGAAACAGTAGCACTGTGATGTGATAGTCAGGGGGATGATGAGACAGTAGTACTGTGATGTGATAGGGGATGATGAGACTGTAGTACTGTGATGTGATAGTCAGGGGGATGATGATACAGTAGTACTGTGATGTGATAGTAAGGGGGATGATGAGATAGTAGTGCAGTGATGTGATAGAGGGATGAGGAGACAGTAGTAATGTGATGTGATTGTCAGGGGGATGATGAGACAGTAGTACTGTGATGTGATTGTCAGGGGGATGATGAGACAGTAGTACTGTGATGTGATTGTCAGGGGGATGATGAGACAGTAGTACTGTGATGTGATAGTCAAGGGGATGATGAGACAGTAGTACTGCCATGTGACTGGTATCCTCAGGGGGATGAAAAGATAGTAGTATTCCCATGTGATAAGCATCCTCAGGGGGATGATGAGACAGTAGTACTGTGATGTGATAGTCAGGGGGATGATGAGACAGTAGTACTGTGATGTGATAGTCAAGGGGATGATGAGACAGTAGTACTGCTATGTGACAGGTATCCTCAGGGGGAAGATGAGACAGTAGAACTGCCATGTGATAGTCAGGGGGATGATGAGACGGTAGTACTGTGATGAGATAGTTAGGAGGATGATGAGACAGTAGTACTGTGATGTGATAGTCAGGGGGATGATGAGACAGTAGTACTGTGATGTGATAGGGGGATGATGAGACAGTAGTACTGTGATGTGATAGTCAGGGGGATGATGAGACAGTAGAACTGTGATGTGATAATCAGGGGGATGATGAGACAGTAGTACTGTGATGTGATAGTCAGGGGGATGATGAGACAGTAGTACTGTGATGTGATAGGGGGATGATGAGACAGTAGTACTGTGATGTGATAGTCAGGGGGATGATGAGACAGTAGTACTGTGATGTGATAGGGGGATGATGAGACAGTAGTACTGTGATGTGATTGTCAGGGGGATGATGAGACAGTAGTACTGTGATGTGATAGTCAGGGGGATGATGAGACAGTAGTACTGTGATGTGATAGGGGGATGATGAGACAGTAGTACTGTGATGTGATTGTCAGGGGGATGATGAGACAGTAGTACTGTTATGTGATTGTAAGGGGGATGATGAGACAGTAGTACTGTGATGTGATTGTCAGCGGGATGATGAGACAGTAGTACTGTGATGTGATAGTCAAGGGGATGATGAGACAGTAGTACTGCCATGTGACTGGTATCCTCAGGGGGATGATGAGATAGTAGTACTCCCATGTGATAGGCATCCTCAGGGGGATGATGAGACAGTAGTACTGTGATGTGATAGTCAGGGGGATGATGAGACAGTAGTACTGTGATGTGATAGTCAAGGGGATGATGAGACAGTAGTACTGCCATGTGACAGGTATCCTCACGGGGATGATGATACAGTAGTACTGCCATGTGATAGGCATCCTCAGGGGGAAGATGAGACAGAGGAACTGCCATGTGATAGTCAGGGGGATGATGAGACGGTAGTACTGTGATATGATAGTTAGTAGGATGATGAGACAGTAGTACTGTGATGTGATAGTCAGGGGGATGATGAGACAGTAGAACTGTGATGTGATAGGGGGATGATGAGACAGTAGTACTGTGATGTGATAGTCAGGGGGATGATGAGACAGTAGTACTGTGATGTGATAATCAGGGGGATGATGAGACAGTAGTACTGTGATGTGAAAGAGGGATGATGGGACAGTAGTACTGTGATGTGATAGTCAGGGGGATGATGAGACAGTAGTACTGTGATGTGATAGTCAGGGTGATGATGAGACAGTAGTACTGTGATGTGATAGTCAGGGGGATGATGAGATAGTAGTACTGTGATGTGATAGTCAGGGGGATGATGAGACAGTAGTACTGTGATGTGATAGGGGATGATGAGACAGTAGTACTGTGATGTGATAGTCAGGGGGATGATGAGACAGTAGTTCTGTGATGTGATAGTCAGGGGGATGATGAGACAGTAGTACTGTTATGTGATAGTCAGGGGGATGGTGAGACAGTAGTACTGTGATGTGATAGTCAGGGGGATGATGAGACAGTAGTACTGTGATGTGATAGGGGATGATGAGACAGTAGTACTGTGATGTGATAGAGTGATGATGAGACAGTAGTACTGTGATGTGATAGGGGATGATGAGACAGTAGTACTGTGATGTGATAGAGGGATGATGAGACGGTAGCACTGTGATGTGATAGTGAGGGGGATGATGAGACAGTAGTAATGTGATGTGATAGAGGGATGATGAGACAGTAGTACTGTGATGTGATAGTCATGGGGATGATGAGACAGTAGTACTGTGATGTGATAGTCAGGGGGATGATGAGACAGTAGTACTGTGATGTGATAGTCAGAGGGATGATGAGACTGTAGTACTGTGATGTGATAATCAGGGGGTGATGAGACAGTAGTACTGTGATGTGATAATCAGGGGGATGATGAGACAGTAGTAATGTGATGTGATTGTCAGGGGGATGATGAGACAGTAGTACTGTGATTTGATAGGGGATGATGAGACAGTAGTACTGCCATGTGACAGGTATCCTCACGGGGATGATGATACAGTAGTACTGCCATGTGATAGGCATCCTCAGGGGGAAGATGAGACAGTAGAACTGCCATGTGATAGTCAGGGGGATGATGAGACGGTAGTACTGTGATGTGATAGTTAGGAGGATGATGAGACAGTATTACTGTGATGTGATAGTCAGCGGGATGATGAGACAGTAGTACTGTGATGTGATAGGGGGATGATGAGACAGTAGTACTGTGATGTGATAGTCAGGGGGATGATGAGACAGTAGTACTGTGATGTGATAGGGGGATGATGAGACAGAAGTACTGTGATGTGATTGTCAGGGGGATGATGAGACAGTAGTACTGTGATGTGATTGTAAGGGGGATGATGAGACAGTAGTACTGTGATGTGATTGTCAGCGGGATGATGAGACAGTAGTACTGTGATGTGATAGTCAAGGGGATGATGAGACAGTAGTACTGCCATGTGACTGGTATCCTCAGGGGGATGTTGAGATAGTAGTACTCCCATGTGATAGGCATCCTCAGGGGGATGATGATACAGTAGTACTGTGATGTGATAGTCAGGGGGATGATGAGACAGTAGTACTGTGATGTGATAGTCAAGGGGATGATGAGACAGTAGTACTGCCATGTGACAGGTATCCTCACGGGGATGATGATACAGTAGTACTGCCATGTGATAGGCATCCTCAGGGGGAAGATGAGACAGTAGAACTGTCATGTGATAGTCAGGGGGATGATGAGACGGTAGTACTGTGATATGATAGTTAGTAGGATGATGAGACAGTAGTACTGTGATGTGATAGTCAGGGGGATGATGAGACAGTAGTACTGTGATGTGATAGGGGGATGATGAGACAGTAGTACTGTGATGTGATAGTCAGGGGGATGATGAGACAGTAGTACTGTGATGTGATAATCAGGGGGATGATGAGACAGTAGTACTGTGATGTGATAGAGGGATGATGGGACAGTAGTACTGTGATGTGATAGTCAGGGGGATGATGAGACAGTAGTACTGTGATGTGATAGTCAGGGTGATGATGAGACAGTAGTACTGTGATGTGATAGTCAGGGGGATGATGAGATAGTAGTACTGTGATGTGATAGTCAGGGGGATGATGAGACAGTAGTACTGTGATGTGATAGGGGATGATGAGACAGTAGTACTGTGATGTGATAGTCAGGGGGATGATGAGACAGTAGTTCTGTGATGTGATAGTCAGGGGGATGATGAGACAGTAGTACTGTTATGTGATAGTCAGGGGGATGGTGAGACAGTAGTACTGTGATGTGATAGTCAGGGGGATGATGAGACAGTAGTACTGTGATGTGATAGGGGATGATGAGACAGTAGTACTGTGATGTGATAGTCAAGGGGATGATGAGACAGTAGTACTGCCATGTGACAGGTATCCTCACGGGGATGATGATACAGTAGTACTGCCATGTGATAGGCATCCTCAGGGGGAAGATGTGACAGAGGAACTGCCATGTGATAGTCAGGGGGATGATGAGACGGTAGTACTGTGATATGATAGTTAGTAGGATGATGAGACAGTAGTACTGTGATGTGATAGTCAGGGGGATGATGAGACAGTAGAACTGTGATGTGATAGGGGGATGATGAGACAGTAGTACTGTGATGTGATAGTCAGGGGGATGATGAGACAGTAGTACTGTGATGTGATAATCAGGGGGATGATGAGACAGTAGTACTGTGATGTGAAAGAGGGATGATGGGACAGTAGTACTGTGATGTGATAGTCAGGGGGATGATGAGACAGTAGTACTGTGATGTGATAGTCAGGGTGATGATGAGACAGTAGTACTGTGATGTGATAGTCAGGGGGATGATGAGACAGTAGTACTGTGATGTGATAGTCAGGGGGATGATGAGATAGTAGTACTGTGATGTGATAGTCAGGGGGATGATGAGACAGTAGTACTGTGATGTGATAGGGGATGATGAGACAGTAGTACTGTGATGTGATAGTCAGGGGGATGATGAGACAGTAGTTCTGTGATGTGATAGTCAGGGGGATGATGAGACAGTAGTACTGTTATGTGATAGTCAGGGGGATGGTGAGACAGTAGTACTGTGATGTGATAGTCAGGGGGATGATGAGACAGTAGTACTGTGATGTGATAGGGGATGATGAGACAGTAGTACTGTGATGTGATAGTCAGGGGGATGATGAGACAGTAGTACTGTGATGTGATAGTCAAGGGGATGATGAGACAGTAGTACTGCCATGTGACAGGTATCCTCACGGGGATGATGATACAGTAGTACTGCCATGTGATAGGCATCCTCAGGGGGAAGATGAGACAGAGGAACTGCCATGTGATAGTCAGGGGGATGATGAGACGGTAGTACTGTGATATGATAGTTAGTAGGATGATGAGACAGTAGTACTGTGATGTGATAGTCAGGGGGATGATGAGACAGTAGAACTGTGATGTGATAGGGGGATGATGAGACAGTAGTACTGTGATGTGATAGTCAGGGGGATGATGAGACAGTAGTACTGTGATGTGATAATCAGGGGGATGATGAGACAGTAGTACTGTGATGTGAAAGAGGGATGATGGGACAGTAGTACTGTGATGTGATAGTCAGGGGGATGATGAGACAGTAGTACTGTGATGTGATAGTCAGGGTGATGATGAGACAGTAGTACTGTGATGTGATAGTCAGGGGGATGATGAGATAGTAGTACTGTGATGTGATAGTCAGGGGGATGATGAGACAGTAGTACTGTGATGTGATAGGGGATGATGAGACAGTAGTACTGTGATGTGATAGTCAGGGGGATGATGAGACAGTAGTTCTGTGATGTGATAGTCAGGGGGATGATGAGACAGTAGTACTGTTATGTGATAGTCAGGGGGATGGTGAGACAGTAGTACTGTGATGTGATAGTCAGGGGGATGATGAGACAGTAGTACTGTGATGTGATAGGGGATGATGAGACAGTAGTACTGTGATGTGATAGAGTGATGATGAGACAGTAGTACTGTGATGTGATAGGGGATGATGAGACAGTAGTACTGTGATGTGATAGAGGGATGATGAGACGGTAGCACTGTGATGTGATAGTGAGGGGGATGATGAGACAGTAGTAATGTGATGTGATAGAGGGATGATGAGACAGTAGTACTGTGATGTGATAGTCATGGGGATGATGAGACAGTAGTACTGTGATGTGATAGTCAGGGGGATGATGAGACAGTAGTACTGTGATGTGATAGTCAGAGGGATGATGAGACTGTAGTACTGTGATGTGATAATCAGGGGGTGATGAGACAGTAGTACTGTGATGTGATAATCAGGGGGATGATGAGACAGTAGTAATGTGATGTGATTGTCAGGGGGATGATGAGACAGTAGTACTGTGATTTGATAGGGGATGATGAGACAGTAGTACTGCCATGTGACAGGTATCCTCACGGGGATGATGATACAGTAGTACTGCCATGTGATAGGCATCCTCAGGGGGAAGATGAGACAGTAGAACTGCCATGTGATAGTCAGGGGGATGATGAGACAGTAGTACTGTGATGTGATAGTTAGGAGGATGATGAGACAGTATTACTGTGATGTGATAGTCAGCGGGATGATGAGACAGTAGTACTGTGATGTGATAGGGGGATGATGAGACAGTAGTACTGTGATGTGATAGTCAGGGGGATGATGAGACAGTAGTACTGTGATGTGATAGGGGGATGATGAGACAGTAGTACTGTGATGTGATTGTCAGGGGGATGATGAGACAGTAGTACTGTGATGTGATTGTAAGGGGGATGATGAGACAGTAGTACTGTGATGTGATTGTCAGCGGGATGATGAAACAGTAGTACTGTGATGTGATAGTCAAGGGGATGATGAGACAGTAGTACTGCCATGTGACTGGTATCCTCAGGGGGATGTTGAGATAGTAGTACTCCCATGTGATAGGCATCCTCAGGGGGATGATGAGACAGTAGTACTGTGATGTGATAGTCAGGGGGATGATGAGACAGTAGTACTGTGATGTGATAGTCAAGGGGATGATGAGACAGTAGTACTGCCATGTGACAGGTATCCTCACGGGGATGATGATACAGTAGTACTGCCATGTGATAGGCATCCTCAGGGGGAAGATGAGACAGTAGAACTGCCATGTGATAGTCAGGGGGATGATGAGACGGTAGTACTGTGATATGATAGTTAGTAGGATGATGAGACAGTAGTACTGTGATGTGATAGTCAGGGGGATGATGAGACAGTAGTACTGTGATGTGATAGGGGGATGATGAGACAGTAGTACTGTGATGTGATAGTCAGGGGGATGATGAGACAGTAGTACTGTGATGTGATAATCAGGGAGATGATGAGACAGTAGTACTGTGATGTGATAGAGGGATGATGGGACAGTAGTACTGTGATGTGATAGTCAGGGGGATGATGAGACAGTAGTACTGTGATGTGATAGTCAGGGTGATGATGAGACAGTAGTACTGTGATGTGATAGTCAGGGGGATGATGAGATAGTAGTACTGTGATGTGATAGTCAGGGGGATGATGAGACAGTAGTACTGTGATGTGATAGGGGATGATGAGACAGTAGTACTGTGATGTGATAGTCAGGGGGATGATGAGACAGTAGTTCTGTGATGTGATAGTCAGGGGGATGATGAGACAGTAGTACTGTTATGTGATAGTCAGGGAGATGGTGAGACAGTAGTACTGTGATGTGATAGTCAGGGGGATGATGAGACAGTAGTACTGTGATGTGATAGGGGATGATGAGACAGTAGTACTGTGATGTGATAGAGTGATGATGAGACAGTAGTACTGTGATGTGATAGGGGATGATGAGACAGTAGTACTGTGATGTGATAGAGGGATGATGAGACGGTAGCACTGTGATGTGATAGTGAGAGGGATGATGAGACAGTAGTAATGTGATGTGATAGGGGATGATGAAACAGTAGTACTGTGATGTGATAGTCAGGGGGATGATGAGACAGTAGTACTGTGATGTGATAGGGGATGATGAGACTGTAGTACTGTGATGTGATAGTCTGGGGGATGATGAGACAGTAGTACTGTGATGTAATAGTAAGGGGGATGATGAGATAGTAGTGCTGTGATGTGATAGGGGGATGAGGAGACAGTAGTAATGTGATGTGATAGAGGGATGATGAGACAGTAGTACTGTGATGTGATTGTCAGGGGGATGATGAGACAGTAGTACTGTGATGTGATTGTCAGGGGGATGATGAGACAGTAGTACTGTGATGTGATAGGGGGATGATGAGACAGTAGTACTGTGATGTGATTGTCAGGGGGATGATGAGACAGTAGTTCTGTGATGTGATTGTCAGGGGGATGATGAGACAGTAGTACTGTGATTTGATAGGGGATGATGAGACAGTAGTACTGCCATGTGACAGGTATCCTCACGGGGATGATGATACAGTAGTACTGCCATGTGATAGGCATCCTCAGGGGGAAGATGAGACAGTAGAACTGCCATGTGATAGTCAGGGGGATGATGAGACGGTAGTACTGTGATGTGATAGTTAGGAGGATGATGAGACAGTATTACTGTGATGTGATAGTCAGCGGGATGATGAGACAGTAGTACTGTGATGTGATAGGGGGATGATGAGACAGTAGTACTGTGATGTGATAGTCAGGGGGATGATGAGACAGTAGTACTGTGATGTGATAGGGGGATGATGAGACAGAAGTACTGTGATGTGATTGTCAGGGGGATGATGAGACAGTAGTACTGTGATGTGATTGTAAGGGGGATGATGAGACAGTAGTACTGTGATGTGATTGTCAGCGGGATGATGAGACAGTAGTACTGTGATGTGATAGTCAAGGGGATGATGAGACAGTAGTACTGCCATGTGACTGGTATCCTCAGGGGGATGTTGAGATAGTAGTACTCCCATGTGATAGGCATCCTCAGGGGGATGATGAGACAGTAGTACTGTGATGTGATAGTCAGGGGGATGATGAGACAGTAGTACTGTGATGTGATAGTCAAGGGGATGATGAGACAGTAGTACTGCCATGTGACAGGTATCCTCACGGGGATGATGATACAGTAGTACTGCCATGTGATAGGCATCCTCAGGGGGAAGATGAGACAGTAGAACTGCCATGTGATAGTCAGGGGGATGATGAGACGGTAGTACTGTGATATGATAGTTAGTAGGATGATGAGACAGTAGTACTGTGATGTGATAGTCAGGGGGATGATGAGACAGTAGTACTGTGATGTGATAGGGGGATGATGAGACAGTAGTACTGTGATGTGATAGTCAGGGGGATGATGAGACAGTAGTACTGTGATGTGATAATCAGGGGGATGATGAGACAGTAGTACTGTGATGTGATAGAGGGATGATGGGACAGTAGTACTGTGATGTGATAGTCAGGGGGATGATGAGACAGTAGTACTGTGATGTGATAGTCAGGGTGATGATGAGACAGTAGTACTGTGATGTGATAGTCAGGGGGATGATGAGATAGTAGTACTGTGATGTGATAGTCAGGGGGATGATGAGACAGTAGTACTGTGATGTGATAGGGGATGATGAGACAGTAGTACTGTGATGTGATAGTCAGGGGGATGATGAGACAGTAGTTCTGTGATGTGATAGTCAGGGGGATGATGAGACAGTAGTACTGTTATGTGATAGTCAGGGGGATGGTGAGACAGTAGTACTGTGATGTGATAGTCAGGGGGATGATGAGACAGTAGTACTGTGATGTGATAGGGGATGATGAGACAGTAGTACTGTGATGTGATAGTCAAGGGGATGATGAGACAGTAGTACTGCCATGTGACAGGTATCCTCACGGGGATGATGATACAGTAGTACTGCCATGTGATAGGCATCCTCAGGGGGAAGATGTGACAGAGGAACTGCCATGTGATAGTCAGGGGGATGATGAGACGGTAGTACTGTGATATGATAGTTAGTAGGATGATGAGACAGTAGTACTGTGATGTGATAGTCAGGGGGATGATGAGACAGTAGAACTGTGATGTGATAGGGGGATGATGAGACAGTAGTACTGTGATGTGATAGTCAGGGGGATGATGAGACAGTAGTACTGTGATGTGATAATCAGGGGGATGATGAGACAGTAGTACTGTGATGTGAAAGAGGGATGATGGGACAGTAGTACTGTGATGTGATAGTCAGGGGGATGATGAGACAGTAGTACTGTGATGTGATAGTCAGGGTGATGATGAGACAGTAGTACTGTGATGTGATAGTCAGGGGGATGATGAGATAGTAGTACTGTGATGTGATAGTCAGGGGGATGATGAGACAGTAGTACTGTGATGTGATAGGGGATGATGAGACAGTAGTACTGTGATGTGATAGTCAGGGGGATGATGAGACAGTAGTTCTGTGATGTGATAGTCAGGGGGATGATGAGACAGTAGTACTGTTATGTGATAGTCAGGGGGATGGTGAGACAGTAGTACTGTGATGTGATAGTCAGGGGGATGATGAGACAGTAGTACTGTGATGTGATAGGGGATGATGAGACAGTAGTACTGTGATGTGATAGTCAGGGGGATGATGAGACAGTAGTACTGTGATGTGATAGTCAAGGGGATGATGAGACAGTAGTACTGCCATGTGACAGGTATCCTCACGGGGATGATGATACAGTAGTACTGCCATGTGATAGGCATCCTCAGGGGGAAGATGAGACAGAGGAACTGCCATGTGATAGTCAGGGGGATGATGAGACGGTAGTACTGTGATATGATAGTTAGTAGGATGATGAGACAGTAGTACTGTGATGTGATAGTCAGGGGGATGATGAGACAGTAGAACTGTGATGTGATAGGGGGATGATGAGACAGTAGTACTGTGATGTGATAGTCAGGGGGATGATGAGACAGTAGTACTGTGATGTGATAATCAGGGGGATGATGAGACAGTAGTACTGTGATGTGAAAGAGGGATGATGGGACAGTAGTACTGTGATGTGATAGTCAGGGGGATGATGAGACAGTAGTACTGTGATGTGATAGTCAGGGTGATGATGAGACAGTAGTACTGTGATGTGATAGTCAGGGGGATGATGAGATAGTAGTACTGTGATGTGATAGTCAGGGGGATGATGAGACAGTAGTACTGTGATGTGATAGGGGATGATGAGACAGTAGTACTGTGATGTGATAGTCAGGGGGATGATGAGACAGTAGTTCTGTGATGTGATAGTCAGGGGGATGATGAGACAGTAGTACTGTTATGTGATAGTCAGGGGGATGGTGAGACAGTAGTACTGTGATGTGATAGTCAGGGGGATGATGAGACAGTAGTACTGTGATGTGATAGGGGATGATGAGACAGTAGTACTGTGATGTGATAGAGTGATGATGAGACAGTAGTACTGTGATGTGATAGGGGATGATGAGACAGTAGTACTGTGATGTGATAGAGGGATGATGAGACGGTAGCACTGTGATGTGATAGTGAGGGGGATGATGAGACAGTAGTAATGTGATGTGATAGAGGGATGATGAGACAGTAGTACTGTGATGTGATAGTCATGGGGATGATGAGACAGTAGTACTGTGATGTGATAGTCAGGGGGATGATGAGACAGTAGTACTGTGATGTGATAGTCAGAGGGATGATGAGACTGTAGTACTGTGATGTGATAATCAGGGGGTGATGAGACAGTAGTACTGTGATGTGATAATCAGGGGGATGATGAGACAGTAGTAATGTGATGTGATTGTCAGGGGGATGATGAGACAGTAGTACTGTGATTTGATAGGGGATGATGAGACAGTAGTACTGCCATGTGACAGGTATCCTCACGGGGATGATGATACAGTAGTACTGCCATGTGATAGGCATCCTCAGGGGGAAGATGAGACAGTAGAACTGCCATGTGATAGTCAGGGGGATGATGAGACGGTAGTACTGTGATGTGATAGTTAGGAGGATGATGAGACAGTATTACTGTGATGTGATAGTCAGCGGGATGATGAGACAGTAGTACTGTGATGTGATAGGGGGATGATGAGACAGTAGTACTGTGATGTGATAGTCAGGGGGATGATGAGACAGTAGTACTGTGATGTGATAGGGGGATGATGAGACAGTAGTACTGTGATGTGATTGTCAGGGGGATGATGAGACAGTAGTACTGTGATGTGATTGTAAGGGGGATGATGAGACAGTAGTACTGTGATGTGATTGTCAGCGGGATGATGAGACAGTAGTACTGTGATGTGATAGTCAAGGGGATGATGAGACAGTAGTACTGCCATGTGACTGGTATCCTCAGGGGGATGTTGAGATAGTAGTACTCCCATGTGATAGGCATCCTCAGGGGGATGATGAGACAGTAGTACTGTGATGTGATAGTCAGGGGGATGATGAGACAGTAGTACTGTGATGTGATAGTCAAGGGGATGATGAGACAGTAGTACTGCCATGTGACAGGTATCCTCACGGGGATGATGATACAGTAGTACTGCCATGTGATAGGCATCCTCAGGGGGAAGATGAGACAGTAGAACTGCCATGTGATAGTCAGGGGGATGATGAGACGGTAGTACTGTGATATGATAGTTAGTAGGATGATGAGACAGTAGTACTGTGATGTGATAGTCAGGGGGATGATGAGACAGTAGTACTGTGATGTGATAGGGGGATGATGAGACAGTAGTACTGTGATGTGATAGTCAGGGGGATGATGAGACAGTAGTACTGTGATGTGATAATCAGGGGGATGATGAGACAGTAGTACTGTGATGTGATAGAGGGATGATGGGACAGTAGTACTGTGATGTGATAGTCAGGGGGATGATGAGACAGTAGTACTGTGATGTGATAGTCAGGGTGATGATGAGACAGTAGTACTGTGATGTGATAGTCAGGGGGATGATGAGATAGTAGTACTGTGATGTGATAGTCAGGGGGATGATGAGACAGTAGTACTGTGATGTGATAGGGGATGATGAGACAGTAGTACTGTGATGTGATAGTCAGGGGGATGATGAGACAGTAGTTCTGTGATGTGATAGTCAGGGGGATGATGAGACAGTAGTACTGTTATGTGATAGTCAGGGGGATGGTGAGACAGTAGTACTGTGATGTGATAGTCAGGGGGATGATGAGACAGTAGTACTGTGATGTGATAGGGGATGATGAGACAGTAGTACTGTGATGTGATAGAGTGATGATGAGACAGTAGTACTGTGATGTGATAGGGGATGATGAGACAGTAGTACTGTGATGTGATAGAGGGATGATGAGACGGTAGCACTGTGATGTGATAGTGAGGGGGATGATGAGACAGTAGTAATGTGATGTGATAGGGGATGATGAAACAGTAGTACTGTGATGTGATAGTCAGGGGGATGATGAGACAGTAGTACTGTGATGTGATAGGGGATGATGAGACTGTAGTACTGTGATGTGATAGTCTGGGGGATGATGAGACAGTAGTACTGTGATGTAATAGTAAGGGGGATGATGAGATAGTAGTGCTGTGATGTGATAGGGGGATGAGGAGACAGTAGTAATGTGATGTGATAGAGGGATGATGAGACAGTAGTACTGTGATGTGATTGTCAGGGGGATGATGAGACAGTAGTACTGTGATGTGATTGTCAGGGGGATGATGAGACAGTAGTACTGTGATGTGATAGGGGGATGATGAGACAGTAGTACTGTGATGTGATTGTCAGGGGGATGATGAGACAGTAGTTCTGTGATGTGATTGTCAGGGGGATGATGAGACAGTAGTACTGTGATTGTCAGGGGGATGATGAGACCGTAGTACTGTGATGTGATAGTCAGGGGGATGATGAGACAGTAGTACTGCCATGTGACAGGAATCCTCACGGGGATGATGATACAGTAATACTGCCATGTGACAGGTATCCTCAGGGGGATGATGAGATAGTAGTACTCCAATGTGATAGGCATCCTCAGGGGGATGATGAGACAGTAGTACTGTGATGTGATAGGGGATGATGAGACAGTAGTACTGTGATGTGATAGTGAGGGGGATGATGAGACAGTAGTAATGTGATGTGATAGGGGATGATGAAACAGTAGTACTGTGATGTGATAGTCAGGGGGATGATGAGACAGTAGTACTGTGATGTGATAGGGGATGATGAGACTGTAGTACTGTGATGTGATAGTCAGGGGGATGATGAGACAGTAGTACTGTGATGTGATAGTAAGGGGGATGATGAGATAGTAGTGCTGTGATGTGATAGGGGGATGAGGAGACAGTAGTAATGTGATGTGATAGAGGGATGATGAGACAGTAGTACAGTGATGTGATTGTCAGGGGGATGATGAGACAGTAGTACTGTGATGTGATTGTCTGGGGGATGATGAGACAGTAGTACTGTGATGTGATTGTCAGGGGGATGATGAGACAGTAGTACTGTGATGTGATTGTCAGGGGGATGATGAGACAGTAGTACTGTGATGTGATTGTCAGGGGGATGATGAGACAGTAGTACTGTGATGTAATAGTCAAGGGGATGATGAGACAGTACTGCCATGTGAGAGGTATCCTCAGGGGGATGATGAGATAGTAGTACTCCCATGTGATAGGCATCCTCAGGGGGATGATGAGACAGTAGTACTGCCATGTGACAGGTATCCTCACGGGGATGATGATACAGTAGTACTGCCATGTGACAGGTATCCTCAGGGGGATGATGAGATAGTAGTACTCCCATGTGATAGGCATCATCAGGGGGATGATGAGACAGTAGTACTGTGATGTGGTAGTCAGGGGATGATGAGATAGTAGTACTGCCCTGTGATAGGCATCCTCAGGGAGATGATGAGACAGTAGTACTGTGATGTGATAGTCAGGGGGATGATGAGACAGTAGTACTGTATGTGATAGTCAGGGGGATGATGAGACAGTAGTACTACCATGTGACAGGTATCCTCACGGGCATGATGATACAATAGCACTGCCATATGACAGGTATCCTCAGGGGGATGATGAGACAGTAGTACTGCCATGTGATAGGCTTCCTCAGGGGGATGATGAGACAGTAGTACTGCCATGTGATAGTCAGGGGGATGATGAGACGGTAGTACTGTGATGTGATAGTCAGGAGGAAGATGAGACAGTAGCACTGTGATGTGATAGTCAGGGGGATGATGAGACAGTAGTAATGTGATGTGATAGAGGGATGATGAGACAGTAGTACTGTGATGTGATAGTCAGGGGGTTGATGAGACAGTAGAACTGTGATGTGATATTCAGGGGGATGATGAGACAGTAGTACTGTGATGTGATAGTCAGGGGGATGATGAGACAGTAGTACTGTGATGTGATTGTCAGGGGGATGATGAGACAGTAGTACTGTGATGTGATTGTCAGGGGGATGATGCGACAGTAGTACTGTGATGTGATTGTCAGGGGGATGATGAGACAGTAGTACTGTGATGTGATAGTCAAGGGGATGATGAGACAGTACTGCCATGTGAGAAGTATCCTCAGGGGGATGATGAGATAGTAGTACTCCCATGTGATAGGCATCCTCAGGGGGATGATGAGACAGTAGTACTGCCATGTGACAGGTATCCTCACGGGGATGATGATACAGTAGTACTGCCATGTGACAGGTATCCTCAGGGGGATGATGAGATAGTAGTACTCCCATGTGATAGGCATCATCAGGGGGATGATGAGACAGTAGTACTGTGATGTGATTGTCAGGGGATGATGAGATAGTAGTACTGCCCTGTGATAGGCATCCTCAGGGAGATGATGAGACAGTAGTACTGTGATGTGATAGTCAGGGGGATGATGAGACAGTAGTACTGTATGTGATAGTCAGGGGGATGATGAGACAGTAGTACTGCCATGTGACAGGTATCCTCACGGGCATGATGATACAATAGCAATGCCATATGACAGGTATCCTCAGGGGGATGATGAGACAGTAGTACTGCCATGTGATAGGCTTCCTGAGGGGGATGATGAGACAGTAGTACTGCCATGTGATAGTCAGGGGGATGATGAGACGGTAGTACTGTGATGTGATAGTCAGGAGGAAGATGAGACAGTAGCACTGTGATGTGATAGTCAGGGGGATGATGAGACAGTAGTAATGTGATGTGATAGAGGGATGATGAGACAGTAGTACTGTGATGTGATAGTCAGGGGGTTGATGAGACAGTAGTACTGTGATGTGATAGTCAGGGGGATGATGAGACAGTAGTACTGTGATGTGATAGTCAGGGGGATGATGAGACAGTAGTACTGTGATGTGATAATCAGGGGATGATGAGACAGTTGTACTGTGATGTGATAATCAGGGGGATGATGAGACAGTAGTAATGTGATGTGATAGTCAGGGGGATGATGAGACAGTAGTACTGTGATTTGATAGGGGATGATGAGACAGTAGTACTGTGATGTGATAGTGAGGGGGATGATGAGACAGTAGTAATGTGATGTGATAGGGGATGATGAAACAGTAGTACTGTGATGTGATAGTCAGGGGGATGATGAGACAGTAGTACTGTGATGTGATAGGGGATGATGAGACAGTAGTACTGTGATTTGATAGGGGATGATGAGACAGTAGTACTGTGATGTGACAGTGAGGGGGATGATGAGACAGTAGTAATGTGATGTGATAGGGGATGATGAAACAGTAGTACTGTGATGTGATAGTCAGGGGGATGATGAGACAGTAGTACTGTGATGTGATAGGGGGATGATGAGACAGAAGTACTGTGATGTGATTGTCAGGGGGATGATGAGACAGTAGTACTGTGATGTGATTGTAAGGGGGATGATGAGACAGTAGTACTGTGATGTGATTGTCAGCGGGATGATGAGACAGTAGTACTGTGATGTGATAGTCAAGGGGATGATGAGACAGTAGTACTGCCATGTGACTGGTATCCTCAGGGGGATGTTGAGATAGTAGTACTCCCATGTGATAGGCATCCTCAGGGGGATGATGATACAGTAGTACTGTGATGTGATAGTCAGGGGGATGATGAGACAGTAGTACTGTGATGTGATAGTCAAGGGGATGATGAGACAGTAGTACTGCCATGTGACAGGTATCCTCACGGGGATGATGATACAGTAGTACTGCCATGTGATAGGCATCCTCAGGGGGAAGATGAGACAGTAGAACTGTCATGTGATAGTCAGGGGGATGATGAGACGGTAGTACTGTGATATGATAGTTAGTAGGATGATGAGACAGTAGTACTGTGATGTGATAGTCAGGGGGATGATGAGACAGTAGTACTGTGATGTGATAGGGGGATGATGAGACAGTAGTACTGTGATGTGATAGTCAGGGGGATGATGAGACAGTAGTACTGTGATGTGATAATCAGGGGGATGATGAGACAGTAGTACTGTGATGTGATAGAGGGATGATGGGACAGTAGTACTGTGATGTGATAGTCAGGGGGATGATGAGACAGTAGTACTGTGATGTGATAGTCAGGGTGATGATGAGACAGTAGTACTGTGATGTGATAGTCAGGGGGATGATGAGATAGTAGTACTGTGATGTGATAGTCAGGGGGATGATGAGACAGTAGTACTGTGATGTGATAGGGGATGATGAGACAGTAGTACTGTGATGTGATAGTCAGGGGGATGATGAGACAGTAGTTCTGTGATGTGATAGTCAGGGGGATGATGAGACAGTAGTACTGTTATGTGATAGTCAGGGGGATGGTGAGACAGTAGTACTGTGATGTGATAGTCAGGGGGATGATGAGACAGTAGTACTGTGATGTGATAGGGGATGATGAGACAGTAGTACTGTGATGTGATAGTCAAGGGGATGATGAGACAGTAGTACTGCCATGTGACAGGTATCCTCACGGGGATGATGATACAGTAGTACTGCCATGTGATAGGCATCCTCAGGGGGAAGATGTGACAGAGGAACTGCCATGTGATAGTCAGGGGGATGATGAGACGGTAGTACTGTGATATGATAGTTAGTAGGATGATGAGACAGTAGTACTGTGATGTGATAGTCAGGGGGATGATGAGACAGTAGAACTGTGATGTGATAGGGGGATGATGAGACAGTAGTACTGTGATGTGATAGTCAGGGGGATGATGAGACAGTAGTACTGTGATGTGATAATCAGGGGGATGATGAGACAGTAGTACTGTGATGTGAAAGAGGGATGATGGGACAGTAGTACTGTGATGTGATAGTCAGGGGGATGATGAGACAGTAGTACTGTGATGTGATAGTCAGGGTGATGATGAGACAGTAGTACTGTGATGTGATAGTCAGGGGGATGATGAGATAGTAGTACTGTGATGTGATAGTCAGGGGGATGATGAGACAGTAGTACTGTGATGTGATAGGGGATGATGAGACAGTAGTACTGTGATGTGATAGTCAGGGGGATGATGAGACAGTAGTTCTGTGATGTGATAGTCAGGGGGATGATGAGACAGTAGTACTGTTATGTGATAGTCAGGGGGATGGTGAGACAGTAGTACTGTGATGTGATAGTCAGGGGGATGATGAGACAGTAGTACTGTGATGTGATAGGGGATGATGAGACAGTAGTACTGTGATGTGATAGTCAGGGGGATGATGAGACAGTAGTACTGTGATGTGATAGTCAAGGGGATGATGAGACAGTAGTACTGCCATGTGACAGGTATCCTCACGGGGATGATGATACAGTAGTACTGCCATGTGATAGGCATCCTCAGGGGGAAGATGAGACAGAGGAACTGCCATGTGATAGTCAGGGGGATGATGAGACGGTAGTACTGTGATATGATAGTTAGTAGGATGATGAGACAGTAGTACTGTGATGTGATAGTCAGGGGGATGATGAGACAGTAGAACTGTGATGTGATAGGGGGATGATGAGACAGTAGTACTGTGATGTGATAGTCAGGGGGATGATGAGACAGTAGTACTGTGATGTGATAATCAGGGGGATGATGAGACAGTAGTACTGTGATGTGAAAGAGGGATGATGGGACAGTAGTACTGTGATGTGATAGTCAGGGGGATGATGAGACAGTAGTACTGTGATGTGATAGTCAGGGTGATGATGAGACAGTAGTACTGTGATGTGATAGTCAGGGGGATGATGAGATAGTAGTACTGTGATGTGATAGTCAGGGGGATGATGAGACAGTAGTACTGTGATGTGATAGGGGATGATGAGACAGTAGTACTGTGATGTGATAGTCAGGGGGATGATGAGACAGTAGTTCTGTGATGTGATAGTCAGGGGGATGATGAGACAGTAGTACTGTTATGTGATAGTCAGGGGGATGGTGAGACAGTAGTACTGTGATGTGATAGTCAGGGGGATGATGAGACAGTAGTACTGTGATGTGATAGGGGATGATGAGACAGTAGTACTGTGATGTGATAGAGTGATGATGAGACAGTAGTACTGTGATGTGATAGGGGATGATGAGACAGTAGTACTGTGATGTGATAGAGGGATGATGAGACGGTAGCACTGTGATGTGATAGTGAGGGGGATGATGAGACAGTAGTAATGTGATGTGATAGAGGGATGATGAGACAGTAGTACTGTGATGTGATAGTCATGGGGATGATGAGACAGTAGTACTGTGATGTGATAGTCAGGGGGATGATGAGACAGTAGTACTGTGATGTGATAGTCAGAGGGATGATGAGACTGTAGTACTGTGATGTGATAATCAGGGGGTGATGAGACAGTAGTACTGTGATGTGATAATCAGGGGGATGATGAGACAGTAGTAATGTGATGTGATTGTCAGGGGGATGATGAGACAGTAGTACTGTGATTTGATAGGGGATGATGAGACAGTAGTACTGCCATGTGACAGGTATCCTCACGGGGATGATGATACAGTAGTACTGCCATGTGATAGGCATCCTCAGGGGGAAGATGAGACAGTAGAACTGCCATGTGATAGTCAGGGGGATGATGAGACAGTAGTACTGTGATGTGATAGTTAGGAGGATGATGAGACAGTATTACTGTGATGTGATAGTCAGCGGGATGATGAGACAGTAGTACTGTGATGTGATAGGGGGATGATGAGACAGTAGTACTGTGATGTGATAGTCAGGGGGATGATGAGACAGTAGTACTGTGATGTGATAGGGGGATGATGAGACAGTAGTACTGTGATGTGATTGTCAGGGGGATGATGAGACAGTAGTACTGTGATGTGATTGTAAGGGGGATGATGAGACAGTAGTACTGTGATGTGATTGTCAGCGGGATGATGAAACAGTAGTACTGTGATGTGATAGTCAAGGGGATGATGAGACAGTAGTACTGCCATGTGACTGGTATCCTCAGGGGGATGTTGAGATAGTAGTACTCCCATGTGATAGGCATCCTCAGGGGGATGATGAGACAGTAGTACTGTGATGTGATAGTCAGGGGGATGATGAGACAGTAGTACTGTGATGTGATAGTCAAGGGGATGATGAGACAGTAGTACTGCCATGTGACAGGTATCCTCACGGGGATGATGATACAGTAGTACTGCCATGTGATAGGCATCCTCAGGGGGAAGATGAGACAGTAGAACTGCCATGTGATAGTCAGGGGGATGATGAGACGGTAGTACTGTGATATGATAGTTAGTAGGATGATGAGACAGTAGTACTGTGATGTGATAGTCAGGGGGATGATGAGACAGTAGTACTGTGATGTGATAGGGGGATGATGAGACAGTAGTACTGTGATGTGATAGTCAGGGGGATGATGAGACAGTAGTACTGTGATGTGATAATCAGGGAGATGATGAGACAGTAGTACTGTGATGTGATAGAGGGATGATGGGACAGTAGTACTGTGATGTGATAGTCAGGGGGATGATGAGACAGTAGTACTGTGATGTGATAGTCAGGGTGATGATGAGACAGTAGTACTGTGATGTGATAGTCAGGGGGATGATGAGATAGTAGTACTGTGATGTGATAGTCAGGGGGATGATGAGACAGTAGTACTGTGATGTGATAATCAGGGGGATGATGAGACAGTAGTACTGTGATGTGAAAGAGGGATGATGGGACAGTAGTACTGTGATGTGATAGTCAGGGGGATGATGAGACAGTAGTACTGTGATGTGATAGTCAGGGTGATGATGAGACAGTAGTACTGTGATGTGATAGTCAGGGGGATGATGAGATAGTAGTACTGTGATGTGATAGTCAGGGGGATGATGAGACAGTAGTACTGTGATGTGATAGGGGATGATGAGACAGTAGTACTGTGATGTGATAGTCAGGGGGATGATGAGACAGTAGTTCTGTGATGTGATAGTCAGGGGGATGATGAGACAGTAGTACTGTTATGTGATAGTCAGGGGGATGGTGAGACAGTAGTACTGTGATGTGATAGTCAGGGGGATGATGAGACAGTAGTACTGTGATGTGATAGGGGATGATGAGACAGTAGTACTGTGATGTGATAGTCAGGGGGATGATGAGACAGTAGTACTGTGATGTGATAGTCAAGGGGATGATGAGACAGTAGTACTGCCATGTGACAGGTATCCTCACGGGGATGATGATACAGTAGTACTGCCATGTGATAGGCATCCTCAGGGGGAAGATGAGACAGAGGAACTGCCATGTGATAGTCAGGGGGATGATGAGACGGTAGTACTGTGATATGATAGTTAGTAGGATGATGAGACAGTAGTACTGTGATGTGATAGTCAGGGGGATGATGAGACAGTAGAACTGTGATGTGATAGGGGGATGATGAGACAGTAGTACTGTGATGTGATAGTCAGGGGGATGATGAGACAGTAGTACTGTGATGTGATAATCAGGGGGATGATGAGACAGTAGTACTGTGATGTGAAAGAGGGATGATGGGACAGTAGTACTGTGATGTGATAGTCAGGGGGATGATGAGACAGTAGTACTGTGATGTGATAGTCAGGGTGATGATGAGACAGTAGTACTGTGATGTGATAGTCAGGGGGATGATGAGATAGTAGTACTGTGATGTGATAGTCAGGGGGATGATGAGACAGTAGTACTGTGATGTGATAGGGGATGATGAGACAGTAGTACTGTGATGTGATAGTCAGGGGGATGATGAGACAGTAGTTCTGTGATGTGATAGTCAGGGGGATGATGAGACAGTAGTACTGTTATGTGATAGTCAGGGGGATGGTGAGACAGTAGTACTGTGATGTGATAGTCAGGGGGATGATGAGACAGTAGTACTGTGATGTGATAGGGGATGATGAGACAGTAGTACTGTGATGTGATAGAGTGATGATGAGACAGTAGTACTGTGATGTGATAGGGGATGATGAGACAGTAGTACTGTGATGTGATAGAGGGATGATGAGACGGTAGCACTGTGATGTGATAGTGAGGGGGATGATGAGACAGTAGTAATGTGATGTGATAGAGGGATGATGAGACAGTAGTACTGTGATGTGATAGTCATGGGGATGATGAGACAGTAGTACTGTGATGTGATAGTCAGGGGGATGATGAGACAGTAGTACTGTGATGTGATAGTCAGAGGGATGATGAGACTGTAGTACTGTGATGTGATAATCAGGGGGTGATGAGACAGTAGTACTGTGATGTGATAATCAGGGGGATGATGAGACAGTAGTAATGTGATGTGATTGTCAGGGGGATGATGAGACAGTAGTACTGTGATTTGATAGGGGATGATGAGACAGTAGTACTGCCATGTGACAGGTATCCTCACGGGGATGATGATACAGTAGTACTGCCATGTGATAGGCATCCTCAGGGGGAAGATGAGACAGTAGAACTGCCATGTGATAGTCAGGGGGATGATGAGACAGTAGTACTGTGATGTGATAGTTAGGAGGATGATGAGACAGTATTACTGTGATGTGATAGTCAGCGGGATGATGAGACAGTAGTACTGTGATGTGATAGGGGGATGATGAGACAGTAGTACTGTGATGTGATAGTCAGGGGGATGATGAGACAGTAGTACTGTGATGTGATAGGGGGATGATGAGACAGTAGTACTGTGATGTGATTGTCAGGGGGATGATGAGACAGTAGTACTGTGATGTGATTGTAAGGGGGATGATGAGACAGTAGTACTGTGATGTGATTGTCAGCGGGATGATGAAACAGTAGTACTGTGATGTGATAGTCAAGGGGATGATGAGACAGTAGTACTGCCATGTGACTGGTATCCTCAGGGGGATGTTGAGATAGTAGTACTCCCATGTGATAGGCATCCTCAGGGGGATGATGAGACAGTAGTACTGTGATGTGATAGTCAGGGGGATGATGAGACAGTAGTACTGTGATGTGATAGTCAAGGGGATGATGAGACAGTAGTACTGCCATGTGACAGGTATCCTCACGGGGATGATGATACAGTAGTACTGCCATGTGATAGGCATCCTCAGGGGGAAGATGAGACAGTAGAACTGCCATGTGATAGTCAGGGGGATGATGAGACGGTAGTACTGTGATATGATAGTTAGTAGGATGATGAGACAGTAGTACTGTGATGTGATAGTCAGGGGGATGATGAGACAGTAGTACTGTGATGTGATAGGGGGATGATGAGACAGTAGTACTGTGATGTGATAGTCAGGGGGATGATGAGACAGTAGTACTGTGATGTGATAATCAGGGAGATGATGAGACAGTAGTACTGTGATGTGATAGAGGGATGATGGGACAGTAGTACTGTGATGTGATAGTCAGGGGGATGATGAGACAGTAGTACTGTGATGTGATAGTCAGGGTGATGATGAGACAGTAGTACTGTGATGTGATAGTCAGGGGGATGATGAGATAGTAGTACTGTGATGTGATAGTCAGGGGGATGATGAGACAGTAGTACTGTGATGTGATAGGGGATGATGAGACAGTAGTACTGTGATGTGATAGTCAGGGGGATGATGAGACAGTAGTTCTGTGATGTGATAGTCAGGGGGATGATGAGACAGTAGTACTGTTATGTGATAGTCAGGGAGATGGTGAGACAGTAGTACTGTGATGTGATAGTCAGGGGGATGATGAGACAGTAGTACTGTGATGTGATAGGGGATGATGAGACAGTAGTACTGTGATGTGATAGAGTGATGATGAGACAGTAGTACTGTGATGTGATAGGGGATGATGAGACAGTAGTACTGTGATGTGATAGAGGGATGATGAGACGGTAGCACTGTGATGTGATAGTGAGAGGGATGATGAGACAGTAGTAATGTGATGTGATAGGGGATGATGAAACAGTAGTACTGTGATGTGATAGTCAGGGGGATGATGAGACAGTAGTACTGTGATGTGATAGGGGATGATGAGACTGTAGTACTGTGATGTGATAGTCTGGGGGATGATGAGACAGTAGTACTGTGATGTAATAGTAAGGGGGATGATGAGATAGTAGTGCTGTGATGTGATAGGGGGATGAGGAGACAGTAGTAATGTGATGTGATAGAGGGATGATGAGACAGTAGTACTGTGATGTGATTGTCAGGGGGATGATGAGACAGTAGTACTGTGATGTGATTGTCAGGGGGATGATGAGACAGTAGTACTGTGATGTGATAGGGGGATGATGAGACAGTAGTACTGTGATGTGATTGTCAGGGGGATGATGAGACAGTAGTTCTGTGATGTGATTGTCAGGGGGATGATGAGACAGTAGTACTGTGATTTGATAGGGGATGATGAGACAGTAGTACTGCCATGTGACAGGTATCCTCACGGGGATGATGATACAGTAGTACTGCCATGTGATAGGCATCCTCAGGGGGAAGATGAGACAGTAGAACTGCCATGTGATAGTCAGGGGGATGATGAGACGGTAGTACTGTGATGTGATAGTTAGGAGGATGATGAGACAGTATTACTGTGATGTGATAGTCAGCGGGATGATGAGACAGTAGTACTGTGATGTGATAGGGGGATGATGAGACAGTAGTACTGTGATGTGATAGTCAGGGGGATGATGAGACAGTAGTACTGTGATGTGATAGGGGGATGATGAGACAGAAGTACTGTGATGTGATTGTCAGGGGGATGATGAGACAGTAGTACTGTGATGTGATTGTAAGGGGGATGATGAGACAGTAGTACTGTGATGTGATTGTCAGCGGGATGATGAGACAGTAGTACTGTGATGTGATAGTCAAGGGGATGATGAGACAGTAGTACTGCCATGTGACTGGTATCCTCAGGGGGATGTTGAGATAGTAGTACTCCCATGTGATAGGCATCCTCAGGGGGATGATGAGACAGTAGTACTGTGATGTGATAGTCAGGGGGATGATGAGACAGTAGTACTGTGATGTGATAGTCAAGGGGATGATGAGACAGTAGTACTGCCATGTGACAGGTATCCTCACGGGGATGATGATACAGTAGTACTGCCATGTGATAGGCATCCTCAGGGGGAAGATGAGACAGTAGAACTGCCATGTGATAGTCAGGGGGATGATGAGACGGTAGTACTGTGATATGATAGTTAGTAGGATGATGAGACAGTAGTACTGTGATGTGATAGTCAGGGGGATGATGAGACAGTAGTACTGTGATGTGATAGGGGGATGATGAGACAGTAGTACTGTGATGTGATAGTCAGGGGGATGATGAGACAGTAGTACTGTGATGTGATAATCAGGGGGATGATGAGACAGTAGTACTGTGATGTGATAGAGGGATGATGGGACAGTAGTACTGTGATGTGATAGTCAGGGGGATGATGAGACAGTAGTACTGTGATGTGATAGTCAGGGTGATGATGAGACAGTAGTACTGTGATGTGATAGTCAGGGGGATGATGAGATAGTAGTACTGTGATGTGATAGTCAGGGGGATGATGAGACAGTAGTACTGTGATGTGATAGGGGATGATGAGACAGTAGTACTGTGATGTGATAGTCAGGGGGATGATGAGACAGTAGTTCTGTGATGTGATAGTCAGGGGGATGATGAGACAGTAGTACTGTTATGTGATAGTCAGGGGGATGGTGAGACAGTAGTACTGTGATGTGATAGTCAGGGGGATGATGAGACAGTAGTACTGTGATGTGATAGGGGATGATGAGACAGTAGTACTGTGATGTGATAGTCAAGGGGATGATGAGACAGTAGTACTGCCATGTGACAGGTATCCTCACGGGGATGATGATACAGTAGTACTGCCATGTGATAGGCATCCTCAGGGGGAAGATGTGACAGAGGAACTGCCATGTGATAGTCAGGGGGATGATGAGACGGTAGTACTGTGATATGATAGTTAGTAGGATGATGAGACAGTAGTACTGTGATGTGATAGTCAGGGGGATGATGAGACAGTAGAACTGTGATGTGATAGGGGGATGATGAGACAGTAGTACTGTGATGTGATAGTCAGGGGGATGATGAGACAGTAGTACTGTGATGTGATAATCAGGGGGATGATGAGACAGTAGTACTGTGATGTGAAAGAGGGATGATGGGACAGTAGTACTGTGATGTGATAGTCAGGGGGATGATGAGACAGTAGTACTGTGATGTGATAGTCAGGGTGATGATGAGACAGTAGTACTGTGATGTGATAGTCAGGGGGATGATGAGATAGTAGTACTGTGATGTGATAGTCAGGGGGATGATGAGACAGTAGTACTGTGATGTGATAGGGGATGATGAGACAGTAGTACTGTGATGTGATAGTCAGGGGGATGATGAGACAGTAGTTCTGTGATGTGATAGTCAGGGGGATGATGAGACAGTAGTACTGTTATGTGATAGTCAGGGGGATGGTGAGACAGTAGTACTGTGATGTGATAGTCAGGGGGATGATGAGACAGTAGTACTGTGATGTGATAGGGGATGATGAGACAGTAGTACTGTGATGTGATAGTCAGGGGGATGATGAGACAGTAGTACTGTGATGTGATAGTCAAGGGGATGATGAGACAGTAGTACTGCCATGTGACAGGTATCCTCACGGGGATGATGATACAGTAGTACTGCCATGTGATAGGCATCCTCAGGGGGAAGATGAGACAGAGGAACTGCCATGTGATAGTCAGGGGGATGATGAGACGGTAGTACTGTGATATGATAGTTAGTAGGATGATGAGACAGTAGTACTGTGATGTGATAGTCAGGGGGATGATGAGACAGTAGAACTGTGATGTGATAGGGGGATGATGAGACAGTAGTACTGTGATGTGATAGTCAGGGGGATGATGAGACAGTAGTACTGTGATGTGATAATCAGGGGGATGATGAGACAGTAGTACTGTGATGTGAAAGAGGGATGATGGGACAGTAGTACTGTGATGTGATAGTCAGGGGGATGATGAGACAGTAGTACTGTGATGTGATAGTCAGGGTGATGATGAGACAGTAGTACTGTGATGTGATAGTCAGGGGGATGATGAGATAGTAGTACTGTGAAGTGATAGTCAGGGGGATGATGAGACAGTAGTACTGTGATGTGATAGGGGATGATGAGACAGTAGTACTGTGATGTGATAGTCAGGGGGATGATGAGACAGTAGTTCTGTGATGTGATAGTCAGGGGGATGATGAGACAGTAGTACTGTTATGTGATAGTCAGGGGGATGGTGAGACAGTAGTACTGTGATGTGATAGTCAGGGGGATGATGAGACAGTAGTACTGTGATGTGATAGGGGATGATGAGACAGTAGTACTGTGATGTGATAGAGTGATGATGAGACAGTAGTACTGTGATGTGATAGGGGATGATGAGACAGTAGTACTGTGATGTGATAGAGGGATGATGAGACGGTAGCACTGTGATGTGATAGTGAGGGGGATGATGAGACAGTAGTAATGTGATGTGATAGAGGGATGATGAGACAGTAGTACTGTGATGTGATAGTCATGGGGATGATGAGACAGTAGTACTGTGATGTGATAGTCAGGGGGATGATGAGACAGTAGTACTGTGATGTGATAGTCAGAGGGATGATGAGACTGTAGTACTGTGATGTGATAATCAGGGGGTGATGAGACAGTAGTACTGTGATGTGATAATCAGGGGGATGATGAGACAGTAGTAATGTGATGTGATTGTCAGGGGGATGATGAGACAGTAGTACTGTGATTTGATAGGGGATGATGAGACAGTAGTACTGCCATGTGACAGGTATCCTCACGGGGATGATGATACAGTAGTACTGCCATGTGATAGGCATCCTCAGGGGGAAGATGAGACAGTAGAACTGCCATGTGATAGTCAGGGGGATGATGAGACGGTAGTACTGTGATGTGATAGTTAGGAGGATGATGAGACAGTATTACTGTGATGTGATAGTCAGCGGGATGATGAGACAGTAGTACTGTGATGTGATAGGGGGATGATGAGACAGTAGTACTGTGATGTGATAGTCAGGGGGATGATGAGACAGTAGTACTGTGATGTGATAGGGGGATGATGAGACAGTAGTACTGTGATGTGATTGTCAGGGGGATGATGAGACAGTAGTACTGTGATGTGATTGTAAGGGGGATGATGAGACAGTAGTACTGTGATGTGATTGTCAGCGGGATGATGAGACAGTAGTACTGTGATGTGATAGTCAAGGGGATGATGAGACAGTAGTACTGCCATGTGACTGGTATCCTCAGGGGGATGTTGAGATAGTAGTACTCCCATGTGATAGGCATCCTCAGGGGGATGATGAGACAGTAGTACTGTGATGTGATAGTCAGGGGGATGATGAGACAGTAGTACTGTGATGTGATAGTCAAGGGGATGATGAGACAGTAGTACTGCCATGTGACAGGTATCCTCACGGGGATGATGATACAGTAGTACTGCCATGTGATAGGCATCCTCAGGGGGAAGATGAGACAGTAGAACTGCCATGTGATAGTCAGGGGGATGATGAGACGGTAGTACTGTGATATGATAGTTAGTAGGATGATGAGACAGTAGTACTGTGATGTGATAGTCAGGGGGATGATGAGACAGTAGTACTGTGATGTGATAGGGGGATGATGAGACAGTAGTACTGTGATGTGATAGTCAGGGGGATGATGAGACAGTAGTACTGTGATGTGATAATCAGGGGGATGATGAGACAGTAGTACTGTGATGTGATAGAGGGATGATGGGACAGTAGTACTGTGATGTGATAGTCAGGGGGATGATGAGACAGTAGTACTGTGATGTGATAGTCAGGGTGATGATGAGACAGTAGTACTGTGATGTGATAGTCAGGGGGATGATGAGATAGTAGTACTGTGATGTGATAGTCAGGGGGATGATGAGACAGTAGTACTGTGATGTGATAGGGGATGATGAGACAGTAGTACTGTGATGTGATAGTCAGGGGGATGATGAGACAGTAGTTCTGTGATGTGATAGTCAGGGGGATGATGAGACAGTAGTACTGTTATGTGATAGTCAGGGGGATGGTGAGACAGTAGTACTGTGATGTGATAGTCAGGGGGATGATGAGACAGTAGTACTGTGATGTGATAGGGGATGATGAGACAGTAGTACTGTGATGTGATAGAGTGATGATGAGACAGTAGTACTGTGATGTGATAGGGGATGATGAGACAGTAGTACTGTGATGTGATAGAGGGATGATGAGACGGTAGCACTGTGATGTGATAGTGAGGGGGATGATGAGACAGTAGTAATGTGATGTGATAGGGGATGATGAAACAGTAGTACTGTGATGTGATAGTCAGGGGGATGATGAGACAGTAGTACTGTGATGTGATAGGGGATGATGAGACTGTAGTACTGTGATGTGATAGTCTGGGGGATGATGAGACAGTAGTACTGTGATGTAATAGTAAGGGGGATGATGAGATAGTAGTGCTGTGATGTGATAGGGGGATGAGGAGACAGTAGTAATGTGATGTGATAGAGGGATGATGAGACAGTAGTACTGTGATGTGATTGTCAGGGGGATGATGAGACAGTAGTACTGTGATGTGATTGTCAGGGGGATGATGAGACAGTAGTACTGTGATGTGATAGGGGGATGATGAGACAGTAGTACTGTGATGTGATTGTCAGGGGGATGATGAGACAGTAGTTCTGTGATGTGATTGTCAGGGGGATGATGAGACAGTAGTACTGTGATTGTCAGGGGGATGATGAGACCGTAGTACTGTGATGTGATAGTCAGGGGGATGATGAGACAGTAGTACTGCCATGTGACAGGAATCCTCACGGGGATGATGATACAGTAATACTGCCATGTGACAGGTATCCTCAGGGGGATGATGAGATAGTAGTACTCCAATGTGATAGGCATCCTCAGGGGGATGATGAGACAGTAGTACTGTGATGTGATAGGGGATGATGAGACAGTAGTACTGTGATGTGATAGTGAGGGGGATGATGAGACAGTAGTAATGTGATGTGATAGGGGATGATGAAACAGTAGTACTGTGATGTGATAGTCAGGGGGATGATGAGACAGTAGTACTGTGATGTGATAGGGGATGATGAGACTGTAGTACTGTGATGTGATAGTCAGGGGGATGATGAGACAGTAGTACTGTGATGTGATAGTAAGGGGGATGATGAGATAGTAGTGCTGTGATGTGATAGGGGGATGAGGAGACAGTAGTAATGTGATGTGATAGAGGGATGATGAGACAGTAGTACAGTGATGTGATTGTCAGGGGGATGATGAGACAGTAGTACTGTGATGTGATTGTCTGGGGGATGATGAGACAGTAGTACTGTGATGTGATTGTCAGGGGGATGATGAGACAGTAGTACTGTGATGTGATTGTCAGGGGGATGATGAGACAGTAGTACTGTGATGTGATTGTCAGGGGGATGATGAGACAGTAGTACTGTGATGTAATAGTCAAGGGGATGATGAGACAGTACTGCCATGTGAGAGGTATCCTCAGGGGGATGATGAGATAGTAGTACTCCCATGTGATAGGCATCCTCAGGGGGATGATGAGACAGTAGTACTGCCATGTGACAGGTATCCTCACGGGGATGATGATACAGTAGTACTGCCATGTGACAGGTATCCTCAGGGGGATGATGAGATAGTAGTACTCCCATGTGATAGGCATCATCAGGGGGATGATGAGACAGTAGTACTGTGATGTGGTAGTCAGGGGATGATGAGATAGTAGTACTGCCCTGTGATAGGCATCCTCAGGGAGATGATGAGACAGTAGTACTGTGATGTGATAGTCAGGGGGATGATGAGACAGTAGTACTGTATGTGATAGTCAGGGGGATGATGAGACAGTAGTACTACCATGTGACAGGTATCCTCACGGGCATGATGATACAATAGCACTGCCATATGACAGGTATCCTCAGGGGGATGATGAGACAGTAGTACTGCCATGTGATAGGCTTCCTCAGGGGGATGATGAGACAGTAGTACTGCCATGTGATAGTCAGGGGGATGATGAGACGGTAGTACTGTGATGTGATAGTCAGGAGGAAGATGAGACAGTAGCACTGTGATGTGATAGTCAGGGGGATGATGAGACAGTAGTAATGTGATGTGATAGAGGGATGATGAGACAGTAGTACTGTGATGTGATAGTCAGGGGGTTGATGAGACAGTAGAACTGTGATGTGATATTCAGGGGGATGATGAGACAGTAGTACTGTGATGTGATAGTCAGGGGGATGATGAGACAGTAGTACTGTGATGTGATTGTCAGGGGGATGATGAGACAGTAGTACTGTGATGTGATTGTCAGGGGGATGATGCGACAGTAGTACTGTGATGTGATTGTCAGGGGGATGATGAGACAGTAGTACTGTGATGTGATAGTCAAGGGGATGATGAGACAGTACTGCCATGTGAGAAGTATCCTCAGGGGGATGATGAGATAGTAGTACTCCCATGTGATAGGCATCCTCAGGGGGATGATGAGACAGTAGTACTGCCATGTGACAGGTATCCTCACGGGGATGATGATACAGTAGTACTGCCATGTGACAGGTATCCTCAGGGGGATGATGAGATAGTAGTACTCCCATGTGATAGGCATCATCAGGGGGATGATGAGACAGTAGTACTGTGATGTGATTGTCAGGGGATGATGAGATAGTAGTACTGCCCTGTGATAGGCATCCTCAGGGAGATGATGAGACAGTAGTACTGTGATGTGATAGTCAGGGGGATGATGAGACAGTAGTACTGTATGTGATAGTCAGGGGGATGATGAGACAGTAGTACTGCCATGTGACAGGTATCCTCACGGGCATGATGATACAATAGCAATGCCATATGACAGGTATCCTCAGGGGGATGATGAGACAGTAGTACTGCCATGTGATAGGCTTCCTGAGGGGGATGATGAGACAGTAGTACTGCCATGTGATAGTCAGGGGGATGATGAGACGGTAGTACTGTGATGTGATAGTCAGGAGGAAGATGAGACAGTAGCACTGTGATGTGATAGTCAGGGGGATGATGAGACAGTAGTAATGTGATGTGATAGAGGGATGATGAGACAGTAGTACTGTGATGTGATAGTCAGGGGGTTGATGAGACAGTAGTACTGTGATGTGATAGTCAGGGGGATGATGAGACAGTAGTACTGTGATGTGATAGTCAGGGGGATGATGAGACAGTAGTACTGTGATGTGATAATCAGGGGATGATGAGACAGTTGTACTGTGATGTGATAATCAGGGGGATGATGAGACAGTAGTAATGTGATGTGATAGTCAGGGGGATGATGAGACAGTAGTACTGTGATTTGATAGGGGATGATGAGACAGTAGTACTGTGATGTGATAGTGAGGGGGATGATGAGACAGTAGTAATGTGATGTGATAGGGGATGATGAAACAGTAGTACTGTGATGTGATAGTCAGGGGGATGATGAGACAGTAGTACTGTGATGTGATAGGGGATGATGAGACAGTAGTACTGTGATTTGATAGGGGATGATGAGACAGTAGTACTGTGATGTGACAGTGAGGGGGATGATGAGACAGTAGTAATGTGATGTGATAGGGGATGATGAAACAGTAGTACTGTGATGTGATAGTCAGGGGGATGATGAGACAGTAGTACTGTGATGTGATAGGGGATGATGAGACTGTAGTACTGTGATGTGATAGTCAGGGGGATGATGAGACAGTAGTACTGTGATGTGATAGTAAGGGGGATGATGAGATAGTAGTGCTGTGATGTGACAGGGGGATGAGGAGACAGTAGTAATGTGATGTGATAGAGGGATGATGAGACAGTAGTACTGTGATGTGATAGGGGGATGATGAGACAGTAGTACTGTGATGTGATTGTCAGGGGGATGATGAGACAGTAGTACTGTGATGTGATTGTCAGGGGGATGATGAGACAGTAGTACTGTGATGTGATTGTCAGGGGGATGATGAGACAGTAGTACTGTGATGTGATAGTCAAGGGGATGATGAGACAGGAGTACTGCCATGTGACTGGTATCCTCAGGGGGATGATGAGATAGTAGTACTCCCATGTGATAGGCATCCTCAGGGGGATGATGAGACAGTAGTACTGTGATGTGATAGTCAGGGGGATGATGAGACAGTAGTACTGTGATGTGATAGTCAAGGGGATGATGAGACAGTAGTACTGCCATGTGACAGGTATCCTCACGGGGATGATGATACAGTAGTACTGCCATGTGATAGGCATCCTCAGGGGGAAGATGAGACAGTAGAACTGCCATGTGATAGTCAGGGGGATGATGAGACAGTAGTACTGTGATGTGATAGTTAGGAGGATGATGAGACAGTAGTACTGTGATGTGATAGTCAGGGGGATGATGAGACAGTAGTACTGTGATGTAATAGGGGGATGATGAGACAGTAGTACTGTGATGTGATAGTCAGGGGGATGATGAGACAGTAGTACTGTGATGTGATAGGGGGATGATGAGACAGTAGTACTGTGATGTGATTGTCAGGGGGATGATGAGACAGTAGTACTGTGATGTGATTGTAAGGGGGATGATGAGACAGTAGTACTGTGATGTGATTGTCAGGGGGATGATGAGACAGTAGTACTGTGATGTGATAGTCAAGGGGATGATGAGACAGTAGTACTGCCATGTGACTGGTATCCTCAGGGGGATGATGAGACAGTAGTACTGTGATGTGATTGTCAGGGGGATGATGAGACAGTAGTACTGTGATGTGATAGTCAGGGGGATGATGAGATAGTAGTACTGTGATGTGATAGTCAGGGGGATGATGAGACAGTAGTACTGCCATGTGACTGGTATCCTCAGGGGGATGAAAAGATAGTAGTACTCCCATGTGATAGGCATCCTCAGGGGGATGATGAGACAGTAGTACTGTGATGTGATAGTCAGGGGGATGATGAGACAGTAGTACTGTGATGTGATAGTCAAGGGGATGATGAGACAGTAGTACTGCTATGTGACAGGTATCCTCAGGGGGAAGATGAGACAGTAGAACTGCCATGTGATAGTCAGGGGGATGAAGAGACGGTAGTACTGTGATGTGATAGTTAGGAGGATGATGAGACAGTAGTACTGTGATGTGATAGTCAGGGGGATGATGAGACAGTAGTACTGTGATGTGAAAGGGGGATGATGAGACAGTAGTACTGTGATGTGATAGTCAGGGGGATGATGAGACAGTAGAACTGTGATGTGATAATCAGGGGGATGATGAGACAGTAGTACTGTGATGTGATAGTCAGGGGGATGATGAGACAGTAGTACTGTGATGTGATAGGGGGATGATGAGACAGTAGTACTGTGATGTGATTGTCAGTGGGATGATGAGACAGTAGTACTGTGATGTGATAGGGGGATGATGAGACAGTAGTACTGTGATGTGATTGTCAGCGGGATGATGAGACAGTAGTACTGTGATGTGATAGTCAGGGGGATGATGAGACAGTAGTACTGTGATGTGATAGAGGGATGAGGAGACAGTAGTAATGTGATGTGATTGTCAGGGGGATGATGAGACAGTAGTACTGTGATGTGATTGTCAGGGGGATGATGAGACAGTAGTACTGTGATGTGATTGTCAGGGGGATGATGAGACAGTAGTACTGTGATGTGATAGTCAAGGGGATGATGAGACAGTAGTACTGCCATGTGACTGGTATCCTCAGGGGGATGAAAAGATAGTAGTACTCCCATGTGATAGGCATCCTCAGGGGGATGATGAGACAGTAGTACTGTGATGTGATAGTCAGGGGGATGATGAGACAGTAGTACTGTGATGTGATAGTCAAGGGGATGATGAGACAGTAGTACTGCTATGTGACAGGTATCCTCAGGGGGAAGATGAGACAGTAGAACTGCCATGTGATAGTCAGGGGGATGATGAGACGGTAGTACTGTGATGTGATAGTTAGGAGGATGATGAGACAGTAGTACTGTGATGTGATAGTCAGGGGGATGATGAGACAGTAGTACTGTGATGTGATAGGGGGATGATGAGACAGTAGTACTGTGATGTGATAGTCAGGGGGATGATGAGACAGTAGAACTGTGATGTGATAATCAGGGGGATGATGAGACAGTAGTACTGTGATGTGATAGTCAGGGGGATGATGAGACAGTAGTACTGTGATGTGATAGGGGGATGATGAGACAGTAGTACTGTGATGTGATTGTCAGGGGGATGATGAGATAGTAGTACTGTGATGTGATAGGGGGAAGATGAGACAGTAGTACTGTGATGTGATTGTCAGGGGGATGATGAGACAGTAGTACTGTGATGTGATAGTCAGGGGGATGATGAGACAGTAGTACTGTGATGTGATAGGGGGATGATGAGACAGTAGTACTGTGATGTGATTGTCAGGGGGATGATGAGACAGTAGTACTGTGATGTGATTGTAAGGGGGATGATGAGACAGTAGTACTGTCATGTGATTGTCAGCGGGATGATGAGACAGTAGTACTGTGATGTGATAGTCAAGGGGATGATGAGACAGTAGTACTGCCATGTGACTGGTATCCTCAGGGGGATGATGAGATAGTAGTACTCCCATGTGATAGGCATCCTCAGGGGGATGATGAGACAGTAGTACTGTGATGTGATAGTCAGGGGGATGATGAGACAGTAGTACTGTGATGTGATAGTCAAGGGGATGATGAGACAGTAGTACTGCCATGTGACAGGTATCCTCACGGGGATGATGATACAGTAGTACTGCCATGTGATAGGCATCCTCAGGGGGAAGATGAGACAGTAGAACTGCCATGTGATAGTCAGGGGGATGATGAGACAGTAGTACTGTGATGTGATAGTAAGGGGGATGATGAGATAGTAGTGCTGTGATGTGATAGGGGGATGAGGAGACAGTAGTAATGTGATGTGATAGAGGGATGATGAGACAGTAGTACTGTGATGTGATAGGGGGATGATGAGACAGTAGTACTGTGATGTGATTGTCAGGGGGATGATGAGACAGTAGTACTGTGATGTGATTGTCAGGGGGATGATGAGACAGTAGTACTGTGATGTGATTGTCAGGGGGATGATGAGACAGTAGTACTGTGATGTGATAGTCAAGGGGATGATGAGACAGTACTGCCATGTGAGAGGTATCCTCAGGGGGATGATGAGATAGTAGTACTCCCATGTGATAGGCATCCTCAGGGGGATGATGAGACAGTAGTACTGCCATGTGACAGGTATCCTCACGGGGATGATGATACAGTAGTACTGCCATGTGACAGGTATCCTCAGGGGGATGATGAGATAGTAGTACTCCCATGTGATAGGCATCCTCAGGGGGATGATGAGACAGTATTACTGTGATGTGATAGTCAGGGGATGATGAGATAGTAGTACTGCCCTGTGATAGGCATCCTCAGGGAGATGATGAGACAGTAGTACTGTGATGTGATAGTAAGGGGGATGATGAGACTTTAGTACTGTATGTGATAGTCAGTGGGATGATGAGACTGTAGTACTGCCATGTGACAGGTATCCTCACGGGCATGATGATACAATAGCACTGCCATATGACAGGTATCCTCAGGGGGATGATGAGACAGTAGTACTGCCATGTGATAGGCTTCCTCAGGGGGATGATGAGACAGTAGTACTGCCATGTGATAGTCAGGGGGATGATGAGACGGTAGTACTGTGATGTGATAGTCAGGAGGAAGATGAGACAGTAGCACTGTGATGTGATAGTCAGGGGGATGATGAGACAGTAGTAATGTGATGTGATAGAGGGATGATGAGACAGTAGTACTGTGATGTGATAGTCAGGGGGTTGATGAGACAATAGTACTGTGATGTGATAGTCAGGGGGATGATGAGACAGTAGTACTGTGATGTGATAGTCAGGGGGATGATGAGACAGTAGTACTGTGATGTGATAATCAGGGAATGATGAGACAGTTGTACTGTGATGTGATAATCAGGGGGATGATGAGACAGTAGTAATGTGATGTGATAGTCAGGGGGATGATGAGACAGTAGTACTGTGATTTGATAGGGGATGATGAGACAGTAGTACTGTGATGTGATTGTCAGGGGGATGATGAGACAGTAGTACTGTGATGTGATAGTCAAGGGGATGATGAGACAGTAGTACTGCCATGTGACTGGTATCCTCAGGGGGATGATGAGACAGTAGTACTGTGATGTGATTGTCAGGGGGATGATGAGACAGTAGTACTGTGATGTGATAGTCAGGGGGATGATGAGATAGTAGTACTGTGATGTGATAGTCAGGGGGATGATGAGACAGTAGTACTGCCATGTGACTGGTATCCTCAGGGGGATGAAAAGATAGTAGTACTCCCATGTGATAGGCATCCTCAGGGGGATGATGAGACAGTAGTACTGTGATGTGATAGTCAGGGGGATGATGAGACAGTAGTACTGTGATGTGATAGTCAAGGGGATGATGAGACAGTAGTACTGCTATGTGACAGGTATCCTCAGGGGGAAGATGAGACAGTAGAACTGCCATGTGATAGTCAGGGGGATGATGAGACGGTAGTACTGTGATGTGATAGTTAGGAGGATGATGAGACAGTAGTACTGTGATGTGATAGTCAGGGGGATGATGAGACAGTAGTACTGTGATGTGATAGGGGGATGATGAGACAGTAGTACTGTGATGTGATAGTCAGGGGGATGATGAGACAGTAGAACTGTGATGTGATAATCAGGGGGATGATGAGACAGTAGTACTGTGATGTGATAGTCAGGGGGATGATGAGACAGTAGTACTGTGATGTGATAGGGGGATGATGAGACAGTAGTACTGTGATGTGATTGTCAGGGGGATGATGAGACAGTAGTACTGTGATGTGATAGGGGGATGATGAGACAGTAGTACTGTGATGTGATTGTCAGGGGGATGATGAGACAGTAGTACTGTGATGTGATAGTCAGGGGGATGATGAGACAGTAGTACTGTGATGTGATAGAGGGATGAGGAGACAGTAGTAATGTGATGTGATTGTCAGGGGGATGATGAGACAGTAGTACTGTGATGTGATTGTCAGGGGGATGATGAGACAGTAGTACTGTGATGTGATTGTCAGGGGGATGATGAGACAGTAGTACTGTGATGTGATAGTCACGGGGATGATGAGACAGTAGTACTGCCATGTGACTGGTATCCTCAGGGGGATGAAAAGATAGTAGTACTCCCATGTGATAGGCATCCTCAGGGGGATGATGAGACAGTAGTACTGTGATGTGATAGTCAGGGGGATGATGAGACAGTAGTACTGTGATGTGATAGTCAAGGGGATGATGAGACAGTAGTACTGCTATGTGACAGGTATCCTCAGGGGGAAGATGAGACAGTAGAACTGCCATGTGATAGTCAGGGGGATGATGAGACGGTAGTACTGTGATGTGATAGTTAGAAGGATGATGAGACAGTAGTACTGTGATGTGATAGTCAGAGGGATGATGAGACAGTAGTACTGTGATGTGATAGGGGGATGATGAGACAGTAGTACTGTGATGTGATAGTCAGGGGGATGATGAGACAGTAGAACTGTGATGTGATAATCAGGGGGATGATGAGACAGTAGTACTGTGATGTGATAGTCAGGGGGATGATGAGACAGTAGTACTGTGATGTGATAGGGGGATGATGAGACAGTAGTACTGTGATGTGATTGTCAGGGGGATGATGAGACAGTAGTACTGTGATGTGATAGGGGGAAGATGAGACAGTAGTACTGTGATGTGATTGTCAGGGGGATGATGAGACAGTAGTACTGTGATGTGATAGTCAGGGGGATGATGAGACAGTAGTACTGTGATGTGATAGGGGGATGATGAGACAGTAGTACTGTGATGTGATTGTCAGGGGGATGATGAGACAGTAGTACTGTGATGTGATTGTAAGGGGGATGATGAGACAGTAGTACTGTGATGTGATTGTCAGCGGGATGATGAGACAGTAGTACTGTGATGTGATAGTCAAGGGGATGATGAGACAGTAGTACTGCCATGTGACTGGTATCCTCAGGGGGATGATGAGATAGTAGTACTCCCATGTGATAGGCATCCTCAGGGGGATGATGAGACAGTAGTACTGTGATGTGATAGTCAGGGGGATGATGAGACAGTAGTACTGTGATGTGATAGTCAAGGGGATGATGAGACAGTAGTACTGCCATGTGACAGGTATCCTCACGGGGATGATGATACAGTAGTACTGCCATGTGATAGGCATCCTCAGGGGGAAGATGAGACAGTAGAACTGCCATGTGATAGTCAGGGGGATGATGAGACAGTAGTACTGTGATGTGATAGTAAGGGGGATGATGAGATAGTAGTGCTGTGATGTGATAGGGGGATGAGGAGACAGTAGTAATGTGATGTGATAGAGGGATGATGAGACAGTAGTACTGTGATGTGATAGGGGGATGATGAGACAGTAGTACTGTGATGTGATTGTCAGGGGGATGATGAGACAGTAGTACTGTGATGTGATTGTCAGGGGGATGATGAGACAGTAGTACTGTGATGTGATTGTCAGGGGGATGATGAGACAGTAGTACTGTGATGTGATAGTCAAGGGGATGATGAGACAGTACTGCCATGTGAGAGGTATCCTCAGGGGGATGATGAGATAGTAGTACTCCCATGTGATAGGCATCCTCAGGGGGATGATGAGACAGTAGTACTGCCATGTGACAGGTATCCTCACGGGGATGATGATACAGTAGTACTGCCATGTGACAGGTATCCTCAGGGGGATGATGAGATAGTAGTACTCCCATGTGATAGGCATCCTCAGGGGGATGATGAGACAGTAGTACTGTGATGTGATAGTCAGGGGATGATGAGATAGTAGTACTGCCCTGTGATAGGCATCCTCAGGGAGATGATGAGACAGTAGTACTGTGATGTGATAGTCAGGGGGATGATGAGACTTTAGTACTGTATGTGATAGTCAGGGGGATGATGAGACAGTAGTACTGCCATGTGACAGGTATCCTCACGGGCATGATGATACAATAGCACTGCCATATGACAGGTATCCTCAGGGGAATGATGAGACAGTAGTACTGCCATGTGATAGGCTTCCTCAGGGGGATGATGAGACAGTAGTACTGCCATGTGATAGTCAGGGGGATGATGAGACGGTAGTACTGTGATGTGATAGTCAGGAGGAAGATGAGACAGTAGCACTGTGATGTGATAGTCAGGGGGATGATGAGACAGTAGTAATGTGATGTGATAGAGGGATGATGAGACAGTAGTACTGTGATGTGATAGTCAGGGGGTTGATGAGACAATAGTACTGTGATGTGATAGTCAGGGGGATGATGAGACAGTAGTACTGTGATGTGATAGTCAGGGGGATGATGAGACAGTAGTACTGTGATGTGATAATCAGGGGATGATGAGACAGTTGTACTGTGATGTGATAATCAGGGGGATGATGAGACAGTAGTAATGTGATGTGATAGTCAGGGGGATGATGAGACAGTAGTACTGTGATTTGATAGGGGATGATGAGACAGTAGTACTGTGATGTGATAGTGAGGGGGATGATGAGACAGTAGTAATGTGATGTGATAGGGGATGATGAAACAGTAGTACTGTGATGTGATAGTCAGGGGGATGATGAGACAGTAGTACTGTGATGTGATAGGGGCTGATGAGACAGTAGTACTGTGATTTGATAGGGGATGATGAGACAGTAGTACTGTGATGTGACAGTGAGGGGGATGATGAGACAGTAGTAATGTGATGTGATAGGGGATGATGAAACAGTAGTACTGTGATGTGATAGTCAGGGGGATGATGAGACAGTAGTACTGTGATGTGATAGGGGATGATGAGACTGTAGTACTGTGATGTGATAGTCAGGGGGATGATGAGACAGTAGTACTGTGATGTGATAGTAAGGGGGATGATGAGATAGTAGTGCTGTGATGTGATAGGGGGATGAGGAGACAGTAGTAATGTGATGTGATAGAGGGATGATGAGACAGTAGTACTGTGATGTGATAGGGGGATGATGAGACAGTAGTACTGTGATGTGATTGTCAGGGGGATGATGAGACAGTAGTACTGTGATGTGATTGTCAGGGGGATGATGAGACAGTAGTACTGTGATGTGATTGTCAGGGGGATGATGAGACAGTAGTACTGTGATGTGATAGTCAAGGGGATGATGAGACAGTAGTACTGTGATGTGATAGGGGCTGATGAGACAGTAGTACTGTGATTTGATAGGGGATGACAGATGTGACTGGTATCCTCAGGGGGATGATGAGATAGTAGTACTACCATGTGATAGGCATCCTCAGGGGGATGATGAGACAGTAGTACTGTGATGTGATAGTCAGGGGGATGATGAGACAGTAGTACTGTGATGTGATAGTCAAGGGGATGATGAGACAGTAGTACTGCTATGTGACAGGTATCCTCAGGGGGAAGATGAGACAGTAGAACTGCCATGTGATAGTCAGGGGGATGATGAGACGGTAGTACTGTGATGTGATAGTTAGGAGGATGATGAGACAGTAGTACTGTGATGTGACAGGTATCCTCAGGGGGATGATGAGATAGTAGTACTCCCATGTGATAGGCATCCTCAGGGGGATGATGAGACAGTAGTACTGTGATGTGATAGTCAGGGGATGATGAGATAGTAGTACTGCCCTGTGATAGGCATCCTCAGGGAGATGATGAGACAGTAGTACTGTGATGTGATAGTCAGGGGGATGATGAGACTTTAGTACTGTATGTGATAGTCAGGGGGATGATGAGACAGTAGTACTGCCATGTGACAGGTATCCTCACGGGCATGATGATACAATAGCACTGCCATATGACAGGTATACTCAGGGGGATGATGAGACAGTAGTACTGCCATGTGATAGGCTTCCTCAGGGGGATGATGAGACAGTAGTACTGCCATGTGATAGTCAGGGGGATGATGAGACGGTAGTACTGTGATGTGATAGTCAGGAGGAAGATGAGACAGTAGCACTGTGATGTGATAGTCAGGGGGATGATGAGACAGTAGTAATGTGATGTGATAGAGGGATGATGAGACAGTAGTACTGTGATGTGATAGTCAGGGGGTTGATGAGACAATAGTACTGTGATGTGATAGTCAGGGGGATGATGAGACAGTAGTACTGTGATGTGATAGTCAGGGGGATGATGAGACAGTAGTACTGTGATGTGATAATCAGGGGATGATGAGACAGTTGTACTGTGATGTGATAATCAGGGGGATGATGAGACAGTAGTAATGTGATGTGATAGTCAGGGGGATGATGAGACAGTAGTACTGTGATTTGATAGGGGATGATGAGACAGTAGTACTGTGATGTGATAGTGAGGGGGATGATGAGACAGTAGTAATGTGATGTGATAGGGGATGATGAAACAGTAGTACTGTGATGTGATAGTCAGGGGGATGATGAGACAGTAGTACTGTGATGTGATAGGGGCTGATGAGACAGTAGTACTGTGATTTGATAGGGGATGATGAGACAGTAGTACTGTGATGTGACAGTGAGGGGGATGATGAGACAGTAGTAATGTGATGTGATAGGGGATGATGAAACAGTAGTACTGTGATGTGATAGTCAGGGGGATGATGAGACAGTAGTACTGTGATGTGATAGGGGATGATGAGACTGTAGTACTGTGATGTGATAGTCAGGGGGATGATGAGACAGTAGTACTGTGATGTGATAGTAAGGGGGATGATGAGATAGTAGTGCTGTGATGTGATAGGGGGATGAGGAGACAGTAGTAATGTGATGTGATAGAGGGATGATGAGACAGTAGTACTGTGATGTGATAGGGGGATGATGAGACAGTAGTACTGTGATGTGATTGTCAGGGGGATGATGAGACAGTAGTACTGTGATGTGATTGTCAGGGGGATGATGAGACAGTAGTACTGTGATGTGATTGTCAGGGGGATGATGAGACAGTAGTACTGTGATGTGATAGTCAAGGGGATGATGAGACAGTAGTACTGCCATGTGACTGGTATCCTCAGGGGGATGATGAGATAGTAGTACTACCATGTGATAGGCATCCTCAGGGGGATGATGAGACAGTAGTACTGTGATGTGATAGTCAGGGGGATGAGGAGACAGTAGTACTGTGATGTGATAGTCAAGGGGATGATGAGACAGTAGTACTGCCATGTGACAGGTATCCTGACGGGGATGATGATACAGTAGTACTGCCATGTGATAGGCATCCTCAGGGGGAAGATGAGACAGTAGAACTGCCATGTGATAGTCAGGGGGATGATGAGACAGTAGTACTGTGATGTGATAGTTAGGAGGATGATGAGACAGTAGTACTGTGATGTGATAGTCAGGGGGATGATGAGACAGTAGTACTGTGATGTGATAGGGGGATGATGAGACAGTAGTACTGTGATGTGATAGTCAGTGGGATGATGAGACAGTAGTACTGTGATGTGATAGGGGGATGATGAGACAGTAGTACTGTGATGTGATTGTCAGGGGGATGATGAGACAGTAGTACTGTGATGTGATTGTAAGGGGGATGATGAGACAGTAGTACTGTGATGTGATTGTCAGGGGGATGATGAGACAGTAGTACTGTGATGTGATAGTCAAGGGGATGATGAGACAGTAGTACTGCCATGTGACTGGTATCCTCAGGGGGATGATGAGACAGTAGTACTGTGATGTGATTGTCAGGGGGATGATGAGACAGTAGTACTGTGATGTGATTGTCAGGGGGATGATGAGACAGTAGTACTGTGATGTGATAGTCAGGGGGATGATGAGATAGTAGTACTGTGATGTGATAGTCAGGGGGATGATGAGACAGTAGTACTGTGATGTGATAGGGGATGATGAGACAGTAGTACTGTGATGTGATAGTCAGGGGGATGATGAGACAGTAGTACTGTGATGTGATAGTCAGGGGGATGATGAGACAGTAGTACTGTGATGTGATAGTCAGGGGGATGGTGAGACAGTAGTACTGTGATGTGATAGTCAGGGGGATGATGAGACAGTAGTACTGTGATGTGATAGGGGATGATGAGACAGTAGTACTGTGATGTGATAGAGTGATGATGAGACAGTAGTACTGTGATGTGATAGGGGATGATGAGACAGTAGTACTGTGATGTGATAGAGGGATGATGAGACGGTAGTACTGTGATGTGATAGTGAGGGGGATGATGAGACAGTAGTAATGTGATGTGATAGGGGATGATGAAACAGTAGTACTGTGATGTGATAGTCAGGGGGATGATGAGACAGTAGTACTGTGATGTGATAGGGGATGATGAGACTGTAGTACTGTGATGTGATAGTCAGTTGGATGATGAGACAGTAGTACTGTGATGTAAAAGTAAGGGGGATGATGAGATAGTAGTGCTGTGATGTGATAGGGGGATGAGGAGACAGTAGTAATGTGATGTGATAGAGGGATGATGAGATAGTAGTACTGTGATGTGATTGTCAGGGGGATGATGAGACAGTAGTACTGTGATGTGATTGTCAGGGGGATGATGAGACAGTAGTACTGTGATGTGATAGGGGGATGATGAGACAGTAGTACTGTGATGTGATTGTCAGGGGGATGATGAGACAGTAGTTCTGTGATGTGATTGTCAGGGGGATGATGAGACAGTAGTACTGTGATGTGATTGTCAGGGGGATGATGAGACAGTAGTACTGTGATGTGATAGTCAGGGGGATGATGAGACAGTAGTACTGCCATGTGACAGGAATCCTCACGGGGATGATGATACAGTAGTACTGCCATGTGACAGGTATCCTCAGGGGGATGATGAGATAGTAGTACTCCCATGTGATAGGCATCCTCAGGGGGATGATGAGACAGTAGTACTGTGATGTGATAGTCAGGGGGATGATGAGATAGTAGTACTGTGATGTGATAGGGGATGATGAGACAGTAGTACTGTGATGTGATAGTGAGGGGGATGATGAGACAGTAGTAATGTGAAGTGATAGGGGATGATGAAACAGTAGTACTGTGATGTGATAGTCAGGGGGATGATGAGACAGTAGTAATGTGATGTGATAGTCAGGGGGATGATGAGACAGTAGTACTGTGAAGTGATAGTCAGGGGGATGATGAGACAGTAGTAATGTGATGTGATAGTCAGGGGGATGATGAGACAGTAGTACTGTGATGTGATAGGGGATGATGAGACTGCAGTACTGTGATGTGATAGTCAGGGGGATGATGAGACAGTAGTACTGTGATGTGATAGTAAGGGGGATGATGAGATAGTAGTGCTGTGATGTGATAGGGGGATGAGGAGACAGTAGTAATGTGATGTGATAGAGGGATGATGAGACAGTAGTACTGTGATGTGATAGGGGGATGATGAGACAGTAGTACTGTAATGTGATTGTCAGGGGGATGATGAGACAGTAGTACTGTGATGTGATTGTCAGGGGGATGATGAGACAGTAGTACTGTGATGTGATTGTCAGGGGGATGATGAGACAGTAGTACTGTGATGTGATAGTCAAGGGGATGATGAGACAGTACTGCCATGTGAGAGGTATCCTCAGGGGGATGATGAGATAGTAGTACTCCCATGTGATAGGCATCCTCAGGGTGAGGATGATACAGTAGTACTGCCTTGTGACAGGTATCCTCACGGGGATGATGATACAGTAGTACTGCCATGTGACAGGTATCCTCAAGGGGATGATGAGATAGTAGTACTCCCATGTCATAGGCATCCTCAGGGGGATGATGAGACAGTAGTACTGTGATGTGATAGTCAGGGGGATGATGAGACAGTAGTACTGTATGTGATAGTCAGGGGGATGATGAGACAGTAGTACTGCCATGTGACAGGTTTCCTCACGGGCATGATGAGACAGTAGCACTGACATATGACAGGTATCCTCAGGGGGATGATGAGACAGTAGTACTGCCATGTGATAGGCTTCATCAGGGGGATGATGAGACAGTAGTACTGCCATGTGATAGTCAGGGGGATGATGAGACGGTAGTACTGTGATGTGATAGTCAGGAGGAAGATGAGACAGTAGTACTGTGATGTGATAGTCAGGGGGATGATGAGACAGTAGTAATGTTATGTGATAGAGGGACGATGAGACAGTAGTACTGTGATGTGATAGTCAGGGGGATGATGAGACAGTAGTACTGTGATGTGATTGTCAGGGGGATGATGAGACAGTAGTACTGTGATGTGATAATCAGGGGATGATGAGACAGTTGTACCGTGATGTGATATTCAGGGGGATGATGAGACAGTAGTAATGTGATGTGATAGTCAGGAGGATGATGAGACAGTAGTACTGTGATTTGATAGGGGATGATGAGACAGTAGTACTGTGATGTGATAGTGAGGGGGATGATGAGAAAGTAGTAATGTGATGTGATAGGGGATGATGAAACTGTAGTACTGTGATGTGATAGTCAGGGGGATGATGAGACAGTAGTACTGTGATGTGATAGGGGATGATGAGACTGTAGTACTGTGATGTGATAGTCAGGGGGATGATGATACAGTAGTACTGTGATGTGATAGTAAGGGGGATGATGAGATAGTAGTGCTGTGATGTGATAGAGGGATGAGGAGACAGTAGTAATGTGATGTGATTGTCAGGGGGATGATGAGACAGTAGTACTCTGATGTGATTGTCAGGGGGATGATGAGACAGTAGTACTGTGATGTGATTGTCAGGGGGATGATGAGACAGTAGTACTGTGATGTGATAGTCAAGGGGATGATGAGACAGTAGTACTGCCATGTGACTGGTATCCTCAGGGGGATGAAAAGATAGTAGTACTCCCATGTGATAGGCATCCTCAGGGGGATGATGAGACAGTAGTACTGTGATGTGATAGTCAGGGGGATGATGAGACAGTAGTACTGTGATGTGATAGTCAAGGGGATGATGAGACAGTAGTACTGCTATGTGACAGGTATCCTCACGGGGATGATGATACAGTAGTACTGCCATGTGATAGGCATCCTCAGGGGGAAGATGAGACAGTAGAACTGCCATGTGATAGTCAGGGGGATGATGAGACGGTAGTACTGTGATGTGATAGTTAGGAGGATGATGAGACAGTAGTACTGTGATGTGATAGTCAGGGGGATGATGAGACAGTAGTACTGTGATGTGATAGGGGGATGATGAGACAGTAGTACTGTGATGTGATAGTCAGTGGGAAGATGAGACAGAAGAACTGTGATGTGATAATCAGGGGGATGATGAGACAGTAGTACTGTGATGTGATAGAGGGATGATGAGACAGTAATACTGTGATGTGATAGTCAGGGGGATGATGAGACAGTAGTACTGTGATGTGATAGTCAGGGTGATGATGAGACAGTAGTACTGTGATGTGATAGTCAGGGGGATGATGAGATAGTAGTACTGTGATGTGATAGTCAGGGGGATGATGAGACAGTAGTACTGTGATGTGATAGGGGATGATGAGACAGTAGTACTGTGATGTGATAGTCAGGGGGATGATGAGACAGTAGTACTGTGATGTGATAGTCAGGGGGATGATGAGACAGTAGTACTGTGATGTGATAGTCAGGGTGATGGTGAGACAGTAGTACTGTGATGTGATAGTCAGGGGGATGATGATACAGTAGTACTGTGATGTGATAGGGGATGATGAGACAGTAGTACTGTGATGTGATAGAGTGATGATGAGACAGTAGTACTGTGATGTGATAGGGGATGATGAGACAGTAGTATTGTGATGTGATAGAGGGATGATGAGATGGTAGTACTGTGATGTGATAGTGAGGGGGATGATGAGACAGTAGTAATGTGATGTGATAGGGGATGATGAAACAGTAGTACTGTGATGTGATAGTCAGGGGGATGATGAGACAGTAGTACTGTGATGTGATAGTCAGGGGGATGATGAGACAGTAGTACTGTGATTTAATAGTAAGGGGGATGATGAGATAGTAGTGCTGTGATGTGATAGGGGGATGACGAGACAGTAGTAATGTGATGTGATAGAGGGATGATGAGACAGTAGTACTGTGATGTGATTGTCAGGGGGATGATGAGACAGTAGTACTGTGATGTGATTGTCAGGGGGATGATGAGACAGTAGTACTGTGATGTGATAGGGGGATGATGAGACAGTAGAACAGTGATGTGATTGTCAGGGGGATGATGAGACAGTAGTTCTGTGATGTGATTGTCAGGGGGATGATGAGACAGTAGTACTGTGATGTGATTGTCAGGGGGATGATGAGACAGTAGTACTGTAATGTGATAGTCAGGGGGATGATGAGACAGTAGTACTGCCATGTGACAGGTATCCTCACGGGGATGATGATACAGTAGTACTGCCATGTGACAGGTATCCTCAGGGGGATGATGAGATAGTAGTACTTCCATGTGATAGGCATCCTCAGGGGGATGATGAGACAGTAGTACTGTGATGTGATAGTCAGGGGGATGATGAGATAGTAGTACTGTGATGTGATAGGGGATGATGAGACAGTAGTACTGTGATGTGATAGTGAGGGGGATGATGAGACAGTAGTAATGTGATGTGATAGAGGGATGATGAGACAGTTGTACTGTGATGTGATAGTCAGGGGGATGTTGAGACAGAAGTACTGTGATGTGATAGTCAGGGGGATGATGAGACAGTAGTACTGTGATGTGATAGTAAGGGGAATGATGAGATAGTAGTGCTGTGATGTGATAGGGGGATGAGGAGACAGTAGTAATGTGATGTGATAGAGGGATGATGAGACAGTAGTACTGTGATGTGATAGGGGGATGATGAGACAGTAGTACTGTAATGTGATTGTCAGGGGGATGATGAGACAGTAGTACTGTGATGTGATTGTCAGGGGGATGATGAGACAGTAGTACTGTGATGTGATTGTCAGGGGGATGATGAGACAGTAGTACTGTGATGTGATAGTCAAGGGGATGATGAGACAGTACTGCCATGTGAGAGGTATCCTCAGGGGGATGATGAGATAGTAGTACTCCCATGTGATAGGCATCCTCAGGGGGATGATGATACAGTAGTACTGCCATGTGACAGGTATCCTCACGGGGATGATGGTACAGTAGTACTGCCATGTGACAGGTATCCTCAAGGTGATGATGAGATAGTAGTACTCCCATGTCATAAGCATCCTCAGGGGGATGATGAGACAGTAGTACTGTGATGTGATAGTCAGGGGGATGATGAGACAGTAGTACTGTATGTGATAGTCAGGGGGATGATGAGACAGTAGTACTGCCATGTGACAGGTATCCTCACGGGCATGATGAGACAGTAGCACTGCCATATGACAGGTATCCTCAGGGGGATGATGAGACAGTAGTACTGCCATGTGATAGGCTTCCTCAGGGGGATGATGAGACAGTAATACTGCCATGTGATAGTCAGGGGGATGATGAGACGGTAGTACTGTGATGTGATAGTCAGGAGAAAGATGAGACAGTAGTACTGTGATGTGATAGTCAGGGGGATGATGAGACAGTAGTAATGTTATGTGATAGAGTGATGATGAGACAGTAGTACTGTGATGTGATAGTCAGGGGGATGATGAGACAGTAGTACTGTGATGTGATAGTCAGGGGGATGATGAGACAGTAGTACTGTGATGTGATAATCAGGGGATGATGAGACAGTTGTACTGTGATGTGATATTCAGGGGGATGATGAGACAGTAGTAATGTGATGTGATAGTCAGGAGGATGATGAGACAGTACTACTGTGATTTGATAGGGGATGATGAGACAGTAGTAATGTGATGTGATAGTGAGGGGGATGATGAGACAGTAGTAATGTGATGTGATAGGGGATGATGAAACAGTAGTACTGTGATGTGATAGTCAGAGGGATGATGAGACAGTAGTACTGTGATGTGATAGGGGATGATGAGACTGTAGTACTGTGATGTGATAGTCAGGGGGATGATGATACAGTAGTACTGTGATGTGATAGGGGATGATGAGACTGTAGTACTGTGATGTGATAGTCAGGGGGATGATGAAACAGTAGTACTGTGATGTGATAGTCAGAGGGATGATGAGACAGTAGTACTGTGATGTGATAGGGGATGATGAGACTGTAGTACTGTGATGTGATAGTCAAGGGGATGATGAGACAGTAGTACTGCTATGTGACAGGTATCCTCACGGGGATGATGATACAGTAGTACTGCCATGTGATAGGCATCCTCAGGGGGAAGATGAGACAGTAGAACTGCCATGTGATAGTCAGGGGGATGATGAGACGGTAGTACTGTGATGTGATAGTTAGGAGGATGATGAGACAGTAGTACTGTGATGTGATAGTCAGGGGGATGATGAGACAGTAGTACTGTGATGTAATAGGGGGATGATGAGACAGTAGTACTGTGATGTGATAGTCAGGGGGATGATGAGACAGTAGAACTGTGATGTGATAATCAGGGGGATGATGAGACAGTAGTACTGTGATGTGATAGAGGGATGATGAGACAGTAGTACTGTGATGTGATAGTCAGGGGGATGATGAGACAGTAGTACTGTGATGTGATAGTCAGGGTGATGATGAGACAGTAGTACTGTGATGTGATAGTCAGGGGGATGATGAGATAGTAGTACTGTGATGTGATAGTCAGGGGGATGATGAGACAGTAGTACTGTGATGTGATAGGGGATGATGAGACAGTAGTACTGTGATGTGATAGTCAGGGGGATGATGAGACAGTAGTACTGTGATGTGATAGTCAGGGGGATGATGAGACAGTAGTACTGTGATGTGATAGTCAGGGTGATGGTGAGACAGTAGTACTGTGATGTGATAGTCAGGGGGATGATGAGACAGTAGTACTGTGATGTGATAGGGGATGATGAGACAGTAGTACTGTGATGTGATAGAGTGATGATGAGACAGTAGTACTGTGATGTGATAGGGGATGATGAGACAGTAGTACTGTGATGTGATAGAGGAATGATGAGATGGTAGTACTGTGATGTGATAGTGAGGGGGATGATGAGACAGTAGTAATGTGATGTGATAGGGGATGATGAAACAGTAGTACTGTGATGTGATAGTCAGGGGGATGATGAGACAGTAGTACTGTGATGTGATAGTCAGGGGGATGATGAGACAGTAGTACTGTGATGTAATAGTAAGAGGGATGATGAGATAGTAGTGATGTGATGTGATAGGGGGATGACGAGACAGTATTAATGTGATGTGATAGAGGGATGATGAGACAGTAGTACTGTGATGTGATTGTCAGGGGGATGATGAGACAGTAGTACTGTGATGTGATTGTCAGGGGGATGATGAGACAGTAGTACTGTGATGTGATAGGGGGATGATGAGACAGTAGTACAGTGATGTGATTGTCAGTGGGATGATGAGACAGTAGTTCTGTGATGTGATTGTCAGGGGGATGATGAGACAGTAGTACTGTGATGTGATTGTCAGGGGGATGATGAGACAGTAGTACTGTAATGTGATAGTCAGGGGGATGATGAGACAGTAGTACTGCCATGTGACAGGTATCCTCACGGGGATGATGATACAGTAGTACTGCCATGTGACAGGTATCCTCAGGGGGATGATGAGATAGTAGTACTCCCATGTGATAGGCATCCTCAGGGGGATGATGAGACAGTAGTACTGTGATGTGATAGTCAGGGGGATGATGAGATAGTAGTACTGTGATGTGATAGGGGATGATGAGACAGTAGTACTGTGATGTGATAGTGAGGGGGATGATGAGACAGTAGTAATGTGATGTGATAGAGGGATGATGAGACAGTTGTACTGTGATGTGATAGTCAGGGGGATGATGAGACAGAAGTACTGTGATGTGATTGTCAGGGGGATGATGAGACAGTAGTACTGTGATGTGATAGGGGATGATGAGACAGTAGTACTGTAATGTGATAGGGTATGATGAAACAGTAGTACTGTGATGTGATAGTCAGGGGTATTATGAGACAGTAGTAATGTGATGTGATAATCAGGGGGATGATGAGACAGTAGTACTGTGATGTGATTGTCAGGGGGATGATGAGACAGTAGTAATGTGATGTGATAGTCAGGGGGATGATGAGACAGTAGTACTGTGATGTGATAGGGGATGATGAGACAGTAGTACTGTGATGTGATAGTGAGGGGGATGATGAGACAGTAGTAATGTGATGTGATAGGGGATGATGAAACAGTAGTACTGTGATGTGATAGTCAGGGGGATGATGAGACAGTAGTACTGTGATGTGGTAGGGGATGATGAGACTGTAGTACTGTGATGTGATAGTCAGGGGGATGATGAGACAGTAGTACTGTGATGTGATAGTAAGGGGGATGATGAGATAGTAGTGCTGTGATGTGATAGGGGGATGAGGAGACAGTAGTAATGTGATGTGATAGAGGGATGATGAGACAGTAGTACTGTGATGTGATAGGGGGATGATGAGACAGTAGTACTGTGATGTGATTGTCAGGGGGATGATGAGACAGTAGTACTGTGATGTGATTGTCAGGGGGATGATGAGACAGTAGTACTGTGATGTGATTGTCAAGGGGATGATGAGACAGTAGTACTGTGATGTGATAGTCAAGTTGATGATGAGACAGTAGTACTGCCATGTGAGAGGTATCCTCAGGGGGATGATGAGATAGTAGTACTCCCATGTGATAGGCATCCTCAGGGGGATGATGAGACAGTAGTACTGCCATGTGACAGGTATCCTCACGGGGATGATGATACAGTAGTACTGCCATGTGACAGGTATCCTCAAGGGGATGATGAGATAGTAGTACTCCCATGTCATAGGCATCCTCAGGGGGATGATGAGACAGTAGTACTGTGATGTGATAGTCAGGGGGATGATGAGACAGTAGTACTGTATGTGATAGTCAGGGGGATGATGAGACAGTAGTACTGCCATGTGACAGGTATCCTCACGGGCATGATGAGACAGTAGCACTGCCATATGACAGGTATCCTCAGGGGGATGATGAGACAGTAGTACTGCCATGTGATAGGCTTCCTCAGGGGGAAGATGAGACAGTAGTACTGCCATGTGATAGTCAGGGGGATGATGAGACGGTAGTACTGTGATGTGATAGTCAGGAGGAAGATGAGACAGTATTACTGTGATGTGATAGTCAGGGGGATGATGAGACAGTAGTAATGTTATGTGATAGAGGGATGATGAGACAGTAGTACTGTGATGTGATAGTCAGGGGGATGATGAGACAGTAGTACTGTGATGTGATAGTCAGGGGGATGATGAGACAGTAGTACTGTGATGTGATAATCAGGGGATGATGAGACAGTTGTACTGTGATGTGATATTCAGGGGGATGATGAGACATTAGTAATGTGATGTGATAGTCAGGGGGATGATGAGACAGTAGTACTGTGATTTGATAGGGGATGATGAGACAGTAGTACTGTGATGTGATAGTGAGGGGGATGATGAGACAGTAGTAATGTGATGTGATAGGGGATGATGAAACAGTAGTACTGTGATGTGATAGTCAGGGGGATGATGAGACAGTAGTACTGTGATGTGATAGGGGATGATGAGACTGTAGTACTGTGATGTGATAGTCAGGGGGATGATGATACAGTAGTACTGTGATGTGATAGTAAGGGGGATGATGAGATAGTAGTGCTGTGATGTGATAGAGGGATGAGGAGACAGTAGTAATGTGATGTGATTGTCAGGGGGATGATGAGACAGTAGTACTGTGATGTGATTGTCAGGGGGATGATGAGACAGTAGTACTGTGATGTGATTGTCAGGGGGATGATGAGACAGTAGTACTGTGATGTGATAGTCAAGGGGATGATGAGACAGTAGTACTGCCATGTGACTGGTATCCTCAGGGGGATGAAAAGATAGTAGTACTCCCATGTGATAGGCATCCTCAGGGGGATGATGAGACAGTAGTACTGTGATGTGATAGTCAGGGGGATGATGAGACAGTAGTACTGTGATGTGATAGTCAAGGGGATGATGAGACAGTAGTACTGCTATGTGACAGGTATCCTCACGGGGATGATGATACAGTAGTACTGCCATGTGATAGGCATCCTCAGGGGGAAGATGAGACAGTAGAACTGCCATGTGATAGTCAGGGGGATGATGAGACGGTAGTACTGTGATGTGATAGTTAGGAGGATGATGAGACAGTAGTACTGTGATGTGATAGTCAGGGGGATGATGAGACAGTAGTACTGTGATGTGATAGGGGGATGATGAGACAGTAGTACTGTGATGTGATAGTCAGGGGGATGATGAGACAGTAGTACTGTGACGTGATAGTCAGGGTGATGATGAGACAGTAGTACTGTGATGTGATAGTCAGGGGGATGATGAGATAGTAGTACTGTGATGTGATAGTCAGGGGGATGATGAGACAGTAGTACTGTGATGTGATAGGGGATGATGAGACAGTAGTACTGTGATGTGATAGTCAGGGGGATGATGAGACAGTAGTACTGTGATGTGAAAGTCAGGGGGATGATGAGACAGTAGTACTGTGATGTGATAGTCAGGGTGATGGTGAGACAGTAGTACTGTGATGTGATAGTCAGGGGGATGATGAGACAGTAGTACTGTGATGTGATAGGGGATGATGTGACAGTAGTACTGTGATGTGATAGAGTGATGATGAGACAGTAGTACTGTGATGTGATAGGGGATGATGAGACAGTAGTACTGTGATGTGATAGAGGGATGATGAGACGGTAGTACTGTGATGTGATAGTGAGGGGGATGATGAGACAGTAGTACTGTGATGTAATAGTAAGGGGGATGATGAGATAGTAGTGCTGTGATGTGATAGGGGGATGAGGAGACAGTAGTAATGTGATGTGATAGAGGGATGATGAGACAGTTGTACTGTGATGTGATTGTCAGGGGGATGATGAGACAGTAGTACTGTGATGTGATTGTCAGGGGGATGATGAGACAGTAGTACTGTAATGTGATAGGGGGATGATGAGACAGTACTACAGTGATGTGATTGTCAGGGGGATGATGAGACAGTAGTTCTGTGATGTGATTGTCAGGGGGATGATGAGACAGTAGTACTGTGATGTGATTGTCAGGGGGATGATGAGACAGTAGTACTGTAATGTGATAGTCAGGGGGATGATGAGACAGTAGTACTGCCATGTGAAAGGTATCCTCACGGGGATGATGATACAGTAGTACTGCAATGTGACAGGTATCCTCAGGGGGATGATGAGATAGTAGTACTCCCATGTGATAGGCATCCTCAGGGGGATGATGAGACAGTAGTACTGTGATGTGATAGTCAGGGGGATGATGAGATAGTAGTACTGTGATGTGATAGGGGATGATGAGACAGTAGTACTGTGATGTGATAGTGAGGGGGATGATGAGACAGTAGTAATGTGATGTGATAGTCAGGGGGATGATGAGACAGTAGTACTGTGATGTGATAGTCAGGGGGATGATGAGACAGTAGTAATGTGATGTGATAGTCAGGGGGATGATGAGACAGTAGTACTGTGATGTGATAGGGGATGATGAGACTGTAGTACTGTGATGTGATAGTCAGGGGAATGATGAGACAGTAGTACTGTGATGTGATAGTAAGGGGGATGATGAGATAGTAGTGCTGTGATGTGATAGGGGGATGAGGAGACAGTAGTAATGTGATGTGATAGTCAGGGGGATGATGAGACAGTAGTACTGTGATGTGATAGTCAGGGGGATGATGAGACAGTAGTAATGTGATGTGATAGTCAGGGGGATGATGAGACAGTAGTACTGTGATGTGATTGGGGATGATGAGACAGTAGTACTGTGATGTGATAGTGAGGGGGATGATGAGACAGTAGTAATGTGATGTGATAGAGGGATGATGAGACAGTTGTACTGTGATGTGATAGTCAGGGGGATGATGAGACAGAAGTACTGTGATGTGATTGTCAGGGGGATGATGAGACAGTAGTACTGTGATGTGATAGGGGATGATGAGACAGTAGTACTGTGATGTGATAGGGGATGATGAAACAGTAGTACTGTGATGTGATAGTCAGGGGGATTATGAGACAGTAGTAATGTGATGTGATAGTCAGGGGGATGATGAGACAGTAGTACTGTGATGTGATAGTCAGGGGGATGATGAGACAGTAGTAATGTGATGTGATAGTCAGGGGGATGATGAGACAGTAGTACTGTGATGTGATAGGGGATGATGAGACTGTAGTACTGTGATGTGATAGTCAGGGGGATGATGAGACAGTAGTACTGTGATGTGATAGTAAGGGGGATGATGAGATAGTAGTGCTGTGATGTGATAGGGGGATGAGGAGACAGTAGTAATGTGATGTGATAGAGGGATGATGAGACAGTAGTACTGTGATGTGATAGGGGGATGATGAGACAGTAGTACTGTGATGTGATTGTCAGGGGGATGATGAGACAGTAGTACTGTGATGTGATTGTCAGGGGATGATGAGACAGTAGTACTGTGATGTGATTGTCAGGGGGATGATGAGACAGTAGTACTGTGATGTGATAGTCAAGGGGATGATGAGACAGTAGTACTGCCATGTGAGAGGTATCCTCAGGGGGATGATGAGATAGTAGTACTCCCATGTGATAGGCATCCTCAGGGGGATGATGAGACAGTAGTACTGTGATGTGATAGTCAGGGGGATGATGAGACAGTAGTACTCCCATGTGATAGTCAGGGGGATGATGAGACAGTAGTACTGCCATGTGACAGGTATCCTCACGGGGATGATGATACAGTAGTACTGCCATGTGACAGGTATCCTCAGGGGGATGATGAGATAGTAGTACTCCCATGTGATAGGCATCCTCAGGGGGATGATGAGACAGTAGTACTGTGATGTGATAGTCAGGGGGATGATGAGACAGTAGTACTGTGATGTGATAGTCAAGGGGATGATGAGACAGTAGTACTTCCATGTGACAGGTATCCTCACGGGGATGATGATACAGTAGTACTGCCATGTGATAGGCATCCTCAGGGGGAAGATGAGACAGTAGAACTGCCATGTGATAGTCAGGGGGATGATGAGACAGTAGTACTGCCATGTGACAGGTATCCTCAGGGGGATGATGAGACAGTAGTACTGCCATGTGATAGGCATCCTCAGAGGGATGATGAGACAGTAGTACTGCCATGTGATAGTCAGGGGGATGATGAGACGGTAGTACTGTGATGTGATAGTCAGGAGGAAGATGAGACAGTAGTACTGTGATGTGATAGTCAGGGGAATGATGAGACAGTAGCACTGCCATATGACAGGTATCCTCAGGGGGATGATGAGACAGTAGTACTGCCATGTGATAGGCATCCTCAGGGGGATAATGAGACAGTAGTACTGCCATGTGATAGTCAGGGGGATGATGAGACGGTAGCACTGTGATGTGATAGTCAGGAGGAAGATGAGACAGTAGTACTGTGATGTGATAGTCAGGGGGATGATGAGACAGTAGTAATGTGATGTGATAGAGGGATGATGAGACAGTAGTACTGTGATGTGATAGTCAGGGGGATGATGAGACAGTAGTACTGTGATGTGATAGGGGATGATGAAACAGTAGTACTGTGATGTGATAGTCAGGAGGATGATGAGACGGTAGTACTGTGATGTGATAGTCAGGAGGAAGATGAGACAGTAGTACTGTGATGTGATAGTCAGGGGGATGATGAGACAGTAGTACTGTGATGTGATAGTCAGGGGGATGATGAGACAGTAGTACTGTGATGTGATAGTCAGGGGGATGATGAGACAGTAGTACTGTGATGTGATAATCAGGGGGATGATGAGACAGTAGTACTGTGATGTGATAGTGAGGGGGATGATGAGACAGTAGTAATGTGATGTGATAGAGGGATGATGAGACAGTTGTACTGTGATGTGATAGTCCGGGGGATGATGAGACAGAAGTACTGTGATGTGATTGTCAGGGGGATGATGAGACAGTAGTACTGTGATGTGATAGAGGGATGATGAGACAGTAGTACTGTGATGTGATAGGGGATGATGAGACGGTAGTACTGTGATGTGATAGTGAGGGGGATGATGAGACAGTAGTACTGTGATGTGATTGTCAGGGGGATGATGAGACAGTAGTACTGTGATGTGATTGTCAGGGGGATGATGAGACAGTAGTACTGTGATGTGATAGTCAAGGGGATGATGAGACAGTACTGCCATGTGAGAGGTATCCTCAGGGGGATGATGAGATAGTAGTACTCCCATGTGATAGGCATCCTCAGGGGGATGATGAGACAGTAGTACTGCCATGTGACAGGTATCCTCACGGGGATGATGATACAGTAGTACTGCCTTGTGACAGGTATCCTCAGGGGGATGATGAGATAGTAGTACTCCCATGTGATAGGCATCCTCAGGGGGATGATGAGACAGTAGTACTGTGATGTGATAGTCAGGGGGATGATGAGATAGTAGTACATCCCTGTGATAGGCATCCTCAGGGAGATGATGAGACAGTAGTACTGTGATGTGATAGTCAGGGGGATGATGAGACAGTAGTACTGTATGTGATAGTCAGGGGGATGATGAGACAGTAGTACTGCCATGTGACAGGTATCCTCACGGGCATGATGATACAATAGCCCTGCCATATGACAGGTATCCTCAGGGGGATGATGAGACAGTAGTACTGCCATGTGATAGGCTTCCTCAGGGGGATGATGAGACAGTAGTACTGCCATGTGATAGTCAGGGGGATGATGAGACGGTAGTACTGTGATGTGATAGTCAGGAGGAAGATGAGACAGTAGTACTGTGATGTGATAGTCAGGGGGATGATGAGACAGTAGTAATGTGATGTGATAGAGGGATGATGAGACAGTAGTACTGTGATGTGATAGTCAGGGGGATGATGAGACAGTAGTACTGTGATGTGATAATCAGGGGATGATGAGACAGTTGTACTGTGATGTGATAATCAGGGGGATGATGAGACAGTAGTAATGTGATGTGATAGTCAGGGGGATGATGAGACAGTAGTACTGTGATTTGATAGGGGATGATGAGACAGTAGTAAAGTGATGTGATAGTGAGGGGGATGATGAGACAGTAGTTATGTGATGTGATAGGGGATGATGAAACAGTAGTACTGTGATGTGATAGTCAGGGGGATGATGAGACAGTAGTACTGTGATGTGATAGGGGATGATGAGACAGTAGTACTGTGATTTGATAGGGGATGATGAGACAGTAGTACTGTGATGTGATAGTGAGGGGGATGATGAGACAGTAGTAATGTGATGTGATAGGGGATGATGAAACAGAAGTACTGTGATGTGATAGTCAGGGGGATGATGAGACAGTAGTACTGTGATGTGATAGGGGATGATGAGACTGTAGTACTGTGATGTGTTAGTCAGGGGGATGATGAGACAGTAGTACTGTGATGTGATAGTAAGGGGGATGATGAGATAGTAGTGCTGTGATGTGATAGGGGGATGAGGAGACAGTAGTAATGTGATGTGATAGAGGGATGGTGAGACAGTAGTACTGTTATGTGATAGGGGGATGATGAGACAGTAGTACTGTGATGTGATTGTCAGGGGGATGATGAGACAGTAGTACTGTGATGTGATTGTCAGGGGGATGATGAGACAATAGTACTGTGATGTGATTGTCAGGGGGATGATGAGACAGTAGTACTGTGTTGTGATAATCAGGGGGATGATGAGACAGTAGTACTGTGATGTGATAGTCAGGGGGATGATGAGACAGTAGTACTGCCATGTGACAGGTATCCTCACGGGCATGATGATACAATAGCACTGCCATATGACAGGTATCCTCAGGGGGATGATGAGACAGTAGTACTGCCATGTGATAGGCTTCCTCAGGGGGATGATGAGACAGTAGTACTGCCATGTGATAGTCAGTGGGATGATGAGACGGTAGTACTGTGATGTGATAGTCAGGAGGAAGATGAGACAGTAGTACTGTGATGTGATAGTCAGGGGGATGATGAGACAGTAGTAATGTGATGTGATAGAGGGATGATGAGACAGTAGTACTGTGATGTGATAGTCAGGGGGATGATGAGACAGTAGTACTGTGATGTGATAGTCAGGGGGATGATGAGACAGTAGTACTGTGATGTGATAGTCAGGGGGATGATGAGACAGTAGTACTGTGATGTGATAATCAGGGGATGATGAGACAGTTGTACTGTGATGTGATAATCAGGGGGATGATGAGACAGTAGTAATGTGATGTGATAGTCAGGGGGATGATGAGACAGTAGTACTGTGATTTGATAGGGGATGATGAGACAGTAGTACTGTGATGTGATAGTGAGGGGGATGATGAGACAGTAGCTATGTGATGTGATAGGGGATGATGAAACAGTAGTACTGTGATGTGATAGTCAGGGGGATGATGAGACAGTAGTACTGTGATGTGATAGGGGATGATGAGACAGTAGTACTGTGATTTGATAGGGGATGATGAGACAGTAGTACTGTGATGTGATAGTGAGGGGGATGATGAGACAGTAGTAATGTGATGTGATAGGGGATGATGAAACAGAAGTACTGTGATGTGATAGTCAGGGGGATGATGAGACAGTAGTACTGTGATGTGATAGGGGATGATGAGACTGTAGTACTGTGATGTGATAGTCAGGGGGATGATGAGACAGTAGAACTGTGTTGTGATAGTAAGGGGGATGATGAGATAGTAGTGCTGTGATGTGATAGGGGGATGAGCAGACAGTAGTAATGTGATGTGATAGAGGGATGATGAGACAGTAGTACTGTGATGTGATAGGGGGATGATGAGACAGTAGTACTGTGATGTGATTGTCAGGGGGATGATGAGACAGTAGTACTGTGATGTGATTGTCAGGGGGATGATGAGACAGTAGTACTGTGATGTGATTGTCAGGGGGATGATGAGACAGTAGTACTGTGATGTGATAGTCAAGGGGATGATGAGACAGTAGTACTGCCATGTGACTGGTATCCTCAGGGGGATGATGAGATAGTAGTACTCCCATGTGATAGGCATCCTCAGGGGGATGATGAGACAGTAGTACTGTAATGTGATAGTCAGGGGGATGATGAGACAGTAGCACTGCCATATGACAGGTATCCTCAGGGGGATGATGAGACAGTAGTACTGCCATGTGATAGGCATCCTCAGGGGGATAATGAGACAGTAGTACTGCCATGTGATAGTCAGGGGGATGATGAGACGGTAGCACTGTGATGTGATAGTCAGGAGGAAGATGAGACAGTAGTACTGTGATGTGATAGTCAGGGGGATGATGAGACAGTAGTAATGTGATGTGATAGAGGGATGATGAGACAGTAGTACTGTGATGTGATAGTCAGGGGGATGATGAGACAGTAGTACTGTGATGTGATAGGGGATGATGAAACAGTAGTACTGTGATGTGATAGTCAGGAGGATGATGAGACGGTAGTACTGTGATGTGATAGTCAGGAGGAAGATGAGACAGTAGTACTGTGATGTGATAGTCAGGGGGATGATGAGACAGTAGTACTGTGATGTGATAGTCAGGGGGATGATGAGACAGTAGTACTGTGATGTGATAGTCAGGGGGATGATGAGACAGTAGTACTGTGATGTGATAATCAGGGGGATGATGAGACAGTAGTACTGTGATGTGATAGTGAGGGGGATGATGAGACAGTAGTAATGTGATGTGATAGAGGGATGATGAGACAGTTGTACTGTGATGTGATAGTCCGGGGGATGATGAGACAGAAGTACTGTGATGTGATTGTCAGGGGGATGATGAGACAGTAGTACTGTGATGTGATAGAGGGATGATGAGACAGTAGTACTGTGATGTGATAGGGGATGATGAGACGGTAGTACTGTGATGTGATAGTGAGGGGGATGATGAGACAGTAGTACTGTGATGTGAATGTCAGGGGGATGATGAGACAGTAGTACTGTGATGTGATTGTCAGGGGGATGATGAGACAGTAGTACTGTGATGTGATAGTCAAGGGGATGATGAGACAGTACTGCCATGTGAGAGGTATCCTCAGGGGGATGATGAGATAGTAGTACTCGCATGTGATAGGCATCCTCAGGGGGATGATGAGACAGTAGTACTGCCATGTGACAGGTATCCTCACGGGGATGATGATACAGTAGTACTGCCTTGTGACAGGTATCCTCAGGGGGATGATGAGATAGTAGTTCTCCCATGTGATAGGCATCCTCAGGGGGATGATGAGACAGTAGTACTGTGATGTGATAGTCAGGGGGATGATGAGATAGTAGTACATCCCTGTGATAGGCATCCTCAGGGAGATGATGAGACAGTAGTACTGTGATGTGATAGTCAGGGGGATGATGAGACAGTAGTACTGTATGTGATAGTCAGGGGGATGATGAGACAGTAGTACTGCCATGTGACAGGTATCCTCACGGGCATGATGATACAATAGCCCTGCCATATGACAGGTATCCTCAGGGGGATGATGAGACAGTAGTACTGCCATGTGATAGGCTTCCTCAGGGGGATGATGAGACAGTAGTACTGCCATGTGATAGTCAGGGGGATGATGAGACGGTAGTACTGTGATGTGATAGTCAGGAGGAAGATGAGACAGTAGTACTGTGATGTGATAGTCAGGGGGATGATGAGACAGTAGTAATGTGATGTGATAGAGGGATGATGAGACAGTAGTACTGTGATGTGATAGTCAGGGGGATGATGAGACAGTAGTACTGTGATGTGATAATCAGGGGATGATGAGACAGTTGTACTGTGATGTGATAATCAGGGGGATGATGAGACAGTAGTAATGTGATGTGATAGTCAGGGGGATGATGAGACAGTAGTACTGTGATTTGATAGGGGATGATGAGACAGTAGTAAAGTGATGTGATAGTGAGGGGGATGATGAGACAGTAGTTATGTGATGTGATAGGGGATGATGAAACAGTAGTACTGTGATGTGATAGTCAGGGGGATGATGAGACAGTAGTACTGTGATGTGATAGGGGATGATGAGACAGTAGTACTGTGATTTGATAGGGGATGATGAGACAGTAGTACTGTGATGTGATAGTGAGGGGGATGATGAGACAGTAGTAATGTGATGTGATAGGGGATGATGAAACAGAAGTACTGTGATGTGATAGTCAGGGGGATGATGAGACAGTAGTACTGTGATGTGATAGGGGATGATGAGACTGTAGTACTGTGATGTGTTAGTCAGGGGGATGATGAGACAGTAGTACTGTGATGTGATAGTAAGGGGGATGATGAGATAGTAGTGCTGTGATGTGATAGGGGGATGAGGAGACAGTAGTAATGTGATGTGATAGAGGGATGGTGAGACAGTAGTACTGTTATGTGATAGGGGGATGATGAGACAGTAGTACTGTGATGTGATTGTCAGGGGGATGATGAGACAGTAGTACTGTGATGTGATTGTCAGGGGGATGATGAGACAATAGTACTGTGATGTGATTGTCAGGGGGATGATGAGACAGTAGTACTGTGATGTGATAATCAGGGGGATGATGAGACAGTAGTACTGTGATGTGATAGTCAGGGGGATGATGAGACAGTAGTACTGCCATGTGACAGGTATCCTCACGGGCATGATGATACAATAGCACTGCCATATGACAGGTATCCTCAGGGGGATGATGAGACAGTAGTACTGCCATGTGATAGGCTTCCTCAGGGGGATGATGAGACAGTAGTACTGCCATGTGATAGTCAGGGGGATGATGAGACGGTAGTACTGTGATGTGATAGTCAGGAGGAAGATGAGACAGTAGTACTGTGATGTGATAGTCAGGGGGATGATGAGACAGTAGTAATGTGATGTGATAGAGGGATGATGAGACAGTAGTACTGTGATGTGATAGTCAGGGGGATGATGAGACAGTAGTACTGTGATGTGATAGTCAGGGGGATGATGAGACAGTAGTACTGTGATGTGATAGTCAGGGGGATGATGAGACAGTAGTACTGTGATGTGATAATCAGGGGATGATGAGACAGTTGTACTGTGATGTGATAATCAGGGGGATGATGAGACAGTAGTAATGTGATGTGATAGTCAGGGGGATGATGAGACAGTAGTACTGTGATTTGATAGGGGATGATGAGACAGTAGTACTGTAATGTGATAGTGAGGGGGATGATGAGACAGTAGCTATGTGATGTGATAGGGGATGATGAAACAGTAGTACTGTGATGTGATAGTCAGGGGGATGATGAGACAGTAGTACTGTGATGTGATAGGGGATGATGAGACAGTAGTACTGTGATTTGATAGGGGATGATGAGACAGTAGTACTGTGATGTGATAGTGAGGGGGATGATGAGACAGTAGTAATGTGATGTGATAGGGGATGATGAAACAGAAGTACTGTGATGTGATAGTCAGGGGGATGATGAGACAGTAGTACTGTGATGTGATAGGGGATGATGAGACTGTAGTACTGTGATGTGATAGTCAGGGGGATGATGAGACAGTAGAACTGTGTTGTGATAGTAAGGGGGATGATGAGATAGTAGTGCTGTGATGTGATAGGGGGATGAGCAGACAGTAGTAATGTGATGTGATAGAGGGATGATGAGACAGTAGTACTGTGATGTGATAGGGGGATGATGAGACAGTAGTACTGTGATGTGATTGTCAGGGGGATGATGAGACAGTAGTACTGTGATGTGATTGTCAGGGGGATGATGAGACAGTAGTACTGTGATGTGATTGTCAGGGGGATGATGAGACAGTAGTACTGTGATGTGATAGTCAAGGGGATGATGAGACAGTAGTACTGCCATGTGACTGGTATCCTCAGGGGGATGATGAGATAGTAGTACTCCCATGTGATAGGTATCCTCAGGGGGATGATGAGACAGTAGTACTGTAATGTGATAGTCAGGGGGATGATGAGACAGTAGCACTGCCATATGACAGGTATCCTCAGGGGGATGATGAGACAGTAGTACTGCCATGTGATAGGCATCCTCAGGGGGATAATGAGACAGTAGTACTGCCATGTGATAGTCAGGGGGATGATGAGACGGTAGCACTGTGATGTGATAGTCAGGAGGAAGATGAGACAGTAGTACTGTGATGTGATAGTCAGGGGGATGATGAGACAGTAGTAATGTGATGTGATAGAGGGATGATGAGACAGTAGTACTGTGATGTGATAGTCAGGGGGATGATGAGACAGTAGTACTGTGATGTGATAGGGGATGATGAAACAGTAGTACTGTGATGTGATAGTCAGGAGGATGATGAGACGGTAGTACTGTGATGTGATAGTCAGGAGGAAGATGAGACAGTAGTACTGTGATGTGATAGTCAGGGGGATGATGAGACAGTAGTACTGTGATGTGATAGTCAGGGGGATGATGAGACAGTAGTACTGTGATGTGATAGTCAGGGGGATGATGAGACAGTAGTACTGTGATGTGATAATCAGGGGGATGATGAGACAGTAGTACTGTGATGTGATAGTGAGGGGGATGATGAGACAGTAGTAATGTGATGTGATAGAGGGATGATGAGACAGTTGTACTGTGATGTGATAGTCCGGGGGATGATGAGACAGAAGTACTGTGATGTGATTGTCAGGGGGATGATGAGACAGTAGTACTGTGATGTGATAGAGGGATGATGAGACAGTAGTACTGTGATGTGATAGGGGATGATGAGACGGTAGTACTGTGATGTGATAGTGAGGGGGATGATGAGACAGTAGTACTGTGATGTGAATGTCAGGGGGATGATGAGACAGTAGTACTGTGATGTGATTGTCAGGGGGATGATGAGACAGTAGTACTGTGATGTGATAGTCAAGGGGATGATGAGACAGTACTGCCATGTGAGAGGTATCCTCAGGGGGATGATGAGATAGTAGTACTCGCATGTGATAGGCATCCTCAGGGGGATGATGAGACAGTAGTACTGCCATGTGACAGGTATCCTCACGGGGATGATGATACAGTAGTACTGCCTTGTGACAGGTATCCTCAGGGGGATGATGAGATAGTAGTACTCCCATGTGATAGGCATCCTCAGGGGGATGATGAGACAGTAGTACTGTGATGTGATAGTCAGGGGGATGATGAGATAGTAGTACATCCCTGTGATAGGCATCCTCAGGGAGATGATGAGACAGTAGTACTGTGATGTGATAGTCAGGGGGATGATGAGACAGTAGTACTGTATGTGATAGTCAGGGGGATGATGAGACAGTAGTACTGCCATGTGACAGGTATCCTCACGGGCATGATGATACAATAGCCCTGCCATATGACAGGTATCCTCAGGGGGATGATGAGACAGTAGTACTGCCATGTGATAGGCTTCCTCAGGGGGATGATGAGACAGTAGTACTGCCATGTGATAGTCAGGGGGATGATGAGACGGTAGTACTGTGATGTGATAGTCAGGAGGAAGATGAGACAGTAGTACTGTGATGTGATAGTCAGGGGGATGATGAGACAGTAGTAATGTGATGTGATAGAGGGATGATGAGACAGTAGTACTGTGATGTGATAGTCAGGGGGATGATGAGACAGTAGTACTGTGATGTGATAATCAGGGGATGATGAGACAGTTGTACTGTGATGTGATAATCAGGGGGATGATGAGACAGTAGTAATGTGATGTGATAGTCAGGGGGATGATGAGACAGTAGTACTGTGATTTGATAGGGGATGATGAGACAGTAGTAAAGTGATGTGATAGTGAGGGGGATGATGAGACAGTAGTTATGTGATGTGATAGGGGATGATGAAACAGTAGTACTGTGATGTGATAGTCAGGGGGATGATGAGACAGTAGTACTGTGATGTGATAGGGGATGATGAGACAGTAGTACTGTGATTTGATAGGGGATGATGAGACAGTAGTACTGTGATGTGATAGTGAGGGGGATGATGAGACAGTAGTAATGTGATGTGATAGGGGATGATGAAACAGAAGTACTGTGATGTGATAGTCAGGGGGATGATGAGACAGTAGTACTGTGATGTGATAGGGGATGATGAGACTGTAGTACTGTGATGTGTTAGTCAGGGGGATGATGAGACAGTAGTACTGTGATGTGATAGTAAGGGGGATGATGAGATAGTAGTGCTGTGATGTGATAGGGGGATGAGGAGACAGTAGTAATGTGATGTGATAGAGGGATGGTGAGACAGTAGTACTGTTATGTGATAGGGGGATGATGAGACAGTAGTACTGTGATGTGATTGTCAGGGGGATGATGAGACAGTAGTACTGTGATGTGATTGTCAGGGGGATGATGAGACAATAGTACTGTGATGTGATTGTCAGGGGGATGATGAGACAGTAGTACTGTGATGTGATAATCAGGGGGATGATGAGACAGTAGTACTGTGATGTGATAGTCAGGGGGATGATGAGACAGTAGTACTGCCATGTGACAGGTATCCTCACGGGCATGATGATACAATAGCACTGCCATATGACAGGTATCCTCAGGGGGATGATGAGACAGTAGTACTGCCATGTGATAGGCTTCCTCAGGGGGATGATGAGACAGTAGTACTGCCATGTGATAGTCAGGGGGATGATGAGACGGTAGTACTGTGATGTGATAGTCAGGAGGAAGATGAGACAGTAGTACTGTGATGTGATAGTCAGGGGGATGATGAGACAGTAGTAATGTGATGTGATAGAGGGATGATGAGACAGTAGTACTGTGATGTGATAGTCAGGGGGATGATGAGACAGTAGTACTGTGATGTGATAGTCAGGGGGATGATGAGACAGTAGTACTGTGATGTGATAGTCAGGGGGATGATGAGACAGTAGTACTGTGATGTGATAATCAGGGGATGATGAGACAGTTGTACTGTGATGTGATAATCAGGGGGATGATGAGACAGTAGTAATGTGATGTGATAGTCAGGGGGATGATGAGACAGTAGTACTGTGATTTGATAGGGGATGATGAGACAGTAGTACTGTAATGTGATAGTGAGGGGGATGATGAGACAGTAGCTATGTGATGTGATAGGGGATGATGAAACAGTAGTACTGTGATGTGATAGTCAGGGGGATGATGAGACAGTAGTACTGTGATGTGATAGGGGATGATGAGACAGTAGTACTGTGATTTGATAGGGGATGATGAGACAGTAGTACTGTGATGTGATAGTGAGGGGGATGATGAGACAGTAGTAATGTGATGTGATAGGGGATGATGAAACAGAAGTACTGTGATGTGATAGTCAGGGGGATGATGAGACAGTAGTACTGTGATGTGATAGGGGATGATGAGACTGTAGTACTGTGATGTGATAGTCAGGGGGATGATGAGACAGTAGTACTGTGTTGTGATAGTAAGGGGGATGATGAGATAGTAGTGCTGTGATGTGATAGGGGGATGAGCAGACAGTAGTAATGTGATGTGATAGAGGGATGATGAGACAGTAGTACTGTGATGTGATAGGGGGATGATGAGACAGTAGTACTGTGATGTGATTGTCAGGGGGATGATGAGACAGTAGTACTGTGATGTGATTGTCAGGGGGATGATGAGACAGTAGTACTGTGATGTGATTGTCAGGGGGATGATGAGACAGTAGTACTGTGATGTGATAGTCAAGGGGATGATGAGACAGTAGTACTGCCATGTGACTGGTATCCTCAGGGGGATGATGAGATAGTAGTACTCCCATGTGATAGGCATCCTCAGGGGGATGATGAGACAGTAGTACTGTAATGTGATAGTCAGGGGGATGATGAGACAGTAGTACTGTGATGTGATAGTCAAGGGGATGATGAGACAGTAGTACTGCCATGTGACAGGTATCCTCACGGGGATGATGATACAGTAGTACTGCCATGTGATAGGCATCCTCAGGGGGAAGATGAGACAGTAGAACTGCAATGTGATAGTCAGGGGGATGATGAGACAGTAGTACTGTGATGTGATAGTTAGGAGGATGATGAGACAGTAATACTGTGATGTGATAGTCAGGGGGATGATGAGACAGTAGTACTGTGATGTGATAGGGGGATGATGAGACAGTAGTACTGTGATGTGATAGTCAGGGGGATGATGAGACAGTAGTACTGTGATGTGATAGGGGGATGATGAGACAGTAGTACTGTGATGTGATTGTCAGGGGGATGATGAGACAGTAGTACTGTGATGTGATTGTAAGGGGGATGATGAGACAGTAGTACTGTGATGTGATTGTCAGGGGGATGATGAGACAGTAGTACTGTGATTTGATAGTCAAGGGGATGATGAGACAGTAGTACTGCCATGTGACTGGTATCCTCAGGGGGATGATGAGACAGTAGTACTGTGATGTGATTGTCAGGGGGATGATGAGACAGTAGTACTGTGATGTGATTGTCAGGGGGATGATGAGACAGTAGTACTGTGATGTGATAGTCAGGGGGATGATGAGATAGTAGTACTGTGATGTGATAGTCAGGGGGATGATGAGACAGTAGTACTGTGATGTGATAGGGGATGATGAGACAGTAGTACTGTGATGTGATAGTCAGGGGGATGATGAGACAGTAGTTCTGTGATGTGATAGTCAGGGGGATGATGAAACAGTAGTACTGTGATGTGATAGTCAGGGGGATGATGAGACAGTAGTACTGTGATGTGATAGTCAGGGGGATGATGAGACAGTAGTAATGTGATGTGATAGTCAGGGGGATGATGAGACAGTAGTACTGTGATGTGATAGGGGATGATGAGACTGTAGTACTGTGATGTGATAGTCAGGGGGATGATGAGACAGTAGTACTGTGATGTGATAGTAAGGGGGATGATGAGATAGTAGTGCTGTGATGTGATAGGGGGATGAGGAGACAGTAGTAATGTGATGTGATAGAGGGATGATGAGACAGTAGTACTGTGATGTGATAGGGGGATGATGAGACAGTAGTACTGTGATGTGATTGTCAGGGGGATGATGAGACAGTAGTACTGTGATGTGATTGTCAGGGGGATGATGAGACAGTAGTACTGTGATGTGATTGTCAGGGGGATGATGAGACAGTAGTACTGTGATGTGATAGTCAAGGGGATGATGAGACAGTAGTACTGCCATGTGAGAGGTATCCTCAGGGGGATGATGAGATAGTAGTACTCCCATGTGATAGGCATCCTCAGGGGGATGATGAGACAGTAGTACTGTGATGTGATAGTCAGGGGGATGATGAGACAGTAGTACTCCCATGTGATAGTCAGGGGGATGATGAGACAGTAGTACTGCCATGTGACAGGTATCCTCACGGGGATGATGATACAGTAGTACTGCCATGTGACAGGTATCCTCAGGGGGATGATGAGATAGTAGTACTCCCATGTGATAGGCATCCTCAGGGGGATGATGAGACAGTAGTACTGTGATGTGATAGTCAGGGGGATGATGAGACAGTAGTACTGTGATGTGATAGTCAAGGGGATGATGAGACAGTAGTACTGCCATTTGACAGGTATCCTCACGGGGATGATGATACAGTAGTACTGCCATGTGATAGGCATCCTCAGGGGGAAGATGAGACAGTAGAACTGCCATGTGATAGTCAGGGGGATGATGAGACAGTAGTACTGCCATGTGACAGGTATCCTCAGGGGGATGATGAGACAGTAGTACTGCCATGTGATAGGCATCCTCAGAGGGATGATGAGACAGTAGTACTGCCATGTGATAGTCAGGGGGATGATGAGACGGTAGTACTGTGATGTGATAGTCAGGAGGAAGATGAGACAGTAGTACTGTGATGTGATAGTCAGGGGAATGATGAGACAGTAGCACTGCCATATGACAGGTATCCTCAGGGGGATGATGAGACAGTAGTACTGCCATGTGATAGGCATCCTCAGGGGGATAATGAGACAGTAGTACTGCCATGTGATAGTCAGGGGGATGATGAGACGGTAGCACTGTGATGTGATAGTCAGGAGGAAGATGAGACAGTAGTACTGTGATGTGATAGTCAGGGGGATGATGAGACAGTAGTAATGTGATGTGATAGAGGGATGATGAGACAGTAGTACTGTGATGTGATAGTCAGGAGGATGATGAGACGGTAGTACTGTGATGTGATAGTCAGGAGGAAGATGAGACAGTAGTACTGTGATGTGATAGTCAGGGGGATGATGAGACAGTAGTACTGTGATGTGATAGTCAGGGGGATGATGAGACAGTAGTACTGTGATGTGATAGTCAGGGGGATGATGAGACAGTAGTACTGTGATGTGATAGTCAGGGGGATGATGAGACAGTAGTACTGTGATGTGATAGTGAGGGGGATGATGAGACAGTAGTAATGTGATGTGATAGAGGGATGATGAGACAGTTGTACTGTGATGTGATAGTCCGGGGGATGATGAGACAGAAGTACTGTGATGTGATTGTCAGGGGGATGATGAGACAGTAGTACTGTGATGTGATAGAGGGATGATGAGACAGTAGTACTGTGATGTGATAGGGGATGATGAGACGGTAGTACTGTGATGTGATAGTGAGGGGGATGATGAGACAGTAGTACTGTGATGTGATTGTCAGGGGGATGATGAGACAGTAGTACTGTGATGTGATTGTCAGGGGGATGATGAGACAGTAGTACTGTGATGTGATAGTCAAGGGGATGATGAGACAGTACTGCCATGTGAGAGGTATCCTCAGGGGGATGATGAGATAGTAGTACTCCCATGTGATAGGCATCCTCAGGGGGATGATGAGACAGTAGTACTGCCATGTGACAGGTATCCTCACGGGGATGATGATACAGTAGTACTGCCTTGTGACAGGTATCCTCAGGGGGATGATGAGATAGTAGTACTCCCATGTGATAGGCATCCTCAGGGGGATGATGAGACAGTAGTACTGTGATGTGATAGTCAGGGGGATGATGAGATAGTAGTACAGCCCTGTGATAGGCATCCTCAGGGAGATGATGAGACAGTAGTACTGTGATGTGATAGTCAGGGGGATGATGAGACAGTAGTACTGTATGTGATAGTCAGGGGGATGATGAGACAGTAGTACTGCCATGTGACAGGTATCTTCACGGGCATGATGATACAATAGCACTGCCATATGACAGGTATCCTCAGGGGGATGATGAGACAGTAGTACTGCCATGTGATAGGCTTCCTCAGGGGGATGATGAGACAGTAGTACTGCCATGTGATAGTCAGGGGGATGATGAGACGGTAGTACTGTGATGTGATAGTCAGGAGGAAGATGAGACAGTAGTACTGTGATGTGATAGTCAGGGGGATGATGAGACAGTAGTAATGTGATGTGATAGAGGGATGATGAGACAGTAGTACTGTGATGTGATAGTCAGGGGGATGATGAGACAGTAGTACTGTGATGTGATAGTCAGGGGGATGATGAGACAGTAGTAGTGTGATGTGATAGTCAGGGGGATGATGAGACAGTAGTACTGTGATGTGATAATCAGGGGATGATGAGACAGTTGTACTGTGATGTGATAATCAGGGGGATGATGAGACAGTACTAATGTGATGTGATAGTCAGGGGGATGATGAGACAGTAGTACTGTGATTTGATAGGGGATGATGAGACAGTAGTACTGTGATGTGATAGTGAGGGGGATGATGAGACAGTAGTTATGTGATGTGATAGGGGATGATGAAACAGTAGTACTGTGATGTGATAGTCAGGGGGATGATGAGACAGTAGTACTGTGATGTGATAGGGGATGATGAGACAGTAGTACTGTGATTTGATAGGGGATGATGAGACAGTAGTACTGTGATGTGATAGTGAGGGGGATGATGAGACAGTAGTAATGTGATGTGATAGGGGATGATGAAACAGAAGTACTGTGATGTGATAGTCAGGGGGATGATGAGACAGTAGTACTGTGATGTGATAGGGGATGATGAGACTGTAGTACTGTGATGTGATAGTCAGGGGGATGATGAGACAGTAGTACTGTGATGTGATAGTAAGGGGGATGATGAGATAGTAGTGCTGTGATGTGATAGGGGGATGAGGAGACAGTAGTAATGTGATGTGATAGAGGGATGGTGAGACAGTAGTACTGTTATGTGATAGGGGGATGATGAGACAGTAGTACTGTGATGTGATTGTCAGGGGGATGATGAGACAGTAGTACTGTGATGTGATTGTCAGGGGGATGATGAGACAATAGTACTGTGATGTGATTGTCAGGGGGATGATGAGACAGTAGTACTGTGATGTGATAATCAGGAGGATGATGAGACAGTAGTACTGTGATGTGATAGTCAGGGGGATGATGAGACAGTAGTACTGCCATGTGACAGGTATCCTCACGGGCATGATGATACAATAGCACTGCCATATGACAGGTATCCTCAGGGGGATGATGAGACAGTAGTACTGCCATGTGATAGGCTTCCTCAGGGGGATGATGAGACAGTAGTACTGCCATGTGATAGTCAGGGTGATGATGAGACGGTAGTACTGTGATGTGATAGTCAGGAGGAAGATGAGACAGTAGTACTGTGATCTGATAGTCAGGGGGATGATGAGACAGTAGTAATGTGATGTGATAGAGGGATGATGAGACAGTAGTACTGTGATGTGATAGTCAGGGGGATGATGAGACAGTAGTACTGTGATGTGATAGTCAGGGGGATGATGAGACAGTAGTACTGTGATGTGATAGTCAGGGGGATGATGAGACAGTAGTACTGTGATGTGATAATCAGGGGATGATGAGACAGTTGTACTGTGATGTGATAATCAGGGGGATGATGAGACAGTAGTAATGTGATGTGATAGTCAGGGGGATGATGAGACAGTAGTACTGTGATTTGATAGGGGATGATGAGACAGTAGTACTGTGATGTGATAGTGAGGGGGATGATGAGACAGTAGTTATGTGATGTGATAGGGGATGATGAAACAGTAGTACTGTGATGTGATAGTCAGGGGGATGATGAGACAGTAGTACTGTGATGTGATAGGGGATGATGAGACAATAGTACTGTGATTTGATAGGGGATGATGAGACAGTAGTACTGTGATGTGATAGTGAGGGGGATGATGAGACAGTAGTAATGTGATGTGATAGGGGATGATGAAACAGAAGTACTGTGATGTGATAGTCAGGGGGATGATGAGACAGTAGTACTGTGATGTGATAGGGGATGATGAGACTGTAGTACTGTGATGTGATAGTCAGGGGGATGATGAGACAGTAGTACTGTGTTGTGATAGTAAGGGGGATGATGAGATAGTAGTGCTGTGATGTGATAGGGGGATGAGCAGACAGTAGTAATGTGATGTGATAGAGGGATGATGAGACAGTAGTACTGTGATGTGATAGTCAGGGGGATGATGAGACAGTAGTACTGTGATGTGATAGTCAGGGTGATGATGAGACAGTAGTACTGTGATGTGATAGTCAGGGGGATGATGAGATAGTAGTACTGTGATGTGATAGTCAGGGGGATGATGAGACAGTAGTACTGTGATGTGATAGGGGATGATGAGACAGTAGTACTGTGATGTGATAGTCAGGGGGATGATGAGACAGTAGTACTGTGATGTGATAGTCAGGGGGATGATGAGACAGTAGTACTGTGATGTGATAGTCAGGGTGATGGTGAGACAGTAGTACTGTGATGTGATAGTCAGGGGGATGATGAGACAGTAGTACTGTGATGTGATAGGGGATGATGAGACAGTAGTACTGTGATGTGATAGAGTGATGATGAGACAGTAGTACTGTGATGTGATATTGGATGATGAGACAGTAGTACTGTGATGTGATAGAGGAATGATGAGATGGTAGTACTGTGATGTGATAGTGAGGGGGATGATGAGACAGTAGTAATGTGATGTGATAGGGGATGATGAAACAGTAGTACTGTGATGTGATAGTCAGGGGGATGATGAGACAGTAGTACTGTGATGTGATAGGGGGATGATGAGACAGTAGTACAGTGATGTAATAGTAAGAGGGATGATGAGATAGTAGTGATGTGATGTGATAGGGGGATGACGAGACAGTATTAATGTGATGTGATAGAGGGATGATGAGACAGTAGTACTGTGATGTGATTGTCAGGGGGATGATGAGACAGTAGTACTGTGATGTGATTGTCAGGGGGATGATGAGACAGTAGTACTGTGATGTGATAGGGGGATGATGAGACAGTAGTACAGTGATGTGATTGTCAGTGGGATGATGAGACAGAAGTTCTGTGATGTGATTGTCAGGGGGATGATGAGACAGTAGTACTGTGATGTGATTGTCAGGGGGATGATGAGACAGTAGTACTGTAATGTGATAGTCAGGGGGATGATGAGACAGTAGTACTGCCATGTGACAGGTATCCTCACGGGGATGATGATACAGTAGTACTGCCATGTGACAGGTATCCTCAGGGGGATGATGAGATAGTAGTACTCCCATGTGATAGGCATCCTCAGGGGGATGATGAGACAGTAGTACTGTGATGTGATAGTCAGGGGGATGATGAGATAGTAGTACTGTGATGTGATAGGGGATGATGAGACAGTAGTACTGTGATGTGATAGTGAGGGGGATGATGAGACAGTAGTAATGTGATGTGATAGAGGGATGATGAGACAGTTGTACTGTGATGTGATAGTCAGGGGGATGATGAGACAGAAGTACTGTGATGTGATTGTCAGGGGGATGATGAGACAGTAGTACTGTGATGTGATAGGGGATGATGAGACAGTAGTACTGTGATGTGATAGAGTGATGATGAGACAGTAGTACTGTGATGTGATATTGGATGATGAGACAGTAGTACTGTGATGTGATAGAGGAATGATGAGATGGTAGTACTGTGATGTGATAGTGAGGGGGATGATGAGACAGTAGTAATGTGATGTGATAGGGGATGATGAAACAGTAGTACTGTGATGTGATAGTCAGGGGGATGATGAGACAGTAGTACTGTGATGTGATAGGGGGATGATGAGACAGTAGTACAGTGATGTAATAGTAAGAGGGATGATGAGATAGTAGTGATGTGATGTGATAGGGGGATGACGAGACAGTATTAATGTGATGTGATAGAGGGATGATGAGACAGTAGTACTGTGATGTGATTGTCAGGGGGATGATGAGACAGTAGTACTGTGATGTGATTGTCAGGGGGATGATGAGACAGTAGTACTGTGATGTGATAGGGGGATGATGAGACAGTAGTACAGTGATGTGATTGTCAGTGGGATGATGAGACAGTAGTTCTGTGATGTGATTGTCAGGGGGATGATGAGACAGTAGTACTGTGATGTGATTGTCAGGGGGATGATGAGACAGTAGTACTGTAATGTGATAGTCAGGGGGATGATGAGACAGTAGTACTGCCATGTGACAGGTATCCTCACGGGGATGATGATACAGTAGTACTGCCATGTGACAGGTATCCTCAGGGGGATGATGAGATAGTAGTACTCCCATGTGATAGGCATCCTCAGGGGGATGATGAGACAGTAGTACTGTGATGTGATAGTCAGGGGGATGATGAGATAGTAGTACTGTGATGTGATAGGGGATGATGAGACAGTAGTACTGTGATGTGATAGTGAGGGGGATGATGAGACAGTAGTAATGTGATGTGATAGAGGGATGATGAGACAGTTGTACTGTGATGTGATAGTCAGGGGGATGATGAGACAGAAGTACTGTGATGTGATTGTCAGGGGGATGATGAGACAGTAGTACTGTGATGTGATAGGGGATGATGAGACAGTAGTACTGTAATGTGATAGGGTATGATGAAACAGTAGTACTGTGATGTGATAGTCAGGGGTATTATGAGACAGTAGTAATGTGATGTGATAATCAGGGGGATGATGAGACAGTAGTACTGTGATGTGATTGTCAGGGGGATGATGAGACAGTAGTAATGTGATGTGATAGTCAGGGGGATGATGAGACAGTAGTACTGTGATGTGATAGTGAGGGGGATGATGAGACAGTAGTAATGTGATGTGATAGGGGATGATGAAACAGTAGTACTGTGATGTGATAGTCAGGGGGATGATGAGACAGTAGTACTGTGATGTGGTAGGGGATGATGAGACTGTAGTACTGTGATGTGATAGTCAGGGGGATGATGAGACAGTAGTACTGTGATGTGATAGTAAGGGGGATGATGAGATAGTAGTGCTGTGATGTGATAGGGGGATGAGGAGACAGTAGTAATGTGATGTGATAGAGGGATGATGAGACAGTAGTACTGTGATGTGATAGGGGGATGATGAGACAGTAGTACTGTGATGTGATTGTCAGGGGGATGATGAGACAGTTGTACTGTGATGTGATTGTCAGGGGGATGATGAGACAGTAGTACTGTGATGTGATTGTCAAGGGGATGATGAGACAGTAGTACTGTGATGTGATAGTCAAGTTGATGATGAGACAGTAGTACTGCCATGTGAGATGTATCCTCAGGGGGATGATGAGATAGTAGTACTCCCATGTGATAGGCATCCTCAGGGGGATGATGAGACAGTAGTACTGCCATGTGACAGGTATCCTCACGGGGATGATGATACAGTAGTACTGCCATGTGACAGGTATCCTCAAGGGGATGATGAGATAGTAGTACTCCCATGTCATAGGCATCCTCAGGGGGATGATGAGACAGTAGTACTGTGATGTGATAGTCAGGGGGATGATGAGACAGTAGTACTGTATGTGATAGTCAGGGGGATGATGAGACAGTAGTACTGCCATGTGACAGGTATCCTCACGGGCATGATGAGACAGTAGCACTGCCATATGACAGGTATCCTCAGGGGGATGATGAGACAGTAGTACTGCCATGTGATAGGCTTCCTCAGGGGGAAGATGAGACAGTAGTACTGCCATGTGATAGTCAGGGGGATGATGAGACGGTAGTACTGTGATGTGATAGTCAGGAGGAAGATGAGACAGTATTACTGTGATGTGATAGTCAGGGGGATGATGAGACAGTAGTAATGTTATGTGATAGAGGGATGATGAGACAGTAGTACTGTGATGTGATAGTCAGGGGGATGATGAGACAGTAGTACTGTGATGTGATAGTCAGGGGGATGATGAGACAGTAGTACTGTGATGTGATAATCAGGGGATGATGAGACAGTTGTACTGTGATGTGATATTCAGGGGGATGATGAGACATTAGTAATGTGATGTGATAGTCAGGGGGATGATGAGACAGTAGTACTGTGATTTGATAGGGGATGATGAGACAGTAGTACTGTGATGTGATAGTGAGGGGGATGATGAGACAGTAGTAATGTGATGTGATAGGGGATGATGAAACAGTAGTACTGTGATGTGATAGTCAGGGGGATGATGAGACAGTAGTACTGTGATGTGATAGGGGATGATGAGACTGTAGTACTGTGATGTGATAGTCAGGGGGATGATGATACAGTAGTACTGTGATGTGATAGTAAGGGGGATGATGAGATAGTAGTGCTGTGATGTGATAGAGGGATGAGGAGACAGTAGTAATGTGATGTGATTGTCAGGGGGATGATGAGACAGTAGTACTGTGATGTGATTGTCAGGGGGATGATGAGACAGTAGTACTGTGATGTGATTGTCAGGGGGATGATGAGACAGTAGTACTGTGATGTGATAGTCAAGGGGATGATGAGACAGTAGTACTGCCATGTGACTGGTATCCTCAGGGGGATGAAAAGATAGTAGTACTCCCATGTGATAGGCATCCTCAGGGGGATGATGAGACAGTAGTACTGTGATGTGATAGTCAGGGGGATGATGAGACAGTAGTACTGTGATGTGATAGTCAAGGGGATGATGAGACAGTAGTACTGCTATGTGACAGGTATCCTCACGGGGATGATGATACAGTAGTACTGCCATGTGATAGGCATCCTCAGGGGGAAGATGAGACAGTAGAACTGCCATGTGATAGTCAGGGGGATGATGAGACGGTAGTACTGTGATGTGATAGTTAGGAGGATGATGAGACAGTAGTACTGTGATGTGATAGTCAGGGGGATGATGAGACAGTAGTACTGTGATGTGATAGGGGGATGATGAGACAGTAGTACTGTGATGTGATAGTCAGGGGGATGATGAGACAGTAGTACTGTGACGTGATAGTCAGGGTGATGATGAGACAGTAGTACTGTGATGTGATAGTCAGGGGGATGATGAGATAGTAGTACTGTGATGTGATAGTCAGGGGGATGATGAGACAGTAGTACTGTGATGTGATAGGGGATGATGAGACAGTAGTACTGTGATGTGATAGTCAGGGGGATGATGAGACAGTAGTACTGTGATGTGATTGTCAGGGGGATGATGAGACAGTAGTACTGTAATGTGATAGTGGGATGATGAGACAGTACTACAGTGATGTGATTGTCAGGGGGATGATGAGACAGTAGTTCTGTGATGTGATTGTCAGGGGGATGATGAGACAGTAGTACTGTGATGTGATAGTCAGGGTGATGGTGAGACAGTAGTACTGTGATGTGATAGTCAGGGGGATGATGAGACAGTAGTACTGTGATGTGATAGGGGATGATGTGACAGTAGTACTGTGATGTGATAGAGTGATGATGAGACAGTAGTACTGTGATGTGATAGGGGATGATGAGACAGTAGTACTGTGATGTGATAGAGGGATGATGAGACGGTAGTACTGTGATGTGATAGTGAGGGGGATGATGAGACAGTAGTACTGTGATGTAATAGTAAGGGGGATGATGAGATAGTAGTGCTGTGATGTGATAGGGGGATGAGGAGACAGTAGTAATGTGATGTGATAGAGGGATGATGAGACAGTAGTACTGTGATGTGATTGTCAGGGGGATGATGAGACAGTAGTACTGTGATGTGATTGTCAGGGGGATGATGAGACAGTTGTACTGTAATGTGATAGGGGGATGATGAGACAGTACTACAGTGATGTGATTGTCAGGGGGATGATGAGACAGTAGTTCTGTGATGTGATTGTCAGGGGGATGATGAGACAGTAGTACTGTGATGTGATTGTCAGGGGGATGATGAGACAGTAGTACTGTAATGTGATAGTCAGGGGGATGATGAGACAGTAGTACTGCCATGTGACAGGTATCCTCACGGGGATGATGATACAGTAGTACTGCAATGTGACAGGTATCCTCAGGGGGATGATGAGATAGTAGTACTCCCATGTGATAGGCATCCTCAGGGGGATGATGAGACAGTAGTACTGTGATGTGATAGTCAGGGGGATGATGAGATAGTAGTACTGTGATGTGATAGGGGATGATGAGACAGTAGTACTGTGATGTGATAGTGAGGGGGATGATGAGACAGTAGTAATGTGATGTGATAGTCAGGGGGATGATGAGACAGTAGTACTGTGATGTGATAGTCAGGGGGATGATGAGACAGTAGTAATGTGATGTGATAGTCAGGGGGATGATGAGACAGTAGTACTGTGATGTGATAGGGGATGATGAGACTGTAGTACTGTGATGTGATAGTCAGGGGAATGATGAGACAGTAGTACTGTGATGTGATAGTAAGGGGGATGATGAGATAGTAGTGCTGTGATGTGATAGGGGGATGAGGAGACAGTAGTACTGTGATGTGATAGGGGATGATGAGACAGTAGTAATGTGATGTGATAGTCAGGGGGATGATGAGACAGTAGTACTGTGATGTGATAGTCAGGGGGATGATGAGACAGTAGTAATGTGATGTGATAGTCAGGGGGATGATGAGACAGTAGTACTGTGATGTGATTGGGGATGATGAGACAGTAGTACTGTGATGTGATAGTGAGGGGGATGATGAGACAGTAGTAATGTGATGTGATAGAGGGATGATGAGACAGTTGTACTGTGATGTGATAGTCAGGGGGATGATGAGACAGAAGTACTGTGATGTGATTGTCAGGGGGATGATGAGACAGTAGTACTGTGATGTGATAGGGGATGATGAGACAGTAGTACTGTGATGTGATAGGGGATGATGAAACAGTAGTACTGTGATGTGATAGTCAGGGGGATTATGAGACAGTAGTAATGTGATGTGATAGTCAGGGGGATGATGAGACAGTAGTACTGTGATGTGATAGTCAGGGGGATGATGAGACAGTAGTAATGTGATGTGATAGTCAGGGGGATGATGAGACAGTAGTACTGTGATGTGATAGGGGATGATGAGACTGTAGTACTGTGATGTGATAGTCAGGGGGATGATGAGACAGTAGTACTGTGATGTGATAGTAAGGGGGATGATGAGATAGTAGTGCTGTGATGTGATAGGGGGATGAGGAGACAGTAGTAATGTGATGTGATAGAGGGATGATGAGACAGTAGTACTGTGATGTGATAGGGGGATGATGAGACAGTAGTACTGTGATGTGATTGTCAGGGGGATGATGAGACAGTAGTACTGTGATGTGATTGTCAGGGGATGATGAGACAGTAGTACTGTGATGTGATTGTCAGGGGGATGATGAGACAGTAGTACTGTGATGTGATAGTCAAGGGGATGATGAGACAGTAGTACTGCCATGTGAGAGGTATCCTCAGGGGGATGATGAGATAGTAGTACTCCCATGTGATAGGCATCCTCAGGGGGATGATGAGACAGTAGTACTGTGATGTGATAGTCAGGGGGATGATGAGACAGTAGTACTCCCATGTGATAGTCAGGGGGATGATGAGACAGTAGTACTGCCATGTGACAGGTATCCTCACGGGGATGATGATACAGTAGTACTGCCATGTGACAGGTATCCTCAGGGGGATGATGAGATAGTAGTACTCCCATGTGATAGGCATCCTCAGTGGGATGATGAGACAGTAGTACTGTGATGTGATAGTCAGGGGGATGATGAGACAGTAGTACTGTGATGTGATAGTCAAGGGGATGATGAGACAGTAGTACTTCCATGTGACAGGTATCCTCACGGGGATGATGATACAGTAGTACTGCCATGTGATAGGCATCCTCAGGGGGAAGATGAGACAGTAGAACTGCCATGTGATAGTCAGGGGGATGATGAGACAGTAGTACTGCCATGTGACAGGTATCCTCAGGGGGATGATGAGACAGTAGTACTGCCATGTGATAGGCATCCTCAGAGGGATGATGAGACAGTAGTACTGCCATGTGATAGTCAGGGGGATGATGAGACGGTAGTACTGTGATGTGATAGTCAGGAGGAAGATGAGACAGTAGTACTGTGATGTGATAGTCAGGGGAATGATGAGACAGTAGCACTGCCATATGACAGGTATCCTCAGGGGGATGATGAGACAGTAGTACTGCCATGTGATAGGCATCCTCAGGGGGATAATGAGACAGTAGTACTGCCATGTGATAGTCAGGGGGATGATGAGACGGTAGCACTGTGATGTGATAGTCAGGAGGAAGATGAGACAGTAGTACTGTGATGTGATAGTCAGGGGGATGATGAGACAGTAGTAATGTGATGTGATAGAGGGATGATGAGACAGTAGTACTGTGATGTGATAGTCAGGGGGATGATGAGACAGTAGTACTGTGATGTGATAGGGGATGATGAAACAGTAGTACTGTGATGTGATAGTCAGGAGGATGATGAGACGGTAGTACTGTGATGTGATAGTCAGGAGGAAGATGAGACAGTAGTACTGTGATGTGATAGTCAGGGGGATGATGAGACAGTAGTACTGTGATGTGATAGTCAGGGGGATGATGAGACAGTAGTACTGTGATGTGATAGTCAGGGGGATGATGAGACAGTAGTACTGTGATGTGATAATCAGGGGGATGATGAGACAGTAGTACTGTGATGTGATAGTGAAGGGGATGATGAGACAGTAGTAATGTGATGTGATAGAGGGATGATGAGACAGTTGTACTGTGATGTGATAGTCCGGGGGATGATGAGACAGAAGTACTGTGATGTGATTGTCAGGGGGATGATGAGACAGTAGTACTGTGATGTGATAGAGGGATGATGAGACAGTAGTACTGTGATGTGATAGGGGATGATGAGACGGTAGTACTGTGATGTGATAGTGAGGGGGATGATGAGACAGTAGTACTGTGATGTGATTGTCAGGGGGATGATGAGACAGTAGTACTGTGATGTGATTGTCAGGGGGATGATGAGACAGTAGTACTGTGATGTGATAGTCAAGGGGATGATGAGACAGTACTGCCATGTGAGAGGTATCCTCAGGGGGATGATGAGATAGTAGTACTCCCATGTGATAGGCATCCTCAGGGGGATGATGAGACAGTAGTACTGCCATGTGACAGGTATCCTCACGGGGATGATGATACAGTAGTACTGCCTTGTGACAGGTATCCTCAGGGGGATGATGAGATAGTAGTACTCCCATGTGATAGGCATCCTCAGGGGGATGATGAGACAGTAGTACTGTGATGTGATAGTCAGGGGGATGATGAGATAGTAGTACATCCCTGTGATAGGCATCCTCAGGGAGATGATGAGACAGTAGTACTGTGATGTGATAGTCAGGGGGATGATGAGACAGTAGTACTGTATGTGATAGTCAGGGGGATGATGAGACAGTAGTACTGCCATGTGACAGGTATCCTCACGGGCATGATGATACAATAGCCCTGCCATATGACAGGTATCCTCAGGGGGATGATGAGACAGTAGTACTGCCATGTGATAGGCTTCCTCAGGGGGATGATGAGACAGTAGTACTGCCATGTGATAGTCAGGGGGATGATGAGACGGTAGTACTGTGATGTGATAGTCAGGAGGAAGATGAGACAGTAGTACTGTGATGTGATAGTCAGGGGGATGATGAGACAGTAGTAATGTGATGTGATAGAGGGATGATGAGACAGTAGTACTGTGATGTGATAGTCAGGGGGATGATGAGACAGTAGTACTGTGATGTGATAATCAGGGGATGATGAGACAGTTGTACTGTGATGTGATAATCAGGGGGATGATGAGACAGTAGTAATGTGATGTGATAGTCAGGGGGATGATGAGACAGTAGTACTGTGATTTGATAGGGGATGATGAGACAGTAGTAAAGTGATGTGATAGTGAGGGGGATGATGAGACAGTAGTTATGTGATGTGATAGGGGATGATGAAACAGTAGTACTGTGATGTGATAGTCAGGGGGATGATGAGACAGTAGTACTGTGATGTGATAGGGGATGATGAGACAGTAGTACTGTGATTTGATAGGGGATGATGAGACAGTAGTACTGTGATGTGATAGTGAGGGGGATGATGAGACAGTAGTAATGTGATGTGATAGGGGATGATGAAACAGAAGTACTGTGATGTGATAGTCAGGGGGATGATGAGACAGTAGTACTGTGATGTGATAGGGGATGATGAGACTGTAGTACTGTGATGTGTTAGTCAGGGGGATGATGAGACAGTAGTACTGTGATGTGATAGTAAGGGGGATGATGAGATAGTAGTGCTGTGATGTGATAGGGGGATGAGGAGACAGTAGTAATGTGATGTGATAGAGGGATGGTGAGACAGTAGTACTGTTATGTGATAGGGGGATGATGAGACAGTAGTACTGTGATGTGATTGTCAGGGGGATGATGAGACAGTAGTACTGTGATGTGATTGTCAGGGGGATGATGAGACAATAGTACTGTGATGTGATTGTCAGGGGGATGATGAGACAGTAGTACTGTGATGTGATAATCAGGGGGATGATGAGACAGTAGTACTGTGATGTGATAGTCAGGGGGATGATGAGACAGTAGTACTGCCATGTGACAGGTATCCTCACGGGCATGATGATACAATAGCACTGCCATATGACAGGTATCCTCAGGGGGATGATGAGACAGTAGTACTGCCATGTGATAGGCTTCCTCAGGGGGATGATGAGACAGTAGTACTGCCATGTGATAGTCAGGGGGATGATGAGATGGTAGTACTGTGATGTGATAGTCAGGAGGAAGATGAGACAGTAGTACTGTGATGTGATAGTCAGGGGGATGATGAGACAGTAGTAATGTGATGTGATAGAGGGATGATGAGACAGTAGTACTGTGATGTGATAGTCAGGGGGATGATGAGACAGTAGTACTGTGATGTGATAGTCAGGGGGATGATGAGACAGTAGTACTGTGATGTGATAGTCAGGGGGATGATGAGACAGTAGTACTGTGATGTGATAATCAGGGGATGATGAGACAGTTGTACTGTGATGTGATAATCAGGGGGATGATGAGACAGTAGTAATGTGATGTGATAGTCAGGGGGATGATGAGACAGTAGTACTGTGATTTGATAGGGGATGATGAGACAGTAGTACTGTGATGTGATAGTGAGGGGGATGATGAGACAGTAGTTATGTGATGTGATAGGGGATGATGAAACAGTAGTACTGTGATGTGATAGTCAGGGGGATGATGAGACAGTAGTACTGTGATGTGATAGGGGATGATGAGACAGTAGTACTGTGATTTGATAGGGGATGATGAGACAGTAGTACTGTGATGTGATAGTGAGGGGGATGATGAGACAGTAGTAATGTGATGTGATAGGGGATGATGAAACAGAAGTACTGTGATGTGATAGTCAGGGGGATGATGAGACAGTAGTACTGTGATGTGATAGGGGATGATGAGACTGTAGTACTGTGATGTGATAGTCAGGGGGATGATGAGACAGTAGTACTGTGTTGTGATAGTAAGGGGGATGATGAGATAGTAGTGCTGTGATGTGATAGGGGGATGAGCAGACAGTAGTAATGTGATGTGATAGAGGGATGATGAGACAGTAGTACTGTGATGTGATAGGGGGATGATGAGACAGTAGTACTGTGATGTGATTGTCAGGGGGATGATGAGACAGTAGTACTGTGATGTGATTGTCAGGGGGATGATGAGACAGTAGTACTGTGATGTGATTGTCAGGGGGATGATGAGACAGTAGTACTGTGATGTGATAGTCAAGGGGATGATGAGACAGTAGTACTGCCATGTGACTGGTATCCTCAGGGGGATGATGAGATAGTAGTACTCCCATGTGATAGGCATCCTCAGGGGGATGATGAGACAGTAGTACTGTAATGTGATAGTCAGGGGGATGATGAGACAGTAGTACTGTGATGTGATAGTCAAGGGGATGATGAGACAGTAGTACTGCCATGTGACAGGTATCCTCACGGGGATGATGATACAGTAGTACTGCCATGTGATAGGCATCCTCAGGGGGAAGATGAGACAGTAGAACTGCAATGTGATAGTCAGGGGGATGATGAGACAGTAGTACTGTGATGTGATAGTTAGGAGGATGATGAGACAGTAATACTGTGATGTGATAGTCAGGGGGATGATGAGACAGTAGTACTGTGATGTGATAGGGGGATGATGAGACAGTAGTACTGTGATGTGATAGTCAGGGGGATGATGAGACAGTAGTACTGTGATGTGATAGGGGGATGATGAGACAGTAGTACTGTGATGTGATTGTCAGGGGGATGATGAGACAGTAGTACTGTGATGTGATTGTAAGGGGGATGATGAGACAGTAGTACTGTGATGTGATTGTCAGGGGGATGATGAGACAGTAGTACTGTGATTTGATAGTCAAGGGGATGATGAGACAGTAGTACTGCCATGTGACTGGTATCCTCAGGGGGATGATGAGACAGTAGTACTGTGATGTGATTGTCAGGGGGATGATGAGACAGTAGTACTGTGATGTGATTGTCAGGGGGATGATGAGACAGTAGTACTGTGATGTGATAGTCAGGGGGATGATGAGATAGTAGTACTGTGATGTGATAGTCAGGGGGATGATGAGACAGTAGTACTGTGATGTGATAGGGGATGATGAGACAGTAGTACTGTGATGTGATAGTCAGGGGGATGATGAGACAGTAGTTCTGTGATGTGATAGTCAGGGGGATGATGAGACAGTAGTACTGTGATGTGATAGTCAGGGGGATGATGAGACAGTAGTACTGTGATGTGATAGTCAGGGGGATGATGAGACAGTAGTAATGTGATGTGATAGTCAGGGGGATGATGAGACAGTAGTACTGTGATGTGATAGGGGATGATGAGACTGTAGTACTGTGATGTGATAGTCAGGGGGATGATGAGACAGTAGTACTGTGATGTGATAGTAAGGGGGATGATGAGATAGTAGTGCTGTGATGTGATAGGGGGATGAGGAGACAGTAGTAATGTGATGTGATAGAGGGATGATGAGACAGTAGTACTGTGATGTGATAGGGGGATGATGAGACAGTAGTACTGTGATGTGATTGTCAGGGGGATGATGAGACAGTAGTACTGTGATGTGATTGTCAGGGGGATGATGAGACAGTAGTACTGTGATGTGATTGTCAGGGGGATGATGAGACAGTAGTACTGTGATGTGATAGTCAAGGGGATGATGAGACAGTAGTACTGCCATGTGAGAGGTATCCTCAGGGGGATGATGAGATAGTAGTACTCCCATGTGATAGGCATCCTCAGGGGGATGATGAGACAGTAGTACTGTGATGTGATAGTCAGGGGGATGATGAGACAGTAGTACTCCCATGTGATAGTCAGGGGGATGATGAGACAGTAGTACTGCCATGTGACAGGTATCCTCACGGGGATGATGATACAGTAGTACTGCCATGTGACAGGTATCCTCAGGGGGATGATGAGATAGTAGTACTCCCATGTGATAGGCATCCTCAGGGGGATGATGAGACAGTAGTACTGTGATGTGATAGTCAGGGGGATGATGAGACAGTAGTACTGTGATGTGATAGTCAAGGGGATGATGAGACAGTAGTACTGCCATGTGACAGGTATCCTCACGGGGATGATGATACAGTAGTACTGCCATGTGATAGGCATCCTCAGGGGGAAGATGAGACAGTAGAACTGCCATGTGATAGTCAGGGGGATGATGAGACAGTATTACTGCCATGTGACAGGTATCCTCAGGGGGATGATGAGACAGTAGTACTGCCATGTGATAGGCATCCTCAGAGGGATGATGAGACAGTAGTACTGCCATGTGATAGTCAGGGGGATGATGAGACGGTAGTACTGTGATGTGATAGTCAGGAGGAAGATGAGACAGTAGTACTGTGATGTGATAGTCAGGGGAATGATGAGACAGTAGCACTGCCATATGACAGGTATCCTCAGGGGGATGATGAGACAGTAGTACTGCCATGTGATAGGCATCCTCAGGGGGATAATGAGACAGTAGTACTGCCATGTGATAGTCAGGGGGATGATGAGACGGTAGCACTGTGATGTGATAGTCAGGAGGAAGATGAGACAGTAGTACTGTGATGTGATAGTCAGGGGGATGATGAGACAGTAGTAATGTGATGTGATAGAGGGATGATGAGACAGTAGTACTGTGATGTGATAGTCAGGAGGATGATGAGACGGTAGTACTGTGATGTGATAGTCAGGAGGAAGATGAGACAGTAGTACTGTGATGTGATAGTCAGGGGGATGATGAGACAGTAGTACTGTGATGTGATAGTCAGGGGGATGATGAGACAGTAGTACTGTGATGTGATAGTCAGGGGGATGATGATACAGTAGTACTGTGATGTGATAGTGAGGGGGATGATGAGACAGTAGTACTGTGATGTGATAGTGAGGGGGATGATGAGACAGTAGTAATGTGATGTGATAGAGGGATGATGAGACAGTTGTACTGTGATGTGATAGTCCGGGGGATGATGAGACAGAAGTACTGTGATGTGATTGTCAGGGGGATGATGAGACAGTAGTACTGTGATGTGATAGAGGGATGATGAGACAGTAGTACTGTGATGTGATAGGGGATGATGAGACGGTAGTACTGTGATGTGATAGTGAGGGGGATGATGAGACAGTAGTACTGTGATGTGATTGTCAGGGGGATGATGAGACAGTAGTACTGTGATGTGATTGTCAGGGGGATGATGAGACAGTAGTACTGTGATGTGATAGTCAAGGGGATGATGAGACAGTACTGCCATGTGAGAGGTATCCTCAGGGGGATGATGAGATAGTAGTACTCCCATGTGATAGGCATCCTCAGGGGGATGATGAGACAGTAGTACTGCCATGTGACAGGTATCCTCACGGGGATGATGATACAGTAGTACTGCCTTGTGACAGGTATCCTCAGGGGGATGATGAGATAGTAGTACTCCCATGTGATAGGCATCCTCAGGGGGATGATGAGACAGTAGTACTGTGATGTGATAGTCAGGGGGATGATGAGATAGTAGTACAGCCCTGTGATAGGCATCCTCAGGGAGATGATGAGACAGTAGTACTGTGATGTGATAGTCAGGGGGATGATGAGACAGTAGTACTGTATGTGATAGTCAGGGGGATGATGAGACAGTAGTACTGCCATGTGACAGGTATCTTCACGGGCATGATGATACAATAGCACTGCCATATGACAGGTATCCTCAGGGGGATGATGAGACAGTAGTACTGCCATGTGATAGGCTTCCTCAGGGGGATGATGAGACAGTAGTACTGCCATGTGATAGTCAGGGGGATGATGAGACGGTAGTACTGTGATGTGATAGTCAGGAGGAAGATGAGACAGTAGTACTGTGATGTGATAGTCAGGGGGATGATGAGACAGTAGTAATGTGATGTGATAGAGGGATGATGAGACAGTAGTACTGTGATGTGATAGTCAGGGGGATGATGAGACAGTAGTACTGTGATGTGATAGTCAGGGGGATGATGAGACAGTAGTACTGTGATGTGATAGTCAGGGGGATGATGAGACAGTAGTACTGTGATGTGATAATCAGGGGATGATGAGACAGTTGTACTGTGATGTGATAATCAGGGGGATGATGAGACAGTACTAATGTGATGTGATAGTCAGGGGGATGATGAGACAGTAGTACTGTGATTTGATAGGGGATGATGAGACAGTAGTACTGTGATGTGATAGTGAGGGGGATGATGAGACAGTAGTTATGTGATGTGATAGGGGATGATGAAACAGTAGTACTGTGATGTGATAGTCAGGGGGATGATGAGACAGTAGTACTGTGATGTGATAGGGGATGATGAGACAGTAGTACTGTGATTTGATAGGGGATGATGAGACAGTAGTACTGTGATGTGATAGTGAGGGGGATGATGAGACAGTAGTAATGTGATGTGATAGGGGATGATGAAACAGAAGTACTGTGATGTGATAGTCAGGGGGATGATGAGACAGTAGTACTGTGATGTGATAGGGGATGATGAGACTGTAGTACTGTGATGTGATAGTCAGGGGGATGATGAGACAGTAGTACTGTGATGTGATAGTAAGGGGGATGATGAGATAGTAGTGCTGTGATGTGATAGGGGGATGAGGAGACAGTAGTAATGTGATGTGATAGAGGGATGGTGAGACAGTAGTACTGTTATGTGATAGGGGGATGATGAGACAGTAGTACTGTGATGTGATTGTCAGGGGGATGATGAGACAGTAGTACTGTGATGTGATTGTCAGGGGGATGATGAGACAATAGTACTGTGATGTGATTGTCAGGGGGATGATGAGACAGTAGTACTGTGATGTGATAATCAGGGGGATGATGAGACAGTAGTACTGTGATGTGATAGTCAGGGGGATGATGAGACAGTAGTACTGCCATGTGACAGGTATCCTCACGGGCATGATGATACAATAGCACTGCCATATGACAGGTATCCTCAGGGGGATGATGAGACAGTAGTACTGCCATGTGATAGGCTTCCTCAGGGGGATGATGAGACAGTAGTACTGCCATGTGATAGTCAGGGGGATGATGAGACGGTAGTACTGTGATGTGATAGTCAGGAGGAAGATGAGACAGTAGTACTGTGATCTGATAGTCAGGGGGATGATGAGACAGTAGTAATGTGATGTGATAGAGGGATGATGAGACAGTAGTACTGTGATGTGATAGTCAGGGGGATGATGAGACAGTAGTACTGTGATGTGATAGTCAGGGGGATGATGAGACAGTAGTACTGTGATGTGATAGTCAGGGGGATGATGAGACAGTAGTACTGTGATGTGATAATCAGGGGATGATGAGACAGTTGTACTGTGATGTGATAATCAGGGGGATGATGAGACAGTAGTAATGTGATGTGATAGTCAGGGGGATGATGAGACAGTAGTACTGTGATTTGATAGGGGATGATGAGACAGTAGTACTGTGATGTGATAGTGAGGGGGATGATGAGACAGTAGTTATGTGATGTGATAGGGGATGATGAAACAGTAGTACTGTGATGTGATAGTCAGGGGGATGATGAGACAGTAGTACTGTGATGTGATAGGGGATGATGAGACAGTAGTACTGTGATTTGATAGGGGATGATCAGACAGTAGTACTGTGATGTGATAGTGAGGGGGATGATGAGACAGTAGTAATGTGATGTGATAGGGGATGATGAAACAGAAGTACTGTGATGTGATAGTCAGGGGGATGATGAGACAGTAGTACTGTGATGTGATAGGGGATGATGAGACTGTAGTACTGTGATGTGATAGTCAGGGGGATGATGAGACAGTAGTACTGTGTTGTGATAGTAAGGGGGATGATGAGATAGTAGTGCTGTGATGTGATAGGGGGATGAGCAGACAGTAGTAATGTGATGTGATAGAGGGATGATGAGACAGTAGTACTGTGATGTGATAGGGGGATGATGAGACAGTAGTACTGTGATGTGATTGTCAGGGGGATGATGAGACAGTAGTACTGTGATGTGATTGTCAGGGGGATGATGAGACAGTAGTACTGTGATGTGATTGTCAGGGGGATGATGAGACAGTAGTACTGTGATGTGATAGTCAAGGGGATGATGAGACAGTAGTACTGCCATGTGACTGGTATCCTCAGGGGGATGATGAGATAGTAGTACTCCCATGTGATAGGCATCCTCAGGGGGATGATGAGACAGTAGTACTGTAATGTGATAGTCAGGGGGATGATGAGACAGTAGTACTGTGATGTGATAGTCAAGGGGATGATGAGACAGTAGTACTGCCATGTGACAGGTATCCTCAGGGGGATGATGATACAGTAGTACTGCCATGTGATAGGCATCCTCAGGGGGAAGATGAGACAGTAGAACTGCAATGTGATAGTCAGGGGGATGATGAGACAGTAGTACTGTGATGTGATAGTTAGGAGGATGATGAGACAGTAATACTGTGATGTGATTGTCAGGGGGATGATGAGACAGTAGTACTGTGATGTGATAGGGGGATGATGAGACAGTAGTACTGTGATGTGATAGTCAGGGGGATGATGAGACAGTAGTACTGTGATGTGATAGGGGGATGATGAGACAGTAGTACTGTGATGTGATTGTCAGGGGGATGATGAGACAGTAGTACTGTGATGTGATTGTAAGGGGGATGATGAGACAGTAGTACTGTGATGTGATTGTCAGGGGGATGATGAGACAGTAGTACTGTGATTTGATAGTCAAGGGGATGATGAGACAGTAGTACTGCCATGTGACTGGTATCCTCAGGGGGATGATGAGACAGTAGTACTGTGATGTGATTGTCAGGGGGATGATGAGACAGTACTGCCATGTGAGAGGTATCCTCAGGGGGATGATGAGATAGTAGTACTCCCATGTGATAGGCATCCTCAGGGGGATGATGAGACAGTAGTACTGTGATGTGATAGTCAGGGGGATGATGAGACAGTAGTACTCCCATGTGATAGTCAGGGGGATGATGAGACAGTAGTACTGCCATGTGACAGGTATCCTCACGGGGATGATGATACAGTAGTACTGCCATGTGACAGGTATCCTCAGGGGGATGATGAGATAGTAGTACTCCCATGTGATAGGCATCCTCAGGGGGATGATGAGACAGTAGTACTGTGATGTGATAGTCAGGGGGATGATGAGACAGTAGTACTGTGATGTGATAGTCAAGGGGATGATGAGACAGTAGTACTGCCATGTGACAGGTATCCTCACGGGGATGATGATACAGTAGTACTGCCATGTGATAGGCATCCTCAGGGGGAAGATGAGACAGTAGAACTGCCATGTGATAGTCAGGGGGATGATGAGACAGTAGTACTGCCATGTGACAGGTATCCTCAGGGGGATGATGAGACAGTAGTACTGCCATGTGATAGGCATCCTCAGAGGGATGATGAGACAGTAGTACTGCCATGTGATAGTCAGGGGGATGATGAGACGGTAGTACTGTGATGTGATAGTCAGGAGGAAGATGAGACAGTAGTACTGTGATGTGATAGTCAGGGGAATGATGAGACAGTAGCACTGCCATATGACAGGTATCCTCAGGGGGATGATGAGACAGTAGTACTGCCATGTGATAGGCATCCTCAGGGGGATAATGAGACAGTAGTACTGCCATGTGATAGTCAGGGGGATGATGAGACGGTAGCACTGTGATGTGATAGTCAGGAGGAAGATGAGACAGTAGTACTGTGATGTGATAGTCAGGGGGATGATGAGACAGTAGTAATGTGATGTGATAGAGGGATGATGAGACAGTAGTACTGTGATGTGATAGTCAGGGGGATGATGAGACAGTAGTACTGTGATGTGATAGGGGATGATGAAACAGTAGTACTGTGATGTGATAGTCAGGAGGATGATGAGACGGTAGTACTGTGATGTGATAATCAGGAGGAAGATGAGACAGTAGTACTGTGATGTGATAGTCAGGGGGATGATGAGACAGTAGTACTGTGATGTGATAGTCAGGGGGATGATGAGACAGTAGTACTGTGATGTGATAGTCAGGGGGATGATGAGACAGTAGTACTGTGATGTGATAATCAGGGGGATGATGAGACAGTAGTACTGTGATGTGATAGTGAGGGGGATGATGAGACAGTAGTAATGTGATGTGATAGAGGGATGATGAGACAGTTGTACTGTGATGTGATAGTCCGGGGGATGATGAGACAGAAGTATTGTGATGTGATTGTCAGGGGGATGATGAGACAGTAGTACTGTGATGTGATAGAGGGATGATGAGACAGTAGTACTGTGATGTGATAGGGGATGATGAGACGGTAGTACTGTGATGTGATAGTGAGGGGGATGATGAGACAGTAGTACTGTGATGTGATTGTCAGGGGGATGATGAGACAGTAGTACTGTGATGTGATTGTCAGGGGGATGATGAGACAGTAGTACTGTGATGTGATAGTCAAGGGGATGATGAGACAGTACTGCCATGTGAGAGGTATCCTCAGGGGGATGATGAGATAGTAGTACTCCCATGTGATAGGCATCCTCAGGGGGATGATGAGACAGTAGTACTGCCATGTGACAGGTATCCTCACGGGGATGATGATACAGTAGTACTGCCTTGTGACAGGTATCCTCAGGGGGATGATGAGATAGTAGTACTCCCATGTGATAGGCATCCTCAGGGGGATGATGAGACAGTAGTACTGTGATGTGATAGTCAGGGGGATGATGAGATAGTAGTACAGCCCTGTGATAGGCATCCTCAGGGAGATGATGAGACAGTAGTACTGTGATGTGATAGTCAGGGGGATGATGAGACAGTAGTACTGTATGTGATAGTCAGGGGGATGATGAGACAGTAGTACTGCCATGTGACAGGTATCCTCACGGGCATGATGATACAATAGCACTGCCATATGACAGGTATCCTCAGGGGGATGATGAGACAGTAGTACTGCCATGTGATAGGCTTCCTCAGGGGGATGATGAGACAGTAGTACTGCCATGTGATAGTCAGGGGGATGATGAGACGGTAGTACTGTGATGTGATAGTCAGGAGGAAGATGAGACAGTAGTACTGTGATGTGATAGTCAGGGGGATGATGAGACAGTAGTAATGTGATGTGATAGAGGGATGATGAGACAGTAGTACTGTGATGTGATAGTCAGGGGGATGATGAGACAGTAGTACTGTGATGTGATAGTCAGGGGGATGATGAGACAGTAGTACTGTGATGTGATAGTCAGGGGGATGATGAGACAGTAGTACTGTGATGTGATAATCAGGGGATGATGAGACAGTTGTACTGTGATGTGATAATCAGGGGGATGATGAGACAGTACTAATGTGATGTGATAGTCAGGGGGATGATGAGACAGTAGTACTGTGATTTGATAGGGGATGATGAGACAGTAGTACTGTGATGTGATAGTGAGGGGGATGATGAGACAGTAGTTATGTGATGTGATAGGGGATGATGAAACAGTAGTACTGTGATGTGATAGTCAGGGGGATGATGAGACAGTAGTACTGTGATGTGATAGGGGATGATGATACAGTAGTACTGTGATTTGATAGGGGATGATGAGACAGTAGTACTGTGATGTGATAGTGAGGGGGATAATGAGACAGTAGTAATGTGATGTGATAGGGGATGATGAAACAGAAGTACTGTGATGTGATAGTCAGGGGGATGATGAGACAGTAGTACTGTGATGTGATAGGGGATGATGAGACTGTAGTACTGTGATGTGATAGTCAGGGGGATGATGAGACAGTAGTACTGTGATGTGATAGTAAGGGGGATGATGAGATAGTAGTGCTGTGATGTGATAGGGGGATGAGGAGACAGTAGTAAATTGATGTGATAGAGGGATGATGAGACAGTAGTACTGTATTGTGATAGGGGGATGATGAGACAGTAGTACTGTGATGTGATTGTCAGGGGGATGATGAGACAGTAGTACTGTGATGTGATTGTCAGGGGGATGATGAGACAATAGTACTGTGATGTGATTGTCAGGGGGATGATGAGACAGTAGTACTGTGATGTGATAATCAGGGGGATGATGAGACAGTAGTACTGTGATGTGATAGTCAGGGGGATGATGAGACAGTAGTAATGTGATGTGATAGGGATGATGAGACAGTAGTACTGTGATGTGATAGGGGATGATGAGACGGTAGTACTGTGATGTGATAGTGAGGGGGATGATGAGACAGTAGTACTGTGATGTGATTGTCAGGGGGATGATGAGACAGTAGTACTGTGATGTGATTGTCAGGGGGATGATGAGACAGTAGTACTGTGATGTAATAGTCAAGGGGATGATGAGACAGTACTGCCATGTGAGAGGTATCCTCAGGGGGATGATGAGATAGTAGTACTCCCATGTGATAGGCATCCTCAGGGGGATGATGAGACAGTAGTACTGCCATGTGACAGGTATCCTCACGGGGATGATGATACAGTAGTACTGCCATGTGACAGGTATCCTCAGGGGGATGATGAGATAGTAGTACTCCCATGTGATAGGCATCCTCAGGGGGATGATGAGACAGTAGTACTGTTATGTGATAGTCAGGGGGATGATGAGATAGTAGTACAGCCCTGTGATACGCATCCTCAGGGAGATGATGAGACAGTAGTACTGTGATGTGATAGTCAGGGGGATGATGAGACTGTAGTACTGTATGTGATAGTCAGGGGGATGATGAGACAGTAGTACTGCCATGTGACAGGTATCCTCACGGGCATGATGATACAATAGCACTGCCATATGACAGGTATCCTCAGGGGGATGATGAGACAGTAGTACTGCCATGTGATAGGCTTCCTCAGGGGGATGATGAGACAGTAGTACTGCCATGTGATAGTCAGGGGATGATGAGACAGTTGTACTGTGATGTGATAGGGGATGATGAGACAGTAGTACTGTGATTTGATAGGGGATGATGAGACAGTAGTACTGTGATGTGATAGTGAGGGGGATGATGAGACAGTAGTAATGTGATGTGATAGGGGATGATGAAACAGATGTACTGTGATGTGATAGTCAGGGGGATGATGAGACAGTAGTACTGTGATGTGATAGGGTATGATGAGACTGTAGTACTGTGATGTGATAGTCAGGGGGATGATGAGACAGTAGTACTGTGTTGTGATAGTAAGGGGGATGATGAGATAGTAGTGCTGTGATGTGATAGGTGGATGAGCAGACAGTAGTAATGTGATGTGATAGAGGGATGATGAGACAGTAGTACTGTGATGTGATAGGGGGATGATGAGACAGTAGTACTGTGATGTGATTGTCAGGGGGATGATGAGACAGTAGTACTGTGATGTGATTGTCAGGGGGATGATGAGACAGTAGTACTGTGATGTGATTGTCAGGGGGATGATGAGACAGTAGTACTGTGATGTGATAGTCAAGGGGATGATGAGACAGTAGTACTGCCATGTGACTGGTATCCTCAGGGGGATGATGAGATAGTAGTACTCCCATGTGATACGCATCCTCAGGGGGATGATGAGACAGTAGTACTGTAATGTGATAGTCAGGGGGATGATGAGACAGTAGTACTGTGATGTGATAGTCAAGGGGATGATGAGACAGTAGTACTGCCATGTGACAGGTATCCTCACGGGGATGATGATACAGTAGTACTGCCATGTGATAGGCATCCTCAGGGGGAAGATGAGACAGTAGAACTGCAATGTGATAGTCAGGGGGATGATGAGACAGTAGTACTGTGATGTGATAGTTAGGAGGATGATGAGACAGTAATACTGTGATGTGATAGTCAGGGGGATGATGAGACAGTAGTACTGTGATGTGATAGGGGGATGATGAGACAGTAGTACTGTGATGTGATTGTCAGGGGGATGATGAGACAGTAGTACTGTGATGTGATTGTAAGGGGGATGATGAGACAGTAGTACTGTGATGTGATTGTCAGGGGGATGATGAGACAGTAGTACTGTGATGTGATAGTCAAGGGGATGATGAGACAGTAGTACTGCCATGTGACTGGTATCCTCAGGGGGATGATGAGACAGTAGTACTGTGATGTGATTGTCAGGGGGATGATGAGACAGTAGTACTGTGATGTGATTGTCAGGGGGATGATGAGACAGTAGTACTGTGATGTGATAGGGGATGATGAGACAGTAGTACTGTGATGTGATAGTCAGGGGGATGATGAGACAGTAGTTCTGTGATGTGATAGTCAGGGGGATGATGAGACAGTAGTACTGTGATGTGATAGTCAGGGGGATGGTGAGACAGTAGTACTGTGATGTGATAGTCAGGGGGATGATGAGACAGTAGTACTGTGATGTGATAGGGGATGATGAGACAGTAGTACTGTGATGTGATAGAGTGATGATGAGACAGTAGTACTGTGATGTGATAGGGGATGATGAGACAGCATTACTGTGATGTGATAGAGGGATGATGAGACGATAGTACTGTGATGTGATAGTGAGGGGGATGATGAGACAGTAGTAATGTGATGTGATAGGGGATGATGAAACAGTAGTACTGTGATGTGATAGTCAGGGGGATGATGAGACAGTAGTACTGTGATGTGATAGGGGATGATGAGACTGTAGTACTGTGATGTGATAGTCAGGGGGATGATGAGACAGTAGTACTGTGATGTAATAGTAAGGGGGATGATGAGATAGTAGTGCTGTGATGTGATAGGGGGATGAGGAGACAGTAGTAATGTGATGTGATAGAGGGATGATGAGACAGTAGTACTGTGATGTGATTGTCAGGGGGATGATGAGACAGTAGTAATGTGATGTGATTGTCAGGGGGATGATGAGACAGTAGTACTGTGATGTGATAGGGGGATGATGAGACAGTAGTACTGTGATGTGATTGTCAGGGGGATGATGAGACAGTAGTTCTGTGATGTGATTGTCAGGGGGATGATGAGACAGTAGTACTGTGATGTGATTGTCAGGGGGATGATGAGACAGTAGTACTGTGATGTGATAGTCAGGGGGATGATGAGACAGTAGTACTGCCATGTGACAGGAATCCTCACGGGGATGATGATACAGTAGTACTGCCATGTGACAGGTATCCTCAGGGGGATGATGAGATAGTAGTACTCCCATGTGATAGGCATCCTCAGGGGGATGATGAGACAGTAGTACTGTGATGTGATAGTCAGGGGGATGATGAGATAGTAGTACTGTGATGTGATAGGGGATGATGAGACAGTAGTACTGTGATGTGATAGTGAGGGGGATGATGAGACAGTAGTAATGTGATGTGATAGGGGATGATGAAACAGTAGTACTGTGATGTGATAGTCAGGGGGATGATGAGACAGTAGTAATGTGATGTGATAGTCAGGGGGATGATGAGACAGTAGTACTGTGAAGTGATAGTCAGGGGGATGATGAGACAGTAGTAATGTGATGTGATAGTCAGGGGGATGATGAGACAGTAGTACTGTGATGTGATAGGGGATGATGAGACAGTAGTACTGTGATGTGATAGTGAGTGGGATGATGAGACAGTAGTAATGTGATGTGATAGGGGATAATGAAACAGTAGTACTGTGATGTGATAGTCAGGGGGATGATGAGACAGTAGTACTGTGATGTGATAGGGGATGATGAGACTGTAGTACTGTGATGTGATAGTCAGGGGGATGATGAGACAGTAGTACTGTGATGTGATAGTAAGGGGGATGATGAGATAGTAGTGCTGTGATGTGATAGGGGGATGAGGAGACAGTAGTAATGTGATGTGATAGAGGGATGATGAGACAGTAGTACTGTGATGTGATTGTCAGGGGGATGATGAGACAGTAGTACTGTGATGTGATAGTCAAGGGGATGATGAGACAGTACTGCCATGTGAGAGGTATCCTCAGGGGGATGATGAGATAGTAGTTCTCCCATGTGATAGGCATCCTCAGGGGGATGATGATACAGTAGTACTGCTATGTGACAGGTATCCTCACGGGGATGATGATACAGTAGTACTGCCAAGTGACAGGTATCCTCAAGGGGATGATGAGATAGTAGTACTCCCATGTCATAGGCATCCTCAGGGGGATGATGAGACAGTAGTACTGTGATGTGATAGTCAGGGGGATGATGAGATAGTAGTACTGCCATATGACAGGTATCCTCAGGGGGATGATGAGACAGTAGTACTGCCATGTGATAGGCTTCCTCAGGGGGATGATGAGACAGTAGTACTGCCATGTGATAGTCAGGGGGATGATGAGACGGTAGTACTGTGATGTAATAGTCAGCAGGAAGATGAGACAGTAGTACTGTGATGTGATAGTCAGGGGGATGATGAGACAGTAGTAATGTTATGTGATAGAGGGATGATGAGACAGTAGTACTGTGATGTGATAGTCAGGGGGATGATGAGACAGTAGTACTGTGATGTGATAGTCAGGGGGATGATGAGACAGTAGTACTGTGATGTGATAATCAGGGGATGATGAGACAGTTGTACTGTGATGTGATAATCAGGGGGATGATGAGACAGTAGTAATGTGATGTGATAGTCAGGGGGATGATGAGACAGTAGTACTGTGATTTGATAGGGGATGATGAGACAGTAGTACTGTGATGTGATAGTGAGGGGGATGATGAGACAGTAGTAATGTGATGTGATAGGGGATGATGAAACAGTAGTACTGTGATGTGATAGTCAGGGGGATGATGAGACAGTAGTACTGTGATGTGATAGGGGATGATGAGACTGTAGTACTGTGATGTGATTGTGAGGGGGATGATGAGACAGTAGTAATGTGATGTGATAGGGGATGATGAAACAGTAGTACTGTGATGTGATAGTCAGGGGGATGATGAGACAGTAGTACTGTGATGTGATAGGGGATAATGAGACTGTAGTACTGTGATGTGATAGTCAGGGGGATGATGAGACAGTAGTTCTGTGATGTGATAGTAAGGGGGATGATGAGATAGTAGTGCTGTGATGTGATAGGGGGATGAGGAGACAGTAGTAATGTGATGTGATAGAGGGATGATGAGACAGTAGTACTGTGATGTGATAGGGGGATGATGAGACAGTAGTACTGTGATGTGATTGTCAGGGGGATGATGAGACAGTAGTACTGTGATGTGATTGTCAGGGGGATGATGAGACAGTAGTACTGTGATGTGATTGTCAGGGGGATGATGAGACAGTAGTACTGTGATGTGATAGTCAAGGGGATGATGAGACAGTAGTACTGCCATGTGACTGGTATCCTCAGGGGGATGATGAGATAGTAGTACTCCCATGTGATAGGCATCCTCAGGGGGATGATGAGACAGTAGTACTGTAATGTGATAGTCAGGGGGATGATGAGACAGTAGTACTGTGATGTGATAGTCAAGGGGATGATGAGACAGTAGTACTGCCATGTGACAGGTATCCTCACGGGGATGATGATACAGTAGTACTGCCATGTGATAGGCATCCTCAGGGGGAAGATGAGACAGTAGAACTGCCATGTGATAGTCAGGGGGATGATGAGACAGTAGTACTGTGATGTGATAGTTAGGAGGATGATGAGACAGTAATACTGTGATGTGATAGTCAGGGGGATGATGAGACAGTAGTACTGTGATGTGATAGGGGGATGATGAGACAGTAGTACTGTGATGTGATAGTCAGGGGGATGATGAGACAGTAGTACTGTGATGTGATAGGGGGATGATGAGACAGTAGTACTGTGATGTGATTGTCAGGGGGATGATGAGACAGTAGTACTGTGATGTGATTGTAAGGGGGATGATGAGACAGTAGTACTGTGATGTGATTGTCAGGGGGATGATGAGACAGTAGTACTGTGATGTGATAGTCAAGGGGATGATGAGACAGTAGTACTGCCATGTGACTGGTATCCTCAGGGGGATGATGAGACAGTAGTACTGTGATGTGATTGTCAGGGGGATGATGAGACAGTAGTACTGCGATGTGATTGTCAGGGGGATGATGAGACAGTAGTACTGTGATGTGATAGTCAGGGGGATGATGAGATAGTAGTGCTGTGATGTGATAGGGGGATGAGGAGACAGTAGTAATGTGATGTGATAGAGGGATGATGAGACAGTAGTACTGTGATGTGATTGTCATGGGGATGATGAGACAGTAGTACTGTGATGTGATTGTCAGGGGGATGATGAGACAGTAGTACTGTAATGTGATAGGGGGATGATGAGACAGTACTACAGTGATGTGATTGTCAGGGGGATGATGAGACAGTAGTTCTGTGATGTGATTGTCAGGGGGATGATGAGACAGTAGTACTGTGATGTGATTGTCAGGGGGATGATGAGACAGTAGTACTGTAATGTGATAGTCAGGGGGATGATGAGACAGTAGTACTGCCATGTGACAGGTATCCTCACGGGGATGATGATACAGTAGTACTGCAATGTGACAGGTATCCTCAGGGGGATGATGAGATAGTAGTACTCCCATGTGATAGGCATCCTCAGGGGGATGATGAGACAGTAGTACTGTGATGTGATAGTCAGGGGGATGATGAGATAGTAGTACTGTGATGTGATAGGGGATGATGAGACAGTAGTACTGTGATGTGATAGTGAGGGGGATGATGAGACAGTAGTAATGTGATGTGATAGTCAGGGGGATGATGAGACAGTAGTACTGTGATGTGATAGTCAGGGGGATGATGAGACAGTAGTAATGTGATGTGATAGTCAGGGGGATGATGAGACAGTAGTACTGTGATGTGATAGGGGATGATGAGACTGTAGTACTGTGATGTGATAGTCAGGGGAATGATGAGACAGTAGTACTGTGATGTGATAGTAAGGGGGATGATGAGATAGTAGTGCTGTGATGTGATAGGGGGATGAGGAGACAGTAGTACTGTGATGTGATAGGGGATGATGAGACAGTAGTAATGTGATGTGATAGTCAGGGGGATGATGAGACAGTAGTACTGTGATGTGATAGTCAGGGGGATGATGAGACAGTAGTAATGTGATGTGATAGTCAGGGGGATGATGAGACAGTAGTACTGTGATGTGATTGGGGATGATGAGACAGTAGTACTGTGATGTGATAGTGAGGGGGATGATGAGACAGTAGTAATGTGATGTGATAGAGGGATGATGAGACAGTTGTACTGTGATGTGATAGTCAGGGGGATGATGAGACAGAAGTACTGTGATGTGATTGTCAGGGGGATGATGAGACAGTAGTACTGTGATGTGATAGGGGATGATGAGACAGTAGTACTGTGATGTGATAGGGGATGATGAAACAGTAGTACTGTGATGTGATAGTCAGGGGGATTATGAGACAGTAGTAATGTGATGTGATAGTCAGGGGGATGATGAGACAGTAGTACTGTGATGTGATAGTCAGGGGGATGATGAGACAGTAGTAATGTGATGTGATAGTCAGGGGGATGATGAGACAGTAGTACTGTGATGTGATAGGGGATGATGAGACTGTAGTACTGTGATGTGATAGTCAGGGGGATGATGAGACAGTAGTACTGTGATGTGATAGTAAGGGGGATGATGAGATAGTAGTGCTGTGATGTGATAGGGGGATGAGGAGACAGTAGTAATGTGATGTGATAGAGGGATGATGAGACAGTAGTACTGTGATGTGATAGGGGGATGATGAGACAGTAGTACTGTGATGTGATTGTCAGGGGGATGATGAGACAGTAGTACTGTGATGTGATTGTCAGGGGATGATGAGACAGTAGTACTGTGATGTGATTGTCAGGGGGATGATGAGACAGTAGTACTGTGATGTGATAGTCAAGGGGATGATGAGACAGTAGTACTGCCATGTGAGAGGTATCCTCAGGGGGATGATGAGATAGTAGTACTCCCATGTGATAGGCATCCTCAGGGGGATGATGAGACAGTAGTACTGTGATGTGATAGTCAGGGGGATGATGAGACAGTAGTACTCCCATGTGATAGTCAGGGGGATGATGAGACAGTAGTACTGCCATGTGACAGGTATCCTCACGGGGATGATGATACAGTAGTACTGCCATGTGACAGGTATCCTCAGGGGGATGATGAGATAGTAGTACTCCCATGTGATAGGCATCCTCAGGGGGATGATGAGACAGTAGTACTGTGATGTGATAGTCAGGGGGATGATGAGACAGTAGTACTGTGATGTGATAGTCAAGGGGATGATGAGACAGTAGTACTTCCATGTGACAGGTATCCTCACGGGGATGATGATACAGTAGTACTGCCATGTGATAGGCATCCTCAGGGGGAAGATGAGACAGTAGAACTGCCATGTGATAGTCAGGGGGATGATGAGACAGTAGTACTGCCATGTGACAGGTATCCTCAGGGGGATGATGAGACAGTAGTACTGCCATGTGATAGGCATCCTCAGAGGGATGATGAGACAGTAGTACTGCCATGTGATAGTCAGGGGGATGATGAGACGGTAGTACTGTGATGTGATAGTCAGGAGGAAGATGAGACAGTAGTACTGTGATGTGATAGTCAGGGGAATGATGAGACAGTAGCACTGCCATATGACAGGTATCCTCAGGGGGATGATGAGACAGTAGTACTGCCATGTGATAGGCATCCTCAGGGGGATAATGAGACAGTAGTACTGCCATGTGATAGTCAGGGGGATGATGAGACGGTAGCACTGTGATGTGATAGTCAGGAGGAAGATGAGACAGTAGTACTGTGATGTGATAGTCAGGGGGATGATGAGACAGTAGTAATGTGATGTGATAGAGGGATGATGAGACAGTAGTACTGTGATGTGATAGTCAGGGGGATGATGAGACAGTAGTACTGTGATGTGATAGGGGATGATGAAACAGTAGTACTGTGATGTGATAGTCAGGAGGATGATGAGACGGTAGTACTGTGATGTGATAGTCAGGAGGAAGATGAGACAGTAGTACTGTGATGTGATAGTCAGGGGGATGATGAGACAGTAGTACTGTGATGTGATAGTCAGGGGGATGATGAGACAGTAGTACTGTGATGTGATAGTCAGGGGGATGATGAGACAGTAGTACTGTGATGTGATAATCAGGGGGATGATGAGACAGTAGTACTGTGATGTGATAGTGAGGGGGATGATGAGACAGTAGTAATGTGATGTGATAGAGGGATGATGAGACAGTTGTACTGTGATGTGATAGTCCGGGGGATGATGAGACAGAAGTACTGTGATGTGATTGTCAGGGGGATGATGAGACAGTAGTACTGTGATGTGATAGAGGGATGATGAGACAGTAGTACTGTGATGTGATAGGGGATGATGAGACGGTAGTACTGTGATGTGATAGTGAGGGGGATGATGAGACAGTAGTACTGTGATGTGATTGTCAGGGGGATGATGAGACAGTAGTACTGTGATGTGATTGTCAGGGGGATGATGAGACAGTAGTACTGTGATGTGATAGTCAAGGGGATGATGAGACAGTACTGCCATGTGAGAGGTATCCTCAGGGGGATGATGAGATAGTAGTACTCCCATGTGATAGGCATCCTCAGGGGGATGATGAGACAGTAGTACTGCCATGTGACAGGTATCCTCACGGGGATGATGATACAGTAGTACTGCCTTGTGACAGGTATCCTCAGGGGGATGATGAGATAGTAGTACTCCCATGTGATAGGCATCCTCAGGGGGATGATGAGACAGTAGTACTGTGATGTGATAGTCAGGGGGATGATGAGATAGTAGTACATCCCTGTGATAGGCATCCTCAGGGAGATGATGAGACAGTAGTACTGTGATGTGATAGTCAGGGGGATGATGAGACAGTAGTACTGTATGTGATAATCAGGGGGATGATGAGACAGTAGTACTGCCATGTGACAGGTATCCTCACGGGCATGATGATACAATAGCCCTGCCATATGACAGGTATCCTCAGGGGGATGATGAGACAGTAGTACTGCCATGTGATAGGCTTCCTCAGGGGGATGATGAGACAGTAGTACTGCCATGTGATAGTCAGGGGGATGATGAGACGGTAGTACTGTGATGTGATAGTCAGGAGGAAGATGAGACAGTAGTACTGTGATGTGATAGTCAGGGGGATGATGAGACAGTAGTAATGTGATGTGATAGAGGGATGATGAGACAGTAGTACTGTGATGTGATAGTCAGGGGGATGATGAGACAGTAGTACTGTGATGTGATAATCAGGGGATGATGAGACAGTTGTACTGTGATGTGATAATCAGGGGGATGATGAGACAGTAGTAATGTGATGTGATAGTCAGGGGGATGATGAGACAGTAGTACTGTGATTTGATAGGGGATGATGAGACAGTAGTAAAGTGATGTGATAGTGAGGGGGATGATGAGACAGTAGTTATGTGATGTGATAGGGGATGATGAAACAGTAGTACTGTGATGTGATAGTCAGGGGGATGATGAGACAGTAGTACTGTGATGTGATAGGGGATGATGAGACAGTAGTACTGTGATTTGATAGGGGATGATGAGACAGTAGTACTGTGATGTGATAGTGAGGGGGATGATGAGACAGTAGTAATGTGATGTGATAGGGGATGATGAAACAGAAGTACTGTGATGTGATAGTCAGGGGGATGATGAGACAGTAGTACTGTGATGTGATAGGGGATGATGAGACTGTAGTACTGTGATGTGTTAGTCAGGGGGATGATGAGACAGTAGTACTGTGATGTGATAGTAAGGGGGATGATGAGATAGTAGTGCTGTGATGTGATAGGGGGATGAGGAGACAGTAGTAATGTGATGTGATAGAGGGATGGTGAGACAGTAGTACTGTTATGTGATAGGGGGATGATGAGACAGTAGTACTGTGATGTGATTGTCAGGGGGATGATGAGACAGTAGTACTGTGATGTGATTGTCAGGGGGATGATGAGACAATAGTACTGTGATGTGATTGTCAGGGGGATGATGAGACAGTAGTACTGTGATGTGATAATCAGGGGGATGATGAGACAGTAGTACTGTGATGTGATAGTCAGGGGGATGATGAGACAGTAGTACTGCCATGTGACAGGTATCCTCACGGGCATGATGATACAATAGCACTGCCATATGACAGGTATCCTCAGGGGGATGATGAGACAGTAGTACTGCCATGTGATAGGCTTCCTCAGGGGGATGATGAGACAGTAGTACTGCCATGTGATAGTCAGGGGGATGATGAGACGGTAGTACTGTGATGTGATAGTCAGGAGGAAGATGAGACAGTAGTACTGTGATGTGATAGTCAGGGGGATGATGAGACAGTAGTAATGTGATGTGATAGAGGGATGATGAGACAGTAGTACTGTGATGTGATAGTCAGGGGGATGATGAGACAGTAGTACTGTGATGTGATAGTCAGGGGGATGATGAGACAGTAGTACTGTGATGTGATAGTCAGGGGGATGATGAGACAGTAGTACTGTGATGTGATAATCAGGGGATGATGAGACAGTTGTACTGTGATGTGATAATCAGGGGGATGATGAGACAGTAGTAATGTGATGTGATAGTCAGGGGGATGATGAGACAGTAGTACTGTGATTTGATAGGGGATGATGAGACAGTAGTACTGTGATGTGATAGTGAGGGGGATGATGAGACAGTAGCTATGTGATGTGATAGGGGATGATGAAACAGTAGTACTGTGATGTGATAGTCAGGGGGATGATGAGACAGTAGTACTGTGATGTGATAGGGGATGATGAGACAGTAGTACTGTGATTTGATAGGGGATGATGAGACAGTAGTACTGTGATGTGATAGTGAGGGGGATGATGAGACAGTAGTAATGTGATGTGATAGGGGATGATGAAACAGAAGTACTGTGATGTGATAGTCAGGGGGATGATGAGACAGTAGTACTGTGATGTGATAGGGGATGATGAGACTGTAGTACTGTGATGTGATAGTCAGGGGGATGATGAGACAGTAGTACTGTGTTGTGATAGTAAGGGGGATGATGAGATAGTAGTGCTGTGATGTGATAGGGGGATGAGCAGACAGTAGTAATGTGATGTGATAGAGGGATGATGAGACAGTAGTACTGTGATGTGATAGGGGGATGATGAGACAGTAGTACTGTGATGTGATTGTCAGGGGGATGATGAGACAGTAGTACTGTGATGTGATTGTCAGGGGGATGATGAGACAGTAGTACTGTGATGTGATTGTCAGGGGGATGATGAGACAGTAGTACTGTGATGTGATAGTCAAGGGGATGATGAGACAGTAGTACTGCCATGTGACTGGTATCCTCAGGGGGATGATGAGATAGTAGTACTCCCATGTGATAGGCATCCTCAGGGGGATGATGAGACAGTAGTACTGTAATGTGATAGTCAGGGGGATGATGAGACAGTAGCACTGCCATATGACAGGTATCCTCAGGGGGATGATGAGACAGTAGTACTGCCATGTGATAGGCATCCTCAGGGGGATAATGAGACAGTAGTACTGCCATGTGATAGTCAGGGGGATGATGAGACGGTAGCACTGTGATGTGATAGTCAGGAGGAAGATGAGACAGTAGTACTGTGATGTGATAGTCAGGGGGATGATGAGACAGTAGTAATGTGATGTGATAGAGGGATGATGAGACAGTAGTACTGTGATGTGATAGTCAGGGGGATGATGAGACAGTAGTACTGTGATGTGATAGGGGATGATGAAACAGTAGTACTGTGATGTGATAGTCAGGAGGATGATGAGACGGTAGTACTGTGATGTGATAGTCAGGAGGAAGATGAGACAGTAGTACTGTGATGTGATAGTCAGGGGGATGATGAGACAGTAGTACTGTGATGTGATAGTCAGGGGGATGATGAGACAGTAGTACTGTGATGTGATAGTCAGGGGGATGATGAGACAGTAGTACTGTGATGTGATAATCAGGGGGATGATGAGACAGTAGTACTGTGATGTGATAGTGAGGGGGATGATGAGACAGTAGTAATGTGATGTGATAGAGGGATGATGAGACAGTTGTACTGTGATGTGATAGTCCGGGGGATGATGAGACAGAAGTACTGTGATGTGATTGTCAGGGGGATGATGAGACAGTAGTACTGTGATGTGATAGAGGGATGATGAGACAGTAGTACTGTGATGTGATAGGGGATGATGAGACGGTAGTACTGTGATGTGATAGTGAGGGGGATGATGAGACAGTAGTACTGTGATGTGAATGTCAGGGGGATGATGAGACAGTAGTACTGTGATGTGATTGTCAGGGGGATGATGAGACAGTAGTACTGTGATGTGATAGTCAAGGGGATGATGAGACAGTACTGCCATGTGAGAGGTATCCTCAGGGGGATGATGAGATAGTAGTACTCCCATGTGATAGGCATCCTCAGGGGGATGATGAGACAGTAGTACTGCCATGTGACAGGTATCCTCACGGGGATGATGATACAGTAGTACTGCCTTGTGACAGGTATCCTCAGGGGGATGATGAGATAGTAGTACTCCCATGTGATAGGCATCCTCAGGGGGATGATGAGACAGTAGTACTGTGATGTGATAGTCAGGGGGATGATGAGATAGTAGTACATCCCTGTGATAGGCATCCTCAGGGAGATGATGAGACAGTAGTACTGTGATGTGATAGTCAGGGGGATGATGAGACAGTAGTACTGTATGTGATAGTCAGGGGGATGATGAGACAGTAGTACTGCCATGTGACAGGTATCCTCACGGGCATGATGATACAATAGCCCTGCCATATGACAGGTATCCTCAGGGGGATGATGAGACAGTAGTACTGCCATGTGATAGGCTTCCTCAGGGGGATGATGAGACAGTAGTACTGCCATGTGATAGTCAGGGGGATGATGAGACGGTAGTACTGTGATGTGATAGTCAGGAGGAAGATGAGACAGTAGTACTGTGATGTGATAGTCAGGGGGATGATGAGACAGTAGTAATGTGATGTGATAGAGGGATGATGAGACAGTAGTACTGTGATGTGATAGTCAGGGGGATGATGAGACAGTAGTACTGTGATGTGATAATCAGGGGATGATGAGACAGTTGTACTGTGATGTGATAATCAGGGGGATGATGAGACAGTAGTAATGTTATGTGATAGTCAGGGGGATGATGAGACAGTAGTACTGTGATTTGATAGGGGATGATGAGACAGTAGTAAAGTGATGTGATAGTGAGGGGGATGATGAGACAGTAGTTATGTGATGTGATAGGGGATGATGAAACAGTAGTACTGTGATGTGATAGTCAGGGGGATGATGAGACAGTAGTACTGTGATGTGATAGGGGATGATGAGACAGTAGTACTGTGATTTGATAGGGGATGATGAGACAGTAGTACTGTGATGTGATAGTGAGGGGGATGATGAGACAGTAGTAATGTGATGTGATAGGGGATGATGAAACAGAAGTACTGTGATGTGATAGTCAGGGGGATGATGAGACAGTAGTACTGTGATGTGATAGGGGATGATGAGACTGTAGTACTGTGATGTGTTAGTCAGGGGGATGATGAGACAGTAGTACTGTGATGTGATAGTAAGGGGGATGATGAGATAGTAGTGCTGTGATGTGATAGGGGGATGAGGAGACAGTAGTAATGTGATGTGATAGAGGGATGGTGAGACAGTAGTACTGTTATGTGATAGGGGGATGATGAGACAGTAGTACTGTGATGTGATTGTCAGGGGGATGATGAGACAGTAGTACTGTGATGTGATTGTCAGGGGGATGATGAGACAATAGTACTGTGATGTGATTGTCAGGGGGATGATGAGACAGTAGTACTGTGATGTGATAATCAGGGGGATGATGAGACAGTAGTACTGTGATGTGATAGTCAGGGGGATGATGAGACAGTAGTACTGCCATGTGACAGGTATCCTCACGGGCATGATGATACAATAGCACTGCCATATGACAGGTATCCTCAGGGGGATGATGAGACAGTAGTACTGCCATGTGATAGGCTTCCTCAGGGGGATGATGAGACAGTAGTACTGCCATGTGATAGTCAGGGGGATGATGAGACGGTAGTACTGTGATGTGATAGTCAGGAGGAAGATGAGACAGTAGTACTGTGATGTGATAGTCAGGGGGATGATGAGACAGTAGTAATGTGATGTGATAGAGGGATGATGAGACAGTAGTACTGTGATGTGATAGTCAGGGGGATGATGAGACAGTAGTACTGTGATGTGATAGTCAGGGGGATGATGAGACAGTAGTACTGTGATGTGATAGTCAGGGGGATGATGAGACAGTAGTACTGTGATGTGATAATCAGGGGATGATGAGACAGTTGTACTGTGATGTGATAATCAGGGGGATGATGAGACAGTAGTAATGTGATGTGATAGTCAGGGGGATGATGAGACAGTAGTACTGTGATTTGATAGGGGATGATGAGACAGTAGTACTGTGATGTGATAGTGAGGGGGATGATGAGACAGTAGCTATGTGATGTGATAGGGGATGATGAAACAGTAGTACTGTGATGTGATAGTCAGGGGGATGATGAGACAGTAGTACTGTGATGTGATAGGGGATGATGAGACAGTAGTACTGTGATTTGATAGGGGATGATGAGACAGTAGTACTGTGATGTGATAGTGAGGGGGATGATGAGACAGTAGTAATGTGATGTGATAGGGGATGATGAAACAGAAGTACTGTGATGTGATAGTCAGGGGGATGATGAGACAGTAGTACTGTGATGTGATAGGGGATGATGAGACTGTAGTACTGTGATGTGATAGTCAGGGGGATGATGAGACAGTAGTACTGTGTTGTGATAGTAAGGGGGATGATGAGATAGTAGTGCTGTGATGTGATAGGGGGATGAGCAGACAGTAGTAATGTGATGTGATAGAGGGATGATGAGACAGTAGTACTGTGATGTGATAGGGGGATGATGAGACAGTAGTACTGTGATGTGATTGTCAGGGGGATGATGAGACAGTAGTACTGTGATGTGATTGTCAGGGGGATGATGAGACAGTAGTACTGTGATGTGATTGTCAGGGGGATGATGAGACAGTAGTACTGTGATGTGATAGTCAAGGGGATGATGAGACAGTAGTACTGCCATGTGACTGGTATCCTCAGGGGGATGATGAGATAGTAGTACTCCCATGTGATAGGCATCCTCAGGGGGATGATGAGACAGTAGTACTGTAATGTGATAGTCAGGGGGATGATGAGACAGTAGTACTGTGATGTGATAGTCAAGGGGATGATGAGACAGTAGTACTGCCATGTGACAGGTATCCTCACGGGGATGATGATACAGTAGTACTGCCATGTGATAGGCATCCTCAGGGGGAAGATGAGACAGTAGAACTGCAATGTGATAGTCAGGGGGATGATGAGACAGTAGTACTGTGATGTGATAGTTAGGAGGATGATGAGACAGTAATACTGTGATGTGATAGTCAGGGGGATGATGAGACAGTAGTACTGTGATGTGATAGGGGGATGATGAGACAGTAGTACTGTGATGTGATAGTCAGGGGGATGATGAGACAGTAGTACTGTGATGTGATAGGGGGATGATGAGACAGTAGTACTGTGATGTGATTGTCAGGGGGATGATGAGACAGTAGTACTGTGATGTGATTGTAAGGGGGATGATGAGACAGTAGTACTGTGATGTGATTGTCAGGGGGATGATGAGACAGTAGTACTGTGATTTGATAGTCAAGGGGATGATGAGACAGTAGTACTGCCATGTGACTGGTATCCTCAGGGGGATGATGAGACAGTAGTACTGTGATGTGATTGTCAGGGGGATGATGAGACAGTAGTACTGTGATGTGATTGTCAGGGGGATGATGAGACAGTAGTACTGTGATGTGATAGTCAGGGGGATGATGAGATAGTAGTACTGTGATGTGATAGTCAGGGGGATGATGAGACAGTAGTACTGTGATGTGATAGGGAATGATGAGACAGTAGTACTGTGATGTGATAGTCAGGGGGATGATGAGACAGTAGTTCTGTGATGTGATAGTCAGGGGGATGATGAAACAGTAGTACTGTGATGTGATAGTCAGGGGGATGATGAGACAGTAGTACTGTGATGTGATAGTCAGGGGGATGATGAGACAGTAGTAATGTGATGTGATAGTCAGGGGGATGATGAGACAGTAGTACTGTGATGTGATAGGGGATGATGAGACTGTAGTACTGTGATGTGATAGTCAGGGGGATGATGAGACAGTAGTACTGTGATGTGATAGTAAGGGGGATGATGAGATAGTAGTGCTGTGATGTGATAGGGGGATGAGGAGACAGTAGTAATGTGATGTGATAGAGGGATGATGAGACAGTAGTACTGTGATGTGATAGGGGGATGATGAGACAGTAGTACTGTGATGTGATTGTCAGGGGGATGATGAGACAGTAGTACTGTGATGTGATTGTCAGGGGGATGATGAGACAGTAGTACTGTGATGTGATTGTCAGGGGGATGATGAGACAGTAGTACTGTGATGTGATAGTCAAGGGGATGATGAGACAGTAGTACTGCCATGTGAGAGGTATCCTCAGGGGGATGATGAGATAGTAGTACTCCCATGTGATAGGCATCCTCAGGGGGATGATGAGACAGTAGTACTGTGATGTGATAGTCAGGGGGATGATGAGACAGTAGTACTCCCATGTGATAGTCAGGGGGATGATGAGACAGTAGTACTGCCATGTGACAGGTATCCTCACGGGGATGATGATACAGTAGTACTGCCATGTGACAGGTATCCTCAGGGGGATGATGAGATAGTAGTACTCCCATGTGATAGGCATCCTCAGGGGGATGATGAGACAGTAGTACTGTGATGTGATAGTCAGGGGGATGATGAGACAGTAGTACTGTGATGTGATAGTCAAGGGGATGATGAGACAGTAGTACTGCCATGTGACAGGTATCCTCACGGGGATGATGATACAGTAGTACTGCCATGTGATAGGCATCCTCAGGGGGAAGATGAGACAGTAGAACTGCCATGTGATAGTCAGGGGGATGATGAGACAGTAGTACTGCCATGTGACAGGTATCCTCAGGGGGATGATGAGACAGTAGTACTGCCATGTGATAGGCATCCTCAGAGGGATGATGAGACAGTAGTACTGCCATGTGATAGTCAGGGGGATGATGAGACGGTAGTACTGTGATGTGATAGTCAGGAGGAAGATGAGACAGTAGTACTGTGATGTGATAGTCAGGGGAATGATGAGACAGTAGCACTGCCATATGACAGGTATCCTCAGGGGGATGATGAGACAGTAGTACTGCCATGTGATAGGCATCCTCAGGGGGATAATGAGACAGTAGTACTGCCATGTGATAGTCAGGGGGATGATGAGACGGTAGCACTGTGATGTGATAGTCAGGAGGAAGATGAGACAGTAGTACTGTGATGTGATAGTCAGGGGGATGATGAGACAGTAGTAATGTGATGTGATAGAGGGATGATGAGACAGTAGTACTGTGATGTGATAGTCAGGAGGATGATGAGACGGTAGTACTGTGATGTGATAGTCAGGAGGAAGATGAGACAGTAGTACTGTGATGTGATAGTCAGGGGGATGATGAGACAGTAGTACTGTGATGTGATAGTCAGGGGGATGATGAGACAGTAGTACTGTGATGTGATAGTCAGGGGGATGATGAGACAGTAGTACTGTGATGTGATAGTGAGGGGGATGATGAGACAGTAGTACTGTGATGTAATAGTGAGGGGGATGATGAGACAGTAGTAATGTGATGTGATAGAGGGATGATGAGACAGTTGTACTGTGATGTGATAGTCCGGGGGATGATGAGACAGAAGTACTGTGATGTGATTGTCAGGGGGATGATGAGACAGTAGTACTGTGATGTGATAGAGGGATGATGAGACAGTAGTACTGTGATGTGATAGGGGATGATGAGACGGTAGTACTGTGATGTGATAGTGAGGGGGATGATGAGACAGTAGTACTGTGATGTGATTGTCAGGGGGATGATGAGACAGTAGTACTGTGATGTGATTGTCAGGGGGATGATGAGACAGTAGTACTGTGATGTGATAGTCAAGGGGATGATGAGACAGTACTGCCATGTGAGAGGTATCCTCAGGGGGATGATGAGATAGTAGTACTCCCATGTGATAGGCATCCTCAGGGGGATGATGAGACAGTAGTACTGCCATGTGACAGGTATCCTCACGGGGATGATGATACAGTAGTACTGCCTTGTGACAGGTATCCTCAGGGGGATGATGAGATAGTAGTACTCCCATGTGATAGGCATCCTCAGGGGGATGATGAGACAGTAGTACTGTGATGTGATAGTCAGGGGGATGATGAGATAGTAGTACAGCCCTGTGATAGGCATCCTCAGGGAGATGATGAGACAGTAGTACTGTGATGTGATAGTCAGGGGGATGATGAGACAGTAGTACTGTATGTGATAGTCAGGGGGATGATGAGACAGTAGTACTGCCATGTGACAGGTATCTTCACGGGCATGATGATACAATAGCACTGCCATATGACAGGTATCCTCAGGGGGATGATGAGACAGTAGTACTGCCATGTGATAGGCTTCCTCAGGGGGATGATGAGACAGTAGTACTGCCATGTGATAGTCAGGGGGATGATGAGACGGTAGTACTGTGATGTGATAGTCAGGAGGAAGATGAGACAGTAGTACTGTGATGTGATAGTCAGGGGGATGATGAGACAGTAGTAATGTGATGTGATAGAGGGATGATGAGACAGTAGTACTGTGATGTGATAGTCAGGGGGATGATGAGACAGTAGTACTGTGATGTGATAGTCAGGGGGATGATGAGACAGTAGTAGTGTGATGTGATAGTCAGGGGGATGATGAGACAGTAGTACTGTGATGTGATAATCAGGGGATGATGAGACAGTTGTACTGTGATGTGATAATCAGGGGGATGATGAGACAGTACTAATGTGATGTGATAGTCAGGGGGATGATGAGACAGTAGTACTGTGATTTGATAGGGGATGATGAGACAGTAGTACTGTGATGTGATAGTGAGGGGGATGATGAGACAGTAGTTATGTGATGTGATAGGGGATGATGAAACAGTAGTACTGTGATGTGATAGTCAGGGGGATGATGAGACAGTAGTACTGTGATGTGATAGGGGATGATGAGACAGTAGTACTGTGATTTGATAGGGGATGATGAGACAGTAGTACTGTGATGTGATAGTGAGGGGGATGATGAGACAGTAGTAATGTGATGTGATAGGGGATGATGAAACAGAAGTACTGTGATGTGATAGTCAGGGGGATGATGAGACAGTAGTACTGTGATGTGATAGGGGATGATGAGACTGTAGTACTGTGATGTGATAGTCAGGGGGATGATGAGACAGTAGTACTGTGATGTGATAGTAAGGGGGATGATGAGATAGTAGTGCTGTGATGTGATAGGGGGATGAGGAGACAGTAGTAATGTGATGTGATAGAGGGATGGTGAGACAGTAGTACTGTTATGTGATAGGGGGATGATGAGACAGTAGTACTGTGATGTGATTGTCAGGGGGATGATGAGACAGTAGTACTGTGATGTGATTGTCAGGGGGATGATGAGACAATAGTACTGTGATGTGATTGTCAGGGGGATGATGAGACAGTAGTACTGTGATGTGATAATCAGGAGGATGATGAGACAGTAGTACTGTGATGTGATAGTCAGGGGGATGATGAGACAGTAGTACTGCCATGTGACAGGTATCCTCACGGGCATGATGATACAATAGCACTGCCATATGACAGGTATCCTCAGGGGGATGATGAGACAGTAGTACTGCCATGTGATAGGCTTCCTCAGGGGGATGATGAGACAGTAGTACTGCCATGTGATAGTCAGGGGGATGATGAGACGGTAGTACTGTGATGTGATAGTCAGGAGGAAGATGAGACAGTAGTACTGTGATCTGATAGTCAGGGGGATGATGAGACAGTAGTAATGTGATGTGATAGAGGGATGATGAGACAGTAGTACTGTGATGTGATAGTCAGGGGGATGATGAGACAGTAGTACTGTGATGTGATAGTCAGGGGGATGATGAGACAGTAGTACTGTGATGTGATAGTCAGGGGGATGATGAGACAGTAGTACTGTGATGTGATAATCAGGGGATGATGAGACAGTTGTACTGTGATGTGATAATCAGGGGGATGATGAGACAGTAGTAATGTGATGTGATAGTCAGGGGGATGATGAGACAGTAGTACTGTGATTTGATAGGGGATGATGAGACAGTAGTACTGTGATGTGATAGTGAGGGGGATGATGAGACAGTAGTTATGTGATGTGATAGGGGATGATGAAACAGTAGTACTGTGATGTGATAGTCAGGGGGATGATGAGACAGTAGTACTGTGATGTGATAGGGGATGATGAGACAGTAGTACTGTGATTTGATAGGGGATGATGAGACAGTAGTACTGTGATGTGATAGTGAGGGGGATGATGAGACAGTAGTAATGTGATGTGATAGGGGATGATGAAACAGAAGTACTGTGATGTGATAGTCAGGGGGATGATGAGACAGTAGTACTGTGATGTGATAGGGGATGATGAGACTGTAGTACTGTGATGTGATAGTCAGGGGGATGATGAGACAGTAGTACTGTGTTGTGATAGTAAGGGGGATGATGAGATAGTAGTGCTGTGATGTGATAGGGGGATGAGCAGACAGTAGTAATGTGATGTGATAGAGGGATGATGAGACAGTAGTACTGTGATGTGATAGTCAGGGGGATGATGAGACAGTAGTACTGTGATGTGATAGTCAGGGTGATGATGAGACAGTAGTACTGTGATGTGATAGTCAGGGGGATGATGAGATAGTAGTACTGTGATGTGATAGTCAGGGGGATGATGAGACAGTAGTACTGTGATGTGATAGGGGATGATGAGACAGTAGTACTGTGATGTGATAGTCAGGGGGATGATGAGACAGTAGTACTGTGATGTGATAGTCAGGGGGATGATGAGACAGTAGTACTGTGATGTGATAGTCAGGGTGATGGTGAGACAGTAGTACTGTGATGTGATAGTCAGGGGGATGATGAGACAGTAGTACTGTGATGTGATAGAGTGATGATGAGACAGTAGTACTGTGATGTGATAGGGGATGATGAGACAGTAGTACTGTGATGTGATAGAGGAATGATGAGATGGTAGTACTGTGATGTGATAGTGAGGGGGATGATGAGACAGTAGTAATGTGATGTGATAGGGGATGATGAAACAGTAGTACTGTGATGTGATAGTCAGGGGGATGATGAGACAGTAGTACTGTGATGTGATAGGGGGATGATGAGACAGTAGTACAGTGATGTAATAGTAAGAGGGATGATGAGATAGTAGTGATGTGATGTGATAGGGGGATGACGAGACAGTATTAATGTGATGTGATAGAGGGATGATGAGACAGTAGTACTGTGATGTGATTGTCAGGGGGATGATGAGACAGTAGTACTGTGATGTGATTGTCAGGGGGATGATGAGACAGTAGTACTGTGATGTGATAGGGGGATGATGAGACAGTAGTACAGTGATGTGATTGTCAGTGGGATGATGAGACAGTAGTTCTGTGATGTGATTGTCAGGGGGATGATGAGACAGTAGTACTGTGATGTGATTGTCAGGGGGATGATGAGACAGTAGTACTGTAATGTGATAGTCAGGGGGATGATGAGACAGTAGTACTGCCATGTGACAGGTATCCTCACGGGGATGATGATACAGTAGTACTGCCATGTGACAGGTATCCTCAGGGGGATGATGAGATAGTAGTACTCCCATGTGATAGGCATCCTCAGGGGGATGATGAGACAGTAGTACTGTGATGTGATAGTCAGGGGGATGATGAGATAGTAGTACTGTGATGTGATAGGGGATGATGAGACAGTAGTACTGTGATGTGATAGTGAGGGGGATGATGAGACAGTAGTAATGTGATGTGATAGAGGGATGATGAGACAGTTGTACTGTGATGTGATAGTCAGGGGGATGATGAGACAGAAGTACTGTGATGTGATTGTCAGGGGGATGATGAGACAGTAGTACTGTGATGTGATAGGGGATGATGAAACAGTAGTACTGTAATGTGATAGGGTATGATGAAACAGTAGTACTGTGATGTGATAGTCAGGGGTATTATGAGACAGTAGTAATGTGATGTGATAATCAGGGGGATGATGAGACAGTAGTACTGTGATGTGATTGTCAGGGGGATGATGAGACAGTAGTAATGTGATGTGATAGTCAGGGGGATGATGAGACAGTAGTACTGTGATGTGATAGGGGATGATGAGACAGTAGTACTGTGATGTGATAGTGAGGGGGATGATGAGACAGTAGTAATGTGATGTGATAGGGGATGATGAAACAGTAGTACTGTGATGTGATAGTCAGGGGGATGATGAGACAGTAGTACTGTGATGTGGTAGGGGATGATGAGACTGTAGTACTGTGATGTGATAGTCAGGGGGATGATGAGACAGTAGTACTGTGATGTGATAGTAAGGGGGATGATGAGATAGTAGTGCTGTGATGTGATAGGGGGATGAGGAGACAGTAGTAATGTGATGTGATAGAGGGATGATGAGACAGTAGTACTGTGATGTGATAGGGGGATGATGAGACAGTAGTACTGTGATGTGATTGTCAGGGGGATGATGAGACAGTAGTACTGTGATGTGATTGTCAGGGGGATGATGAGACAGTAGTACTGTGATGTGATTGTCAAGGGGATGATGAGACAGTAGTACTGTGATGTGATAGTCAAGTTGATGATGAGACAGTAGTACTGCCATGTGAGAGGTATCCTCAGGGGGATGATGAGATAGTAGTACTCCCATGTGATAGGCATCCTCAGGGGGATGATGAGACAGTAGTACTGCCATGTGACAGGTATCCTCACGGGGATGATGATACAGTAGTACTGCCATGTGACAGGTATCCTCAAGGGGATGATGAGATAGTAGTACTCCCATGTCATAGGCATCCTCAGGGGGATGATGAGACAGTAGTACTGTGATGTGATAGTCAGGGGGATGATGAGACAGTAGTACTGTATGTGATAGTCAGGGGGATGATGAGACAGTAGTACTGCCATGTGACAGGTATCCTCACGGGCATGATGAGACAGTAGCACTGCCATATGACAGGTATCCTCAGGGGGATGATGAGACAGTAGTACTGCCATGTGATAGGCTTCCTCAGGGGGAAGATGAGACAGTAGTACTGCCATGTGATAGTCAGGGGGATGATGAGACGGTAGTACTGTGATGTGATAGTCAGGAGGAAGATGAGACAGTATTACTGTGATGTGATAGTCAGGGGGATGATGAGACAGTAGTAATGTTATGTGATAGAGGGATGATGAGACAGTAGTACTGTGAGGTGATAGTCAGGGGGATGATGAGACAGTAGTACTGTGATGTGATAGTCAGGGGGATGATGAGACAGTAGTACTGTGATGTGATAATCAGGGGATGATGAGACAGTTGTACTGTGATGTGATATTCAGGGGGATGATGAGACATTAGTAATGTGATGTGATAGGGGATGATGAGACAGTAGTACTGTGATGTGATAGTGAGGGGGATGATGAGACAGTAGTAATGTGATGTGATAGGGGATGATGAAACAGTAGTACTGTGATGTGATAGTCAGGGGGATGATGAGACAGTAGTACTGTGATGTGATAGGGGATGATGAGACTGTAGTACTGTGATGTGATAGTCAGGGGGATGATGATACAGTAGTACTGTGATGTGATAGTAAGGGGGATGATGAGATAGTAGTGCTGTGATGTGATAGAGGGATGAGGAGACAGTAGTAATGTGATGTGATTGTCAGGGGGATGATGAGACAGTAGTACTGTGATGTGATTGTCAGGGGGATGATGAGACAGTAGTACTGTGATGTGATTGTCAGGGGGATGATGAGACAGTAGTACTGTGATGTGATAGTCAAGGGGATGATGAGACAGTAGTACTGCCATGTGACTGGTATCCTCAGGGGGATGAAAAGATAGTAGTACTCCCATGTGATAGGCATCCTCAGGGGGATGATGAGACAGTAGTACTGTGATGTGATAGTCAGGGGGATGATGAGACAGTAGTACTGTGATGTGATAGTCAAGGGGATGATGAGACAGTAGTACTGCTATGTGACAGGTATCCTCACGGGGATGATGATACAGTAGTACTGCCATGTGATAGGCATCCTCAGGGGGAAGATGAGACAGTAGAACTGCCATGTGATAGTCAGGGGGATGATGAGACGGTAGTACTGTGATGTGATAGTTAGGAGGATGATGAGACAGTAGTACTGTGATGTGATAGTCAGGGGGATGATGAGACAGTAGTACTGTGATGTGATAGGGGGATGATGAGACAGTAGTACTGTGATGTGATAGTCAGGGGGATGATGAGACAGTAGTACTGTGACGTGATAGTCAGGGTGATGATGAGACAGTAGTACTGTGATGTGATAGTCAGGGGGATGATGAGATAGTAGTACTGTGATGTGATAGTCAGGGGGATGATGAGACAGTAGTACTGTGATGTGATAGGGGATGATGAGACAGTAGTACTGTGATGTGATAGTCAGGGGGATGATGAGACAGTAGTACTGTGATGTGATTGTCAGGGGGATGATGAGACAGTAGTACTGTAATGTGATAGGGGGATGATGAGACAGTACTACAGTGATGTGATTGTCAGGGGGATGATGAGACAGTAGTTCTGTGATGTGATTGTCAGGGGGATGATGAGACAGTAGTACTGTGATGTGATAGTCAGGGTGATGGTGAGACAGTAGTACTGTGATGTGATAGTCAGGGGGATGATGAGACAGTAGTACTGTGATGTGATAGGGGATGATGTGACAGTAGTACTGTGATGTGATAGAGTGATGATGAGACAGTAGTACTGTGATGTGATAGGGGATGATGAGACAGTAGTACTGTGATGTGATAGAGGGATGATGAGACGGTAGTACTGTGATGTGATAGTGAGGGGGATGATGAGACAGTAGTACTGTGATGTAATAGTAAGGGGGATGATGAGATAGTAGTGCTGTGATGTGATAGGGGGATGAGGAGACAGTAGTAATGTGATGTGATAGAGGGATGATGAGACAGTAGTACTGTGATGTGATTGTCAGGGGGATGATGAGACAGTAGTACTGTGATGTGATTGTCAGGGGGATGATGAGACAGTAGTACTGTAATGTGATAGGGGGATGATGAGACAGTACTACAGTGATGTGATTGTCAGGGGGATGATGAGACAGTAGTTCTGTGATGTGATTGTCAGGGGGATGATGAGACAGTAGTACTGTGATGTGATTGTCAGGGGGATGATGAGACAGTAGTACTGTAATGTGATAGTCAGGGGGATGATGAGACAGTAGTACTGCCATGTGACAGGTATCCTCACAGGGATGATGATACAGTAGTACTGCAATGTGACAGGTATCCTCAGGGGGATGATGAGATAGTAGTACTCCCATGTGATAGGCATCCTCAGGGGGATGATGAGACAGTAGTACTGTGATGTGATAGTCAGGGGGATGATGAGATAGTAGTACTGTGATGTGATAGGGGATGATGAGACAGTAGTACTGTGATGTGATAGTGAGGGGGATGATGAGACAGTAGTAATGTGATGTGATAGTCAGGGGGATGATGAGACAGTAGTACTGTGATGTGATAGTCAGGGGGATGATGAGACAGTAGTAATGTGATGTGATAGTCAGGGGGATGATGAGACAGTAGTACTGTGATGTGATAGGGGATGATGAGACTGTAGTACTGTGATGTGATAGTCAGGGGAATGATGAGACAGTAGTACTGTGATGTGATAGTAAGGGGGATGATGAGATAGTAGTGCTGTGATGTGATAGGGGGATGAGGAGACAGTAGTACTGTGATGTGATAGGGGATGATGAGACAGTAGTAATGTGATGTGATAGTCAGGGGGATGATGAGACAGTAGTACTGTGATGTGATAGTCAGGGGGATGATGAGACAGTAGTAATGTGATGTGATAGTCAGGGGGATGATGAGACAGTAGAACTGTGATGTGATTGGGGATGATGAGACAGTAGTACTGTGATGTGATAGTGAGGGGGATGATGAGACAGTAGTAATGTGATGTGATAGAGGGATGATGAGACAGTTGTACTGTGATGTGATAGTCAGGGGGATGATGAGACAGAAGTACTGTGATGTGATTGTCAGGGGGATGATGAGACAGTAGTACTGTGATGTGATAGGGGATGATGAGACAGTAGTACTGTGATGTGATAGGGGATGATGAAACAGTAGTACTGTGATGTGATAGTCAGGGGGATTATGAGACAGTAGTAATGTGATGTGATAGTCAGGGGGATGATGAGACAGTAGTACTGTGATGTGATAGTCAGGGGGATGATGAGACAGTAGTAATGTGATGTGATAGTCAGGGGGATGATGAGACAGTAGTACTGTGATGTGATAGGGGATGATGAGACTGTAGTACTGTGATGTGATAGTCAGGGGGATGATGAGACAGTAGTACTGTGATGTGATAGTAAGGGGGATGATGAGATAGTAGTGCTGTGATGTGATAGGGGGATGAGGAGACAGTAGTAATGTGATGTGATAGAGGGATGATGAGACAGTAGTACTGTGATGTGATAGGGGGATGATGAGACAGTAGTACTGTGATGTGATTGTCAGGGGGATGATGAGACAGTAGTACTGTGATGTGATTGTCAGGGGATGATGAGACAGTAGTACTGTGATGTGATTGTCAGGGGGATGATGAGACAGTAGTACTGTGATGTGATAGTCAAGGGGATGATGAGACAGTAGTACTGCCATGTGAGAGGTATCCTCAGGGGGATGATGAGATAGTAGTACTCCCATGTGATAGGCATCCTCAGGGGGATGATGAGACAGTAGTACTGTGATGTGATAGTCAGGGGGATGATGAGACAGTAGTACTCCCATGTGATAGTCAGGGGGATGATGAGACAGTAGTACTGCCATGTGACAGGTATCCTCACGGGGATGATGATACAGTAGTACTGCCATGTGACAGGTATCCTCAGGGGGATGATGAGATAGTAGTACTCCCATGTGATAGGCATCCTCAGGGGGATGATGAGACAGTAGTACTGTGATGTGATAGTCAGGGGGATGATGAGACAGTAGTACTGTGATGTGATAGTCAAGGGGATGATGAGACAGTAGTACTTCCATGTGACAGGTATCCTCACGGGGATGATGATACAGTAGTACTGTCATGTGATAGGCATCCTCAGGGTGAAGATGAGACAGTAGAACTGCCATGTGATAGTCAGGGGGATGATGAGACAGTAGTACTGCCATGTGACAGGTATCCTCAGGGGGATGATGAGACAGTAGTACTGCCATGTGATAGGCATCCTCAGAGGGATGATGAGACAGTAGTACTGCCATGTGATAGTCAGGGGGATGATGAGACGGTAGTACTGTGATGTGATAGTCAGGAGGAAGATGAGACAGTAGTACTGTGATGTGATAGTCAGGGGAATGATGAGACAGTAGCACTGCCATATGACAGGTATCCTCAGGGGGATGATGAGACAGTAGTACTGCCATGTGATAGGCATCCTCAGGGGGATAATGAGACAGTAGTACTGCCATGTGATAGTCAGGGGGATGATGAGACGGTAGCACTGTGATGTGATAGTCAGGAGGAAGATGAGACAGTAGTACTGTGATGTGATAGTCAGGGGGATGATGAGACAGTAGTAATGTGATGTGATAGAGGGATGATGAGACAGTAGTACTGTGATGTGATAGTCAGGGGGATGATGAGACAGTAGTACTGTGATGTGATAGGGGATGATGAAACAGTAGTACTGTGATGTGATAGTCAGGAGGATGATGAGACGGTAGTACTGTGATGTGATAGTCAGGAGGAAGATGAGACAGTAGTACTGTGATGTGATAGTCAGGGGGATGATGAGACAGTAGTACTGTGATGTGATAGTCAGGGGGATGATGAGACAGTAGTACTGTGATGTGATAGTCAGGGGGATGATGAGACAGTAGTACTGTGATGTGATAATCAGGGGGATGATGAGACAGTAGTACTGTGATGTGATAGTGAGGGGGATGTTGAGACAGTAGTAATGTGATGTGATAGAGGGATGATGAGACAGTTGTACTGTGATGTGATAGTCCGGGGGATGATGAGACAGAAGTACTGTGATGTGATTGTCAGGGGGATGATGAGACAGTAGTACTGTGATGTGATAGAGGGATGATGAGACAGTAGTACTGTGATGTGATAGGGGATGATGAGACGGTAGTACTGTGATGTGATAGTGAGGGGGATGATGAGACAGTAGTACTGTGATGTGATTGTCAGGGGGATGATGAGACAGTAGTACTGTGATGTGATTGTCAGGGGGATGATGAGACAGTAGTACTGTGATGTGATAGTCAAGGGGATGATGAGACAGTACTGCCATGTGAGAGGTATCCTCAGGGGGATGATGAGATAGTAGTACTCCCATGTGATAGGCATCCTCAGGGGGATGATGAGACAGTAGTACTGCCATGTGACAGGTATCCTCACGGGGATGATGATACAGTAGTACTGCCTTGTGACAGGTATCCTCAGGGGAATGATGAGATAGTAGTACTCCCATGTGATAGGCATCCTCAGGGGGATGATGAGACAGTAGTACTGTGATGTGATAGTCAGGGGGATGATGAGATAGTAGTACATCCCTGTGATAGGCATCCTCAGGGAGATGATGAGACAGTAGTACTGTGATGTGATAGTCAGGGGGATGATGAGACAGTAGTACTGTATGTGATAGTCAGGGGGATGATGAGACAGTAGTACTGCCATGTGACAGGTATCCTCACGGGCATGATGATACAATAGCCCTGCCATATGACAGGTATCCTCAGGGGGATGATGAGACAGTAGTACTGCCATGTGATAGGCTTCCTCAGGGGGATGATGAGACAGTAGTACTGCCATGTGATAGTCAGGGGGATGATGAGACGGTAGTACTGTGATGTGATAGTCAGGAGGAAGATGAGACAGTAGTACTGTGATGTGATAGTCAGGGGGATGATGAGACAGTAGTAATGTGATGTGATAGAGGGATGATGAGACAGTAGTACTGTGATGTGATAGTCAGGGGGATGATGAGACAGTAGTACTGTGATGTGATAATCAGGGGATGATGAGACAGTTGTACTGTGATGTGATAATCAGGGGGATGATGAGACAGTAGTAATGTGATGTGATAGTCAGGGGGATGATGAGACAGTAGTACTGTGATTTGATAGGGGATGATGAGACAGTAGTAAAGTGATGTGATAGTGAGGGGGATGATGAGACAGTAGTTATGTGATGTGATAGGGGATGATGAAACAGTAGTACTGTGATGTGATAGTCAGGGGGATGATGAGACAGTAGTACTGTGATGTGATAGGGGATGATGAGACAGTAGTACTGTGATTTGATAGGGGATGATGAGACAGTAGTACTGTGATGTGATAGTGAGGGGGATGATGAGACAGTAGTAATGTGATGTGATAGGGGATGATGAAACAGAAGTACTGTGATGTGATAGTCAGGGGGATGATGAGACAGTAGTACTGTGATGTGATAGGGGATGATGAGACTGTAGTACTGTGATGTGTTAGTCAGGGGGATGATGAGACAGTAGTACTGTGATGTGATAGTAAGGGGGATGATGAGATAGTAGTGCTGTGATGTGATAGGGGGATGAGGAGACAGTAGTAATGTGATATGATAGAGGGATGGTGAGACAGTAGTACTGTTATGTGATAGGGGGATGATGAGACAGTAGTACTGTGATGTGATTGTCAGGGGGATGATGAGACAGTAGTACTGTGATGTGATTGTCAGGGGGATGATGAGACAATAGTACTGTGATGTGATTGTCAGGGGGATGATGAGACAGTAGTACTGTGATGTGATAATCAGGGGGATGATGAGACAGTAGTACTGTGATGTGATAGTCAGGGGGATGATGAGACAGTAGTACTGCCATGTGACAGGTATCCTCACGGGCATGATGATACAATAGCACTGCCATATGACAGGTATCCTCAGGGGGATGATGAGACAGTAGTACTGCCATGTGATAGGCTTCCTCAGGGGGATGATGAGACAGTAGTACTGCCATGTGATAGTCAGGGGGATGATGAGACGGTAGTACTGTGATGTGATAGTCAGGAGGAAGATGAGACAGTAGTACTGTGATGTGATAGTCAGGGGGATGATGAGACAGTAGTAATGTGATGTGATAGAGGGATGATGAGACAGTAGTACTGTGATGTGATAGTCAGGGGGATGATGAGACAGTAGTACTGTGATGTGATAGTCAGGGGGATGATGAGACAGTAGTACTGTGATGTGATAGTCAGGGGGATGATGAGACAGTAGTACTGTGATGTGATAATCAGGGGATGATGAGACAGTTGTACTGTGATGTGATAATCAGGGGGATGATGAGACAGTAGTAATGTGATGTGATAGTCAGGGGGATGATGAGACAGTAGTACTGTGATTTGATAGGGGATGATGAGACAGTAGTACTGTGATGTGATAGGGGATGATGAGACAGTAGTACTGTGATTTGATAGGGGATGATGAGACAGTAGTACTGTGATGTGATAGTGAGGGGGATGATGAGACAGTAGTAATGTGATGTGATAGGGGATGATGAAACAGAAGTACTGTGATGTGATAGTCAGGGGGATGATGAGACAGTAGTACTGTGATGTGATAGGGGATGATGAGACTGTAGTACTGTGATGTGATAGTCAGGGGGATGATGAGACAGTAGTACTGTGTTGTGATAGTAAGGGGGATGATGAGATAGTAGTGCTGTGATGTGATAGGGGGATGAGCAGACAGTAGTAATGTGATGTGATAGAGGGATGATGAGACAGTAGTACTGTGATGTGATAGGGGGATGATGAGACAGTAGTACTGTGATGTGATTGTCAGGGGGATGATGAGACAGTAGTACTGTGATGTGATTGTCAGGGGGATGATGAGACAGTAGTACTGTGATGTGATTGTCAGGGGGATGATGAGACAGTAGTACTGTGATGTGATAGTCAAGGGGATGATGAGACAGTAGTACTGCCATGTGACTGGTATCCTCAGGGGGATGATGAGATAGTAGTACTCCCATGTGATAGGCATCCTCAGGGGGATGATGAGACAGTAGTACTGTAATGTGATAGTCAGGGGGATGATGAGACAGTAGTACTGTGATGTGATAGTCAAGGGGATGATGAGACAGTAGTACTGCCATGTGACAGGTATCCTCACGGGGATGATGATACAGTAGTACTGCCATGTGATAGGCATCCTCAGGGGGAAGATGAGACAGTAGAACTGCAATGTGATAGTCAGGGGGATGATGAGACAGTAGTACTGTGATGTGATAGTTAGGAGGATGATGAGACAGTAATACTGTGATGTGATAGTCAGGGGGATGATGAGACAGTAGTACTGTGATGTGATAGGGGGATGATGAGACAGTAGTACTGTGATGTGATAGTCAGGGGGATGATGAGACAGTAGTACTGTGATGTGATAGGGGGATGATGAGACAGTAGTACTGTGATGTGATTGTCAGGGGGATGATGAGACAGTAGTACTGTGATGTGATTGTAAGGGGGATGATGAGACAGTAGTACTGTGATGTGATTGTCAGGGGGATGATGAGACAGTAGTACTGTGATTTGATAGTCAAGGGGATGATGAGACAGTAGTACTGCCATGTGACTGGTATCCTCAGGGGGATGATGAGACAGTAGTACTGTGATGTGATTGTCAGGGGGATGATGAGACAGTAGTACTGTGATGTGATTGTCAGGGGGATGATGAGACAGTAGTACTGTGATGTGATAGTCAGGGGGATGATGAGATAGTAGTACTGTGATGTGATAGTCAGGGGGATGATGAGACAGTAGTACTGTGATGTGATAGGGGATGATGAGACAGTAGTACTGTGATGTGATAGTCAGGGGGATGATGAGACAGTAGTTCTGTGATGTGATAGTCAGGGGGATGATGAGACAGTAGTACTGTGATGTGATAGTCAGGGGGATGATGAGACAGTAGTACTGTGATGTGATAGTCAGGGGGATGATGAGACAGTAGTAATGTGATGTGATAGTCAGGGGGATGATGAGACAGTAGTACTGTGATGTGATAGGGGATGATGAGACTGTAGTACTGTGATGTGATAGTCAGGGGGATGATGAGACAGTAGTACTGTGATGTGATAGTAAGGGGGATGATGAGATAGTAGTGCTGTGATGTGATAGGGGGATGAGGAGACAGTAGTAATGTGATGTGATAGAGGGATGATGAGACAGTAGTACTGTGATGTGATAGGGGGATGATGAGACAGTAGTACTGTGATGTGATTGTCAGGGGGATGATGAGACAGTAGTACTGTGATGTGATTGTCAGGGGGATGATGAGACAGTAGTACTGTGATGTGATTGTCAGGGGGATGATGAGACAGTAGTACTGTGATGTGATAGTCAAGGGGATGATGAGACAGTAGTACTGCCATGTGAGAGGTATCCTCAGGGGGATGATGAGATAGTAGTACTCCCATGTGATAGGCATCCTCAGGGGGATGATGAGACAGTAGTACTGTGATGTGATAGTCAGGGGGATGATGAGACAGTAGTACTCCCATGTGATAGTCAGGGGGATGATGAGACAGTAGTACTGCCATGTGACAGGTATCCTCACGGGGATGATGATACAGTAGTACTGCCATGTGACAGGTATCCTCAGGGGGATGATGAGATAGTAGTACTCCCATGTGATAGGCATCCTCAGGGGGATGATGAGACAGTAGTACTGTGATGTGATAGTCAGGGGGATGATGAGACAGTAGTACTGTGATGTGATAGTCAAGGGGATGATGAGACAGTAGTACTGCCATGTGACAGGTATCCTCACGGGGATGATGATACAGTAGTACTGCCATGTGATAGGCATCCTCAGGGGGAAGATGAGACAGTAGAACTGCCATGTGATAGTCAGGGGGATGATGAGACAGTAGTACTGCCATGTGACAGGTATCCTCAGGGGGATGATGAGACAGTAGTACTGCCATGTGATAGGCATCCTCAGAGGGATGATGAGACAGTAGTACTGCCATGTGATAGTCAGGGGGATGATGAGACGGTAGTACTGTGATGTGATAGTCAGGAGGAAGATGAGACAGTAGTACTGTGATGTGATAGTCAGGGGAATGATGAGACAGTAGCACTGCCATATGACAGGTATCCTCAGGGGGATGATGAGACAGTAGTACTGCCATGTGATAGGCATCCTCAGGGGGATAATGAGACAGTAGTACTGCCATGTGATAGTCAGGGGGATGATGAGACGGTAGCACTGTGATGTGATAGTCAGGAGGAAGATGAGACAGTAGTACTGTGATGTGATAGTCAGGGGGATGATGAGACAGTAGTAATGTGATGTGATAGAGGGATGATGAGACAGTAGTACTGTGATGTGATAGTCAGGAGGATGATGAGACGGTAGTACTGTGATGTGATAGTCAGGAGGAAGATGAGACAGTAGTACTGTGATGTGATAGTCAGGGGGATGATGAGACAGTAGTACTGTGATGTGATAGTCAGGGGGATGATGAGACAGTAGTACTGTGATGTGATAGTCAGGGGGATGATGAGACAGTAGTACTGTGATGTGATAGTGAGGGGGATGATGAGACAGTAGTACTGTGATGTGATAGTGAGGGGGATGATGAGACAGTAGTAATGTGATGTGATAGAGGGATGATGAGACAGTTGTACTGTGATGTGATAGTCCGGGGGATGATGAGACAGAAGTACTGTGATGTGATTGTCAGGGGGATGATGAGACAGTAGTACTGTGATGTGATAGAGGGATGATGAGACAGTAGTACTGTGATGTGATAGGGGATGATGAGACGGTAGTACTGTGATGTGATAGTGAGGGGGATGATGAGACAGTAGTACTGTGATGTGATTGTCAGGGGGATGATGAGACAGTAGTACTGTGATGTGATTGTCAGGGGGATGATGAGACAGTAGTACTGTGATGTGATAGTCAAGGGGATGATGAGACAGTACTGCCATGTGAGAGGTATCCTCAGGGGGATGATGAGATAGTAGTACTCCCATGTGATAGGCATCCTCAGGGGGATGATGAGACAGTAGTACTGCCATGTGACAGGTATCCTCACGGGGATGATGATACAGTAGTACTGCCTTGTGACAGGTATCCTCAGGGGGATGATGAGATAGTAGTACTCCCATGTGATAGGCATCCTCAGGGGGATGATGAGACAGTAGTACTGTGATGTGATAGTCAGGGGGATGATGAGATAGTAGTACAGCCCTGTGATAGGCATCCTCAGGGAGATGATGAGACAGTAGTACTGTGATGTGATAGTCAGGGGGATGATGAGACAGTAGTACTGTATGTGATAGTCAGGGGGATGATGAGACAGTAGTACTGCCATGTGACAGGTATCTTCACGGGCATGATGATACAATAGCACTGCCATATGACAGGTATCCTCAGGGGGATGATGAGACAGTAGTACTGCCATGTGATAGGCTTCCTCAGGGGGATGATGAGACAGTAGTACTGCCATGTGATAGTCAGGGGGATGATGAGACGGTAGTACTGTGATGTGATAGTCAGGAGGAAGATGAGACAGTAGTACTGTGATGTGATAGTCAGGGGGATGATGAGACAGTAGTAATGTGATGTGATAGAGGGATGATGAGACAGTAGTACTGTGATGTGATAGTCAGGGGGATGATGAGACAGTAGTACTGTGATGTGATAGTCAGGGGGATGATGAGACAGTAGTACTGTGATGTGATAGTCAGGGGGATGATGAGACAGTAGTACTGTGATGTGATAATCAGGGGATGATGAGACAGTTGTACTGTGATGTGATAATCAGGGGGATGATGAGACAGTACTAATGTGATGTGATAGTCAGGGGGATGATGAGACAGTAGTACTGTGATTTGATAGGGGATGATGAGACAGTAGTACTGTGATGTGATAGTGAGGGGGATGATGAGACAGTAGTTATGTGATGTGATAGGGGATGATGAAACAGTAGTACTGTGATGTGATAGTCAGGGGGATGATGAGACAGTAGTACTGTGATGTGATAGGGGATGATGAGACAGTAGTACTGTGATTTGATAGGGGATGATGAGACAGTAGTACTGTGATGTGATAGTGAGGGGGATGATGAGACAGTAGTAATGTGATGTGATAGGGGATGATGAAACAGAAGTACTGTGATGTGATAGTCAGGGGGATGATGAGACAGTAGTACTGTGATGTGATAGGGGATGATGAGACTGTAGTACTGTGATGTGATAGTCAGGGGGATGATGAGACAGTAGTACTGTGATGTGATAGTAAGGGGGATGATGAGATAGTAGTGCTGTGATGTGATAGGGGGATGAGGAGACAGTAGTAATGTGATGTGATAGAGGGATGGTGAGACAGTAGTACTGTTATGTGATAGGGGGATGATGAGACAGTAGTACTGTGATGTGATTGTCAGGGGGATGATGAGACAGTAGTACTGTGATGTGATTGTCAGGGGGATGATGAGACAATAGTACTGTGATGTGATTGTCAGGGGGATGATGAGACAGTAGTACTGTGATGTGATAATCAGGGGGATGATGAGACAGTAGTACTGTGATGTGATAGTCAGGGGGATGATGAGACAGTAGTACTGCCATGTGACAGGTATCCTCACGGGCATGATGATACAATAGCACTGCCATATGACAGGTATCCTCAGGGGGATGATGAGACAGTAGTACTGCCATGTGATAGGCTTCCTCAGGGGGATGATGAGACAGTAGTACTGCCATGTGATAGTCAGGGGGATGATGAGACGGTAGTACTGTGATGTGATAGTCAGGAGGAAGATGAGACAGTAGTACTGTGATCTGATAGTCAGGGGGATGATGAGACAGTAGTAATGTGATGTGATAGAGGGATGATGAGACAGTAGTACTGTGATGTGATAGTCAGGGGGATGATGAGACAGTAGTACTGTGATGTGATAGTCAGGGGGATGATGAGACAGTAGTACTGTGATGTGATAGTCAGGGGGATGATGAGACAGTAGTACTGTGATGTGATAATCAGGGGATGATGAGACAGTTGTACTGTGATGTGATAATCAGGGGGATGATGAGACAGTAGTAATGTGATGTGATAGTCAGGGGGATGATGAGACAGTAGTACTGTGATTTGATAGGGGATGATGAGACAGTAGTACTGTGATGTGATAGTGAGGGGGATGATGAGACAGTAGTTATGTGATGTGATAGGGGATGATGAAACAGTAGTACTGTGATGTGATAGTCAGGGGGATGATGAGACAGTAGTACTGTGATGTGATAGGGGATGATGAGACAGTAGTACTGTGATTTGATAGGGGATGATGAGACAGTAGTACTGTGATGTGATAGTGAGGGGGATGATGAGACAGTAGTAATGTGATGTGATAGGGGATGATGAAACAGAAGTACTGTGATGTGATAGTCAGGGGGATGATGAGACAGTAGTACTGTGATGTGATAGGGGATGATGAGACTGTAGTACTGTGATGTGATAGTCAGGGGGATGATGAGACAGTAGTACTGTGTTGTGATAGTAAGGGGGATGATGAGATAGTAGTGCTGTGATGTGATAGGGGGATGAGCAGACAGTAGTAATGTGATGTGATAGAGGGATGATGAGACAGTAGTACTGTGATGTGATAGGGGGATGATGAGACAGTAGTACTGTGATGTGATTGTCAGGGGGATGATGAGACAGTAGTACTGTGATGTGATTGTCAGGGGGATGATGAGACAGTAGTACTGTGATGTGATTGTCAGGGGGATGATGAGACAGTAGTACTGTGATGTGATAGTCAAGGGGATGATGAGACAGTAGTACTGCCATGTGACTGGTATCCTCAGGGGGATGATGAGATAGTAGTACTCCCATGTGATAGGCATCCTCAGGGGGATGATGAGACAGTAGTACTGTAATGTGATAGTCAGGGGGATGATGAGACAGTAGTACTGTGATGTGATAGTCAAGGGGATGATGAGACAGTAGTACTGCCATGTGACAGGTATCCTCACGGGGATGATGATACAGTAGTACTGCCATGTGATAGGCATCCTCAGGGGGAAGATGAGACAGTAGAACTGCAATGTGATAGTCAGGGGGATGATGAGACAGTAGTACTGTGATGTGATAGTTAGGAGGATGATGAGACAGTAATACTGTGATGTGATAGTCAGGGGGATGATGAGACAGTAGTACTGTGATGTGATAGGGGGATGATGAGACAGTAGTACTGTGATGTGATAGTCAGGGGGATGATGAGACAGTAGTACTGTGATGTGATAGGGGGATGATGAGACAGTAGTACTGTGATGTGATTGTCAGGGGGATGATGAGACAGTAGTACTGTGATGTGATTGTAAGGGGGATGATGAGACAGTAGTACTGTGATGTGATTGTCAGGGGGATGATGAGACAGTAGTACTGTGATTTGATAGTCAAGGGGATGATGAGACAGTAGTACTGCCATGTGACTGGTATCCTCAGGGGGATGATGAGACAGTAGTACTGTGATGTGATTGTCAGGGGGATGATGAGACAGTAGTACTGTGATGTGATTGTCAGGGGGATGATGAGACAGTAGTACTGTGATGTGATAGTCAGGGGGATGATGAGATAGTAGTACTGTGATGTGATAGTCAGGGGGATGATGAGACAGTAGTACTGTGATGTGATAGGGGATGATGAGACAGTAGTACTGTGATGTGATAGTCAGGGGGATGATGAGACAGTAGTTCTGTGATGTGATAGTCAGGGGGATGATGAGACAGTAGTACTGTGATGTGATAGTCAGGGGGATGATGAGACAGTAGTACTGTGATGTGATAGTCAGTGGGATGATGAGACAGTAGTAATGTGATGTGATAGTCAGGGGGATGATGAGACAGTAGTACTGTGATGTGATAGGGGATGATGAGACTGTAGTACTGTGATGTGATAGTCAGGGGGATGATGAGACAGTAGTACTGTGATGTGATAGTAAGGGGGGATGATGAGATAGTAGTGCTGTGATGTGATAGGGGGATGAGGAGACAGTAGTAATGTGATGTGATAGAGGGATGATGAGACAGTAGTACTGTGATGTGATAGGGGGATGATGACACAGTAGTACTGTGATGTGATTGTCAGGGGGATGATGAGACAGTAGTACTGTGATGTGATTGTCAGGGGGATGATGAGACAGTAGTACTGTGATGTGATTGTCAGGGGGATGATGAGACAGTAGTACTGTGATGTGATAGTCAAGGGGATGATGAGACAGTAGTACTGCCATGTGAGAGGTATCCTCAGGGGGATGATGAGATAGTAGTACTCCCATGTGATAGGCATCCTCAGGGGGATGATGAGACAGTAGTACTGTGATGTGATAGTCAGGGGGATGATGAGACAGTAGTACTCCCATGTGATAGTCAGGGGGATGATGAGACAGTAGTACTGCCATGTGACAGGTATCCTCACGGGGATGATGATACAGTAGTACTGCCATGTGACAGGTATCCTCAGGGGGATGATGAGATAGTAGTACTCCCATGTGATAGGCATCCTCAGGGGGATGATGAGACAGTAGTACTGTGATGTGATAGTCAGGGGGATGATGAGACAGTAGTACTGTGATGTGATAGTCAAGGGGATGATGATACAGTAGTACTGCCATGTGACAGGTATCCTCACGGGGATGATGATACAGTAGTACTGCCATGTGATAGGCATCCTCAGGGGGAAGATGAGACAGTAGAACTGCCATGTGATAGTCAGGGGGATGATGAGACAGTAGTACTGCCATGTGACAGGTATCCTCAGGGGGATGATGAGACAGTAGTACTGCCATGTGATAGGCATCCTCAGAGGGATGATGAGACAGTAGTACTGCCATGTGATAGTCAGGGGGATGATGAGACGGTAGTACTGTGATGTGATAGTCAGGAGGAAGATGAGACAGTAGTACTGTGATGTGATAGTCAGGGGAATGATGAGACAGTAGCACTGCCATATGACAGGTATCCTCAGGGGGATGATGAGACAGTAGTACTGCCATGTGATAGGCATCCTCAGGGGGATAATGAGACAGTAGTACTGCCATGTGATAGTCAGGGGGATGATGAGACGGTAGCACTGTGATGTGATAGTCAGGAGGAAGATGAGACAGTAGTACTGTGATGTGATAGTCAGGGGGATGATGAGACAGTAGTAATGTGATGTGATAGAGGGATGATGAGACAGTAGTACTGTGATGTGATAGTCAGGGGGATGATGAGACAGTAGTACTGTGATGTGATAGGGGATGATGAAACAGTAGTACTGTGATGTGATAGTCAGGAGGATGATGAGACGGTAGTACTGTGATGTGATAGTCAGGAGGAAGATGAGACAGTAGTACTGTGATGTGATAGTCAGGGGGATGATGAGACAGTAGTACTGTGATGTGATAGTCAGGGGGATGATGAGACAGTAGTACTGTGATGTGATAGTCAGGGGGATGATGAGACAGTAGTACTGTGATGTGATAATCAGGGGGATGATGAGACAGTAGTACTGTGATGTGATAGTGAGGGGGGATGATGAGACAGTAGTAATGTGATGTGATAGAGGGATGATGAGACAGTTGTACTGTGATGTGATAGTCCGGGGGATGATGAGACAGAAGTATTGTGATGTGATTGTCAGGGGGATGATGAGACAGTAGTACTGTGATGTGATAGAGGGATGATGAGACAGTAGTACTGTGATGTGATAGGGGATGATGAGACGGTAGTACTGTGATGTGATAGTGAGGGGGATGATGAGACAGTAGTACTGTGATGTGATTGTCAGGGGGATGATGAGACAGTAGTACTGTGATGTGATTGTCAGGGGGATGATGAGACAGTAGTACTGTAATGTGATAGTCAAGGGGATGATGAGACAGTACTGCCATGTGAGAGGTATCCTCAGGGGGATGATGAGATAGTAGTACTCCCATGTGATAGGCATCCTCAGGGGGATGATGAGACAGTAGTACTGCCATGTGACAGGTATCCTCACGGGGATGATGATACAGTAGTACTGCCTTGTGACAGGTATCCTCAGGGGGATGATGAGATAGTAGTACTCCCATGTGATAGGCATCCTCAGGGGGATGATGAGACAGTAGTACTGTGATGTGATAGTCAGGGGGATGATGAGATAGTAGTACAGCCCTGTGATAGGCATCCTCAGGGAGATGATGAGACAGTAGTACTGTGATGTGATAGTCAGGGGGATGATGAGACAGTAGTACTGTATGTGATAGTCAGGGGGATGATGAGACAGTAGTACTGCCATGTGACAGGTATCCTCACGGGCATGATGATACAATAGCACTGCCATATGACAGGTATCCTCAGGGGGATGATGAGACAGTAGTACTGCCATGTGATAGGCTTCCTCAGGGGGATGATGAGACAGTAGTACTGCCATGTGATAGTCAGGGGGATGATGAGACGGTAGTACTGTGATGTGATAGTCAGGAGGAAGATGAGACAGTAGTACTGTGATGTGATAGTCAGGGGGATGATGAGACAGTAGTAATGTGATGTGATAGAGGGATGATGAAACAGTAGTACTGTGATGTGATAGTCAGGGGGATGATGAGACAGTAGTACTGTGATGTGATAGTCAGGGGGATGATGAGACAGTAGTACTGTGATGTGATAGTCAGGGGGATGATGAGACAGTAGTACTGTGATGTGATAATCAGGGGATGATGAGACAGTTGTACTGTGATGTGATAATCAGGGGGATGATGAGACAGTACTAATGTGATGTGATAGTCAGGGGGATGATGAGACAGTAGTACTGTGATTTGATAGGGGATGATGAGACAGTAGTACTGTGATGTGATAGTGAGGGGGATGATGAGACAGTAGTTATGTGATGTGATAGGGGATGATGAAACAGTAGTACTGTGATGTGATAGTCAGGGGGATGATGAGACAGTAGTACTGTGATGTGATAGGGGATGATGATACAGTAGTACTGTGATTTGATAGGGGATGATGAGACAGTAGTACTGTGATGTGATAGTGAGGGGGATAATGAGACAGTAGTAATGTGATGTGATAGGGGATGATGAAACAGAAGTACTGTGATGTGATAGTCAGGGGGATGATGAGACAGTAGTACTGTGATGTGATAGGGGATGATGAGACTGTAGTACTGTGATGTGATAGTCAGGGGGATGATGAGACAGTAGTACTGTGATGTGATAGTAAGGGGGATGATGAGATAGTAGTGCTGTGATGTGATAGGGGGATGAGGAGACAGTAGTAAATTGATGTGATAGAGGGATGATGAGACAGTAGTACTGTTTTGTGATAGGGGGATGATGAGACAGTAGTACTGTGATGTGATTGTCAGGGGGATGATGAGACAGTAGTACTGTGATGTGATTGTCAGGGGGATGATGAGACAATAGTACTGTGATGTGATTGTCAGGGGGATGATGAGACAGTAGTACTGTGATGTGATAATCAGGGGGATGATGAGACAGTAGTACTGTGATGTGATAGTCAGGGGGATGATGAGACAGTAGTAATGTGATGTGATAGGGATGATGAGACAGTAGTACTGTGATGTGATAGGGGATGATGAGACGGTAGTACTGTGATGTGATAGTGAGGGGGATGATGAGACAGTAGTACTGTGATGTGATTGTCAGGGGGATGATGAGACAGTAGTACTGTGATGTGATTGTCAGGGGGATGATGAGACAGTAGTACTGTGATGTAATAGTCAAGGGGATGATGAGACAGTACTGCCATGTGAGAGGTATCCTCAGGGGGATGATGAGATAGTAGTACTCCCATGTGATAGGCATCCTCAGGGGGATGATGAGACAGTAGTACTGCCATGTGACAGGTATCCTCACGGGGATGATGATACAGTAGTACTGCCATGTGACAGGTATCCTCAAGGGGATGATGAGATAGTAGTACTCCCATGTGATAGGCATCCTCAGGGGGATGATGAGACAGTAGTACTGTTATGTGATAGTCAGGGGGATGATGAGATAGTAGTACAGCCCTGTGATACGCATCCTCAGGGAGATGATGAGACAGTAGTACTGTGATGTGATAGTCAGGGGGATGATGAGACTGTAGTACTGTATGTGATAGTCAGGGGGATGATGAGACAGTAGTACTGCCATGTGACAGGTATCCTCACGGGCATGATGATACAATAGCACTGCCATATGACAGGTATCCTCAGGGGGATGATGAGACAGTAGTACTGCCATGTGATAGGCTTCCTCAGGGGGATGATGAGACAGTAGTACTGCCATGTGATAGTCAGGGGATGATGAGACAGTTGTACTGTGATGTGATAGGGGATGATGAGACAGTAGTACTGTGATTTGATAGGGGATGATGAGACAGTAGTACTGTGATGTGATAGTGAGGGGGATGATGAGACAGTAGTAATGTGATGTGATAGGGGATGATGAAACAGATGTACTGTGATGTGATAGTCAGGGGGATGATGAGACAGTAGTACTGTGATGTGATAGGGTATGATGAGACTGTAGTACTGTGATGTGATAGTCAGGGGGATGATGAGACAGTAGTACTGTGTTGTGATAGTAAGGGGGATGATGAGATAGTAGTGCTGTGATGTGATAGGGGGATGAGCAGACAGTAGTAATGTGATGTGATAGAGGGATGATGAGACAGTAGTACTGTGATGTGATAGGGGGATGATGAGACAGTAGTACTGTGATGTGATTGTCAGGGGGATGATGAGACAGTAGTACTGTGATGTGATTGTCAGGGGGATGATGAGACAGTAGTACTGTGATGTGATTGTCAGGGGGATGATGAGACAGTAGTACTGTGATGTGATAGTCAAGGGGATGATGAGACAGTAGTACTGCCATGTGACTGGTATCCTCAGGGGGATGATGAGATAGTAGTACTCCCATGTGATACGCATCCTCAGGGGGATGATGAGACAGTAGTACTGTAATGTGATAGTCAGGGGGATGATGAGACAGTAGTACTGTGATGTGATAGTCAAGGGGATGATGAGACAGTAGTACTGCCATGTGACAGGTATCCTCACGGGGATGATGATACAGTAGTACTGCCATGTGATAGGCATCCTCAGGGGGAAGATGAGACAGTAGAACTGCAATGTGATAGTCAGGGGGATGATGAGACAGTAGTACTGTGATGTGATAGTTAGGAGGATGATGAGACAGTAATACTGTGATGTGATAGTCAGGGGGATGATGAGACAGTAGTACTGTGATGTGATAGGGGGATGATGAGACAGTAGTACTGTGATGTGATTGTCAGGGGGATGATGAGACAGTAGTACTGTGATGTGATTGTAAGGGGGATGATGAGACAGTAGTACTGTGATGTGATTGTCAGGGGGATGATGAGACAGTAGTACTGTGATGTGATAGTCAAGGGGATGATGAGACAGTAGTACTGCCATGTGACTGGTATCCTCAGGGGGATGATGAGACAGTAGTACTGTGATGTGATTGTCAGGGGGATGATGAGACAGTAGTACTGTGATGTGATTGTCAGGGGGATGATGAGACAGTAGTACTGTGATGTGATAGTCAGGGGGATGATGAGATAGTAGTACTGTGATGTGATAGTCAGGGGGATGATGAGACAGTAGTACTGTGATGTGATAGGGGATGATGAGACAGTAGTACTGTGATGTGATAGTCAGGGGGATGATGAGACAGTAGTTCTGTGATGTGATAGTCAGGGGGATGATGAGACAGTAGTACTGTGATGTGATAGTCAGGGGGATGGTGAGACAGTAGTACTGTGATGTGATTGTCAGGGGGATGATGAGACAGTAGTACTGTGATGTGATAGGGGATGATGAGACAGTAGTACTGTGATGTGATAGAGTGATGATGAGACAGTAGTACTGTGATGTGATAGGGGATGATGAGACAGCATTACTGTGATGTGATAGAGGGATGATGAGACGATAGTACTGTGATGTGATAGTGAGGGGGATGATGAGACAGTAGTAATGTGATGTGATAGGGGATGATGAAACAGTAGTACTGTGATGTGATAGTCAGGGGGATGATGAGACAGTAGTACTGTGATGTGATAGGGGATGATGAGACTGTAGTACTGTGATGTGATAGTCAGGGGGATGATGAGACAGTAGTACTGTGATGTAATAGTAAGGGGGATGATGAGATAGTAGTGCTGTGATGTGATAGGGGGATGAGGAGACAGTAGTAATGTGATGTGATAGAGGGATGATGAGACAGTAGTACTGTGATGTGATTGTCAGGGGGATGATGAGACAGTAGTACTGTGATGTGATTGTCAGGGGGATGATGAGACAGTAGTACTGTGATGTGATAGGGGGATGATGAGACAGTAGTACTGTGATGTGATTGTCAGGGGGATGATGAGACAGTAGTTCTGTGATGTGATTGTCAGGGGGATGATGAGACAGTAGTACTGTGATGTGATTGTCAGGGGGATGATGAGACAGTAGTACTGTGATGTGATAGTCAGGGGGATGATGAGACAGTAGTACTGCCATGTGACAGGAATCCTCATGGGGATGATGATACAGTAGTACTGCCATGTGACAGGTATCCTCAGGGGGATGATGAGATAGTAGTACTCCCATGTGATAGGCATCCTCAGGGGGATGATGAGACAGTAGTACTGTGATGTGATAGGGGATGATGAGACAGTAGTACTGTGATGTGATAGTGAGGGGGATGATGAGACAGTAGTAATGTGATGTGATAGGGGATGATGAAACAGTAGTACTGTGATGTGATAGTCAGGGGGATGATGAGACAGTAGTAATGTGATGTGATAGTCAGGGGGATGATGAGACAGTAGTACTGTGAAGTGATAGTCAGGGGGATGATGAGACAGTAGTAATGTGATGTGATAGTCAGGGGGATGATGAGACAGTAGTACTGTGATGTGATAGGGGATGATGAGACAGTAGTACTGTGATGTGATAGTGAGGGGGATGATGAGACAGTAGTAATGTGATGTGATAGGGGATAATGAAACAGTAGTACTGTGATGTGATAGTCAGGGGGATGATGAGACAGTAGTACTGTGATGTGATAGGGGATGATGAGACTGTAGTACTGTGATGTGATAGTCAGGGGGATGATGAGACAGTAGTACTGTGATGTGATAGTAAGGGGGATGATGAGATAGTAGTGCTGTGATGTGATAGGGGGATGAGGAGACAGTAGTAATGTGATGTGATAGAGGGATGATGAGACAGTAGTACTGTGATGTGATTGTCAGGGGGATGATGAGACAGTAGTACTGTGATGTGATAGTCAAGGGGATGATGAGACAGTACTGCCATGTGAGAGGTATCCTCAGGGGGATGATGAGATAGTAGTTCTCCCATGTGATAGGCATCCTCAGGGGGATGATGATACAGTAGTACTGCTATGTGACAGGTATCCTCACGGGGATGATGATACAGTAGTACTGCCAAGTGACAGGTATCCTCAAGGGGATGATGAGATAGTAGTACTCCCATGTCATAGGCATCCTCAGGGGGATGATGAGACAGTAGTACTGTGATGTGATAGTCAGGGGGATGATGAGATAGTAGTACTGCCATATGACAGGTATCCTCAGGGGGATGATGAGACAGTAGTACTGCCATGTGATAGGCTTCCTCAGGGGGATGATGAGACAGTAGTACTGCCATGTGATAGTCAGGGGGATGATGAGACGGTAGTACTGTGATGTAATAGTCAGCAGGAAGATGAGACAGTAGTACTGTGATGTGATAGTCAGGGGGATGATGAGACAGTAGTACTGTGATGTGATAGTCAGGGGGATGATGAGACAGTAGTACTGTGATGTGATAATCAGGGGATGATGAGACAGTTGTACTGTGATGTGATAATCAGGGGGATGATGAGACAGTAGTAATGTGATGTGATAGTCAGGGGGATGATGAGACAGTAGTACTGTGATTTGATAGGGGATGATGAGACAGTAGTACTGTGATGTGATAGTGAGGGGGATGATGAGACAGTAGTAATGTGATGTGATAGGGGATGATGAAACAGTAGTACTGTGATGTGATAGTCAGGGGGATGATGAGACAGTAGTACTGTGATGTGATAGGGGATGATGAGACTGTAGTACTGTGATGTGATTGTGAGGGGGATGATGAGACAGTAGTAATGTGATGTGATAGGGGATGATGAAACAGTAGTACTGTGATGTGATAGTCAGGGGGATGATGAGACAGTAGTACTGTGATGTGATAGGGGATAATGAGACTGTAGTACTGTGATGTGATAGTCAGGGGGATGATGAGACAGTAGTTCTGTGATGTGATAGTAAGGGGGATGATGAGATAGTAGTGCTGTGATGTGATAGGGGGATGAGGAGACAGTAGTAATGTGATGTGATAGAGGGATGATGAGACAGTAGTACTGTGATGTGATAGGGGGATGATGAGACAGTAGTACTGTGATGTGATTGTCAGGGGGATGATGAGACAGTAGTACTGTGATGTGATTGTCAGGGGGATGATGAGACAGTAGTACTGTGATGTGATTGTCAGGGGGATGATGAGACAGTAGTACTGTGATGTGATAGTCAAGGGGATGATGAGACAGTAGTACTGCCATGTGACTGGTATCCTCAGGGGGATGATGAGATAGTAGTACTCCCATGTGATAGGCATCCTCAGGGGGATGATGAGACAGTAGTACTGTAATGTGATAGTCAGGGGGATGATGAGACAGTAGTACTGTGATGTGATAGTCAAGGGGATGATGAGACAGTAGTACTGCCATGTGACAGGTATCCTCACGGGGATGATGATACAGTAGTACTGCCATGTGATAGGCATCCTCAGGGGGAAGATGAGACAGTAGAACTGCCATGTGATAGTCAGGGGGATGATGAGACAGTAGTACTGTGATGTGATAGTTAGGAGGATGATGAGACAGTAATACTGTGATGTGATAGTCAGGGGGATGATGAGACAGTAGTACTGTGATGTGATAGGGGGATGATGAGACAGTAGTACTGTGATGTGATAGTCAGGGGGATGATGAGACAGTAGTACTGTGATGTGATAGGGGGATGATGAGACAGTAGTACTGTGATGTGATTGTCAGGGGGATGATGAGACAGTAGTACTGTGATGTGATTGTAAGGGGGATGATGAGACAGTAGTACTGTGATGTGATTGTCAGGGGGATGATGAGACAGTAGTACTGTGATGTGATAGTCAAGGGGATGATGAGACAGTAGTACTGCCATGTGACTGGTATCCTCAGGGGGATGATGAGACAGTAGTACTGTGATGTGATTGTCAGGGGGATGATGAGACAGTAGTACTGCGATGTGATTGTCAGGGGGATGATGAGACAGTAGTACTGTGATGTGATAGTCAGGGGGATGATGAGATAGTAGTACTGTGATGTGATAGTCAGGGGGATAATGAGACAGTAGTACTGTGATGTGATAGGGGATGATGAGACAGTAGTACTGTGATGTGATAGTCAGGGGGATGATGAGACAGTAGTTCTGTGATGTGATAGTCAGGGGGATGATGAGACAGTAGTACTGTGATGTGATAGTCAGGGGGATGGTGAGACAGTAGTACTGTGATGTGATAGTCAGGGGGATGATGAGACAGTAGTACTGTGATGTGATAGGGGATGATGAGACAGTAGTACTGTGATGTGATAGGGGATGATGAGACAGTAGTACTGTGATGTGATAGAGGGATGATGAGACGGTAGTACTGTGATGTGATAGTGAGGGGGATGATGAGACAGTAGTAATGTGATGTGATAGGGGATGATGAAACAGTAGTACTGTGATGTGATAGTCAGGGGGATGATGAGACAGTAGTACTGTGATGTGATAGGGGATGATGAGACTGTAGTACTGTGATGTGATAGTCAGGGGGATGATGAGACAGTAGTACTGTGATGTAATAGTAAGGGGGATGATGAGATAGTAGTGCTGTGATGTGATAGGGGGATGAGGAGACAGTAGTAATGTGATGTGATAGAGGGATGATGAGACAGTAGTACTGTGATGTGATTGTCAGGGGGATGATGAGACAGTAGTACTGTGATGTGATTGTCAGGGGGATGATGAGACAGTAGTACTGTGATGTGATAGGGGGATGATGAGACAGTAGTACTGTGATGTGATTGTCAGGGGGATGATGAGACAGTAGTTCTGTGATGTGATTGTCAGGGGGATGATGAGACAGTAGTACTGTGATGTGATTGTCAGGGGGATGATGAGACAGTAGTACTGTGATGTGATAGTCAGGGGGATGATGAGACAGTAGTACTGCCATGTGACAGGAATCCTCACGGGGATGATGATACAGTAGTACTGCCATGTGACAGGTATCCTCAGGGGGATGATGAGATAGTAGTACTCCCATGTGATAGGCATCCTCAGGAGGATGATGAGACAGTAGTACTGTGATGTGATAGTCAGGGGGATGATGAGATAGTAGTACTGTGATGTGATAGGGGATGATGAGACAGTAGTACTGTGATGTGATAGTGAGGGGGATGATGAGACAGTAGTAATGTGATGTGATAGGGGATGATGAAACAGTAGTACTGTGATGTGATAGTCAGGGGGATGATGAGACAGTAGTAATGTGATGTGATAGTCAGGGGGATGATGAGACAGTAGTACTGTGAAGTGATAGTCAGGGGGATGATGAGACAGTAGTAATGTGATGTGATAGTCAGGGGGATGATGAGACAGTAGTACTGTGATGTGATAGGGGATGATGAGACAGTAGTACTGTGATGTGATAGTGAGGGGGATGATGAGACAGTAGTAATGTGATGTGATAGGGGATAATGAAACAGTAGTACTGTGATGTGATAGTCAGGGGGATGATGAGACAGTAGTAGTGTGATGTGATAGGGGATGATGAGACTGTAGTACTGTGATGTGATAGTCAGGGGGATGATGAGACAGTAGTACTGTGATGTGATAGTAAGGGGGATGATGAGATAGTAGTGCTGTGATGTGATAGGGGGATGATGAGACAGTAGTACTGTGATGTGATAGAGGGATGATGAGACGGTAGTACTGTGATGTGATAGTGAGGGGGATGATGAGACAGTAGTAATGTGATGTGATAGGGGATGATGAAACAGTAGTACTGTGATGTGATAGTCAGGGGGATGATGAGACAGTAGTACTGTGATGTGATAGGGGATGATGAGACTGTAGTACTGTGATGTGATAGTCAGGGGGATGATGAGACAGTAGTACTGTGATGTAATAGTAAGGGGGATGATGAGATAGTAGTGCTGTGATGTGATAGGGGGATGAGGAGACAGTAGTAATGTTATGTGATAGAGGGATGATGAGACAGTAGTACTGTGATGTGATTGTCAGGGGGATGATGAGACAGTAGTACTGTGATGTGATTGTCAGGGGGATGATGAGACAGTAGTACTGTGATGTGATAGGGGGATGATGAGACAGTAGTACTGTGATGTGATTGTCAGGGGGATGATGAGACAGTAGTTCTGTGATGTGATTGTCAGGGGGATGATGAGACAGTAGTACTGTGATGTGATTGTCAGGGGGATGATGAGACAGTAGTACTGTGATGTGATAGTCAGGGGGATGATGAGACAGTAGTACTGCCATGTGACAGGAATCCTCACGGGGATGATGATACAGTAGTACTGCCATGTGACAGGTATCCTCAGGGGGATGATGAGATAGTAGTACTCCCATGTGATAGGCATCCTCAGGAGGATGATGAGACAGTAGTACTGTGATGTGATAGTCAGGGGGATGATGAGATAGTAGTACTGTGATGTGATAGGGGATGATGAGACAGTAGTACTGTGATGTGATAGTGAGGGGGATGATGAGACAGTAGTAATGTGATGTGATAGGGGATGATGAAACAGTAGTACTGTGATGTGATAGTCAGGGGGATGATGAGACAGTAGTAATGTGATGTGATAGTCAGGGGGATGATGAGACAGTAGTACTGTGAAGTGATAGTCAGGGGGATGATGAGACAGTAGTAATGTGATGTGATAGTCAGGGGGATGATGAGACAGTAGTACTGTGATGTGATAGGGGATGATGAGACAGTAGTACTGTGATGTGATAGTGAGGGGGATGATGAGACAGTAGTAATGTGATGTGATAGGGGATAATGAAACAGTAGTACTGTGATGTGATAGTCAGGGGGATGATGAGACAGTAGTAGTGTGATGTGATAGGGGATGATGAGACTGTAGTACTGTGATGTGATAGTCAGGGGGATGATGAGACAGTAGTACTGTGATGTGATAGTAAGGGGGATGATGAGATAGTAGTGCTGTGATGTGATAGGGGGATGATGAGACAGTAGTAATGTGATGTGATAGAGGGATGATGAGACAGTAGTACTGTGATGTGATAGGGGGATGATGAGACAGTAGTACTGTGATGTGATTGTCAGGGGGATGATGAGACAGTAGTACTGTGATGTGATTGTCAGGGGGATGATGAGACAGTAGTACTGTGATGTGATTGTCAGGGGGATGATGAGACAGTAGTACTGTGATGTGATAGTCAAGGGGATGATGAGACAGTACTGCCATGTGAGAGGTATCCTCAGGGGGATGATGAGATAGTAGTACTCCCATGTGATAGGCATCCTCAGGGGGATGATGATACAGTAGTACTGCCATGTGACAGGTATCCTCACGGGGATGATGATACAGTAGTACTGCCAAGTGACAGGTATCCTCAAGGGGATGATGAGATAGTAGTACTCCCATGTCATAGGCATCCTCAGGGGGATGATGAGACAGTAGTACTGTGATGTGATAGTCAGGGGGATGATGAGATAGTAGTGCTGTGATGTGATAGAGGGATGAGGAGACAGTAGTAATGTGATGTGATAGAGGGATGATGAGACAGTAGTACTGTGATGTGATAGGGGGATGATGAGACAGTAGTACTGTGATGTGATTGTCAGGGGGATGATGAGACAGTAGTACTGTGATGTGATTGTCAGGGGGATGATGAGACAGTAGTACTGTGATGTGATTGTCAGGGGGATGATGAGACAGTAGTACTGTGATGTGATAGTCAAGGGGATGATGAGACAGTAGTACTGCCATGTGACTGGTATCCTCAGGGGGATGAAAAGATAGTAGTACTCCCATGTGATAGGCATCCTCAGGGGGATGATGAGACAGTAGTACTGTGATGTGATAGTCAGGGGGATGATGAGACAGTAGTACTGTGATGTGATAGTCAAGGGGATGATGAGACAGTAGTACTGCTATGTGACAGGTATCCTCACGGGGATGATGATACAGTAGTACTGCCATGTGATAGGCATCCTCAGGGGAAGATGAGACAGTAGAACTGCCATGTGATAGTCAGGGGGATGATGAGACGGTAGTACTGTGATGTGATAGTTAGGAGGATGATGAGACAGTAGTACTGTGATGTGATAGTCAGGGGGATGATGAGACAGTAGTACTGTGATGTGATAGGGGGATGATGAGACAGTAGTACTGTGATGTGATAGTCAGGGGGATGATGAGACAGTAGTACTGTGATGTGATAATCAGGGGGATGATGAGACAGTAGTACTGTGATGTGATAGAGGGATGATGAGACAGTAGTACTGTGATGTGATAGTCAGGGGGATGATGAGACAGTAGTACTGTGATGTGATAGTCAGGGTGATGATGAGACAGTAGTACTGTGATGTGATAGTCAGGGGGATGATGAGATAGTAGTACTGTGATGTGATAGTCAGGGGGATGATGAGACAGTAGTACTGTGATGTGATAGGGGATGATGAGACAGTAGTACTGTGATGTGATAGTCAGGGGGAAGATGAGAAAGTAGTACTGTGATGTGATAGTCAGGGGGATGATGAGACAGTAGTACTGTGATGTGATAGTCAGGGTGATGGTGAGACAGTAGTACTGTGATGTGATTGTCAGGGGGATGATGAGACAGTAGTACTGTGATGTGATAGGGGATGATGAGACAGTAGTACTGTGATGTGATAGTCAGGGGGATGATGAGACAGTAGTACTGTGATGTGATAGGGGATGATGAGACAGTAGTACTGTGATGTGATAGGGGATGATGAGACTGTAGTACTGTGATGTGATAGTCAGGGGGATGATGAGACAGTAGTACTGTGATGTAATAGTAAGGGGGATGATGAGATAGTAGTGCTGTGATGTGATAGGGGGATGAGGAGACAGTAGTAATGTGATGTGATAGAGGGATGATGAGACAGTAGTACTGTGATGTGATTGTCAGGGGGATGATGAGACAGTAGTACTGTGATGTGATTGTCAGGGGGATGATGAGACAGTAGTACTGTGATGTGATAGGGGGATGATGAGACAGTAGTACTGTGATGTGATTGTCAGGGGGATGATGAGACAGTAGTTCTGTGATGTGATTGTCAGGGGGATGATGAGACAGTAGTACTGTGATGTGATTGTCAGGGGGATGATGAGACAGTAGTACTGTGATGTGATAGGGGATGATGAGACTGTAGTACTGTGATGTGATAGTCAGGGGGATGATGAGACAGTAGTACTGTGATGTAATAGTAAGGGGGATGATGAGATAGTAGTGCTGTGATGTGATAGGGGGATGAGGAGACAGTAGTAATGTGATGTGATAGAGGGATGATGAGACAGTAGTACTGTGATGTGATTGTCAGGGGGATGATGAGACAGTAGTACTGTGATGTGATTGTCAGGGGGATGATGAGACAGTAGTACTGTGATGTGATAGGGGGATGATGAGACAGTAGTACTGTGATGTGATTGTCAGGGGGATGATGAGACAGTAGTTCTGTGATGTGATTGTCAGGGGGATGATGAGACAGTAGTACTGTGATGTGATTGTCAGGGGGATGATGAGACAGTAGTACTGTGATGTGATAGTCAGGGGGATGATGAGACAGTAGTACTGCCATGTGACAGGAATCCTCACGGGGATGATGATACAGTAGTACTGCCATGTGACAGGTATCCTCAGGGGGATGATGAGATAGTAGTACTCCCATGTGATAGGCATCCTCAGGAGGATGATGAGACAGTAGTACTGTGATGTGATAGTCAGGGGGATGATGAGATAGTAGTACTGTGATGTGATAGGGGATGATGAGACAGTAGTACTGTGATGTGATAGTGAGGGGGATGATGAGACAGTAGTAATGTGATGTGATAGGGGATGATGAAACAGTAGTACTGTGATGTGATAGTCAGGGGGATGATGAGACAGTAGTAATGTGATGTGATAGTCAGGGGGATGATGAGACAGTAGTACTGTGAAGTGATAGTCAGGGGGATGATGAGACAGTAGTAATGTGATGTGATAGTCAGGGGGATGATGAGACAGTAGTACTGTGATGTGATAGGGGATGATGAGACAGTAGTACTGTGATGTGATAGTGAGGGGGATGATGAGACAGTAGTAATGTGATGTGATAGGGGATAATGAAACAGTAGTACTGTGATGTGATAGTCAGGGGGATGATGAGACAGTAGTAGTGTGATGTGATAGGGGATGATGAGACTGTAGTACTGTGATGTGATAGTCAGGGGGATGATGAGACAGTAGTACTGTGATGTGATAGTAAGGGGGATGATGAGATAGTAGTGCTGTGATGTGATAGGGGGATGATGAGACAGTAGTACTGTGATGTGATAGAGGGATGATGAGACGGTAGTACTGTGATGTGATAGTGAGGGGGATGATGAGACAGTAGTAATGTGATGTGATAGGGGATGATGAAACAGTAGTACTGTGATGTGATAGTCAGGGGGATGATGAGACAGTAGTACTGTGATGTGATAGGGGATGATGAGACTGTAGTACTGTGATGTGATAGTCAGGGGGATGATGAGACAGTAGTACTGTGATGTAATAGTAAGGGGGATGATGAGATAGTAGTGCTGTGATGTGATAGGGGGATGAGGAGACAGTAGTAATGTTATGTGATAGAGGGATGATGAGACAGTAGTACTGTGATGTGATTGTCAGGGGGATGATGAGACAGTAGTACTGTGATGTGATTGTCAGGGGGATGATGAGACAGTAGTACTGTGATGTGATAGGGGGATGATGAGACAGTAGTACTGTGATGTGATTGTCAGGGGGATGATGAGACAGTAGTTCTGTGATGTGATTGTCAGGGGGATGATGAGACAGTAGTACTGTGATGTGATTGTCAGGGGGATGATGAGACAGTAGTACTGTGATGTGATAGTCAGGGGGATGATGAGACAGTAGTACTGCCATGTGACAGGAATCCTCACAGGGATGATGATACAGTAGTACTGCCATGTGACAGGTATCCTCAGGGGGATGATGAGATAGTAGTACTCCCATGTGATAGGCATCCTCAGGAGGATGATGAGACAGTAGTACTGTGATGTGATAGTCAGGGGGATGATGAGATAGTAGTACTGTGATGTGATAGGGGATGATGAGACAGTAGTACTGTGATGTGATAGTGAGGGGGATGATGAGACAGTAGTAATGTGATGTGATAGGGGATGATGAAACAGTAGTACTGTGATGTGATAGTCAGGGGGATGATGAGACAGTAGTAATGTGATGTGATAGTCAGGGGGATGATGAGACAGTAGTACTGTGAAGTGATAGTCAGGGGGATGATGAGACAGTAGTAATGTGATGTGATAGTCAGGGGGATGATGAGACAGTAGTACTGTGATGTGATAGGGGATGATGAGACAGTAGTACTGTGATGTGATAGTGAGGGGGATGATGAGACAGTAGTAATGTGATGTGATAGGGGATAATGAAACAGTAGTACTGTGATGTGATAGTCAGGGGGATGATGAGACAGTAGTAGTGTGATGTGATAGGGGATGATGAGACTGTAGTACTGTGATGTGATAGTCAGGGGGATGATGAGACAGTAGTACTGTGATGTGATAGTAAGGGGGATGATGAGATAGTAGTGCTGTGATGTGATAGGGGGATGATGAGACAGTAGTAATGTGATGTGATAGAGGGATGATGAGACAGTAGTACTGTGATGTGATAGGGGGATGATGAGACAGTAGTACTGTGATGTGATTGTCAGGGGGATGATGAGACAGTAGTACTGTGATGTGATTGTCAGGGGGATGATGAGACAGTAGTACTGTGATGTGATTGTCAGGGGGATGATGAGACAGTAGTACTGTGATGTGATAGTCAAGGGGATGATGAGACAGTACTGCCATGTGAGAGGTATCCTCAGGGGGATGATGAGATAGTAGTACTCCCATGTGATAGGCATCCTCAGGGGGATGATGATACAGTAGTACTGCCATGTGACAGGTATCCTCACGGGGATGATGATACAGTAGTACTGCCAAGTGACAGGTATCCTCAAGGGGATGATGAGATAGTAGTACTCCCATGTCATAGGCATCCTCAGGGGGATGATGAGACAGTAGTACTGTGATGTGATAGTCAGGGGGATGATGAGATAGTAGTGCTGTGATGTGATAGAGGGATGAGGAGACAGTAGTAATGTGATGTGATAGAGGGATGATGAGACAGTAGTACTGTGATGTGATAGGGGGATGATGAGACAGTAGTACTGTGATGTGATTGTCAGGGGGATGATGAGACAGTAGTACTGTGATGTGATTGTCAGGGGGATGATGAGACAGTAGTACTGTGATGTGATTGTCAGGGGGATGATGAGACAGTAGTACTGTGATGTGATAGTCAAGGGGATGATGAGACAGTAGTACTGCCATGTGACTGGTATCCTCAGGGGGATGAAAAGATAGTAGTACTCCCATGTGATAGGCATCCTCAGGGGGATGATGAGACAGTAGTACTGTGATGTGATAGTCAGGGGGATGATGAGACAGTAGTACTGTGATGTGATAGTCAAGGGGATGATGAGACAGTAGTACTGCTATGTGACAGGTATCCTCACGGGGATGATGATACAGTAGTACTGCCATGTGATAGGCATCCTCAGGGGAAGATGAGACAGTAGAACTGCCATGTGATAGTCAGGGGGATGATGAGACGGTAGTACTGTGATGTGATAGTTAGGAGGATGATGAGACAGTAGTACTGTGATGTGATAGTCAGGGGGATGATGAGACAGTAGTACTGTGATGTGATAGGGGGATGATGAGACAGTAGTACTGTGATGTGATAGTCAGGGGGATGATGAGACAGTAGTACTGTGATGTGATAATCAGGGGGATGATGAGACAGTAGTACTGTGATGTGATAGAGGGATGATGAGACAGTAGTACTGTGATGTGATAGTCAGGGGGATGATGAGACAGTAGTACTGTGATGTGATAGTCAGGGTGATGATGAGACAGTAGTACTGTGATGTGATAGTCAGGGGGATGATGAGATAGTAGTACTGTGATGTGATAGTCAGGGGGATGATGAGACAGTAGTACTGTGATGTGATAGGGGATGATGAGACAGTAGTACTGTGATGTGATAGTCAGGGGGAAGATGAGAAAGTAGTACTGTGATGTGATAGTCAGGGGGATGATGAGACAGTAGTACTGTGATGTGATAGTCAGGGTGATGGTGAGACAGTAGTACTGTGATGTGATTGTCAGGGGGATGATGAGACAGTAGTACTGTGATGTGATAGGGGATGATGAGACAGTAGTACTGTGATGTGATAGAGTGATGATGAGACAGTAGTACTGTGATGTGATAGGGGATGATGAGACAGTAGTACTGTGATGTGATAGAGGGATGATGATACGGTAGTACTGTGATGTGATAGAGAGGGGGATGATGAGACAGTAGTAATGTGATGTGATAGGGGATGATGAAACAGTAGTACTGTGATGTGATAGTCAGGGGGATGATGAGACAGTAGTACTGTGATGTGATAGTCAGGGGGATGATGAGACAGTAGTACTGTGATGTAATAGTAAGGGGGATGATGAGATAGTAGTGCTGTGAAGTGATAGGGGGATGAGGAGACAGTAGTAATGTGATGTGATAGAGGGAATGTGAGACAGTAGTACTGTGATGTGATTGTCAGGGGGATGATGAGACAGTAGTACTGTGATGTGATTGTCAGGGGGATGATGAGACAGTAGTACTGTGATGTGATAGGGGGATGATGAGACAGTAGTACAGTGATGTGATTGTCAGGGGGATGATGAGACAGTAGTTCTGTGTTGTGATTGTCAGGGGGATGATGAGACAGTAGTACTGTGATGTGATTGTCAGGGGGATGATGAGACAGTAGTACTGTAATGTGATAGTCAGGGGGATGATGAGACAGTAGTACTGTCATGTGACAGGTATCCTCACGGGGATGATGATACAGTAGTACTGCCATGTGACAGGTATCCTCAGGGGGATGATGAGATAGTAGTACTCCCATGTGATAGGCATCCTCAGGGGGATGATGAGACAGTAGTACTGTGATGTGATAGTTAGGAGGATGATGAGACAGTAATACTGTGATGTGATAGTCAGGGGGATGATGAGACAGTAGTACTGTGATGTGATAGGGGGATGATGAGACAGTAGTACTGTGATGTGATAGTCAGGGGGATGATGAGACAGTAGTACTGTGATGTGATAGGGGGATGATGAGACAGTAGTACTGTGATGTGATTGTCAGGGGGATGATGAGACAGTAGTACTGTGATGTGATTGTAAGGGGGATGATGAGACAGTAGTACTGTGATGTGATTGTCAGGGGGATGATGAGACAGTAGTACTGTGATGTGATAGTCAAGGGGATGATGAGACAGTAGTACTGCCATGTGACTGGTATCCTCAGGGGGATGATGAGACAGTAGTACTGTGATGTGATTGTCAGGGGGATGATGAGACAGTAGTACTGCGATGTGATTGTCAGGGGGATGATGAGACAGTAGTACTGTGATGTGATAGTCAGGGGGATGATGAGATAGTAGTACTGTGATGTGATAGTCAGGGGGATGATGAGACAGTAGTACTGTGATGTGATAGGGGATGATGAGACAGTAGTACTGTGATGTGATAGTCAGGGGGATGATGAGACAGTAGTTCTGTGATGTGATAGTCAGGGGGATGATGAGACAGTAGTACTGTGATGTGATAGTCAGGGGGATGGTGAGACAGTAGTACTGTGATGTGATAGTCAGGGGGATGATGAGACAGTAGTACTGTGATGTGATAGGGGATGATGAGACAGTAGTACTGTGATGTGATAGGGGATGATGAGACAGTAGTACTGTGATGTGATAGAGGGATGATGAGACGGTAGTACTGTGATGTGATAGTGAGGGGGATGATGAGACAGTAGTAATGTGATGTGATAGGGGATGATGAAACAGTAGTACTGTGATGTGATAGTCAGGGGGATGATGAGACAGTAGTACTGTGATGTGATAGGGGATGATGAGACTGTAGTACTGTGATGTGATAGTCAGGGGGATGATGAGACAGTAGTACTGTGATGTAATAGTAAGGGGGATGATGAGATAGTAGTGCTGTGATGTGATAGGGGGATGAGGAGACAGTAGTAATGTGATGTGATAGAGGGATGATGAGACAGTAGTACTGTGATGTGATTGTCAGGGGGATGATGAGACAGTAGTACTGTGATGTGATTGTCAGGGGGATGATGAGACAGTAGTACTGTGATGTGATAGGGGGATGATGAGACAGTAGTACTGTGATGTGATTGTCAGGGGGATGATGAGACAGTAGTTCTGTGATGTGATTGTCAGGGGGATGATGAGACAGTAGTACTGTGATGTGATTGTCAGGGGGATGATGAGACAGTAGTACTGTGATGTGATAGTCAGGGGGATGATGAGACAGTAGTACTGCCATGTGACAGGAATCCTCACGGGGATGATGATACAGTAGTACTGCCATGTGACAGGTATCCTCAGGGGGATGATGAGATAGTAGTACTCCCATGTGATAGGCATCCTCAGGAGGATGATGAGACAGTAGTACTGTGATGTGATAGTCAGGGGGATGATGAGATAGTAGTACTGTGATGTGATAGGGGATGATGAGACAGTAGTACTGTGATGTGATAGTGAGGGGGATGATGAGACAGTAGTAATGTGATGTGATAGGGGATGATGAAACAGTAGTACTGTGATGTGATAGTCAGGGGGATGATGAGACAGTAGTAATGTGATGTGATAGTCAGGGGGATGATGAGACAGTAGTAATGTGATGTGATAGTCAGGGGGATGATGAGACAGTAGTACTGTGATGTGATAGTCAGGGGGATGATGAGACAGTAGTACTGTGATGTGATAGTCAGGGGGATGATGAGACAGTAGTACTGTGATGTGATAATCAGGGGATGATGAGACAGTTGTACTGTGATGTGATAATCAGGGGGATGATGAGACAGTAGTAATGTGATGTGATAGTCAGGGGGATGATGAGACAGTAGTACTGTGATTTGATAGGGGATGATGAGACAGTAGTACTGTGATGTGATAGTGAGGGGGATGATGAGACAGTAGTTATGTGATGTGATAGGGGATGATGAAACAGTAGTACTGTGATGTGATAGTCAGGGGGATGATGAGACAGTAGTACTGTGATGTGATAGGGGATGATGAGACAGTAGTACTGTGATTTGATAGGGGATGATGAGACAGTAGTACTGTGATGTGATAGTGAGGGGGATGATGAGACAGTAGTAATGTGATGTGATAGGGGATGATAAACCAGAAGTACTGTGATGTGATAGTCAGGGGGATGATGAGACAGTAGTACTGTGATGTGATAGGGGATGATGAGACTGTAGTACTGTGATGTGATAGTCAGGGGGATGATGAGACAGTAGTACTGTGATGTGATAGTAAGGGGGATGATGAGATAGTAGTGCTGTGATGTGATAGGGGGATGAGGAGACAGTAGTAATGTGATGTGATAGAGGGATGGTGAGACAGTAGTACTGTTATGTGATAGGGGGATGATGAGACAGTAGTACTGTGATGTGATTGTCAGGGGGATGATGAGACAGTAGTACTGTGATGTGATTGTCAGGGGGATGATGAGACAATAGTACTGTGATGTGATTGTCAGGGGGATGATGAGACAGTAGTACTGTGATGTGATAATCAGGGGGATGATGAGACAGTAGTACTGTGATGTGATAGTCAGGGGGATGATGAGACAGTAGTACTGCCATGTGACAGGTATCCTCACGGGCATGATGATACAATAGCACTGCCATATGACAGGTATCCTCAGGGGGATGATGAGACAGTAGTACTGCCATGTGATAGGCTTCCTCAGGGGGATGATGAGACAGTAGTACTGCCATGTGATAGTCAGGGGGATGATGAGACGGTAGTACTGTGATGTGATAGTCAGGAGGAAGATGAGACAGTAGTACTGTGATGTGATAGTCAGGGGGATGATGAGACAGTAGTAATGTGATGTGATAGAGGGATGATGAGACAGTAGTACTGTGATGTGATAGTCAGGGGGATGATGAGACAGTAGTACTGTGATGTGATAGTCAGGGGGATGATGAGACAGTAGTACTGTGATGTGATAGTCAGGGGGATGATGAGACAGTAGTACTGTGATGTGATAATCAGGGGATGATGAGACAGTTGTACTGTGATGTGATAATCAGGGGGATGATGAGACAGTAGTAATGTGATGTGATAGTCAGGGGGATGATGAGACAGTAGTACTGTGATGTGATTGTCAGGGGGATGATGAGACAGTAGTACTGTGATGTGATTGTCAGGGGGATGATGAGACAATAGTACTGTGATGTGATTGTCAGGGGGATGATGAGACAGTAGTACTGTGATGTGATAATCAGGGGGATGATGAGACAGTAGTACTGTGATGTGATAGTCAGGGGGATGATGAGACAGTAGTACTGCCATGTGACAGGTATCCTCACGGGCATGATGATACAATAGCACTGCCATATGACAGGTATCCTCAGGGGGATGATGAGACAGTAGTACTGCCATGTGATAGGCTTCCTCAGGGGGATGATGAGACAGTAGTACTGCCATGTGATAGTCAGGGGGATGATGAGACGGTAGTACTGTGATGTGATAGTCAGGAGGAAGATGAGACAGTAGTACTGTGATGTGATAGTCAGGGGGATGATGAGACAGTAGTAATGTGATGTGATAGAGGGATGATGAGACAGTAGTACTGTGATGTGATAGTCAGGGGGATGATGAGACAGTAGTACTGTGATGTGATAGTCAGGGGGATGATGAGACAGTAGTACTGTGATGTGATAGTCAGGGGGATGATGAGACAGTAGTACTGTGATGTGATAATCAGGGGATGATGAGACAGTTGTACTGTGATGTGATAATCAGGGGGATGATGAGACAGTAGTAATGTGATGTGATAGTCAGGGGGATGATGAGACAGTAGTACTGTGATTTGATAGGGGATGATGAGACAGTAGTACTGTGATGTGATAGTGAGGGGGATGATGAGACAGTAGTTATGTGATGTGATAGGGGATGATGAAACAGTAGTACTGTGATGTGATAGTCAGGGGGATGATGAGACAGTAGTACTGTGATGTGATAGGGGATGATGAGACAGTAGTACTGTGATTTGATAGGGGATGATGAGACAGTAGTACTGTGATGTGATAGTGAGGGGGATGATGAGACAGTAGTAATGTGATGTGATAGGGGATGATGAAACAGAAGTACTGTGATGTGATAGTCAGGGGGATGATGAGACAGTAGTACTGTGATGTGATAGGGGATGATGAGACTGTAGTACTGTGATGTGATAGTCAGGGGGATGATGAGACAGTAGTACTGTGTTGTGATAGTAAGGGGGATGATGAGATAGTAGTGCTGTGATGTGATAGGGGGATGAGCAGACAGTAGTAATGTGATGTGATAGAGGGATGATGAGACAGTAGTACTGTGATGTGATAGGGGGATGATGAGACAGTAGTACTGTGATGTGATTGTCAGGGGGATGATGAGACAGTAGTACTGTGATGTGATTGTCAGGGGGATGATGAGACAGTAGTACTGTGATGTGATTGTCAGGGGGATGATGAGACAGTAGTACTGTGATGTGATAGTCAAGGGGATGATGAGACAGTAGTACTGCCATGTGACTGGTATCCTCAGGGGGATGATGAGATAGTAGTACTCCCATGTGATAGGCATCCTCAGGGGGATGATGAGACAGTAGTACTGTAATGTGATAGTCAGGGGGATGATGAGACAGTAGTACTGTGATGTGATAGTCAAGGGGATGATGAGACAGTAGTACTGCCATGTGACAGGTATCCTCACGGGGATTATGATACAGTAGTACTGCCATGTGATAGGCATCCTCAGGGGGAAGATGAGACAGTAGAACTGCAATGTGATAGTCAGGGGGATGATGAGACAGTAGTACTGTGATGTGATAGTTAGGAGGATGATGAGACAGTAATACTGTGATGTGATAGTCAGGGGGATGATGAGACAGTAGTACTGTGATGTGATAGGGGGATGATGAGACAGTAGTACTGTGATGTGATAGTCAGGGGGATGATGAGACAGTAGTACTGTGATGTGATAGGGGGATGATGAGACAGTAGTACTGTGATGTGATTGTCAGGGGGATGATGAGACAGTAGTACTGTGATGTGATTGTAAGGGGGATGATGAGACAGTAGTACTGTGATGTGATTGTCAGGGGGATGATGAGACAGTAGTACTGTGATTTGATAGTCAAGGGGATGATGAGACAGTAGTACTGCCATGTGACTGGTATCCTCAGGGGGATGATGAGACAGTAGTACTGTGATGTGATTGTCAGGGGGATGATGAGACAGTAGTACTGTGATGTGATTGTCAGGGGGATGATGAGACAGTAGTACTGTGATGTGATAGTCAGGGGGATGATGAGATAGTAGTACTGTGATGTGATAGTCAGGGGGATGATGAGACAGTAGTACTGTGATGTGATAGGGGATGATGAGACAGTAGTACTGTGATGTGATAGTCAGGGGGATGATGAGACAGTAGTTCTGTGATGTGATAGTCAGGGGGATGATGAGACAGTAGTACTGTGATGTGATAGTCAGGGGGATGATGAGACAGTAGTACTGTGATGTGATAGTCAGGGGGATGATGAGACAGTAGTAATGTGATGTGATAGTCAGGGGGATGATGAGACAGTAGTACTGTGATGTGATAGGGGATGATGAGACTGTAGTACTGTGATGTGATAGTCAGGGGGATGATGAGACAGTAGTACTGTGATGTGATAGTAAGGGGGATGATGAGATAGTAGTGCTGTGATGTGATAGGGGGATGAGGAGACAGTAGTAATGTGATGTGATAGAGGGATGATGAGACAGTAGTACTGTGATGTGATAGGGGGATGATGAGACAGTAGTACTGTGATGTGATTGTCAGGGGGATGATGAGACAGTAGTACTGTGATGTGATTGTCAGGGGGATGATGAGACAGTAGTACTGTGATGTGATTGTCAGGGGGATGATGAGACAGTAGTACTGTGATGTGATAGTCAAGGGGATGATGAGACAGTAGTACTGCCATGTGAGAGGTATCCTCAGGGGGATGATGAGATAGTAGTACTCCCATATGATAGGCATCCTCAGGGGGATGATGAGACAGTAGTACTGTGATGTGATAGTCAGGGGGATGATGAGACAGTAGTACTCCCATGTGATAGTCAGGGGGATGATGAGACAGTAGTACTGCCATGTGACAGGTATCCTCACGGGGATGATGATACAGTAGTACTGCCATGTGACAGGTATCCTCAGGGGGATGATGAGATAGTAGTACTCCCATGTGATAGGCATCCTCAGGGGGATGATGAGACAGTAGTACTGTGATGTGATAGTCAGGGGGATGATGAGACAGTAGTACTGTGATGTGATAGTCAAGGGGATGATGAGACAGTAGTACTGCCATGTGACAGGTATCCTCACGGGGATGATGATACAGTAGTACTGCCATGTGATAGGCATCCTCAGGGGGAAGATGAGACAGTAGAACTGCCATGTGATAGTCAGGGGGATGATGAGAAAGTAGTACTGCCATGTGACAGGTATCCTCAGGGGGATGATGACACAGTAGTACTGCCATGTGATAGGCATCCTCAGAGGGATGATGAGACAGTAGTACTGCCATGTGATAGTCAGGGGGATGATGAGACGGTAGTACTGTGATGTGATAGTCAGGAGGAAGATGAGACAGTAGTACTGTGATGTGATAGTCAGGGGAATGATGAGACAGTAGCACTGCCATATGACAGGTATCCTCAGGGGGATGATGAGACAGTAGTACTGCCATGTGATAGGCATCCTCAGGGGGATAATGAGACAGTAGTACTGCCATGTGATAGTCAGGGGGATGATGAGACGGTAGCACTGTGATGTGATAGTCAGGAGGAAGATGAGACAGTATTACTGTGATGTGATAGTCAGGGGGATGATGAGACAGTAGTAATGTGATGTGATAGAGGGATGATGAGACAGTAGTACTGTGATGTGATAGTCAGGAGGATGATGAGACGGTAGTACTGTGATGTGATAGTCAGGAGGAAGATGAGACAGTAGTACTGTGATGTGATAGTCAGGGGGATGATGAGACAGTAGTACTGTGATGTGATAGTCAGGGGGATGATGAGACAGTAGTACTGTGATGTGATAGTCAGGGGGATGATGAGACAGTAGTACTGTGATGTGATAATCAGGGGGATGATGAGACAGTAGTACTGTGATGTGATAGTGAGGGGGATGATGAGACAGTAGTAATGTGATGTGATAGAGGGATGATAAGACAGTTGTACTGTGATGTGATAGTCCGGGGGATGATGAGACAGAAGTACTGTGATGTGATTGTCAGGGGGATGATGAGACAGTAGTACTGTGATGTGATAGAGGGATGATGAGACAGTAGTACTGTGATGTGATAGGGGATGATGAGACGGTAGTACTGTGATGTGATAGTGAGGGGGATGATGAGACAGTAGTACTGTGATGTGATTGTCAGGGGGATGATGAGACAGTAGTACTGTGATGTGATTGTCAGGGGGATGATGAGACAGTAGTACTGTGATGTGATAGTCAAGGGGATGATGAGACAGTACTGCCATGTGAGAGGTATCATCAGGGGGATGATGAGATAGTAGTACTCCCATGTGATAGGCATCCTCAGGGGGATGATGAGACAGTAGTACTGCCATGTGACAGGTATCCTCACGGGGATGATGATACAGTAGTACTGCCTTGTGACAGGTATCCTCAGGGGGATGATGAGATAGTAGTACTCCCATGTGATAGGCATCCTCAGGGGGATGATGAAACAGTAGTACTGTGATGTGATAGTCAGGGGGATGATGAGATAGTAGTACAGCCCTGTGATAGGCATCCTCAGGGAGATGATGAGACTGTAGTACTGTGATGTGATAGTCAGGGGGATGATGAGACAGTAGTACTGTATGTGATAGTCAGGGGGATGATGAGACAGTAGTACTGCCATGTGACAGGTATCTTCACGGGCATGATGATACAATAGCACTGCCATATGACAGGTATCCTCAGGGGGATGATGAGACAGTAGTACTGCCATGTGATAGGCTTCCTCAGGGGGATGATGAGACAGTAGTACTGCCATGTGATAGTCAGGGGGATGATGAGACGGTAGTACTGTGATGTGATAGTCAGGAGGAAGATGAGACAGTAGTACTGTGATGTGATAGTCAGGGGGATGATGAGACAGTAGTAATGTGATGTGATAGAGGGATGATGAGACAGTAGTACTGTGATGTGATAGTCAGGGGGATGATGAGACAGTAGTACTGTGATGTGATAGTCAGGGGGATGATGAGACAGTAGTACTGTGATGTGATAGTCAGGGGGATGATGAGACAGTAGTACTGTGATGTGATAATCAGGGGATGATGAGACAGTTGTACTGTGATGTGATAATCAGGGGGATGATGAGACAGTACTAATGTGATGTGATAGTCAGGGGGATGATGAGACAGTAGTACTGTGATTTGATAGGGGATGATGAGACAGTAGTACTGTGATGTGATAGTGAGGGGGATGATGAGACAGTAGTTATGTGATGTGATAGGGGATGATGAAACAGTAGTACTGTGATGTGATAGTTAGGGGGAAGATGAGACAGTAGTACTGTGATGTGATAGGGGATGATGAGACAGTAGTACTGTGATTTGATAGGGGATGATGAGACAGTAGTACTGTGATGTGATAGTGAGGGGGATGATGAGACAGTAGTAATGTGATGTGATAGGGGATGATGAAACAGAAGTACTGTGATGTTATAGTCAGGGGGATGATGAGACAGTAGTACTGTGATGTGATAGGGGATGATGAGAATGTAGTACTGTGATGTGATAGTCAGGGGGATGATGAGACAGTAGTACTGTGATGTGATAGTAAGGGGGATGATGAGATAGTAGTGCTGTGATGTGATAGGGGGATGAGGAGACAGTAGTAATGTGATGTGATAGAGGGATGGTGAGACAGTAGTACTGTTATGTGATAGGGGGATGATGAGACAGTAGTACTGTGATGTGATTGTCAGGGGGATGATGAGACAGTAGTACTGTGATGTGATTGTCAGGGGGATGATGAGACAATAGTACTGTGATGTGATTGTCAGGGGGATGATGAGACAGTAGTACTGTGATGTGATAATCAGGGGGATGATGAGACAGTAGTACTGTGATGTGATAGTCAGGGGGATGATGAGACAGTAGTACTGCCATGTGACAGGTATCCTCACGGGCATGATGATACAATAGCACTGCCATATGACAGGTATCCTCAGGGGGATGATGAGACAGTAGTACTGCCATGTGATAGGCTTCCTCAGGGGGATGATGAGACAGTAGTACTGCCATGTGATAGTCAGGGGGATGATGAGACGGTAGTACTGTGATGTGATAGTCAGGAGGAAGATGAGACAGTAGTACTGTGATGTGATAGTCAGGGGGATGATGAGACAGTAGTAATGTGATGTGATAGAGGGATGATGAGACAGTAGTACTGTGATGTGATAGTCAGGGGGATGATGAGACAGTAGTACTGTGATGTGATAGTCAGGGGGATGATGAGACAGTAGTACTGTGATGTGATAGTCAGGGGGATGATGAGACAGTAGTACTGTGATGTGATAATCAGGGGATGATGAGACAGTTGTACTGTGATGTGATAATCAGGGGGATGATGAGACAGTAGTAATGTGATGTGATAGTCAGGGGGATGATGAGACAGTAGTACTGTGATTTGATAGGGGATGATGAGACAGTAGTACTGTGATGTGATAGTGAGGGGGATGATGAGACAGTAGTTATGTGATGTGATAGGGGATGATGAAACAGTAGTACTGTGATGTGATAGTCAGGGGGATGATGAGACAGTAGTACTGTGATGTGATAGGGGATGATGAGACAGTAGTACTGTGATTTGATAGGGGATGATGAGACAGTAGTACTGTGATGTGATAGTGAGGGGGATGATGAGACAGTAGTAATGTGATGTGATAGGGGATGATGAAACAGAAGTACTGTGATGTGATAGTCAGGGGGATGATGAGACAGTAGTACTGTGATGTGATAGGGGATGATGAGACTGTAGTACTGTGATGTGATAGTCAGGGGGATGATGAGACAGTAGTACTGTGTTGTGATAGTAAGGGGGATGATGAGATAGTAGTGCTGTGATGTGATAGGGGGATGAGCAGACAGTAGTAATGTGATGTGATAGAGGGATGATGAGACAGTAGTACTGTGATGTGATAGGGGGATGATGAGACAGTAGTACTGTGATGTGATTGTCAGGGGGATGATGAGACAGTAGTACTGTGATGTGATTGTCAGGGGGATGATGAGACAGTAGTACTGTGATGTGATTGTCAGGGGGATGATGAGACAGTAGTACTGTGATGTGATAGTCAAGGGGATGATGAGACAGTAGTACTGCCATGTGACTGGTATCCTCAGGGGGATGATGAGATAGTAGTACTCCCATGTGATAGGCATCCTCAGGGGGATGATGAGACAGTAGTACTGTAATGTGATAGTCAGGGGGATGATGAGACAGTAGTACTGTGATGTGATAGTCAAGGGGATGATGAGACAGTAGTACTGCCATGTGACAGGTATCCTCACGGGGATGATGATACAGTAGTACTGCCATGTGATAGGCATCCTCAGGGGGAAGATGAGACAGTAGAACTGCAATGTGATAGTCAGGGGGATGATGAGACAGTAGTACTGTGATGTGATAGTTAGGAGGATGATGAGACAGTAATACTGTGATGTGATAGTCAGGGGGATGATGAGACAGTAGTACTGTGATGTGATAGGGGGATGATGAGACAGTAGTACTGTGATGTGATAGTCAGGGGGATGATGAGACAGTAGTACTGTGATGTGATAGGGGGATGATGAGACAGTAGTACTGTGATGTGATTGTCAGGGGGATGATGAGACAGTAGTACTGTGATGTGATTGTAAGGGGGATGATGAGACAGTAGTACTGTGATGTGATTGTCAGGGGGATGATGAGACAGTAGTACTGTGATTTGATAGTCAAGGGGATGATGAGACAGTAGTACTGCCATGTGACTGGTATCCTCAGGGGGATGATGAGACAGTAGTACTGTGATGTGATTGTCAGGGGGATGATGAGACAGTAGTACTGTGATGTGATTGTCAGGGGGATGATGAGACAGTAGTACTGTGATGTGATAGTCAGGGGGATGATGAGATAGTAGTACTGTGATGTGATAGTCAGGGGGATGATGAGACAGTAGTACTGTGATGTGATAGGGGATGATGAGACAGTAGTACTGTGATGTGATAGTCAGGGGGATGATGAGACAGTAGTTCTGTGATGTGATAGTCAGGGGGATGATGAGACAGTAGTACTGTGATGTGATAGTCAGGGGGATGATGAGACAGTAGTACTGTGATGTGATAGTCAGGGGGATGATAAGACAGTAGTAATGTGATGTGATAGTCAGGGGGATGATGAGACAGTAGTACTGTGATGTGATAGGGGATGATGAGACTGTAGTACTGTGATGTGATAGTCAGGGGGATGATGAGACAGTAGTACTGTGATGTGATAGTAAGGGGGATGATGAGATAGTAGTGCTGTGATGTGATAGGGGGATGAGGAGACAGTAGTAATGTGATGTGATAGAGGGATGATGAGACAGTAGTACTGTGATGTGATAGGGGGATGATGAGACAGTAGTACTGTGATGTGATTGTCAGGGGGATGATGAGACAGTAGTACTGTGATGTGATTGTCAGGGGGATGATGAGACAGTAGTACTGTGATGTGATTGTCAGGGGGATGATGAGACAGTAGTACTGTGATGTGATAGTCAAGGGGATGATGAGACAGTAGTACTGCCATGTGAGAGGTATCCTCAGGGGGATGATGAGATAGTAGTACTCCCATGTGATAGGCATCCTCAGGGGGATGATGAGACAGTAGTACTGTGATGTGATAGTCAGGGGGATGATGAGACAGTAGTACTCCCATGTGATAGTCAGGGGGATGATGAGACAGTAGTACTGCCATGTGACAGGTATCCTCACGGGGATGATGATACAGTAGTACTGCCATGTGACAGGTATCCTCAGGGGGATGATGAGATAGTAGTACTCCCATGTGATAGGTATCCTCAGGGGGATGATGAGACAGTAGTACTGTGATGTGATAGTCAGGGGGATGATGAGACAGTAGTACTGTGATGTGATAGTCAAGGGGATGATGAGACAGTAGTACTGCCATGTGACAGGTATCCTCACGGGGATGATGATACAGTAGTACTGCCATGTGATAGGCATCCTCAGGGGGAAGATGAGACAGTAGAACTGCCATGTGATAGTCAGGGGGATGATGAGACAGTAGTACTGCCATGTGACAGGTATCCTCAGGGGGATGATGAGACAGTAGTACTGCCATGTGATAGGCATCCTCAGAGGGATGATGAGACAGTAGTACTGCCATGTGATAGTCAGGGGGATGATGAGACGGTAGTACTGTGATGTGATAGTCAGGAGGAAGATGAGACAGTAGTACTGTGATGTGATAGTCAGGGGAATGATGAGACAGTAGCACTGCCATATGACAGGTATCCTCAGGGGGATGATGAGACAGTAGTACTGCCATGTGATAGGCATCCTCAGGGGGATAATGAGACAGTAGTACTGCCATGTGATAGTCAGGGGGATGATGAGACGGTAGCACTGTGATGTGATAGTCAGGAGGAAGATGAGACAGTAGTACTGTGATGTGATAGTCAGGGGGATGATGAGACAGTAGTAATGTGATGTGATAGAGGGATGATGAGACAGTAGTACTGTGATGTGATAGTCAGGGGGATGATGAGACAGTAGTACTGTGATGTGATAGGGGATGATGAAACAGTAGTACTGTGATGTGATAGTCAGGAGGATGATGAGACGGTAGTACTGTGATGTGATAGTCAGGAGGAAGATGAGACAGTAGTACTGTGATTTGATAGTCAGGGGGATGATGAGACAGTAGTACTGTGATGTGATAGTCAGGGGGATGATGAGACAGTAGTACTGTGATGTGATAGTCAGGGGGATGATGAGACAGTAGTACTGTGATGTGATAATCAGGGGGATGATGAGACAGTAGTACTGTGATGTGATAGTGAGGGGGATGATGAGACAGTAGTAATGTGATGTGATAGAGGGATGATGAGACAGTTGTACTGTGATGTGATAGTCCGGGGGATGATGAGACAGAAGTATTGTGATGTGATTGTCAGGGGGATGATGAGACAGTAGTACTGTGATGTGATAGAGGGATGATGAGACAGTAGTACTGTGATGTGATAGGGGATGATGAGACGGTAGTACTGTGATGTGATAGTGAGGGGGATGATGAGACAGTAGTACTGTGATGTGATTGTCAGGGGGATGATGAGACAGTAGTACTGTGATGTGATTGTCAGGGGGATGATGAGACAGTAGTACTGTGATGTGATAGTCAAGGGGATGATGAGACAGTACTGCCATGTGAGAGGTATCCTCAGGGGGATGATGAGATAGTAGTACTCCCATGTGATAGGCATCCTCAGGGGGATGATGAGACAGTAGTACTGCCATGTGACAGGTATCCTCACGGGGATGATGATACAGTAGTACTGCCTTGTGACAGGTATCCTCAGGGGGATGATGAGATAGTAGTACTCCCATGTGATAGGCATCCTCAGGGGGATGATGAGACAGTAGTACTGTGATGTGATAGTCAGTGGGATGATGAGATAGTAGTACAGCCCTGTGATAGGCATCCTCAGGGAGATGATGAGACAGTAGTACTGTGATGTGATAGTCAGGGGGATGATGAGACAGTAGTACTGTATGTGATAGTCAGGGGGATGATGAGACAGTAGTACTGCCATGTGACAGGTATCCTCACGGGCATGATGATACAATAGCACTGCCATATGACAGGTATCCTCAGGGGGATGATGAGACAGTAGTACTGCCATGTGATAGGCTTCCTCAGGGGGATGATGAGACAGTAGTACTGCCATGTGATAGTCAGGGGGATGATGAGACGGTAGTACTGTGATGTGATAGTCAGGAGGAAGATGAGACAGTAGTACTGTGATGTGATAGTCAGGGGGATGATGAGACAGTAGTAATGTGATGTGATAGAGGGATGATGAGACAGTAGTACTGTTATGTGATAGTCAGGGGGATGATGAGACAGTAGTACTGTGATGTGATAGTCAGGGGGATGATGAGACAGTAGTACTGTGATGTGATAGTCAGGGGGATGATGAGACAGTAGTACTGTGATGTGATAATCAGGGGATGATGAGACAGTTGTACTGTGATGTGATAATCAGGGGGATGATGAGACAGTAGTAATGTGATGTGATAGTCAGGGGGATGATGAGACAGTAGTACTGTGATTTGATAGGGGATGATGAGACAGTAGTACTGTGATGTGATAGTGAGGGGGATGATGAGACAGTAGTTATGTGATGTGATAGGGGATGATGAAACAGTAGTACTGTGATGTGATAGTCAGGGGGATGATGAGACAGTAGTACTGTGATGTGATAGGGGATGATGAGACAGTAGTACTGTGATTTGATAGGGGATGATGAGACAGTAGTACTGTGATGTGATAGTGAGGGGGATGATGAGACAGTAGTAATGTGATGTGATAGGGGATGATGAAACAGAAGTACTGTGATGTGATAGTCAGGGGGATGATGAGACAGTAGTACTGTGATGTGATAGGGTATGATGAGACTGTAGTACTGTGATGTGATAGTCAGGGGGATGATGAGACAGTAGTACTGTGTTGTGATAGTAAGGGGGATGATGAGATAGTAGTGCTGTGATGTGATAGGGGGATGAGCAGACAGTAGTAATGTGATGTGATAGAGGGATGATGAGACAGTAGTACTGTGATGTGATAGGGGGATGATGAGACAGTAGTACTGTGATGTGATTGTCAGGGGGATGATGAGACAGTAGTACTGTGATGTGATTGTCAGGGGGATGATGAGACAGTAGTACTGTGATGTGATTGTCAGGGGGATGATGAGACAGTAGTACTGTGATGTGATAGTCAAGGGGATGATGAGACAGTAGTACTGCCATGTGACTGGTATCCTCAGGGGGATGATGAGATAGTAGTACTCCCATGTGATAGGCATCCTCAGGGGGATGATGAGACAGTAGTACTGTAATGTGATAGTCAGGGGGATGATGAGACAGTAGTACTGTGATGTGATAGTCAAGGGGATGATGAGACATTAGTACTGCCATGTGACAGGTATCCTCACGGGGATGATGATACAGTAGTACTGCCATGTGATAGGCATCCTCAGGGGGAAGATGAGACAGTAGAACTGCAATGTGATAGTCAGGGGGATGATGAGACAGTAGTACTGTGATGTGATAGTTAGGAGGATGATGAGACAGTAATACTGTGATGTGATAGTCAGGGGGATGATGAGACAGTAGTACTGTGATGTGATAGGGGGATGATGAGACAGTAGTACTGTGATGTGATTGTCAGGGGGATGATGAGACAGTAGTACTGTGATGTGATTGTAAGGGGGATGATGAGACAGTAGTACTGTGATGTGATTGTCAGGGGGATGATGAGACAGTAGTACTGTGATGTGATAGTCAAGGGGATGATGAGACAGTAGTACTGCCATGTGACTGGTATCCTCAGGGGGATGATGAGACAGTAGTACTGTGATGTGATTGTCAGGGGGATGATGAGACAGTAGTACTGTGATGTGATTGTCAGGGGGATGATGAGACAGTAGTACTGTGATGTGATAGTCAGGGGGATGATGAGATAGTAGTACTGTGATGTGATAGTCAGGGGGATGATGAGACAGTAGTACTGTGATGTGATAGGGGATGATGAGACAGTAGTACTGTGATGTGATAGTCAGGGGGATGATGAGACAGTAGTTCTGTGATGTGATAGTCAGGGGGATGATGAGACAGTAGTACTGTGATGTGATAGTCAGGGGGATGGTGAGACAGTAGTACTGTGATGTGATAGTCAGGTGGATGATGAGACAGTAGTACTGTGATGTGATAGGGGATGATGAGACAGTAGTACTGTGATGTGATAGAGTGATGATGAGACAGTAGTACTGTGATGTGATAGGGGATGATGAGACAGCAGTACTGTGATGTGATAGAGGGATGATGAGACGATAGTACTGTGATGTGATAGTGAGGGGGATGATGAGACAGTAGTAATGTGATGTGATAGGGGATGATGAAACAGTAGTACTGTGATGTGATAGTCAGGGGGATGATGAGACAGTAGTACTGTGATGTGATAGGGGATGATGAGACTGTAGTACTGTGATGTGATAGTCAGGGGGATGATGAGACAGTAGTACTGTGATGTAATAGTAAGGGGGATGATGAGATAGTAGTGCTGTGATGTGATAGGGGGATGAGGAGACAGTAGTAATGTGATGTGATAGAGGGATGATGAGACAGTAGTACTGTGATGTGATTGTCAGGGGGATGATGAGACAGTAGTACTGTGATGTGATTGTCAGGGGGATGATGAGACAGTAGTACTGTGATGTGATAGGGGGATGATGAGACAGTAGTACTGTGATGTGATTGTCAGGGGGATGATGAGACAGTAGTTCTGTGATGTGATTGTCAGGGGGATGATGAGACAGTAGTACTGTGATGTGATTGTCAGGGGGATGATGAGACAGTAGTACTGTGATGTGATAGTCAGGGGGATGATGAGACAGTAGTACTGCCATGTGACAGGAATCCTCACGGGGATGATGATACAGTAGTACTGCCATGTGACAGGTATCCTCAGGGGGATGATGAGATAGTAGTACTCCCATGTGATAGGCATCCTCAGGGGGATGATGAGACAGTAGTACTGTGATGTGATAGTCAGGGGGATGATGAGATAGTAGTACTGTGATGTGATAGGGGATGATGAGACAGTAGTACTGTGATGTGATAGTGAGGGGGATGATGAGACAGTAGTAATGTGATGTGATAGAGGGATGATGAGACAGTAGTACTGTGATGTGATTGTCAGGGGGATGATGAGACAGTAGTACTGTGATGTGATTGTCAGGGGGATGATGAGACAGTAGTACTGTGATGTGATAGGGGGATGATGAGACAGTAGTACTGTGATGTGATTGTCAGGGGGATGATGAGACAGTAGTTCTGTGATGTGATTGTCAGGGGGATGATGAGACAGTAGTACTGTGATGTGATTGTCAGGGGGATGATGAGACAGTAGTACTGTGATGTGATAGTCAGGGGGATGATGAGACAGTAGTACTGCCATGTGACAGGAATCCTCACGGGGATGATGATACAGTAGTACTGCCATGTGACAGGTATCCTCAGGGGGATGATGAGATAGTAGTACTCCCATGTGATAGGCATCCTCAGGGGGATGATGAGACAGTAGTACTGTGATGTGATAGTCAGGGGGATGATGAGATAGTAGTACTGTGATGTGATAGGGGATGATGAGACAGTAGTACTGTGATGTGATAGTGAGGGGGATGATGAGACAGTAGTAATGTGATGTGATAGGGGATGATGAAACAGTAGTACTGTGATGTGATAGTCAGGGGGATGATGAGACAGTAGTAATGTGATGTGATAGTCAGGGGGATGATGAGACAGTAGTACTGTGAAGTGATAGTCAGGGGGATGATGAGACAGTAGTAATGTGATGTGATAGTCAGGGGGATGATGAGACAGTAGTACTGTGATGTGATAGGGGATGATGAGACAGTAGTACTGTGATGTGATAGTGAGGGGGATGATGAGACAGTAGTAATGTGATAGGGGATAATGAAACAGTAGTACTGTGATGTGATAGTCAGGGGGATGATGAGACAGTAGTACTGTGATGTAATAGGGGATGATGAGACTGTAGTACTGTGATGTGATAGTCCGGGGGATGATGAGACAGTAGTACTGTGATGTGATAGTAAGGGGGATGATGAGATAGTAGTGCTGTGATGTGATAGGGGGATGAGGAGACAGTAGTAATGTGATGTGATAGAGGGATGATGAGACAGTAGTACTGTGATGTGATTGTCAGGGGGATGATGAGACAGTAGTACTGTGATGTGATAGTCAAGGGGATGATGAGACAGTACTGCCATGTGAGAGGTATCCTCAGGGGGATGATGAGATAGTAGTACTCCCATGTGATAGGCATCCTCAGGGGGATGATGATACAGTAGTACTGCTATGTGACAGGTATCCTCACGGGGATGATGATACAGTAGTACTGCCAAGTGACAGGTATCCTCAAGGGGATGATGAGATAGTAGTACTCCCATGTCATAGGCATCCTCAGGGGGATGATGAGACAGTAGTACTGTGATGTGATAGTCAGGGGGATGATGAGATAGTAGTACTGCCATATGACAGGTATCCTCAGGGGGATGATGAGACAGTAGTACTGCCATGTGATAGGCTTCCTCAGGGGGATGATGAGACAGTAGTACTGCCATGTGATAGTCAGGGGGATGATGAGACGGTAGTACTGTGATGTAATAGTCAGCAGGAAGATGAGACAGTAGTACTGTGATGTGATAGTCAGGGGGATGATGAGACAGTAGTAATGTTATGTGATAGAGGGATGATGAGACAGTAGTACTGTGATGTGATAGTCAGGGGGATGATGAGACAGTAGTACTGTGATGTGATAGTCAGGGGGATGATGAGACAGTAGTACTGTGATGTGATAATCAGGGGATGATGAGACAGTTGTACTGTGATGTGATAATCAGGGGGATGATGAGACAGTAGTACTGTGATGTGATAGTCAGGGGGATGATGAGACAGTAGTAATGTGATGTGATAGGGGATGATGAAACAGTAGTACTGTGATGTGATAGTCAGGGGGATGATGAGACAGTAGTACTGTGATGTGATAGGGGATGATGAGACTGTAGTACTGTGATGTGATTGTGAGGGGGATGATGAGACAGTAGTAATGTGATGTGATAGGGGATGATGAAACAGTAGTACTGTGATGTGATAGTCAGGGGGATGATGAGACAGTAGTACTGTGATGTGATAGGGGATGATGAGACTGTAGTACTGTGATGTGATAGTCAGGGGGATGATGAGACAGTAGTTCTGTGATGTGATAGTAAGGGGGATGATGAGATAGTAGTGCTGTGATGTGATAGGGGGATGAGGAGACAGTAGTAATGTGATGTGATAGAGGGATGATGAGACAGTAGTACTGTGATGTGATAGGGGGATGATGAGACAGTAGTACTGTGATGTGATTGTCAGGGGGATGATGAGACAGTAGTACTGTGATGTGATTGTCAGGGGGATGATGAGACAGTAGTACTGTGATGTGATTGTCAGGGGGATGATGAGACAGTAGTACTGTGATGTGATAGTCAAGGGGATGATGAGACAGTAGTACTGCCATGTGACTGGTATCCTCAGGGGGATGATGAGATAGTAGTACTCCCATGTGATAGGCATCCTCAGGGGGATGATGAGACAGTAGAACTGCCATGTGATAGTCAGGGGGATGATGAGACAGTAGTACTGTGATGTGATAGTTAGGAGGATGATGAGACAGTAATACTGTGATGTGATAGTCAGGGGGATGATGAGACAGTAGTACTGTGATGTGATAGGGGGATGATGAGACAGTAGTACTGTGATGTGATAGTCAGGGGGATGATGAGACAGTAGTACTGTGATGTGATAGGGGGATGATGAGACAGTAGTACTGTGATGTGATTGTCAGGGGGATGATGAGACAGTAGTACTGTGATGTGATTGTAAGGGGGATGATGAGACAGTAGTACTGTGATGTGATTGTCAGGGGGATGATGAGACAGTAGTACTGTGATGTGATAATCAGGGGATGATGAGACAGATGTACTGTGATGTGATAATCAGGGGGATGATGAGACAGTAGTAATGTGATGTGATAGTCAGGGGGATGATGAGACAGTAGTACTGTGATTTGATAGGGGATGATGAGACAGTAGTACTGTGATGTGATAGTGAGGGGGATGATGAGACAGTAGTAATGTGATGTGATAGGGGATGATGAAACAGTAGTACTGTGATGTGATAGTCAGGGGGATGATGAGACAGTAGTACTGTGATGTGATAGGGGATGATGAGACTGTAGTACTGTGATGTGATTGTGAGGGGGATGATGAGACAGTAGTAATGTGATGTGATAGGGGATGATGAAACAGTAGTACTGTGATGTGATAGTCAGGGGGATGATGAGACAGTAGTACTGTGATGTGATAGGGGATGAGGAGACTGTAGTACTGTGATGTGATAGTCAGGGGGATGATGAGACAGTAGTTCTGTGATGTGATAGTAAGGGGGATGATGAGATAGTAGTGCTGTGATGTGATAGGGGGATGAGGAGACAGTAGTAATGTGATGTGATAGAGGGATGATGAGACAGTAGTACTGTGATGTGATAGGGGGATGATGAGACAGTAGTACTGTGATGTGATTGTCAGGGGGATGATGAGACAGTAGTACTGTGATGTGATTGTCAGGGGGATGATGAGACAGTAGTACTGTGATGTGATTGTCAGGGGGATGATGAGACAGTAGTACTGTGATGTGATAGTCAAGGGGATGATGAGACAGTAGTACTGCCATGTGACTGGTATCCTCAGGGGGATGATGAGATAGTAGTACTCCCATGTGATAGGCATCCTCAGGGGGATGATGAGACAGTAGAACTGCCATGTGATAGTCAGGGGGATGATGAGACAGTAGTACTGTGATGTGATAGTTAGGAGGATGATGAGACAGTAATACTGTGATGTGATAGTCAGGGGGATGATGAGACAGTAGTACTGTGATGTGATAGGGGGATGATGAGACAGTAGTACTGTGATGTGATAGTCAGGGGGATGATGAGACAGTAGTACTGTGATGTGATAGGGGGATGATGAGACAGTAGTACTGTGATGTGATTGTCAGGGGGATGATGAGACAGTAGTACTGTGATGTGATTGTAAGGGGGATGATGAGACAGTAGTACTGTGATGTGATTGTCAGGGGGATGATGAGACAGTAGTACTGTGATGTGATAGTCAAGGGGATGATGAGACAGTAGTACTGCCATGTGACTGGTATCCTCAGGGGGATGATGAGACAGTAGTACTGTGATGTGATTGTCAGGGGGATGATGAGACAGTAGTACTGCGATGTGATTGTCAGGGGGATGATGAGACAGTAGTACTGTGATGTGATAGTCAGGGGGATGATGAGATAGTAGTACTGTGATGTGATAGTCAGGGGGATGATGAGACAGTAGTACTGTGATGTGATAGGGGATGATGAGACAGTAGTACTGTGATGTGATAGTCAGGGAGATGATGAGACAGTAGTTCTGTGATGTGATAGTCAGGGGGATGATGAGACAGTAGTACTGTGATGTGATAGTCAGGGGGATGGTGAGACAGTAGTACTGTGATGTGATAGTCAGGGGGATGATGAGACAGTAGTACTGTGATGTGATAGGGGATGATGAGACAGTAGTACTGTGATGTGATAGGGGATGATGAGACAGTAGTACTGTGATGTGATAGAGGGATGATGAGACGGTAGTACTGTGATGTGATAGTGAGGGGGATGATGAGACAGTAGTAATGTGATGTGATAGGGGATGATGAAACAGTAGTACTGTGATGTGATAGTCAGGGGGATGATGAGACAGTAGTACTGTGATGTGATAGGGGATGATGAGACTGTAGTACTGTGATGTGATAGTCAGGGGGATGATGAGACAGTAGTACTGTGATGTAATAGTAAGGGGGATGATGAGATAGTAGTGCTGTGATGTGATAGGGGGATGAGGAGACAGTAGTAATGTGATGTGATAGAGGGATGATGAGACAGTAGTACTGTGATGTGATTGTCAGGGGGATGATGAGACAGTAGTACTGTGATGTGATTGTCAGGGGGATGATGAGACAGTAGTACTGTGATGTGATAGGGGGATGATGAGACAGTAGTACTGTGATGTGATTGTCAGGGGGATGATGAGACAGTAGTTCTGTGATGTGATTGTCAGGGGGATGATGAGACAGTAGTACTGTGATGTGATTGTCAGGGGGATGATGAGACAGTAGTACTGTGATGTGATAGTCAGGGGGATGATGAGACAGTAGTACTGCCATGTGACAGGAATCCTCACGGGGATGATGATACAGTAGTACTGCCATGTGACAGGTATCCTCAGGGGGATGATGAGATAGTAGTACTCCCATGTGATAGGCATCCTCAGGAGGATGATGAGACAGTAGTACTGTGATGTGATAGTCAGGGGGATGATGAGATAGTAGTACTGTGATGTGATAGGGGATGATGAGACAGTAGTACTGTGATGTGATAGTGAGGGGGATGATGAGACAGTAGTAATGTGATGTGATAGGGGATGATGAAACAGTAGTACTGTGATGTGATAGTCAGGGGGATGATGAGACAGTAGTAATGTGATGTGATAGTCAGGGGGATGATGAGACAGTAGTACTGTGAAGTGATAGTCAGGGGGATGATGAGACAGTAGTAATGTGATGTGATAGTCAGGGGGATGATGAGACAGTAGTACTGTGATGTGATAGGGGATGATGAGACAGTAGTGCTGTGATGTGATAGTGAGGGGGATGATGAGACAGTAGTAATGTGATGTGATAGGGGATAATGAAACAGTAGTACTGTGATGTGATAGTCAGGGGGATGATGAGACAGTAGTAGTGTGATGTGATAGGGGATGATGAGACTGTAGTACTGTGATGTGATAGTCAGGGGGATGATGAGACAGTAGTACTGTGATGTGATAGTAAGGCGGATGATGAGATAGTAGTGCTGTGATGTGATAGGGGGATGATGAGACAGTAGTAATGTGATGTGATAGAGGGATGATGAGACAGTAGTACTGTGATGTGATAGGGGGATGATGAGACAGTAGTACTGTGATGTGATTGTCAGGGGGATGATGAGACAGTAGTACTGTGATGTGATTGTCAGGGGGATGATGAGACAGTAGTACTGTGATGTGATTGTCAGGGGGATGATGAGACAGTAGTACTGTGATGTGATAGTCAAGGGGATGATGAGACAGTACTGCCATGTGAGAGGTATCCTCAGGGGGATGATGAGATAGTAGTACTCCCATGTGATAGGCATCCTCAGGGGGATGATGATACAGTAGTACTGCCATGTGACAGGTATCCTCACGGGGATGATGATACAGTAGTACTGCCAAGTGACAGGTATCCTCAAGGGGATGATGAGATAGTAGTACTCCCATGTCATAGGCATCCTCAGGGGGATGATGAGACAGTAGTACTGTGATGTGATAGTCAGGGGGATGATGAGATAGTAGTGCTGTGATGTGATAGAGGGATGAGGAGACAGTAGTAATGTGATGTGATAGAGGGATGATGAGACAGTAGTACTGTGATGTGATAGGGGGATGATGAGACAGTAGTACTGTGATGTGATTGTCAGGGGGATGATGAGACAGTAGTACTGTGATGTGATTGTCAGGGGGATGATGAGACAGTAGTACTGTGATGTGATTGTCAGGGGGATGATGAGACAGTAGTACTGTGATGTGATAGTCAAGGGGATGATGAGACAGTAGTACTGCCATGTGACTGGTATCCTCAGGGGGATGAAAAGATAGTAGTACTCCCATGTGATAGGCATCCTCAGGGGGATGATGAGACAGTAGTACTGTGATGTGATAGTCAGGGGGATGATGAGACAGTAGTACTGTGATGTGATAGTCAAGGGGATGATGAGACAGTAGTACTGCTATGTGACAGGTATCCTCACGGGGATGATGATACAGTAGTACTGCCATGTGATAGGCATCCTCAGGGGAAGATGAGACAGTAGAACTGCCATGTGATAGTCAGGGGGATGATGAGACGGTAGTACTGTGATGTGATAGTTAGGAGGATGATGAGACAGTAGTACTGTGATGTGATAGTCAGGGGGATGATGAGACAGTAGTACTGTGATGTGATAGGGGGATGATGAGACAGTAGTACTGTGATGTGATAGTCAGGGGGATGATGAGACAGTAGTACTGTGATGTGATAATCAGGGGGATGATGAGACAGTAGTACTGTGATGTGATAGAGGGATGATGAGACAGTAGTACTGTGATGTGATAGTCAGGGGGATGATGAGACAGTAGTACTGTGATGTGATAGTCAGGGTGATGATGAGACAGTAGTACTGTGATGTGATAGTCAGGGGGATGATGAGATAGTAGTACTGTGATGTGATAGTCAGGGGGATGATGAGACAGTAGTACTGTGATGTGATAGGGGATGATGAGACAGTAGTACTGTGATGTGATAGTCAGGGGGAAGATGAGAAAGTAGTACTGTGATGTGATAGTCAGGGGGATGATGAGACAGTAGTACTGTGATGTGATAGTCAGGGTGATGGTGAGACAGTAGTACTGTGATGTGATTGTCAGGGGGATGATGAGACAGTAGTACTGTGATGTGATAGGGGATGATGAGACAGTAGTACTGTGATGTGATAGAGTGATGATGAGACAGTAGTACTGTGATGTGATAGGGGATGATGAGACAGTAGTACTGTGATGTGATAGAGGGATGATGAGACGGTAGTACTGTGATGTGATAGAGAGGGGGATGATGAGACAGTAGTAATGTGATGTGATAGGGGATGATGAAACAGTAGTACTGTGATGTGATAGTCAGGGGGATGATGAGACAGTAGTACTGTGATGTGATAGTCAGGGGGATGATGAGACAGTAGTACTGTGATGTAATAGTAAGGGGGATGATGAGATAGTAGTGCTGTGAAGTGATAGGGGGATGAGGAGACAGTAGTAATGTGATGTGATAGAGGGAATGTGAGACAGTAGTACTGTGATGTGATTGTCAGGGGGATGATGAGACAGTAGTACTGTGATGTGATTGTCAGGGGGATGATGAGACAGTAGTACTGTGATGTGATAGGGGGATGATGAGACAGTAGTACAGTGATGTGATTGTCAGGGGGATGATGAGACAGTAGTTCTGTGTTGTGATTGTCAGGGGGATGATGAGACAGTAGTACTGTGATGTGATTGTCAGGGGGATGATGAGACAGTAGTACTGTAATGTGATAGTCAGGGGGATGATGAGACAGTAGTACTGTCATGTGACAGGTATCCTCACGGGGATGATGATACAGTAGTACTGCCATGTGACAGGTATCCTCAGGGGGATGATGAGATAGTAGTACTCCCATGTGATAGGCATCCTCAGGGGGATGATGAGACAGTAGTACTGTGATGTGATAGTTAGGAGGATGATGAGACAGTAATATTGTGATGTGATAGTCAGGGGGATGATGAGACAGTAGTACTGTGATGTGATAGGGGGATGATGAGACAGTAGTACTGTGATGTGATAGTCAGGGGGATGATGAGACAGTAGTACTGTGATGTGATAGGGGGATGATGAGACAGTAGTACTGTGATGTGATTGTCAGGGGGATGATGAGACAGTAGTACTGTGATGTGATTGTAAGGGGGATGATGAGACAGTAGTACTGTGATGTGATTGTCAGGGGGATGATGAGACAGTAGTACTGTGATGTGATAGTCAAGGGGATGATGAGACAGTAGTACTGCCATGTGACTGGTATCCTCAGGGGGATGATGAGACAGTAGTACTGTGATGTGATTGTCAGGGGGATGATGAGACAGTAGTACTGCGATGTGATTGTCAGGGGGATGATGAGACAGTAGTACTGTGATGTGATAGTCAGGGGGATGATGAGACAGTAGTTCTGTGATGTGATAGACAGGGGGATGATGAGACAGTAGTACTGTGATGTGATAGTCAGGGGGATGGTGAGACAGTAGTACTGTGATGTGATAGTCAGGGGGATGATGAGACAGTAGTACTGTGATGTGATAGGGGATGATGAGACAGTAGTACTGTGATGTGATAGGGGATGATGAGACAGTAGTACTGTGATGTGATAGAGGGATGATGAGACGGTAGTACTGTGATGTGATAGTGAGGGGGATGATGAGACAGTAGTAATGTGATGTGATAGGGGATGATGAAACAGTAGTACTGTGATGTGATAGTCAGGGGGATGATGAGACAGTAGTACTGTGATGTGATAGGGGATGATGAGACTGTAGTACTGTGATGTGATAGTCAGGGGGATGATGAGACAGTAGTACTGTGATGTAATAGTAAGGGGGATGATGAGATAGTAGTGCTGTGATGTGATAGGGGGATGAGGAGACAGTAGTAATGTGATGTGATAGAGGGATGATGAGACAGTAGTACTGTGATGTGATTGTCAGGGGGATGATGAGACAGTAGTACTGTGATGTGATTGTCAGGGGGATGATGAGACAGTAGTACTGTGATGTGATAGGGGGATGATGAGACAGTAGTACTGTGATGTGATTGTCAGGGGGATGATGAGACAGTAGTTCTGTGATGTGATTGTCAGGGGGATGATGAGACAGTAGTACTGTGATGTGATTGTCAGGGGGATGATGAGACAGTAGTACTGTGATGTGATAGTCAGGGGGATGATGAGACAGTAGTACTGCCATGTGACAGGAATCCTCACGGGGATGATGATACAGTAGTACTGCCATGTGACAGGTATCCTCAGGGGGATGATGAGATAGTAGTACTCCCATGTGATAGGCATCCTCAGGAGGATGATGAGACAGTAGTACTGTGATGTGATAGTCAGGGGGATGATGAGATAGTAGTACTGTGATGTGATAGGGGATGATGAGACAGTAGTACTGTGATGTGATAGTGAGGGGGATGATGAGACAGTAGTAATGTGATGTGATAGGGGATGATGAAACAGTAGTACTGTGATGTGATAGTCAGGGGGATGATGAGACAGTAGTAATGTGATGTGATAGTCAGGGGGATGATGAGACAGTAGTACTGTGAAGTGATAGTCAGGGGGATGATGAGACAGTAGTAATGTGATGTGATAGTCAGGGGGATGATGAGACAGTAGTACTGTGATGTGATAGGGGATGATGAGACAGTAGTACTGTGATGTGATAGTGAGGGGGATGATGAGACAGTAGTAATGTGATGTGATAGGGGATGATGAAACAGTAGTACTGTGATGTGATAGTCAGGGGGATGATGAGACAGTAGTAATGTGATGTGATAGTCAGGGGGATGATGAGACAGTAGTACTGTGAAGTGATAGTCAGGGGGATGATGAGACAGTAGTAATGTGATGTGATAGTCAGGGGGATGATGAGACAGTAGTACTGTGATGTGATAGGGGATGATGAGACAGTAGTACTGTGATGTGATAGTGAGGGGGATGATGAGACAGTAGTAATGTGATGTGATAGGGGATAATGAAACAGTAGTACTGTGATGTGATAGTCAGGGGGATGATGAGACAGTAGTAGTGTGATGTGATAGGGGATGATGAGACTGTAGTACTGTGATGTGATAGTCAGGGGGATGATGAGACAGTAGTACTGTGATGTGATAGTAAGGGGGATGATGAGATAGTAGTGCTGTGATGTGATAGGGGGATGATGAGACAGTAGTAATGTGATGTGATAGAGGGATGATGAGACAGTAGTACTGTGATGTGATAGGGGGATGATGAGACAGTAGTACTGTGATGTGATTGTCAGGGGGATGATGAGACAGTAGTACTGTGATGTGATTGTCAGGGGGATGATGAGACAGTAGTACTGTGATGTGATTGTCAGGGGGATGATGAGACAGTAGTACTGTGATGTGATAGTCAAGGGGATGATGAGACAGTACTGCCATGTGAGAGGTATCCTCAGGGGGATGATGAGATAGTAGTACTCCCATGTGATAGGCATCCTCAGGGGGATGATGATACAGTAGTACTGCCATGTGACAGGTATCCTCACGGGGATGATGATACAGTAGTACTGCCAAGTGACAGGTATCCTCAAGGGGATGATGAGATAGTAGTACTCCCATGTCATAGGCATCCTCAGGGGGATGATGAGACAGTAGTACTGTGATGTGATAGTCAGGGGGATGATGAGATAGTAGTGCTGTGATGTGATAGAGGGATGAGGAGACAGTAGTAATGTGATGTGATAGAGGGATGATGAGACAGTAGTATTGTGATGTTATAGGGGGATGATGAGACAGTAGTACTGTGATGTGATTGTCAGGGGGATGATGAGACAGTAGTACTGTGATGTGATTGTCAGGGGGATGATGAGACAGTAGTACTGTGATGTGATTGTCAGGGGGATGATGAGACAGTAGTACTGTGATGTGATAGTCAAGGGGATGATGAGACAGTAGTACTGCCATGTGACTGGTATCCTCAGGGGGATGAAAAGATAGTAGTACTCCCATGTGATAGGCATCCTCAGGGGGATGATGAGACAGTAGTACTGTGATGTGATAGTCAGGGGGATGATGAGACAGTAGTACTGTGATGTGATAGTCAAGGGGATGATGAGACAGTAGTACTGCTATGTGACAGGTATCCTCACGGGGATGATAATACAGTAGTACTGCCATGTGATAGGCATCCTCAGGGGGAAGATGAGACAGTAGAACTGCCATGTGATAGTCAGGGGGATGATGAGACGGTAGTACTGTGATGTGATAGTTAGGAGGATGATGAGACAGTAATACTGTGATGTGATAGTCAGGGGGATGATGAGACAGTAGTACTGTGATGTGATAGGGGGATGATGAGACAGTAGTACTGTGATGTGATAGTCAGGGGGATGATGAGACAGTAGTACTGTGATGTGATAATCAGGGGGATGATGAGACAGTAGTACTGTGATGTGATAGAGGGATGATGAGACAGTAGTACTGTGATGTGATAGTCAGGGGGATGATGAGACAGTAGTACTGTGATGTGATAGTCAGGGTGATGATGAGACAGTAGTACTGTGATGTGATAGTCAGGGGGATGATGAGATAGTAGTACTGTGATGTGATAGTCAGGGGGATGATGAGACAGTAGTACTGTGATGTGATAGGGGATGATGAGACAGTAGTACTGTGATGTGATAGTCAGGGGGAAGATGAGAAAGTAGTACTGTGATGTGATAGTCAGGGGGATGATGAGACAGCAGTACTGTGATGTGATAGTCAGGGTGATGGTGAGACAGTAGTACTGTGATGTGATTGTCAGGGGGATGATGAGACAGTAGTACTGTGATGTGATAGGGGATGATGAGACAGTAGTACTGTGATGTGATAGAGTGATGATGAGACAGTAGTACTGTGATGTGATAGGGGATGATGAGACAGTAGTACTGTGATGTGATAGAGGGATGATGAGACGGTAGTACTGTGATGTGATAGAGAGGGGGATGATGAGACAGTAGTAATGTGATGTGATAGGGGATGATGAAACAGTAGTACTGTGATGTGATAGTCAGGGGGATGATGAGACAGTAGTACTGTGATGTGATAGTCAGGGGGATGATGAGACAGTAGTACTGTGATGTAATAGTAAGGGGGATGATGAGGTAGTAGTGCTGTGAAGTGATAGGGGGATGAGGAGACAGTAGTAATGTGATGTGATAGAGGGAATGTGAGACAGTAGTACTGTGATGTGATTGTCAGGGGGATGATGAGACAGTAGTACTGTGATGTGATTGTCAGGGGGATGATGAGACAGTAGTACTGTGATGTGATAGGGGGATGATGAGACAGTAGTACAGTGATGTGATTGTCAGGGGGATGATGAGACAGTAGTTCTGTGTTGTGATTGTCAGGGGGATGATGAGACAGTAGTACTGTGATGTGATTGTCAGGGGGATGATGAGACAGTAGTACTGTAATGTGATAGTCAGGGGGATGATGAGACAGTAGTACTGTCATGTGACAGGTATCCTCACGGGGATGATGATACAGTAGTACTGCCATGTGACAGGTATCCTCAGGGGGATGATGAGATAGTAGTACTCCCATGTGATAGGCATCCTCAGGGGGATGATGAGACAGTAGTACTGTGATGTGATAGTTAGGAGGATGATGAGACAGTAATACTGTGATGTGATAGTCAGGGGGATGATGAGACAGTAGTACTGTGATGTGATAGGGGGATGATGAGACAGTAGTACTGTGATGTGATAGTCAGGGGGATGATGAGACAGTAGTACTGTGATGTGATAGGGGGATGATGAGACAGTAGTACTGTGATGTGATTGTCAGGGGGATGATGAGACAGTAGTACTGTGATGTGATTGTAAGGGGGATGATGAGACAGTAGTACTGTGATGTGATTGTCAGGGGGATGATGAGACAGTAGTACTGTGATGTGATAGTCAAGGGGATGATGAGACAGTAGTACTGCCATGTGACTGGTATCCTCAGGGGGATGATGAGACAGTAGTACTGTGATGTGATTGTCAGGGGGATGATGAGATAGTAGTACTGTGATGTGATAGTCAGGGGAATGATGAGACAGTAGTACTGTGATGTGATAGGGGATGATGAGACAGTAGTACTGCCATGTGATAGTCAGGGGGATGATGAGACGGTAGTACTGTGATGTGATAGTTAGGAGGATGATGAGACAGTAGTACTGTGATGTGATAGTCAGGGGGATGATGAGACAGTAGTACTGTGATGTGATAGGGGGATGATGAGACAGTAGTACTGTGATGTGATTGTCAGGGGGATGATGAGACAGTAGTACTGTGATGTGATAATCAGGGGGATGATGAGACAGTAGTACTGTGATGTGATAGAGGGATGATGAGACAGTAGTACTGTGATGTGATAGTCAGGGGGATGATGAGACAGTAGTACTGTGATGTGATAGTCAGGGTGATGATGAGACAGTAGTACTGTGATGTGATAGTCAGGGGGATGATGAGATAGTAGTACTGTGATGTGATAGTCAGGGGGATGATGAGACAGTAGTACTGTGATGTGATAGGGGATGATGAGACAGTAGTACTGTGATGTGATAGTCAGGGGGAAGATGAGAAAGTAGTACTGTGATGTGATAGTCAGGGGGATGATGAGACAGTAGTACTGTGATGTGATAGTCAGGGTGATGGTGAGACAGTAGTACTGTGATGTGATTGTCAGGGGGATGATGAGACAGTAGTACTGTGATGTGATAGGGGATGATGAGACAGTAGTACTGTGATGTGATAGAGTGATGATGAGACAGTAGTACTGTGATGTGATAGGGGATGATGAGACAGTAGTACTGTGATGTGATAGAGGGATGATGAGACGGTAGTACTGTGATGTGATAGAGAGGGGGATGATGAGACAGTAGTAATGTGATGTGATAGGGGATGATGAAACAGTAGTACTGTGATGTGATAGTCAGGGGGATGATGAGACAGTAGTACTGTGATGTGATAGTCAGGGGGATGATGAGACAGTAGTACTGTGATGTAATAGTAAGGGGGATGATGAGATAGTAGTGCTGTGAAGTGATAGGGGGATGAGGAGACAGTAGTAATGTGATGTGATAGAGGGAATGTGAGACAGTAGTACTGTGATATAATTGTCAGGGGGATGATGAGACAGTAGTACTGTGATTTGATTGTCAGGGGGATGATGAGACAGTAGTACTGTGATGTGATAGGGGGATGATGAGACAGTAGTACAGTGATGTGATTGTCAGGGGGATGATGAGACAGTAGTTCTGTGTTGTGATTGTCAGGGGGATGATGAGACAGTAGTACTGTGATGTGATTGTCAGGGGGATGATGAGACAGTAGTACTGTAATGTGATAGTCAGGGGGATGATGAGACAGTAGTACTGCCATGTGACAGGTATCCTCACGGGGATGATGATACAGTAGTACTGCCATGTGACAGGTATACTCAGGGGGATGATGAGATAGTAGTACTCCCATGTGATAGGCATCCTCAGGGGGATGATGAGACAGTAGTACTGTGATGTGATAGTCAGGGGGATGATGAGATAGTAGTACTGTGATGTGATAGGGGATGATGAGACAGTAGTACTGTGATGTGATAGTCAGGGGGATGATGAGACAGTAGTACTGTGATGTGATAGGGGGATGATGAGACAGTAGTACTGTGATGTGATTGTCAGGGGGATGATGAGACAGTAGTACTGTGATGTGATTGTAAGGGGGATGATGAGACAGTAGTACTGTGATGTGATTGTCAGGGGGATGATGAGACAGTAGTACTGTGATGTGATAGTCAAGGGGATGATGAGACAGTAGTACTGTGATGTGATAGAGGGATGATGAGACGGTAGTACTGTGATGTGATAGTCAGGGGGATGATGAGACAGAAGTACTGTGATGTGATTGTCAGGGGGATGATGAGACAGTAGTACTGTGATGTGATAGGGGATGATGAGACAGTAGTACTGTGATGTGATAGGGGATGATGAAACAGTAGTACTGTGATGTGATAGTCAGGGGGATTATGAGACAGTAGTACTGTGATGTGATAGTCAGGGGGATGATGAGACAGTAGTACTGTGATGTGATAGTCAGGGGGATGATGAGACAGTAGTAATGTGATGTGATAGTCAGGGGGATGATGAGACAGTAGTACTGTGATGTGATAGGGGATGATGAGACAGTAGTACTGTGATGTGATAGTGAGGGGGATGATGAGACAGTAGTAATGTGATGTGATAGGGGATGATGAAACAGTAGTACTGTGATGTGATAGTCAGGGGGATGATGAGACAGTAGTACTGTGATGTGATAGGGGATGATGAGACTGTAGTACTGTGATGTGATAGTCAGGGGGATGATGAGACAGTAGTACTGCCATGTGATAGTCAGGGGGATGATGAGATAGTAGTGCTGTGATGTGATAGGGGGATGAGGAGACAGTAGTAATGTGATGTGATAGAGGGATGATGAGACAGTAGTACTGTGATTGTCAGGGGGATGATGAGACAGTAGTACTGTGATGTGATTGTCATGGGGATGATGAGACAGTAGTACTGTGATGTGATTGTCAGGGTGATGATGAGACAGTAGTACTGTGATGTGATAGTCAAGGGGATGATGAGACAGTAGTACTGCCATGTGAGATGTATCCTCAGGGGGATGATGAGATAGTATTACTACCATGTGATAGGCATCCTCAGGGGGATGATGAGACAGTAGTACTGTGATGTGATAGTCAGGGGGATGATGACACAGTAGTACTCCCATGTGATAGTCAGGGGGATGATGAGACAGTAGTACTGCCATGTGACAGGTATCCTCACGGGGATGATGATACAGTAGTACTGCCATGTGACAGGTATCCTCAGGGGGATGATGAGATAGTAGTACTCCCATGTGATAGGCATCCTCAGGGGGATGATGAGACAGTAGTACTGTGATGTGATAGTCAGGGGGATGATGAGACAGTAGTACTGTGATGTGATAGTCAAGGGGATGATGAGACAGTAGTACTGCCATGTGACAGGTATCCTCACGGGGATGATGATACAGTAGTACTGCCATGTGATAGGCATCCTCAGGGGGAAGATGAGACAGTAGAACTGCCATGTGATTGTCAGGGGGATGATGAGACAGTAGTACTGCCATGTGACAGGTATCCTCAGGGGGATGATGAGACAGTAGTACTGCCATGTGATAGGCATCCTCAGAGGGATGATGAGACAGTAGTACTGCCATGTGATAGTCAGGGGGATGATGAGACGGTAGTACTGTGATGTGATAGTCAGGAGGAAGATGAGACAGTAATACTGTGATGTGATAGTCAGGGGGATGATGAGACAGTAGCACTGCCATATGACAGGTATCCTCAGGGGGATGATGAGACAGTAGTACTGCCATGTGATAGGCATCCTCAGGGGGATAATGAGACAGTAGTACTGCCATGTGATAGTCAGAGGGATGATGAGACGGTAGCACTGTGATGTGATAGTCAGGAGGAAGATGAGACAGTAGTACTGTGATGTGATAGTCAGGGGGATGATGAGACAGTAGTAATGTGATGTGATAGAGGGATGATGAGACAGTAGTACTGTGATGTGATAGTCAGGGGGATGATGAGACAGTAGTACTGTGATGTGATAATCAGGGGGATGATGATACAGTAGTACTGTGATGTGATAGTAAGGGGGATGATGAGATAGTAGTGCTGTGATGTGATAGAGGGATGAGGAGACAGTAGTAATGTGATGTGATAGAGGGATGATGAGACAGTAGTACTGTGATGTGATAAGGGGATGATGAGACAGTAGTACTGTGATGTGATTGTCAGGGGGATGATGAGACAGTAGTACTGTGATGTGATTGTCAGGGGGATGATGAGACAGTAGTACTGTGATGTGATTGTCAGGGGGATGATGAGACAGTAGTACTGTGATGTGATAGTCAAGGGGATGATGAGACAGTAGTATTGCCATGTGACTGGTATCCTCAGGGGGATGAAAAGATAGTAGTACTCCCATGTGATAGGCATCCTCAGGGGGATGATGAGACAGTAGTACTGTGATGTGATAGTCAGGGGGATGATGAGACAGTAGTACTGTGATGTGATAGTCAAGGGGATGATGAGACAGTAGTACTGCTATGTGACAGGTATCCTCACGTGGATGATGATACAGTAGTACTGCCATGTGATAGGCATCCTCAGGGGGAAGATGAGACAGTAGAACTGCCATGTGATAGGCATCCTCAGGGGGATGATGAGACAGTAGTACTGTGATGTGATTGTCAGGGGGATGATGAGACAGTAGTACTGTGATGTGATTGTCAGGGGGATGATGAGACGGTAGTACTGTGATGTGATAGTTAGGAGGATGATGAGACAGTAGTACTGTGATGTGATAGTCAGGGGGATGATGAGACAGTAGTACTGTGATGTGATAAGGGGATGATGAGACAGTAGTACTGTGATGTGATAGTCAGGGGGATGATGAGACAGTAGTACTGTGATGTGATAATCAGGGGGATGATGAGACAGTAGTACTGTGATGTGATATAGGGATGATGAGACAGTAGTACTGTGATGTGATAGTCAGGGGGATGATGAGACAGTAGTACTGTGATGTGATAGTCAGGGTGATGATGAGACAGTAGTACTGTGATGTGATAGTCAGGGGGATGATGAGATAGTAGTACTGTGATGTGATAGTCAGGGGGATGATGAGACAGTAGTACTGTGATGTGATAGGGGATGATGAGACAGTAGTACTGTGATGTGATAGTCAGGGGGATGATGAGAAAGTAGTACTGTGATGTGATAGTCAGGGGGATGATGAGACAGTAGTACTGTGATGTGATAGTCAGGGTGATGGTGAGACAGTAGTACTGTGATGTGATTGTCAGGGGGATGATGAGACAGTAGTACTGTGATGTGATAGGGGATGATGAGACAGTAGTACTGTGATGTGATAGAGTGATGATGAGACAGTAGTACTGTGATGTGATAGGGGATGATGAGACAGTAGTACTGTGATGTGATAGAGGGATGATGAGATGGTAGTACTGTGATGTGATAGTGAGGGGGATGATGAGACAGTAGTACTGTGATGTGATAGTCAGGAGGATGATGAGACGGTAGTACTGTGATGTGATAGTCAGGAGGAAGATGAGACAGTAGTACTGTGATGTGATAGTCAGTGTGATGATGAGACAGTAGTACTGTGATGTGATAGTCAGGGGGATGATGAGACAGTAGTACTGTGATGTGATAGTCAGGGGGATGATGAGACAGTAGTACTGTGATGTGATAATCAGGGGGATGATGAGACAGTAGTACTGTGATGTGATAGTCAGGGGGATGATGAGACAGTAGTAATGTGATGTGATAGAGGGATGATGAGACAGTTGTACTGTGATGTGATAGTCCGGGGGATGATGAGACAGAAGTACTGTGATGTGATTGTCAGGGGGATGATGAGACAGTAGTACTGTGATGTGATAGAGGGATGATGAGACAGTAGTACTGTGATGTGATAGGGGATGATGAGACGGTAGTACTGTGATGTGATAGTGAGGGGGATGATGAGACAGTAGTACTGTGATGTGATTGTCAGGGGGATGATGAGACAGTAGTACTGTGATGTGATTGTCAGGGGGATGATGAGACAGTAGTACTGTGATGTGATAGTCAAGGGGATGATGAGACAGTACTGCCATGTGAGAGGTATCCTCAGGGGGATGATGAGATAGTAGTACTCCCATGTGATAGGCATCCTCAGGGGGATGATTAGACAGTAGTACTGCCATGTGACAGGTATCCTCACGGGGATGATTATACAGTAGTACTGCCTTGTGACAGGTATCCTCAGGGGGATGATGAGATAGTAGTACTCCCATGTGATAGGCATCCTCAGGGGGATGATGAGACAGTAGTACTGTGGTGTGATAGTCAGGGGGATGATGAGATAGTAGTACAGCCCTGTGATAGGCATCCTCAGGGAGATGATGAGACAGTAGTACTGTGATGTGATAGTCAGGGGGATGATGAGACAGTAGTACTGTATGTGATAGTCAGGGGGATGATGAGACAGTAGTACTGCCATGTGACAGGTATCCTCACGGGCATGATGATACAATAGCACTGCCATATGACAGGTATCCTCAGGGGGATGATGAGACAGTAGTACTGCCATGTGATAGGCTTCCTCAGGGGGATGATGAGACAGTAGTACTGCCATGTGATAGTCAGGGGGATGATGAGACGGTAGTACTGTGATGTGATAGTCAGGAGGAAGATGAGACAGTAGTACTGTGATGTGATAGTCAGGTGGATGATGAGACAGTAGTAATGTGATGTGATAGAGGGATGATGAGACAGTAGTACTGTGATGTGATAGTCAGGGGGATGATGAGACAGTAGTACTGTGATGTGATAGTCAGGGGGATGATGAGACAGTAGTACTGTGATGTGATAGTCAGGGGGATGATGAGACAGTAGTACTGTGATGTGATAATCAGGGGATGATGAGACAGTTGTACTGTGATGTGATAGAGTGATGATGAGACAGTAGTACTGTGATGTGATAGGGGATGATGAGACAGTAGTACTGTGATGTGATAGAGGGATGATGAGACGGTAGTACTGTGATGTGATAGTGAGGGGGATGATGAGACAGTAGTAATGTGATGTGATAGGGGATGATGAAACAGTAGTACTGTGATGTGATAGTCAGGGGGATGATGAGACAGTAGTACTGTGATGTGATAGGGGATGATGAGACTGTAGTACTGTGATGTGATAGTCAGGGGGATGATGAGACAGTAGTACTGTGATGTAATAGTAAGGGGGATGATGAGATAGTAGTGCTGTGATGTGATAGGGGGATGAGGAGACAGTAGTAATTTGATGTGATAGAGGGATGATGAGACAGTAGTACTGTGATGTGATTGTCAGGGAGATGATGAGACAGTAGTACTGTGATGTGATTGTCAGGGGGATGATGAGACAGTAGTACTGTGATGTGATAGGGGGATGATGAGACAGTAGTACTGTGATGTGATTGTCAGGGGGATGATGAGACAGTAGTTCTGTGATGTGATTGTCAGGGGGATGATGAGACAGTAGTACTGTGATGTGATTGTCAGGGGGATGATGAGACAGTAGTACTGTGATGTGATAGTCAGGGGGATGATGAGACAGTAGTACTGCCATGTGACAGGAATCCTCAAGGGGATGATGATACAGTAGTACTGCCATGTGACAGGTATCCTCAGGGGGATGATGAGATAGTAGTACTCCCATGTGATAGGCATCCTCAGGGGGATGATGAGACAGTAGTACTGTGATGTGATAGTCAGGGGGATGATGAGATAGTAGTACTGTGATGTGATAGGGGATGATGAGACAGTAGTACTGTGATGTGATAGTGAGGGGGATGATGAGACAGTAGTAATGTGATGTGATATGGGATGATGAAACAGTAGTACTGTGATGTGATAGTCAGGGGGATGATGAGACAGTAGTAATGTGATGTGATAGTCAGGGGGATGATGAGACAGTAGTACTGTGAAGTGATAGTCAGGGGGATGATGAGACAGTAGTAATGTGATGTGATAGTCAGGGGGATGATGAGACAGTAGTACTGTGATGTGATAGGGGATGATGAGACAGTAGTACTGTGATGTGATAGTGAGGGGGATGATGAGACAGTAGTAATGTGATGTGATAGGGGATAATGAAACAGTAGTACTGTGATGTGATAGTCAGGGGGATGATGAGACAGTAGTACTGTGATGTGATAGGGGATGATGAGACTGTAGTACTGTGATGTGATAGTCAGGGGGATGATGAGACAGTAGTACTGTGATGTGATAGTAAGGGGGATGATGAGATAGTAGTGCTGTGATGTGATAGGGGGATGAGGAGACAGTAGTAATGTGATGTGATAGAGGGATGATGAGACAGTAGTACTGTGATGTGATAGGGGGATGATGAGACAGTAGTACTGTGATGTGATTGTCAGGGGGATGATGAGACAGTAGTACTGTGATGTGATTGTCAGGGGGATGATGAGACAGTAGTACTGTGATGTGATTGTCAGGGGGATGATGAGACAGTAGTACTGTGATGTGATAGTCAAGGGGATGATGAGACAGTACTGCCATGTGAGAGGTATCCTCAGGGGGATGATGATATAGTAGTACTCCCATGTGATAGGCATCCTCAGGGGGATGATGATACAGTAGTACTGCCATGTGACAGGTATCCTCACGGGGATGATGATACAGTAGTACTGCCAAGTGACAGGTATCCTCAAGGGGATGATGAGATAGTAGTACTCCCATGTCATAGGCATCCTCAGGGGGATGATGAGACAGTAGTACTGTGATGTGATAGTCAGGGGGATGATGAGATAGTAGTACTGCCCTGTGATAGGCATCCTCAGGGAAATGATGAGACAGTAGTACTGTGATGTGATAGTCAGGGGGATGATGAGACAGTAGTACTGTATGTGATAGTCAGGGGGATGATGAGACAGTAGTACTGCCATGTGACAGGTATCCTCACGGGCATGATGAGACAGTAGCACTGCCATATGACAGGTATCCTCAGGGGGATGATGAGACAGTAGTACTGCCATGTGATAGGCTTCCTCAGGGGGATGATGAGACAGTAGTACTGCCATGTGATAGTCAGGGGGATGATGAGACGGTAGTACTGTGATGTGATAGTCAGGAGGAAGATGAGACAGTAGTACTGTGATGTGATAGTCAGGGGGATGATGAAACAGTAGTAATGTTATGTGATAGAGGGATGATGAGACAGTAGTACTGTGATGTGATAGTCAGGGGGATGATGAGACAGTAGTACTGTGATGTGATAGTCAGGGGGATGATGAGACAGTAGTACTGTGATGTGATAATCAGGGGATGATGAGACAGTTGTACTGTGATGTGATAATCAGGGGGATGATGAGACAGTAGTAATGTGATGTGATAGTCAGTGGGATGATGAGACAGCAGTACTGTGATTTGATAGGGGATGATGAGACAGTAGTACTGTGATGTGATAGAGAGGGGGATGATGAGACAGTAGTAATGTGATGTGATAGGGGATGATGAAACAGTAGTACTGTGATGTGATAGTCAGGGGGATGATGAGACAGTAGTACTGTGATGTGATAGGGGATGATGAGACTGTAGTACTGTGATGTGATAGTCAGGGGGATGATGATACAGTAGTACTATGATGTGATAGTAAGGGGGATGATGAGATAGTAGTGCTGTGATGTGATAGAGGGATGAGGAGACAGTAGTAATGTGATGTGATAGAGGGATGATGAGACAGTAGTACTGTGATGTGATAGGGGGATGATGAGACAGTAGTACTGTGATGTGATTGTCAGGGGGATGATGAGACAGTAGTACTGTGATGTGATTGTCAGGGGGATGATGAGACAGTAGTACTGTGATGTGATTGTCAGGGGGATGATGAGACAGTAGTACTGTGATGTGATAGTCAAGGGGATGATGAGACAGTAGTATTGCCATGTGACTGGTATCCTCAGGGGGATGAAAAGATAGTAGTACTCCCATGTGATAGGCATCCTCAGGGGGATGATGAGACAGTAGTACTGTGATGTGATAGTCAGGGGGATGATGAGACAGTAGTACTGTGATGTGATAGTCAAGGGGATGATGAGACAGTAGTACTGCTATGTGACAGGTATCCTCACGTGGATGATGATACAGTAGTACTGCCATGTGATAGGCATCCTCAGGGGGAAGATGAGACAGTAGAACTGCCATGTGATAGGCATCCTCAGGGGGATGATGAGACAGTAGTACTGTGATGTGATTGTCAGGGGGATGATGAGACAGTAGTACTGTGATGTGATTGTCAGGGGGATGATGAGACGGTAGTACTGTGATGTGATAGTTAGGAGGATGATGAGACAGTAGTACTGTGATGTGATAGTCAGGGGGATGATGAGACAGTAGTACTGTGATGTGATAAGGGGATGATGAGACAGTAGTACTGTGATGTGATAGTCAGGGGGATGATGAGACAGTAGTACTGTGATGTGATAATCAGGGGGATGATGAGACAGTAGTACTGTGATGTGATATAGGGATGATGAGACAGTAGTACTGTGATGTGATAGTCAGGGGGATGATGAGACAGTAGTACTGTGATGTGATAGTCAGGGTGATGATGAGACAGTAGTTCTGTGATGTGATAGTCAGGGGGATGATGAGATAGTAGTACTGTGATGTGATAGTCAGGGGGATGATGAGACAGTAGTACTGTGATGTGATAGGGGATGATGAGACAGTAGTACTGTGATGTGATAGTCAGGGGGATGATGAGAAAGTAGTACTGTGATGTGATAGTCAGGGGGATGATGAGACAGTAGTACTGTGATGTGATAGTCAGGGTGATGGTGAGACAGTAGTACTGTGATGTGATTGTCAGGGGGATGATGAGACAGTAGTACTGTGATGTGATAGGGGATGATGAGACAGTAGTACTGTGATGTGATAGAGTGATGATGAGACAGTAGTACTGTGATGTGATAGGGGATGATGAGACAGTAGTACTGTGATGTGATAGAGGGATGATGAGATGGTAGTACTGTGATGTGATAGTGAGGGGGATGATGAGACAGTAGTACTGTGATGTGATAGTCAGGAGGATGATGAGACGGTAGTACTGTGATGTGATAATCAGGAGGAAGATGAGACAGTAGTACTGTGATGTGATAGTCAGTGGGATGATGAGACAGTAGTACTGTGATGTGATAGTCAGGGGGATGATGAGACAGTAGTACTGTGATGTGATAGTCAGGGGGATGATGAGACAGTAGTACTGTGATGTGATAATCAGGGGGATGATGAGACAGTAGTACTGTGATGTGATAGTCAGGGGGATGATGAGACAGTAGTAATGTGATGTGATAGAGGGATGATGAGACAGTTGTACTGTGATGTGATAGTCCGGGGGATGATGAGACAGAAGTACTGTGATGTGATTGTCAGGGGGATGATGAGACAGTAGTACTGTGATGTGATAGAGGGATGATGAGACAGTAGTACTGTGATGTGATAGGGGATGATGAGACGGTAGTACTGTGATGTGATAGTGAGGGGGATGATGAGACAGTAGTACTGTGATGTGATTGTCAGGGGGATGATGAGACAGTAGTACTGTGATGTGATTGTCAGGGGGATGATGAGACAGTAGTACTGTGATGTGATAGTCAAGGGGATGATGAGACAGTACTGCCATGTGAGAGGTATCCTCAGGGGGATGATGAGATAGTAGTACTCCCATGTGATAGGCATCCTCAGGGGGATGATGAGACAGTAGTACTGCCATGTGACAGGTATCCTCACGGGGATGATTATACAGTAGTACTGCCTTGTGACAGGTATCCTCAGGGGGATGATGAGATAGTAGTACTCCCATGTGATAGGCATCCTCAGTGGGATGATGAGACAGTAGTACTGTGATGTGATAGTCAGGGGGATGATGAGATAGTAGTACAGCCCTGTGATAGGCATCCTCAGGGAGATGATGAGACAGTAGTACTGTGATGTGATAGTCAGGGGGATGATGAGACAGTAGTACTGTATGTGATAGTCAGGGGGATGATGAGACAGTAGTACTGCCATGTGACAGGTATCCTCACGGGCATGATGATACAATAGCACTGCCATATGACAGGTATCCTCAGGGGGATGATGAGACAGTAGTACTGCCATGTGATAGGCTTCCTCAGGGGGATGATGAGACAGTAGTACTGCCATGTGATAGTCAGGGGGATGATGAGACGGTAGTACTGTGATGTGATAGTCAGGAGGAAGATGAGACAGTAGTACTGTGATGTGATAGTCAGTGGGATGATGAGACAGTAGTAATGTGATGTGATAGAGGGATGATGAGACAGTAGTACTGTGATGTGATAGTCAGGGGGATGATGAGACAGTAGTACTGTGATGTGATAGTCAGGGAGATGATGAGACAGTAGTACTGTGATGTGATAGTCAGGGGGATGATGAGACAGTAGTACTGTGATGTGATAATCAGGGGATGATGAGACAGTTGTACTGTGATGTGATAGAGTGATGATGAGACAGTAGTACTGTGATGTGATAGGGGATGATGAGACAGTAGTACTGTGATGTGATAGAGGGATGATGAGACGGTAGTACTGTGATGTGATAGTGAGGGGGATGATGAGACAGTAGTAATGTGATGTGATAGGGGATGATGAAACAGTAGTACTGTGATGTGATAGTCAGGGGGATGATGAGACAGTAGTACTGTGATGTGATAGGGGATGATGAGACTGTAGTACTGTGATGTGATAGTCAGGGGGATGATGAGACAGTAGTACTGTGATGTAATAGTAAGGGGGATGATGAGATAGTAGTGCTGTGATGTGATAGGGGGATGAGGAGACAGTAGTAATGTGATGTGATAGAGGGATGATGAGACAGTAGTACTGTGATGTGATTGTCAGGGAGATGATGAGACAGTAGTACTGTGATGTGATTGTCAGGGGGATGATGAGACAGTAGTACTGTGATGTGATAGGGGGATGATGAGACAGTAGTACTGTGATGTGATTGTCAGGGGGATGATGAGACAGTAGTTCTGTGATGTGATTGTCAGGGGGATGATGAGACAGTAGTACTGTGATGTGATTGTCAGGGGGATGATGAGACAGTAGTACTGTGATGTGATAGTCAGGGGGATGATGAGACAGTAGTACTGCCATGTGACAGGAATCCTCACGGGGATGATGATACAGTAGTACTGCCATGTGACAGGTATCCTCAGGGGGATGATGAGTTAGTAGTACTCCCATGTGATAGGCATCCTCAGGGGGATGATGAGACAGTAGTACTGTGATGTGATAGTCAGGGGGATGATGAGATAGTAGTACTGTGATGTGATAGGGGATGATGAGACAGTAGTACTGTGATGTGATAGTGAGGGGGATGATGAGACAGTAGTAATGTGATGTGATATGGGATGATGAAACAGTAGTACTGTGATGTGATAGTCAGGGGGATGATGAGACAGTAGTAATGTGATGTGATAGTCAGGGGGATGATGAGACAGTAGTACTGTGAAGTGATAGTCAGGGGGATGATGAGACAGTAGTAATGTGATGTGATAGTCAGGGGGATGATGAGACAGTAGTACTGTGATGTGATAGGGGATGATGAGACAGTAGTACTGTGATGTGATAGTGAGGGGGATGATGAGACAGTAGTAATGTGATGTGATAGGGGATGATGAAACAGAAGTACTGTGATGTGATAGTCAGGGGGATGATGAGACAGTAGTACTGTGATGTGACAGGGGATGATGAGACTATAGTACTGTGATGTGATAGTCAGGGGGATGATGAGACAGTAGTACTGTGATGTGATAGGGGATGATGAGACTGTAGTACTGTGATGTGATTGTCAGGGGGATGATGAGACAGTAGTACTGTGATGTGATAGTAAGGGGGATGATGAGATAGTAGTGCTGTGATGTGATAGGGGGATGAGGAGACAGTAGTAATGTGATGTGATAGAGGGATGATGAGACAGTAGTACTGTGATGTGATAGGGGGATGATGAGACAGTAGTACTGTGATGTGATTGTCAGGGGGATGATGAGACAGTAGTACTGTGATGTGATTGTCAGGGGGATGATGAGACAGTAGTACTGTGATGTGATTGTCAGGGGGATGATGAGACAGTAGTACTGTGATGTGATAGTCAAGGGGATGATGAGACAGTACTGCCATGTGAGAGGTATCCTCAGGGGGATGATGATATAGTAGTACTCCCATGTGATAGGCATCCTCAGGGGGATGATGATACAGTAGTACTGCCATGTGACAGGTATCCTCACGGGGATGATGATACAGTAGTACTGTCAAGTGACAGGTATCCTCAAGGGGATGATGAGATAGTAGTACTCCCATGTCATAGGCATCCTCAGGGGGATGATGAGACAGTAGTACTGTGATGTGATAGTCAGGGGGATGATGAGATAGTAGTACTGCCCTGTGATAGGCATCCTCAGGGAAATGATGAGACAGTAGTACTGTGATGTGATAGTCAGGGGGATGATGAGACAGTAGTACTGTATGTGATAGTCAGGGGGATGATGAGACAGTAGTACTGCCATGTGACAGGTATCCTCACGGGCATGATGAGACAGTAGCACTGCCATATGACAGGTATCCTCAGGGGGATGATGAGACAGTAGTACTGCCATGTGATAGGCTTCCTCAGGGGGATGATGAGACAGTAGTACTGCCATGTGATAGTCAGGGGGATGATGAGACGGTAGTACTGTGATGTGATAGTCAGGAGGAAGATGAGACAGTAGTACTGTGATGTGATAGTCAGGGGGATGATGAGACAGTAGTAATGTTATGTGATAGAGGGATGATGAGACAGTAGTACTGTGATGTGATAGTCAGGGGGATGATGAGACAGTAGTACTGTGATGTGATAGTCAGGGGGATGATGAGACAGTAGTACTGTGATGTGATAATCAGGGGATGATGAGACAGTTGTACTGTGATGTGATAATCAGGGGGATGATGAGACAGTAGTAATGTGATGTGATAGTCAGTGGGATGATGAGACAGTAGTACTGTGATTTGATAGGGGATGATGAGACAGTAGTACTGTGATGTGATAGAGAGGGGGATGATGAGACAGTAGTAATGTGATGTGATAGGGGATGATGAAACAGTAGTACTGTGATGTGATAGTCAGGGGGATGATGAGACAGTAGTACTGTGATGTGATAGGGGATGATGAGACTGTAGTACTGTGATGTGATAGTCAGGGGGATGATGATACAGTAGTACTGTGATGTGATAGTAAGGGGGATGATGAGATAGTAGTGCTGTGATGTGATAGAGGGATGAGGAGACAGTAGTAATGTGATGTGATAGAGGGATGATGAGACAGTAGTACTGTGATGTGATAGGGGGATGATGAGACAGTAGTACTGTGATGTGATTGTCAGGGGGATGATGAGACAGTAGTACTGTGATGTGATTGTCAGGGGGATGATGAGACAGTAGTACTGTGATGTGATTGTCAGGGGGATGATGAGACAGTAGTACTGTGATGTGATAGTCAAGGGGATGATGATACAGTAGTATTGCCATGTGACTGGTATCCTCAGGGGGATGAAAAGATAGTAGTACTCCCATGTGATAGGCATCCTCAGGGGGATGATGAGACAGTAGTACTGTGATGTGATAGTCAGGGGGATGATGAGACAGTAGTACTGTGATGTGATAGTCAAGGGGATGATGAGACAGTAGTACTGCTATGTGACAGGTATCCTCACGTGGATGATGATACAGTAGTACTGCCATGTGATAGGCATCCTCAGGGGGAAGATGAGACAGTAGAACTGCCATGTGATAGGCATCCTCAGGGGGATGATGAGACAGTAGTACTGTGATGTGATTGTCAGGGGGATGATGAGACAGTAGTACTGTGATGTGATTGTCAGGGGGATGATGAGACGGTAGTACTGTGATGTGATAGTTAGGAGGATGATGAGACAGTAGTACTGTGATGTGATAGTCAGGGGGATGATGAGACAGTAGTACTGTGATGTGATAAGGGGATGATGAGACAGTAGTACTGTGATGTGATAGTCAGGGGGATGATGAGACAGTAGTACTGTGATGTGATAATCAGGGGGATGATGAGACAGTAGTACTGTGATGTGATATAGGGATGATGAGACAGTAGTACTGTGATGTGATAGTCAGGGGGATGATGAGACAGTAGTACTGTGATGTGATAGTCAGGGTGATGATGAGACAGTAGTACTGTGATGTGATAGTCAGGGGGATGATGAGATAGTAGTACTGTGATGTGATAGTCAGGGGGATGATGAGACAGTAGTACTGTGATGTGATAGGGGATGATGAGACAGTAGTACTGTGATGTGATAGTCAGGGGGATGATGAGAAAGTAGTACTGTGATGTGATAGTCAGGGGGATGATGAGACAGTAGTACTGTGATGTGATAGTCAGGGTGATGGTGAGACAGTAGTACTGTGATGTGATTGTCAGGGGGATGATGAGACAGTAGTACTGTGATGTGATAGGGGATGATGAGACAGTAGTACTGTGATGTGATAGAGTGATGATGAGACAGTAGTACTGTGATGTGATAGGGGATGATGAGACAGTAGTACTGTGATGTGATAGAGGGATGATGAGATGGTAGTACTGTGATGTGATAGTGAGGGGGATGATGAGACAGTAGTACTGTGATGTGATAGTCAGGAGGATGATGAGACGGTAGTACTGTGATGTGATAGTCAGGAGGAAGATGAGACAGTAGTACTGTGATGTGATAGTCAGTGGGATGATGAGACAGTAGTACTGTGATGTGATAGTCAGGGGGATGATGAGACAGTAGTACTGTGATGTGATAGTCAGGGGGATGATGAGACAGTAGTACTGTGATGTGATAATCAGGGGGATGATGAGACAGTAGTACTGTGATGTGATAGTCAGGGGGATGATGAGACAGTAGTAATGTGATGTGATAGAGGGATGATGAGACAGTTGTACTGTGATGTGATAGTCCGGGGGATGATGAGACAGAAGTACTGTGATGTGATTGTCAGGGGGATGATGAGACAGTAGTACTGTGATGTGATAGAGGGATGATGAGACAGTAGTACTGTGATGTGATAGGGGATGATGAGACGGTAGTACTGTGATGTGATAGTGAGGGGGATGATGAGACAGTAGTACTGTGATGTGATTGTCAGGGGGATGATGAGACAGTAGTACTGTGATGTGATTGTCAGGGGGATGATGAGACAGTAGTACTGTGATGTGATAGTCAAGGGGATGATGAGACAGTACTGCCATGTGAGAGGTATCCTCAGGGGGATGATGAGATAGTAGTACTCCCATGTGATAGGCATCCTCAGGGGGATGATGAGACAGTAGTACTGCCATGTGACAGGTATCCTCACGGGGATGATTATACAGTAGTACTGCCTTGTGACAGGTATCCTCAGGGGGATGATGAGATAGTAGTACTCCCATGTGATAGGCATCCTCAGGGGGATGATGAGACAGTAGTACTGTGATGTGATAGTCAGGGGGATGATGAGATAGTAGTACAGCCCTGTGATAGGCATCCTCAGGGAGATGATGAGACAGTAGTACTGTGATGTGATAGTCAGGGGGATGATGAGACAGTAGTACTGTATGTGATAGTCAGGGGGATGATGAGACAGTAGTACTGCCATGTGACAGGTATCCTCACGGGCATGATGATACAATAGCACTGCCATATGACAGGTATCCTCAGGGGGATGATGAGACAGTAGTACTGCCATGTGATAGGCTTCCTCAGGGGGATGATGAGACAGTAGTACTGCCATGTGATAGTCAGGGGGATGATGAGACGGTAGTACTGTGATGTGATAGTCAGGAGGAAGATGAGACAGTAGTACTGTGATGTGATAGTCAGGGGGATGATGAGACAGTAGTAATGTGATGTGATAGAGGGATGATGAGACAGTAGTACTGTGATGTGATAGTTAGGGGGATGATGAGACAGTAGTACTGTGATGTGATAGTCAGGGGGATGATGAGACAGTAGTACTGTGATGTGATAGTCAGGGGGATGATGAGACAGTAGTACTGTGATGTGATAATCAGGGGATGATGAGACAGTTGTACTGTGATGTGATAATCAGGGGGATGATGAGACAGTAGTAATGTGATGTGATAGTCAGGGGGATGATGAGACAGTAGTACTGTGATTTGATAGGGGATGATGAGACAGTAGTACTGTGATGTGATAGTGAGGGGGATGATGAGACAGTAGTTATGTGATGTGATAGGGGATGATGAAACAGTAGTACTGTGATGTGATAGTCAGGGGGATGATGAGACAGTAGTACTGTGATGTGATAGGGGATGATGAGACAGTAGTACTGTGATTTGATAGGGGATGATGAGACAGTAGTACTGTGATGTGATAGTGAGGGGGATGATGAGACAGTAGTAATGTGATGTGATAGGGGATGATGAAACAGAAGTACTGTGATGTGATAGTCAGGGGGATGATGAGACAGTAGTACTGTGATGTGACAGGGGATGATGAGACTATAGTACTGTGATGTGATAGTCAGGGGGATGATGAGACAGTAGTACTGTGATGTGATAGTAAGGGGGATGATGAGATAGTAGTTCTGTGATGTGATAGGGGGATGAGGAGACAGTAGTAATGTGATGTGATAGAGGGATGATGAGACAGTAGTACTGTGATGTGATTGTCAGGGAGATGATGAGACAGTAGTACTGTGATGTGATTGTCAGGGGGATGATGAGACAGTAGTACTGTGATGTGATAGGGGGATGATGAGACAGTAGTACTGTGATGTGATTGTCAGGGGGATGATGAGACAGTAGTTCTGTGATGTGATTGTCAGGGGGATGATGAGACAGTAGTACTGTGATGTGATTGTCAGGGGGATGATGAGACAGTAGTACTGTGATGTGATAGTCAGGGGGATGATGAGACAGTAGTACTGCCATGTGACAGGAATCCTCACGGGGATGATGATACAGTAGTACTGCCATGTGACAGGTATCCTCAGGGGGATGATGAGTTAGTAGTACTCCCATGTGATAGGCATCCTCAGGGGGATGATGAGACAGTAGTACTGTGATGTGATAGTCAGGGGGATGATGAGATAGTAGTACTGTGATGTGATAGGGGATGATGAGACAGTAGTACTGTGATGTGATAGTGAGGGGGATGATGAGACAGTAGTAATGTGATGTGATATGGGATGATGAAACAGTAGTACTGTGATGTGATAGTCAGGGGGATGATGAGACAGTAGTAATGTGATGTGATAGTCAGGGGGATGATGAGACAGTAGTACTGTGAAGTGATAGTCAGGGGGATGATGAGACAGTAGTAATGTGATGTGATAGTCAGGGGGATGATGAGACAGTAGTACTGTGATGTGATAGGGGATGATGAGACAGTAGTACTGTGATGTGATAGTGAGGGGGATGATGAGACAGTAGTAATGTGATGTGATAGGGGATAATGAAACAGTAGTACTGTGATGTGATAGTCAGGGGGATGATGAGACAGTAGTACTGTGATGTGATAGGGGATGATGAGACTGTAGTACTGTGATGTGATTGTCAGGGGGATGATGAGACAGTAGTACTGTGATGTGATAGTAAGGGGGATGATGAGATAGTAGTGCTGTGATGTGATAGGGGGATGAGGAGACAGTAGTAATGTGATGTGATAGAGGGATGATGAGACAGTAGTACTGTGATGTGATAGGGGGATGATGAGACAGTAGTACTGTGATGTGATTGTCAGGGGGATGATGAGACAGTAGTACTGTGATGTGATTGTCAGGGGGATGATGAGACAGTAGTACTGTGATGTGATTGTCAGGGGGATGATGAGACAGTAGTACTGTGATGTGATAGTCAAGGGGATGATGAGACAGTACTGCCATGTGAGAGGTATCCTCAGGGGGATGATGATATAGTAGTACTCCCATGTGATAGGCATCCTCAGGGGGATGATGATACAGTAGTACTGCCATGTGACAGGTATCCTCACGGGGATGATGATACAGTAGTACTGTCAAGTGACAGGTATCCTCAAGGGGATGATGAGATAGTAGTACTCCCATGTCATAGGCATCCTCAGGGGGATGATGAGACAGTAGTACTGTGATGTGATAGTCAGGGGGATGATGAGATAGTAGTACTGCCCTGTGATAGGCATCCTCAGGGAAATGATGAGACAGTAGTACTGTGATGTGATAGTCAGGGGGATGATGAGACAGTAGTACTGTATGTGATAGTCAGGGGGATGATGAGACAGTAGTACTGCCATGTGACAGGTATCCTCACGGGCATGATGAGACAGTAGCACTGCCATATGACAGGTATCCTCAGGGGGATGATGAGACAGTAGTACTGCCATGTGATAGGCTTCCTCAGGGGGATGATGAGACAGTAGTACTGCCATGTGATAGTCAGGGGGATGATGAGACGGTAGTACTGTGATGTGATAGTCAGGAGGAAGATGAGACAGTAGTACTGTGATGTGATAGTCAGGGGGATGATGAGACAGTAGTAATGTTATGTGATAGAGGGATGATGAGACAGTAGTACTGTGATGTGATAGTCAGGGGGATGATGAGACAGTAGTACTGTGATGTGATAGTCAGGGGGATGATGAGACAGTAGTACTGTGATGTGATAATCAGGGGATGATGAGACAGTTGTACTGTGATGTGATAATCAGGGGGATGATGAGACAGTAGTAATGTGATGTGATAGTCAGTGGGATGATGAGACAGTAGTACTGTGATTTGATAGGGGATGATGAGACAGTAGTACTGTGATGTGATAGAGAGGGGGATGATGAGACAGTAGTAATGTGATGTGATAGGGGATGATGAAACAGTAGTACTGTGATGTGATAGTCAGGGGGATGATGAGACAGTAGTACTGTGATGTGATAGGGGATGATGAGACTGTAGTACTGTGATGTGATAGTCAGGGGGATGATGATACAGTAGTACTGTGATGTGATAGTAAGGGGGATGATGAGATAGTAGTGCTGTGATGTGATAGAGGGATGAGGAGACAGTAGTAATGTGATGTGATAGAGGGATGATGAGACAGTAGTACTGTGATGTGATAGGGGGATGATGAGACAGTAGTACTGTGATGTGATTGTCAGGGGGATGATGAGACAGTAGTACTGTGATGTGATTGTCAGGGGGATGATGAGACAGTAGTACTGTGATGTGATTGTCAGGGGGATGATGAGACAGTAGTACTGTGATGTGATAGTCAAGGGGATGATGATACAGTAGTATTGCCATGTGACTGGTATCCTCAGGGGGATGAAAAGATAGTAGTACTCCCATGTGATAGGCATCCTCAGGGGGATGATGAGACAGTAGTACTGTGATGTGATAGTCAGGGGGATGATGAGACAGTAGTACTGTGATGTGATAGTCAAGGGGATGATGAGACAGTAGTACTGCTATGTGACAGGTATCCTCACGTGGATGATGATACAGTAGTACTGCCATGTGATAGGCATCCTCAGGGGGAAGATGAGACAGTAGAACTGCCATGTGATAGGCATCCTCAGGGGGATGATGAGACAGTAGTACTGTGATGTGATTGTCAGGGGGATGATGAGACAGTAGTACTGTGATGTGATTGTCAGGGGGATGATGAGACGGTAGTACTGTGATGTGATAGTTAGGAGGATGATGAGACAGTAGTACTGTGATGTGATAGTCAGGGGGATGATGAGACAGTAGTACTGTGATGTGATAAGGGGATGATGAGACAGTAGTACTGTGATGTGATAGTCAGGGGGATGATGAGACAGTAGTACTGTGATGTGATAATCAGGGGGATGATGAGACAGTAGTACTGTGATGTGATATAGGGATGATGAGACAGTAGTACTGTGATGTGATAGTCAGGGGGATGATGAGACAGTAGTACTGTGATGTGATAGTCAGGGTGATGATGAGACAGTAGTACTGTGATGTGATAGTCAGGGGGATGATGAGATAGTAGTACTGTGATGTGATAGTCAGGGGGATGATGAGACAGTAGTACTGTGATGTGATAGGGGATGATGAGACAGTAGTACTGTGATGTGATAGTCAGGGGGATGATGAGAAAGTAGTACTGTGATGTGATAGTCAGGGGGATGATGAGACAGTAGTACTGTGATGTGATAGTCAGGGTGATGGTGAGACAGTAGTACTGTGATGTGATTGTCAGGGGGATGATGAGACAGTAGTACTGTGATGTGATAGGGGATGATGAGACAGTAGTACTGTGATGTGATAGAGTGATGATGAGACAGTAGTACTGTGATGTGATAGGGGATGATGAGACAGTAGTACTGTGATGTGATAGAGGGATGATGAGATGGTAGTACTGTGATGTGATAGTGAGGGGGATGATGAGACAGTAGTACTGTGATGTGATAGTCAGGAGGATGATGAGACGGTAGTACTGTGATGTGATAGTCAGGAGGAAGATGAGACAGTAGTACTGTGATGTGATAGTCAGTGGGATGATGAGACAGTAGTACTGTGATGTGATAGTCAGGGGGATGATGAGACAGTAGTACTGTGATGTGATAGTCAGGGGGATGATGAGACAGTAGTACTGTGATGTGATAATCAGGGGGATGATGAGACAGTAGTACTGTGATGTGATAGTCAGGGGGATGATGAGACAGTAGTAATGTGATGTGATAGAGGGATGATGAGACAGTTGTACTGTGATGTGATAGTCCGGGGGATGATGAGACAGAAGTACTGTGATGTGATTGTCAGGGGGATGATGAGACAGTAGTACTGTGATGTGATAGAGGGATGATGAGACAGTAGTACTGTGATGTGATAGGGGATGATGAGACGGTAGTACTGTGATGTGATAGTGAGGGGGATGATGAGACAGTAGTACTGTGATGTGATTGTCAGGGGGATGATGAGACAGTAGTACTGTGATGTGATTGTCAGGGGGATGATGAGACAGTAGTACTGTGATGTGATAGTCAAGGGGATGATGAGACAGTACTGCCATGTGAGAGGTATCCTCAGGGGGATGATGAGATAGTAGTACTCCCATGTGATAGGCATCCTCAGGGGGATGATGAGACAGTAGTACTGCCATGTGACAGGTATCCTCACGGGGATGATTATACAGTAGTACTGCCTTGTGACAGGTATCCTCAGGGGGATGATGAGATAGTAGTACTCCCATGTGATAGGCATCCTCAGGGGGATGATGAGACAGTAGTACTGTGATGTGATAGTCAGGGGGATGATGAGATAGTAGTACAGCCCTGTGATAGGCATCCTCAGGGAGATGATGAGACAGTAGTACTGTGATGTGATAGTCAGGGGGATGATGAGACAGTAGTACTGTATGTGATAGTCAGGGGGATGATGAGACAGTAGTACTGCCATGTGACAGGTATCCTCACGGGCATGATGATACAATAGCACTGCCATATGACAGGTATCCTCAGGGGGATGATGAGACAGTAGTACTGCCATGTGATAGGCTTCCTCAGGGGGATGATGAGACAGTAGTACTGCCATGTGATAGTCAGGGGGATGATGAGACGGTAGTACTGTGATGTGATAGTCAGGAGGAAGATGAGACAGTAGTACTGTGATGTGATAGTCAGGGGGATGATGAGACAGTAGTAATGTGATGTGATAGAGGGATGATGAGACAGTAGTACTGTGATGTGATAGTTAGGGGGATGATGAGACAGTAGTACTGTGATGTGATAGTCAGGGGGATGATGAGACAGTAGTACTGTGATGTGATAGTCAGGGGGATGATGAGACAGTAGTACTGTGATGTGATAATCAGGGGATGATGAGACAGTTGTACTGTGATGTGATAATCAGGGGGATGATGAGACAGTAGTAATGTGATGTGATAGTCAGGGGGATGATGAGACAGTAGTACTGTGATTTGATAGGGGATGATGAGACAGTAGTACTGTGATGTGATAGTGAGGGGGATGATGAGACAGTAGTTATGTGATGTGATAGGGGATGATGAAACAGTAGTACTGTGATGTGATAGTCAGGGGGATGATGAGACAGTAGTACTGTGATGTGATAGGGGATGATGAGACAGTAGTACTGTGATTTGATAGGGGATGATGAGACAGTAGTACTGTGATGTGATAGTGAGGGGGATGATGAGACAGTAGTAATGTGATGTGATAGGGGATGATGAAACAGAAGTACTGTGATGTGATAGTCAGGGGGATGATGAGACAGTAGTACTGTGATGTGACAGGGGATGATGAGACTATAGTACTGTGATGTGATAGTCAGGGGGATGATGAGACAGTAGTACTGTGATGTGATAGTAAGGGGGATGATGAGATAGTAGTTCTGTGATGTGATAGGGGGATGAGGAGACAGTAGTAATGTGATGTGATAGAGGGATGATGAGACAGTAGTACTGTTATGTGATAGGGGGATGATGAGACAGTAGTACTGTGATGTGATTGTCAGGGGGATGATGAGACAGTAGTACTGTGATGTGATTGTCAGGGGGATGATGAGACAATAGTACTGTGATGTGATTGTCAGGGGGATGATGAGACAGTAGTACTGTGATGTGATAATCAGGGGGATGATGAGACAGTAGTACTGTGATGTGATAGTCAGGGGGATGATGAGACAGTAGTAATGTGATGTGATAGGGGATGATGAGACAGTAGTACTGTGATGTGATAGGGGATGATGAGACGGTAGTACTGTGATGTGATAGTGAGGGGGATGATGAGACAGTAGTACTGTGATGTGATTGTCAGGGGGATGATGAGACAGTAGTACTGTGATGTGATTGTCAGGGGGATGATGAGACAGTAGTACTGTGATGTGATAGTCAAGGGGATGATGAGACAGTACTGCCATGTGAGAGGTATCCTCAGGGGGATGATGAGATAGTAGTACTCCCATGTGATAGGCATCCTCAGGGGGATGATGAGACAGTAGTACTGCCATGTGACAGGTATCCTCACGGGGATGATGATACAGTAGTACTGCCATGTGACAGGTATCCTCAGGGGGATGATGAGATAGTAGTACTCCCATGTGATAGGCATCCTCAGGGGGATGATGAGACAGTAGTACTGTGATGTGATAGTCAGGGGGATGATGAGATAGTAGTACAGCCCTGTGATAGGCATCCTCAGGGAGATGATGAGACAGTAGTACTGTGATGTGATAGTCAGGGGGATGATGAGACTGTAGTACTGTATGTGATAGTCAGGGGGATGATGAGACAGTAGTACTGCCATGTGGCAGGTATCCTCACGGGCATGATGATACAATAGCACTGCCATATGACAGGTATCCTCAGGGGGATGATGAGACAGTAGTACTGCCATGTGATAGGCTTCCTCAGGGGGATGATGAGACAGTAGTACTGCCATGTGATAGTCAGGGGGATGATGAGACGGTAATACTGTGATGTGATAGTCAGGAGGAAGATGAGACAGTAGTACTGTGATGTGATAGTCAGGGGGATGATGAGACAGTAGTAATGTGATGTGATAGAGGGATGATGAGACAGTAGTACTGTGATGTGATAGTCAGGGGGATGATGAGACAGTAGTACTGTGATGTGATAGTCAGGGGGATGATGAGACAGTAGTACTGTGATGTGATAATCAGGGGATGATGAGACAGTTGTACTGTGATGTGATAATCAGGGGGATGATGAGACAGTAGTAATGTGATGTGATAGTCAGGGGGATGATGAGACAGTAGTACTGTGATTTGATAGGGGATGATGAGACAGTAGTACTGTGATGTGATAGTGAGGGGGATGATGAGACAGTAGTTATGTGATGTGATAGGGGATGATGAAACAGTAGTACTGTGATGTGATAGTCAGGGGGATGATGAGACAGTAGTACTGTGATGTGATAGGGGATGATGAGACAGTAGTACTGTGATTTGATAGGGGATGATGAGACAGTAGTACTGTGATGTGATAGTGAGGGGGATGATGAGACAGTAGTAATGTGATGTGATAGGGGATGATGAAACAGAAGTACTGTGATGTGATAGTCAGGGGGATGATGAGACAGTAGTACTGTGATGTGATAGGGGATGATGAGACTGTAGTACTGTGATGTGATAGTCAGGGGGATGATGAGACAGTAGTACTGTGATGTGATAGGGGATGATGAGACTGTAGTACTGTGATGTGATAGTCAGGGGGATGATGAGACAGTAGTACTGTGATGTGATAGTCAGGGGGATGATGAGACAGTAGTACTGTGATGTGATAATCAGGGGATGATGAGACAGTTGTACTGTGATGTGATAATCAGGGGGATGATGAGACAGTAGTAATGTGATGTGATAGTCAGGGGGATGATGAGACAGTAGTACTGTGATTTGATAGGGGATGATGAGACAGTAGTACTGTGATGTGATAGTGAGGGGGATGATGAGACAGTAGTTATGTGATGTGATAGGGGATGATGAAACAGTAGTACTGTGATGTGATAGTCAGGGGGATGATGAGACAGTAGTACTGTGATGTGATAGGGGATGATGAGACAGTAGTACTGTGATTTGATAGGGGATGATGAGACAGTAGTACTGTGATGTGATAGTGAGGGGGATGATGAGACAGTAGTAATGTGATGTGATAGGGGATGATGAAACAGAAGTACTGTGATGTGATAGTCAGGGGGATGATGAGACAGTAGTACTGTGATGTGATAGGGGATGATGAGACTGTAGTACTGTGATGTGATAGTCAGGGGGATGATGAGACAGTAGTACTGTGATGTGATAGTAAGGGGGATGATGAGATAGTAGTGCTGTGATGTGATAGGGGGATGAGGAGACAGTAGTAATGTGATGTGATAGAGGGATGATGAGACAGTAGTACTGTGATGTGATAGGGGGATGATGAGACAGTAGTACTGTGATGTGATTGTCAGGGGGATGATGAGACAGTAGTACTGTGATGTGATTGTCAGGGGGATGATGAGACAGTAGTACTGTGATGTGATTGTCAGGGGGATGATGAGACAGTAGTACTGTGATGTGATAGTCAAGGGGATGATGAGACAGTAGTACTGCCATGTGACTGGTATCCTCAGGGGGATGATGAGATAGTAGTACTCCCATGTGATAGGCATCCTCAGGGGGATGATGAGACAGTAGTACTGTATTGTGATAGTCAGGGGGATGATGAGACAGTAGTACTGTGATGTGATAGTCAAGGGGATGATGAGACAGTAGTACTGCCATGTGACAGGTATCCTCACGGGGATGATGATACAGTAGTACTGCCATGTGATAGGCATCCTCAGGGGGAAGATTAGACAGTAGAACTGCAATGTGATAGTCAGGGGGATGATGAGACAGTAGTACTGTGATGTGATAGTTAGGAGGATGATGAGACAGTAATACTGTGATGTGATAGTCAGGGGGATGATGAGACAGTAGTACTGTGATGTGATAGGGGGATGATAAGACAGTAGTACTGTGATGTGATAGTCAGGGGGATGATGAGACAGTAGTACTGTGATGTGATAGGGGGATGATGAGACAGTAGTACTGTGATGTGATTGTCAGGGGGATGATGAGACAGTAGTACTGTGATGTGATTGTAAGGGGGATGATGAGACAGTAGTACTGTTATGTGATTGTCAGGGGGATGATGAGACAGTAGTACTGTGATGTGATAGTCAAGGGGATGATGAGACAGTAGTACTGCCATGTGACTGGTATCCTCAGGGGGATGATGAGACAGTAGTACTGTGATGTGATTGTCAGGGGGATGATGAGACAGTAGTACTGTGATGTGATTGTCAGGGGGATGATGAGACAGTAGTACTGTGATGTGATAGTCAGGGGGATGATGAGATAGTAGTACTGTGATGGGATAGTCAGGGGGATGATGAGACAGTAGTACTGTGATGTGATAGGGGATGATGAGACAGTAGTACTGTGATGTGATAGTCAGGGGGATGATGAGACAGTAGTTCTGTGATGTGATAGTCAGGGGGATGATGAGACAGTAGTACTGTGATGTGATAGTCAGGGGGATGGTGAGACAGTAGTACTGTGATGTGATAGTCAGGGGGATGATGAGACAGTAGTACTGTGATGTGATAGTCAAGGGGATGATGAGACAGTAGTACTGCCATGTGACAGGTATCCTCACGGGGATGATGATACAGTAGTACTGCCATGTGATAGGCATCCTCAGGGGGAAGATGAGACAGTAGAACTGCAATGTGATAGTCAGGGGGATGATGAGACAGTAGTACTGTGATGTGATAGTTAGGAGGATGATGAGACAGTAATACTGTGATGTGATAGTCAGGGGGATGATGAGACAGTAGTACTGTGATGTGATAGGGGGATGATGAGACAGTAGTACTGTGATGTGATAGTCAGGGGGATGATGAGACAGTAGTACTGTGATGTGATAGGGGGATGATGAGACAGTAGTACTGTGATGTGATTGTCAGGGGGATGATGAGACAGTAGTACTGTGATGTGATTGTAAGGGGGATGATGAGACAGTAGTACTGTGATGTGATTGTCAGGGGGATGATGAGACAGTAGTACTGTGATGTGATAGTCAAGGGGATGATGAGACAGTAGTACTGCCATGTGACTGGTATCCTCAGGGGGATGATGAGACAGTAGTACTGTGATGTGATTGTCAGGGGGATGATGAGACAGTAGTACTGTGATGTGATTGTCAGGGGGATGATGAGACAGTAGTACTGTGATGTGATAGTCAGGGGGATGATGAGATAGTAGTACTGTGATGTGATAGTCAGGGGGATGATGAGACAGTAGTACTGTGATGTGATAGGGGATGATGAGACAGTAGTACTGTGATGTGATAGTCAGGGGGATGATGAGACAGTAGTTCTGTGATGTGATAGTCAGGGGGATGATGAGACAGTAGTACTGTGATGTGATAGTCAGGGGGATGGTGAGACAGTAGTACTGTGATGTGATAGTCAGGGGGATGATGAGACAGTAGTACTGTGATGTGATAGGGGATGATGAGACAGTAGTACTGTGATGTGATAGAGTGATGATGAGACAGTAGTACTGTGATGTGATAGGGGATGATGAGACAGCAGTACTGTGATGTGATAGAGGGATGATGAGACGGTAGTACTGTGATGTGATAGTGAGGGGGATGATGAGACAGTAGTAATGTGATGTGATAGGGGATGATGAAACAGTAGTACTGTGATGTGATAGTCAGGGGGATGATGAGACAGTAGTACTGTGATGTGATAGGGGATGATGAGACTGTAGTACTGTGATGTGATAGTCAGGGGGATGATGAGACAGTAGTACTGTGATGTAATAGTAAGGGGGATGATGAGATAGTAGTGCTGTGATGTGATAGGGGGATGAGGAGACAGTAGTAATGTGATGTGATAGAGGGATGATGAGACAGTAGTACTGTGATGTGATTGTCAGGGGGATGATGAAACAGTAGTACTGTGATGTGATTGTCAGGGGGATGATGAGACAGTAGTACTGTGATGTGATAGGGGGATGATGAGACAGTAGTACTGTGATGTGATTGTCAGGGGGATGATGAGACAGTAGTTCTGTGATGTGATTGTCAGGGGGATGATGAGACAGTAGTACTGTGATGTGATTGTCAGGGGGATGATGAGACAGTAGTACTGTGATGTGATAGTCAGGGGGATGATGAGACAGTAGTACTGTGATGTGATTGTCAGGGGGATGATGAGACAGTAGTACTGTGATGTGATTGTCAGGGGGATGATGAGACAGTAGTACTGTGATGTGATAGGGGATGATGAAACAGAAGTACTGTGATGTGATAGTCAGGGGGATGATGAGACAGTAGTACTGTGATGTGATAGGGGATGATGAGACTGTAGTACTGTGATGTGATAGTCAGGGGGATGATGAGACAGTAGTACTGTGATGTGATAGTAAGGGGGATGATGAGATAGTAGTGCTGTGATGTGATAGGGGGATGAGGAGACAGTAGTAATGTGATGTGATAGAGGGATGATGAGACAGTAGTACTGTGATGTGATAGGGGGATGATGAGACAGTAGTACTGTGATGTGATTGTCAGGGGGATGATGAGACAGTAGTACTGTGATGTGATTGTCAGGGGGATGATGAGACAGTAGTACTGTGATGTGATTGTCAGGGGGATGATGAGACAGTAGTACTGTGATGTGATAGTCAAGGGGATGATGAGACAGTAGTACTGCCATGTGACTGGTATCCTCAGGGGGATGATGAGATAGTAGTACTCCCATGTGATAGGCATCCTCAGGGGGATGATGAGACAGTAGTACTGTATTGTGATAGTCAGGGGGATGATGAGACAGTAGTACTGTGATGTGATAGTCAAGGGGATGATGAGACAGTAGTACTGCCATGTGACAGGTATCCTCACGGGGATGATGATACAGTAGTACTGCCATGTGATAGGCATCCTCAGGGGGAAGATGAGACAGTAGAACTGCAATGTGATAGTCAGGGGGATGATGAGACAGTAGTACTGTGATGTGATAGTTAGGAGGATGATGAGACAGTAATACTGTGATGTGATAGTCAGGGGGATGATGAGACAGTAGTACTGTGATGTGATAGGGGGATGATAAGACAGTAGTACTGTGATGTGATAGTCAGGGGGATGATGAGACAGTAGTACTGTGATGTGATAGGGGGATGATGAGACAGTAGTACTGTGATGTGATTGTCAGGGGGATGATGAGACAGTAGTACTGTGATGTGATTGTAAGGGGGATGATGAGACAGTAGTACTGTGATGTGATTGTCAGGGGGATGATGAGACAGTAGTACTGTGATGTGATAGTCAAGGGGATGATGAGACAGTAGTACTGCCATGTGACTGGTATCCTCAGGGGGATGATGAGACAGTAGTACTGTGATGTGATTGTCAGGGGGATGATGAGACAGTAGTACTGTGATGTGATTGTCAGGGGGATGATGAGACAGTAGTACTGTGATGTGATAGTCAGGGGGATGATGAGATAGTAGTACTGTGATGTGATAGTCAGGGGGATGATGAGACAGTAGTACTGTGATGTGATAGGGGATGATGAGACAGTAGTACTGTGATGTGATAGTCAGGGGGATGATGAGACAGTAGTTCTGTGATGTGATAGTCAGGGGGATGATGAGACAGTAGTACTGTGATGTGATAGTCAGGGGGATGGTGAGACAGTAGTACTGTGATGTGATAGTCAGGGGGATGATGAGACAGTAGTACTGTGATGTGATAGGGGATGATGAGACAGTAGTACTGTGATGTGATAGAGTGATGATGAGACAGTAGTACTGTGATGTGATAGGGGATGATGAGACAGCAGTACTGTGATGTGATAGAGGGATGATGAGACGGTAGTACTGTGATGTGATAGTGAGGGGGATGATGAGACAGTAGTAATGTGATGTGATAGGGGATGATGAAACAGTAGTACTGTGATGTGATAGTCAGGGGGATGATGAGACAGTAGTACTGTGATGTTATAGGGGATGATGAGACTGTAGTACTGTGATGTGATAGTCAGGGGGATGATGAGACAGTAGTACTGTGATGTAATAGTAAGGGGGATGATGAGATAGTAGTGCTGTGATGTGATAGGGGGATGAGGAGACAGTAGTAATGTGATGTGATAGAGGGATGATGAGACAGTAGTACTGTGATGTGATTGTCAGGGGGATGATGAGACAGTAGTACTGTGATGTGATAGTCAGGGGGATGATGAGACAGTAGTACTGTGATGTGATTGTCAGGGGGATGATGAGACAGTAGTACTGTGATGTGATTGTCAGGGGGATGATGAGACAGTAGTACTGTGATGTGATAGGGGGATGATGAGACAGTAGTACTGTGATGTGATTGTCAGGGGGATGATGAGACAGTAGTTCTGTGATGTGATTGTCAGGGGGATGATGAGACAGTAGTACTGTGATGTGATTGTCAGGGGGATGATGAGACAGTAGTACTGTGATGTGATAGTCAGGGGGATGATGAGACAGTAGTACTGTGATGTGATAGGGGGATGATGAGACAGTAGTACTGTGATGTGATAGTCAGGGGGATGATGAGACAGTAGTACTGTGATGTGATAGGGGGATGATGAGACAGTAGTACTGTGATGTGATTGTCAGGGGGATGATGAGACAGTAGTACTGTGATGTGATTGTAAGGGGGATGATGAGACAGTAGTACTGTGATGTGATTGTCAGGGGGATGATGAGACAGTAGTACTGTGATGTGATAGTCAAGGGGATGATGAGACAGTAGTACTGCCATGTGACTGGTATCCTCAGGGGGATGATGAGACAGTAGTACTGTGATGTGATTGTCAGGGGGATGATGAGACAGTAGTACTGTGATGTGATTGTCAGGGGGATGATGAGACAGTAGTACTGTGATGTGATAGTCAGGGGGATGATGAGATAGTAGTACTGTGATGTGATAGTCAGGGGGATGATGAGACAGTAGTACTGTGATGTGATAGGGGATGATGAGACAGTAGTACTGTGATGTGATAGTCAGGGGGATGATGAGACAGTAGTTCTGTGATGTGATAGTCAGGGGGATGATGAGACAGTAGTACTGTGATGTGATAGTCAGGGGGATGGTGAGACAGTAGTACTGTGATGTGATAGTCAGGGGGATGATGAGACAGTAGTACTGTGATGTGATAGGGGATGATGAGACAGTAGTACTGTGATGTGATAGAGTGATGATGAGACAGTAGTACTGTGATGTGATAGGGGATGATGAGACTGTAGTACTGTGATGTGATAGTCAGGGGGATGATGAGACAGTAGTACTGTGATGTAATAGTAAGGGGGATGATGAGATAGTAGTGCTGTGATGTGATAGGGGGATGAGGAGACAGTAGTAATGTGATGTGATAGAGGGATGATGAGACAGTAGTACTGTGATGTGATTGTCAGGGGGATGATGAAACAGTAGTACTGTGATGTGATTGTCAGGGGGATGATGAGACAGTAGTACTGTGATGTGATAGGGGGATGATGAGACAGTAGTACTGTGATGTGATTGTCAGGGGGATGATGAGACAGTAGTTCTGTGATGTGATTGTCAGGGGGATGATGAGACAGTAGTACTGTGATGTGATTGTCAGGGGGATGATGAGACAGTAGTACTGTGATGTGATAGTCAGGGGGATGATGAGACAGTAGTACTGCCATGTGACAGGAATCCTCACGGGGATGATGATACAGTAGTACTGCCATGTGACAGGTATCCTCAGGGGGATGATGAGATAGTAGTACTCCCATGTGATAGGCATCCTCAGGGGGATGATGAGACAGTAGTACTGTGATGTGATAGTCAGGGGAATGATGAGATAGTAGTACTGTGATGTGATAGGGGATGATGAGACAGTAGTACTGTGATGTGATAGTGAGGGGGATGATGAGACAGTAGTAATGTGATGTGATAGGGGATGATGAAACAGTAGTACTGTGATGTGATAGTCAGGGGGATGATGAGACAGTAGTAATGTGATGTGATAGTCAGGGGGATGATGAGACAGTAGTACTGTGAAGTGATAGTCAGGGGGATGATGAGACAGTAGTAATGTGATGTGATAGTCAGGGGGATGATGAGACAGTAGTACTGTGATGTGATAGGGGATGATGAGACAGTAGTACTGTGATGTGATAGTGAGGGGGATGATGAGACAGTAGTAATGTGATGTGATAGGGGATAATGAAACAGTAGTACTGTGATGTGATAGTCAGGGGGATGATGAGACAGTAGTACTGTGATGTGATAGTAAGGGGGATGATGAGATAGTAGTGCTGTGATGTGATAGGGGGATGAGGAGACAGTAGTAATGTGATGTGATAGAGGGATGATGAGACAGTAGTACTGTGATGTGATAGGGGGATGATGAGACAGTAGTACTGTGATGTGATTGTCAGGGGGATGATGAGACAGTAGTACTGTGATGTAATTGTCAGGGGGATGATGAGACAGTAGTACTGTGATGTGATTGTCAGGGGGATGATGAGACAGTAGTACTGTGATGTGATAGTCAAGGGGATGATGAGACAGTACTGCCATGTGAGAGGTATCCTCAGGGGGATGATGAGATAGTAGTTCTCCCATGTGATAGGCATCCTCAGGGGGATGATGATACAGTAGTACTGCCATGTGACAGGTATCCTCACGGGGATGATGATACAGTAGTACTGCCAAGTGACAGGTATCCTCAAGGGGATGATGAGATAGTAGTACTCCCATGTCATAGGCATCCTCAGGGGGATGATGAGACAGTAGTACTGTGATGTGATAGTCAGGGGGATGATGAGATAGTAGTACTGCCCTGTGATAGGCTTCCTCAGGGAAATGATGAGACAGTAGTACTGTGATGTGATAGTCAGGGGGATGATGAGACAGTAGTACTGTATGTGATAGTCAGGGGGATGATGAGACAGTAGTACTGCCATGTGACAGGTATCCTCACGGGCATGATGAGACAGTAGCACTGCCATATGACAGGTATCCTCAGGGGGATGATGAGACAGTAGTACTGCCATGAGATAGGCTTCCTCAGGGGGATGATGAGACAGTAGTACTGCCATGTGATAGTCAGGGGGATGATGAGACGGTAGTACTGTGATGTGATAGTCAGCAGGAAGATGAGACAGTAGTACTGTGATGTGATAGTCAGGGGGATGATGAGACAGTAGTAATGTTATGTGATAGAGGGATGATGAGACAGTAGTACTGTGATGTGATAGTCAGGGGGATGATGAGACAGTAGTACTGTGATGTGATAGTCAGGGGGATGATGAGACAGTAGTACTGTGATGTGATAATCAGGGGATGATGAGACAGTTGTACTGTGATGTGATAATCAGGGGGATGATGAGACAGTAGTAATGTGATGTGATAGTCAGGGGGATGATGAGACAGTAGTACTGTGATTTGATAGGGGATGATGAGACAGTAGTACTGTGATGTGATAGTGAGGGGGATGATGAGACAGTAGTAATGTGATGTGATAGGGGATGATGAAACAGTAGTACTGTGATGTGAAAGTCAAGGGGATGATGAGACAGTAGTACTGTGATGTGATAGGGGATGATGAGACTGTAGTACTGTGATGTGATAGTCAGGGGGATGATGAGACAGTAGTACTGTGATGTGATAGTAAGGGGGATGATGAGATAGTAGTGCTGTGATGTGATAGGGGGATGAGGAGACAGTAGTAATGTGATGTGATAGAGGGATGATGAGACAGTAGTACTGTGATGTGATAGGGGGATGATGAGACAGTAGTACTGTGATGTGATTGTCAGGGGGATGATGAGACAGTAGTACTGTGATGTGATTGTCAGGGGGATGATGAGACAGTAGTACTGTGATGTGATTGTCAGGGGGATGATGAGACAGTAGTACTGTGATGTGATAGTCAAGGGGATGATGAGACAGTAGTACTGCCATGTGACTGGTATCCTCAGGGGGATGATGAGATAGTAGTACTCCCATGTGATAGGCATCCTCAGGGGGATGATGAGACAGTAGTACTGTAATGTGATAGTAAGGGGGATGATGAGACAGTAGTACTGTGATGTGATAGTCAAGGGGATGATGAGACAGTAGTACTGCCATGTGACAGGTATCCTCACGGGGATGATGATACAGTAGTACTGCCATGTGATAGGCATCCTCAGGGGGAAGATGAGACAGTAGAACTGCCATGTGATAGTCAGGGGGATGATGAGACAGTAGTACTGTGATGTGATAGTTAGGAGGATGATGAGACAGTAATACTGTGATGTGATAGTCAGGGGGATGATGAGACAGTAGTACTGTGATGTGATAGGGGGATGATGAGACAGTAGTACTGTGATGTGATAGTCAGGGGGATGATGAGACAGTAGTACTGTGATGTGATAGGGGGATGATGAGACAGTAGTACTGTGATGTGATTGTCAGGGGGATGATGAGACAGTAGTACTGTGATGTGATTGTAAGGGGGATGATGAGACAGTAGTACTGTGATGTGATTGTCAGGGGGATGATGAGACAGTAGTACTGTGATGTGATAGTCAAGGGGATGATGAGACAGTAGTACTGCCATGTGACTGGTATCCTCAGGGGGATGATGAGACAGTAGTACTGTGATGTGATTGTCAGGGGGATGATGAGACAGTAGTACTGTGATGTGATTGTCAGGGGGATGATGAGACAGTAGTACTGTGATGTGATAGTCAGGGGGATGATGAGATAGTAGTACTGTGATGTGATAGTCAGGGGGATGATGAGACAGTAGTACTGTGATGTGATAGGGGATGATGAGACAGTAGTACTGTGATGTGATAGTCAGGGGGATGATGAGACAGTAGTTCTGTGATATGATAGTCAGGGGGATGATGAGACAGTAGTACTGTGATGTGATAGTCAGGGGGATGGTGAGACAGTAGTACTGTGATGTGATAGTCAGGGGGATGATGAGACAGTAGTACTGTGATGTGATAGGGGATGATGAGACAGTAGTACTGTGATGTGATAGAGTGATGATGAGACAGTAGTACTGTGATGTGATAGGGGATGATGAGACAGTAGTACTGTGATGTGATAGAGGGATGATGAGACGGTAGTACTGTGATGTGATAGTGAGGGGGATGATGAGACAGTAGTAATGTGATGTGATAGGGGATGATGAAACAGTAGTACTGTGATGTGATAGTCAGGGGGATGATGAGACAGTAGTACTGTGATGTGATAGGGGATGATGAGACTGTAGTACTGTGATGTGATAGTCAGGGGGATGATGAGACAGTAGTACTGTGATGTAATAGTAAGGGGGATGATGAGATAGTAGTGCTGTGATGTGATAGGGGGATGAGGAGACAGTAGTAATGTGATGTGATAGAGGGATGATGAGACAGTAGTACTGTGATGTGATTGTCAGGGGGATGATGAGACAGTAGTACTGTGATGTGATTGTCAGGGGGATGATGAGACAGTAGTACTGTCATGTGATAGGGGGATGATGAGACAGTAGTACTGTGATGTGATTGTCAGGGGGATGATGAGACAGTAGTTCTGTGATGTGATTGTCAGGGGGATGATGAGACAGTAGTACTGTGATGTGATTGTCAGGGGGATGATGAGACAGTAGTACTGTGATGTGATAGTCAGGGGGATGATGAGACAGTAGTACTGCCATGTGACAGGAATCCTCACGGGGATGATGATACAGTAGTACTGCCATGTGACAGGTATCCTCAGGGGGATGATGAGATAGTAGTACTCCCATGTGATAGGCATCCTCAGGAGGATGATGAGACAGTAGTACTGTGATGTGATAGTCAGGGGGATGATGAGATAGTAGTACTGTGATGTGATAGGGGATGATGAGACAGTAGTACTGTGATGTGATAGTGAGGGGGATGATGAGACAGTAGTAATGTGATGTGATAGGGGATGATGAAACAGTAGTACTGTGATGTGATAGTCAGGGGGATGATGAGACAGTAGTAATGTGATGTGATAGTCAGGGGGATTATGAGACAGTAGTACTGTGAAGTGATAGTCAGGGGGATGATGAGACAGTAGTAATGTGATGTGATAGTCAGGGGGATGATGAGACAGTAGTACTGTGATGTGATAGGGGATGATGAGACAGTAGTACTGTGATGTGATAGTGAAGGGGATGATGAGACAGTAGTAATGTGATGTGATAGGAGATAATGAAACAGTAGTACTGTGATGTGATAGTCAGGGGGATGATGAGACAGTAGTAGTGTGATGTGATAGGGGAAGATGAGACTGTAGTACTGTGATGTGATAGTCAGGGGGATGATGAGACAGTAGTACTGTGATGTGATAGTAAGGGGGATGATGAGATAGTAGTGCTGTGATGTGATAGGGGGATGAGGAGACAGTAGTAATGTGATGTGATAGAGGGATGATGAGACAGTAGTACTGTGATGTGATAGGGGGATGATGAGACAGTAGTACTGTGATGTGATTGTCAGGGGGATGATGAGACAGTAGTACTGTGATGTGATTGTCAGGGGGATGATGAGACAGTAGTACTGTGATGTGATTGTCAGGGGGATGATGAGACAGTAGTACTGTGATGTGATAGTCAAGGGGATGATGAGACAGTACTGCCATGTGAGAGGTATCCTCAGGGGGATGATGAGATAGTAGTACTCCCATGTGATAGGCATCCTCAGGGGGATGATGATACAGTAGTACTGCCATGTGACAGGTATCCTCACGGGGATGATGATACAGTAGTACTGCCAAGTGACAGGTATCCTCAAGGGGATGATGAGATAGTAGTACTCCCATGTCATAGGCATCCTCAGGGGGATGATGAGACAGTAGTACTGTGATGTGATAGTCAGGGGGATGATGAGATAGTAGTACTGCCCTGTGATAGGCATCCTCAGGGAAATGATGAGACAGTAGTACTGTGATGTGATAGTCAAGGGGATGATGAGACAGTAGTACTGTATGTGATAATCAGGGGATGATGAGACAGTTGTACTGTGATGTGATAATCAGGGGGATGATGAGACAGTAGTAATGTGATGTGATAGTCAGTGGGATGATGAGACAGTAGTACTGTGATTTGATAGGGGATGATGAGACAGTAGTACTGTGATGTGATAGTGAGGGGGATGATGAGACAGTAGTAATGTGATGTGATAGGGGATGATGAAACAGTAGTACTGTGATGTGATAGTCAGGGGGATGATGAGACAGTAGTACTGTGATGTGATAGGGGATGATGAGACTGTAGTACTGTGATGTGATAGTCAGGGGGATGATGATACAGTAGTACTGTGATGTGATAGTAAGGGGGATGATGAGATAGTAGTGCTGTGATGTGATAGAGGGATGAGGAGACAGTAGTAATGTGATGTGATAGAGGGATGATGAGACAGTAGTACTGTGATGTGATAGGGGGATGATGAGACAGTAGTACTGTGATGTGATTGTCAGGGGGATGATGAGACAGTAGTACTGTGATGTGATTGTCAGGGGGATGATGAGACAGTAGTACTGTGATGTGATTGTCAGGGGGATGATGAGACAGTAGTACTGTGATGTGATAGTCAAGGGGATGATGAGACAGTAGTACTGCCATGTGACTGGTATCCTCAGGGGGATGAAAAGATAGTAGTACTCCCATGTGATAGGCATCCTCAGGGGGATGATGAGACAGTAGTACTGTGATGTGATAGTCAGGGGGATGATGAGACAGTAGTACTGTGATGTGATAGTCAAGGGGATGATGAGACAGTAGTACTGCTATGTGACAGGTATCCTCACGGGGATGATGATACAGTAGTACTGCCATGTGATAGGCATCCTCAGGGGGAAGATGAGACAGTAGAACTGCCATGTGATAGTCAGGGGGATGATGAGACGGTAGTACTGTGATGTGATAGTTAGGAGGATGATGAGACAGTAGTACTGTGATGTGATATTCAGGGGGATGATGAGACAGTAGTACTGTGATGTGATAGGGGGATGATGAGACAGTAGTACTGTGATGTGATAGTCAGGGGGATGATGAGACAGTAGTACTGTGATGTGATAGTCAGGGGGATGATGAGACAGTAGTACTGTGATGTGATAATCAGGGGGATGATGAGACAGTAGTACTGTGATGTGATAGAGGGATGATGAGACAGTAGTACTGTGATGTGATAGTCAGGGGGATGATGAGACAGTAGTACTGTGATGTGATAGTCAGGGTGATGATGAGACAGTAGTACTGTGATGTGATAGTCAGGGGGATGATGAGATAGTAGTACTGTGATGTGATAGTCAGGGGGATGATGAGACAGTAGTACTGTGATGTGATAGGGGATGATGAGACAGTAGTACTGTGATGTGATAGTCAGGGGGAAGATGAGAAAGTAGTACTGTGATGTGATAGTCAGGGGGATGATGAGACAGTAGTACTGTGATGTGATAGTCAGGGTGATGGTGAGACAGTAGTACTGTGATGTGATTGTCAGGGGGATGATGAGACAGTAGTACTGTGATGTGATAGGGGATGATGAGACAGTAGTACTGTGATGTGATAGAGTGATGATGAGACAGTAGTACTGTGATGTGATAGGGGATGATGAGACAGTAGTACTGTGATGTGATAGAGGGATGATGAGACGGTAGTACTGTGATGTGATAGTGAGGGGGATGATGAGACAGTAGTAATGTGATGTGATAGGGGATGATGAAACAGTAGTACTGTGATGTGATAGTCAGGGGGATGATGAGACAGTAGTACTGTGATGTGATAGTCAGGGGGATGATGAGACAGTAGTACTGTGATGTAATAGTAAGGGGGATGATGAGATAGTAGTGCTGTGAAGTGATAGGGGGATGAGGAGACAGTAGTAATGTGATGTGATAGAGGGAATGTGAGACAGTAGTACTGTGATGTGATTGTCAGGGGGATGATGAGACAGTAGTACTGTGATGTGATTGTCAGGGGGATGATGAGACAGTAGTACTGTGATGTGATTGTCAGGGGGATGATGAGACAGTAGTACAGTGATGTGATTGTCAGGGGGATGATGAGACAGTAGTTCTGTGATGTGATTGTCAGGGGGATGATGAGACAGTAGTACTGTGATGTGATTGTCAGGGGGATGATGAGACAGTAGTACTGTAATGTGATAGTCAGGGGGATGATGAGACAGTAGTACTGCCATGTGACAGGTATCCTCACGGGGATGATGATACAGTAGTACTGCCATGTGACAGGTATCCTCAGGGGGATGATGAGATAGTAGTACTCCCATGTGATAGGCATCCTCAGGGGGATGATGAGACAGTAGTACTGTGATGTGATAGTCAGGGGGATGATGAGATAGTAGTACTGTGATGTGATAGGGGAAGATGAGACAGTAGTACTGTGATGTGATAGTGAGGGGGATGATGAGACAGTAGTAATGTGATGTGATAGAGGGATGATGAGACAGTTGTACTGTGATGTGATAGTCAGGGGGATGATGAGACAGAAGTACTGTGATGTGATTGTCAGGGGGATGATGAGACAGTAGTACTGTGATGTGATAGGGGATGATGAGACAGTAGTACTGTGATGTGATAGGGGATGATGAAACAGTAGTACTGTGATGTGATAGTCAGGGGGATTATGAGACAGTAGTACTGTGATGTGATAGTCAGGGGGATGATGAGACAGTAGTACTGTGATGTGATAGTCAGGGGGATGATGAGACAGTAGTAATGTGATGTGATAGTCAGGGGGATGATGAGACAGTAGTACTGTGATGTGATAGGGGATGATGATACAGTAGTACTGTGATGTGATAGTGAGGGGGATGATGAGACAGTAGTAATGTGATGTGATAGGGGATGATGAAACAGTAGTACTGTGATGTGATAGTCAGGGGGATGATGAGACAGTAGTACTGTGATGTGATAGGGGATGATGAGACTGTAGTACTGTGATGTGATAGTCAGGGGGATGATGAGACAGTAGTACTGCCATGTGATAGTCAGGGGGATGATGAGATAGTAGTGCTGTGATGTGATAGGGGGATGAGGAGACAGTAGTAATGTAATGTGATAGAGGGATGATGAGACAGTAGTACTGTGATGTGATAGGGGGATGATGAGACAGTAGTACTGTGATGTGATTGTCAGGGGGATGATGAGACAGTAGTACTGTGATGTGATTGTCATGGGGATGATGAGACAGTAGTACTGTGATGTGATTGTCAGGGTGATGATGAGACAGTAGTACTGTGATGTGATAGTCAAGGGGATGATGAGACAGTAGTACTGCCATGTGAGATGTATCCTCAGGGGGATGATGAGATAGTATTACTACCATGTGATAGGCATCCTCAGGGGGATGATGAGACAGTAGTACTGTGATGTGATAGTCAGGGGGATGATGACACAGTAGTACTCCCATGTGATAGTCAGGGGGATGATGAGACAGTAGTACTGCCATGTGACAGGTATCCTCACGGGGATGATGATACAGTAGTACTGCCATGTGACAGGTATCCTCAGGGGGATGATGAGATAGTAGTACTCCCATGTGATAGGCATCCTCAGGGGGATGATGAGACAGTAGTACTGTGATGTGATAGTCAGGGGGATGATGAGACAGTAGTACTGTGATGTGATAGTCAAGGGGATGATGAGACAGTAGTACTGCCATGTGACAGGTATCCTCACGGGGATGATGATACAGTAGTACTGCCATGTGATAGGCATCCTCAGGGGGAAGATGAGACAGTAGAACTGCCATGTGATTGTCAGGGGGATGATGAGACAGTAGTACTGCCATGTGACAGGTATCCTCAGGGGGATGATGAGACAGTAGTACTGCCATGTGATAGGCATCCTCAGAGGGATGATGAGACAGTAGTACTGCCATGTGATAGTCAGGGGGATGATGAGACGGTAGTACTGTGATGTGATAGTCAGGAGGAAGATGAGACAGTAATACTGTGATGTGATAGTCAGGGGGATGATGAGACAGTAGCACTGCCATATGACAGGTATCCTCACGGGGATGATGAGACAGTAGTACTGCCATGTGATAGGCATCCTCAGGGGGATAATGAGACAGTAGTACTGCCATGTGAAAGTCAGGGGGATGATGAGACGGTAGCACTGTGATGTGATAGTCAGGAGGAAGATGAGACAGTAGTACTGTGATGTGATAGTCAGGGGGATGATGAGACAGAAGTAATGTGATGTGATAGAGGGATGATGAGACAGTAGTACTGTGATGTGATAGTCAGGGGGATGATGAGACAGTAGTACTGTGATGTGATAGGGGATGATGAAACAGTAGTACTGTGATGTGATAGTCAGGAGGATGATGAGACGGTAGTACTGTGATGTGATAGTCAGGAGGAAGATGAGACAGTAGTACTGTATGTGATAGTCAAGGGGATGATGAGACAGTAGTACTGTGATGTGATTGTAAGGGGGATGATGAGACAGTAGTACTGTGATGTGATTGTCAGGGGGATGATGAGACAGTAGTACTGTGATGTGATAGTCAAGGGGATGATGAGACAGTAGTACTGTATGTGATAGTCAGGGGGATGATGAGACAGTAGTACTGTATGTTATAGTCAGGGGGATGATGAGACAGTAGTACTGCCATGTGACAGGTATCCTCACGGGCATGATGAGACAGTAGCACTGCCATATGACAGGTATCCTCAGGGGGATGATGAGACAGTAGTACTGCCATGTGATAGACTTGCTCAGGGGGATGATGAGACAGTAGTACTGCCATGTGATAGTCAGGGGGATGATGAGACGGTAGTACTGTGATGTGATAGTCAGGAGGAAGATGAGACAGTAGTACTGTGATGTGATAGTCAGGGGGATGATGAGACAGTAGTAATGTTATGTGATAGAGGGATGATGAGACAGTAGTACTGTGATGTGATAGTCAGGGGGATGATGAGACAGTAGTACTGTGATGTGATAGTCAGGGGGATGATGAGACAGTAGTAATGTGATGTGATAGTCAGGGGGATGATGAGACAGTAGTACTGTGATTTGATAGGGGATGATGAGACAGTAGTACTGTGATGTGATAGTGAGGGGGATGATGAGACAGTAGTAATGTGATGTGATAGGGGATGATGAAACAGTAGTACTGTGATGTGATAGTCAGGGGGATGATGAGACAGTAGTACTGTGATGTGATAGGGGATGATGTGACTGTAGTACTGTGATGTGATAGTGAGGGGGATGATGAGACAGTAGTAATGTGATGTGATAGGGGATGATGAAACAGTAGTACTGTGATGTGATAGTCAGGGGGATGATGAGACAGTAGTACTGTGATGTGATAGGGGATGATGAGACTGTAGTACTGTGATGTGATAGTCAGGGGGATGATGAGACAGTAGTACTGTGATGTGAAAGTAAGGGGGATGATGAGATAGTAGTGCTGTGATGTGATAGGGGGATGAGGAGACAGTAGTAATGTGATGTGATAGAGGGATGATGAGATAGTAGTACTGTGATGTGATAGGGGGATGATGAGACAGTAGTACTGTGATGTGATTGTCAGGGGGATGATGAGACAGTAGTACTGTGATGTGATTGTCAGGGGGATGATGAGACAGTAGTACTGTGATGTGATTGTCAGGGGGATGATGAGACAGTAGTACTGTGATGTGATAGTCAAGGGGATGATGAGACAGTAGAACTGCCATGTGACTGGTATCCTCAGGGGGATGATGAGATAGTAGTACTCCCATGTGATAGGCATCCTCAGGGGGATGATGATACAGTAGTACTGTAATGTGATAGTCAGGGGGATGATGAGACAGTAGTACTGTGATGTGATAGTCAAGGGGATGATGAGACAGTAGTACTGCCATGTGACAGGTATCCTCACGGGGATGATGATACAGTAGTACTGCCATGTGATAGGCATCCTCAGGGGGAAGATGAGACAGTAGAACTGCCATGTGATAGTCAGGGGGATGATGAGACAGTAGTACTGTGATGTGAGAGTTAGGAGGATGATGAGACAGTAATACTGTGATGTGATAGTCAGGGGGATGATGAGACAGTAGTACTGTGATGTGATAGGGGGATGATGAGACAGTAGTACTGTGATGTGATAGTCAGGGGGATGATGAGACAGTAGTACTGTGATGTGATAAGGGGATGATGAGACACTAGTACTGTGATGTGATTGTCAGGGGGATGATGAGACAGTAGTACTATGATGTGATTGTAAGGGGGATGATGAGACAGTAGTACTGTGATGTGATTGTCAGGGGGATGATGAGACAGTAGTACTGTGATGTGATAGTCAAGGGGATGATGAGACAGTAGTACTGCCATGTGACTGGTATCCTCAGGGGGATGATGAGACAGTAGAACTGTGATGTGATTGTCAGGGGGATGATGAGACAGTAGTACTGTGATGTGATTGTCAGGGGGATGATGAGACAGTAGTACTGTGATGTGATAGTCAGGGGGATGATGAGATAGTAGTACTGTGATGTGATAGTCAGGGGGATGATGAGACAGTAGTACTGTGATGTGATAGGGGATGATGAGACAGTTGTACTGTGATGTGATAGTCAGGGGGATGATGAGACAGTAGTTCTGTGATGTGATAGTCAGGGGGATGATGAGACAGTAGTACTGTGATGTGATAGTCAGGGGGATGGTGAGACAGTAGTACTGTGATGTGATAGTCAGGGGGATGATGAGACAGTAGTACTGTGATGTGATAGGGGATGATGAGACAGTAGTACTGTGATGTGATAGAGTGATGATGAGACAGTAGTACTGTGATGTGATAGGGGATGATGAGACAGTAGTACTGTGATGTGATAGAGGGATGATGAGACGGTAGTACTGTGATGTGATAGTGAGGTGGATGATGAGACAGTAGTAATGTGATGTGATAAGGGATGATGAAACAGTAGTACTGTGATGTGATAGTCAGGGGGATGATGAGACAGTAGTACTGTGATGTGATAGGGGATGATGAGACTGTAGTACTGTGATGTGATAGTCAGGGGGATGATGAGACAGTAGTACTGTGATGTAATAGTAAGGGGGATGATGAGATAGTAGTGCTGTGATGTGATAGGGGGATGAGGAGACAGTAGTAATGTGATGTGATAGAGGGATGATGAGACAGTAGTACTGTGATGTGATTGTCAGGGGGATGATGAGACAGTAGTACTGTGATGTGATTGTCAGGGGGATGATGAGACAGTAGTACTGTGATGTGATAGGGGGATGATGAGACAGTAGTACTGTGATGTGATTGTCAGGGGGATGATGAGACAGTAGTTCTGTGATGTGATTGTCAGGGGGATGATGAGACAGTAGTACTGTGATGTGATTGTCAGGGGGATGATGAGACAGTAGTACTGTGATGTGAAAGTCAGGGGGATGATGAGACAGTAGTACTGCCATGTGACAGGAATCCTCACGGGGATGATGATACAGTAGTACTGCCATGTGACAGGTATCCTCAGGGGGATGATGAGATAGTAGTACTCCCATGTGATAGGCATCCTCAGGGGGATGATGAGACAGTAGTACTGTGATGTGATAGTCAGGGGGATGATGAGATAGTAGTACTGTGATGTGATAGGGGATGATGAGACAGTAGTACTGTGATGTGATAGTGAGGGGGATGATGAGACAGTAGTAATGTGATGTGATAGGGGATGATGAAACAGTAGTACTGTGATGTGATAGTCAGGGGGATGATGAGACAGTAGTAATGTGATGTGATAGTCAGGGGGATGATGAGACAGTAGTACTGTGAAGTGATAGTCAGGGGGATGATGAGACAGTAGTAATGTGATGTGATAGTCAGGGGGATGATGAGACAGTAGTACTGTGATGTGATAGGGGATGATGAGACAGTAGTACTGTGATGTGATAGTGAGGGGGATGATGAGACAGTAGTAATGTGATGTGATAGGGGATAATGAAACAGTAGTACTGTGATGTGATAGTCAGGGGGATGATGAGACAGTAGTACTGTGATGTGATAGGGGATGATGAGACTGTAGTACTGTGATGTGATAGTCAGGGGGATGATGAGACAGTAGTACTGTGATGTGATAGTAAGGGGGATGATGAGATAGTAGTGCTGTGATGTGATAGGGGGATGAGGAGACAGTAGTAATGTGATGTGATAGAGGGATGATGAGACAGTAGTACTGTGATGTGATAGGGGGATGATGAGACAGTAGTACTGTGATGTGATTGTCAGGGGGATGATGAGACAGTAGTACTGTGATGTGATTGTCAGGGGGATGATGAGACAGTAGTACTGTGATGTGATTGTCAGGGGGATGATGAGACAGTAGTACTGTGATGTGATAGTCAAGAGGATGATGAGACAGTACTGCCATGTGAGAGGTATCCTCAGGGGGATGATGATATAGTAGTACTCCCATGTGATAGGCATCCTCAGGGGGATGATGATACAGTAGTACTGCCATGTGACAGGTATCCTCACGGGGATGATGATACAGTAGTACTGCCAAGTGACAGGTATCCTCAAGGGGATGATGATATAGTAGTACTCCCATGTCATAGGCATCCTCAGGGGGATGATGAGACAGTAGTACTGTGATGTGATAGTCAGGGGGATGATGAGATAGTAGTACTGCCCTGTGATAGGCATCCTCAGGGAAATGATGAGACAGTAGTACTGTGATGTGATAGTCAGGGGGATGATGAGACAGTAGTACTGTATGTGATAGTCAGGGGGATGATGAGACAGTAGTACTGCCATGTGACAGGTATCCTCACGGGCATGATGAGACAGTAGCACTGCCATATGACAGGTATCCTCAGGGGGATGATGAGACAGTAGTACTGCCATGTGATAGGCTTCCTCAGGGGGATGATGAGACAGTAGTACTGCCATGTGATAGTCAGGGGGATGATGAGACGGTAGTACTGTGATGTGATAGTCAGGAGGAAGATGAGACAGTAGTACTGTGATGTGATAGTCAGGGGGATGATGAGACAGTAGTAGTGTTATGTGATAGAGGGATGATGAGACAGTAGTACTGTGATGTGATAGTCAGGGGGATGATGAGACAGTAGTACTGTGATGTGATAGTCAGGGGGATGATGAGACAGTAGTACTGTGATGTGATAATCAGGGGATGATGAGACAGTTGTACTGTGATGTGATAATCAGGGGGATGATGAGACAGTAGTAATGTGATGTGATAGTCAGTGGGATGATGAGACAGTAGTACTGTGATTTGATAGGGGATGATGAGACAGTAGTACTGTGATGTGATAGAGAGGGGGATGATGAGACAGTAGTAATGTGATGTGATAGGGGATGATGAAACAGTAGTACTGTGATGTGATAGTCAGGGGGATGATGAGACAGTAGTACTGTGATGTGATAGGGGATGATGAGACTGTAGTACTGTGATGTGATAGTCAGGGGGATGATGATACAGTAGTACTGTGATGTGATAGTAAGGGGGATGATGAGATAGTAGTGCTGTGATGTGATAGAGGGATGAGGAGACAGTAGTAATGTGATGTGATAGAGGGATGATGAGACAGTAGTACTGTGATGTGATAGGGGGATGATGAGACAGTAGTACTGTGATGTGATTGTCAGGGGGATGATGAGACAGTAGTACTGTGATGTGATTGTCAGGGGGATGATGAGACAGTAGTACTGTGATGTGATTGTCAGGGGGATGATGAGACAGTAGTACTGTGATGTGATAGTCAAGGGGATGATGAGACAGTAGTACTGCCATGTGACTGGTATCCTCAGGGGGATGAAAAGATAGTAGTACTCCCATGTGATAGGCATCCTCAGGGGGATGATGAGACAGTAGTACTGTGATGTGATAGTCAGGGGGATGATGAGACACTAGTACTGTGATGTGATAGTCAAGGGGATGATGAGACAGTAGTACTGCTATGTGACAGGTATCCTCACGGGGATGATGATACAGTAGTACTGCCATGTGATAGGCATCCTCAGGGGGAAGATGAGACAGTAGAACTGCCATGTGATAGGCATCCTCAGGGGGATGATGAGACAGTAGTACTGTGATGTGATTGTCAGGGGGATGATGAGACAGTAGTACTGTGATGTGATTGTCAGGGGGATGATGAGACGGTAGTACTGTGATGTGATAGTTAGGAGGATGATGAGACAGTAGTACTGTGATGTGATAGTCAGGGGGATGATGAGACAGTAGTACTGTGATGTGATAAGGGGATGATGAGACAGTAGTACTGTGATGTGATAGTCAGGGGGATGATGAGACAGTAGTACTGTGATGTGATAATCAGGGGGATGATGAGACAGTAGTACTGTGATGTGATATAGGGATGATGAGACAGTAGTACTGTGATGTGATAGTCAGGGGGATGATGAGACAGTAGTACTGTGATGTGATAGTCAGGGTGATGATGAGACAGTAGTACTGTGATGTGATAGTCAGGGGGATGATGAGATAGTAGTACTGTGATGTGATAGTCAGGGGGATGATGAGACAGTAGTACTGTGATGTGATAGGGGATGATGAGACAGTAGTACTGTGATGTGATAGTCAGGGGGATGATGAGAAAGTAGTACTGTGATGTGATAGTCAGGGGGATGATGAGACAGTAGTACTGTGATGTGATAGTCAGGGTGATGGTGAGACAGTAGTACTGTGATGTGATTGTCAGGGGGATGATGAGACAGTAGTACTGTGATGTGATAGGGGATGATGAGACAGTAGTACTGTGATGTGATAGAGTGATGATGAGACAGTAGTACTGTGATGTGATAGGGGATGATGAGACAGTAGTACTGTGATGTGATAGAGGGATGATGAGATGGTAGTACTGTGATGTGATAGTGAGGGGGATGATGAGACAGTAGTAATGTGATGTGATAGGGGATGATGAAACAGTAGTACTGTGATGTGATAGTCAGGGGGATGATGAGACAGTAGTACTGTGATGTGATAGTCAGGGAGATGATGAGACAGTAGTACTGTGATGTAATAGTAAGGGGGATGATGAGATAGTAGTGCTGTGATGTGATAGGGGGATGAGGAGACAGTAGTAATGTGATGTGATAGAGGGAATGTGAGACAGTAGTACTGTGATGTAATTGTCAGGGGGATGATGAGACAGTAGTACTGTGATGTGATTGTCAGGGGGATGATGAGACAGTAGTACTGTGATGTGATAGGGGGATGATGAGACAGTAGTACAGTGATGTGATTGTCAGGGGGATGATGAGACAGTAGTTCTGTGATGTGATTGTCAGGGGGATGATGAGACAGTAGTACTGTGATGTGATTGTCAGGGGGATAATGAGACAGTAGTACTGTAATGTGATAGTCAGGGGGATGATGAGACAGTAGTACTGCCATGTGACAGGTATCCTCATGGGGATGATGATACAGTAGTACTGCCATGTGACAGGTATCCTCAGGGGGATGATGAGATAGCAGTAATCCCATGTGATAGGCATCCTCAGGGGGATGATGAGACAGTAGTACTGTGATGTGATAGTCAGGGGGATGATGAGATAGTAGTACTGTGATGTGATAGGGGATGATGAGACAGTAGTACTGTGATGTGATAGTGAGGGGGATGATGAGACAGTAGTAATGTGATGTGATAGAGGGATGATGAGACAGTTGTACTGTGATGTGATAGTCGGGGTGATGATGAGACAGAAGTACTGTGATGTGATTGTCTTGGGGATGATGAGACAGTAGTACTGTGATGTGATAGGGGATGATGAGACAGTAGTACTGTGATGTGATAGGGGATGATGAAACAGTAGTACTGTGATGTGATAGTCAGGGGGATTATGAGACAGTAGTAATGTGATGTGATAGTCAGGGGGATGATGAGACAGTAGTACTGTGATGTGATAGTCAGGGGGATGATGAGACAGTAGTAATGTGATGTGATAGGGGATGATGAAACAGTAGTACTGTGATGTGATAGTCAGGGGGATGATGAGACAGTAGTACTGTGATGTGATAGGGGATGATGAGACTGTAGTACTGTGATGTGATAGTCAGGGGGATGATGAGACAGTAGTACTGCCATGTGATAGTCAGGGGGATGATGAGATAGTAGTGCTGTGATGTGATAGGGGGAAGAGGAGACAGTAGTAATGTGATGTGATAGAGGGATGATGAGACAGTAGTACTGTGATGTGATAGGGGGATGATGAGACAGTAGTACTGTGATGTGATTGTCAGGGGGATGATGAGACAGTAGTACTGTGATGTGATTGTCATGGGGATGATGAGACAGTAGTACTGTGATGTGATTGTCAGGGGGATGATGAGACAGTAGTACTGTGATGTGATAGTCAAGGGGATGATGAGACAGTAGTACTGCCATGTGAGAGGTATCCTCAGGGGGATGATGAGATAGTATTACTACCATGTGATAGGCATCCTCAGGGGGATGATGAGACAGTAGTACTGTGATGTGATAGTCAGGGGGATGATGACACAGTAGTACTCCCATGTGATAGTCAGGGGGATGATGAGACAGTAGTACTGCCATGTGACAGGTATCCTCACGGGGATGATGATACAGTAGTACTGCCATGTGACAGGTATCCTCAGGGGGGATGATGAGATAGTAGTACTCCCATGTGATAGGCATCCTCAGGGGGATGATGAGACAGTAGTACTGTGATGTGATAGTCATGGTTATGATGAGACAGTAGTACTGTGATGTGATAGTCAAGGGGATGATGAGACAGTAGTACTGCCATGAGACAGGTATCCTCACGGGGATGATGATACAGTAGTACTGCCATGTGATAGGCATCCTCAGGGGGAAGATGAGACAGTAGAACTGCCATGTGATAGTCAGGGGGATGATGAGACAGTAGTACTGCCATGTGACAGGTATCCTCAGGGGGATGATGAAACAGTAATACTGCAATGTGATAGGCATCCTCAGAGGGATGATGAGACAGTAGTACTGCCATGTGATAGTCAGGGGGATGATGATACGGTAGTACTGTGATGTGATAGTCAGGAGGAAGATGAGACAGTAGTACTGTGATGTGATAGTCAGGGGGATGATGAGACAGTAGCACTGCCATATGACAGGTATCCTCAGGGGGATGATGAGACAGTAGTACTGCCATGTGATAGGCATCCTCAGGGGGATAATGAGACAGTAGTACTGTGATGTGATAGTCAGGGGGATGATGAGACGGTAGCACTGTGATGTGATAGTCAGGAGGAAGATGAGACAGTAGTACTGTGATGTGATAGTCAGGGGGATGATGAGACAGTAGTAATGTGATGTGATAGAGGGATGATGAGACAGTAGTACTGTGATGTGATAGTCAGGGGGATGATGAGACAGTAGTACTGTGATGTGATAGGGGATGATGAAACAGTAGTACTGTGATGTGATAGTCAGGAGGATGATGAGACGGTAGTACTGTGATGTGATAGTCAGGAGGAAGATGAGACAGTAGTACTGTGATGTGATAGTCAGGGGGATGATGAGACAGTAGTACTGTGATGTGATAGTCAGGGGGATGATGAGACAGTAGTACTGTGATGTGATAGTCAGGGGGATGATGAGACAGTAGTACTGTGATGTGATAATCAGGGGGATGATGAGACAGTAGTACTGTGATGTGATAGTCAGGGGGATGATGAGACAGTAGCAATGTGATGTGATAGAGGGATGATGAGACAGTTGTACTGTGATGTGATAGTCCGGGGGATGATGAGACAGAAGTACTGTGATGTGATTGTCAGGGGGATGATGAGACAGTAGTACTGTGATGTGATAGGGGATGATGAGACAGTAGTACTGTGATGTGATAGGGGATGATGAGACGGTAGTACTGTGATGTGATAGTGAGGGGGATGATGAGACAGTAGTACTGTGATGTGATAGGGGATGATGAGACAGTAGTACTGTGATGTGATAGGGGATGATGAGACGGTAGTACTGTGATGTGATAGTGAGGGGGATGATGAGACAGTAGTAATGTGATGTGATAGGGGATGATGAAACAGTAGTACTGTGATGTGATAGTCAGGGGGATGATGAGACAGTAGTACTGTGATGTGATAGGGGATGATGAGACTGTAGTACTGTGATGTGACAGTCAGCGGGATGATGAGACAGTAGTACTGTGATGTGATAGTAAGGGGGATGATGAGATAGTAGTGCTGTGATGTGATAGGGGGATGAGGAGACAGTAGTAATGTGATGTGATAGAGGGATGATGAGACAGTAGTACTGTGATGTGATGGTCAGGGGGATGATGAGATAGTAGTACTGCCCTGTGATAGGCATCCTCAGGGGGATGATGAGACAGTAGTACTGTGATGTGATAGTCAGGGGGATGATGAGACAGTAGTACTGTGATGTGATAGTCAGGGGGATGATGAGACAGCAGTTCTGCCATGTGACAGGTATCCTCAGGGGGATGATGAGACAGTAGTACTGCCATGTGATAGGCATCCTCAGAGGGATGATGAGACAGTAGTACTGTGATGTGATAGTCAGGAGGAAGATGAGACAGTAGTACTGTGATGTGATAGTCAGGGGGATGATGAGACAGTAGCACTGCCATATGACAGGTATCCTCAGGGGGATGATGAGACAGTAGTACTGCCATGTGATAGGCATCCTCAGAGGGATGATGAGACAGTAGTACTGCCATGTGATAGTCAGGGGGTTGATGAGATGGTTGTACTGTGATGTGATAGTCAGGAGGAAGATGAGACAGTAGTACTGTGATGTGATAGTCAGGGGGATGATGAGACAGTAGCACTGCCATATGACAGGTATCCTCAGGGGGATGATGAGACAGTAGTACTGCCATGTGATAGGCATCCTCAGGGGGATGATGAGACAGTAGTACTGCCATGTGATAGTCAGGGGGATGATGAGATGGTAGTACTGTGATGTGATAGTCAGGAGGAAGATGAGACAGTAGTACTGTGATGTGATAGTCAGGGGGATGATGAGACAGTAGTAATGTGATGTGATAGAGGGATGATGAGACAGTAGTACTGTGATGTGATAGTCAGGGGGATGATGAGACAGTAGTACTGTGATGTGATAGGGGATGATGAAACAGTAGTACTGTGATGTGATAGTCAGGAGGATGATGAGACGGTAGTACTGTGATGTGATAGTCAGGAGGAAGATGAGACAGTAGTACTGTGATGTGATAGTCAGGGGGATGATGAGACAGTAGTACTGTGAAGTGATAGTCACGGGGATGATGAGACAGTAGTACTGTGATGTGATAGTCAGGGGGATGATGAGACAGTAGTACTGTGATTTGATAATCAGGGGGATGATGAGACAGTAGTACTATGATGTGATAGTCAGGGGGATGATGAGACAGTAGTAATGTGATGTGATAGAGGGATGATGAGACGGTAGTACTGTGATGTGATAGTCAGGAGGAAGATGAGACAGTAGTACTGTGATGTGATAGTCAGGGGGATGATGAGACAGTAGTAATGTGATGTGATAGAGGGATGATGAGACAGTAGTACTGTGATGTGATAGTCAGGGGGATGATGAGACAGTAGTACTGTGATGTGATAGGGGATGATGAGACGGTAGTACTGTGATGTGATAGTCAGGGGGATGATGAGACAGTAGTACTGTGATGTGATAATCAGGGGGATGATGAGACAGTAGTACTGTGATGTGATAGTCAGGGGGATGATGAGACAGTAGTAATGTGATGTGATAGAGGGATGATGAGACAGTTGTACTGTGATGTGATAGTCAGGGGGATGATGAGACAGAAGTACTGTGATGTGATAGTCAGGGGGATGATGAGACAGTAGTACTGTGATGTGATAGGGGATGATGAGACAGTAGTACTGTGATGTGATAGGGGATGATGAGACGGTAGTACTGTGATGTGATAGGGGGAGGGATGATGAGACAGTAGTAATGTGATGTGATAGGGGATGATGAAACAGTAGTACTGTGATGTGATAGTCAGGGGGATGATGAGACAGTAGTACTGTGATGTGATAGGGGATGATGAAACTGTTGTACTGTGATGTGATAGTCAGGGGGATGATGAGACAGTAGTACTGTGATGTGATAGTAAGGGGGATGATGAGATAGTAGTGCTGTGATGTGATAGGGGGATGAGGAGACAGTAGTAATGTGATGTTATAGAGGGATGATGAGACAGTAGTACTGTGATGTGATGGTCAGGGGGATGATGAGACAGTAGTACTGTGATGTGATTGTCAGGGGGATGATGAGACAGTAGTACTGTGAAGTGATAGGGGGATGATGAGACAGTAGTACTGTGATGTGATTGTCAGGGGGATGATGAGACAGTAGTACTGTGATGTGATTGTCAGGGGGATGATGAGACAGTAGTACTGTGATGTGATAGTCAGGGGGATGATGAGACAGTAGTACTGCCATGTGACAGGTATCCTCATGGGATGATGAGACAGTAGTACTGTCATGTGACAGGTATCCTCAGGGGGATGATGAGATAGTAGTACTCCCATGTGATAGGCATCCTCAGGGGGATGATGAGACAGTAGTACTGTGATGTGATAGTCAGGGGGATAATGAGATAGTAGTACTGCCCTGTGATAGGCATCCTCAGGGGAATGATGAGACAGTAGTACTGTGATGTGATAGTCAGGGGCATGATGAGACAGTAGTACTGTGATGTGATAGTCAGGGGGATGATGAGACAGTAGTACTGCCATGTGACAGGTATCCTCACGGGCATGATGATACAGTAGCACTGCCATATGACAGGTATCCTCAGGGGGATGATGAGACAGTAGTATTGCCATGTGATAGGCTTCCTCTGGGGGATGATGAGACAGTAGTACTGCCAAGTGATAGTCAGGGGGATGATGAGATGGTAGTACTGTGATGTGATAGTCAGGAGGAAGATGAGACAGTAGTACTGTGATGTGATAGGGGGATGATGAGACAGTAGTACAGTGATGTGATTGTCAGGGGGATGATGAGACAGTAGTTCTGTGATGTGATTGTCAGGGGGATGATGAGACAGTAGTACTGTGATGTGATTGTCAGGGGGATGATGAGACAGTAGTACTGTAATGTGATAGTCAGGGGGATGATGAGACAGTAGTACTGCCATGTGACAGGTATCCTCACGGGGATGATGATACAGTAGTACTGCCATGTGACAGGTATCCTCAGGGGGATGATGAGATAGTAGTACTCCCATGTGATAGGCATCCTCAGGGGGATGATGAGACAGTAGTACTGTGATGTGATAGTCAGGGGGATGATGAGATAGTAGTACTGTGATGTGATAGGGGATGATGAGACAGTAGTACTGTGATGTGATAGTGAGGGGGATGATGAGACAGTAGTAATGTGAAGTGATAGGGGATGATGAAACAGTAGTACTGTGATGTGATAGTCAGGGGGATGATGAGACATTAGTAATGTGATGTGATAGTCAGGGGGATGATGAGACAGTAGTACTGTGATGTGTTAGTCAGGGGGATGATGAGACAGTAGTAATGTGATGTGATAGTCAGGGGGATGATGAGACAGTAGTACTGTGATGTGATAGGGGATGATGAGACAGTAGTACTGTGATGTGATAGTGGGGGGATGATGAGACAGTAGTAATGTGATGTGATAGGGGATGATGAAACAGTAGTACTGTGATGTGATAGTCAGGGGGATGATGAGACAGTAGTACTGTGATGTGATAGGGGATGATGAGACTGTAGTACTGTGATGTGATAGTCAGGGGGATGATGAGACAGTAGTACTGTGATGTGATAGTAAGGGGGATGATGAGATAGTAGTGCTGTGATGTGATAGGGGGATGAGGAGACAGTAGTAATGTGATGTTATAGAGGGATGATGAGACAGTAGTACTGTGATGTGATAGGGGGATGATGAGACAGTAGTACTGTGATGTGATTGTCAGGGGGATGATGAGACAGTAGTACTGTGATGTGATTGTCAGGGGGATGATGAGACAGTAGTACTGTGATGTGATTGTCAGGGGGATGATGAGACAGTAGTACTGTGATGTGATAGTCAAGGGGATGATGAGACAGTAGTACTGCCATGTGAGAGGTATCCTCAGGGGGATGATGAGATAGTAGTACTCCCATGTGATAGGCATCCTCAGGGGGATGATGAGACAGTAGTACTGTGATGTGATAGTCAGGGGGATGATGAGACAGTACTACTCCCATGTGATAGTCAGGGGGATGATGAGACAGTAGTACTGCCATGTGACAGGTATACTCACGGGGATGATGATACAGTAGTACTGCCATGTGACAGGTATCCTCAGGGGGATGATGAGATAGTAGTACTCCCATGTGATAGGCATCCTCAGGGGGATGATGAGACAGTAGTACTGTGATGTGATAGTCAGGGGGATGATGAGACAGTAGTACTGTGATGTGATAGTCAAGGGGATGATGAGACAGTAGTACTGCCATGTGACAGGTATCCTCACGGGGATGATGATACAGTAGTACTGCCATGTGATAGGCATCCTCAGGGGGAAGATGAGACAGTAGAACTGCCATGTGATAGTCAGGGGGATGATGAGACAGTAGTACTGAAATGTGACAGGTATCCTCAGGGGGATGATGAGACAGTAGTACTGCCATGTGATGGGCATCCTCAGAGGGATGATGAGACAGTAGTACTGCCATGTGATAGTCAGGGGGATGATGAGACGGTAGTACTGTGATGTGATAGTCAGGAGGAAGATGAGACAGTAGTACTGTGATGTGATAGTCAGGGGGATGATGAGACAGTAGCACTGCCATATGACAGGTATCCTCAGGGGGATGATGAGACAGTAGTACTGCCATGTGATAGGCATCCTCAGGGGGATGATGAGACAGTAGTACTGCCATGTGATAGTCAGGGGGATGATGAGATGGTAGTACTGTGATGTGATAGTCAGGAGGAAGATGAGACAGTAGTACTGTGATGTGATAGTCAGGGGGATGATGAGACAGTAGTAATGTGATGTGATAGAGGGATGATGAGACAGTAGTACTGTGATGTGATAGTCAGGGGGATGATGAGACAGTAGTACTGTGATGTGATAGGGGATGATGAAACAGTAGTACTGTGATGTGATAGTCAGGAGGATGATGAGACGGTAGTACTGTGATGTGATAGTCAGGAGGAAGATGAGACAGTAGTACTGTGATGTGATAGTCAGGGGGATGATGAGACAGTAGTGCTGTGAAGTGATAGTCACGGGGATGATGAGACAGTAGTACTGTGATGTGATAGTCAGAGGGATGATGAGACAGTAGTACTGTGATTTGATAATCAGGGGGATGATGAGACAGTAGTACTATGATGTGATAGTCAGGGGGATGATGAGACAGTAGTAATGTAATGTGATAGAGGGATGATGAGACGGTAGTACTGTGATGTGATAGTCAGGAGGAAGATGAGACAGTAGTACTGTGATGTGATAGTCAGGGGGATGATGAGACAGTAGTAATGTGATGTGATAGAGGGATGATGAGACAGTAGTACTGTGATGTGATAGTCAGGGGGATGATGAGACAGTAGTACTGTGATGTGATAGTGGATGATGAGACGGTAGTACTGTGATGTGATAGTCAGGGGGATGATGAGACAGTAGTACTGTGATGTGATAATCAGGGGGATGATGAGACAGTAGTACTGTAATGTGATAGTCAGGGGGATGATGAGACAGTAGTAATGTGATGTGATAGAGGGATGATGAGACAGTTGTACTGTGATGTGATAGTCAGGGGGATGATGAGACAGTAGTACTGTGATGTGATAGTAAGGGGGATGATGAGATAGTAGTGCTGTGATGTGATAGGGGGATGAGGAGACAGTAGTAATGTGATGTTATAGAGGGATGATGAGACAGTAGTACTGTGATGTGATAGGGGGATGATGAGACAGTAGTACTGTGATGTGATTGTCAGGGGGATGATGAGACAGTAGTACTGTGATGTGATTGTCAGGGGGATGATGAGACAGTAGTACTGTGATGTGATTGTCAGGGGGATGATGAGACAGTAGTACTGTGATGTGATAGTCAAGGGGATGATGAGACAGTAGTACTGTGATGTGATTGTCAGGGGGATGATGAGACAGTAGTACTGTAATGTGATAGTCAGGGGGATGATGAGACAGTAGTACTGCCATGTGACAGGTATCCTCACGGGGATGATGATACAGTAGTACTGCCATGTGACAGGTATCCTCAGGGGGATGATGAGATAGTAGTACTCCCATGTGAAAGGCATCCTCAGGGGGATGATGAGACAGTAGTACTGTGATGTGATAGTCAGGGGGATGATGAGATAGTAGTACTGTGATGTGATAGGGGATGATGAGACAGTAGTACTGTGATGTGATAGTGAGGGGGATGATGAGACAGTAGTAATGTGAAGTGATAGGGGATGATGAAACAGTAGTACTGTGATGTGATAGTCAGGGGGATGATGAGACATTAGTAATGTGATGTGATAGTCAGGGGGATGATGAGACAGTAGTACTGTGATGTGTTAGTCAGGGGGATGATGAGAAAGTAGTAATGTGATGTGATAGTCAGGGGGATGATGAGACAGTAGTACTGTGATGTGATAGGGGATGATGAGACAGTAGTACTGTGATGTGATAGTGGGGGGATGATGAGACAGTAGTAATGTGATGTGATAGGGGATGATGAAACAGTAGTACTGTGATGTGATAGTCAGGGGGATGATGAGACAGTAGTACTGTGATGTGATAGGGGATGATGAGACTGTAGTACTGTGATGTGATAGTCAGGGGGATGATGAGACAGTAGTACTGTGATGTGATAGTAAGGGGGATGATGAGATAGTAGTGCTGTGATGTGATAGGGGGATGAGGAGACAGTAGTAATGTGATGTTATAGAGGGATGATGAGACAGTAGTACTGTGATGTGATAGGGGGATGATGAGACAGTAGTACTGTGATGTGATTGTCAGGGGGATGATGAGACAGTAGTACTGTGATGTGATTGTCAGGGGGATGATGAGACAGTAGTACTGTGATGTGATTGTCATGGGGATGATGAGACAGTAGTACTGTGATGTGATAGTCAAGGGGATGATGAGACAGTAGTACTGCCATGTGAGAGGTATCCTCAGGGGGATGATGAGATAGTAGTACTCCCATGTGATAGGCATCCTCAGGGGGATGATGAGACAGTAGTACTGTGATGTGATAGTCAGGGGGATGATGAGACAGTACTACTCCCATGTGATAGTCAGGGGGATGATGAGACAGTAGTACTGCCATGTGACAGGTATACTCACGGGGATGATGATACAGTAGTACTGCCATGTGACAGGTATCCTCAGGGGGATGATGAGATAGTAGTACTCCCATGTGATAGGCATCCTCAGGGGGATGATGAGACAGTAGTACTGTGATGTGATAGTCAGGGGGATGATGAGACAGTAGTACTGTGATGTGATAGTCAAGGGGATGATGAGACAGTAGTACTGCCATGTGACAGGTATCCTCATGGGGATGATGATACAGTAGTACTGCCATGTGATAGGCATCCTCAGGGGGAAGATGAGACAGTAGAACTGCCATGTGATAGTCAGGGGGATGATGAGACAGTAGTACTGAAATGTGACAGGTATCCTCAGGGGGATGATGAGACAGTAGTACTGCCATGTGATGGGCATCCTCAGAGGGATGATGAGACAGTAGTACTGCCATGTGATAGTCAGGGGGATGATGAGACGGTAGTACTGTGATGTGATAGTCAGGAGGAAGATGAGACAGTAGTACTGTGATGTGATAGTCAGGGGGATGATGAGACAGTAGCACTGCCATATGACAGGTATCCTCAGGGGGATGATGAGACAGTAGTACTGCCATGTGATAGGCATCCTCAGGGGGATGATGAGACAGTAGTACTGCCATGTGATAGTCAGGGGGATGATGAGATGGTAGTACTGTGATGTGATAGTCAGGAGGAAGATGAGACAGTAGTACTGTGATGTGATAGTCAGGGGGATGATGAGACAGTAGTAATGTGATGTGATAGAGGGATGATGAGACAGTAGTACTGTGATGTGATAGTCAGGGGGATGATGAGACAGTAGTACTGTGATGTGATAGGGGATGATGAAACAGTAGTACTGTGATGTGATAGTCAGGAGGATGATGAGACGGTAGTACTGTGATGTGATAGTCAGGAGGAAGATGAGACAGTAGTACTGTGATGTGATAGTCAGGGGGATGATGAGACAGTAGTGCTGTGAAGTGATAGTCACGGGGATGATGAGACAGTAGTACTGTGATGTGATAGTCAGAGGGATGATGAGACAGTAGTACTGTGATTTGATAATCAGGGGGATGATGAGACAGTAGTACTATGATGTGATAGTCAGGGGGATGATGAGACAGTAGTAATGTAATGTGATAGAGGGATGATGAGACGGTAGTACTGTGATGTGATAGTCAGGAGGAAGATGAGACAGTAGTACTGTGATGTGATAGTCAGGGGGATGATGAGACAGTAGTAATGTGATGTGATAGAGGGATGATGAGACAGTAGTACTGTGATGTGATAGTCAGGGGGATGATGAGACAGTAGTACTGTGATGTGATAGGGGATGATGAGACGGTAGTACTGTGATGTGATAGTCAGGGGGATGATGAGACAGTTTAACTGTGATGTGATAATCAGGGGGATGATGAGACAGTAGTACTGTAATGTGATAGTCAGGGGGATGATGAGACAGTAGTAATGTGATGTGATAGAGGGATGATGAGACAGTTGTACTGTGATGTGATAGTCAGGGGGATGATGAGACAGTAGTACTGTGATGTGATAGTAAGGGGGATGATGAGATAGTAGTGCTGTGATGTGATAGGGGGATGAGGAGACAGTAGTAATGTGATGTTATAGAGGGATGATGAGACAGTAGTACTGTGATGTGATAGGGGGATGATGAGACAGTAGTACTGTGATGTGATTGTCAGGGGGATGATGAGACAGTAGTACTGTGATGTGATTGTCAGGGGGATGATGAGACAGTAGTACTGTGATGTGATTGTCAGGGGGATGATGAGACAGTAGTACTGTGATGTGATAGTCAAGGGGATGATGAGACAGTAGTACTGCCATGTGAGAGGTATCCTCAGGGGGATGATGAGATAGTAGTACTCCCATGTGATAGGCATCCTCAGGGGGATGATGAGACAGTAGTACTGTGATGTGATAGTCAGGGGGATGATGAGACAGTACTACTCCCATGTGATAGTCAGGGGGATGATGAGACAGTAGTACTGCCATGTGACAGGTATCCTCACGGGGATGATGATACAGTAGTACTGCCATGTGACAGGTATCCTCAGGGGGATGATGAGATAGTAGTACTCCCATGTGATAGGCATCCTCAGGGGGATGATGAGACAGTAGTACTGTGATGTGATAGTCAGGGGGATGATGAGACAGTAGTACTGTGATGTGATAGTCAAGGGGATGATGAGACAGTAGTACTGCCATGTGACAGGTATCCTCACGGGGATGATGATACAGTAGTACTGCCATGTGATAGGCATCCTCAGGGGGAAGATGAGACAGTAGAACTGCCATGTGATAGTCAGGGGGATGATGAGACAGTAGTACTGAAATGTGACAGGTATCCTCAGGGGGATGATGAGACAGTAGTACTGCCATGTGATAGGCATCCTCAGAGGGATGATGAGACAGTAGTACTGCCATGTGATAGTCAGGGGGATGATGAGACGGTAGTACTGTGATGTGATAGTCAGGAGGAAGATGAGACAGTAGTACTGTGATGTGATAGTCAGGGGGATGATGAGACAGTAGCACTGCCATATGACAGGTATCCTCAGGGGGATGATGGGACAGTAGTACTGCCATGTGATAGTCAGGGGGATGATGAGATGGTAGCACTGTGATGTGATAGTCAGGAAGAAGATGAGACAGTAGTACTGTGATGTGATAGTCAGGGGGATGATGAGACAGTAGTAATGTGATGTGATGTGATAGAGGGATGATGAGACAGTAGTACTGTGATGTGATAGTCAGGGGGATGATGAGACAGTAGTACTGTGATGTGATAGGGGATGATGAAACAGTAGTACTGTGATGTGATAGTCAGGAGGATGATGAGACGGTAGTACTGTGATGTGATAGTCAGGAGGAAGATGAGACAGTAGTACTGTGATGTGATAGTCAGGGGGATGATGAGACAGTAGTACTGTGATGTGATAGTCAGGGGGATGATGAGACAGTAGTACTGTGATGTGATAGTCAGGGGGATGATGAGACAGTAGTACTGTGATGTGATAATCAGGGGCATGATGAGACAGTAGTACTGTGATGTGATAGTCAGGGGGATGATGAGACAGTAGTAATGTGATGTGATAGAGGGATGATGAGACAGTTGTACTGTGATGTGATAGTCAGGGGGATGATGAGACAGATGTACTGTGATGTGATTGTCAGGGGGATGATGAGACAGTAGTACTGTGATGTGATAGGGGATGATGAGACAGTAGTACTGTGATGTGATAGGGGATGATGAGACGGTAGTACTGTGATGTGATAGTGAGGGGGATGATGAGACAGTAGTACTGTGATGTGATAGTGGGATGATGAGACGGTAGTACTGTGATGTGATAGTGAGGGGGGTGATGAGACAGTAGTAATGTGATGTGATAGGGGATGATGAAACAGTAGTACTGTGATGTGATAGTCAGGGAGATGATGAGACAGTAGTACTGTGATGTGATAGGGGATGATGAGACTGTAGTACTGTGATGTGACAGTCAGCGGGATGATGAGACAGTAGTACTGCCATGTGATAGGCATCCTCAGAGGGATGATGAGACAGTAGTACTGCCATGTGATAGTCAGGGGGATGATGAGACGGTAGTACTGTGATGTGATAGTCAGGAGGAAGATGAGACAGTAGTACTGTGATGTGATAGTCAGGGGAATGATGAGACAGTAGCACTGCCATATGACAGGTATACTCAGGGGGATGATGGGACAGTAGTACTGCCATGTGATAGGCATCCTCAGGGGGATAATGAGACAGTAGTACTGCCATGTGATAGTCAGGGGGATGATGAGACGGTAGCACTGTGATGTGATAGTCAGGAGGAAGATGAGACAGTAGTACTGTGATGTGATAGTCAGGGGGATGATGAGACAGTAGTAATGTGATGTGATAGAGGGATGATGAGACAGTAGTACTGTGATGTGATAGTCAGGGGGATGATGAGACAGTAGTACTGTGATGTGATAGGGGATGATGAAACAGTAGTACTGTGATGTGATAGTCAGGAGGATGATGAGACGGTAGTACTGTGATGTGATAGTCAGGAGGAAGATGAGACAGTAGTACTGTGATGTGATAGTCAGGGGGATGATGAGACAGTAGTACTGTGATGTGATAGTCAGGGGGATGATGAGACAGTAGTACTGTGATGTGATAGTCAGGTGGATGATGAGACAGTAGTACTGTGATGTGATAATTAGGGGCATGATGAGACAGTAGTACTGTGATGTGATAGTCAGGGGGATGATGAGACAGTAGTAATGTGATGTGATAGAGGGATGATGAGACAGTTGTACTGTGATGTGATAGTCAGGGGGATGATGAGACAGAAGTACTGTGATGTGATTGTCAGGGGGATGATGAGACAGTAGTACTGTGATGTGATAGGGGATGATGAGACAGTAGTACTGTGATGTGATAGGGGATGATGAGACGGTAGTACTGTGATGTGATAGTGAGGGGGATGATGAGACAGTAGTACTGTGATGTGATAGAGGGATGATGAGACGGTAGTACTGTGATGTGATAGTGAGGGGGTTGATGAGACAGTAGTAATGTGATGTGATAGGGGATGATGAAACAGTAGTACTGTGATGTGATAGTCAGGGAGATGATGAGACAGTAGTACTGTGATGTGATAGGGGATGATGAGACTGTAGTACTGTGATGTGACAGTCAGCGGGATGATGAGACAGTAGTACTGCCATGTGATAGGCATCCTCAGAGGGATGATGAGACAGTAGTACTGCCATGTGATAGTCAGGGGGATGATGAGACGGTAGTACTGTGATGTGATAGTCAGGAGGAAGATGAGACAGTAGTACTGTGATGTGATAGTCAGGGGGATGATGAGACAGTAGCACTGCCATATGACAGGTATACTCAGGGGGATGATGGGACAGTAGTACTGCCATGTGATAGGCATCCTCAGGGGGATAATGAGACAGTAGTACTGCCATGTGATAGTCAGGGGGATGATGAGACGGTAGCACTGTGATGTGATAGTCAGGAGGAAGATGAGACAGTAGTACTGTGATGTGATAGTCAGGGGGATGATGAGACAGTAGTAATGTGATGTGATAGAGGGATAATGAGACAGTAGTACTGTGATGTGATAGTCAGGGGGATGATGAGACAGTAGTACTGTGATGTGATAGGGGATGATGAAACAGTAGTACTGTGATGTGATAGTCAGGAGGATGATGAGACGGTAGTACTGTGATGTGATAGTCAGGAGGAAGATGAGACAGTAGTACTGTGATGTGATAGTCAGGGGGATGATGAGACAGTAGTACTGTGATGTGATAGTCAGGGGGATGATGAGACAGTAGTACTGTGATGTGATAGTCAGGGGGATGATGAGACAGTAGTACTGTGATGTGATAGGGGATGATGAAACAGTAGTACTGTGATGTGATAGTCAGGAGGATGATGAGACGGTAGTACTGTGATGTGATAGTCAGGAGGAAGATGAGACAGTAGTACTGTGATGTGATAGTCAGGGGGATGATGAGACAGTAGTGCTGTGAAGTGATAGTCACGGGGATGATGAGACAGTAGTACTGTGATGTGATAGTCAGAGGGATGATGAGACAGTAGTACTGTGATTTGATAATCAGGGGGATGATGAGACAGTAGTACTATGATGTGATAGTCAGGGGGATGATGAGACAGTAGTAATGTAATGTGATAGAGGGATGATGAGACGGTAGTACTGTGATGTGATAGTCAGGAGGAAGATGAGACAGTAGTACTGTGATGTGATAGTCAGGGGGATGATGAGACAGTAGTAATGTGATGTGATAGAGGGATGATGAGACAGTAGTACTGTGATGTGATAGTCAGGGGGATGATGAGACAGTAGTACTGTGATGTGATAGTGGATGATGAGACGGTAGTACTGTGATGTGATAGTCAGGGGGATGATGAGACAGTAGTACTGTGATGTGATAATCAGGGGGATGATGAGACAGTAGTACTGTAATGTGATAGTCAGGGGGATGATGAGACAGTAGTAATGTGATGTGATAGAGGGATGATGAGACAGTTGTACTGTGATGTGATAGTCAGGGGGATGATGAGACAGTAGTACTGTGATGTGATAGTAAGGGGGATGATGAGATAGTAGTGCTGTGATGTGATAGGGGGATGAGGAGACAGTAGTAATGTGATGTTATAGAGGGATGATGAGACAGTAGTACTGTGATGTGATAGGGGGATGATGAGACAGTAGTACTGTGATGTGATTGTCAGGGGGATGATGAGACAGTAGTACTGTGATGTGATTGTCAGGGGGATGATGAGACAGTAGTACTGTGATGTGATTGTCAGGGGGATGATGAGACAGTAGTACTGTGATGTGATAGTCAAGGGGATGATGAGACAGTAGTACTGTGATGTGATTGTCAGGGGGATGATGAGACAGTAGTACTGTAATGTGATAGTCAGGGGGATGATGAGACAGTAGTACTGCCATGTGACAGGTATCCTCACGGGGATGATGATACAGTAGTACTGCCATGTGACAGGTATCCTCAGGGGGATGATGAGATAGTAGTACTCCCATGTGAAAGGCATCCTCAGGGGGATGATGAGACAGTAGTACTGTGATGTGATAGTCAGGGGGATGATGAGATAGTAGTACTGTGATGTGATAGGGGATGATGAGACAGTAGTACTGTGATGTGATAGTGAGGGGGATGATGAGACAGTAGTAATGTGAAGTGATAGGGGATGATGAAACAGTAGTACTGTGATGTGATAGTCAGGGGGATGATGAGACATTAGTAATGTGATGTGATAGTCAGGGGGATGATGAGACAGTAGTACTGTGATGTGTTAGTCAGGGGGATGATGAGAAAGTAGTAATGTGATGTGATAGTCAGGGGGATGATGAGACAGTAGTACTGTGATGTGATAGGGGATGATGAGACAGTAGTACTGTGATGTGATAGTGGGGGGATGATGAGACAGTAGTAATGTGATGTGATAGGGGATGATGAAACAGTAGTACTGTGATGTGATAGTCAGGGGGATGATGAGACAGTAGTACTGTGATGTGATAGGGGATGATGAGACTGTAGTACTGTGATGTGATAGTCAGGGGGATGATGAGACAGTAGTACTGTGATGTGATAGTAAGGGGGATGATGAGATAGTAGTGCTGTGATGTGATAGGGGGATGAGGAGACAGTAGTAATGTGATGTTATAGAGGGATGATGAGACAGTAGTACTGTGATGTGATAGGGGGATGATGAGACAGTAGTACTGTGATGTGATTGTCAGGGGGATGATGAGACAGTAGTACTGTGATGTGATTGTCAGGGGGATGATGAGACAGTAGTACTGTGATGTGATTGTCATGGGGATGATGAGACAGTAGTACTGTGATGTGATAGTCAAGGGGATGATGAGACAGTAGTACTGCCATGTGAGAGGTATCCTCAGGGGGATGATGAGATAGTAGTACTCCCATGTGATAGGCATCCTCAGGGGGATGATGAGACAGTAGTACTGTGATGTGATAGTCAGGGGGATGATGAGACAGTACTACTCCCATGTGATAGTCAGGGGGATGATGAGACAGTAGTACTGCCATGTGACAGGTATACTCACGGGGATGATGATACAGTAGTACTGCCATGTGACAGGTATCCTCAGGGGGATGATGAGATAGTAGTACTCCCATGTGATAGGCATCCTCAGGGGGATGATGAGACAGTAGTACTGTGATGTGATAGTCAGGGGGATGATGAGACAGTAGTACTGTGATGTGAAAGTCAAGGGGATGATGAGACAGTAGTACTGCCATGTGACAGGTATCCTCATGGGGATGATGATACAGTAGTACTGCCATGTGATAGGCATCCTCAGGGGGAAGATGAGACAGTAGAACTGCCATGTGATAGTCAGGGGGATGATGAGACAGTAGTACTGAAATGTGACAGGTATCCTCAGGGGGATGATGAGACAGTAGTACTGCCATGTGATGGGCATCCTCAGAGGGATGATGAGACAGTAGTACTGCCATGTGATAGTCAGGGGGATGATGAGACGGTAGTACTGTGATGTGATAGTCAGGAGGAAGATGAGACAGTAGTACTGTGATGTGATAGTCAGGGGGATGATGAGACAGTAGCACTGCCATATGACAGGTATCCTCAGGGGGATGATGAGACAGTAGTACTGCCATGTGATAGGCATCCTCAGGGGGATGATGAGACAGTAGTACTGCCATGTGATAGTCAGGGGGATGATGAGATGGTAGTACTGTGATGTGATAGTCAGGAGGAAGATGAGACAGTAGTACTGTGATGTGATAGTCAGGGGGATGATGAGACAGTAGTAATGTGATGTGATAGAGGGATGATGAGACAGTAGTACTGTGATGTGATAGTCAGGGGGATGATGAGACAGTAGTACTGTGATGTGATAGGGGATGATGAAACAGTAGTACTGTGATGTGATAGTCAGGAGGATGATGAGACGGTAGTACTGTGATGTGATAGTCAGGAGGAAGATGAGACAGTAGTACTGTGATGTGATAGTCAGGGGGATGATGAGACAGTAGTGCTGTGAAGTGATAGTCACGGGGATGATGAGACAGTAGTACTGTGATGTGATAGTCAGAGGGATGATGAGACAGTAGTACTGTGATTTGATAATCAGGGGGATGATGAGACAGTAGTACTATGATGTGATAGTCAGGGGGATGATGAGACAGTAGTAATGTAATGTGATAGAGGGATGATGAGACGGTAGTACTGTGATGTGATAGTCAGGAGGAAGATGAGACAGTAGTACTGTGATGTGATAGTCAGGGGGATGATGAGACAGTAGTAATGTGATGTGATAGAGGGATGATGAGACAGTAGTACTGTGATGTGATAGTCAGGGGGATGATGAGACAGTAGTACTGTGATGTGATAGGGGATGATGAGACGGTAGTACTGTGATGTGATAGTCAGGGGGATGATGAGACAGTTTAACTGTGATGTGATAATCAGGGGGATGATGAGACAGTAGTACTGTAATGTGATAGTCAGGGGGATGATGAGACAGTAGTAATGTGATGTGATAGAGGGATGATGAGACAGTTGTACTGTGATGTGATAGTCAGGGGGATGATGAGACAGTAGTACTGTGATGTGATAGTAAGGGGGATGATGAGATAGTAGTGCTGTGATGTGATAGGGGGATGAGGAGACAGTAGTAATGTGATGTTATAGAGGGATGATGAGACAGTAGTACTGTGATGTGATAGGGGGATGATGAGACAGTAGTACTGTGATGTGATTGTCAGGGGGATGATGAGACAGTAGTACTGTGATGTGATTGTCAGGGGGATGATGAGACAGTAGTACTGTGATGTGATTGTCAGGGGGATGATGAGACAGTAGTACTGTGATGTGATAGTCAAGGGGATGATGAGACAGTAGTACTGCCATGTGAGAGGTATCCTCAGGGGGATGATGAGATAGTAGTACTCCCATGTGATAGGCATCCTCAGGGGGATGATGAGACAGTAGTACTGTGATGTGATAGTCAGGGGGATGATGAGACAGTACTACTCCCATGTGATAGTCAGGGGGATGATGAGACAGTAGTACTGCCATGTGACAGGTATCCTCACGGGGATGATGATACAGTAGTACTGCCATGTGACAGGTATCCTCAGGGGGATGATGAGATAGTAGTACTCCCATGTGATAGGCATCCTCAGGGGGATGATGAGACAGTAGTACTGTGATGTGATAGTCAGGGGGATGATGAGACAGTAGTACTGTGATGTGATAGTCAAGGGGATGATGAGACAGTAGTACTGCCATGTGACAGGTATCCTCACGGGGATGATGATACAGTAGTACTGCCATGTGATAGGCATCCTCAGGGGGAAGATGAGACAGTAGAACTGCCATGTGATAGTCAGGGGGATGATGAGACAGTAGTACTGAAATGTGACAGGTATCCTCAGGGGGATGATGAGACAGTAGTACTGCCATGTGATAGGCATCCTCAGAGGGATGATGAGACAGTAGTACTGCCATGTGATAGTCAGGGGGATGATGAGACGGTAGTACTGTGATGTGATAGTCAGGAGGAAGATGAGACAGTAGTACTGTGATGTGATAGTCAGGGGGATGATGAGACAGTAGCACTGCCATATGACAGGTATCCTCAGGGGGATGATGGGACAGTAGTACTGCCATGTGATAGTCAGGGGGATGATGAGATGGTAGCACTGTGATGTGATAGTCAGGAAGAAGATGAGACAGTAGTACTGTGATGTGATAGTCAGGGGGATGATGAGACAGTAGTAATGTGATGTGATAGAGGGATGATGAGACAGTAGTACTGTGATGTGATAGTCAGGGGGATGATGAGACAGTAGTACTGTGATGTGATAGGGGATGATGAAACAGTAGTACTGTGATGTGATAGTCAGGAGGATGATGAGACGGTAGTACTGTGATGTGATAGTCAGGAGGAAGATGAGACAGTAGTACTGTGATGTGATAGTCAGGGGGATGATGAGACAGTAGTACTGTGATGTGATAGTCAGGGGGATGATGAGACAGTAGTACTGTGATGTGATAGTCAGGGGGATGATGAGACAGTAGTACTGTGATGTGATAATCAGGGGCATGATGAGACAGTAGTACTGTGATGTGATAGTCAGGGGGATGATGAGACAGTAGTAATGTGATGTGATAGAGGGATGATGAGACAGTTGTACTGTGATGTGATAGTCAGGGGGATGATGAGACAGATGTACTGTGATGTGATTGTCAGGGGGATGATGAGACAGTAGTACTGTGATGTGATAGGGGATGATGAGACAGTAGTACTGTGATGTGATAGGGGATGATGAGACGGTAGTACTGTGATGTGATAGTGAGGGGGATGATGAGACAGTAGTACTGTGATGTGATAGTGGGATGATGAGACGGTAGTACTGTGATGTGATAGTGAGGGGGGTGATGAGACAGTAGTAATGTGATGTGATAGGGGATGATGAAACAGTAGTACTGTGATGTGATAGTCAGGGAGATGATGAGACAGTAGTACTGTGATGTGATAGGGGATGATGAGACTGTAGTACTGTGATGTGACAGTCAGCGGGATGATGAGACAGTAGTACTGCCATGTGATAGGCATCCTCAGAGGGATGATGAGACAGTAGTACTGCCATGTGATAGTCAGGGGGATGATGAGACGGTAGTACTGTGATGTGATAGTCAGGAGGAAGATGAGACAGTAGTACTGTGATGTGATAGTCAGGGGAATGATGAGACAGTAGCACTGCCATATGACAGGTATACTCAGGGGGATGATGGGACAGTAGTACTGCCATGTGATAGGCATCCTCAGGGGGATAATGAGACAGTAGTACTGCCATGTGATAGTCAGGGGGATGATGAGACGGTAGCACTGTGATGTGATAGTCAGGAGGAAGATGAGACAGTAGTACTGTGATGTGATAGTCAGGGGGATGATGAGACAGTAGTAATGTGATGTGATAGAGGGATGATGAGACAGTAGTACTGTGATGTGATAGTCAGGGGGATGATGAGACAGTAGTACTGTGATGTGATAGGGGATGATGAAACAGTAGTACTGTGATGTGATAGTCAGGAGGATGATGAGACGGTAGTACTGTGATGTGATAGTCAGGAGGAAGATGAGACAGTAGTACTGTGATGTGATAGTCAGGGGGATGATGAGACAGTAGTACTGTGATGTGATAGTCAGGGGGATGATGAGACAGTAGTACTGTGATGTGATAGTCAGGTGGATGATGAGACAGTAGTACTGTGATGTGATAATTAGGGGCATGATGAGACAGTAGTACTGTGATGTGATAGTCAGGGGGATGATGAGACAGTAGTAATGTGATGTGATAGAGGGATGATGAGACAGTTGTACTGTGATGTGATAGTCAGGGGGATGATGAGACAGAAGTACTGTGATGTGATTGTCAGGGGGATGATGAGACAGTAGTACTGTGATGTGATAGGGGATGATGAGACAGTAGTACTGTGATGTGATAGGGGATGATGAGACGGTAGTACTGTGATGTGATAGTGAGGGGGATGATGAGACAGTAGTACTGTGATGTGATAGAGGGATGATGAGACGGTAGTACTGTGATGTGATAGTGAGGGGGGTGATGAGACAGTAGTAATGTGATGTGATAGGGGATGATGAAACAGTAGTACTGTGATGTGATAGTCAGGGAGATGATGAGACAGTAGTACTGTGATGTGATAGGGGATGATGAGACTGTAGTACTGTGATGTGACAGTCAGCGGGATGATGAGACAGTAGTACTGCCATGTGATAGGCATCCTCAGAGGGATGATGAGACAGTAGTACTGCCATGTGATAGTCAGGGGGATGATGAGACGGTAGTACTGTGATGTGATAGTCAGGAGGAAGATGAGACAGTAGTACTGTGATGTGATAGTCAGGGGGATGATGAGACAGTAGCACTGCCATATGACAGGTATACTCAGGGGGATGATGGGACAGTAGTACTGCCATGTGATAGGCATCCTCAGGGGGATAATGAGACAGTAGTACTGCCATGTGATAGTCAGGGGGATGATGAGACGGTAGCACTGTGATGTGATAGTCAGGAGGAAGATGAGACAGTAGTACTGTGATGTGATAGTCAGGGGGATGATGAGACAGTAGTAATGTGATGTGATAGAGGGATGATGAGACAGTAGTACTGTGATGTGATAGTCAGGGGGATGATGAGACAGTAGTACTGTGATGTGATAGGGGATGATGAAACAGTAGTACTGTGATGTGATAGTCAGGAGGATGATGAGACGGTAGTACTGTGATGTGATAGTCAGGAGGAAGATGAGACAGTAGTACTGTGATGTGATAGTCAGGGGGATGATGAGACAGTAGTACTGTGATGTGATAGTCAGGGGGATGATGAGACAGTAGTACTGTGATGTGATAGTCAGGGGGATGATGAGACAGTAGTACTGTGATGTGATAATCAGGGGGATGATGAGACAGTAGTACTGTGATGTGATAGTCAGGGGGATGATGAGACAGTAGTAATGTGATGTGATAGAGGGATGATGAGACAGTTGTACTGTGATGTGATAGTCAGGGGGATGATGAGACAGAAGTACTGTGATGTGATTGTCAGGGGGATGATGAGACAGTAGTACTGTGATGTGATAGGGGATGATGAGACAGAAGTACTGTGATGTGATAGTGAGGGGGATGATGAGACAGTAGTACTGTGATGTGATAGAGGGATGATGAGACGGTAGTACTGTGATGTGATAGTGAGGGGGGTGATGAGACAGTAGTAATGTGATGTGATAGGGGATGATGAAACAGTAGTACTGTGATGTGATAGTCAGGGAGATGATAAGACAGTAGTACTGTGATGTGATAGGGGATGATGAGACTGTAGTACTGTGATGTGACAGTCAGCGGGATGATGAGACAGTAGTACTGTGATGTGATAGTAAGGGGGATGATGAGATAGTAGTGCTGTGATGTGATAGGGGGATGAGGAGACAGTAGTAATGTGATGTGATAGAGGGATGATGAGACAGTAGTACTGTGATGTGATGGTCAGGGGGATGATGAGATAGTAGTACTGCCCTGTGATAGGCATCCTCAGGGGGATGATGAGACAGTAGTACTGTGATGTGATAGTCAGGGGGATGATGAGACAGTAGTACTGTAATGTGATAGTCAGGGGGATGATGAGACAGTAGTACTGCCATGTGATAGGCATCCTCAGAGGGATGATGAGACAGTAGTACTGCCATGTGATAGTCAGGGGGATGATGAGACGGTAGTACTGTGATGTGATAGTCAGGAGGAAGATGAGACAGTAGTACTGTGATGTGATAGTCAGGGGGATGATGAGACAGTAGCACTGCCATATGACAGGTATCTACAGGGGGATGATGAGACAGTAGTACTGCCATGTGATAGGCATCCTCAGAGGGATGATGAGACAGTAGTACTGCCATGTGATAGTCAGGGGGATGATGAGATGGTTGTACTGTGATGTAATAGTCAGGAGGAAGATGAGACAGTAGTACTGTAATGTGATAGTCAGTGGGATGATGAGACAGTAGCACTGCCATATGACAGGTATCCTCAGGGGGATGATGAGACAGTAGTACTGCCATGTGATAGGCATCCTCAGGGGGATGATGAGACAGTAGTACTGCCATGTGATAGTCAGGGGGATGATGAGATGGTAGTACTGTGATGTGATAGTCAGGAGGAAGATGAGACAGTAGTACTGTGATGTGATAGTCAGGGGGATGATGAGACAGTAGTAATGTGATGTGATAGAGGGATGATGAGACAGTAGTACTGTGATGTGATAGTCAGGGGGATGATGAGACAGTAGTACTGTGATGTGATAGGGGATGATGAAACAGTAGTACTGTGATGTGATAGTCAGGAGGATGATGAGACGGTAGTACTGTGATGTGATAGTCAGGAGGAAAATGAGACAGTAGTACTGTGATGTGATAGTCAGGGGGATGATGAGACAGTAGTACTGTGAAGTGATAGTCAGGGGGATGATGAGACAGTAGTACTGTGATGTGATAGTCAGGGGGATGATGAGACAGTAGTACTGTGATTTGATAATCAGGGGGATGATGAGACAGTAGTACTATGATGTGATAGTCAAGGGGATGATGAGACAGTAGTAATGTGATGTGATAGAGGGATGATGAGACGGTAGTACTGTGATGTGATAGTCAGGAGGAAGATGAGACAGTAGTACTGTGATGTGATAGTCAGGGGGATGATGAGACAGTAGTAATGTGATGTGATAGAGGGATGATGAGACAGTAGTACTGTGATGTGATAGTCAGGGGGATGATGAGACAGTAGTACTGTGATGTGATAGGGGATGATGAGATGGTAGTACTGTGATGTGATAGTCAGGGGGATGATGAGACAGTAGTACTGTGATGTGATAATCAGGGGGATGATGAGACAGTAGTACTGTGATGTGATAGTCAGGGGGATGATGAGACAGTAGTAATGTGATGTGATAGAGGGATGATGAGACAGTTGTACTGTGATGTGATAGTCAGGGGGATGATGAGACAGAAGTACTGTGATGTGATAGTCAGGGGGATGATGAGACAGTAGTACTGTGATGTGATAGGGGATGATGAGACAGTAGTACTGTGATGTTATAGGGGATGATGAGACGGTAGTACTGTGATGTGATAGTGAGGGGGATGATGAGACAGTAGTACTGTGATGTGATAGAGGGATGATGAGACGGTAGTACTGTGATGTGATAGTGAGGGGGATGATGAGACAGTAGTAATGTGATGTGATAGGGGATGATGAAACAGTAGTACTGTGATGTGATAGTCAGGGGGATGATGAGACAGTAGTACTGTGATGTGATAGGGGATGATGAGACAGTAGTACTGTGATGTGATGGTCAGGGGGATGATGAGATAGTAGTACTGCCCTGTGATAGGCATCCTCAGGGGGATGATGAGACAGTAGTACTGTGATGTGATAGTCAGGGGGATGATGAGACAGTAGTACTGTAATGTGATAGTCAGGGGGATGATGAGACAGTAGTACTGCCATGTGATAGGCATCCTCAGAGGGATGATGAGACAGTAGTACTGCCATGTGATAGTCAGGGGGATGATGAGACGGTAGTACTGTGATGTGATAGTCAGGCGGAAGATGAGACAGTAGTACTGTGATGTGATAGTCAGGGGGATGATGAGACAGTAGCACTGCCATATGATAGGTATCCTCAGGGGGATGATGAGACAGTAGTACTGCCATGTGATAGGCATCCTCAGAGGGATGATGAGACAGTAGTACTGCCATGTGATAGTCAGGGGGATGATGAGATGGTTGTACTGTGATGTAATAGTCAGGAGGAAGATGAGACAGTAGTACTGTAATGTGATAGACAGTGGGATGATGAGACAGTAGCACTGCCATGTGATAGGCATCCTCAGGGGGATGATGAGACAGTAGTACTGCCATGTGATAGTCAGGGGGATGATGAGATGGTAGTACTGTGATGTGATAGTCAGGAGGAATATGAGACAGTAGTACTGTGATGTGATAGTCAGGGGGATGATGAGACAGTAGTAATGTGATGTGATAGAGGGATGATGAGACAGTAGTACTGTGATGTGATAGTCAGGGGGATGATGAGACAGTAGTACTGTGATGTGATAGGGGATGATGAAACAGTAGTACTGTGATGTGATAGTAAGGAGGATGATGAGACGGTAGTACTGTGATGTGATAGTCAGGAGGAAGATGAGACAGTAGTACTGTGATGTGATAGTCAGGGGGATGATGAGACAGTAGTACTGTGAAGTGATAGTCAGGGGGATGATGAGACAGTAGTACTGTGATGTGATAGTCAGGGGGATGATGAGACAGTAGTACTGTGATTTGATAATCAGGGGGATGATGAGACAGTAGTACTATGATGTGATAGTCAAGGGGATGATGAGACAGTAGTAATGTGATGTGATAGAGGGATGATGAGACGGTAGTACTGTGATGTGATAGTCAGGAGGAAGATGAGACAGTAGTACTGTGATGTGATAGTCAGGGGGATGATGAGACAGTAGTAATGTGATGTGATAGAGGGATGATGAGACAGTAGTACTGTGATGTGATAGTCAGGGGGATGATGAGACAGTAGTACTGTGATGTGATAGGGGATGATGAGATGGTAGTACTGTGATGTGATAGTCAGGGGGATGATGAGACAGTAGTACTGTGATGTGATAATCAGGGGGATGATGAGACAGTAGTACTGTGATGTGATAGTCAGGGGGATGATGAGACAGTAGTAATGTGATGTGATAGAGGGATGATGAGACAGTTGTACTGTGATGTGATAGTCAGGGGGATGATGAGACAGAAGTACTGTGATGTGATAGTCAGGGGGATGATGAGACAGTAGTACTGTGATGTGATAGGGGATGATGAGACAGTAGTACTGTGATGTTATAGGGGATGATGAGACGGTAGTACTGTGATGTGATAGTGAGGGGGATGATGAGACAGTAGTAATGTGATGTGATAGGGGATGATGAAACAGTAGTACTGTGATGTGATAGTCAGGGGGATGATGAGACAGTAGTACTGTGATGTGATAGGGGATGATGAGACTGTAGTACTTTGATGTGATAGTCAGGGGGATGATGAGACAGTAGTACTGTGATGTGATAGTAAGGGGGATGATGAGATAGTAGTGCTGTGATGTGATAGGGGGATGAGGAGACAGTAGTAATGTGATGTGATAGAGGGATGATGAGACAGTAGTACTGTGATGTGATGGTCAGGGGGATGATGAGACAGTAGTACTGTGATGTGATTGTCAGGGGGATGATGAGACAGTAATACTGTGAAGTGATAGGGGGATGAAGAGACAGTAGTACTGTGATGTGATTGTCAGGGGGATGATGATACAGTAGTACTGTGATGTGATTGTCAGGGGGATGATGAGACAGTAGTACTGTGATGTGATAGTCAGGGGGATGATGAGACAGTAGTACTGCCATGTGACAGGTATCCTCACGGGATGATGAGACAGTAGTACTGTCATGTGACAGGTATCCTCAGGGGGATGATGAGATAGTAGTACTCCCATGTGATAGGCATCCTCAAGGGGATGATGAGACAGTAGTACTGTGATGTGATAGTCAGGGGGATGATGAGATAGTAGTACTGCCCTGTGTTTGGCATCCTCAGGGGGATGATGAGACAGTAGTACTGTGATGTGATAGTCAGGGGGATGATGAGACAGTAGTACTGTGATGTGATAGTCAGGGGGATGATGAGACAGTAGTACTGCCATGTGACAGGTATCCTCACGGGCATGATGATACAGTAGCACTGCCATATGACAGGTATCCTCAGGGGGATGATGAGACAGTAGTACTGCCATGTGATAGGCTTCCTCAGGGGGATGATGAGACAGTAGTACTGCCATGTGATAGTCAGGGGGATGATGAGATGGTAGTACTGTGATGTGATAGTCAGGAGGAAGATGAGACAGTAGTACTGTGATGTGATAGTCAGGGGGATGATGAGACAGTAGTAATGTGATGTAATAGAGGGATGATGAGACAGTAGTACTGTGATGTGATAGTCAGGGGGATGATGAGACAGTAGTACTGTGATGTGATAGTCAGGGGGATGATGAGACAGTAGTACTGTGATGTGATTGTCAGGGGGATGATGAGACAGTAGTACTGTGATGTGATAATCAGGGGATGATGAGACAGTAGTACTGTGATGTGATAATCAGGTGGATGATGAGACAGTAGTACTGTGATGTGATAGTCAGGGGGATGATGAGACAGTAATAATGTGATGTGATAGTCAGGGGGATGATGAGACAGTAGTACTGTGATGTGATAGGGGATGATGAGACAGTAGTACTGTGATGTGATAGTGAGGGGGATGATGAGACAGTAGAAATGTGATGTGATAGGGGATGATGAAACAGTAGTACTGTGATGTGATAGTCAGGGGGATGATGAGACAGTAGTACTGTGATGTGATAGGGGATGATGAGACTGTAGTACTGTGATGTGATAGTCAGGGGGATGATGAGACAGTAGTACTGTGATGTGATAGTAAGGGGGATGATGAGATAGTAGTGCTGTGATGTGATAGGGGGATGAGGAGACAGTAGTAATGTGATGTGATAGAGGGATGAGGAGACAGTAGTACTGTGAAGTGATTGTCAGGGGGATGATGAGACAGTAGTACTGTGATGTGATTGTCAGGGGGATGATGAGACAGTAGTACTGTGATGTGATTGTCAGGGGGATGATGAGACAGTAGTACTGTGATGTGATAGTCAAGGGGATGATGAGACAGTAGTACTGCCATGTGACAGGTATCCTTAGGGGGATGATGAGATAGTAGTACTCCCATGTGATAGGCATCCTCAGGGGGATGATGAGACAGTAGTACTGTGATGTGATAGTCAGGGGGATGATGAGAAAGTAGTACTGTGATGTGATAGTCAAGGGGATGATGAGACAGTAGCACTGCCATGTGACAGGTATCCTCACGGGGATGATGATACAGTAGTACTGCCAATTGATACGCATCCTCAGGGGGAAGATGAGACAGTAGAACTGCCATGTGATAGTCAGGGGGATGATGAGACAGTAGTACTGTGATGTGATAGTTAGGAGGATGTTGAGACAGTAGTACTGTGATGTGATAGTCAGGGGGATGATGAGACAGTAGTACTGTGATGTGATAGGGGGATGATGAGACAGTAGTACTGTGATGTGATAGTCAGGGGGATGATGAGACAGTAGTACTGTGATGTGATAATCAGGGGGATGATGAGACAGTAGTACAGTGATGTAATAGAGGGATGATGAGAGAGTAGTACTGTGATGTGGTAGTAAGGGGGACGATGAGACAGTAGTACTGTGATGTGATAGTCAGGGTGATGATGAGACAGTAGTACTGTGATGTGATAGTCAGGGGGATGATGAGATAGTAGCACTGTGATGTGATAGTCAGGGGGATGATGAGACAGTAGTACTGTGATGTGATAGGGGATGATGAGACAGTAGTACTGTGATGTGATAGTCAGGGGGATGGTGAGACAGTAGTACTGTGATGTGATAGTCAGGGGGATGATGAGACAGTAGTACTGTGATGTGATAGGGGATGATGAGACAGTAGTACTGTGATGTGATAGAGTGATGATGAGACAGTAGTACTGTGATGTGATAGGGGATGATGAGACAGTAGTACTGTGATGTGATAGAGTGATGATGAGACGGTAGTACTGTGATGTGATAGTGAGGGGGATGATGAGACAGTAGTAATGTGATATGATAGGGGATGATGAAACAGTAGTACTGTGATGTGATAGTCAGGGGGATGATGAGACAGTAGTACTGTGATGTGATAGGGGATGATGAGACTGTAGTACTGTGATGTGATAGTCAGGGGGATGATGAGACAGTAGTACTGTGATGTAATAGTAAGGGGGATGATGAGATAGTAGTGCTGTGATGTGATAGGGGGATGAGGAGACAGTAGTAATGTGATGTGATAGAGGGATGATGAGACAGTAGTACTGTGATGTGATAGTCAGGGGGATGATGAGACAGTAGTACTGTGATGTGATAATCAGGGGGATGATGAGACAGTAGTACAGTGATGTAATAGAGGGATGATGAGACAGTAGTACTGTGATGTGATAGTAAGGGGGACGATGAGACAGTAGTACTGTGATGTGATAGTCAGGGTGATGATGAGACAGTAGTACTGTGATGTGATAGTCAGAGGGATGATGAGATAGTAGTACTGTGATGTGATAGTCAGGGGGATGATGAGACAGTAGTACTGTGATGTGATAGTCAGGGGGATGGTGAGACAGTAGTACTGTGATGTGATAGTCAGGGGGATGATGAGACAGTAGTACTGTGATGTGATAGGGGATGATGAGACAGTAGTACTGTGATGTGATAGACTGATGATGAGACAGTAGTACTGTGATGTGATAGGGGATGATGAGACAGTAGTACTGTGATGTGATAGAGGGATGATGAGACGGTAGTACTGTGAGGTGATAGTGAGGGGGATGATGAGACAGTAGTAATGTGATATGATAGGGGATGAAGAAACAGTAGTACTGTGATGTGATAGTCAGGGGGATGATGAGACAGTAGTACTGTGATGTGATAGGGGATGATGAGACTGTAGTACTGTGATGTGATAGTCAGGGGGATGATGAGACAGTAGTACTGTGATGTAATAGTAAGGGGGATGATGAGAAAGTAGTGCTGTAATGTGATAGGGGGATGAGGAGACAGTAGCAATGTGATGTGATAGAGGGATGATGAGACAGTAGTACTGTGATGTGACTGTCAGGGGGATGATGAGACAGTAGTACTGTGAAGTGATTGTCAGGGGGATGTTGAGACAGTAGTACTGTGATGTGATAGGGGGATGATGAGACAGTAGTACTGTGATGTGATTGTCAGGGGGGTGATGAGACAGTAGTACTGTGATGTGATTGTCAGGGGGATGATGAGACAGTAGTACTGTGATGTGATAGTCAAGGGGATGATGAGACAGTAGTACTGCCATGTGACAGGTCTCCTCACGGGGATGATGATACTGTAGTACTGCCATGTGACAGGTATCCTCAGGAGGATGATGAGATAGTAGTACTGTGATGTGATAGTCAGGGGGATGATGAGATAGTAGTACTGTGATGTGATAGGGGATGATGAGACAGTAGTACTGTGATGTGATAGTGAGGGGGATGATGAGACAGAAGTAATGTGATGTGATAGGGGATGATGAAACAGTAGTACTGTGATGTGATAGTCAGGGGGATGATGAGACAGTAGTAATGTGATGTGATAGTCAGGGGGATGATGAGACAGTAGTACTGTGATGTGATAGTCAGGGGGATGATGAGACAGTAGTAATGTGATGTGATAGTCAGGGGGATGATGAGACAGTAGTACTGTGATTTGATAGGGGATGATGAGACAGTAGTACTGTGATGTGATAGTGAGGGGATGATGAGACAGTAGTAATGTGATGTGATAGGGGATGATGAGACTGTAGTACTGTGATGTGATAGTCAGGGGAATGATGAGACAGTAGTACTGTGATGTGATAGTAAAGGGGATGATGAGATAGTAGTGCTGTGATGTGATAAGGGAATGAGGAGACAGTAGTAATGTGATGTGATAGAGGGATGATGAGACAGTAGTACTGTGATGTGATAGGGGGATGATGAGACAGTAGTACTGTGATGTGATTGTCAGGGGGATGATGAGACAGTAGTACTGTGATGTGATTGTCAGGGGGATGATGAGACAGTAGTACTGTGATGTGATTGTCAGGGGGATGATGAGACAGTAGTACTGTGATGTGATAGTCAAGGGGATGATGAGACAGTAGTACTGCCATGTGACAGGTATCCTCAGGGGGATGATGAGATAGTAGTACTCCCATGTGATAGGCATCCTCAGGGGGATGATGAGACTGTAATACTGTGATGTGATAGTCAGGGGGATGATGAGACAGTAGTACTGTGATGTGATAGTCAAGGGGATGATGAGACAGTAGTACTGCCATGTGACAGGTATCCTCACGGGGATGATGATACAGTAGTACTGCCATGTGATAGGCATCCTCAGGGGGATGATGAGACAGTAGAACTGCCATGTGATAGTCAGGGGGATGATGAGACGGTAGTACTGTGATGTGATAGTCAGGAGGATGATGAGACAGTAGTACTGTGATGTGATAGTCAGGGGGATGATGAGACAGTAGTACTGTGATGTGATAGGGGGATGATGAGACAGTAGTACTGTGATGTGATAGTCAGGGGGATGATGAGACAGTAGTACTGTGATGTGATAGAGGGACGATGAGACAGTAATACTGTGATGTGATAGTCAGGGGGATGATGAGACAGTAGTACTGTGATGTGATAGTCAGGGTGATGATGAGACAGTAGTACTGTGATGTGATAGTCAGGGGGATGATGCGATAGTAGTACTGTGATGTGATAGTCAGGGGGATGATGAGACAGTAGTACTGTGATGTGATAGGGGATGATGAGACAGTAGTACTGTGATGTGATAGTCAGGGGGATGATGAGACAGTAGTACTGTGATGTGATAGTCAGGGGGATGATGAGACAGTAGTACTGTGATGTAATTGTCAGGGGGATGGTGAGACAGTAGTACTGTGATGTGATAGTCAGGGGGATGATGAGACAGTAGTACTGTGATGTGATAGGGGATGATGAGACAGTAGTACTGTGATGTGATAGAGTGATGTGACAGTAGTACTGTGATGTGATAGGGGATGATGAGACAGTAGTAATGTGACAGATGAGATAGTAGTAATGTGATGTGATAGGGGATGATGAAACAGTAGTACTGTGATGTGATAGGTGATGATGAGACAGTAGTACTGTGATGTGATAGGGGATGATGAGACTGTAGTACTGTGATGTGATAGTCAGGGGGATGATGAGACAGTAGTACTGTGATGTGATAGTAAGGGGGATGAAGAGATAGTAGTGCTGTGATGTGATAGGGCAATGAGGAGACAGTAGTAATGTGATGTGATAGTCAGGGGGATGATGAGACAGTAGTACTGTGATGTGATAGGGGATGATGAGACAGTAGTACTGTGATGTGATAGTGAGTGGGATGATGAGACAGTAGTAATGTGATGTGATAGGGGATGATGAAACAGTAGTACTGTGATGTGATAGTCAGGGGGATGATGAGACAGTAGTACTGTGATGTGATAGGGGATGATGAGACTGTAGTACTGTGATGTGATAGTCAGGGAGATGATGAGACAGTAGTACTGTGATGTGATAGTAAGGGGGATGATGAGATAGTAGTGCTGTGATGTAATAGGGGGATGAGGAGACAGTAGTAATGTGATGTGATTGTCAGGGGGATGATGAGACAGTAGTACTGTGATGGGATTGTCAGGGGGATGATGAGACAGTAGTACTGTGATGTTATAGTCAAGGGGATGATGAGACAGTAGTACTGCCATGTGACAGGTATCCTCAGGGGGATGATGAGATAGTAGTACTCCCATGTGATAGGCATCCTCAGGGGGATGATGAGACTGTAGTACTGTGATGTGATAGTCAGGGGGATGATGAGACAGTAGTACTGTGATGTGATAGTCAAGTGGATGATGAGACAGTAGTACTGCCATGTGACAGGTATCCTCACGGGAATGATGATACAGTATTACTGCCATGTGATAGGCATCCTCAGGGGGATGATGAGACAGTAGAACAGCCATGTGATAATCAGGGGGATGATGAGACGGTAGTACTGTGATGTGATAGTCAGGAGGATGATGAGACAGTAGTACTGTGATGTGATAGTCAGGGGGATGATGAGACAGAAGTACTGTGATGTGATAGGGGGATGATGAGACAGTAGTACTGTGATGTGATAGTCAGGGGGATGATGAGACAGTAGTACTGTGATGTGATAGTCAGGGGGATGATGAGACAGTAGTACTGTGTTGTGATAGAGGGATGATGAGACAGTAGTACTGTGATGTGATAGTCAGGGGGATGATGAGACAGTAGTACTGTGATGTGATAGTCAGGGTGATGATGAGACAGTAGTACTGTGATGTGATAGTCAGGGGGATGATGAGATAGTAGTACTGTGATGTGATAGTCAGGGGGATGATGAGACAGTAGTACTGTGATGTGATAGGGGATGATGAGACAGTAGTACTGTGATGTGATAGTCAGGGGGATGATGAGACAGTAGTACTGTGATGTGATAGTCAGGGGGATGATGAGACAGTAGTACTGTGATGTGATAGTCAGGGGGATGGTGAGACAGTAGTACTGTGATGTGATAGTCAGGGGGATGATGAGACAGTAGTACTGTGATGTGATAGGGGATGATGAGACAGTAGTACTGTGATGTGACAGAGTGATGATGAGACAGTAGTACTGTGATGTGATAGGGGATGATGAGACAGTAGTACTGTGATGTGATAGGGGATGATTAGACGGTAGTACTGTGATGTAATAGTCAGGGGGATGATGAGACAGTATTACTGACATGTGATAGTCAGGGGAATGATGAGACAGTAGTACTGTGATGTGATATTCAGGGGGATGATGAGACAGTAGTAATGTGATGTGATAGGGGATGATGAGACAGTAGTACTGTGATGTGATAGTGAGGGGGATGATGAGACAGTAGTAATGTGATGTGATAGGGGATGATGAGACTGTAGTACTGTGATGTGATAGTCAGGGGGATGATGAGACAGTAGTACTGTGATGTGATTGTCAGGGGGATGATGAGACAGTAGTACTGTGATGTGATAGTCAGGGGGATGATGAGACAGTAGTACTGCCATGTGACAGGTATCCTCACGGGGATGATGAGACAGTAGTACTGCCATGTGACAGGTATCCTCAGGGGGATGATGAGATAGTAGTACTCCCATGTGATAGGCATCCTCAGGGGGATGATGAGACAGTAGTACTGTGATGTGATAGTCAGGGGGATGATGAGACAGTAGTACTGTGATGTGATAGTCAAGGGGATGATGAGACAGTAGTACTGCCATGTGACAGGTATCCTCACTGGGATGATGATACAGTAGTACTGCCATGTGATAGGCATCCTCAGGGGGATGATGAGACAGTAGAACTGCCATGTGATAGTCAGGGGGATGACGAGACGGTAGTACTGTGATGTGATAGTCAGGAGGATGATGAGACCGTAGTACTGTGATGTGATAGTCAGGGGGATGATGAGACAGTAGTACTGTGATGTGATAGGGGGATGATGAGACAGTAGTACTGTGATGTGTTAGTCAGGGGGATGATGAGACAGTAGTACTGTGATGTGATAGTCAGGGGGATGATGAGACAGTAGTACTGTGATGTGATAGAGGGATGATGAGACAGTAGTACTGTGATGTGATAGTCAGGGGGATGATGAGACAGTAGTACTGTGATGTGATAGTCAGGGTGATGATGAGACAGTAGTACTGTGATGTGATAGTCATGGGGATGATGAGATAGTAGTACTGTGATGTGATAGTCAGGGGGATGATGAGACAGTAGGACTGTGATGTGATAGGGGATGATGAGACAGTAGTACTGTGATGTGATATTCAGGGGGATGATGAGACAGTAGTACTGTGATGTGATAGTCAGGGGGATGATGAGACAGTAGTACTGTGATGTGATAGTCAGGGGGATGGTGATACAGTAGTACTCTGATGTGATAGTCAGGGGGATGATGAGACAGTAGTACTGTGAAGTGATAGGGGATGATGAGACAGTAGTACTGTGATGTGATAGAGTGATGATGAGACAGTAGTATTGTGATGTGATAGTCAGGGGGATGATGAGACAGTAGTATTGTGATGTGATAGGGGATGATGAGACGGTAGTTCTGTGATGTGATAGTGAGGGGGATGATGAGACAGTAGTAATGTGATGTGATAGTCAGGGGGATGATGAGACAGTAGTAATGTGATGTGAGAGGGGGATGATGAAACAGTAGTACTGTGATGTGATAGTCAGGGGGATGGTGAGACAGTAGTACTGTGATGTGATAGTCAGGGGGATGATGAGACAGTAGTACTGTGATGTGATAGGGGATGATGAGACAGTAGTACTGTGATGTGATAGAGTGATGATGAGACAGTAGTACTGTGATGTGATAGGGGATGATGAGACAGTAGTACTGTGATGTGATAGGGGATGATGAGACGGTAGTACTGTGATGTGATAGTCAGGGGGATGATGAGACAGTATTACTGACATGTGATAGTCAGGGGGATGATGAGACAGTAGTACTGTGATGTGATAGTCAGGAGGATGATGAGACAGTAGTAATGTGATGTGATAGGGGATGATGAGACTGTAGTACTGTGATGTGATAGTGAGGGGGATGATGAGACAGTAGTAATGTGATGTGATAGGGGATAATGAAACAGTAGTACTGTGATGTGTTAGTCAGGGGGATGATGAGACAGTAGTACTGTGATGTGATAGGGGATGATGAGACAGTAGTACTGTGATGTGATAGAGTGATGATGAGACAGTAGTACTGTGATGTGATAGGGGATGATGAGACAGTAGTACTGTGATGTGATAGGGGATGATGAGACGGTAGTACTGTGATGTGATAGTCAGGGGGATGATGAGACAGTAGTACTGTGATGTGATAGTCAGGGGGATGATGAGACAGTAGTACTGTGATGTGATAGGGGATGATGAGACAGTAGTACTGTGATGTGATAGGGGATGATGAGACTGTAGTACTGTGATGTGATAGTCAGGGGGATGATGAGACAGTAGCACTGTGATGTGATAGTAAGGGGGATGATGAGATAGTAGTGCTGTGATGTGATAGGGGGATGAGGAGACAGTAGTAATGTGATGTGATAGAGGGATGATGAGACAGTAGTACTGTGATGTGATAGGGGGATGATGAGACAGTAGTACTGTGATGTGATTGTCAGGGGGATGATGAGACAGTAGTACTGTGATGTGATTGTCAGGGGGATGATGAGACAGTAGTACTGTGATGTGATAGTCAGGGGGATGATGAGACAGTAGTACTGCCATGTGACAGGTATCCTCACGGGATGATGATACAGTAGTACTGCCATGTGACAGGTATCCTCAGGGGGATGATGAGATAGTAGTACTCCCATGTGATATGCATCCTCAGGGGGATGATGAGACAGTAGTACTGTGATGTGATAGTCAGGGGATGATGAGACAGTAGTACTGAGATGTGATAGTCAAGGGGATGATGAGACAGTAGTACTGCCATGTGACAGGTATCCTCACGGGGATGATGATACAGTAGTACTGCCATGTGATAAGCATCCTCAGGGGGATGATGAAACAGTAGAACTGCAATGTGATAGTCAGGGGGAAGATGAGATGGTAGTACTGTGATGTGAAAGTCAGGGGGATGATGAGACAGTAGTACTGTGATGTGAAAGGGTGATGATGAGACAGTAGTACTGTGATGTGATAGTCAGGGGGATGATGAGACGGTAGTACTGTGATGTGATAGTCAGGGGGATGATGAGACAGTAGTACTGTGATGTGATAGGGGGATGATGAGACAGTAGTACTGTGATGTGATAGTCAGGGGGATGATGAGATGGTAGTACTGTGATGTGAAAGTCTGGGGGGATGATGAGACAGTAGTACTGTGATGTGATAGGGTGATGATGAGACAGTAGTACTGTGATGTGATAGTCAGGGGGATGATGAGACATTAGTACTATGATGTGATAGTCAGGGGGATGATGAGACAGTAGTACTGTGATGTGATAGTCAGGGGGATGATGAGAGTAGTACTGTGATGTGATAGTCAGGGGGATGATGAGACAGTAGTACTGTGATGTGATAGTCAGGGGGATGATGAGACAGTAGTACTGTGATGTGATAGTCAGGGGGATGATGAGATAGTAGTACTGTGATGTGATAGTCAGGGGGATGATGAGACAGTAGTAGTGTGATGTGATAGTCAGGGGGATGATGAGACAGTAGTACTGTGATGTGAAAGGGGGATGATGAGACTGTAGTACTGTGATGCGATAGGGGGATGATGAGACAGTAGTACTGTGATGTGATAGAGATAGAGGGATGATGAGACAGTAGTACTGTGATGTGATAGGGTGATGATGAGACAGTAGTACTGTGATGTGATAGTCAGGGGGATGATGAGACAGTAGTACTGTGATGTGATAGGGGGATGATGAGACAGTAGTACTGTGATGTGATAGTAAGGGGGATGATGAGACAGTAGTACTGTGATGTGATAGGGGGATGATGAGACAGTAGTACTGTGATGTGATAGTCAGGAGGATGATGAGACAGTAGTACTGTGATGTGATAGGGGATGATGAGACTGTAGTACTGTGATGTGATAGTCAGGGGGATGATGAGACAGTAGCACTGTGATGTGATAGTAAGGGGGATGATGAGATAGTAGTGCTGTGATGTGATAGGGGGATGAGGAGACAGTAGTAATGTGATGTGATAGAGGGATGATGAGACAGTAGTACTGTGATGTGATAGGGGGATGATGAGACAGTAGTACTGTGATGTGATTGTCAGGGGGATGATGAGACAGTAGTACTGTGATGTGATTGTCAGGGGGATGATGAGACAGTAGTACTGTGATGTGATAGTCAGGGGGATGATGAGACAGTAGTACTGCCATGTGACAGGTATCCTCACGGGGATGATGATACAGTAGTACTGCCATGTGACAGGTATCCTCAGGGGGATGATGAGATAGTAGTACTCCCATGTGATATGCATCCTCAGGGGGATGATGAGACAGTAGTACTGTGATGTGATAGTCAGGGGGATGATGAGACAGTAGTACTGAGATGTGATAGTCAAGGGGATGATGAGACAGTAGTACTGCCATGTGACAGGTATCCTCACGGGGATGATGATACAGTAGTACTGCCATGTGATAAGCATCCTCAGGGGGATGATGAAACAGTAGAACTGCAATGTGATAGTCAGGGGGAAGATGAGATGGTAGTACTGTGATGTGAAAGTCAGGGGGATGATGAGACAGTAGTACTGTGCTGTGAAAGGGTGATGATGAGACAGTAGTACTGTGATGTGATAGTCAGGGGGATGATGAGACGGTAGTACTGTGATGTGATAGTCAGGGGGATGATGAGACAGTAGTACTGTGATGTGATAGGGGGATGATGAGACAGTAGTACTGTGATGTGATAGTCAGGGGGATGATGAGATGGTAGTACTGTGATGTGAAAGTCTGGGGGGATGATGAGACAGTAGTACTGTGATGTGATAGGGTGATGATGAGACAGTAGTACTGTGATGTGATAGTCAGGGGGATGATGAGACATTAGTACTATGATGTGATAGTCAGGGGGATGATGAGACAGTAGTACTGTGATGTGATAGTCAGGGGGATGATGAGAGTAGTACTGTGATGTGATAGTCAGGGGGATGATGAGACAGTAGTACTGTGATGTGATAGTCAGGGGGATGATGAGACAGTAGTACTGTGATGTGATAGTCAGGGGGATGATGAGATAGTAGTACTGTGATGTGATAGTCAGGGGGATGATGAGACAGTAGTAGTGTGATGTGATAGTCAGGGGGATGATGAGACAGTAGTACTGTGATGTGAAAGGGGGATGATGAGACTGTAGTACTGTGATGCGATAGGGGGATGATGAGACAGTAGTACTGTGATGTGATAGAGATAGAGGGATGATGAGACAGTAGTACTGTGATGTGATAGGGTGATGATGAGACAGTAGTACTGTGATGTGATAGTCAGGGGGATGATGAGACAGTAGTACTGTGATGTGATAGGGGGATGATGAGACAGTAGTACTGTGATGTGATAGAGGGATGATGAGACAGTAGTACTGTGATGTGATAGGGGGATGATGAGACAGTAGTACTGTGATGTGATAGTCAGGAGGATGATGAGACAGTAGTACTGTGATGTGATAGGGAATGATGAGACAGTAGTACTGTGATGTGATAGTCAGGGGGATGATGAGACAGTAGTACTGTGATGTGATAGTCAGGGTTGATGATACGGTAGTACTGTGATGTGATAGTCAAGGGGATGATGAGACAGTAGTACTGTGATGTGATAGGGGGATTATGAGACAGTAGTACTGTGATGTGATAAGGGGATGAGGAGACATTAGTACTCCCATGTGATAGTCAGGGGGATGATGAGACAGTAGTACTGCCATGTGATAGTTAGGGGGATGATGAGACAGTAGTACTCCCATGTGATAGTCAGGGGGATGATGAGACAGTGGTACTGCCATGTGATGGTTAGGGGGATGATGAGAGAGTAGTAATGTGATGTGATAGAAGTATGATGAGACAGTAGTACTGTGATGTGATAGGGGGATGATGAGACAGTAGTACTGTGATGTGATTGTCAGGGGGAAGATGAGACAGTAGTACTGTGATGTGATAGTCAGGGGGATGATGAGACAGTAGTAATGTGATGTGATAATCAGGGGGATGATGAGACAGTAGTACTGTGATGTGATAGTCAGGGGGATGATTAGACAGTAGTACTGTGATGTGATAGTCAGGGGCAGGGCCAGAGTAACAATGGGGCGGATGGAGCTACAGCTCCAGGCCTCCACATAAAAATAAGCCCATCAACATGACAACATGATGTTGACTGGCCTTCTGCTCTCCACACTGCCAGCCATAAATCATATAGTAATAAAACTATTTCTATTTACCTCACAAAATGAGGCATTTTTTTTCTTTTACATAATTAGGGGGGACATTGGAGCTGAGTGTATAGAGGTGTAAACACCCACATGGCACTGGTCATGCCTCCCCTGCTTCTCCTACTTGGCCGTTGGTCATTTTCAGCTCCAGGCCCATGTGGGCCTCAATCCGGCCCTGGTCAGGGGGGTGATGAGACAGTAGTACTGTGATGTGATAGAGGGATGATGAGACAGTAGTACTGTGATGTGATAGTCAGGGGGATGATGAGACAGTAGTACTGTGATGTGATAGAGGGATGATGAGACAGTAGTACTGTGATGTGATAGAGGGATGATGAGACAGTAGTACTGTGATGTGATAGTCAGGGGGTTGATGAGACAGTAGTACTGTGATGTGATAGAGGGATGATGAGACAGTAGTACTGTGATGTGATAGTCAGGGGGATGATGAGATGGTAGTACTGTGATGTGATTCAAATGTATGTGACTGTCTCATCTTGCTTATTGCACCGATATTCTGCATAGAACCTCATGCTTGCAATCGTGTGTGGATTCAAATGTATGTGACTGTCTCATCTTGCTTATTGCACCGATATTCTGCATAGAACCTCATGCTTGCAATCGTGTGTGGATTCAAATGTATGTGACTGTCTCATCTTGCTTATTGCACCGATATTCTGCATAGAACCTCATGCTTGCAATCGTGTGTGGATTCAAATGTATGTGACTGTCTCATCTTGCTTATTGCACCGATATTCTGCATAGAACCTCATGCTTGCAATCGTGTGTGGATTCAAATGTATGTGACTGTATCTCTTGCTTATTGCACCGATATTCTGCATAGATTTTTATTTTATTTTTTTCTCTTCCTGTATAGTCTGTATTGGTCAGTGAAGCATATTTTATGGTATATATCTGGCCTGGTTTTTGCTCCAACTCAGAGCAAGTTATCTCCTTTGATCAGCAAGCCAATTGAGTCAGTTGTAGCCTGTCTTAATCAAGGGATACCACTCCTTATATTCAGTCTAGGGGCAGCTGGGGTTAAAAGCACAAAGTGTGATTACATAACAGTTAATCAAACAGTTGAACAAACATTGACCAACATCTAAGGTAATTTCTGATTAAGATACTGTTTACTTTAAAATTTGTCTAAAAAAAACAAACCTAAAACTCCCCATGTACTACACATTTCTATTTTTCAACTCCCTCCTTTGTATTTTCTCTAAGGATATAACATCCCTAACTCTCCCTGCATCTCCCCTCTCTGGGCACACTGCCGCCCTATTGAGTCACTCACCTCCTCTAAAAACTAATGAGCTTTCTTTTCATCATACACTGACTATTACAGCCTCATTGTGTCACTATAAAATTTTTTACACACCTACAACTATATCTACTTCTCCATCCTCCTGCTTTTATTATCTGGTGACATATCACCAAATCCAGGCCCCTCACACATACAGCAGATTTACTATGGAATAAATATCCTGCAAACCTCACATGTCTCCCATCACCCTCCAAATCAATAAATGTGCCTTATAGAATTCACACTTCATCACAACTTATTATTTTACATCTGAACATCTCTTTACAATAACTACTTTCACCAATTTCTACATTTACCTGAGACTGCTGGCTCACACGTTAACCACACTCTCTAAATAGCCCTTCATGAAGTGGCTTCAGCTACCCGTCAGACTTCACGTAAACTGATATAACAGCCATGGCTTTCCACAGACACCTACATATACTGTCACATACACTGATATAACAGTTATGGCTTTCCACAGACACCTACATATACTGTCACATACACTGATATAACAGCCATGGCTTTCCACAGACACCTACATATACTGTCACATACACTGATATAACAGACATGGCTTTCCACAGACACCTACATATACTGTCACATACACTGATATAACAGCCATGGCTTCCCACAGACCCCTACATATACTGTCACATACACTGATATAACAGCCATGGCTTCCCCCAGACACCTACATATACTGTCACATACACTGATATAACAGCCATGGCTTTCCCCAGACACCTACATATACTGTCACATACACTGATATAACAGCCATGGCTTCCCACAGACACCTACATATACTGTCACATACACTGATATAACAGCCATGGCTTTCCACAGACACCTACATATACTGTCACATACACTGATATAACAGCCATGGCTTTCCCCATACACCTACATATACTGTCACATACACTGATATAACAGACATGGCTTTCCACAGACACCTACATATACTGTCACATACACTGATATAACAGCCATGGCTTCCCACAGACCCCTACATATACTGTCACATACACTGATATAACAGCCATGGCTTCCCCCAGACACCTACATATACTGTCACATACACTGATATAACAGCCATGGCTTCCCACAGACACTTACATATACTGTCACATACACTGATATAACAGCCATGGCTTTCCACAGACACCTACATATACTGTCACACACACTGATATAACAGCCATGGCTTCCCCCAGACACCTACATATACTGTCACATACACTGATATAACAGCCATGGCTTTCCCCAGACACCTACATATACTGTCACATACACTGATATAACAGCCATGGCTTCCCACAGACACCTACATATACTGTCACATACACTGATATAACAGCCATGGCTTTCCACAGACACCTACATATACTGTCACATACACTGATATAACAGCCATGGCTTTCCACAGACACCTATATATACTGTCACATACACTGATATAACAGCCATGGCTTTCCACAGACACCTACATATACTGGGCCTGATTCAGACCCACTCGCGAGCGGCTGTCCGCTCGCAAGTGGGTCGATGTTATGCACTGAGCATGCGCACGACGGAGGGAGCTCCGTCGTGCGCATGCGCCAGACGCGACGAGCGAAGGAAAGTCCTTCGCTCGTTGTGTCCGATCAAAGGGGGCGTGCTGTCAATGTTGATTGACAGCACGCCCCCTTTGGTGGGCGTGCCGGGGGCGTGCCTCCATGACGGGGGCGTTCCCACGGGAACGCCTCCCGTCAGAAGCCGGCCCACTGACATCACTAGTGATGTCAGTGGGAGTGATTTTGGCTCTGATAGAGCCAAAATCACTCCGGAGCTTGCGGTTGAAAACCTCAACCGCAGGCTCCGGCTCGCAATTTCGATGGTCGCGATGGTCTCGACCATCGCGGCCATCAAAAAGCACGCTCGTATAGCCTGTGGGTGGTGACCCACAGCTATACGAGCGTCCAGGAGGACGCTCCATGAAAATGGAGCCCGGCCCTCATTCAGAGCGTGCGCTCTGCTCAGAGCGTACGGCTCTGAATGAGGGCCACTGTCACATACACTGATATAACAGCCATGGCTTCCCACAGACACCTACATATACTGTCACATACACTGATATAGCAGCCATGGCTTTCCACAGACACCTACATATACTGTCACATACACTGATATAACAGCCATGGCTTTCCACAGACACCTACAAAAACTGCCTCTTAAAGTAGAATGTCAGTGGCATAAATTTTAATTCAAATGACTTCCACACATACTGTAAAATAGGAATCCACCCATCTGTCATCCTTACCCTCTGTCCCATGCTCACTGTCTACCCCATCTGTGTCACCCCTGTCTGTTTGCCCATCCCCTCTAGAATGTAAGCTCTCACGAGCAGGGCCCTCTTTCATCTTGTGCTTATCCTTTCTTTACTTATACTATCTGCTCTATACTCAAAAGCACCTAACCCGTGACGTTTGCCATCCTGCTTCTGTTGCAGCAGTGTTTATATACCATGTACTTGTATTGCATTGTCTTAAACTGTATGACACTGTTTTCTTGTTCTGCTCAACTGTCTATGTACTATGTTTGTGCACTATGTCTATGTACTATGTTTGTGCACTATGTCTATGTACTATGTTTGTGCACTATGGGCCTGATTCAGACCCACTCGCGAGCGGCTGTCCGCTCGCAAGTGGGTCGATGGTCTGCACTGAGCATGCGCACGACGGAGGGAGCTCCGTCGTGCGCATGCGCCAGACACGACGAGCGAAGGACTTTCCTTCGCTTGTTGTGTCCGATCAAAGGGGGCGTGCTGTCAATGTTGATTGACAGCACGCCCCCTTTGGTGGGCGTGCCGGGGGCGTGCCTCCCTGACGGGGGCGTTCCCACGGGAACGCCTCCCGTCAGAAGCCGGCCCACTGACATCACTAGTGATGTCAGTGGGAGTGATTTTGGCTCTGATAGAGCCAAAATCACTCCGGAGCTTGCGGTTGAAAACCTCAACCGCAGGCTCCGGCTCGCAATTTCGATGGTCGCGATGGTCACGACCATCGCGGCCATCAAAATGCACGCTCGTATAGCCTGTGGGTGGAGACCCACAGCTATACGAGCGTCCAGGAGGACGCTCCATGAAAATGGAGCCCTGCCCTCATGCAGAGCGTGCGCTCTGCTCAGAGCGTACGGCTCTGAATGAGGGCCTATGTCTATGTACTATGTTTGTGCACTATGTCTATGTACTATGGCCCTCATTCAGAGCCACTCGCAAGCGGCAGTACGCTCGTTCCGAGCGATGTTCGCACATCTGCGCATGCGTATGGTTTTTAGTACGCATGCGCGAACCAGTCAGTGCGGCCGAAAATCGTTGGTACGCAATATAGCGAGGGCCTGCTATTTTGAGTGACAGAATGAGGCGTATGTGGGTGGTAACAGGGGAAGGTTCTTGAAAACGGGGAGTGGAGATCCGAACGCAGGCGTGCTTAAAGGTCAAAACGGGCGTTTTAAGGGAGTGCATATTTAATACAGCAGCGTCATTGACCAAGTCACTTGGTTTTTTTTAACTCAGAACTGCTCGCAAAATAGCGGTTGAAAACACCAACCACAAGAATAGCGAGCAGTTCATACGCTGTACGATGTACTCGATTAATCTAATAAATAGCGGACATGACGTATGGTGCGTGCGGCCAGGGGGCGTTTTTATCAAATAAACGAGCGTATGTTTTGCTCGCTTGTTCAGACTTAGAGGTGGGAACAGACTGCAATTTGCGAACGGATCATTTGAATAGCCACCCCTTGTTTTTGAACGAACGACCACAAATAGCGAACGGCTCTGAATCAGGCCCTATGTTTGTGCACTATGTCTATGTACTATGTTTGTGCACTATGTCTATGTACTATGTTTGTGCACTATGGGCCTGATTCAGACCCACTCGCGAGCGGCTGTCCGCTCGCAAGTGGGTCGATGTTATGCACTGAGCATGCGCACGACGGAGGGAGCTCCGTCGTGCGCATGCGCCAGACGCGACGAGCGAAGGAAAGTCCTTCGCTCGTTGTGTCCGATCAAAGGGGGCGTGCTGTCAATGTTGATTGACAGCACGCCCCCTTTGGTGGGCGTGCCGGGGGCGTGCCTCCCTGACGGGGGCGTTCCCACGGGAACGCCTCCCGTCAGAAGCCGGCCCACTGACATCACTAGTGATGTCAGTGGGAGTGATTTTGGCTCTGATAGAGCCAAAATCACTCCGGAGCTTGCGGTTGAAAACCTCAACCGCAGGCTCCGGCTCTCAATTTCGATGGTCGCGATGGTCTCGACCATCGCGGCCATCACAAAGCACGCTCGTATAGCCTGTGGGTGGAGACCCACAGCTATACGAGCGTCTGGGAGGACGCTCCATGAAAATGGAGCCCGGCCCTCATTCAGAGCGTGCGCTCTGCTCAGAGCGTACGGCTCTGAATGAGGGCCTATGTCTATGTACTATGTTTGTGCACTATGTCTATGTACTATGTTTGTGCACTATGTCTATGTACTATGTTTGTGCACTATGTTTATGTACTATGTTTGTGCACTATGTTTATGTACTATGTTTGTGCACTATGTTTATGTACTATGTAAGGCTGCGGAACCCTTGTGGCGCCATATAAATAAAGGATAATAATAATAATGTGATAGTCAGGGGGATGATGAGACAGTAGTACTGTGATGTGATAGTCAGGGGGATGATGAGACAGTAGTACTGTGATGTGATAGAGGGATGATGAGACAGTAGTACTGTGATGTGATAGTCAGGGGGATGATGTGACAGCAGTACTGTGATGTGATAGTCAGGGGGATGATGAGACAGTAGTACTGTGATGTGATAGAGGGATGATGAGACAGTAGTACTGTGATGTGATAGTCAGGGGGATGATGAGACAGCAGTACTGTGATGTGATAGTCAGGGGGATGATGAGACAGTAGTACTGTGATGTTATAGGGGGATGATGAGACAGTAGTACTGTGATGTGATAGTCAGGGGGATGATGAGACAGTAGTACTGTGATGTGATAGTCAGGGGGATGATGAGACAGCAGTACTGTGATGTGATAGTCAGGGGGATGATGAGACAGTAGTACTGTGATGTTAAAGGGGGATGATGAGACAGTAGTACTGTGATGTGATAGTCAGGGGGTAGATGAGACAGTAGTACTGTGATGTGATAGTCAGGGGGATGATGAGACAGTAGTACTGTGATGTGATAGTCAGGGGGATGATGAGACAGTAGTACTGTGATGTGATAGAGGGATGATGAGACAGTAGTACTGTGATGTGATAGTCAGGGGGATGATGAGACAGTAGTACTGTGATGTGATAGGGAATGATGAGACAGTAGTACTGTGATGTGATAGTCAGGGGGATGATGAGACGGTAGTACTGTGATGTGATAGTCAGGGGGATGATGAGACAGTAGTACTGTGATGTGATAGTCAGGAGGATGATGAGACAGTACTACTGTGATGTGATAGTCAGGGGGTTGATGAGACGGTAGTACTGTGATGTGATAGTCAGGGGGATGATGAGACGGTAGTACTGTGATGTGATGTGATAGGGAATGATGAGACAGTAGTACTGTGATGTGATAGTCAGGGGGATGATGAGACGGTAGTACTGTGATGAGATAGGGAATGATGAGACAGTAGTACTGTGATGTGTTAGAGGGATGATGAGATAGTAGTACTGTGATGTGATAGGGGGATGATGAGACAGTAGTACTGTGATGTGATAGAGATGAGGAGACAGTAGTACTGTGATGTGATAGGGGGATGATGAGACAGTAGTACTGTGATGTGATAGGGGGATGATGAGACAGTAGTACTGTGATGTGATAGTCAGGGGGATGATGAGAGTAGTACTGTGATGTGATAGTCAGGGGGATGATGAGACAGTAGTAATGTGATGTGATAGTCAGGGGGATGATGAGACAGTAGTACTGTGATGTGATAGTCAGGGGGATGATGAGACAGTAGTACTGTGATGTGATAGAGGGATGATGAGACAGTAGTACTGTGATGTGATAGAGGGATGATGAGACAGTAGTACTGTGATGTGATAGTCTGGGGGATGATGAGACAGTAGTACTGTGATGTGATAGTCAGGGGGATGATGAGACGGTAGTACTGTGATGTGATAGGGGGATGATGAGACGGCAGTACTGTGATGTGATAGTAAGGGGGATGATGAGACAGTAGTACTGTGATGTGATAGGGGATGATGAGACAGTAGTCCTGTGATGTGATAGTCAGGGGGATGATGAGACAGTAGTACTGTGATTTGATAGGGGGATGATGAGACAGTAGTACTGTGATGTGATAGGGGGATGGTGAGACAGTAGTACAGTGATGTGATAGGGGATGATGAGACGGTAGTACTGTGATGTGATAGTCAGGGGGATGATGAGACAGTAGTACTGTGATGTGATAGTCAGGGGGATGATGAGACGGTAGTACTGTGATGTGATAGTCAGGGGGATGATGAGACAGTAGTACTGTGATTTGATAGGGGGATGATGAGACAGTAGTACTGTGATGTGATAGGGGGATGATGAGACAGTAGTACTGTGATGTGATAGTCAGGGGGATGATGAGACGGTAGTACTGTGATGTGATAGTCAGGGGGATGATGAGACAGTAGTACTGTGATTTGATAGGGGGATGATGAGACAGTAGTACTGTGATGTAATAGGGGGATGATGAGACAGTAGTACAGTGATGTGATAGGGGATGATGAGACGGTAGTACTGTGATGTGATAGTCAGGGGGATGATGAGACAGTAGTACTGTGATGTGATAGTCAGGGGGATGATGAGACAGTAGTACTGTGATGTGACAGTCAGGGGGATGATGAGACGGTAGTACTGTGATGTGACAGTCAGGGGGATGATGAGACGGTAGTACTGTGATGTGATAGTCAGGGGGATGATGAGACAGTAGTACTGTGATGTGATAGTCAGGGGGATGATGAGACGGTACTACTGTGATGTGATAGGGGGATGATGAGACAGTAGTACTGTGATGTTATAGTCAGGGGGATGTTGAGACAGTAGTACTGTGATGTGATAGGGGATGAGACAGTAGTACTGTGATGTTATAGGGGATGAGACAGTAGTACTGTGATGTGATAGGGGGATGATGAGACAGTAGTACTGTGATGTGATAGGGGGATGATGAGACAGTAGTACTGTGATGTGATAGGGGGATGATGAGACAGTAGTACTGTGATGTGATAGATGGATGATGAGACAGTAGTACTGTGATGTGATAGGGGGATGATGAGACAGTAGTACTGTGATGTGATAGGGGGATGATGAGACAGTAGTACTGTGATGTGATAGATGGATGATGAGACAGTAGTACTGTGATGTGATAGGGGATGATGAGACGGTAGTACTGTGATGTGATAGTCAGGGGGATGATGAGACAGTAGTACTGTGATGTGATAGTCAGGGGGATGATGAGACAGTAGTTCTGTGATGTGATAATCAGGGGGATGATGAGACGGTAGTACTGTGATGTGATAGGGGATGATGAGATAGTAGTACTGTGATGTGATAGGGGGATGATGAGACAGTAGTACTGTGATGTGATAGTCAGGGTGATGATGAGACAGTAGTCCTGTGATGTGATAGGGGATGATGAGACTGTAGTACTGTGATGTGATAGGGGATGATGAGACAGTAGTACAGTGATGTGATAAGGGATGATGAGACTGTAGTACTGTGATGTGATAGTCAGGGGGATGATGAGACAGTAGTACTGTGATGTGATAGTCAGGGGGATGATGAGACGGTAGTACTGTGATGTGATAATCAGGGGGATGATGAGACTGTAGTACTGTGATGTGATAGTCAGGGGGATGATGAGACAGTAGTACTGTGATGTAATAGTCAGGGGGATGATGAGACGGTAGTACTGTGATGTGATAGGGGGATGATGAGACAGTAGTACTGTGATGTTATAGTCAGGGGGATGTTGAGACAGTAGTACTGTGATGTGATAGGGGATGAGACAGTAGTACTGTGATGTGATAGGGGATGAGACAGTAGTACTGTAATGTGATTGGGGGATGATGAGACAGTAGTACTGTGATGTGATAGGGGGATGATGAGACAGTAGTACTGTGATGTGATAGGGGATGATGAGACAGTAGTACTGTGATGTGATAGTCAGGGGGATGATGAGACAGTAGTACTGTGATGTGATAGGGGGATGATGAGACAGTAGTACTGTGATGTGATAGGGGATGATGAGACGGTAGTACTGTGATGTGATAGTCAGGGGGATGATGAGACAGTAGTACTGTGATGTGATAGTCAGGGGGATGATGAGACGGTACTACTGTGATGTGATAATCAGGGGGATGATGAGACGGTAGTACTGTGATGTGATAGGGGATGATGAGACGGTAGTACTGTGATGTGAAAGGGGGATGATGAGACAGTAGTACTGTGATGTGATAGTCAGGGGGATGATGAGACAGTAGTCCTGTGATGTGATAGGGGATGATGAGACTGTAGTACTGTGATGTGATAGGGGATGATGAGACAGTAGTACTGTGATGTGATAGGTGATGATGAGACGGTAGTACTGTGATGTGATAGTCAGGGGGAAGATGAGACTGTAGTACTGTGATGTGATAGGGGATGATGAGACGGTAGTACTGTGATGTGATAGTCAGGGGGATGATGAGACCGTAGTACTGTGATGTGATAGGGGGATGATGAGACGGTAGTACTGTGATGTGATAGTCAGGGGGATGATGAGACAGTAGTACTGTGATGTGATAGGGAATGAGGAGACAGTAGTGCTGTGATGTGATAGTCAGGGGGATGATGAGACAGTAGTCCTGTGATGTGATAGTCAGGGGGATGATGAGACAGTAGTTCTGTGATGTGATAGTCAGAGGGATGATGAGACGGTAGTACTGTGATGTGATAGTCAGGGGGATGATGAGACAGTAGTACTGTGATGTGATAGTCAGGGGGATGATGAGACAGTAGTACTGGGGGATGATGAGACAGTAGTACTGTGATGTGATAGGGGGATGATGAGACAGTAGTACTGTGATGTGATAGTCAGGGGGATGATGAGACTGTAGTACTGTGATGTGATAGTCAGGGGGATGATGAGACAGTAGTACTGTGATGTGATAGTCAGGGGGATGATGAGACAGTAGTACTGTGATGTGATAGGGGGATGATGAGACAGTAGTACTGTGATGTGATAGGTGATGATGAGACAGTAGTACTGTGATGTGACATTGATATTATAATAGACTCTTCTTGTTTGTACTGTATGTATTATAATTTGTGCCCTAACATGTGGAAATGTGAACTGTAATAAACCTGAGTCACCAAGAGATGACTCCTATAACCCCCTCCTGTGAGGACCACGAGAACAATAAGTGCACTAAATACAAATGTGCTGAGTGTTATAATACATCGATCAGGAACAAAGAAATATTCAGAAGAAGCAGAAGTGAGATGATATCAGACTGTTCTCTTCCTGCCTCACCCTCTATAAATACCCTATGTGGAGTGTGGACATAAGGGAAGTGTCTCCCAAATACACAGCGCAGACAGAGTCATCTGCTAAATGAATAAAATCTCTATTATAAGCTTATGCCAAATCCTACAGTTATATCAGTTATACCTTCCCCCATAGCGCCCCCTCTCACAGCCCATCGTACACCTCTGAGGCTGCCCCAGGTGGGTCTGCGGTGAGGCAGGGAGAGGCAGCTTGTAGCTCTTGGGGTAACTGCGGTGTCTGCCTGATTAGGCTGCTTAGGGTTAGAGTTTTACCCTCTGAAATCCCATCATTCACTGGGTTCTAGACCCTATAAACCTGATTTCTTATCTCTGCTTGTGACAGCGATACAAAATTAGCTATCGCTAGAATGTATTATAAAACACGTGCGTCCCTGCGAGGTGTAGGAAGTAATGCGATTGCTAATGTGATAGTTTTATATCCTTGTTGGTCGAGCGGCCGCGCAACTGCGCACGTGTGACCCTCAGATCCTATTGACCGCTTTCCTGGTAAATGTTGCATAAAGCATCCGATAGGCTACAAGGGCGTTAGCTACCAGAGCAATGCTAAACTATCAAACCTACCAAGCTTCGGGATTCTTTGCTTTGTGGAGCTTGGTAAGTCTGACATTTTAGCAGCCCCTATAGAATCCTATAAGGGCTGATTTTACAGTCAGAAGTCGAGGACAGCAGCAGAACTCTGATGTGGTCCTTCCTATACGCATCCTGGAGATACTTAGTATTTGCAGGTGTTCCACAAATATTTTTTGAATTCCCCATTGTGAGACGCAAACCAACCATCGGAACCCAGGGATGGGATTTCAGCTACATAGACCACTATTGTCATCCAAGTGACTATTAATAACAGCGTTGAAGCCCATATACACTGTAGCACATCACAATCCACTCTTGACTGAGGCAGAATTGTAACACATAATAAACCGGGATAGATTTTCGCCCATCAGAGCATCAAGGATCTGCAGAGGCCCCTGTCACTGCGCATGTAGCATATGCCAGGTTCACTACAAGTCATTATCATCAGCCTGTACTAGAACTGCCCCATACTAGGTGAAAACAATGAGAAACAGCGCAGATATGCTGCATCAGCACTTTGCTAATGTGAGATTTCCCCGTCCCTCCCTAGAATCACCGGACCGCAGTGGTGGCTCCAGAAATTAGTCTGCAGCACATCCCGGAATGCAAATAGGGGAGCCACACCAACTGCCACTGAGTCCCGGCCGGTGATGTTTGTCAGCAGTTTGGGTGGCAGTTGGTGTGACTCCCCTATTTGACATTTGGACTATGCTGCATCAGCACTTTGCTAATGTGAGATTTCCCCGTCCCTCTCTAGAATCACCGGACCGCAGTGGTGGCTCCAGAAATTAGTCTGCAGCACATCCCGGAATGCAAATAGGGGAGCCACACCAACTGCCACTGAGTCCTGGCCGGTGATGTTTGCCAGCAGTTTGGGTGGCAGTTGGTGTGACTCCCCTATTTGACATTTGGACTATTCTGTAGCCCCACCTCTGCAGCCACCACTGGGTATAAGTGATGCAGATGTGCATGTCTCTGCATTCTCTTGCTGGTGTGCAATCATTATCTGAGCATGCATTGTGCAAAAGCACCTATTGATATGCTGCGCTAACGGGCATACAGGGGAATGCGTAAGCCCCATAGGGCCTGTATTATATTCATCTCATGGTGCAGGGTATCCGGACTATAGATACAGTGTTGGACTTGGGTATGAAGGGCCCACCAGGGGAATGCAGTGATTGGGGCCCATACTTAGAGGTGTGGCCAGCCTCCAAATTGGGTCTGGGCCCCTAAAATATATAGATATGGTAAATATTGCTAGTGAATGCATAATAATGTACGATTAATAACAGCAATACATTGTAGAAAATACACCAAAATCCTGTGCAATATAATACAAGTGCACAGACTGGAACTTGATCCCTAGAGGAGGGGATGGGCCCTCAGGCAGTGGGGCCTACCGGGGGTTTCCCCTGTACCCCTGTGGGCCAGTCCAACCCTGTATAGATAGACAGTTAAAAGGTCGACACTGTGTAGATAGAAACCAGAGGTTAGACAGGCAACAGGTCGACATGGACAAAAAGGTCAACACACAAAAAGTCGACATAGTCATAGTTGTGTATGTAGATGATTTGTTGCTTGCTGGGCAGGACAGAATAATAGCAAAGTGTGGATTTCAGTGGCCATTCCTGGGTGGCGTGGCAGACGTAGGTGCGGCGTTGATAGCGACTGCATTTAAAGACACACAGCCACTCACACTGGAGGACATAGTCAGATGGAGTCACTGCCATAGGGCTGCGCAAGTTTCAATGGCCGGTCCGATGACGCACGAAGATAGATTTCCGCAGACGCAAGATACTAAATGATGGTTGGATGGATTAGACAGGTTTGATAACCGAATTACCCAGACTGTTTTCCCACCACCTTCAGGCTGTGACCGATCATCGCTCAGTCCCAACCACTGACCAATCATTGTCCATGTCAGTCGTTTGGTCGGATGTTTTACACGATTGGTGAAGCAGCAGCAAACTGAGGGCTGGGAGATAGGCGAGAACTTTTTAGTCCCTATCCCTAGTAAAGCACAGCTCAAGAAGTGAACAACCCAAACTTTACGCCATCCATTCTGCCAGAGAGAAACTCTATGATGGGTTTAGTCTGTCAGCACGGATATCTCTCTCTCTTTCCTCTGTCTGCACCAGCCGCCCTGTGCCAACACTGGGGAACCCTCAGATGTAGAACCCTTTCTGATATGCTAGAAGGGAGGATCACTAGGAGAGGATTCTCCAACAGCAGTATGTGATTTACCAGCAGTTACTCTAGATGTAAAGGACGTACCTGAGATGCCACCTGAACGATGAAGACACAGAGGATGGTGAGACCGCCCAGCAGATGACTCGCACTGACTGCATCCATCTTCAAGCACCTGATTACATAAATAAATCAGTCATAAAAAAGGGAGAATGGCAACCTAGAGGACTATTTCAAATTGATGCTGCCCCATGTTTCTCACGCCCCCGTCCCTTACATAAGACCAGAGGTACTGTAGCAACTTGTTGGAGACAGAAATCTACTGTGACAGCAGAAATAATTGCTCTAATTCCAAAGAAATTATCGCGGGAAATCCATCCTTCCTGCGCTAAGTAACCTCCGTGGCGTGTACGACCCCAGAAGGGGGATAATTACAGATTTTTCCTTGTGTGTAGTTTATTATTTACTTTAATTCAGATAATGAATAGCAATATGTCAAGATATTCAGAAGTGTTCTCACCTCTTGAGATATCCAATAGGGAATGTCATGTGATAGACACCAAACAGAGGATTGTGTTTGCGACTCCTCTGCGATGTAACGTTTATTGTCATCCTGAGTGCTACACCAAGAGGAATATACTTATATTATTCTGCTATTATATCCCAGTGCATGCTATCTCCAGACCTCTGACCTTACCCAAAGAGTTCTCACCGGTTCCTGGCTTATATTATGTGCAATCTATTTTTATTATCAAGAAACTGTGGGCCTCATTTATCATTCCTAATGAGTGATAAAACTCGCTGTGTATGGTAAATGGTGCTCCAGCCAATCAGCTCCCAACTGTCATTTTTCAAACAGATGACAGTTAGGATCTGATTGGCTGTAGCACCATTTATCAAGTTCAAAGAGTTTTGTCACTCATTAGGAATGATAAAGCCCGTTGGTAAATGAGGCTCTGAGTTTAATACATGGGATCATTTCTCTATATTGTTTGGCAGTGATATGTTTTTTGTAAACAGTTGTTACCACTTTTACAGTACAGGTTGAGTCTCCCATATCCAAAATGCTTGGGACCAGGGGTATTTTGGATAACGGAATATTCCGTATTTTGGAATATTTGCATATCATAATGAAATATCTTGGGAATGGGGCCCAAGTATACACACAGGATGCATTTATGTGTTATATACACCTTATACACACAGCCTGCAGGTCATTTTATACAATATTTTCAATAATTTTGTGGCTCAAGCAAAGTTTGTGTACATACATGAAATTCATTTATGTTTCATATACACACAGCCTAAAGGTAATTTTATACAATATTTTTAATAATTTGTGCCTTAGACAAAGTTTGTGTACATTGACTCATCAAAAATCAAAGGTTTCATTTTCTCAGTCATGCCAAAATAATTCCGTATTTCGGAATATTCTGTATTTTGGAATATTTGGATATGGGAGACTCAACCTGTACTGTATTATACTACAATTTATCACATACAGGATATAGTTTCATAATTTGGAATTGAATCTCAAAACAAACATCCATGAAAGACACATTGATGGATACATTTATTGCTCATAGAGGTTTACTGTACTGTTCATTGAAGCGTCATTACCAATATAGGGCCTGATTCAGACCCACTCGCGAGCGGCTGTCCGCTCGCAAGTGGGTCGATGTTATGCACTGAGCATGCGCACGACGGAGGGAGCTCCGTCGTGCGCATGCGCCAGACGCGACGAGCGAAGGAAAGTCCTTCGCTCGTTGTGTCCGATCAAAGGGGGCGTGCTGTCAATGTTGATTGACAGCACGCCCCCTTTGGTGGGCGTGCCGGGGGCGTGCCTCCCTGACGGGGGCGTTCCCACGGGAACGCCTCCCATCAGAAGCCGGCCCACTGACATCACTAGTGATGTCAGTGGGAGTGATTTTGGCTCTGATAGAGCCAAAATCACTCCGGAGCTTGCGGTTGAAAAACCTCAACCGCAGGCTCCGGCTCGCAATTTCGATGGTCGCGATGGTCTCGCCCATCGCGGCCATCACAAAGCACGCTCGTATAGCCTGTGGGTGGTGACCCACAGCTATACGAGCGTCCAGGAGGACGCTCCATGAAAATGGAGCCCGGCCCTCATTCAGAGCGTGCGCTCTGCTCAGAGCGTACGGCTCTGAATGAGGGCCATAATGTTTTTTATCACCAAAACCTCTCTCTTGTATATATCTAACTATATTCTATCATCATATCTATCTTGTGTCTATCTATCTGTAATGTGAGTGTAGAAAATGGTTGCTGAGAGCCCTATTGTGTGTAGGGATTTTATAAATGTATCAGGCAATAGATAATGGTCAGACATTAGAAGGTGGTTTTGACAGAAAGAACCTAAGCAAAGGACAAAGGCCCTCATTCAGAGGCGGTCGCAAGAAGCGATCGCTCTCTCTGAATGAGGGCGGCCGCTTCTATTTTTTAGTGCGGCCCCCTGGTCGCTAGCTAGGCTGTGTGTTACCACCCACAGCTTAGCGACCGACCAGGTTGATGGTCGCGATGGTCAAGACCATCGTGACCATCGGTGCTTGCGACGAGACCCTAAGGTTGGGTTTCGGCAACTGCAAGCCCCAGGGAGCTTCCTGCTCTGATCGAGCAGGAATCTCCCCACTGACATCACTGCTGATGTCAGTGCGGATGCCCACAAAACGGCAGGCGTTCGCTTGGGAACGCCTCCGTTTGTGAAGCCACCCCCCCGCCCCGCCTACAAAACGGGGCGAGCTGTCGATCAACATCGACAGCCGGCCCTTTTGTAGTGAGCTCGGGAGCGAGAGAGTTTCTCTTTCACTCCTGGGCTTGCACACGCGAAGTGCTGGCACTGCGCATGCGCAGGGCCTTAACATCGACCTGTTGCGAGCGCTCAGCACTTGCGACCGGGTCTGAATGAGGTCCAAAGTTCTCTGTGGCCAGACATGCTTAATCCTGAGTCAACATGGTGTTACCTTCAGCTTACCTGTGTACATACACGATAAACACCCCTCATAAATAGTTGTTCCAACATTCATAATTGAGGCAACAGTGCCTCCTATTGTCTATTAATATTTATGCATATTTCCAAACATGACTTTTATAAATGCTTATGTATGAGCTTTCCTCCAATATAAGACGTTATTTTTTAGTATACAATCTGCCTATGCTCGATGTACGAGGTCCAGCTCCAAGCTGTTGGAGGGGGGCTCCCGGGAAACCATTTATGTTCTGAGTAGATGATCTGACAATCAAGTTAAGTGTTTATTATACTTTACTCTCTTTCTTTTACTTTGTAATAAATGTCTTTTTAACTGATATTTGTTGTGTGGCTTGATTAACGTCTTTGTATCCAAAGAATCTTATCTCGTTCCACCGAGAACACTAACTATGAAACTACAGTATCTCATATCTAGCTCTCTAAATGCACATGGCCTCTTCTGCCAACTGATTACTTCCTCCCACCTCCAAGATTTTGCCCGTGCTGCTCCCTGCCTCTGGAACTCTCTCTCCCTCTCCCCATCAGACTCTCCACAAATTTTGAAATGGCTCTCAAGACCCACAAAGTCTTCCAGTTCTAACACACTGCTACTTGCTCCTTGCTCCCTGTCCACCCCATCTGTGTCACATCTGTCTGTCTGCCCCACCCATTTAGAATGTAAGCTCTCACGAGCAGGGCCCTCTACCCTTTTGTGCTTATTTATACTGTCATCTACACCTTACTTGGGCACTTATCACCTAGTTGCTTAGGCCCTTTTGCTGATTTTAGTGTTATGATCACTAATGCAACAATGTCTATAAACCTTGTCCTACATTGTATTGTACTGTAATGGTGCATACACACGGTCAGATTTTTCTTCTGATCAGAACGATAACAATTTTAAAAATCGTTCATATCTGAAAGAAAAACTGACATCTGACCATCGGGAACGCTCATCGTTCATTGTTGCACAGATAACGATATCTGACATCTGATGTGTTTGCAGTCAGTATTGGACAATTTCCATTCATTTTAGTGCAGTCAAAAATCGTTTAATCGTTTGCAAATCTTTCATCTGACATATCTGACCGTGTGTATGCACCTTTAGTCACTTGTTCACTTATTTGTCTATATACGCTAACATACAAAGAGAAAAGTCTATTTGCGCTAATAAGACACTATGTATTATAAAAAAAAAAAAAGAATCAGGGAGTCTGATGTTCTATATATATATGAATTAGGGGTGAGCGGGTTCGGATTTCTGAAATCCGAACCCCCCCGAGCCCCCCCGATCCGAGTCCGATCCGAATCAGGCTCGACTTTTCCCGCCTGACTCGGATCTGAAATCGAGGCAAAACGTCATCATCCCGCCTTCTGAGTCTCGCGGGTTTTAGATCCTATATAAGGTACCCGCGTCTGCGCCATTTTCTCACTCGGCTGTGGACAGTGAAGAGGGAGGGTGGGAGTTAGGGCTGTGTAGTGTAGTGTAGTGTAGTGCTGCTGTTGTCCACTACTTCAAAGTCCATAGGGGCTGGCTGTGTTGTGCTGTGCTGCTGTTGTTAATAGGGGCTGTGTCCACTACTTCAAAGTCCATAGGGGCTGGCTGGACTGTGTTGTGCAGTCAGTTCTCCATAGGGGCTGTGTCCACTCCAAAGTCCTGTGCAGTGTCCCAGTCCTAAAGGGGTGCTGTAGTGTTGTCCAGGGGGTGCTCTGTCCATCAGGGGTGCTCCCCCCAAGTGCTAAAAAAATAATATATTTTCTGTGTTTGTGAATTGTGTGCGCAGTAGCCGCACGTGCATCAACAAAGTAGTGCCAAGCGTGCGCCTGTGTCATAAGTAAAGGGCCGGCTGGCTTGACCGTTAAAGGGTGCTGTAACCCCCGAAAGTACACTCCAGTCCAAACCAAAAAAAAAATTATTTTCTGTGTTTGTGAATTGTGTGCGCAGTAGCCGCACGTGCATCAACAAAGTAGTGCCAAGCGTGCGCCTGTGTCATAAGTAAAGGGCCGGCTGGCTTGACCGTTAAAGGGTGCTGTAACCCCCAAAGTACACTCCAGTCCAAACCAAAAAAAAAATTATTTTCTGTGTTTGTGAATTGTGTGCGCAGTAGCAGCACGTGCATCAACAAAGTAGTGCCAAGTGTGCGCCTGTGTCATAAGTAAAGGGCCGGCTGGCTTGACCGTTAAGGGTGCTGTAACCCCCGAAAGTACACTCCAGTCCAAACCAAAAAAAAAATTATTTTCTGTGTTTGTGAATTGTGTGCGCAGTAGCCGCACGTGCATCAACAAAGTAGTGCCAAGCGTGCGCCTGTGTCATAAGTAAAGGGCCGGCTGGCTTGACCGTTAAGGGTGCTGTAACCCCCGAAAGTACACTCCAGTCCAAACCAAAAAAAAAATATTTTCTGTGTTTGTGAATTGTGTGCGCAGTAGCCGCATGTGCATCAACAAAGTAGTGCCAAGCGTGCGCCTGTGTCATAAGTAAAGGGCCGGCTGGCTTGACCGTTAAAGGGTTCTGTAACCCCCAAAGTACACTCCAAACCAAAAAAATATATATTTTCTGTGTTTGTGACTTGTGTGCACTGTGGCTGCACGTGCATCAACAAAGGAGCAGCGCCAAGCGTGCGCCTGTGTCCCATAAGTAAAGAGCCGGCTGGCTCATTTCTTAAAGGGTGGTGTAACCCACAAAGTGCACTACTCTCCAGCAAAAATAAAAAAATATTTTCTGTGTTTGTGTGCGCTTTAGCCGCACGTATATATATCAATATAACATAAATGGAGGACCAAACTTTCTCCGATGAAAATAAAATAGGGAAAGATCAAGAACCACTTCCTCCTAGTGCTGTTGCTGCTGCTGGGAGTTGTTCATCATCCCAGAGAGGAAGTAGGAACATCACTACTTTTACTAGAAAATTGACCCTCCAACAGTCCCTAGCGATGAGGATGAAGTACGACAGCAGTCATCCTGAAGCAAAACGTATAACTGAGGCCTTGACTGCTATGTTGGTGTTAGACGTGCGTCCGGTATCCGACATTAGTGCAGTGGGATTTAGACAATTGATGGAGGTAGTGTGTCCTCGGTTCCAAATCCCGTCTAGATTCCACCTGCATCCTCAAAGCAGCAGCGACAAGCGTGCGTCTGTCTGTTAAAGGGTGGTGACACCCTCAAAGTGTGCTACACAAACAATTAAAATATTGTTCTTTTTTTTTCTGTCTTTGTGAAATGTGTGGGCTGTAGCCGCACCTGCATCCTTAAAGCAGCAGTGACAAGCGTGCGTCTGTCTGTTAAAGGGTGGTGACACCCTCACAGTGTGCTACACAAACAATTAAAATATTGTTCTTTTTTTTTCGGTCTTTGTGAAATGTGTGGGCTGTAGCCGCACCTGCATCCTTAAAGCAGCAGCGACAAGCGTGCGTCTGTCTGTTAAAGGGTGGTGTAACTCTCGAAGTGCTCCAAAAAATAAAAAACTATTTTTTTAATGTGTTTGTGACTTGTGTGCGATGTAGCCGCACTTGCATCCTCAAAGCAGCAGCGACAAGCGTGCGTCTGTCTGTTAAAGGGTGGTGACACCCTCAAAGTGTGCTACACAAACAATAAAAATATTCTTCTTTTTTCTGTCTTTGTGAATTGTGTGGGCTGTAGCCGCACCTGCATCCTTAAAGCAGCAGCGACAAGCGTGCGTCTGTCTGTTAAAGGGTGGTGACACCCTCAAAGTGTGCTACACAAACAATTAAAATATTGTTCTTTTTTCTGTCTTTGTGAATTGTGTGGGCTGTAGCCGCACCTGCATCCTTAAAGCAGCAGCGACAAGCGTGCGTCTGTCTGTTAAAGGGTGGTGACACCCTCAAAGTGTGCTACACAAACAATTAAAATATTGTTCTTTTTTTTCCGGTCTTTGTGAAATGTGTGGGCTGTAGCCGCACCTGCATCCTTAAAGCAGCAGCGACAAGCGTGCGTCTGTCTGTTAAAGGGTGGTGACACCCTCAAAGTGTGCTACACAAACAATAAAAATATTCTTCTTCTTTTTTCTGTCTATGTGAATTGTGTGGGCTGTAGCCGCACCTGCATCCTTAAAGCAGCAGCGACAAGCGTGCGTCTGTCTGTTAAAGGGTGGTGACACCCTCAAAGTGTGCTACACAAACAATTAAAATATTGTTCTTTTTTTTTCGGTCTTTGTGAAATGTGTGGGCTGTAGCTGCACCTGCATCCTTAAAGCAGCAGCGACAAGCGTGCGTCTGTCTGTTAAAGGGTGGTGACACCCTCAAAGTGTGCTACACAAACAATAAAAATATTCTTCTTCTTTTTTCTGTCTATGTGAATTGTGTGGGCTGTAGCCGCACCTGCATCCTTAAAGCAGCAGCAACAAGTGTGCGTCTGTCTGTTAAAGGGTGGTGACACCCACAAAGTGTTCTACACAAACAATTAAAATATTGTTCTTTTTTCTGTCTTTGTGAATTGTGTGGGCTGTAGCCGCACCTGCATCCTTAAAGCAGCAGCGACAAGCGTGCGTCTGTCTGTTAAAGGGTGGTGACAAAGGGTGGTGACACCCTCAAAGTGTGCTACACAAACAATTAAAATATTGTTCTTTTTTTTTCGGTCTTTGTGAAATGTGTGGGCTGTAGCCACACCTGCATCCTTAAAGCAGCAGCGACAAGCGTGCGTCTGTCTGTTAAAGGGTGGTGACACCCTCAAAGTGTGCTACACAAACAATAAAAATATTCTTCTTCTTTTTTCTGTCTTTGTGAATTGTGTGGGCTGTAGCCGCACTTGCATCCTCAAAGCAGCAGCGACAAGCGTGCGTCTGTCTGTTAAAGGGTGGTGTAACCCTCAAAGTGTGCTCCACAAACAATAAAAATATTCTTTTTTTTTTTCTGTCTTTGTGAATTGTGTGGGCTGTAGCCGCACTTGAATCCTCAAAGCAGCAGCGACAAGCGTGCGTCTGTCTGTTAAAGGATTACATCGGTGACAGTATCCAAGTAGGCATGTCAGACAGTCCGTACCTGTACTGGCAGGAAAAAGAAGCAATTTGGAGGTCCCTGTACAAACTGGCTCTATTTTACCTGAGTTGCCCCCCCTCCAGTGTGTACTCCGAAAGAGTGTTTAGTGCAGTCAGGAACCTTGTCAGCGAAAGGCGTAGGAGGTTGCTTCCACAAAATGTGGAGAAGATGATGTTCATAAAATGAATTATCAACTCTTCCAGGGAGACCAGCCTCCAGAACGTACAGAGGGACCTGTGGTTCCAGCAGGGACGAATTAATACTCTGTGAGGATGAGGATGTACACACTGAAGAGGGTGAGGAATCGGTGGATGAGGAGGATGAGGATGACATCTTGCCTCCGTAGAGCCAGTTTGTGCAGGGACAGATTAATTGCCAGCTTGTTTTGTGGGGGCCCAAACGAACCAATCATTTCAGCCACAGTTGTGTGGCAGACCCTGGCGCTGAAATGATTGGTTTGTTAAAGTGTGCATGTCCTGTTTATACAACATAAGGGTGGGTGGGAGGGCCCAAGGACAATTCCATCTTGCACCTCTTTTTTTTTCTTTGCATTATGTACAGTTTGGGGCCTAGTTTTTCAATGCCATCCTGTCTGCCACTGCAGTTTCACGCCTAGATGGGTCACGTGTTTGTGCCGCCCACTCGTGTCGCTTAGCATAGTCATCCAGCTACCTCGGTGCAACCTTTTGGACATAAAAACACTATTGTGAGGTGTGAGGTATTCAGAATAGACTGGAAATGAGTGGAAATTAAGGTTATTGAGGTTAATAATAGCATAGGAGCAGAAAAACCTACAAATTCTGTGATTTTAGCTGTTTTTATGCTTTTTTTCAAAAAAATACAGATCCAAAACACAAAACCCAGAACCCAAAACACGGAAGGGTGGTTTTGGCAAAACCAATCCAGATCCAAAACACGAAGAAAGATCCAGATCCAAAACCAAAACACAAAACACGAAAAGTGGCCGGTGCACACCCCTAATATGAATATATATATATATATATATATATATATATATATATGCAATGTATATTTATTCAGACTAGAATATAACTAGCCATTAATATTTAGACATAGAACACATACATAAATACCAACAAATGCTGCATCTAAAAATACATACAGCCAATAAAACAATATATTGATCACTATAATTCCATGGAGATCTCCAAGTCTAATATGTGAATGACACTGCTTTTTAAAAGGACTCAGGCCCTGATTCACACCCGGATGCTCTTTCAGAACGCTCGCTCAGAATCTGGGCGTTTTATTTTTTAAATTGGAGCCGGCCTCCTGGCCGCTCGCTAAGCTGTGGGTGACCACCCACAGCTTTTATGAGCGGCCAGGTGATGGTCGCGATGGTCTCAACCATCGGGCTTGCGAGGAGACCCTTGTGGTAGGGTCTCGTCTGCCGCAAGCCCCAGTGAGCTTCCGGCTCTAATAGAGCCGGAAGCTCACCACTGACATCACTCGTGATGTCAGTGGGGCCGCCCCCAAACAGCAGGCGTTCTTTCGGGAACGCCTCCGTTTGCACAGCCACCCCCCCTCCCCGCCTACACGGGGTGAGCTGTCAATCAATATCGACAGCCGCCCCACCTTGTAGTGAGCCCAAGAGCGACGGAGCTGCCGTTGCTCATGCCGGAGCCGGCGTGCGCATGCACAGTGAGGGACCATCAACCCGCCTGCGAGCACTGTGCGCACGCGAGCGGGTCTGAATTAGGCCCGCAGTCCATATAGTCATTAGATATCACTCCTGGTTTTAAGTCACAGATAAGAATGCAGATGGAAACATGAAAACTTGTATAATCACCACTCTCCACTAATGTTAGTAGTCAACGCTCAGTATACTTGGTGGGAATAGGCAGTCCTGAACACCTCCCGTTCTGTAAAGAGAGGTGCAGCGGCTGCAATTGCACGCCACCCGTGTATCCACCTGCGGGAGTCCGCCTAGACCACAGATGCTGACGCTGGAAGTAGACACCAATAGTCTCTATATTCCAGATGGTGTGGAGGATTCCCCAAGTGGACGGCGACAACAATAAAAAGTATATGGCAACCAGTCCCAGCAATGGCAAAGGAGCGAATGCACTAAGATATCGACTGTCCAGTCGTGCATTCGTGATGGGCTTTGTCCATCATTAATTAAACCTACACCTGTTTCTCAAATCAGTTGCTCTCATTTGAATGCATTCAGTACATATTACTATTGCATGAAGTGGAAAAAACACGCAATCACAATATAAATAAAACCACCATATTAAAAATATATATATATATATTAAATTAATATTCAATCGTATAAAAAGATCACTATTAATAAAAATAAAGATGGATAATAAAAAAGAAGAAAATTAGAAAAATATTATTATGTCTGCAACAACCAAAAAACTTTTCACAGATTAGAACTCATGACCTTGCACATACCAAACTGTCTCTCTACCATTTCACTATCTACCAACTGCGCTATGCTCAAGCTTCAAACCTGCGCTATAATCTATATCTTGCAGTACCTCAAAAACATAAAAGCAGGGGAGAAGGTCCCATTTTGTGGTTATTATAATTTAAAAAGAAACTTTCAATTAATATAATAATGATACTATAAAATGTCATATTGTGATTGCAATGTTTTTTCCAATTCATGCGATAGTAATATGTATGCATTCAAATGAGAGCAACTGAGTTGAGGAACAGGTGTAGGTTTAATTAATAATGGACACTGTGGATTTCAATTTATTAATCATCAATTATCTACGGGCTTTAAAAGGTCATGCAGACTGAATGGCAAATCACTCTTTGAAAAAGCTCCCTCTATACAGGAGTAAAACCGGTTATAGGACCCAAAGCCCTTCGTGAATGCACGACTGGACAATTGATATCTTAGTGCATTCGCTCCTTTGCAATTGTTGGGACTGGTTGCCATATACTTTTTATTGTGGTTGCCATCAGCTTGAGGATTCCTCCATACCATCTGGAATACAGAGACTACTGGTGTCTTCTTCCAGTGTCAGCATATGTGGTCCAGATGGACTCCCGCAGGTGGATATAGGTGGCGTGCAACCGCTGCACCTCTCTTTACAGCACGGGGGCTGTTCAGGACTGCCTATGCATATGCACAGCATATGGAGTGCTGATTACTAACATCAGTGGAGAGTGGTGATTATACTGGTTTTCATGTTTCCATTTGCATTCTTATCTGTGGCTTAAAGCCAGGAGTGATATTTTATGAATATATGAACTGAGTCCTTTTAAAAAGCACAGTCATTCATATATTAAACTTGGAGATCTCCATGGAATTATAGGCCCGTACTCAATTTGGGAGCGAAAAGTCCATGCTCCACATTGGAGTTTTTCTGGGGATAAGGTATCGGGCGCGAGCCCACTTTATCCCTGTATTCAATTTAAAATGAGCGAAAACGGGACCCGGCGAATTGGGATCTACGAAAAAAAACGGGAATTTTTGGGAAATAATTGTAGGACCCCCCTAAAGATGTCCAGACATGGGGGATCACTATGGGTACCCCCATTTTTGCCTGCAGAAGAAAGTTGGGTTTGTAAATAGTCACTGCAGGTGTTTTTTTTTTTCACGATGCAGAAGAGCTCTTATGGTACTTTTTTCATTTTTTTAAGTAGTCCCATCAAATTTGGGGTACATAAAAATATGTTAGTACCCATTTTCAAGTGCCTAAAGTCATTTAAAAAAAAATTCTGAAAAAATGCCCCTGCTGCAAATAGCCTATTCTAGAAAACACCTGGCGCATACTATCAGAATACCCCTGAACCTATTTCCCTATTTTTAAACACTGTTTCCCCTTTCTTTTGTGTGTTTTGTTTGTTTTTTTTCACCCCAAATTTTTATTTCATTTTTCTGCGGTGTCTCTCTTTTTTTTTTTTTTTTTTTTTTACAGGTCATTTTTAAATGACATTCTCAGGGGTGCAGGCTAAACCCCAATTCTGCACTTTTTTTCACCATGTAAAACATGGTAAAAGGTTATCCCCAGTTTTTTTTCGAACCTGCGAAAAGTCTTTGAAATTAAATATGCGATAAATTATAGCCGATTCCGACTTTTCGCAGCCTAATTGAATACCCCCCATAGTGATCATTATAGTTTTATTGGTTGTATGTATTTTTATATATAGCATTTGTTGGTATTTATGTATGTTATATGTCTAAATATTAATGTTTACATTATGGCTAGTTATATTCTAGTCTGAATAAATATACATTGCATATAAAATATATTAATAGATTTATGCGTTTAGTGAACATCAGACCCCCTGATTATTATTTTTTTTATAATGAATAGTGTCATATTAGCTCAAATAGACTTTCCTCTTTGTATGCTGTTACACCATATTTTGTGCTGGTATGTTTTCACAAGCACACATGTCATTTTGCTGCTATTAATTATGAATATTTTGGTCATTAGACTTAAAAAAAAAAAAAAAAAAAAAAAAGTGTGTACTTTTTTTTTTTCATTAGCGCCTAATCTTGTTTTAGTAATTTATATACTCTGTAAGGCACTGCGGAATACTTGTGGTGCCATATAAATAAAGGATAATAATGATTATATCTGTCTATCAATTTATAATCTTTCTATCATATATGTATCTATCAATCTCATTCTCTAAATTGCTAATGGCCAATCCAAAGTGACTGCCAGATGTCGTCATCGCTTCTTATTTGTACCCGGGCTGGAGCACCTGCAACTAATTTACCTCCTGACAGGTGCATATGTCTCTGTATAAGAAAAAATTGCGCAAACACCACATCCCTGTACTCAATGTTTGCACAATGCCTCCATACCCAAGCCCAAATATATCTGAATCTACAGTACATACATTATAGACATGAGAAATTTTTTTGAGAGCATGCCCAGTTAAAAAGATTTGCACAAAGAAAAATTCTCACACACAACAAGGGATACAACTGCTGGTGAGAAGGGGGGTATTGCCCATTGGGGATCTATAGCCACTGGCCAATAATATTTAAATAACCTCTGAAATAGATTTTATTTACCTATTAAGTTTTGGACAAAATATTTGTCAGTTATGTGATTAATGACCAAAGAGCTGGAATTCTGAAAGGTAAATTTGACTTTTTTTTTTTTTTTTTTTTGGTGTAGTTTTCAATTATAATAAATACAGTATTGCTACAAATTACTCACATATAGGAAACACTGCCTTACAAAATATATTGGAGGATGATAGTATAAATTAAACCACATCCCGTCTTCATTTTCTTTTTTATTTCCTTTTACATTACATTTTTTTTTTTTTTTAATCAAAGTTATTTAATAAAAATATCAAAATAAAAGTTTTAAAAATATGATCAATGAATGTTTCAGATTTATATATAATAAAATAAAAGCCTTTCAATATTCCTTCAGTAGTGACTTATACTTCTGTACTTTCATGTTTTTGAGCACATAAAAAACTCTTATTTACCTCTATTTGTAATTTTGTTACATATTGCACAAAGCTGTCTGGAAAATATTTAATTACTCAGTCAATTAGTTCCAGGAGCAGTGGAGCTTGCAATCTAAACTCTCTAACAGTCACCAGTATTTTTTGTTTCTTGGACTTTTGGATTAAACAAAAAAAAAACACAGAAAAAGAACATATAAACTCCACACATATAGTGCCTTTGTTAGAATGGAACCCAATAGTAATGCTAACCATTGATCCATCCTATATATAATAGTGAACACTGTGCTACCATGTTATACAATATTGTATAAAAATATAGAAACATTATAAAATGTGTAGGCACCATGCAGATTACTGCGCGCAGCATCACCTACCAGACGTACAGGCTCTCCTGTGCGGGGACCAGCCTCTCTGATTGCTGTCTGTATGAGAAGCTGAGATTCTGGAACTGAGCCCTGAAGGCTGCAGCTGTGCAGAGATGTTTTGTGAGAGGCGTCCTCATTTGGTGCTTTCAGTTTTGAAATTATTAATAAGCTGCGTGAAAACTAGCAAAAAGAAAATGAGAACAGCGCTGCATTCAATAGTCTACAGTTTATATAATGCAATAGCCGTGTCATGAAATAACAATATTTAATAGTGACACAATAAAACACAATCACAAAAATGCACATACATTAAAACTTAAATGTAAATAAAAAAATACATGTACATTACAAGTGCGTGTGTAGAATTGTAGTTATCCTCTATGGTATTGGTTTAGACATATTATCATAATATTGCCCCCCATCCCTAGGAACTTTCCTTATGTGTTATGCCGATTGTCTCGTCATGTATTGTTCAATATAAAAAAAAGTGCATCACAATAGCGCTAAAATGGGTTGCAAAAATCGGTCCAGAGTAAACTAGTCACAACAAATAACAGAGTCTTAAGGGTAAATTTACTGAGATGGGAGTTCTGTTTAAGAAGTGATGTTGCCCATAGCAACAATCAGATTCCAGGTATTATCTTCTAGAAAATGCTAGATAAATGAGAAGTAGCATCTGGTTGCCATGGGCAACATCACTTCTTAAATAGAACTCCCATCTTAGTAAATTTACCCCTTACATTTCAAATCAAAGAAGTCTGTTTTCTAGTCCACTTTTTATAATGTGTATTCAATCCAGCATACAGTATACACTCCTGCTTAAATATCCAAGGAGTTTCAGGACCTATGTCTAACCATTTGATGTGGTGTTTGTCACGTGAAAAACATAAGCAGAAAAACAATCGCCACAATAGTGTAATCTCAAAAGGAAAAGATATAACAATTTATTTCCACATTACACTCACATTTTATACATAAAAAACAGGCATATCACCACTTTATTGTGTTTGTCTGTCTTCCCATCAAGGATTCCTGCTGGGCTTTCCCACTTCACCTGTCTCTGCTGATGGTAAAGGGTAACGTGTTCTGGGTACCGCAACCAGAATCCGCATAGACCTAGTTTAGGTAGTCCTTCCAGCAGCGTCCCCTGGGGTCTGGTGACTGGTTTACTCTGGGCCGATATATGCAACCCAATTTAGCGCTATTGTGATTCACTTTTTATATATGCACGTTTATTGGAATAACTGTGAAGGTTCCTTGTTTTCACAAGCTGCTTTGTGAGGGTGACTGCACAACTATGTAGGTCAACTGTTCTTTTTTTTTTTTGTATGTATCGTTCAATATTTAGTTCTTTTGCCTACAAATGTGTCTATTTTAGTAATAGTTTCATTATTGAATGTACCTGACTCTGAGGAATATTTAATGTTTTTCTCCTTATTTTTCCATGTAAGGTTATTGAAGGTTTGTAATTTTCTTCCTGGGGAAATTGGAAATTTTTTAGCTTTACAGGAGGACAGTATCACGGGCACATGGGTAAGGACATTATGCTTTCAAGAACATTGATATGGGACGTAATCAATACCGTTGGCTGGTCAGAGGGTCTCTAAATGTCTTTTATAGTGCTTGATTGTTATGATTCTGAATAAACCTTGTGTACTAATTGTCAGATATCTTATGTTTTTCTTATATATCTTTTATGAGAAAAATTCCAAAAAATATATTATGGAAAAAGAAAAGAAGTGCGTGTGTAGAAAATAATGGAACTCTAGAAAAAAAAAAAGTGCAAGCCTGGGCAATCCTAAATAAATGTCAGGTAATGAGATTAACAAGCTCAGATGGAATAAAACATAGCTGTTATGCAATTATTTGCTGCAAGATTAATATAAGTTAATGTGGTTAAATACAGATAAACAGCATTTATGTCACCAATCGTAGTGATGCAGTATGGTTCACTATGTAGTGAGCTATAAACCAGCAAGGTGTTTTGTAAAGTGCAGAGCTTGTAGCAGGGAGCAGCACTGATTGATCAGCCACCATTACTCCAGCTGGCTGTGGGCACATGAGTCAGCCAGAGCCGTAATACCGGGGTCTTCCCAAATGGTGGCGGCTTGTGCATTAGGTACATCTGATAATCCGGTTTGTTCTTTCCTTGCATCACACCCATTACCAGTACATGCTATCGATTCCTGCCTGTCTATAGCTTCTAAAATTGTCGCTATTTAGCATTGTGAGTTGCACAAGAAATAAATGCTTTCAGACTCTGAGCTTGGTTCCAAAGCACAAAAGTTATTATTCAATATAAAAACAGATGGTTACACGCTGTGATCTAAGTACAATTAGCGCAAATAAATCATACAGACCCAAGGTACAGTTGTTACATACGCATGCGCTCTGGACCCAGATACCGGCATCAAGTAGAAACCTCCGTCAAGCAGCAGACTGAGCATCCAGGTTTTGAGAGCCCACATATATACTCTTACAGAGATAGGCAATACAATAGAACAGTTTGGCATGAATCCATTGGTTCTCCTTCCTGGTTCTTCTGTTACAGTACAGTTCATAGGTCAATTCATGTGGACACAACCAGCCTCCAACAGCTTTGTGTCCTTTTTCCTGCTGCATAATAAATCTCAGCTGGCTACATTACAGAGTACATTTTAATGTTTAACTCTCTATAGTTCATAGTTTGCAGACACATGTTGCGATCTTCTCACCGGAAATCTGCAAAGACACAGTGAATCAGTACAACACCAAACACGGTATCCTTACCATGTACTATACCATAGATATCAAATTACATTTATTTCACAACATTAATAATACTGAATAAAGCCTTGGATATTACACTTTAATACTAGGAAACCTTTCATGTAAGTGTGCAGTGTGTTGGGGAATTGGGCAAAGATGCTAGTTAGCGCTGTGCGATTACGTGTTTGTGGAGTGCACCATGGTACGTGTTTTGCAGGGTTGATCATTTTATATTAGTGACTGTCTGTATTTATGTGGTGAGGACTTTTAACTTCTTTCTATTGCGTGGGAATCGCACGATGCTAAATAATAGCATCGCCGTATGTACTTATAATGGGCAAGATTCACTAAAATGGCGCTGGGTGGCCAGTCGCAAAATGGTGTCTCATTGCCATTTGTAAAATGGCGTCGTGCAGATTTAATTTTAAACCGATCCTGTCTCAGCCAATTATCCAGCTTCGACAGTCCACCCTTTGATAGCAAACAACATGCTGTCATACTCTCATTTTAAAATTAATTTAGGCTTACATTATGGCATATTATTTAATGTTATATCATGGGATGGCACAAGGTGGTTCTTAAACCATCAATAATGTGTCTCTGGGAGGGACATAAGACTACCCTTATATGCACACCGCGGATCTGGAAGATCATGGAAAGATGTGGGGATGCATCAATCCTATAAAGGAAGTCTTGAAGGGGAATAGGGACTTACATTATTTTAAGATGTTTTAAAGTAAAATTTTACTAACACATTTCATGTATGTCTAAATATTATACATCATATGATGGTACCTTCTAGTTCAGGGTTGTAATGCAGTCCTACATTTACCTCAGTATTCATATTGCTACTTCTAACCACCATCATAATCTCATTACTTTGATTTACCTTATCTTTACATTTTCCACATTTCAACACAGTAGGAACACACCGGACGCATAAGCCAATTACTATGATGACAACCAATATAAGGATCAGGAGTTTACCTATACTCGCAATCATTTCCTGGACCCACTCTCCATGAAACCCATTCCTCTACCTTATCCTCTACTTCAGCCACTGAAGCATTATGGTTCTTCCGAAATTCCCATTTCAGCTGCAGAATTTCATCCATCCTCCGGTCTATCACCTCCTTGGGGTCACTTGTATCGTTGGTAATGTAAGTGCAACACTTTACTCCAAATTGGGTGGCCAAAGTTATGCAATACCCCCCTGTGACAGCTGTTAAATAATTTAACACTAGTCTATGTTGTACCAGTTCTTTCTTGTAAGCTTGCATCTCTCTACCTGTATATCTAAATGTGTCATCATACATCTCGGTGATATTATCTATTAATTTAGCAAGATCTTGGATGTATCTAAAATTTAGTGTACCCCGAGCGATCCTGGTGGGATCCAATGCTACCAAAACTTGAAAGCCAGTTGTCTCACTAATTAACTTTGAGGCTTTATGCACGTCACCAGGTATCATATTTATTTTGTCTCGGTGTTCGTACTGTGTGTGAAGATATGGTGATGGTGTGTTTTTATGAATACCAAGCATTTCACCATGTGTAAGGGTCATAACCTCTGGGACTACTCTTCCCAGGTAACGCAAACCTTCAGAACTCTGAGAGAGCCACTTATACGCTTTTCTACCACATATAAAATATACATCATCGGGGAGAACATAAGGGATAGTAAACATCAGTAACCCACAAATTTCCCTTGCAAGTGATCCTACTTCCGGTTCTCCCATTTGGCTCATACAAGTATCTTGGCAAAATGGGGGTCATTCAGACCCGGTCGCAAGTGCTGAGCACTCACAACCGGGTCGATGTTCCCCCACTGGGCATGCGCACATCGAAGCCGGCTCCGATGTGCCCATTGCGAGAAGGCTAGCGACGGGCGCTCCGTCGCTAGGGGTCTTGCAACAAAGGGGGCGAGCTGTCGATGGTGAGTGACAGCTCGCCCCATTTGGGAGGTGGGCAGGGGGCATGGCCGGCCAAACAGAGGTGTTCCCAAAGGAACGCCTGCCGTTTTGTGGGCGGCCCCACTGACATCAACAGTGATGTCAGTGGGGAGCTTCCTACTCGATCAGAGCAGGAAGCTCCCTGGGGCTTGCGATTGCCGAGACCCAACCTTAGGGTCTCGTCGCAAGCCCTGATGGTCTTGACCATTGAGACCATCACCCTGGTCGGTCGCTAGAGCTGTGGGTGGTAACCCACAGCTTAGCGATCGACCAAGAGGCGGCACTACAAGATGCAAGTGGCCATCCTCATTCAGAGCGACCGCTTGCATCTAACGACCGCCTCTGAATGAGACCCAATATCCTTCTGGTACCTTACCAATCATTTCTTTGATGTTACTTAATGTATATTTATACCGGAAATGTCTTCCACCTGACCTAATTGTGCATAACAGTTCATAATTCATAGGCTCATGGTCAGCTCTTAGAGAGAAGGTCATCATCTGGTTATTACCCGTCACCTCCCAACTTCCTGGGTCATTGGAGTTGGTGATGTTTAAACATAAAAGTGATTTATCTACTTGGTTCTGGTGGAGTTTAAAATGAGGTGGGTTGGACTTAAGAAATTTTTCAGCCAGTGCATGCCCTCTTTGTGATTAGAAAATTTCATAGACATTCAATGGGAATGGCACTAATCCTACATTATGTTGTCCTTGGGGCACGTGAGAGCACACCCAACAGTCGGTTTGGTTTAGAATTTTGCCCACCATGGTATGATAATCCTCTAAAAGATACCCACCCCAATACTGGTTATACTTGGGTTGGCACTGTTGGATGCATCTCTCATCGACTACGGACCCACAGAACTCACACATACAATAATCCTCAGACGATAGACCTTCACACTGTCTCCGAGTATCCTGAATAGCAGATCTCTTAACAATTACTGTACTGGGTTTGGTCAGATACCGCCCTTGTAGGTTTAGCACTCCGTCTCCCGACTCCATTTCATTGATATCACCATCAACTCCCCTCTCCGTCCTCTGTCCCCTGTCACAGAAACCAGAGATCCCGAAACAACCCAAGATAATGAGGACTCTGGGAGAAAACACAAAGATAACCACAGCTTGGCTTGCGGTCGGTAGTTGGTGTCAAGTCTACTATTAATACCCATCAGCTTACACATATTTTGAAAAACATCACCTGTGACATGAGTACCCCTATCACTTTCAATAATTTTAGGGATACCGTATCTGCATACAAACTCCTGAACAATTTTCTTGTCAGTAAACGCAGCAGTATTAGTGGCAGCTGGGTAGGCCTCAACCCAAATAGAAAACACATCAGTGCACACTAATACATACTTGAGATTCCTGCAGGGTGGTAATTGGATGAAATCAATTTGTATTACCTGGAAAGGTCCATCAGTCGGAGGAATGTGGGATGGTTCGGTAGGGATTGTTTTCCCAATGTTTTTCCTCAAACAGGTCAGACAGGACATGGCTCTCTTTTCCGCTTGAGAAGAAAAACCCGGTGCACACCAGTATGCTCTCACCAATTTGCACATACCTTGCTTTCCCAAATGAGTCAGACCGTGCGCTGCCTCAGCCAGGCTTGGGTAGTATGCCTTGGGAGCCACTGGCTTACCTTGTCCGTCTTTCCAGAGTCCAGAGGACTCTTGCCCACATCCCTTGGACCTCCAGACAGCCTTTTCCTGAATGGAACACAAATTTTGCATCTCAATTAATTTCAGCTTGTCAATCGTTTGAAAAGTCATCATTTGTTCAGTTGGTACATTCATTTTTAACCCTGCTGCCCATTTTGCAGCTTTGTCTGCCCTGTTGTTGCCCAGTGACACCGGATCGTCCTCACATGTATGGGCTTTACCGCCACTGTCTTAGGCAATTGGATTGCTGTCAATAGTCCTTTTATATGTCTGGAATGTGCAATTGGTGTGCCTGCTGCTGTCATAAACTTTCTCAGACGCCATAGAGCGCCAAAATCGTGTACTATCCAGAAGGCGTACCTAGAGTCAGTGTAAATATTAGCAGATTTACCTTCCGCTAACTCACACGCTCTCTTTAGTGCCACCAGTTCCCGAGTGTGGTGGGCCTAAAGGTTCGGCTTCTATAACGTCCTCGTCATTTACCACAGCATAACCTGTCCATAACTCTCCTGTGTCAGTCTGTCTATGACAACTCCCATCTGTGTAAAATGTCACATCTACATGTATCCCGTATGTCAGTTCTTGCAGTAAAGGTCTGATTCAGATATTCCATACAATCATGTGCATCAATATACCTGCAGAACTCACCTTCCGCCAGCTCACTTCTCTCCACCCTTTGTGCATCCTGAGGCACATATGGTAAATAAATACGTAGCTGGATTTAACGTACTGCACCTTTTGATGGTGATGTTTGCAGGTGCTAGTAAAGCTAGTTCCCATTTTATGAATCTAGCTGAGGAGACATGTCTGGTTTGGGCAGAGTTCAGCAAAGCAGATACAGCATGGGGAGTATAAAAAAAATCATATCATGCCTAATACTACATCCTCACTCTTACTGACCAATAGAGCAGTTGCTGTTACACTTCTTAAACACGTTGGGAGTGATCTTGCCACAGTGTCCAATTGTGCACTGTAGTATGCTACGGGCCTACTGGCATCAGGGGCGTATCTACCCATTGGCCAGGTTGGCCCTCGCCAGGGGCACCGACCAAAGGGGGGGCGCCGTCCGACAGTGCCACCAGCAGCCAAGGGGTGGACAAGTCCCCCGGCCCCACAAGTGTAGGGCAGACCGCAGTGATAGCGGTCTGCCCTACACAGTTTGCAAACATGCAGCCGCCAGTGGTGGCTGTGTGTTTGTAATAGCAGCCAGCTAATGAGTCAGACAGACTCTCATTTGCTGCTGCATCGTCCGCGGAGGGAGCCGGCTGGAGCTCACTAATGAGCTCTGTGTGCCGGCTCCCCCCGCAGCATGTGATGGGAGAGACGTCATGATGTATAACATCTCTCCCATGCAGGAGAAGAGCATTCGGGACTCTGACTGGGCAGCAGCAGTCGCGTCAGGAGCGGGGATCAGGTAAGTTGTTTTTTTTTTTTCTGTGTGTGTGTGTAGGGGGGCACTGAAATAGGGAGTGGCTGCTACTGGGGGCAATTTATGGGGGGGCGCTACTGGGAGCTCGGTATAGGGGTGGCCACTACTGGGAGCACTCTATAGGGGTGGCCACTACTGGGGGCACTGAAATAGGGGGTGGCCACTACTGGGGGCACTTTATGGGGGGTGCCTGCTACTGGGGGCTCTGTATAGGGGTGGCCACTACAGGGGGCACTGTATAGGGGTGGCCGGCCACTACTGGGGGCAATTTAGGGGGGTTGCCACTACTGGTGGCACTGTATAGGGGGGACTACTACTGGGGCACTGTATAGGGGGGACTACTACTGGGGTCAATGCCTCATAGGGGGGACTACAACTGGGGTCTACTACTGGGGGCACTGTATAGGTGGGACTACTGGGGGCAATGCAGCATAGGGGGATTGCTACTGGAGGGTTACTACTGGGGGCACTGCAAGGGGGAGGCGCCAGTCCATTACATTGCCAGGGGCGCTTGGATCCCTAGATACACCCCTGACTGGCATCACCATGTTTTTGTGTGAGGACACCTGCTGCACAACAGTCAGCTTCCGTACAATACAAATCAAAAGGTTTTTCGTAATCAGGTATTCCCAATGCAGGTGCTCTTGTCAGACTATCCTTCAGATTAAGGAAAGCCTGCTCTGATTCCTCTGTGTGTATGACACGATCGGGCTTTGAGGAAGAGACTAAGGGCCTCATTTAGAGGTGGTCGGAGGATGCAAGCGGTCACTCAGAAACTGGGCGGCCACTTGCATCCTGACCACCCGCCTCTGTTGCGGTCATTAGGCTGTGGGTTAACACCCACAGCTCTAATGACTGCTCGGGTGATGGTCGCGATGGTCAGAGACCATCACGACCATCCGGGCTTAAGACGAGACCCTAGGGTAGGGTCTCCCTTGTCGTAAGCCCCGGAGAGCTTCTGGCTCTGTCTGAGCCGGAAGCTCTCCACTGACATCACTAGTGATGTCAGTGGGGCCTCCCCCAAATGGTAGGCGTTCCCATGGGAACGCCTCCGTTTGGGATGCCACCCCCCCGGCCCGCCTTCCAAACGGGGCGAGCTGTCAATCAACATCAACAGCTCGCCCCCTTTGGATCGAGACCCGATACGACCGGCGCTGTCGGTCGTAGCGGGTCTCACGCGTGCGCACGACGGTGCCGGCGCCATCATGCACATGCTCTGTGGGGGGCCATCGACCCGGTCCGAGCGCATCGGCGCTAACAACCGGGTCTGAATGACCCCCTAAGTCCTGTAATGGCAAGGCCAAAATAGAAAAACCTGGGATCCACATTCTGCAGTATCCACACATTCCCAAGAAGGTACGAATTTGCTGTTGATTTTGCGGCAGTGTCATGGTCTGTATGTCATTTATTCTGTCATTTGTCAGATGTTGTAACCCCTGGGTTAGGCAATGTCCCAAGTATTTAACCCTGGGCTAGCATGGCTGTAGTTTGTCCTTAGCAACCTTGTGTCCTGTTTGTGAGAGATGAAGCAATAACAGTTTAGTATCATTTAAACATGACATAAACGAATCAGAACGTAACAGTAAATTGTCCACATATTGAATTAGAACAGATCCATTGGCAGGTTGAAAGGATTGTAAACAGTCGTGTTAGGCCTGGGAGAAGATACTGGGGCTGTTTATGAAACCCTGGGGCAATCGTGTCCATGTGTATTGTACACCCCTGTATGTAAAAGCGAATAGGTATTGACAGTCAGGATGAAGAGGTACAGATAAGAAAGCAGAACAGAGGTCAATGACAGTAAATTTGGTTGCATTTGGTGGGATCTGCGTAAGAATGACAGCTGGATTTGGCACTATGGGAAATTGGCTCTCTACTACCTTATTAACTCCTCTAAGGTCTTGTACCAGCCTATAACCCCTCCCACCACTTTTCTTCACAGGAAAGATGGGACTGTTGGCTACACTTGCTGTACAGACTAAAATTCCCTGCTGTAATAATCGCTCAATTATGGGATAAACCCCTAACTCTACCTCCTGTTTTAATTGGTACTGGGGAATTTTTGGAGCTTGCCTACTGCTTTTTAGATTTACCATTACGGGAGCTACGTTTGCCATTAATCCAGTGTCCTGTCCATCTTTGGTCCAAAGTGAGTCTGGAATTTGGGATAACATTTGATCTACCTGAGATGGATTTTACCTGAACCGGTAGAGTGATACATTATCCTTTGGGGAGCGTTCAACATATCCCTCACCTCATGCGCAACTCTCTCTGGGATATCTAGAAATATACCATCAGGGGTACAATATATGACACATCCCATCTTACATAACAAATCCCTTCCCAGTAGGATTGTAGGAGCTGCTGCTGCCAGGAGGAAAGAATGCCTGGTATGCAATGGCCCGATAGTAACCTCTGTGGATTTGGTTAAAGGATAATGTTGCACTTTACCCGTTACACCCATTTTTGGTACTGTCTCGCTGGTCACCTATAAAGTAGTGGGACATTTTATCACTGATCTGGTCGCCCCTGTGTCTACAAGAAAAGGATGTTTAGTACCAGCTACATCAACCATTACCACCGGTTCTTCCCTAGTACTTCCCGTTAACCTGACTATCTGTAGACTACATGTATGACCTGACCCCTAGCGTTGACTCTCACCCTCCAATACAGCATTCAAGGCCACAATTGGAGGTGGTGACTGTTGGAAATTTCCTGTACTCTGTGTATATCCTTTAGGTGGATATCCAGGTACTCCCTGGTTAGGGGGTCCTACCTTCTTCACCCTACAGTTCCTACTTACATGTCCCACTTGGTTGCAGTTAAAGCACCTTCGTGAGAGGGGTGGGTGAAAGAGTTGCTGTGTGGGTTGAGCAGTAGAGAAAGATTGTGGGTGTGGATAGGGATTTTTAGGGTAGTATGGTGGCTGTGGATAGTATGGGTTTTGTGGCTGTGTGAGATAAGTGGGGCAGGGCTGTGTTTGAGGTGGTGCAGGATTGGTGAGGACGTGTAGCTGTGCAGGTGTGTCTGGTGGCTGTGATTTACATTCATTCCTTCTAGAGCTTGAAGACTAACAGCCATTAGCTTCTCACTCTGGGTCTCTCTCTTCTTGAGGATGTTTTTATCATGTTCAATAACTGATTCCCTGAGTGTGTCTACAGTAACTCCTCTCCAGCCAGGTAGTGAGGTCTGAACTTGGGTCTTTAGATTATCTTTTAGACCATCCATAAGTACAGAGATGATCCTTCCCCTGTGGTGAGTGCTATCTTTAATATACTCTATCCCAGTGTACTGGGTGATAGCCTGCAGAGCTCGGTTACAGTAATCCTCTGCAGATTCACTCTCTTTTTGTTTTATGGTGAAAATTTTACTCCAGTTAACTACTACTGGAAAATATACACCCAATTCAGTTATTATGCGGGTAATGTTACCTTGGTTATCCTCGTCTGTTAAGGGACCGTCTCCGTCCAATACGCAATCCGTGATAAACTTTTTCACGTTGGTATTGCGTGGTAGACAGGCCCTTAACACCACTCGCCAATCTTTATTGGTTGGCTCGTGAGCATTACCCAAATTTTTCAAAAATCTTTGGCATTTGGCTAATTCCTTTTTATGATCAGGGAAATCATTCATTACGGAATTTAGCTCCGCTCTTGTCCAAGGATAATGCATCACTACATTCCTTGTGGGTACTACACCGTTCGCATCCGCATTCCCATTCGGAACAGTTATTGTCCGGATGGGATGCAGACCGACCACACTGCAAACCTTGTTACCGGGCTGGGGATTTAGGGCCTGATTCAGACCCGCTCGCGAGTGCTGAGAGCTCGCAAGCGGGTCGATGTTGCCCAAGTGCGCATGTGCATGACGGAGGCTGCTCGAACGTGTGCATGCGCGAGACCCGGATAGCGACGGGGAAGCCGTTGCTCCGGGTCTCGCACCAAAAGGGACTTGCTGTCGATGTTGAGTGACAGCACGCCCCCTTTGGTGGGCGTGCCGGGGGCGTGGCTGCCCAGACGGATGCGTTCCCATAGGAGCGCCTACTGTCTGGGTCCGGACCCACTGACATCACAAGTGATGTCAGTGGGAGTGTTTTTGGCTCTGATAAAGCCAAAAGCACTCCAGGGCTTGCGGCCAACGAGACCCTACCGCAAGGGTCTCGTCGCAAGCCCGATGGTCACGATGGTCTTGACCATCGCGACCATCTTTTTGGCCGCTCGCATAAGCTGTGGGTGGTCACCCACAGCTATGCGTGCAGCCAGGAGGCCGCTCCAATATTAGGTAGGATGGCCCTGATTCAGAGCGAGCGCTCTTGTCAGAGCGTCCGGCTCTGAATCAGGCCCTTAGTCTACTACTGCTACGTACGGGGTTAACAACTTCCTCTACGGGTGCAGTGGATGTTAACACTTCCTGTACTATCACTGATGGAGATGGAGCCACCACTCGTGCTTGTTGTGTTGGAACATCTGACAGGTTCATCATCCGTATCATAAACATTTTCTTTGTGATTACTCAAGAGAGGGTACAAGTTACCTGTTACATTTTTATGGTTTTTTACAACAACTGTACCTACACCCCCATCCGCATAGGGCGGTGGTGGTGCGCGTGAACTACTGACAATACCTTCCGCAATGCTACCTTGCTGCACATGCATGCTATTTTGTGGCGTGCACGCACCGCAGTTTAGCGCTGCATGTGCACTCTCCTGTAACGTGCTCGTGACGCTAGTTTGCGTCGCGTGCACACCTTTAAGCCACGCACCCCCTCATGCTGCCACAAATTTAAACACTCGTTATATTTTACCTTTTTCATTCGAGACCGCACCATACAGATGCTATCTCGGACATTGGGCCTGATTCAGAGCCGCTCGTAAGCGCCCGCTCGTTCATTCCGACCGATGTTCACACAACTGCGCATGCGTACGGATTTTAATACGCATGCGCGAACCAGTCAGTGCGGCCGAAAATCGTGTGCTCGCTAAATAGTGAATGCCTGCTAATTTGAGTGACAGGAGGAGGCGTTTGTGGGTGGTAACAGGGGAAGGTGCTTGAAAACGGGGAGTGGAGATCCGAACGCAGGTGTGCTAAACGGTCAAAACGGGCGTTTTAAGGGTGTGCATAATTACTAAAGCAGCGTCATCGACCACGTCACTTGGTTGTTTTATAGTCAGAACTGCTCGCATGATTGTGGTAGGAAAAACCAACCACAAGAATAGCGAGCAGTTCATACGCCGTCCGATGTACTCGATTAATCTAATAAATAGCAGACATGACGTATGATGCGAGCGGCCAGGGGGTGTTTTTTCCAAAATTCCGTTCACATGTTTTGTGTGCTCGTTCAGACAAAGAGGTGTGAACAGACCGCAAATAGCGTCCGGCTCTGAATCAGGCCCATTGTTCAATACCTCCTTATCAAAGCTGCCAATTCTGAGAAAAGGTCTAACACTCTTCATCATCATTTTATGCCATACATCACAGTACCTAGTTGCACAAGCACCGTATCTTGTATGTATAACATGCCGTGCCGACCCAAGCGGCGCTTCCAACAGCAGCACATCATCTAACATCTCTACCGTTTGTTTGGCCCCCATCTTGGGAGAACCCTAAGCTTTTCAATAAAGATTTAGACCGGTGAAAGAAAGTCAAGACACTTTCACTTACCTGCGGACGATATTAACAGGACGCGCCCACACACCTATGGAAGAATCCGGGCTGCTTCCACGCACCTAATCCCTTTTTGACTACCTTTCAACTGCTAGCATGTAGGCATTCCATTAACACCTACCCTTTTCAGTGATTTCATCCACCCTCTACTCACAATCACAATTTAGCCAAAAATGTGCGGTTCAATTACAATGATCGCGGCGATCGCGGGGGTGGGGTTTGGCGTCAGGGGGGGTAACGGCGGCCGGTCAGCGCATGCGCGGGGCACTTGTCATGGTATTTTTTTCAAAAATACCGTGATAAGGCTCCGGAGGGGATTCGCAGGGACAGAGCTTTCTCGCAAGCTCTGTCCCTGCAAGGGAATTTGCAGTAAATCCCTGTGATATTGCCTGATATTGCAATGCGAATTCAGTCGGTAATATCACACTACAATCTGCATTACTAATGCGGATTGTAGTAAATAGCGCTATCTCTCTCTCTTGCTCTCTCTCATATCTCCTCTATCACTGTCTGTCTCTTTGTCATCTTTGTCTCTTTCTCATATTTGTCTCTTTGTCTCTTTCTCATATTTGTGTCTTGAAAAGTTGGCGTTTGATAAATCTGACTCCTGCCCTATCCACGACTCCTCAAAAGAATCCTTGAGTGCTAGACATGCTGCCTGCTTCTTGTGGTGGATCTTCATCCCAGAAAGGGACCAAAAAGACTTCTAGAAGCAGTTTAACAAAACAATTACGTGATACGCTATTGCCACACAAGTCTTACCGCTAGCATAATGGACTTCACCTCAAGTATGTCCGGACCAGCACGCTGGGTAGAACAGCCGGGAGAGGGAAGAGACTGGCAGCAGATAGAGCAAATTCTCCAAGCGGCAGGAGATGAATGGGAATGAGCATGCTTATCGGTAAGCCGACTACAGAGGCGGGACGCCGCTTTATATAATCACCACTTTATATAAATATATATATATATATATATATATATATATATATATATATTGAACTTTACAATGAGTCAGTGTTCTGAGTACAGTGTATACTTATCCATGGAAGTCTCAGCTCTATACTGATGTGGCAAACTACATTCAGTGAATACAGAGTGCCTGTCATAGGGAAACTATTATTTATACAACCGTGCTACATATTAACTACTGTTGCAAAGTAAAGGTGATACTAATGAAAACGAATACTGATGATATAAAGTTTAAACTAAAGTGATCACTAATGGAAACAAGCGCTTAAAAGGATCTATACAAGATCCTCAGGAATAACTGTTATGAACAGAGGGCCTGATTCAGCAAGGATCGCTATTCTGCATATACGCACGCAGATGAGTGGCTAATATCAGTGGTGTTATGTAAATGTTTGTATTTGCATTGCGATCGCAGCCTGACATAAGTACGCACACTTCCCCTTACTCACATCCGTATACTTGGGCCAACATAGCAAAATAATTGGTAACATCGAACAGTTAGTGAAGCCCGGACCTTACTCAGGAATTGCCTACTTTTGTGCACGCTATGACTCTTCAGGCGGCATCCGGTATCGCAGTGGATAATTTATGCACGCCCCTTCAATGGCATTGAAATGCACTGGCACGCCTGCGTTCGCATGACCACGTTGTCACCACCCACAATCGGCACTTCCAGTCAATCACTCTGCCATGGGTCTGCGTAGCCTCTGCGTTTGCAGTTCTGCTTGCTGTGTGTGGTTGCACATGCGCAATGCGAATTAATCGACCGAATGCGTGCGTATAAGCAACTGCGTTCCTTGATGAGTCAGGACCAGTATACGTATAACTGGACATCAGTTTATTTTATGTTCTAGACTTGCAGGAACAGCTGCATGTTGAATCATATATGTATGGTCTTTTTAGGTGAGTATTGAATCTTTTTTAACAGGTAATTCGTTGGGATACAGTCAGGTCCATAAATATTGGGACATTGACAGAATTTTCATATTTTGGCCTCTATTCACCACCACAATGGCTTTGAAATGAAACAAACAAGATGTGCTTTAGCTGCAGACTTTCAGATATAATTTGAGGGTAATTACATCCAAATCAGGTGAACGGTGTAGGAATTACAATGGTTTCTATATGTGCCTCCCACTTTTTATTGGGCCAAAAGTAATGGGACAAACTAAACAATCCTAAATCTAACTTTCACTTTTTAATACTTTGTTGCAAATCCTTTGCAGGCAATTACAGCCTGAAGTCTGGAACGCATAGACATCACCAGACGCTGGGTTTCATCCCTGGTGATGCTCTGCCAGGCCTCTACTGCAAATGTCTTCAGTTCCTGCTTGCTCTTGGGGCATTTTCCCTTCAGTTTTGTCTTCATCAAGTGAAATGCATGCTCAATCGGATTCATGTCAGGGGATTGACTTGGCCATTGCATAACATTCCACTTTTTAGCCTTAAAAAACTCTTTGGTTGCTTTTGCAGTATGCTTCGGGTCATTGTCCATCTGCACTGTGAAGCGCTGTCCAATGAGTTCTGAAGCATTTGACTGAATATGAGCATATAATATTGCCCAAAACACTTCAGAATTCATTCTGCTGCTTTTGTCAGCAGTCACATCATCAATAAATACAAGGGAACCAGTTCCATTGGCAGCCATACATGCCCACGCCATGACACTACCACCACCATGCTTCACTGATGAGGTGATATGTTTTGGATCATGAGCAGTTCCTTTCCTTCTATTCTCTTCCCATCACTTTGGTACAAGTTGATCTTTGTCTCATCTGTCCATAGGATGTTGTTACAGAACTGTAATGGCTTTTTTAGATGTTGTTTGGCAAACTCTAATCTGGTCTTCCTGTGGTTTTTTAATATATGGAGAAAAAATGTGGCTCACCAATGGTTTGCATCTTGTGGTTAACCCTCTATATTCACTCTTGTGAAGTCTTCTCTTGATTGTTGACTTTGACACATATACATCTACCTCCTGGAGAGTGTTCTTGATTTGGCCAACTGTTGTGAAGGGGTTTTTCTTCACCAGGGAAATAATTCTTCTGTCATCCACCACAGTTGTTTTCCGTGGTCTTCCGGGTCTTTTGGTGTTGCTGAGCTCTCCGGTGCGTTCTTTCTTTTTAAGAATGTTCCAAACAGTTGATTTGGCCACACCTAATGTTTTTGCTATCTCTCTGATGGGTTTGTTTTGATTTTTCAGCCTAATGATGGCTTGCTTCACTGATAGTGACAGCTCTTTGGATCTCATATTGAGAGTTGACAGCAATTGATTCCAAATGCAAATGTCACACCTAGAATCAACTCCAGACCTTTTACCTGCTTAATTGATAATGAAATAACGAGGGAATAGCCCACACCTGTCCATGAAATAGCTTTTGAGTTGATAGTCCCCAGTCCCATTACTTTTGGCCCCTTAAAAAGTGGGAGGCACATATTGAAACTGTTGTAATTCTACACCGTTCACCCGATTTTGATGTAATTACCCTCAAATTAAATCTGAAAGTCTGCAGTTAAATCACATCTTGTTTGTTTCATTTCAAAACCATTGTGGTGGTGAATAGAGGCCAAAATCTGAAAATTCTGTCAATGTCCCAATATTTATGGACCTGACTATACTTTATGTTGACAAGGGGACGGGAACATCTGGAAACAGGTGAGTATGTGTAGGTGTGTTTATGGATGCAATAAAGCTTTATTTTCACAGTGTGTTGTGTGTTTTATTAACCATTTCTTTACAGGTGAACTACAGGTACCAGTGGGCCCTTAATGCCCCGCATGCTGGTAATTGTGGTTCTCCAAGTACCAGCATGCGGGGGAGGCTTGCTGGGTCCTGTGGTTCCACTGTAAAGACAATGATGAAAATTTAAATTTTTACACTACACCTAACACTATCAATCCGCCACCCACCGCCCAGGGGTGGCGGGGATTGCCCCGGGCTATCAGCCTAGGCCAGGGGTGCCCTGGAGAGGGTGACCCCTTTATTGGGGGGGTTCCCCAACTCCCCAGGATTCCCTGGCCTGCGCTGACTAACGGTCAGGGCTGATGCTGCTGCTGGGGGGCCCGGTGAAAGGGCACCCCTGGCTGTGGCAGCAGTCCCCCATTAGAAAGGGTCCAGGGCTGGTTTTAAATATACGGGGACCTCACGTCAATTTTTTTCTCCATATATTAAAAAACCAGCTCTGTCCCTGGTGCCTTGTGCTGATTCTTAAATTACAGTGGAACTCTACACATTTTGTTCCCTGTAATGTTAAGAACCAGGACTAGTTGCCAAGTCCGGGGCTGGTTAGTGTTTTTGGGGGGGATCTCACGTAATTTTTTTTACAAATTAACCCTATTTTAACCATTTACAGAAAGAAACATACACAAATCACAATAATTTGTGTATGATTCTGACCATCTTGCAGCTCAGGGGGTTGAGAGTGATTTTGACAGAGAGTTTGCTCCTATCTCATCCGAGCTTGTCATCCCGATTCTTGGTAAGTTTGAGAGATGTATGTTTTAGGTGAAAAGTACTTCCGATTTGGCCCGATGGTGATTTGATTTGAGATTGCTATCTAACCCGAGTTTTACCAGTTAGATGAGAGGAATCTCTCTCTAACTCACCTGACTTTACCTTTAGTAAATTTGCAAGCAGATGGTCATCTCGACCTATCTCGATTCTTAGTAAATTTACCCCTTAGTGCCTCCCATTTGTGTACTTAGGGCCTGATTCAGAGCCGGACGCTCTAAAAGAGCGCTCGCTCTGAATTTGGGTGTTTTTTTTTTTTTTTTAATGGTGCGGCCTCCTGGCCACTCGCATAACTGTGGGTGACCACCCACAGCTATTGCGAGCAGCCAGGATGATGGTCGAGACCATCGCGACCATCGGGCTTGCGACAAGACCCTTGTGGTAGGGTCTCATGGCTGCAAGCCCCAGAGAGCTTCCAGCTCTAATAGAGCAGGAAGCTCTCCCACTGACATCACTGGTGATGTCAGTGGGGCCACCCCCAAATGGCAGGCGTTTCGTCGGGAACGCCTCCGTTTGGCCGGCCACGCCCCTGGCCCACCCACCAAATGGGGCGAGCTGTCACTCACCATCGACAGCTCGCCCCCTTTGGTGCGAGACCCGTCGCTATCCGGGTCTCGCGCATGCGCACGACGGAGCCAGCTCCGTCGTGCGCATGCCCAGTGGGCCACCATGGACCCAGTTGCGAGTGCTCAGCGCTTGCGACCAGGTCTGAATCAGGCCCTTAGTTTTTCATGAAAAAGAGGGGGGAGCCCTTGTTAGGAGATAGGCAGCAGAGTCTGGTTGTTTTTTTGTAGAAAAGTAAGGTAGCGCAGTCAGATCTAAGGGTCTGATTCAGACCCGGACGTTAAGTCGTGGACGCACTCTATGGGTGATTGTCACCCATCTGCACATGCATCAAAATACACATGCGCGAACCAGTCACTGCATCCGGAAATCGTGCGCTCGTAGTACACAGACTGGACGCTACTTTGAGTGACAGTGCCGTTTGTGGGTGGTAACGGGAAGGTGCTTGTCAATGGGGGAGTGATGCTGCAAATGCAGGCGTGTCTGGCCTTCAAAACAGAGTTTTATGGGTGTGCATATTAGCATGGAAGCGTCATTTTACACATCACTTGGTTGAATTTCAGCCTGCAGTGATCGCAGTGCTTGGCATAGGGTAGGGTCTACCTCAAGCGCTGCGTGCAGCTCCAATGTCTCTCGATGTTACCGATTAATCATACACTTCCTGGAGATGACGTGTGTTAAGAAATAAAAGTGTGCGTCTTTATACTGGCGTGTGCTCACTGTGCCGTCACTCTCTTAGACATAGAGGGTGTCCTTACACCAGACAGTGCAATCATGGAATTTGCCCCTTTTGGCTGCGAGAGAGCGCAGCTTAGCATCTGGGTCTGAATCGCTCCCTAAGTTTCTAAAAAATCTGTTAAACAATCCTTTGCTAAAGGAAGCAAGTATGACAGCTGTTACCCAGTTGCACAGCAGATCACGGACACAATGATGGCTATGATAGTATTAGAATAGTGTCCAATATCCACCTTTTAATGCAGTGGGTTTTTGACAAATTTAATTGAAGTCCTGTGCCCTGCTATTAAATTCTATCTAGATTCCATTTTAGTAGAAAAGTAATTCTGCACCTGCACATGGACTTTAAAAAAACCTTAATTATTGGCCTACAAAATGCCATTGTACCCACTTAACCACAGATGTGTGGACAAGCAGAACTGGGCAAACTAAAGATTACAACACTTTGACAGTCCACTGGGTGGGTGTATTACCTTCAGAAGAACTAACAGCGACAGCATCTAACAAACACAAGCTCATTCAGAGGCAGTTTACTCTCTATCACCGGCTTCACTAAGAGGCATACTGTTGTCAACCTCTTAGAAAAACTCAAGGATGTCATTGCAAAATGGCTTGCCTCATTTGGACTTTCCTCGGGATTTGTGATTTCTGATACTGCCAGCTTGAGTCAGATAATTATCCTAATTAGACTTTTGGAAAAGCAGCTAGAGAAACTGAAGGAGGAGATGAAAGAAAGCGATTCCGATTAGTATGTTGGACTGTAGATAAAGTCCTTTATTCGCTTTGCCAGGATCTAAGGGTTGTCAGCATCTTTAATTCAGATCAATACATTTTGGTGATCCTAGGTTTAAGTCTTATGTTGTGTATTTCTTTCCAATGGACACAGATCTTAAGAGATGCAAAGAGCTCCTGGCAAGCAAGTTGTCAGCTCAAGCAGCACGTGACACAAGAAAATTTCCTTCTTCAGTTTCTCCAGCAACTGCGGCTGCCAGGAAAAAAACGAGCTTTCTCAAGAGACCCATTGGTGATGCAGATGATTCAACACAACATTTTTACATCTGATTGGGTATAAAAGAATTGCCTAAAATTAGTGGCACCTCTACTGCAACTCCATCTAATGTGGTCACCATCCAAAGAATAGTGGAGCGTCCAAATAGGCATGTTTTTAGCACATCTGGGAACCTTGTCAGTGATTGGTGTAGGAGGCTACATCCTCAAAATGAGTAGAAGATGATTGAACTACAAATTCCACAAGGAAGTCATTTTTACAAGCAATTATGTCAAAGTCAAGAGGCACCTATAATGGTGGATTCCAGCGGGGACAAATGAAAATTGTGTGAAAATGATGTACACACTGATGAGGGTGAGGATGATAATGACCACAATATCTTGGTTCTGTAGATATCATTGCCAGCAATATCAGCTGCCCATTGGTAGCTTGTTTTATGGGGCCCAAACAAACCAATCACTTCAGCCAGAAGTGGGAGTCCCTGTCACTGAAGTGATTGGTTTGTTAATCTGTGCATGTCCTATATACAACATAAGGTTTGGTGGGAGAGCCGAAGGACAATTCCATCTTGCGCCTCTTTTCTTTGCATTATGTGCTGTTTGGGGCATTGCTGACTGACATTTTTTATAGTTTATTAAACTGCCACCCTGTCTGCCACTGCTGTGTGGCAATGTTTCATAGATGTCCTATATTCTTTAAACTGCGGTGTGTTTGTGCCGCTACTCAGTTGCTTACTTTAGCCAGCTGTGTGTTTCTGATTTGATTCTAATTCTTGTATAATACAGTTGATTGAGCACAGCTGGATTGATTTTAGTTTGAATGAATGGCACTATTTAAGAGCTCTATTGAGATTAATTTAGTCACCCTGAAAAAGCTGCCAATCCGGCAGGGAAACGCGTTGGTGTGGCACCCCGATTTAGGCACTAGCATTTTATCGATTGCAGCACCGTTTATATATTGTCTGACAACTGTCATTGGAACGACTCAGCCCAGCATTGTGTACTGGCAACAGCGCCACTAAGGATCACCCCTGGGCGCTTAGGACTTGTTGTATCTAAGATCAACACCAACAAAACTTCACGCTGTAATATTGGACGAGCTGGTAACATATACTATTTTCACACTGAAGTTCCCATTATACATTGAACTCTGGTACTTACCTGACTGTGCCTACAAAGGGTGTTTTCTCTGTTTCAAGAGCATTTATTGATACATGCATGTCTGTCATTGAATCTGTGCCTACATTCAATCATATATATTGTTTAGTGAGTTATGTATTGACCTATAATTTACTTGTTTTATTAAATGTGTGTTTTTACCTTTTAAATCTCAGCACTGCTTTAGTTGTTTCTTAGTTAGTCTCCTGGATAGAATTATTATCTCCCTTTGAGCAGCTGCTTGGACAGACTGCTCCTGATAGCGCCTTACCTTATTACATGATTCACGCTATTATCTGTGCAGGCCAATCTTCTTGCCGGTGATCCCAAAAATCTTACGTTTTTTTTTTTTTAAATTGGTTTCATTATGTAGCTATGTTATTACATAAAAATGTTTTCACAGGGGTTAAATATTGTTTTTATAAAATTTTTAATGAATTTCAATTTTAATTAAAGCTGGTATATTACAAGTTCCAGCCGAGTGATTAGGACACACCCCTCTGAGGAAATCCCGGAGACGGTAAGAACCGCATTAGAGTTCTTGGTGCAGATTATCAGAGAACACTCCTCTGTGCTGTCCTCCAGATCAGACTTCCTATTATTGTTATTATTTACTAGTGAAGTTACAGTGATTAGTCTTTTATTAATCAAGGTCTTATAAGATTGCCTTGTAGATGACATTAGTAGTTTTTCCTCCTGATGTCAACACGAAACACATTTAGTTTTGACGTGACACTCAAAAGGGCCACGTAAAGTTGTTCATGTGAAAAACAGTCTCCACTTAGGACAGCTCCGGCCAGGTTACAGTATATGTCTGTCCTAGTGCTTTATTTATTGTCATGCCAAAGCAAATGATGATTAAATAACAGTAAAAAACGGAAAAAAAATGCCATTTTGTATCAGTAATTGGGGTTTACAGAAGATTTTCTGGAGAAACTGGATAATATGTATCAATCTATACAAGGTATAAAATAAAGTCCATCCTTGTGATATACTGTATCTGTAATGGCTTAGGCAGCGTAAAGCCAAGAAAGCACTGGGACGTCCATATTTTCATTGACTTGCTTCACGGAAACCGTCACTGCTCGGCGCCCTTTTGTCATACATTAATGTGTCATCAGTGGCGTAACTAGGGTATTTGGAGCCCAGGGCAAGTTAAGAAATGGAGGGCCCCCGCAAGTATGTTCGTCGAGCGCTGAAACTTGGGCATGACCACATGCCACAAGGGGCGTGGCCACTGAAAAATTACCACTGTTTCTCGTCACTCTGGGAACATTCCTTTCGATTCCACATGCACCTTAATGCCCCCAGTAGTAGTGCCCATTATGCAATGTCCCCAGTATCAGTGCCCCCTGTATTAATGCCCCTTATACAGTGCCCACAGTAGTGGTCCCCCCTATCAAGTGCCACCCAGTAGTAGTCCCCCCCCCCTATGCAGTGCCCCCCAGCAGTGGTCCCCTTATGCAAAACCCCTTATATATATATATAGAATGGACACAGAAAAAAAAAACCACAACGCTTACCTGAAGTCCTGCTCCTATGCCCGCCGCCGTCCGCTCCTCTATCCTCCAGCTCGGCACTATGGGATAGACGTCATGATGTCTCTCCCATCATGCATTGTGGGAGCCGGAAGGCCGAGCTCATGGGTGAGCTCCAGTCCGGCTCTGGCTATAGGTACAGCAGCCAATGTCTGTCTGTCTGACTCTCATTGGATGCTTAAACAAACACATCTCCGCCGGGTAGTACTACCTGGCGTCGGCGGCGATGTGTTTGTTACTGTGTAATGCGGACCACACTCACTGCGGCCCACACTACACTGACTTGAAACCACAGTCCTGGACCGGGGTCGGTAGAGCCCCCCGCGTGCTGCCGGTCCGACAGCGCACAAGGAATGTGCCCTGCTCGACCCCCGTACACCTAAACCTTCCTCCACAAATGCTCTATAGAATAGTGACAACTGCATCATCATTACATTCCATTAGCTTCCATTAGCGGCCGCTCATTGGCTGGGACCCACGTGGACTTAGCCAATGAGCGGCTCCTCCACGTGGGAGACTGAAATCATTAGCAACAATGTTACAGTCTGGGGATACATGTTGTTACAGTGTGTCCGCCCACAGAATTGGATATCTGCGGAGAACGTCGCGGGACAGAAGGGTGAGTGATGGCTTTTTCTTTCAGGTGTGTCCCTCGGATACTTTACGGTGACAAGTGGACGCGAACATCTGGCAGCAGGTAAGTCAGTGTATGTATGTATGTAATAAAACTTTTATTTCACGGTGTGTGTGGTGTTTTTTTACTCATTTCTTTACAGGTGAACTACAGGTCCAAGCAGGCCCTTAATGCCCCGCATGCTGGTACTTGTGGTTCTCCAAGTACCAGCATGCGGGGGAGGCTTGCTGGCACTTGTAGTTTGACTGGAAAGACAATGTTGATTTATCTCATTTTACACAACACCGACACTATCAAACCGCCACCCGCCGCCCAAGGGTGGCGGGGATAGCCCCGGGCTATCAGCCTAGGCCAGGGGTGCCCTGGAGAGGGGTCTGACTAGCGGTCAGGACTGATGCTGCGGCTGGGGGGGCCCGGTGAAAGGGCTCCCCTGGCTGTGGCATCAGCCCCCTGCTAGAAAGGGTCCAGGGCTTTTTTGAAATATAGGGGTACCCCTACGCCAAATTTTTGCCCCTATATTTAAAACCAGCCCTATCCCACCTGCCTGGTGCTGGTACCTAATTTACGGGGGTACCCTATTCATTTTGTTCCCCGTAATTTTAAGTACCAGGACAGGCTGCCAAGTCCGGGGCTGGTTAAGCTTTAAGGGGGGACCCTATGTCATTTTTTTTTTTTTTTTTTAAATCATTTTTTTTTTACAGTTACAACATAAGAAGCCAGCACATATCTCACGGATATGTCTCACTGATATATCTCACGGATATGTGCAGGCTGCTAGCTCGGGCGAGATTTCCAGTGAGAGAAAACACTGCAATCTCGGGTCAGTTATCTCATCGTCACTTGTAACTCAGGAGAGAAATCTCGATTTGCTTCACCATCGGAAAACTGACTTTCACCTAAACTCGCTTCTTAGTAAATTTGCAGAACCAAAAAAAAAAAACAAGCCCGAGTTTAGGCGATGCAAATCGAAATTAAAAAAACAAAAACTCAACCAAACTCGATTCTTAGTAAATTTACCCCCTGCACTCCTATCCTTACGCTGTCATTTCTATAGCCTCAGTGCTGTGGCAGTAATGCAGTCTATAATGCAGGATTTAGCTGGGGATTGTGTTACCGACCTCTGCGGACGTTGGTTCATCTCCTTCAGGGAGATAACTGGCACTACCCAGTGGTCTCTTTATATGGGATACAGGCTATTCTCTGCTTGAAGTTTATATCAATGTAGGCCTGCCTCCGATCCAGCCTCTGATGGCGATGGGACCACCTTCAGCTTTTCACCCCTTTGCTGCAGGCTGTCACAGGTGCTGGGTGGAGGTCTCTGGTGCTCCGGTGCCAGCAGCCGACCGATGCTTTGTCCACAAATTGCCGCTGTTCCTCAGGAGAGTTCTCACGTGCAGGGTCCTCTCCTCAGCGCATCATCCTCAGGGCCCCCTGTAACTGCCATAACTGTCCCCCTCAGTCACCTGCAGCAGCTTCTGCATCCTGTGACCTCCCGCTGACTCATCACATATTATCTACACCAGTACATGTATTTTGTTTTGATAGGGATTATAAATACATTAGTGATACCCACCATAGGCTTAAAACAGTGTTTTGGTGGGGTATCACACATACCTGTCCCCCATCATTTACACCTCCACATACCTGTCCCCCATCATATACACCTCCACATACCTGTCCTCTATCATTTACACCTCACACATACATGTCCCACATCATTTACACCTCCACATACCTGTCCTCTATCATTTAAACCTCCACATACCTGTTCACATCATTTACACCTCATACATACCTGTCCCACATCATTTACACCTCATATATACCTGTCCTACATCATTTACACCTCCACATACCTGTCCTACATCATTTACACCTCATACATACCTGTCCTACATCATTTACACCTCATACATACCTGTCCTACATCATTTACACCTCCACATACCTGTCCTACATCATTTACACCTCCACATACCTGTCCCACATCATATACATCTCCACATACCTGTCCCCACATCATTTACACCCCCACATACCTGTCCTACATCATTTAAACCTCCACATACCTGTCCACATCATTTACACCTCATACATACCTGTCCTACATCATTTACACTTCCACATACCTGTCCCACATCATTTACACCTCATACATACCTGTCCCACATAATTTACACTTCCACATACCTGTCCTACATCATTTACACCTCCTCATACCTGTCCTCTATCATTTACACCTCATACATACCTGTCCTACATCATTTACACCTCCACATACCTGTCCTACATCATTTACACCTCATACATACCTGTCCCACATCATATACATCTCCACATACCTGTCCTACATCATTTACACCTCCTCATACCTGTCCTCTATCATTTACACCTCATACATACCTGTCCTACATCATTTACACCTCCACATACCTGTCCTACATCATTTACACCTCATACATACCTGTCCCACATAATTTACACTTCCACATACCTGTCCTACATCATTTACACCTCCTCATACCTGTCCTACATCATTTACACCTCATACATACCTGTCCCACATCATATACATCTTCTCCACATACCTGTCCTACATCATTTACACCTCACCATACAGGTCCCACATAATTTACACCTCATACATACCTGTCCTACATGATTTACACCTCCACATACCTGTCCCACATCATTTACACCTCCACATACCTGTCCTACATCATTTACACCTCCACATACCTGTCCTACATCATTTACACCTCCACATACCTGTCCTACATCATTTACACCTCCACATACCTGTCCTCTATCATTTACACCTCATACATACCTGTCCTACATCATTTACACCTCCACATACCTTTCCTACATAATTTACACCTCATACATACCTGTCCCACATAATTTACACTTCCACATACCTGTCCTACATCATTTACACCTCCTCATACCTGTCCTACATCATTTACACCTCATAAATACCTGTCCCACATCATATACATCTTCTCCACATACCTGTCCCACAAAATTTACACCTCACCATACAGGTCCCACATAATTTACACCTCATACATACCTGTCCTACATGATTTACACCTCCACATACCTGTCCCACATCATTTACACCTCCACATACCTGTCCTACATCATTTACACCTCCACATACCTGTCCTACATCATTTACACCTCATACATACCTGTCCTACATCATTTACACCTCCAAATACCTGTCCTACATCATTTACACCTCATACATACCTGTCCCACATCATTTACACCTCACCATACCTGTCCTACATCATTTACACCTCATACATACCTGTCCTACATCATTTACACCTCCACATACCTGTCCTACATCATTTACACCTCATACATACCTGTCCTACATCATTTACACCTCCACATACCTGTCCTACAACATTTACACCTCATACATACCTGTCCTACATCATTTACACCTCATACATACCTGTCCTACATCATTTACACCTCCACCTACCTGTCCTACATCATTTACACCTCATACATACCTGTCCTACATCATTTACACCTCCACATACCTGTCCTACATCATTTACACCTCATACATACCTGTCCCACATTATTAAGCCCATTATTGAGCATTTAAAAGAAATTCACCTGAAAACTTGCAGATATTTATTTACCAAATAATACTATTCAAAACTTTTCAAGTGCATGACTATTCATTGGGAGGGGCGTACCAGAGGTTCTACACTGGGGGCTCAATTCAGATCCGCTCGCTAGATGCGTAGGCTCGCTTCCAGCGTATGCATATATGGGTAAGTGATGGCAAGGCAGGCGATCGCACGGCAAGCCATAAGCACGCCCACTATGTCTTGGCGTGTGATCGTCCTGTGTATGCAGATGCCCACCAGCCAGTCTTAAGATGCCCACTTACGCACGTCATCTCCAGGAAGTGTATGCAATCATCGGTACATCGGGTACCAAAGCACTTCAGTGTAAAAACCAGCCAGGTGACGTGTACTATGACGCTGCCTGTTAATTAAGCACACCTCTGAAACAGCGTTATTTCGGCCTGCGTTCACACCTTCACTCCCCGGTTTCTAGTGGCCAGCCCCTGTAACCACCCACAAACGGCTTTTCCTGTCACTGATTTAGCCGGGCTGTCTATGCTGGGCGAGCGTACGCTTCCTGATCGCTCTAACTAGTTTGCGCACTCGCACTGCGATGTATACGCATGCACACAATGCAAACCATCGGCAGCTACAAGTGAACGGGTCTGAATTGGGCCCTGTGTCCCAATATTTTTACCTTTTAAAATAAAGATTTCCCACCTTTTCACCTGCTCAAAAAATGTGACTTTGCTGGATAAATGCAATGTGAGTTTGGATCTGAATTACCCCCAAAGTGTCTGTTACATCACTGATTGCAGCTACTATATTGCCAGTAACAGCCACACTGGTGTCCGGGGTCACTTCCAGCATTGATCCCTATTATTAGTGGAGAAGCCAGGCACCACACCATTCTGTGCAGTGAATGGCACACTGGCATTAGCACAACTTGGGCATAATTGTTGACTATCATACGTAATATCGGAGTCTATTGTCTCCAGGTCCCTGACACTGGGACTGATTTATTAAAGATCGCAATATTGCGAACGCACGCAGTTCATCTGCGATAGTATGCTAATACTTAGTGAACGCTATGCCGTCGCAGCACTACAGGACGCCCGCTTTACATTGCACACATCCATAATACTTAGCAGAATAGCGAAACCATCGGTAACAGTGAGTACCATCGCAGCCTCACGCACACTTACACAGGCTCTGATCTTACTCAGTAATTGCTAACAACCACGTACGCTATCAGGCCTCATACTGCATATGGCATTGCAGTGGCTATTTTATGCACGCCCCTGCAACGGTGTGCGAACGCCCTGGCACGCCTGCGTTTCCCCTACCACCCCCCGTCACCCACCACAAACGATGTGCTTCCTGTCAGTCAATCAATCTGCGAGGGGTCTGCGTAGCCTCTGTGATCGCAGTCCCGATCCCAATAGCTAGTTCGCACACTGCGATGCATAAGCAGAATTCAGCAATCGCCCAATTACGTGTGTAATCGCAGTTGCGTACGACGGTGAATCAGGCCCTCTGTCACTCTGGGTGATTTAGCACTATAGCGATTACTGAGTTTCCCAGCAATCCGCATTTATTTGCATGTAGCAGCCCTCAGGTCTCACTATGAGACAGCTCTGAGCGTCTGCTGCCCCTGAGTCAGGTTTCACAACTGCTTTTTATCCAACTACTTATGTAACACGAGTAATAAACGGTTTTCATTATGAAGCCGGACTTTACCCATCGGATGAACAATGCAAATATCATTTATTTTTGTCTATTGTTTAATCAAAGCTGGTTAAAGTGAGATGTACAGAATTAAATTGTTAACTGTAGTGATAGATTCTGTTTGGGCCCTCAGTGTATTATTTATGTAGTGTGTACAGTTGATTTAGTATAGACATATTCGTGTCAGTACGGGTAGATTTCTCTATAAAAAAATATACTGATTTTTCTGCTGGATTCTAAAACGCTGCGCAATTTCAGCATTTTTGACCCCCCACCCAATCTGGATTTACTGGAATATGACTATACTAACCCCCCTGGAAACAGCAGAGGGTCTAATGCTGGGTACACACTTCAGCAAACATTTGACCGTCACGTATCTGTTCGTAAGCTATATACACTTACCAATCGGTCACTCGATATGTCTGTCCTGACATCACAACTGTGTGGGCATTTAAATTTGCCCAATCAGTTGCGATGTCAGTGGTGGTGGTCCCTGCGGCCAGTGTACGGCGGGTATAAGCATTCACTGAAAATAGGAAGAAGAAAATGGCTATCGCACCAGACTTTATATTCTTCATATTGCACGAGAAGAAAACCCCATATAAATTATTATTATTAATGACAATATTGTCTCAATGTTTATATTATATCGGGGGTGTTGCCCAATGACAACTAGTAGAAACACTCAAAACAAAAATGGTAGAAAGGAGTTGTCTCTTTATGGCGCACGACTTTCTAATTAAAATGTAACTTTTATTCCATTCCAATAAAATATAAAAATTTGCAGTGAAATATTAAAAACCAACATACAACAACAATAGATGTGAATACAATGTAAGTAAAAAACAACAAAGTCCCACTATGTGTGTCTCAGGTTATCCTATAGTGCGTATCCAAATATATTTTATATTTGTGATCATATATATCTTTAATTTAAGAATTTAAGGAATCAAAACAACAAATTGTGGGTCTGATTCAGAGCCAGACGCTATTTGCGGACGCTCGTTCAGAAAAAGGGGGTGGCTATTTAAATTGAGCGATCGCTCTTTGCGGTCTGTTGACGCCTCTATGTCTGAACAAGCGTCCGAAAAATGCGCTCGCTATTTTGAAAAAAACGCCCCCTGGCCGCTCGCATCCTACGTCATCTCCACTATTTATTAGATTAATCGAGTACATCTAAAGGCGTCTGAACTGCTCGCTATTCTTGTGGTAGCATTTTCCTACCGCAATCATGCGAACAGTTCAGGCTAAAAGACAACCAAGTGACGTGGTCGATGACGCTGCTTTGTTAATTATGCACACCCTTAAAACGCCCGTTTTGACCGTTTGGCACGCCTGCGTTCTGATCACCACTCCCCGTTTTCAAGCACCTTCCCCTGTTACCACCCACAAACGCCTCCTCCTGTCACTCATATTAGCAGGCATTCGCTATTTTGCCAGCACACGAATTTCGACCGCACTGACTGGTTCGCGCATGCGTATTACAACCCATACGCATGCGCAGTTGTGCGAACATTGCTCGGAACGAACGAGCGGCTCTGAATCAGGCCCTGTGTCCTCTACATATATACTGTGTATATACTCTGCACTTATTAGGTGGTACAGGACACATCAGATGTATACAGTACAGTATGTGCATCATACCTGTATATTCCAAATCATAGCTCCATACTGTACATAGATCTATATAATAATTTATGGGTCATGGGCCTGATTCAGCAAGGAACGCAGTAGCGTATACTGTATGCACGCAATCAGTCAATTAGTTTGCAGCGCGCACATGTGCGAGTTGGGCGCTGCGCTAGGAATTGCGTACGCAGTGACTACGCAGACCCATGGCACAGTGATTGACAGGAAGTGCCATTTGTGGGTGGTGATGGGGGGGTGGTCAGGCGATCGCAGACGTGCCAGTGCGTTTCAACGCCGTTGCATGGGTGTGCATAAATTATCCACTGCGATACCAGACGCTGCCTGAGGTCTCATAGCGTGCGCAGAAGTTAGCAATTCCTGATTAATGTCGGGGCTTCATTAACTGTCCAATGTTACCGATTGTTTCGCTATGTTCCCCTAGTATACGGATGTGAGTATGGGGAAGTGTGCATATGGCTCCGATGTTACTGCATGTTACAGATTGTTTCGCTATGTTCCCTAGTATACGGATGTGAGTATGGGGAAGTGTGCATATGGCTCCGATGTTACTCAATGTTACTGATTGTTTCGCTATGTTCCCTAGTATACGGATGTGAGTATGGGGAAGTGTGCATATGGCTCCGATGTTACTCAATGTTACTGATTGTTTCGCTATGTTCCCTAGTATACGGATGTGAGTATGGGGAAGTGTGCATATGGCTCCGATGTTACTCCATGTTACAGATTGTTTCGCTATGTTCCCTAGTATACGGATGTGAGTATGGGGAAGAGTGCATCTGGCTCCGATGTTACTCAATGTTACTGATTGTTTCGCTATGTTCCCCTAGTATACGGATGTGAGTATGGGGAAGTGTGCATATGGCTCCGATGTTACTCAATGTTACTGATTGTTTCGCTATGTTCCCTAGTATACGGATGTGAGTATGGGGAAGTGTGCATATGGCTCCGATGTTACTCAATGTTACTGATTGTTTCGCTATGTTCCCTAGTATACGGATGTGAGTATGGGGAAGTGTGCATATGGCTCCGATGTTACTCAATGTTACTGATTGTTTCGCTATGTTCCCTAGTATACGGATGTGAGTATGGGGAAGTGTGCATATGGCTCCGATGTTACTCCATGTTACAGATTGTTTCGCTATGTTCCCTAGTATACGGATGTGAGTATGGGGAAGAGTGCATATGGCTCCGATGTTACTCAATGTTACTGATTGTTTCGCTATGTTCCCCTAGTATACGGATGTGAGTATGGGGAAGTGTGCATATGGCTCCGATGTTACTCAATGTTACTGATTGTTTCGCTATGTTCCCTAGTATACGGATGTGAGTATGGGGAAGTGTGCATATGGCTCCGATGTTACTCAATGTTACTGATTGTTTCGCTATGTTCCCTAGTATACGGATGTGAGTATGGGGAAGTGTGCATATGGCTCCGATGTTACTCAATGTTACTGATTGTTTCGCTATGTTCCCTAGTATACGGATGTGAGTATGGGGAAGTGTGCATATGGCTCCGATGTTACTCCATGTTACAGATTGTTTCGCTATGTTCCCTAGTATACGGATGTGAGTATGGGGAAGAGTGCATATGGCTCCGATGTTACTCAATGTTACTGATTGTTTCGCTATGTTCCCTAGTATACGGATGTGAGTATGGGGAAGTGTGCATATGGCTCCGATGTTACTCCATGTTACAGATTGTTTCGCTATGTTCCCTAGTATACGGATGTGAGTATGGGGAAGAGTGCATATGGCTCCGATGTTACTCAATGTTACTGATTGTTTCGCTATGTTCCCCTAGTATACGGATGTGAGTATGGGGAAGTGTGCATATGGCTCCGATGTTACTCAATGTTACTGATTGTTTCGCTATGTTCCCCTAGTATACGGATGTGAGTATGGGGAAGTGTGCATATGGCTCCGATGTTACTCAATGTTACTGATTGTTTCGCTATGTTCCCTAGTATACGGATGTGAGTATGGGGAAGTGTGCATATGGCTCCGATGTTACTCAATGTTACTGATTGTTTCGCTATGTTGCCCTAGTATACGGATGTGAGTATGGGGAAGTGTGCATATGGCTCCGATGTTACTCAATGTTACTGATTGTTTCGCTATGTTGCCCTAGTATACGGATGTGAGTATGGGGAAGTGTGCATATGGCTCCGATGTTACTCAATGTTACTGATTGTTTCGCTATGTTCATTAGTATACGGATGTGAGTATGGGGAAGTGTGCATATGGCTCCGATGTTACTCAATGTTACTGATTGTTTCGCTATGTTGCCCTAGTATACGGATGTGAGTATGGGGAAGTGTGCATATGGCTCCGATGTTACTCAATGTTACTGATTGTTTCGCTATGTTCCCTAGTATACGGATGTGAGTATGGGGAAGTGTGCATATGGCTCCGATGTTACTCCATGTTACAGATTGTTTCGCTATGTTCCCTAGTATACGGATGTGAGTATGGGGAAGTGTGCATATGGCTCCGATGTTACTGCATGTTACAGATTGTTTCGCTATGTTCCCTAGTATACGGATGTGAGTATGGGGAAGTGTGCATATGGCTCCTATGTTACTCAATGTTACAGATTGTTTCGCTATGTTCCCTAGTATACGGATGTGAGTATGGGGAAGTGTCATATGGCTCCGATGTTACTGCATGTTACTGATTGTTTCGCTATGTTCCCCTAGTATACGGATGTGAGTATGGGGAAGTGTGCATATGGCTCCGATGTTACTCAATGTTACTGATTGTTTCACTATGTTCCCTAGTATACGGATGTGAGTAAGGGGAAGTGTGCATATGGCTCCGATGTTACTCAATGTTACTGATTGTTTCGCTATGTTCCCTAGTATACGGATGTGAGTATGGGGAAGTGTGCATATGGCTCCGATGTTACTCAATGTTACTGATTGTTTCGCTATGTTCCCTAGTATACGGATGTGAGTATGGGGAAGTGTCATATGGCTCCGATGTTACTGCATGTTACTGATTGTTTCGCTATGTTGCCCTAGTATACGGATGTGAGTATGGGGAAGTGTGCATATGGCTCCGATGTTACTCAATGTTACAGATTGTTTCGCTATGTTCCCTAGTATACGGATGTGAGTATGGGGAAGTGTGCATATGGCTCCGATGTTACTCAATGTTACTGATTGTTTCGCTATGTTCCCTAGTATACGGATGTGAGTATGGGGAAGTGTCATATGGCTCCGATGTTACTGCATGTTACTGATTGTTTCGCTATGTTGCCCTAGTATACGGATGTGAGTATGGGGAAGTGTGCATATGGCTCCGATGTTACTCAATGTTACTGATTGTTTCGCTATGTTCCCTAGTATACGGATGTGAGTATGGGGAAGTGTGCATATGGCTCCGATGTTACTCAATGTTACTGATTGTTTCGCTATGTTCCCTTAGTATACGGATGTGAGTAAGGGGAAGTGGGCGTCCTTATGTCAGGCTGCGATCGCAGTGCGAATACAAACATTTACATGTCACCACTGATATTAGCAACGCAGTTACGGGCATATAAGCAGAATAGCGATCCTTTGTGAATCAGGCCCAATAACACTAGTATCACGTCCAGTTCTGTCACTGGGAGATAACAAGACTTAAATTCCCTTCACATTAGTCCAGTGGCGTATGGACAAAATAATTACTATTAAGATCCAGATCATATTTCATAATCACTATGGGGTCGTCTGTCCTGGTTTATTTCCTTCAAATTAATCCACTAGTAACTGGACAGATATCTATATGGTAAAGGTCCAGGACACCCCCTCTGTGTTATAAATGCACTAAGATAATTCACTTTTCCTTACCAGAAATCTATTTTCTTTTATCACACTAAATATCTTATAATATATAACACTGTTCATGTGGTCCTTGGAAATTCATAATATAATATCTTTTATCATTCGGTATTTGTTGCTGATTCATGAGAATCGCTCTGTTTTCCACCCTGTGTCATTATATGGTTACTTCACACTAATGCCCCTTTTATACCAGAGCAAAAACCTGGGTTATTGCTGGGTCTACCCGGGTCGCAGCTCACTGTAAAAGGGTCCCTGAAAAATAACCCGGGTCTAGTGACCCAGCAATCCAGCGAGGTAGTTACAAGGGTGTGAACGGGGCTGACCTGAGAATAACCCAGATCGATGGTGCTGTGTAAATGGTGTCTGACCTGGGTTGGAACCATGTCTGAAAACCTAGGTCAGACCCAGGTTTTTGGTGGAAAAGAGGTATTAGATTGTCAATATTTACTATGCTCTGAAGTACGGAAACAAAAATATGCCTCTGTCTATTTAGCTTCACAAGCAGACTTGGTTATTGCTAAGCTACTGTGTTTCCATCCATGGATCTCTGCATACAATATTGAGCAGACTTAAGTTAATGTAATCATTTATACTTTGTAACAATCAATTAAGCACAGAGGCTACTGTATCCCCGAGCACAGAGGCTACTGTATCTTTGTCTGTCATGTTCCCGAGCACAGAGGCTACTGTATCTTTGTCTGTCATGTTCCCGAGCACAGAGACTACTGTATCTTTCTCTGCCATGTTCCCGAGCACAGAGGCTACTGTATCTTTCTCTGTCATGTTCCCGAGCACAGAGGCTACTGTATCTATGTCTGTCATGTTCCCGAGCACAGAGACTACTGTATCTTTCTCTGCCATGTTCCCGAGCACAGAGGCTACTGTATCTTTCTCTGTCATGTTCCCGAGCACAGAGGCTACTGTATCTATGTCTGTCATGTTCCTGAGCACAGAGGCTACTGTATCTATGTCTGTCATGTTCCCGAGCACAGAGGCTACTGTATCTATGTCTGTCATGTTCCCGAGCACAGAGGCTACTGTATCTTTCTCTGTCATGTTCCCGAGCACAGAGGCTACTGTATCTTTCTCTGTCATGTTCCTGAGCACAGAGGCTACTGTATCTTTATCTGTCATGTTCCCGAGCACACAAGCTACTGTATCTTTGTGTCATGTTCCCGAGCACAGAGGCTACTGTGGGCCTGATTCAGAGCCACTCGTAAGTGGCAGCTCGTTCGCTCCGAGCGATGTTTGCCCAACTGCACATGCGTACGGATCGTTATACTCATGCGCGAACCAGTCAGTGCTGTCGAAATTCATGTGCTCGCAAAATAGCGAATGCCTGCTAATTTGAGTGACAGAATGAGGCGTATGTGGGTGGTAACAGGGGAAGTTGCTTGAAAACGGGGAGTGGAAATCCGACCGCAGGCGTGCTTAAAGGTCAAAACGGGCGTTTTAAGGGAGTGCATAATTAATCCAGCAGCGTCATTGACCATGTCACTTGGTTTTTTTTAACTCAGAACTGCTCGCAAAATAGTGGTTGAAAAAGCCAACCACAAGAATAGCGAGCAGTTCATACGCTGGTCGATGTACTCGATTAATCTAATAAATAGCGGACATGACGTATGGTGCGAGCGGCCAGGGGGCGTATTTTTCTAATTTACGTTCGCATGTTTTGCTCGCTCGTTCAGACTTAGAGGCGTGAACAGACAACAAAGTGCGAACGGTTCATTTGAATAGCCACCCTTTTTTAGAAAACGAACAACCGCAAATAGCGAGCGGCTCTGAATGAGGGCCTGTATCTTTCTCTGTCATGTTCCTGAGCACAGAGGCTACTGTATCTATGTCTGTCATGTTCCCGAGCACAGACGCTACTGTATCTTTGTGTCATGTTCCCGAGCACAGAGGCTACTGTATCTTTCTCTGTCATGTTCCTGAGCACAGAGGCTACTGTATCTTTGTCTGTCATGTTCCCGAGCACAGAGGATACTGTATCTTTCTCTGTCATGTTCCCGAGCACAGAGACTACTGTATCTTTGTGTCATGTTCCCGAGCACACAGGCTACTGTATCTTTCTCTGTCATGTTCCCGAGCACAGAGGATACTGTATCTTGGTCTGTCATGTTCCCGAGGCTACTGTATCTTTGTCTGTCATGTTCCCGAGCACAGAGGCTACTGTATCTTTGTATGTCATGTTCCCGAGCACTGAGGCTACTGTATCTTTGTGTCATGTTCCCGAGCACAGAGGCTACTGTATCTTTGTGTCATGTTCCCGAGCACAGAGGATACTGTATCTATGTCTGTCATGTTCCCGAGCACAGACGCTACTGTATCTATGTCTGTCATGTTCCCGAGCACAGAGGCTACTGTATCTTTGTCTGTCATGTTCCCGAGCACAGAGGCTACTGTAACTATGTCTGTCATGTTCCCCAGCACAGAGGCTACTGCATCTGTGTCTGTCATGTTCCCGAGCACAGAGGCTACTGTATCTGTGTCTGTCATGTTCCCGAGCACAGAGGATACTGTATCTTTCTCTGTCATGTTCCCGAGCACAGAGGCTATTGTATCTTTGTGTCATGTTTCCGAGCACACAGGCTACTGTATCTTTGTCTGTTATGTTCCCGAGCACAGAGGCTACTGTATCTTTGTCTGTCATGTTCCCGAGCACAGAGGCTACTGTATCTTTCTCTGTCATGTTCCCGAGCACAGAGGCTACTGTATCTTTGTCTGTCATGTTCCAGAGTACAGAGGCTACTGTATCTTTCTCTGTCATGTTCCCGAGCACAGAGGCTACTGTATCTTTCTCTGTCATGTTCCCGAGCACAGAGGCTACTGTATCTTTCTCTGTCATGTTCCCGAGCACAGAGGCTATTGTATCTTTGTGTCATGTTTCCGAGCACACAGGCTACTGTATCTTTCTCTGTCATGTTCCCGAGCACAGAGGCTACTGTATCTTTGTCTGTCATGTTCCCGAGCACAGAGGCTACTGTATCTATGTCTGTCATGTTCCCCAGCACAGAGGCTACTGCATCTGTGTCTGTCATGTTCCCGAGCACAGAGGCTACTGTATCTGTGTCTGTCATGTTCCAGAGCACAGAGGCTACTGTATCTTTCTCTGTCATGTTCCCGAGCACAGAGGCTACTGTATCTTTCTCTGTCATGTTCCCGAGCACAGAGGCTACTGTATCTTTGTCTGTCATGTTCCCGAGCACACAGGCTACTTTATCTTTCTCTGTCATGTTCCCGAGCACAGAGGCTACTGTATCTGTGTCTGTCACGTTCCCGAGCACAGAGGCTACTGTATCTTTCTCTGTCATGTTCCCGAGCACAGAGGCTACTGTATCTTTCACTGTCATGTTCCTGAGCACTGAGGCTACTGTATCTATGTCTGTCATGTTCCTGAGCACAGAGGCTACTGTATCTTTCTCTGTCATGTTCCTGAGCACAGAAGCAACAGTATCTTTCTCTGTCATGTTCCCGAGCACACAAGCTACTGTATCTTTGTGTCATGTTCCCGAGCACAGAGGCTACTGTATCTATGTCTGTCAAGTTCCCGAGCACAGAGGCTACTGTATCTTTCTCTGTCATGTTCCCGAGCACAGAGGCTACTGTATCTTTCTCTGTCATGTTCCCGAGTACAGAGGCTACTGTATCTTTGTCTATCATGTTCCTGAGCACAGAGGCTACTGTATCTTTCTCTGTCATGTACCCGAGCACACAGGCTACTGTATCTATGTCTGTCATGTTCCTGAGTACAGAGGCTACTGTATCTTTGTGTCATGTTCCCGAGCACAGAGGATACTGTATCTATGTCTGTCACGTTCCCGAGCACAGAGGCTACTGTATCTTTGTGTCATGTTCCCGAGCACAGAGGCTACTGTATCTTTCTCTGTCATGTTCCCGAGCACAGAGGCTACTGTATCTTTCTATGTCATGTTCCCGAGCACACAGGCTACTGTATCTATGTCTGTCATGTTCCTGAGCACAGAGGCTACTGTATCTTTGTCTGTCATGTTCCCGAGCACAGAGGCTACTGTATCTTTGTCTATCATGTTCCTGAGCACAGAGGCTACTGTATCTTTCTCTGTCATGTACCCGAGCACACAGGCTACTGTATCTATGTCTGTCATGTTCCTGAGCACAGAGGCTACTGTATCTTTGTCTGTCATGTTCCCGAGCACACAGGCTACTTTATCTATGTCTGTCATGTTCCTGAGCACAGAGGCTACTGTATCTTTGTGTCATGTTCCCGAGCACAGAGGAAACTGTATCTATGTCTGTCACGTTCCCGAGCACAGAGGCTACTGTATCTTTGTGTCATGTTCCCGAGCACAGAGGCTACTGTATCTTTGTCTGTCATGTTCCCGAGCACAGAGACTACTGTATCTGTCTGTCATGTTCCTGAGCACAGAGGCTACTGTATCTTTGTCTGTCATGTTCCCGAGCACAGAGGATACTGTATCTTTCTCTGTCATGTTCGCGAGCACAGAGACTACTGTATCTTTGTGTCATGTTCCCGAGCACACAGGCTACTGTATCTTTGTGTCATGTTCCCGAGGCTACTGTATCTTTGTCTGTCATGTTCCCGAGCACAGAGGCTACTGTATCTTTCTCTGTCATGTTCCCGAGCACAGAGGCTACTGTATCTTTCTCTGTCATGTTCCCGAGCACAGAGGCTACTGTATCTTTGTCTGTCATGTTCCCGAGCACAGAGGCTACTGTATCTTTCTCTGTCATGTTCCCGAGCACACAGGCTATTTTATCTTTCTCTGTCATGTTCCCGAGCACAGAGGCTACTGTATCTTTGTCTTTCATGTTCCCGAGCACACAGGCTACTGTATCTTTGTGTCATGTTCCCGAGCACACAGGCTACTGTATCATTGTCTGTCATGTTCCCGAGCACAGTGCTTACTGTATCTTTGTCTGTCATGTTCCCGAGCACAGAGGCTACTGTATCTATGTCTGTCATGTTCCTGTGCACAGAGGCTACTGTATCTGTCTGTCATGTTCCCGAGCACAGAGGCTACTGTATCTTTCTCTGTCATGTTCCTGAGCACAGAGGCTACTGTATCTATGTCTGTCATGAATCTGAGCACAGAGGCTACTATATCTTTCTCTGTCATGTTCCCGAGCACAGAGGCTACTGTATCTTTCTCTGTCATGTTCCCGAGCAGAGGCTACTGTATCTTTCTCTGTCATGTTCCCGAGCACAGAGGCTACTTATTCTTTCTCTGTCATGTTCCCGAGCACAGAGGCTACTGTATCTTTCTCTGTTATGTTCCCGAGCACAGAGGCTACTGTATCTTTCTCTGTCATGTTCCCGAGCACAGAGGCTACTGTATCTTTGTCTGTCATGTTCCCGAGCACAGAGGCTATTGTATCTTTGTCTGTCATGTTCCCGAGCACACAGGCTACTTTATCTTTCTCTGTCATGTTCCCGAGCACAGAGGCTACTGTATCTTTGTCTGTCATGTTCCCGAGCACACAGGCTACTGTATCTTTCTCTGTCACGTTCCTGAGCACAGAGGCTACTGTATCTTTCTCTGTCATGTTCCTGAGCACTGAGGCTACTGTATCTATGTCTGTCATGTTCCTGAGCACAGAGGCTACTGTATCTTTCTCTGTCATGTTCCTGAGCACAGAAGCTACAGTATCTTTCTCTGTCATGTTCCCGAGCACACAAGCTACTGTATCTTTGTGTCATGTTCCCGAGCACAGAGGCTACTGTATCTATGTCTGTCAAGTTCCCGAGCACAGAGGCTACTGTATCTTTCTCTGTCATGTTCCCGAGCACAGAGGCTACTGTATCTATGTCTGTCATGTTCCTGAGCACAGAGGCTACTGTATCTTTGTGTCATGTTCCCGAGCACAGAGGAAACTGTATCTATGTCTGTCATGTTCCCGAGCACAGAGGCTACTGTATCTTTGTGTCATGTTCCCGAGCACAGAGGTTACTGTATCTTTCTCTGTCATGTTCCCGAGTACAGAGGCTACTTTATCTATGTCTGTCATGTTCCTGAGTACAGAGGCTACTGTATCTTTGTGTCATGTTCCCGAGCACAGAGGATACTGTATCTATGTCTGTCACGTTCCCGAGCACAGAGGCTACTGTATCTTTGTGTCATGTTCCCGAGCACAGAGGCTACTGTGTCTTTCTCTGTCATGTTCCCGAGCACAGAGGCTACTGTATCTTTGTGTCATGTTCCCGAGCACAAAGGAAACAGTAGCTTTCTCTGTCTTGTTCCCGAGCACAGAGGCTACTGTATCTTTCTCTGTCATGTTCCCGAGCACAGAGGCTACTGTATCTATGTCTGTCATGTTCCTGAGCACAGAGGCTTCTGTATCTTTCTCTGTCATGTTCCCGAGCACACAGGCTACTGTATCTATGTCTGTCATGTTCCTGAGCACAGAGGCTACTGTATCTTTGTCTGTCTTGTTCCCGAGCACAGAGGCTACTGTATCTTTGTCTATCATGTTCCTGAGCACAGAGGCTACTGTATCTTTCTCTGTCATGTACCCGAGCACACTGGCTACTTTATCTATGTCTGTCATGTTCCTGAGTACAGAGGCTACTGTATCTTTGTGTCATGTTCCCGAGAACAGAGGATACTGTATCTATGTCTGTCACGTTCCCGAGCACACAGGCTTCTTTATCTATGTCTGTCATGTTCCTGAGCACAGAGGCTACTGTATCTTTGTGTCATGTTCCCGAGCACACAGGCTACTGTGTCTTTGTGTCATGTTCCCGAGGCTACTGTATCTTTGTCTGTCATGATCCCAAGCACAGAGGCTACTGTATCTTTGTCTGTCATGTTCCCGAGCACTGAGGCTACAGTATCTTTGTGTCATGTTCCCGAGCACACAGGCTACTGTATCTTTGTGTCATGTTCCCGAGCACAGAGGCTACTGTATCTTTTTGTCATGTTCCCGAGCACAGAGGATACTGTATCTTTGTCTGTCATGTTCCCGAGCACAGAGACTACTGTATCTATGTCTGTCATGTTCCCGAGCACAGAGGCTACTGTATCTTTCTCTGTCATGTTCCAAGCACAGAGGCTACTGTATCTTTCTCTGTCATGTTCCCGAGCACAGAGGCTACTGTATCTTTCTATGTCATGTTCCCGAGCACAGAGGCTACTGTATCTTTGTGTCATGTTCACGAGCACACAGGCTAATGTATCTTTGTGTCATGTTCCCGAGCACATAGGATACTGTATCTTTGTGTCATGATCCCGAGCACACAGGCTACTGTATCTTTCTCTGCCATATTCCCGAGCACAGAGGCTACTGTATCTTTGTCTGTCATGTTCCCGAGCACAGAGGCTACTGTATCTTTCTCTGTCATGTTCCCGAGCACAGAGGCTACTGTATCTTTGTCTGTCATGTTCCCGAGCACAGAGGCTACTGTATCTTTGTCTGTCATGTTCCCGAGCACTCAGGCTACTGTATCTTTGTCTGTCATGTTCCCGAGCACAGAGGCTACTGTATCTTTGTTTGTCATGTTCCCGAGCACACAGGCTACTGTATCTTTGTGTCATGATCCCGAGCACACAGGCTACTGTATCTTTCTCTGTCATGTTCCCGAGCACAGAGGCTACTGTATCTTTGTCTGTCATGTTCCCGAGCACAGAGGCTACTGTATCTTTGTCTGTCATGTTCCAGAGCACACAGGCTACTGTATCTTTGTCTGTCATGTTCCCGAGCACAGAGGCTACTGTATCTTTGTGTCATGATCCCGAGCACACAGGCTACTGTATCTTTCTCTGTCATGTTCCCGAGCACAGAGGCTACTGTATCTTTGTCTGTCATGTTCCCGAGCACAGAGGCTACTGTATCTTTGTCTGTCATGTTCCCGAGCACACAGGCTACTGTATCTTTGTCTGTCATGTTCCAGAGCACACAGGCTACTGTATCTTTCTCTGTCATGTTCCCGAGCACACAGGCTACTGTATCTTTGTCTGTCATGTTCCCGAGCACACAGGCTACTGTATCTTTGTCTGTCATGTTCCCGAGCACACAGGCTACTGTATCTATGTCTGTCATGTTCCCGAGCACAAAGGCTACTGTATCTTTCTCTGTCATGATCCCGAGCACAGAGGCTACTGTATCTTTCTCTGTCATGTTCCCGAGCACAGAGGCTACTGTATCTTTGTCTGTCATGTTCCAGAGCACACAGGCTACTGTATCTTTGTCTGTCATGTTCCCGAGCACAGAGCTTACTGTATCTTTGTCTGTCATGTTCCCGAGCACAGAGGCTACTGTATCTATGTCTGTCATGTTCCTGTGCACAGAGGCTACTGTATCTTTGTCTGTCATGTTCCCGAGCACAGAGGCTTCTGTATCTTTCTCTGTCATGTTCCTGAGCACACAGGCTACTGTATCTATGTCTGTCATGTTCCCGAGCACAGAGGCTACTGCATCTGTGTCTGTCATGTTCCCGAGCACAGAGGCTACTGTATCTTTCTCTGTCATGTTCCCGAGCACAGAGGCTACAGTATCTTTCTCTGTTATGTTCCTGAGCACAGAGGCTACTGTATCTTTATCTGTCATGTTCCCGAGCACAGAGGCTACTGTATCTTTGTCTGTCATGTTCCCGAGCACAGAGGCTACTGTATCTTTGTCTGTCATGTTCCCGAGCACACAGGCTACTGTATCTTTCTCTGTCATGTTCCTGAGCACAGAGGCTACTGTATCTTTCACTGTCATGTTCCTGAGCACTGAGGCTACTGTATCTATGTCTGTCATGTTCCTGAGCACAGAGGCTACTGTATCTTTCTCTGTCATGTTCCTGAGCACAGAGGCTACTGTATCTTTCTCTGTCATGTTCCCGAGCACACAAGCTACTGTATCTTTGTGTCATGTTCCCGAGCACAGAGGCAACTGTATCTATGTCTGTCATGTTCCCGAGCACAGAGGCTACTGTATCTATGTCTGTCATGTTCCTGAGCACAGAGGCTACTGTATCTTTGTGTCATGTTCCCGAGCACAGAGGATACTGTATCTATGTCTGTCATGTTCCCGAGCACAGAGGCTACAGTATCTTTGTGCATGTTCCCGAGCACAGAGGCTACTGTATCTTTCTCTGTCATGTTCCCGAGTACAGAGGCTACTGTATCTATGTGTCATGTTCCCGAGCACAGAGGCTACTGTATCTTTCTCTGTCATGTTCCTGAGCACAGAGGCTACTGTATCTTTGTGTCATGTTCCCGAGCACAGAGGCTACTGTATCTTTCTCTGTCATGTTCCCGAGCACAGAGGCTACTGTATCTATGACTGTCATGTTCCCGAGCACAGAGGCTACTGTATCTTTGTGTCATGTTCCCGAGCACAAAGGATACTGTAGCTTTCTCTGTCATGTTCCCGAGCACAGAGGCTACTGTATCTTTCTCTGTCATGTTCCTGAGCACAGAGGCTACTGTATCTATGTCTGTTATGTTCCTGAGCACAGAGGCTGACTCTATTTGTTTAGCTTACTCAAGCATGCACCGTTAGTGATAGCTTCCTACGTTATCTCACTCGCTATTACCGTCTTATAACACATGACAAACCTTAGTTGATTTAATAGTTGTAAATTTACTCTCAATACCGTCTGTCTCTGTTCGCCGTATATACAGTATAGTACTGACAAATATATCATCGCACTTACAAACTGGCGAAGTGTTACAATAAACAAATCCCCAAAACCATAAAAGTGCGTGGCTTAGCCGGTTATGTTTCACACACATCTTTTATTACCCGATTCCGTCATATTAACTTATGATCTAGCCATTATCTAGCGAAGTGTTTTCCATTCTGGCTTCAAATTGGCTAAATCTTCGCCACAGGCATAATAGTGCTAGTATAATGATTACAAATTACCAGCAACTTCAGATAAGATAATGTGTTAAGAAATGATCACTCTCACAAATGATTGCATTGGTAGCTTTCTATGCTGTGTAGCAATCGAACACACAGGCTACCAGCTCCCGGGCACAGAGGCTGACTATTCATTTAACTTATTCAAACATGCACATTTAGGGTTCTAGTTACTAAGCAGTGTTAGGAGAGTGAAAAGTGATAAGGTGCCAGCCAATCAGCTCCTAACTGTCATTTTTCAAACACAGCCTGTGAGATGGCAGTTAGGAGCTGATTGGCTGGTACCTTCTCACTTTCACTCTGTCTCCTAACACTGCTTAGTAATTAGACCCCTTAGTGATACATTTCTATGTTTTCACCTGCTATTTCTTCTCTTATAACACAGGGCAAACCTTAATTGATATGATAGTTTGAAGTTTACTATCAATTATTTAACAGAGTACTATATTCAAAATTGATCACTTTCACAAATTGTTAAACTAGATTCCATATACACTTTGTATCAATCGGACCTACTTGTCCAGCTCCCAAGCACACAGGCTGCTTCTATTTCTTTAGCTCGCCAGGCATACATGATTAGTGAGAGGCTTCTGCGGTTTCACTAACTGGTCCCTGCTTGTGACACTGGGCAGATACACTTGATACATTAGTTTGTATATGGTCTTAATAGATTACTATCTGTATTACATCTAATACCTCTTTTCCACCAAAAACCCAGGTCCGACCTGGGTTTTTGGACATGGTTCCAACCCTGGTCAGACCCAGGTCAGACCCATTTACATTGCACCTTTGATCTGGGTTACTCCCAGGTCAGCCCTGTTCACTCTGAACTCAGGTCTGCCCTGCTAAACCTGTGAGGTCATAAAAAGTGGGAGGTGAATGCTCCACAACCACCAATCCTCTCATTTTAGGCATGATCCAGGTCAGATAACCTGGGTTGCACCGTTTACACTGTACCATTACCTGGGTCCATCCTGGGTCCAACCCTGGTAGCTACCTGGGTTGGATTGCAGGGTCACTTGACCCAGGTTATTTTTCAGAGACCCTTTTACACTGAGCTGCGACCCGGGTAGACCCAGCAAAAACCCAGGTTTTTGCTCTGGTGTAAAAGGGGTATTACAGTGTAACATACAGTATATCAGATTATCACATTCACAGATTGTTACATCAGTATCATTTAATTCTATGTAGTGATCAAGTACACAGACCGCCTCTGCCAATTCCTCTATTCAGGGGGACGGTATACAGTCAGGAAGCAGACGTCAGAAATGCCGACCGCCGGCTTCCCGACTGTGCAATCCCAACAGGGGACTAATGATAGGCGTCGAAATCCCGACGCCTAACATTATCCCTACGACGGGAGCCCGATGCCCGGCATACCGAACGAAGGTAAGCCGGGCGGCGGGCGTGGACAGCCGTGCGCACGAGGGGGAGAGGTTAGGGACTCCCAGGGGGGGACTTAGGGTTAGGCTAGGGGAAGGGGGTTAGGGTTAGGCACCCCGGGGGGAGGTTTGGGTTAGGCACCCCCCCGGGAGGGTTAGGTTTAGGCCGCGGGGACGGGGGGGGTTAGGTTTAGGCACTTAAGGGGGGGGGGGTTAGGCACTAGACGGAGTTTAGGGTTAGGCACCCCTAAGGGAGGGTTGGGGGGGGGAGAGGGTTAGTTATACTTACCTTAATTACCTGTCGGGATCTTCACTGCTGCAGGTCATCCAGGGTCGGGATTTGAACCACCGGACATAGGTCCGGCGTTCATTCATACCAATCCCCAGGCAGACATAGTGAACTTTAGGCTCTGACGTACGTACAGATTACCCCCTGCCTGTGACACTGCGCAGGGCAGTAACTGTTATACACACTGGGATAAATTATGAATTCATATAGAGTTCTCACACACAGCGAGACTACCGCAGACTTGCATTGCCCCGCCTCACCCCTACACACACACACACACACCCGCATTGCCCCGCCTCACCCCTACACACACACACACCCGCATTGCCCCGCCTCACCCCTACACACACACACCCGCATTGCCCCGCCTCACCCCTACACACACACACCCGCATTGCCCCGCCTCACCCCTACACACACACACCCGCATTGCCCCGCCTCACCCCTACACACACACACCCGCATTGCCCCGCCTCACCCCTACACACACACACACACCCGCATTGCCCCGCCTCACCCCTACACACACACACCCGCATTGCCCCGCCTCACCCCTACACACACACACCCGCATTGCCCCGCCTCACCCCTACACACACACACCCGCATTGCCCCGCCTCACCCCTACACACACACCCGCATTGCCCCGCCTCACCCCTGCACACACACACCCGCATTGCCCCACCTCACCCCTACACACCCGCATTGCCCCGCCTCACCTCTACACACACACACCCGCATTGCCCCGCCTCACCCCTACACACACACACCTGCATTGCCCCGCCTCACCCCTACACACACACACCCGCATTGCCCCGCCTCACCCCTACACACACACACACACCCGCATTGCCCCGCCTCACCCCAACACACACACACCCGCATTGCCCCGCCTCACCCCTACACACACACACCGGCATTGCCTCGCCTCACCCCTACACACACACACCCGCATTGCCCCGCCTCACCCCTACACACACACACCCGCATTGCCTCGCCTCACCCCTACACACACACACCCGCATTGCCCCGCCTCACCCCTACACACACACACCCGCATTGCCCCGCCTCACCCCTACACACGCACCCGCATTGCCCCGCCTCACCCCTACACACGCACCCGCATTGCCCCGCCTCACCTCTACACATACACACCCGCATTGCCCCGCCTCACCCCTACACATACACACCCGCATTGCCCCGCCTCACCTCTACACATACACACCCGCATTGCCCCGCCTCACCCCTACACATACACACCCGCATTGCCCCGCCTCACCCCTACACATACACACCCGCATTGCCCCACCTCACCCCTACACATACACACCCGCATTGCCCCACCTCACCCCTACACATACACACCCGCATTGCCCCGCCTCACCCCTACACATACACACCCGCATTGCCCCGCCTCACCCCTACACACACACACCCGTGACACATGACAGATGGGAGGATAGTAATGAGTGTGACAGATGGGAGGACAGTAATGAGTGTGACACATGGCAGATGGGAGGACAGTAATGAGTGTGACACATGGCAGATGGAGGACTGTAATGAGTGTGACACATGGCAGATGGAGGACAGTAATGAGTGTGACACATGGCAGATGGAGGACAGTAATGAGTGTGACACATGACAGATGGGAGGACAGTAATGAGTGTGACACATGACAGATGGGAGGACAGTAATGAGTGTGACACATGGCAGATGGGAGGACAGTAATGAGTGTGACACATGGCAGATGGGAGGACAGTAATGAGTGTGACACATGGCAGATGGGAGGACAGTAATGAGTGTGACACATGACAGATGGGAGGACAGTAATGAGTGTGACACATGGCAGATGGGAGGACAGTAATGAGTGTGACACATGGCAGATGGGAGGACAGTAATGAGTGTGACACATGGCAGATGGGAGGACAGTAATGAGTGTGACACATGGCAGATGGGAGGACAGTAATGAGTGTGACACATGACAGATGGAGGATAGTAATAAATGTGACACATGACAGATGGAGGACAGTAATGAGTGTGGCACAGGACAGATGTAGGACAGTAATGAGTGTGACACATGACAGATGGGAGGACAGTAATAAATGTAACACACGGATATGGGAGGAGAGTGTCGCAGTGGAAGCTATGCTGAGAAGCAGTGTCACTATATGGAGCACCCTGGGGATATAACGTTAAATAATAGTCGCTACTAGGAAGTAAGAAGTACACTCTGCCCAATACAAAGATGGCTGCGCCTGGAGAGAGCAGCCGTCACCATGGAAACGAGTGTGCTGGGGGCGGATCACGTCTCTATGGAGATGATAAGCGTCTCCCTGGTAACACAACGCTGGGATACTACAGGTCACTGGCACCCGGTACACGCCAGTGAGTCACCCCGGTTACACCAGACACGGACCGGGACCCCGGAGCTGATTCTGTCACAGCGGCCATGTCTGATCTGGACTCCGAGGAGTTCGAGGAGGAGGCAGAGCCCGACCTGGGGGTGAGAGAGGGCATGTCGGGTCACTGGGGTTACTAGGGGGTGATAGAGGAGATACCGGGTCACTGGGGTTACTATGGGTGAGAGAGGAGATTCCGGGTTACTAGGGGTGATAGAGGAGATACCGGGTCACTGGGGTTACTAGGGGTGAGAGAGGAGATACCGGGTTACTAGGGGTGATAGAGGAGATACCGGGTCACTGGGGTTACTAGGGATGAGAGAGAGGAGATACCGGGTCACTGGGGTTGCTATGGGTGAGAGAGGAGATGCCGGGTCACTGGGTTTGCTAGGGGTGATAGAGGAGATACTGGGTCACTTGGGTTACTAGGGCTGCGAGAGAGGAGATACTGGGTCACTGGTGTTACTAGGGCTGCGAGAGCGGAGAAACCGGGTCACTGGGGTTACTAGGGATGAGAGAGCGGAGAAACCGGGTCACTGGGGTTACTAGGGATGAGAGAGAGGAGATACCGGGTCACTGGGGTTACTAGGGATGAGAGAGAGGAGATACCGGGTCACTGGGGTTACTAGGGATGAGAGAGAGGAGATACCGGGTCACTAGGTTTGCTAGGGGTGATAGAGGAGATACCGGGTCACTGGGGTTACTAGGGGGTGATAGAGGAGATACCGGGTCACTGGGGTTACTAGGGGTGAGAGAGGAGATACCGGGTCACTGGGGTTACTAGGGATGAGAGAGAGGAGATACCGGGTCACTGGGGTTACTAGGGATGAGAGAGAGGAGATACCGGGTCACTGGGGTTGCTATGGGTGAGAGAGGAGATGCCGGGTCACTGGGTTTGCTAGGGGTGATAGAGGAGATACTGGGTCACTTGGGTTACTAGGGCTGCGAGAGAGGAGATACTGGGTCACTGGTGTTACTAGGGCTGCGAGAGCGGAGAAACCGGGTCACTGGGGTTACTAGGGATGAGAGAGCGGAGAAACCGGGTCACTGGGGTTACTAGGGATGAGAGAGAGGAGATACCGGGTCACTGGGGTTACTAGGGATGAGAGAGAGGAGATACCGGGTCACTGGGGTTACTAGGGATGAGAGAGAGGAGATACCGGGTCACTAGGTTTGCTAGGGGTGATAGAGGAGATACCGGGTCACTGGGGTTACTAGGGCTGCAAGAGAGGAGATACCGGGTCACTGCGGTTACTAGGGATGAGAGAGAGGAGATACCGGGTCACTGGGGTTACTAGGGATGAGAGAAGAGATACTCTGTCACTGGGTTTACTAGGGCTGCGAGAGCGGAGATACCGGGTCACTGGGGTTACTAGGGATGAGAGAAGAGATACTCTGTCACTGGGTTTACTAGGGCTGCGAGAGCGGAGATACCGAGTCACTGGGGTTACTAGGGATGAGAGAGAGGAGATACAGGGTCACTGGGGTTACTATGGGTGAGAGAGGAGATACCGGGTCACTGGGGTTACTATGGGTGAGAGAGGAGATACCGGGTCACTGGGGTTACTAGGGCTGTGAGAGAGGAGATACTGGGTGACTGGGGTTTCTAGGGCTGCGAGAGCGGAGATACCGGGTCACTGGGGTTACTAGGGGTGAGAGAGGAGATACCGGGTCACTGGGGTTACTAGAGGTGAGAGTGGAGATATCAAGTCAGTGGGGTTACTAGAGGGTGATAGAAAAGATACCAGGTCACTGGGGTTAGTAGAAGGTGATAGAGGAGATACCGGGTCACTAGGGTTACTAGGGCTGCGAGAGCGGAGATACCGAGTCACTGGGGTTACTAGGGATGAGAGAGAGGAGATACAGGGTCACTGGGGTTACTATGCGTGAGAGAGGAGATGCCGGGTCACTGGGGTTACTATGGGTGAGAGAGGAGATACCGGGTCACTGGGGTTACTATGGGTGAGAGATGAGATACCGGGTCATTGTGGTTACTAGAGGGTGATAGAGGAGACACCCGGTCACTGGGGTTACTAGGGCTGCGAGAGAGGAGATATCGGGTCACTGAGGTTACAAGGGGTGAGAGAGGAGATACCTGGTCACTGGGTTTACCGGGTCACTGGGCTTACTAGAGGAAATACCTGGTCACTGGGGTTACTAGAGTGTGATAGAGGAGATACCGGATTACTGGGGTTACTTGAGGTGAGAGAGGAGATACCGGTAACTGGGGTTACTAGATGGTGAGAGAGGAGGTACGCGATCACTGGGGTTACTTGGGTCTGAGAAAGGAGGTTCCGTGTCACTGGGGTTACTAGGGTTGATAGAGCAGATACCGGGTCACTGAGGTTACAAGGGGATGAGAGAGGAGATATCGGGTCACTGAGGTTAGAATTGGTGAGAGAGGACATATCGGGTCACTGAGGTTACAAGGGGTGAGAGAGGAGACATTGGGTTACTGGAGTTACTAGAGGGTGAGAGAGGACATCTTGGGTCACTGAGGTTACAAGGGGATGAGAGAGGAGATACCAGGTCACAGGTGTTACAAGGGATGAGAGAGGAGATACAGGGTCACTGGGGTTACTAGGTGTTAGAGAGGAGATACCAGGTCACTGGGGTTACTAGGTGATAGAGAGGAGACACTGGGTCACTGGGGTTACTAGTGGGTGATAGAGGAGATACCGAGTCACTGGGGTTACTAGGTGTAAGAGAGGAGATACTGGGTCACTGGGGTTACTAGGCTGTGAGAGAGGAGACACCGGGTCACAGGGGTTACTAGGTGTGATAGAGGAGATACCGGGTCACTGGGGTTACTAGGTGTGATAGAGGAGATACCGGGTCACTGGGGTTACTAGGGGGTGATAGAGGAAACACCGAGTCACTGGGGTTACTAGGTGTAAGAGAGGAGATACTGGGTCACAGGGGTTACTAGGTGTGATAGAGGAGATACCGGGTTACTAGGGTGTGAGAGAGGTGACACCGGGTCACTGAGGTTACTAGGTGTGAGAGAGGAGACACCGGGTCACTGGGGTTACTAGGGGTGAGAGAGGAGATACCGGGTCACTGGGGTTACTAGGGGTGAGAGAGGAGATACCGGGTCTCTAGGGTTTCTAGGTGTTAGAGAGGAGATACTGGGTCACTGGGGTTACTAGGTGTGAGAGAGGAGATACTGGGTCACTGGGGTTACTAGGTGTGAGAGAGGAGACACCGGGTCACTGGGGTTACTAGGGGGTGAGAGAGGAGATACCGGGTCACTGGGGTTACTAGGGATATGAGAGAGGAGATACCGGGTCACTGGGGTTACTAGGTGTGAGAGAGGAGTCACCGGGTCACTGGGGTTACTAGGGGGTGATAGAGGAGATACCGGGTCTCTGGGGTTACTCGGTGTAAGAGAGGAGATACCGGGTCACTGGGGTTACTAGGTGTAAGAGAGGAGATACTGGGTCACTGGGGTTACTAGGTGTAAGAGAGGAGATACCGGGTCACTGGGGTTACTAGGGGTGAGAGAGGAGATACTGGGTCACTGGGGTTACTAAGTGTAAGAGAGGAGATACCGGGTCACTAGGGTTACTAGGGGGTGATAAAGGAGACACCGGGTCACTGGGGTTACTAGGGGGTGATAGAGGAGACATCGGGTCACTGGGGTTACTAGGGGGTGATAGAGGAGACACCGGGTCACAGGGGTTACTAGGGGTGAGAGAGGAGATACCGGGTCACTGGGGTTACTAGGGGTGAGAGAGGAGATACTGGGTCACTGGGGTTACTAGGGGTGAGAGAGGAGACACCGGGTCACTGGGGTTACTTGGTGTAAGAGAGGAGATACCGGGTCACTGGGGTTACTAGGTGTAAGAGAGGAGATACTGGGTCACTGGGGTTACTAGGTGTAAGAGAGGAGATACCGGGTTACTAGGGGTGAGAGAGGAGATACCGGGTCACTGGGGTTACTAGGGGATGAGAGAGGAGATACCGAGTCACTGTGGTTACTAGGGGTGAGAGAGGAGATACTGGGTCACTGGGGTTACTAGGTGTTAGAGAGGAGATACTGGGTCACTGGGGTTACTAGGTGTAAGAGAGGAGATACTGGGTCACTGGGGTTACTAGGTGTAAGAGAGGAGATACCGGGTCACTGGGGTTACTAGGGGTGAGAGGAGATACTGGGTCACTGGGGTTACTAGGTGTAAGAGAGGAGATACTGGGTCACTGGGGTTACTAGGTGGTGATAGAGGAGACACCGGGTCACTAGGGTTACTAGGGGGTGATAAAGGAGACACCGGGTCACTGGGGTTACTAGGGGTGAGAGAGGAGATACCGGGTCACTGGGGTTACTAGGGGGTAATAGAGAGGAGACCCCGGGTCACTGGGGTTACTAGGGGTGAGAGAGGAGACACCGATTCACTGGGGTTTCTAGCGGTGAGAGAGGAGATACTGGGTCACTGGGGTTACTAGGGGGTGATAGAGGAAACACCTGGTCACTGGGGTTACTAGGGGTGAGAGAGGAGATACTGGGTCACTGGGGTTACTAGGTGTGAGAGAGGAGATACTGGGCCACTGGGGTTACTAGGTGTGATAGAGGAGATACTGGGTCACTGGGGTTACTAGGGGTGAGAGAGGAGATACCGGGTCACTGCGGTTACTAGGGGGTGATAGAGGAGATACTGGGTCACTGGGGTTACTAGGGGTGAGAGAGGAGACACCGGGTCACTGGGGTTACTTGGTGTAAGAGAGGAGATACCGGGTCACTGGGGTTACTAGGTGTAAGAGAGGAGATACTGGGTCACTGGGGTTACTAGGTGTAAGAGAGGAGATACCGGGTCACTGGGGTTACTAGGGGTGAGAGAGGAGATATTGGGTCACTGGGGTTACTAGGGGATGAGAGAGGAGATACCGAGTCACTGTGGTTACTAGGGGTGAGAGAGGAGATACTGGGTCACTGGGGTTACTAGGTGTTAGAGAGGAGATACTGGGTCACTGGGGTTACTAGGTGTAAGAGAGGAGATACTGGGTCACTGGGGTTACTAGGTGTAAGAGAGGAGATACCGGGTCACTGGGGTTACTAGGGGTGAGAGAGGAGATACTGGGTCACTGGGGTTACTAGGTGTAAGAGAGGAGATACTGGGTCACTGGGGTTACTAGGTGGTGATAGAGGAGACACCGGGTCACTAGGGTTACTAGGGGGTGATAGAGGAGACACCGGGTCACTGGGGTTACTAGGGGTGAGAGAGGAGATACCGGGTCACTGGGGTTACTAGGGGGTAATAGAGAGGAGACCCCGGGTCACTGGGGTTACTAGGGGTGAGAGAGGAGACACCGATTCACTGGGGTTACTAGGGGTGAGAGAGGAGATACTGGGTCACTGGGGTTACTAGGGGGTGATAGAGGAAACACCTGGTCACTGGGGTTACTAGGGGTGAGAGAGGAGATACTGGGTCACTGGGGTTACTAGGTGTGAGAGAGGAGATACTGGGCCACTGGGGTTACTAGGTGTGATAGAGGAGATACTGGGTCACTGGGGTTACTAGGGGTGAGAGAGGAGATACTGGGTCACTGGGGTTACTAGGGGTGAGAGAGGAGATACTGGGTCACTGGAGTTACTAGGGGGTGATAGAGGAAACACCGGGTCACTGGGGTTACTAGGGGTGAGAGAGGAGATACTGGGTCACTGGGGTTACTAGGTGTGAGAGAGGAGATACCAGATCTCTGGGGTTACTAGGTGTGAGAGAGGAGAAACCGAGTAACTGGGGTTACTAGGTGTAAGAGAGGAGATACTGGGTCACTGGGGTTACTAGGGGCGAGAGAGGAAACACTGGGTCACTGGGGTTACTAGGGGATGAGAGAGGAGATACCGAGTCACTGGGGTTACTAGGGGTGAGAGAGGAGATACTGGGTCACTGGGTTTACTAGGGGGTGATAAAGGAAACACCGGGTCACTGGGGTTACTAGGGGTGAGAGAGGAGATACTGGGTCACTGGGGTTACTAGGGGTGAGAGAGGAGATACTGGGTCACTGGGGTTACTAGGGGGTGATAGAGGAAACACCTGGTCACTGGGGTTACTAGGGGTGAGAGAGGAGATACTGGGGTTACTAGGTGTAAGAGAGGAGATACTGGGTCACTGGGGTTACTAGGGGCGAGAGAGGAAACACTGCGTCACTGGTGTTACTAGGGGATGAGAGAGGAGATACCGAGTCACTGGGGTTACTAGGTGTGAGAGAGGAGACACCGGGTCACTGGGGTTACTAGGGGGTGATAGAGGAGATACCGGGTCACTGGGGTTACTAGGGGGTGATAGAGGAGATACCGGGTCTCTGGGGTTACTAGGGGGTGATAGAGGAGATACTTGGTCACTGGGGTTACTAGGGGTGAGAGAGGAGACACCGGGTCACTGGGGTTACTTGGTGTAAGAGAGGAGATACCGGGTCACTGGGGTTACTAGGTGTAAGAGAGGAGATACTGGGTCACTGGGGTTACTAGGTGTAAGAGAGGAGATACCGGGTCACTGGGGTTACTAGGGGTGAGAGAGGAGATACTGGGTCACTGGGGTTACTAGGGGATGAGAGAGGAGATACCGAGTCACTGGGGTTACTAGGGGTGAGAGAGGAGATACTGGGTCACTGGGGTTACTAGGTGTTAGAGAGGAGATACTGGGTCACTGGGGTTACTAGGTGTAAGAGAGGAGATACTGGGTCACTGGGGTTACTAGGTGTAAGAGAGGAGATACCGGGTCACTGGGGTTACTAGGGGTGAGAGAGGAGATACTGGGTCACTGGGGTTACTAGGTGTAAGAGAGGAGATACTGGGTCACTGGGGTTACTAGGTGGTGATAGAGGAAACACCGGGTCACTGGGGTTACTAGGGGGTGATAGAGGAGACACCGGGTCACTGGGGTTACTAGGGGTGAGAGAGGAGATACCGGGTCTCTGGGGTTACTAGGGGGTGATAGAGGAGACACCGGGTCACTAGGGTTACTAGGGGGTGATAGAGGAGACACCGGGTCACTGGGGTTACTAGGGGTGAGAGAGGAGATACCGGGTCACTGGGGTTACTAGGGGGTAATAGAGAGGAGACCCCTGGTCACTGGGGTTACTAGGGGTGAGAGAGGAGACACCGATTCACTGGGGTTACTAGGGGTGAGAGAGGAGATACTGGGTCACTGGGGTTACTAGGGGGTGATAGAGGAAACACCTGGTCACTGGGGTTACTAGGGGTGAGAGAGGAGATACTGGGTCACTGGGGTTACTAGGTGTGATAGAGGAGATACTGGGTCACTGGGGTTACTAGGGGTGAGAGAGGAGATACTGGGTCACTGGGGTTACTAGGGGTGAGAGAGGAGATACTGGGTCACTGGGGTTACTAGGGGTGAGAGAGGAGATACTGGGTCACTGGAGTTACTACGGGGTGATAGAGGAAACACCTGGTCACTGGGGTTACTAGGGGTGAGAGAGGAGATACTGGGTCTCTGGGGTTACTAGGTGTGAGAGAGGAGATACCGGATCTCTGGGGTTACTAGGTGTGAGAGAGGAGAAACCGAGTAACTGGGGTTACTAGGTGTAAGAGAGGAGATACTGGGTCACTGGGGTTACTAGGGGATGAGAGAGGAGATACCGAGTCACTGGGGTTACTAGGGGTGAGAGAGGAGATACTGGGTCGCTGGGGTTACTAGGTGTTAGAGAGGAGATACTGGGTCACTGGGGTTACTAGGTGTAAGAGAGGAGATACTGGGTCACTGGGGTTACTAGGTGTAAGAGAGGAGATACTGGGTCTCTGGGGTTACTAGGGGGTGATAAAGGAAACACCGGGTCACTGGGGTTACTAGGGGTGTAAGAGAGGAGATACTGTGTCACTGGGGTTACTAGGTGTTAGAGAGGAGATACCGGATCTCTGGGTTACTAGGGCTGCGAGAGAGGAGACACCGAGTCACTGGGGTTACTAGGGGTGTAAGAGAGGAGATACTGGGTCACTGGGGTTACTAGGTGTTAGAGAGGAGATACCGGATCTCTGGGGTTACTAGGGGGTGATAGAGGAGATACCGGGTCACTGGGGTTACTAGGGGGTGATAGAGGAGATACCGGGTCTCTGGGGTTACTAGGGGGTGATAGAGGAGATACCGGGTCTCTGGGGTTACTAGGGGGTGATAGAGGAGATACCGGGTCTCTGGGGTTACTAGGGTAGGCAGGTGTCGGGAGCATACACAGGTTGTAGAGGGGTGCTAGAATTTAGAGCGGGTGTTGCCAACCCATGAGGATGGTATAATTAGTACTTAGCAAGCCAGTGATCAGGACATACACTGGCTTGCTAAGTACTAAGTATGCTATACATACATAAGCCAAGACATACACTGTTAGGCCAAGTTTGGGAGACACTGCTCTACAGTATGGTATAGCCTATAGGGGAGAGAGTCTAAAAAACAAACTTTCTTTTATCAAACATATTTTTCTCATATACATGTAGTGATTGTGTGCTGAGATCCACACATACAGCTCTGTTCTGTCACTTACACTGCTATTGTGGTCATGATTACCATTGCTGACATAGCCAGGGGTTTCAGGGCACATTGTGGCATGGTGTAAGCACATAGTGGCACAGTGTAGGCACAAAGTGGCACAGTGTAGGCACATAGTGGCATGGTATAGGCACAGTTTAGGCACATAGTGGAGCTGTGTAGGCACATAGTGACATAGTGTAGGCACATAGTGGCACATAGTGACACAGTATAGGCACATAGTGGCACAGTGGCACGGTGTAGGCACATAGTGGCACAGTGGCACAGTGGAGGCACATAGTGGCACAGTGTAGTCATTCTGCCCTCCAGGAATGAATCTCTCTCACCTCCTCTCTCTTCTCACCCAGGAGTATGAAGGTGACAGGAACGAAGCTGGGGAAAGACACGGACACGGCAAAGCACGGCTGCCGAATGGAGACACGTATGAAGGAATGTATGAGAAGGGGAAGCGGCAGAGCAAGGTAACAATCACTGTGTGAGAAGCCCATGTACTGTTACGCCAGATGGCGCGGCAGGTCCTGTGGGGATTGGCACTGTTCATGGTCACCAGGTGCCAGGAGGAACAGGGGTGGGCAGCGGCGTCTCTCCTAGGACGGGTCAGTAAGGGCGTGTTCATGCAAATGCGGCTCATGGTAATCTGCAATCATTTACATATACGCCTGCGGGGGAGTATCCTTTGCTCCTGCCAGAATGACGGCTTGTCATAAACTATGCTGCCAGTGCGGAGCCGGGCGCATTCTATGCTGTACACGGCAAAACGTATGAGCGCATTCAATGCTGTACACGGCAATGCATATGAGCGCATTCTATGCTGTACACGGCAATGCGTATGAGCGCATTCTATGCTGTACACGGCAATGCGTATGAGCGCATTCTATGCTGTACACGGCATTGTGTATGAGTGCATTCTATGCTGTACATGGCATTGTGTATGAGCGCATTCTATGCTGTACACAGCAATGCGTATGAGCGCATTCTATGCTGTACACGGCAATGCATATGAGCGCATTCTATGCTGTACACGTCATTGCGTATGAGCGCATTCTATGCTGTACACGTCAATGCGTATGAGCGCATTCTATGCTGTACACGGCAATGCGTATGAGCGCATTCTATGCTGTACACGGCAATGCGTATGAGCGCATTCTATGCTGTACACGGCATTGTGTATGAGCGCATTCTATGCTGTACATGGCATTGTGAATAAGCGCATTCTATGCTGTACACGGCAATGCGTATGAGCGCATTCTATGCTGTACACGGCAATGCGTATGAGCGCATTCTATGCTGTACACGGCAATGCCTATGAGCGCATTCTACGCTGTAAACGGCATTGCGTATGAGCGCCTTCTATGCTGTACACGGCAATGCGTATGAGCGCCTTCTATGCTGTACACGGCAATGCGTATGACCGCATTCTATGCTGTACACGACTTTGCGTATGAGCGCATTCTATGCTGTACATGGCATTGCGTATGAGCGCATTCTATGCTGTACATGGCATTGCGTATGAGCGCATTCTATGCTGTACACGGCATTGCGTATAAGCGCATTCTATGCTGTACACGACATTGCGTATGAGCGCATTCTATGCTGTACACGGCAATGCGTATGAGCGCAGATATACAGCTATCATAAGCACATTTTCTATGGCTGATTTGCGACCATTTTGTTGCCATCCCCGCATCATTGTGCACGCCGGGCGCGATTCTGATGTGTACGGTATTGCGCAGCCGCAGGAAAGCACAAGAGAGCGCTGTGCAATACCGTACAACTCACATGCAAATGCAGAAGTTGGCGTCTGTAGGAAATAGACGCCTCCTGTATACATCTGCGATCCCAGTGCTGCATCCAAAGACGCACTCCAGATCACCATCATGATCATCGATTGCGATGGTCGCAGCCCTAGGCCAGTCTCTGTACGCCTACAAAATGGGGGCAGTACACCCCCGTTTTGTAGAACGTCCTGGTCTCTGTCCCCCAAACACGGCAGCATGAGGAATCTGCGAGCGATCACCATACACCGCAGCATGAGGAGACTGCGAGCGATCACCAAACACGGCAGCATGAGGAGACTGCGAGCGATCACCAAACACTGCAGCATGAGGAATCTGCGAGCGATCACCATACACCGCAGCATGAGGAGACTGCGAGCGATCACCAAACACGGCAGCATGAGGAGACTGCGAGCGATCACCAAACACGGCAGCATGAGGAGACTGCGAGCGATCACCAAACACCGCAGCATGAGGAGACTGCGAGCGATCACCAAACACCGCAGCATGAGGAGACTGCGAGCGATCACCAAACACGGCAGCATGAGGAGACTGCGAGCGATCACCAAACACCGCAGCATGAGGAATCTGCGAGCGATCACCATACACTGCAGCATGAGGAGACTGCGAGCGATCACCAAACACGGCAGCATGAGGAATCTGCGAGCAATCACCAAACACGGCAGCATGAGGAGACTGCGAGCGATCACCAAACACCGTAGCATGAGGAGACTGCGAGCGATCACCAAACATGGCAGCATGAGGAGACTGCGAGCGATCACGCAGGACCCGATCTGCACAGGCTGATCCCGTCATATCCGCATTGTTACCGACACGTGATCCTGAGCTATGTGTAGATATGGACACCCCTCTTATCTCCTATCACATCCGTGTATTACAGCCCCCCGAGCTGTGTCGCCCCCTGAGTGAATGTGGCAGTGATGTACATGTGTATCATATATAGTCACTGGGTCTGTGTCTGCTCATTGCTGGGGTGATGAGCTTCATGGAGGACCTCAGAGTAACACCTCCTATTGCTCCATAGCCAAAGACAGTAAATGTCAGGATAACTAATGCTAATGCTAATATTTGGTGTTGACAGGGAACGTACCGATTCAAAAATGGCTCCCGCTACATAGGAGAGTATTACCAGAACCTGAAGCACGGGGTCGGGACCTTTATGTACCCAGATGGATCTAAGTACGAAGGTAATAGCGGAAGATACTCGGGTGCTGGTTCCTCCCCACCTCACAGATGCCGTCGCTGGTTTCCCAGACACTGATGTCACTTTCTTGTCACATTTCTCTCTCAAGGTGACTGGGTTGATGACCAACGACAAGGACAGGGGGTTTACACGTACCCCAATAGAGACACCTACAGCGGAGACTGGCTCGCTCATCAAAGGTATTTAGAAAAAAAAAAATTTTTTTAGGTGATTGCTCAACATTGTACCCTGTAGCATTGTATCCAGTAACATTGTTTCCTCTAACATTGTAACCTGTAGCATTGTATCCAGTAACATTGTCTCCTCTAACCTTGTATCCAGTAACATTGTTTCCTCTAACATTGTACCCTGTAGCATTGTATCCAGTAACATTATTTCCTCTAACATTGTTTCCTCTAACATTGTTTCCTCTAACATTGTACCCTGTAACATTATTTCCTCTAACATTGTTTCCTCTAACATTGTTTCCTCTAACATTGTACCCTGTAGCATTGTATCCACTAACATTGTTTCCTCTAACATTGTACCCTGTAACATTGTACCCTGTAACATTGTATCCACTAACATTGTTTCCTCTAACATTGTTTCCTCTAACATTGTATCCAGTAACATTGTTTCCTCTAACATTGTATCCAGTAACATTGTCTCCTCTAACATTGTACCCTGTAGCATTGTATCCAGTAACATTGTTTCCTCTAACATTGTACCCTGTAGCATTGTATCCAGTAACATTGTTTCCTCTAACATTGTACCCTGTAGCATTGTATCCAGTAACATTGTACCCTGTAGCATTGTATCCAGTAACATTGTTTCCTCTAACATTGTACCCTGTAGCATTGTATCCAGTAACATTGTACCCTGTAGCATTGTATCCAGTAACATTGTCTCCTCTAACATTGTACCCTGTAGCATTGTATCCAGTAACATTGTTTCCTCTAACATTGTTTCCTCTAACATTGTTTCCTCTAACATTGTACCCTGTAGCATTGTATCTAGTAACATTGGGCCTGATTCAGAGCCACTCGTAAGCGGCAGCTCGTTCGCTCCGAGCGATGTTTGCCCAACTGCGCATGCGTACGGATCGTTATACGCATGCGTGAACCAGTCAGTGCGGCCGAAATTCATGTGCTCGCAAAATAGCGAATGCCTGCTAATTTGAGTGACAGAATGAGGCGTATGTGGGTGGTAACAGGGGAAGGTGCTTGTAAACGGGGAGTGGAGATCCGATCGCAGGCGTGCTTAAAGGTCAAAACGGGCGTTTTATGGGTGTGCATATTTAAAACAGCAGCGTCATTGACCACGTCACTGGGTTTTTTTTAAGCCAGAACTGCTCGCATAATTGTGGTAGCAAAAACCAACCACAAGAATAGCGAGCAGCTCATACCCTGTTCGATGTACTCGATTAATCTAATAAATAGCGGACATGACGTAGGATGCGAGCGGACAGGGGGCGTAGCTTCCCAAAAAACGACCGCAAGTTTTGTGCGCTCGTTCAGACCTAGAGGCGTGAACAGACCGCAAACAGCGAACGGTTCATTTGAATAGCCACCCCTATTTTCTGGACGAGCGAGCGCAAATAGCGTCCGGCTCTGAATCAGGCCCCTTGTTTCCTCTAACATTGTACCCTGTAGCATTGTATCCAGTAACATTGTACCCTGTAGCATTGTTTCCTCTAACATTGTACCCTGTAGCATTGTATCCAGTAACATTGTTTCCTCTAACATTGTTTCCTCTAACATTGTACCCTGTAGCATTGTATCTAGTAACCTTGTTTCCTCTAACATTGTACCCTGTAGCATTGTATCCAGTAACATTGTACCCTGTAGCATTGTATCCAGTAACATTGTTTCCTCTAACATTGTAACCTGTAGCATTGTATCCAGTAACATTGTTTCCTCTAACATTGTACCCTGTAGCATTGTATCCAGTAACATTGTTTCCTCTAACATTTATGAATTCCTATTTAACCTCTATACAATAAAGTCGCTATTTAGCAATGCGATTAATGGGTGCCGGACCAAGAAACCCCTTAGTTTCTCGATAACCACAATGTACCTGCTTTGTACACTGGCCCAGTAGTTTGTACGGCCCCTTTAGGCACCTACCCAGTTTGCACTGAAGTTTCACAGACAGTAATCTCCACTATTTAGGCTTAACAGACAGTAGACTTAACAATCACACGTTTCAATTTACATACACCATTTCTGCGCAGAAAATAGAACCTTTTCCCTTAATATAGCAGTATGACACAGAGGTTTAACAAGCAATCACGCTATGCATACAATGACTGTTTGAACACGTGGCATCAATACAGGAAATATGCGTACGTTATTGTGCAACTTCCCCTTTTAACATGAAACTTTATCAACGAAGGAAAACAAACTTTTTCCTTCCTTGTCCCCGAATTCTAACCAGCGCTCCTTGAACTCACACAATAACGGATAGCGGTATCTCAGCATCGAGTGGTAGCAGGTTTTCGAAGGCAATGCGTTCTTTCCTGCGTATGGCGCTTCCACCCTTTGATGAGGGACAAATAACCGTGTGTTACCGTGTAACTTGGCAGCGTTAATTCAATATACGAGCCCCCAACTATGAATTCCTATTTAACCTCTATACAATAAAGTCGCTATTTAGCGTTGCGTACGCATATGAAATAATCACTTTCCAAACTTTGAGTGTGGTTCCAAAGCACAAAAGTTATTATTCACATAAAAAGCAGATAGTTACACGCCTTGATCTATATAACAATTAGCGCAAAGGTTATACAATATACAAGGTACAGTCGATACATACGCATGCGCTCTGGATCCAGATTTCCCGGCATCAACTATGAAACCTCCGCCAACAGAAAGAAAAGATGACTAACTACCAGATCCAGGGTGCTTGCATATGTACCCTTGCAGTAATAGGCAATACAATAGAACACGTTGGCATAATCCCATTGGTTCTTCCTCCTGGTTCTTCTGTTACGATACAGTTCATAGGTCAGTTTGTATTGTAATAGTTCAGCCTTCCATCAGCTCTTTGTGTGCGTTTTCCCGCCGAAGAAGAAGTCTAAACTGGCTAATAAACATTACATCACAGAGTACATTTCAATGCCTATCTCTCTATGCTCCATAATTCGCAGACGCATGTTGCGATCTTCTTGCCGATGGAACCGGAAATCTGCAAATAAACAGTGGTTTAGAATAGCACCAAACACGGTCTGCTTATCATGTAGTAAACCCTAGATATCAAAATACCTGCATATCACAATAGATTTGATAACATATAAAACCTTTAATATTAACCTTAATGCTAGGGAACCTTTTTGTGTAAGTATGCAATGTGTCAGTGTGGGGATATTAAAAAAAGACGCTAGTATGCATTGTGCGTCTACTTGTTTGTGGAGTACACCGTGGTACATGCTGTGCGGGGTTGTTCATATTATATGTAGTAATAAATGTACGTATTTGTGTAATGAGGACTTTTAACCTGGGGCAGTGGCAGACGCACAACGCTAATGATCATAACAGCGCCGTACACGGGGTATCGTACAGTCGCTACTGTGCATGGTGCGTTTTATGTGTAGAGTGCTTTACTAAACAGCGCAACTGTGCGCTGTGCATCTTGTATATTATATGTATGATTTAATGTGCGTATGGGGTATGGTAGGACTTTAACAATATGTAGTGGCACAATGCTAATAATAGCATATTAGCATCGCACACAATGGTTTCATGCTGACGACGCAAGATGGTGTCGTCAGGGGCAACATAAAATGGCGTCGTACAGATCCTAATTTTACAATTTTGGCCTCAGCCAATCATCCGGCTTCGACACATTGTACCCTGTAACATAGGCCTTGATTCAGAGCCGCTCGTAAGCGGCCGCTTGTTCGCTCCGAGCGATGTACGGGTTTTAGTACGCATGCGCGAACCAGTCAGTGCGGTCGAAAATTGTGTGCTCGCAAAATAGCGAATGCCTGATAATTTGAGTGACAGAATGAGGCGTTTGTGGGTGGTAACAGGGGAAGGTGCTTGAAAACGGGGAGTGGAGATCAGAACGCTGGCGTGCCTAAAGGTCAAAACGGGCGTTTTAAGGGTGTGCATAATTAACAAAGCAGCGTCATCGACCACGTCAGTTGGGTGTCTTATAGCCAGAACTGCTCGCATGATTGCGGTAGGAAAATGCAACCACAAGAATAGCGAGCAGTTCATTCGCCTTTCGATGTACTCGATTAATCTATTAAATAGCGGAGATGACGTATGATGCGAGCGGCCAGGGGGCGTTTTTTCAAAATTACGACCGCATGTTTTGTTCGCTCGTTCAAACATGGAGGCGTCAACAGACCGCAAAGAGCGAACGGTCAATTTAAATAGCCTGCCCCTTTTTATGAACGAGCGCAAATAGCGTCCGGCTCTGAATCAGACCCATTGTACCCTGTAACATTGTGTCTTCCAACACTGTATCCTGTAACGTTGTACCCTGTAATATTGTGTCCTCCAACATTTTACCCTATAACATTGTATCCTGAAATATTGTACCCTGCAACATTGTGTCCTCCAACATTTTACCCTGTAGCATTGTATCCAGTAACATTGTTTCCTCTAACATCGTACCCTGTAGCATTGTACCCTGTAATATTGTACCCTGTAACATTGTGTCCTCTAACATTGTACCCTTTAGCTTTGTATTCTGTAACATTGTGTCCTCTAACATTGTACCCTGTAATATTGTACCCTGTAGCATTGTATCCTGTAACATTGTACCCTGTAATATTGTGTCCTCTAACATTGTAGCCTGTAGCATTGTATCTTGTAATATTGTATCCTCCAACATTATACCCTTTGACATTGTGTCCTCCAACCACATTGTACCCTGTAACATTGTGTCCTCAAACCTTGTACCCTGTAACATTGTGTCCTCCAACCACATTGTACCCTGTAACATTGTGTCCTCCAACCACATTGTACCCTGTAACATTGTATCCTGTAATATTGTACCCTATAACATTGTATCCTGTAATATTGTACCCTATAACATTGTCCTCCAACATTGTACCCTGTAACATTGTGTCCTCCAACCACATTGTACCCTGTAACATTGTGTCCTCCAACCACATTGTACCCTGTAACATTGTATCCTGTAATATTGTACCCTATAACATTGTCCTCCAACATTGTACCCTGTAACATTGTGTCCTCCAACCACATTGTACCCTGTAACATTGTGTCCTCAATCCTTGTACCCTGTAACATTGTGTCCTCAAACCTTGTACCCTGTAACATTGTGTCCTCCAACATTGTACCCTGTAACATTGTGTCCTCCAACATTGTACCCTGTAACATTGTGTCCTCCAACCACATTGTACCCTGTAACATTGTGTCCTCCAACCTTGTACCCTGTAACATTGTGTCCTCCAACCACATTGTACCCTGGTCGGGTGAATGCAGGCGTGCCAGGGGCGGGCATACATTAGCCACTGTGTGGCTATAAGTGGCCATAGCGTGTGTGGCTGGCAGCAATTTCTGAGTAAGGTCAGTGCTTGTGGTAAGGTCAGTGCTTGTGCAAGTGTGCGAATGGGTCCGATGTTACTTTGTTATTGATTGTTTTGCTATGTTCCCCTAGTATACGGATGTGAGTAAGAGAACGTGGGCATCCTTATGTCAGGCTGTGATCGCAATGTGACTGCAAACATTTACATGTCACCGCTATTATTGGCAACTGCGCTGCCTATAAGCAGAATTGCGATCTGTAGTGAATCAGGCCCATAATCAGCGCCATTTCCCTGCATTGGGTATAAGGCACAATGATCCCTATGGCTACATGCATTTACCTAAGGCTTCTCGTGGCCAGTTCTATGGAACCACATGTAAAACACAATACATGAGCAAGCCCAGGAAAGTATCAGTGTGTTTTCTATACATATTATGCTGACGGGTATTTATCAAAGCTTGGAGATAAAATTGTGAGAGCTAAAGTACCAACCAATCAGCCTCTAACTTATATTATATAGCCAGTGTTTGAAAAATGACAGTTAGGAGCTGATGGGTTGGTTCTTTATCTTTCACAATTTAGGGGTCTATTTACTAAGCCTTGGATGCAGATAAAGTGAATGGAGTCTATGCATAAGGCAGTGACAAGTCCTGTTTAGCTGAATACAGGGATTTTTACTGCTTTCAGCGATTCATAGAGGGGTTACCCTGGAGCAGGGTCTTCCATCTCCTGCGGCACCCCCGCTTCGTGTATGAATCGCGTCATCATACTTTTGAATAGTGAGTGCAATTCATAAAGGAACGTAGAGCTCAGCTTTCTGTTCCCCTCCTGCAGTACAGATTTGCCATCTGAGGATGACGTAGTCTGTGCCACAAGCCAAATAGAGCAGAGAAATGGCGTACTGTCTGACTGGCACCAGGCGCTGGCTCCGCCCCCTTTTCCCAGCATCCATTGCAGCAGGTATGACCTGACCTGCTGCTCTCGGACGCCGGTGCATGCACAGTAAGAATACAGACATAGCGGGGGGAAATGGGCGTCCTTATGTTAGGATGCGATCGTAATTGAATGCAAACATTTAAAACGCACCACTGATATTAGCAACTGTGTTGCGAGCGTATAAGCAGAATAGCAATCTGTAGTGCATCAGGCCCATTGTACCCTGTAATATTGCGTCCTGTAATATTATTCCCTGTAACATTGTGTCCTCTTATATTGTACCCTGTGACATTGTACCCTGTAATATTGTACCCTGTGACATTGTACCCTGTAATATTGTGTCCTGTGACATTGTGTTCTCAACATTGTACCCTGTAATATTGTGTACTGTAATATTATTCCCTGTAACATTGTGTCCTCTTATATTGTACCCTGTGACATTGTACCCTGTAATATTGTACCCTGTGACATTGTGTTCTCAACATTGTACCCTGTGACATTGTACCCTGTAACATTGTGTTCTCAACATTGTACCCTGTAACATTGTATCCTGTAATATTGTACCCTGTAACATTGTATCCTGTGACATTGTGTTCTCAACATTGTACCCTGTGACATTGTACCCTGTAATATTGTACCCTGTAATATTGCATCCTGTAACATTGTACAGTGACATTCTATTCTCATCATTGTACCCTGTAACATTGTATCCTGTAACATTGTACAGTGACATTCTATTCTCATCATTGTACCCTGTAACATTGTATCCTGTAACATTGTACAGTGACATTCTATTCTCATCATTGTACCCTGTAACATTGTACCGTGTAATATTGTACCCTGTAACATTGTGTTCTCTTACATTGTACCCTGTGACATTGTGTCCTCTTACATTGTACCATGTAATATTGTACCCTGTGACATTGTGTCCTCTTACATTGTACCATGTAATATTGTACCCTGTAACATTGTGTCCTCTTACATTGTACGCTGTAGCATTGTGTCCTCAGGAGGTTGGCCCTATATTGTATACCTGGATAAATGTACATGTTATTTCACAAAGTGGATCCCTGCATTTTTAACGGATTTCTAAAGGCTTAGTGGACTTTATATCTGTTCTTCTTGAGGCTATTTTGCCCTATTCTATACTCGTTTTTATATATTTAAATTATTTTTGGCCATATTAAGTGGTTTTATTACATGTAAGGTGTAAAATATATTCTAACAATTATGTTATATTAAATGAATTTGTAACTTTTTACTATAGCTCTCCCTTGTATGTGTATTTTGTCTGCTGTATATTTAGTGTTTCCAGAACTTTTTTGGGAGCTGCAGTATGGGTAACAATTAATTAATATATATACATTTTTGTGCCTGATCTAGTTTTTTAGTTATATCAGTGTTCCAATTTCTCTATGTAATATTGTACCCTGTAACATTGTGTCCTCTTACATTGTACCCAGTGACATTGTATCCTGTAGTATTGTTCCCTGTAACATTGTGTCCTCTTACATTGTACCCAGTGACATTGTATCCTGTAGTATTGTTCCCTGTAACATTGTGTTCTCTTACATTATATAGTGACAATGTATTCTCATCATTTTACGCTGTAATATTGTATCCTGTGAAATTGTTCCTTGTAATATTGTACATTGTAACATTGTGTCCTTTTACATTGTATCCTGTAGTATTGTACCCTGTAACATTGTATCATCTTGCATTGTACCCTGTAACATTGTTCCCTGTAGCATTGTACATTGTAACATTGTATTAAAATATTGCACCGTAGTATTGTACCCCATTAGTGTTCACTTGGTGCCGGACCTAGACAACGGGCACTCTGGCATGTGCCCGAAAAGTGGGCATGGCCATGGAAAAGCTCTTGGGGGCGTGCCCAGCACTTACGGACATGCTGGGCTGCCCCCAAGCACTCATGTCTCTGTGAATAGATGCCAGGCGCATGCACCAGTGGCAATCGCTATACCACAATTTTCCACACCCGCTGGCTGTTTTAGCAGGGCGCCGCCAAGGGGGGCAGTGTGTATTCTGCCCTTTTGGATACGGAGAGGGCGCGGCGCCCCACTAAAACAGCCTAGCGGGAACGCTACCCTATTGCATTGTACCCTATAACACTGTTCCTTGTAGCATTGTACCCTGTAGTTCCCTGTAACATTGTACTTATAACATTGCACTGTAGTATTGTAGCCCTATAACATTGTACCCTGTAACATTGTACTGTTGCATTGTACCCTGTCACATTGTTTCTTGTAGCATTGTATCCTGTAACATTTCACTGTAGTATTATACCCTGTAACATTGTACTGTAGTATTATACCCTGAAACATTGTACTTTAGTATTACACTCTGTAACATTGTACCCGGTAACATTGTTCCTTGTAGCATTGTACCCTGTAACATTGTTCCTTGTAGCATTGTACCCTGTAACATTTCACTGTAGTATTATACTCTGTAACATTGTACCCTGTAACATTGTTCCTTGTAGCATTGTACCCTGTAACATTTCACTGTAGTATTATACCCTGTAACATTGTACTGTAGTATTATATCCTGTAACATTGTACTGTAGTGTTATACTCAACATTGTACCCTGTAATATTGGACCTCATTCAGACCCGCTCGCTAGATGCGATCGCTCGCATCCAGCGTATGCAAATTTGTCAAAGTGACGGCATGGGAAGCGGTCGCTCGCCAAGGCATAAGCACACCCACTTTGGCTGTGCGAGCGATCGCTCTGTGTATGCAGACACCCATTAGCGTATGTTGAGACGCCCACTAGCGCACGTCATCTCCAGGAAGTGTATTAAAACATTGGTACATCGAGCACCATCGGTAGCGATCGCAGCGCTTGTGGTTGCCTTACCCTGCCGCAAGCACTGCGAGGACTTCAGTGTAAGAAACAGGCATGTGACGTGTACTATGACGCTGCCTGTTAATTATGCACGCCTTAAAAACGGCGTTGAAACACCGAGGCACGCTTGCGTTCGCACCTCCACACCCCCGTTATTAGTGTCCTGCCCCTGTTACCACCCACAAACGGCCTCTCCTGTCACTCATGTCACTGGGCTGTCTTTGCTGAGCGAGCGGGCTGCGATCGCACAGTGTAGTTCGCGCACCATTGGGCCGCTTGCGAGCGCACAGCGCTAGCGAGCGGGCCTGAATGAGGTCCTTGTAGCATTGTACCCTGTAACATTTCACTGTAGTATTATACCCTGAAACATTGTACTTTAGTATTATACTCTGTAATATTGTACCCTGTAATATTGTTCCTTGTAGCATTGTACCCTGTAACATTGCACTGTAGTATTGTACCCTGTAATACTGTACTACAGTACTGTACTTTGTAAAATTGCACCCTGTAACATTGTACCCTGTGACATCGCACTGTAGCATTGCACCCTGTAACATTGTACCCTGTGACATCGCACTGTAGCATTGTAGCCTGTAACATTGCACCCTGTAACATTGTACCCTGTGACATCGCACTGTAGCATTGTAGCCTGTAACATTGTACCCTGTGACATCACACTGTAGCATTGCACCCTGTAACATTGTACCCTGTGACATCGCACTGTAGCATTGCACCCTGTAACATTGTACCCTGTGACATCGCACTGTAACATTGCACCCTGTAACATTGTACCCTGTAACATTGCACTGTAGCATTGTAGCCTGTAACATTGCACCCTGTAACATTGTACCCTGTGACATCGCACTGTAGCATTGTAGCCTGTAACATTGTACCCTGTGACATCACAATGTAGCATTGCACCCTGTAACATTGTACCCTGTGACATCGCACTGTAGCATTGCACCCTATAACATTGTACCCTGTGACATCGCACTGTAGCATTGCACCCTGTAACATTGTACCCTGTAACATTGCACTGTAGCATTGTAGCCTGTAACATTGCACCCTGTAACATTGTACCCTGTGACATTGCACTGTAGCATTGTAGCCTGTAACATTATACCCCTTGTAGCATAGTACCCTGTAACATTATACCCCTTGTAGCATAGTACCCTGTAACATTATACCCCTTGTAGCATAGTACTCTGTAGCATTGTACCTTGTAACATTGAGCCTGATTCATTACGGATCAATATTGTGATCGCTACTGCGATTACGCATGCAGTTCTGCTGCGGTATTATGCTAATGACTGTAATCGCAAAGCCATCGCACAGTCAGCATAGAGCCGCCCACTACCGCTGTCTCACATCCGTAACATCTTGCAGTCCTGCGTATACATCGGTAACACGGAGTAACATCGGCCCCTCACACACAATTACAGCAGCCCTGGCCTTACTCATACATTACTAACCTCATCACACACAGGCCCTGATTCAGAGCTGAACGCTCTGAGCAGAACGCTCGCTCTGAATCAGGGCCCTCCTCCATGAAAATGGAGCTATAGCGAGCGTCCATGATGATGGTCTATCGGGCTTGCGACGAGAAAGAGCCAAAGTCACTCCCACTGACATCATTACTGATGTCAGTGGGGCCGGACTCAGATGGTAGGCGTTCCCATGGGAACGCCTCCGTCTGGCCGCCACGCCCCCGGCACGCCCACCAAAGGGGGCATGCTGTCAGTGACCATCGACAGCACGCCCCCTTTGGTGCAAGACCCCGAGCGACGTATTTCTCGTCGCTCGCCGGGTTTCGCGCATGCGCACGACGGAGGGATGCGCAGACTAACAACATCGACCTGCTAGCGAGAGAAATTTGCTCGTGAGTGGGTCTGAATGACCCCCACAGTGAGTACACAAGCTACGTATACCGTCACAGTGACTAATTTATGCACACACATGCAACGGTGTTCAAACGGACAGGCTCGCCTGTGTTTCTCTGACCACGCCCCCGTCACCTCCCCAAATGCTGACTACCTGTCACTCACTCTGCGATGGCTTTTCGTGTTGTGCGTGATCGCAGCGCGATCGCAATGTTGGTGCCGTGCACGCGCTGTGTGCAACAATCGGCCGTCTGCGTACGCTATCGCAGTAGCAATCCATGCTGTACCAGGCCCATTGTTTGCTGTAACAATGACTGATATAATCTCATCGTGTAATACAGTTCCAGACTGTCACTATTGTATCCGCACATTTCCTGCATTATTGCTTTGTTATGTATGATGATAGATCCATGTTCTGTTACCCCGCAGGCATGGACAAGGCATATACAGATATGCTGACACAGGATCTAAGTACATTGGCACATGGGTGAATGGAAAACAAGAAGGAGCTGGAGAACTGGTCCATCTCAATCACCGATACCAGGGAAAGTTCTCTAGTAACACAGTAAGTGCAAGAACCAGCATGCTATTACTGTGCGCAGGCACCGGGCGGTACTATTACTGTGCGCGGGCACCGGGCGGTGCTATTACTGTGCGCAGGCACCGGGCGGTACTATTACTGTGCGCGGGCACCGGGCGGTGCTATTACTGTGCGCAGGCAGTGGGCGGTGCTATTACTGTGCGCAGGCACCGGGCGGTACTATTACTGTGCGCGGTCCCCGGGCGGTGCTATTACTGAGCGCGGGCACCAGGCGGTGCTATTACTGTCGCGAGCACCGGGCGGTGCTATTACTGTGCGCGGGCACCGGGCGGTGCTATTACTGTGCGCGGTCCCCGGGCAGTGCATGTGCGCGAGCACCGGGCGGTGCTATTACTGTGCGCGAGCACCGAGCGGTGCTATTACTGTGCGCGGTGCTATTACTGTGCGCAGGCACCAGGCGGTGCTATTACTGTGCGCAGGCACCAGGCGGTGCTATTACTGTGCGCAGGCACCGGGCGGTGCTATTACTGTGCGCAGGCAGTGGGCGGTGCTTTTACTGTGCACAGGCAGTGGGCGGTGCTTTTACTGTGCGCGGGCACCGGGCGGTGCTTTTACTGTGCGCAGGCAGTGGGCGGTGCTTTTACTGTGCACAGGCAGTGAGCGGTGCTATTACTGTGCGCGGGCACCGGGCGGTGCTTTTACTGTGCGCAGGCAGTGGGCGGTGCTTTTACTGTGCGCAGGCAGTGGGCGGTGCTATTACTGTGCGCGGGCACCGGGCGGTGCTTTTACTGTGCGCAGGCAGTGGGCGGTGCTTTTACTGTGCGCAGGCAGTGGGCGGTGCTATTACTGTGCGCAGGCACCGGGCGGTGCTATTACTGTATTTTATCCATTGGTACACTCTGTGTAACAGTGTATCTAACATTATCGGCCGTGTAATGTTAGATACTGCTACAGAGTGTATCGATCTCATTATAGCACCAACAGGGGTGTAAATATATGTATTACAGTATAAGCATATCCTAAATGCCTGTTCCTGGGAGGTGGCTATTCATACGCACGGGGACGGTCCATCTTATGGCCGTGTTATAGGAGTGTCCGGGGCGTTCCTGGGCGATGACTGGGAGGTGGCTATTCATACGCACGGGGATGGTCCATCTTATGGGAGTGTCAGGGCGTTCCTGGGCGGTGACTGGGAGGTGGCTATTCAGAATGGGTCATCTAATGGACATGTTATGGGAGTATCGGGAGTGTTCCTGGGAGGTGGCTAGTCAGAGGCACAGAGAGGGTGTGACTTATGGGCGTGTTATGGGAGTGTTGGGGGCATTACTGGGAGGTGGCTAGTCAGAGGCACAGAGAGGGTGTGTTATGGGAGTGTCGAGGGCGTTCCTGGGAGGTGGCTCGTCAGAGGCACAGAAAGGGTGTTACTTATGGGTGTGTTATGGGAGTGTTGGGGCATTACTGGGAAGTGGCTAGTCAGGCACAGAGAGGGTGTCACTTTTGGGCGTGTTATGGGAGTGTAGGGGGCGTTCCTGGGAGGTTGCTAGTCAGAGGCACAGAGAGGGTGTGACTTATGGGCGTATTATGGGACTGTTGGGGCGTTCCTGAGAGGTGGTTCCTCAGAGGCACAAAGAGGGTGTGACTTATGGGCATGTTATGGGAGTGTCGGGGGCATTCCTGGGAGGTGGCTCCTCAGAGGCACAGAGAGGGTGTGACTTATGGGCGTGTTATGGGGGTGTTACTGGGAGGTGGCTCGTCAGAGGCACAGAGAGGGTGTGACTTATGGGCGTGTTATGGGAGTGTCGGGGGCGTTCCTGGGAGGTGGCTTCTCAGAGGCACAGAGAGGGTGTGACTTATGGGCGTGTTATGGGAGTGTCAGGGACGTTCCTGGGAGGTGGCTCCTCAGAGGCACAGAGAGGGTGTGACTTATGGGCGTGTTATTGGAGTGTCGGGGCGCGTTATGGTAGTGTAGGGGGTGTGTTATGGGAGTGTTGGGGGCGTGTTATGGTAGTGTAGGGGGTGTGTCATGGGAGTGTTGGGGGAGTGTCGCTGATATGGTGTGACTTATGGGCGTGTTATGGGAGTGTGGGGGCGTGTTATGGGAGTGTTGGGGGCGTGTCACTGATATGGTGTATTACACAGTTGCTTATCCGCTCACATAGGGGGCCATAGACAGATGGATAATCTGCACCTGCCATAGGACTGGTGCAGTTTTTGGTGGAGCGGCCACGGTGGTGTGTAAAGCAGCACCCAGCACTAATACATCATCTATGGATGGTCATAGTGGGTGTCACAGTCATACGCACATCTGTACACCAGGGAGGGGCTTCGCAGCGGCATTTGCATATAGTCGCAGAGGTGTAACCGCCAAAAGTCTCAGATGCGGCTGCTGCTGCATCCAACTTAGATTCAGACCCAAAGTGTGTACAGAGCCGGGGCTTATTGGAGCCAGCCTCATCCCCATGGGGTCCTCTGGTTGGGCAAAGGTCTAAAAACCACGGCCCTGATTCTGAGCTTGGGGTAAAGGTAAAAAGAGCAGTAACTGTGCCCGGGGACAAGCCATGCTGCACTGAGACACCTTAGGGTTACTCAGATGCCCGTTGATCCGCAGAATGGTTGCGATGTTATCCAGTGAGGCGTCTTGATGCAAGCAGCGGATCTGAGAAGCCGGCAGTGGGCGTTTTCCTACAACAGCTGGCTTCTGCGGTACTAGCACGTCTTCTGCCATCCGAACCCGCGGCACAGATCCCTCTGATGTCAGGCCCTCAGTCACTGGCTCAGAATCAGGACCATTGTGTCTTCATTACCCTGTTTTATCCCAGAATGAGTCATTCATAGCGGCCCTGTGTATACACAGCATCTGCATTGTGCAGGGAATACTATATTCCTGCTCCGCACATTCACTGGTGTGTTCTGCAATGAGCCCTGAGCCCACACCGACGTACACTCTCTGTCCCTATATATTATACTTACTGATCAGTGTGTATATATAATGTCATCTCTGTTATAGGGGAGACCGGTCTCTTACACTCCCAGGTGCTGTCCTGGGTCTCTCATCCCCTCCTTCTCTCTCCCTCCATAGATGCTCGGAGCAGGGAGATACGTCTATGACAGCGGCTGTGAGCAGCATGGAGCCTACATACAGACAGAGCAGGTAACTGGGGATCTGAGAACCTCTCTATGACGTATCTACACATTTCAGCATCACATGTATAACACATGGCTTCTTCTTTACGTGTAGGATGAATACTATACATAGCGGGCACAGCGGGTGACATTTATACACATCTCTGCTTGCTACATGTTTAGAAAGGCTAGGGTAAGGGAGACCGGCTGTCAAACTACCGACAGCAACCTCCCAATGCTCAGAGTCTCCACAGGGGCTGAGTAAGTATCCTAACTCTAACCCTCCCTTCCTGCACCCTAACCATCCCTTCCTGCATCCTAACCCTCCCTTCCTGCATCCTAACCCTCACGCTGCACCCTAACCCTCCCTTCCTGCATCCTAACCCTCACCTTGCACCTTAACCCTCCCTTCCTGCATCCTAACCCTCCCTTCCTGCATCCTAACCCTCCCTTCCTGCATCCTAACCCTCCCTTCCTGCATCCTAACCCTCCCTTCCTGCATCCTAACCCTCCCTCCCTGCATCCTAACCCTCCCTTCCTGCACCCTAACCATCCCTTCCTGCATCCTAACCCTCCCTTCCTGTATCCTAACCCTCTCTTCCTGCATCCTAACCCTCTCTTCCTGCATCCTAACCCTCACCCTGCATCCTAACCCTCCCTTCCTGCACCCTAATCCTCCCTTCCTGCACCCTATCCCTCCCTCCCTGCACCCTAACCCTTCCTTCCTGCACCCTAACCCTTCCTTCCTGCACCCTAGCCCTCCCTTCCTGCATCCTAACCCTCCCTTCCTGCATCCTAACCCTCACGCTGCACCCTAACCCTCCCTTCCTGCATCCTAACCCTCACCCTGCACCCTAACCCTCCCTTTCTGCATCCTAACCCTCACCGTGCACCCTAACCATCCCTTCCTGCATCCTAACCCTCACCCTGCACCCTAACCCTCCCTTCCTACACCTTAACCCTCCCTTCCTGCATCCTAACCCTCACCCTAACCCTCCCCTTTAGTGCCTAAACCTAACCCTCCCCCTTCACCCCCTAACCCTCCCTTCCTGCACCCTAACCCTCTCTCCCTGCACCCTAACCCTCCCTCCCTGCACCCTAACCCTCCCTTCCTGCACCCTATCCCTCCCTCCCTGCACCCTAAGCCTCCCTTCCTGCACCCTAACCCTCCCCGTTAGTGCCTAAACTAACCCTCCCCCCTTAACCCCCTAACCCTCCCTTCCTGCACCCTAAACCTCCCTTCCTGCACCCTAAACCTCCCTTCCTGCATCCTAACCCTCCCTTCCTGCATCCTAACCCTCACCCTGCACCCTAACCCTCCCTTCCTGCACCCTAACCCTCCCTTCCTGCACCCTAACCCTCCCTTCCTGCATCCTAACCCTCCCTTCCTGCACCCTAACCCTCCCTCCCTGCACCCTAACCCTCCCTTCCTGCACCCTAACCATCCTTTCTTGCATCCTAACCCTCCCTTCCTGCATCCTAACCCTCCCTTCCTGCACCCTAACCCTCCCTTCCTGCACCCGAACCCTCCCTTCCTGCATCCTAACCCTCACCCTGCACCCTAACCCTCCCCGTTAGTGCCTAAACCTAACCCTCCCCCTGCATCCGAACCCTCCCTTCCTGCATCCTAACCCTCCCTTCCTGCATCCTAACCCTCCCTTCCTGCATCCTAACCCTCCCTTCCTGCACCCTAACCCTCACCCTGCACCCTAACCCTCCCTTCCTGCATCCGAACCCTCCCTTCCTGCACCCTATCCCTCCCTCCCTGCACCCTAACCCTCCCCGTTAGTGCCTAAACCTAACCCTTCCCTGTTCACACCCTAACCCTCACTTCCTGCATCCTAACCCTCCCTGTTAGTGCCTAAACCTAGCCCACCCCCCTTCACCCCCTAACTCTAACCCTCCCTTCCTGCATCCTAACCCCCTCCCGGCTCCCTAACCCACCCCGTTATTGCCTAAACCTAACTATCCCCCTTTAGTGCCTAAACCTAACCTTCACCCCCTAACTCTAACCATCCCTTCCTGCATCCTAACCCTCACCCCGCACCCTAACCGTCCCCGTTAGTGCCTAAACCTAACCCTCCTCCCTCCACACCCTAACTGTAACCATCCCCCTTTAGTGCCTAACCTTCCCCCTTCACCCCCTAACTCTAACCATCCCTTCCTGCACCCTAACCCTCTCCGTTAGTGCCTAAACCTAACCCTCCTCCCTTCACCCCCTAACCATCCCTTCCTGCACCTTAACCCTCTCCGTTAGTGCCTAAACTTAACCCTTCACACCCTAACCCTCCCTTCCTGCACCCTAACTATCTCCCCGCTCCCTAACCCTCCTCTTTAGTGCCTAACCCCCGCCCCCAGTGGTGCCTAAACCTAACCCCCCTGCGTGCAGCCTAACCTCCCCATGATGCCTAAACCTAACCCCAGCACCCCCCCTGTGGATAACAGCTGACCCGTAACCCGGTCCTCTATACTTAAGTTCAGGATGTCAGCTGTCGGACTCCGACTTCGGCATCTCATCTGATGTCAGGATTCCGGCGACGGTGCTCTGGCCGCAGGTCGGGTTTCCGGTGCCAGGATTTCGACCGCCGGCATCCCGTACGGCGGTCACTTAACTACATCCAATTTAGAAATGATCAGAGTAATAACATTGCGCGTTCCCTTACAGAGGGACTTTGGTTTTATGAATGTGTATATTTACAGGAAGAACAGCGCACAGATCGCCCCGGAACAGGGCACCGGTGCCCAAAATGTAGTGGCAAAGGCCGCAGTGATTAATACAAGGTTTTATGTTTCTTATTTGCAGATATTTCTCTGCAATAGCAGCGTCTATAAATGTCACCCATTAGGGAGAGGGATATGAGGGAGATGACAATTATTAGTATTATTATTAAATTATTTATATAGTGCAGCTGCGATTACGCACGTAGGTCTGCTGCAAAAATATGCTAATGACTGCAATCACAAATCTATTGTAGAGACGCCCAAAGCCAGCATAGAGACGCCCACTGCTGCTATCTCACATCTGTAATACCTCACAGTCCTGTGTATACATCTGTAACATCAGTCACAGCACAGCCAGCATAGAGACACCCACTACTGCTATCTCACATCTGTAATACCTCACAGTCCTGTGTATACATCTGTAACATCAGCCACAGCACAGCCAGCATAGAGACACCCACTACTGCTATCTCACATCTGTAATACCTCACAGTCCTGTGTATACATCTGTAACATCAGCCACAGCTCAGCCAGCATAGAGACACCACTACTGCTCTCTCACATCTGTAATATCTCACAGTTCTGTGTATACATCTGTAACATCAGCCACAGCACAGCCATCATAGAGACACCCACTACTGCTATCTCACATCTGTAATACCTCACTGTCCTGTGTATACATCAGTAACATCAGCCACAGCTCAGCCAGCATAGAGACACCCCCTACTGCTATCTCACATCTGTAATACCTCACAGTCCTGTGTATACATCTGTAACATCAGCCACAGCACAGCCAGCATAGAGACGCCCACTACTGCTATCTCACATCTGTAATACCTCACAGTCCTGTGTATACATCTGTAACATCAGCCACAGCACAGCCAGCATAGAGACACCCACTACTGCTATCTCACATCTGTAATACTGCATAGTCCTGTGTATACATCTGTAACATCAGCCACAGCTCAGCCAGCATAGAGACACCCACTACTGCTATCTCACATCTGTAATACCTCACAGTCCTGTGTATACATCTGTAACATCAGCCACAGCACAGCCAGCATAGAGACGCCCACTACTGCTATCTCACATCTGTAATACCTCACAGTCCTGTGTATACATCTGTAACATCAGTCACAGCTCAGCCAGCATAGAGACGCCACTACTGCTATCTCACATCTGTAATACCTCACAGTCCTGTGTATACATCTGTAACATCAGCCACAGCTCAGCCAGCATAGAGACGCCACTACTGCTATCTCACATCTGTAATACCTCACAGTCCTGTGTATACATCTGTAACATCAGCCACAGCTCAGCCAGCATAGAGACACCCACTACTGCTATCTCACATCTGTAATACCTCACAGTCCTGTGTATACATCTGTAACATCAGCCACAGCTCAGCCAGCATAGAGACACCCACTACTGCTATCTCACATCTGTAATACCTCACAGTCCTGTGTATACATCTGTAACATCAGTCACAGCTCAGCCAGCATAGAGACACCCACTACTGCTATCTCACATCTGTAATACCTCACAGTCCTGTGTATACATCTGTAACATCAGCCACAGCACAGCCAGCATAGAGACACCCACTACTGCTCTCACATCTGTAATACCTCACTGTCCTGTGTATACATCTGTAACATCAGCCACAGCACAGCCAGCATAGAGACACCCACTACTGCTATCTCACATCTGTAATACCTCACAGTCCTGTGTATACATCTGTAACATCAGCCACAGCTCAGCCAGCATAGAGACACCCACTACTGCTATCTCACATCTGTAATACCTCACAGTCCTGTGTATACATCTGTAACATCAGCCACAGCACAGCCAGCATAGAGACACCCACTACTGCTATCTCACATCTGTAATACCTCACAGTACTGTGTATACATCTGTAACATCAGCCACAGCTCAGCCAGCATAGACACCCACTACTGCTATCTCACATCTGTAATACCTCACAGTCCTGTGTATACATCTGTAACATCAGCCACAGCTCAGCCAGCATAGAGACACCCACTACTGCTATCTCACATCTGTAATACCTCACAGTACTGTGTATACATCTGTAACATCAGCCACAGCACAGCCAGCATAGAGACGCCCACTACTGCTATCTCACATCTGTAACATCAGCCACAGCACAGCCAGCATAGAGACACCCACTACCGCTATCTCACATCTGTAATACCTCACAGTCCTGTGTATACATCTGTAACACCAGCCACAGCACAGCCAGCATAGAGACACCACTACTGCTATCTCACATCTGTAATACCTCACAGTCCTGTGTATACATCTGTAACATCAGCCACAGCTCAGCCAGCATAGAGACACCACTACTGCTATCTCACATCTGTAATACCTCACAGTCCTGTGTATACATCTGTAACATCAGCCACAGCTCAGCCAGCATAGAGACGCCCACTACTGCTATCTCACATCTGTAATACCTCACAGTCCTGTGTATACATCAGTAACATCAGCCACAGCACAGCCAGCATAGAGACGCCCACTACTGCTATCTCACATCTGTAATACCTCACAGTCCTGTGCATACATCTGTAACATCAGCCACAGCTCAGCCAGCATAGAGACACCCACTACTGCTATCTCACATCTGTAATACCTCACAGTCCTGTGTATACATCTGTAACATCAGCCACCGCTCAGCCAGCATAGAGACACCCACTACTGCTATCTCACATCTGTAATACCTCACAGTCCTGTGTATACATCTGTAACATCAGCCACAGCACAGCCAGCATAGAGACACCCACTACTGCCATCTCACATCTGTAATACCTCACAGTCCTGTGTATACATCTGTAACATCAGCCACAGCACAGCCAGCATAGAGACACCCACTACTGCTATCTCACATCTGTAATATCTCAGTCCTGTGTATACATCTGTAACATCAGCCACAGCTCAGCCAGCATAGAGACACCCACTACTGCTATCTCACATCTGTAATACCTCACAGTCCTGTGTATACATCTGTAACATCAGCCACTGCACAGCCAGCATAGAGACACCCACTACTGCTATCTCACATCTGTAATACCTCACAGTCCTGTGTATACATCAGTAACATCAGCCACAGCACAGCCAGCATAGAGACGCCCACTACTGCTATCTCACATCTGTAATACCTCACAGTCCTGTGCATACATCTGTAACATCAGCCACAGCTCAGCCAGCATAGAGACACCCACTACTGCTATCTCACATCTGTAATACCTCACAGTCCTGTGTATACATCTGTAACATCAGCCACAGCACAGCCAGCATAGAGACACCCACTACTGCTATCTCACATCTGTAATACCTCACAGTCCTGTGTATACATCTGTAACATCAGCCACTGCACAGCCAGCATAGAGACACCCACTACTGCTATCTCACATGTGTAATACCTCACAGTCCTGTGTATACATCTGTAACATCAGCCACAGCTCAGCCAGCATAGAGACACCCTCTACTGCTATCTCACATCTGTAATACCTCACAGTCCTGTGTATACATCTGTAACATCAGCCACAGCTCAGCCAGCATAGAGACGCCCACTACTGCTATCTCACATCTGTAATACCTCACAGTCCTGTGTATACATCAGTAACATCAGCCACAGCTCAGCCAGCATAGAGACGCCCACTACTGCTATCTCACATCTGTAATACCTCAGTCCTGTGTATACATCTGTAACATCAGGCACAGCACAGCCAGCATAGAGACGCCCACTACTGCTATCTCACATCTGTAATACCTCACAGTCCTGTGTATACATCTGTAACATCAGCCACAGCACAGCCAGCATAGAGACACCCACTACTGCCATCTCACATCTGTAATACCTCACAGTCCTGTGTATACATCTGTAACATCAGCCACAGCACAGCCAGCATAGAGACACCCACTACTGCTATCTCACATCTGTAATATCTCACAGTCCTGTGTATACATCTGTAACATCAGCCACAGCTCAGCCAGCATAGAGACCCCCACTACTGCTTTCTCACATCTGTAATACCTCACAGTCCTGTGTATACATCTGTAACATCAGCCACAGCACAGCCAGCATAGAGACACCACTACTGCTATCTCACATCTGTAATACCTCACAGTCCTGTGTATACATCTGTAACATCAGCCACAGCACAGCCAGCATAGAGACACCTACTACTGCTATCTCACATCCGTAATACTTTCCAATCCTGCGTATTCTGTACATCGGGAACATGGAGTAACATCAGCCTCTCAGGCACAATAACAGCAGCTCTGACCTTCCTCATACATTGCTAACCTCATCACACGTAGAGAGTACTCTCAGCTGCTTATGCCTTCACAGTGGCTAATTAATGCACGCCCATTTAATAGCGTTCAAACGGACAGGTATTCCCTATCACAGGACACACACGCACACTCTATATTCCCTATCACAGGATACACACACTCTATATTCCCTATCACAGGACACCCACACTCTATTCCCTATCACAGGACACACACTCTATATTCCCTATCACAGGACACACACACTCTATATTCCCTATCACAGTACACACACACACGCTATATTCCCTATCACAAGACACACACACACGCTATATTCCCTATCACAGGACACACACTCTATATTCTCTATCACAGGACACACACACTCTATATTCCCTATCACAGGACACACACACTCTATATTCCCTATCACAGGACACACACACTCTATATTCCCTATCACAGGACACACACACTCTATATTCCCTATCACAGGACACACACACTCTATATTCCCTATCACAGGACACACACACTCTATTCCCTATCACAGGACACACTCTCTACATTCTCTATCAGAGGACACACACATTCTATATTCCCTATTACAGGACACACACACTCTATATTCCCTATCACAGGATACACACACTCTATATTCCCTATCACAGGACACACACACACACTCTATATTCCCTATCACAGGACACACACGCACACTCTATATTCCCTATCACAGGACACACACACTCTCTATATTCCCTATCACAGGACACACACACTCTATATTCCCTATCACCGGACACACACACACTCTATATTCCCTATCACAAGACACACACACACTCTATATTCCCTATCACAAGCCACACACACACGCTATATTCCCTATCACAGGACACACACACGCTATATTCCCTATCACAGGACACACACACTCTATATTCCCTATCAGAGGACACACACATTCTATATTCCCTGTCACAGGACACACACACACGCTCTATATTCCCTATCACAGGACACACACACTCTATATTCCCTATCACAGGACACACACACACTCTATATTCCCTGTCACAGGACACACACACACGCTCTATATTCCCTATCACAGGACACACACACTCTATATTCCCTATCACAGGACACACACACACTCTATATTCCCTATCACAGGACACACACACTATATTCCCTATCACAGGACACACACACACATTCTATATTCCCTATCACAGGACACACACACTCTATATTCCCTAGCACAGGACACACACACTCTATATTCCCTATCACAGGACACACACTCTATATTCCCTATCACAGGACACACACACACATTCTATATTACCTATCACAGGACACACACACTCTATATTCCCTATCACAGGACACACACTCTGTATTCCCTATCACAGGACACACACACTCTATTCCCTATCACAGGGCACACACTCTATATTCCCTATCACAAGATACACACACTCTATATTCCCTATCACAGGACACACACACTCTATATTCCCTGTCACAGGACACACACACTCTATTCCCTATCACAGGACACACACTCTATATTCCCTATCACAGGACACACACACTCTATATTCCCTATCACAGGACACACACACACACTCTATATTCCCTATCACAGGACACACACACTCTATTCCCTATCACAGGGCACACACTCTGTATTCCCTATCACAGGACATGCACACTCTATATTCCCTATCACAGGACACACACACTCTATATTCCCTATCACAGGACACACACACTCTATATTCCCTACCACAGGACATACACTCTATATTCCCTATCACAGGATACACACACTCTATATTCCCTATCACAGGACACACACTCTCTATATTCCCTATCACAGGACACACACTCTATATTCCCTATCACAGGACACACACACTCTATATTCCCTATCACAGGACACACACACTCTATATTCCCTATCACAGGACACACACACTCTATATTCCCTATCACAGGACACACACACTCTATATTCCCTATCACAGGACACACACACACTCTATATTCCCTATCACAGGACACACACACTCTATATTCCCTATCACAGGACACACACTCTATATTCCATATCACAGGACACACACACTCTATATTCCCTATCACAGGACACACACACACTCTATATTCCCTATCACAGGACACACACACTCTATATTCCCTATCACAGGACACACACTCTATGGGCCTGATTCAGACCTGTTCGCTAGCAAGCGATCACTCCGAGTGAGCGATGTTTTGCAGTGTGCGCATGCATAACATTTCAGTGTGCAAACTACTCCGAACGATCGTGAAGCATTCGCTCGCCCAACATAGACAGCCAAGCTGAATGAGTGACAGGTCAAGCCGTTTGTGGGTGGTGACAGGGGCAGGCCACTGGAAAAGAGGGAGTGGAGGTGCGAACGCAGGCGTGCATACTTAACGCTGTTTCAGAGGCGTGCATACTTAACAGGCAGCGTCATAGTACATGTCACTTGGTGGGTTTTCACTCTGAAGTGCTCGCAGTGCTTGCGGTAGGGTAAAATCGACCACAAGCACTGCGTTTGCATCCGATGGTACCCGATGTACCGATAGTTACATACACTTCCTGGAGATGACGTGCGCAAGTGGGCGTCTGCATACACGAAGTGATCTCACGCCAAGACATAGTGGGCATGGTTATGCTTTGCCGTGTGCGATCGCCTGCCTTGCTGGGTGTGTGCCAGGTTTGTATACGCTGGAAGCAAGCGATCACATCTAGCGAACGGGTCTGATTCAGGCCCTATATTCGCTATCACAGGACACACACGTACATACATACTAGGGATAATAAGATAGCAGTATGTTTTTGGAGTGTGGGAGGAGAGTAACTGGTGGAAATATGCTGAAAAACAGGTGTGGGGGGGGGGGATATACCTACTCCACACAGATAGGGCCTTGTTGGGAATTGAACCCACGACCTCAGTGCTATGAGGCAACTATGCTAACCGCTGCACCACTGTGCTGCCCATGTTGACAATGTGAGTGCTTTAAAAACTGTAGGAATAGTTTGGAAGCAGCGAGTGACCAGGATGCTAACTGCCCTCATAATCCATCTGTACAGCTGACTGGTCAGAAGAAAAGCAGCCGGGGCCGAGCGAGTACTCGTCCCATCTCCACACTCAGGGATGACCCAGTTATTGAGGGCTTTGTTCTAACCAAGACTGAGCAATCACAGGTCCTGGCGGCATTAGTGTGCTGTGTTACTGCTGTGTTAGTGCATGTGCGTTCCAGATACATGATAGGTAATAGAGTGCTGTATTAGTGCGTGCCAGATGCATGATGGGTAATAGAGTGCTGTATTAGTGCACGTGCGTACCAGATGCATGATGGGTAATAGAGTGCTGCGTTCCAGGTGCATGATAGGTAATAGAGTGCTGTGTTACTGCTGTGTTAGTGCACGTGCGTGCCAGATACATGATGGGTAATAGAGTGCTGTATTAGTGCATGCCAGATGCATGATGGGTAATAGAGTGCTGTATTAGTGCACGTGCGTGCCAGAATCATGATGGGTATTAAAGTGCTGCTTACCAGGTGCATGATAGGTAGTAGAGTGCTGTGTCATTGCATGTGCCAGGTGCAGATGGGTAATAGAATGCTGTATCAGTGCATGATGGGTAATATAGTGCATGTCCTTGGAGTAATCTGTCTCCAGAACAAGTTACAGGGCAGAGGATCGGCACTAACCTGTCACCAGTACACTAGTACTAGTTACAGGGCAGAGGATCAGACTAGTCTGTCACCAGCACCAGTTACAGGGCAGAGGATCGGCACTAATCTGTCACCAGCACCAGTTACAGGGCAGAGGATCGGCACTAGTCTGTCACCAGCACCAGTTACAGGGAAGAGGATCGGCACTAATCTGTCACCAGCACCAGTTACAGGGCAGAAGGTCGGCACTAGTCTATCAACAAAACTAGTTACAGGGCAGAGGATTGGCACTAGTCTAACACCAATACTAGTTGCAGGGCAGAGGATCGTTACTTGTTTATCACCAATACTAGTTACAGAGTAGAGCATCAGCACTAGTCTAACACCAATACTAGTTGCAGGGCCGAGGATCGGCACTAGTCTGTCACCAATACTCTAGTACTAGTTACATGGCAGAGGAACAGCACTAGTCTATCACCAGTACTAGTTACAGGGCAGAGGATTGGTACTACCGTGTTTCCCCGATAATAGATCTACCCCGAAAATAAGCCCTACCCTTACTTTTGTAACCCGGTCCAAATTAAGCCCTACCCCGAAAATAAGACCTACCTTATTCTCATTTTGAGCTGGGAACGCTGCAGAGACCAGCGTTCCCAGTCATGCAGTGCGCGGGTGATGTCATGACGTCACCCGCGCGCTGAGGATCCTGTGTGGCCACGCCTGCTGGCTCATGTTAGATCCAGTCAGCGCGCAAGTGAAAGCGACATCCCGGACGGCAGCGAGTCAGGTAAGTACCATACTGGTGGGTGGAGGATCAATAACAGGGGGGCTTGCACTGCAATAAGGGACATTGCTACAGGGGGGGGGGGCCTGCATAAGTGTCACTTCTATAAGGGGCACTTCTACAAGGGGGCCTGCAAGGGGGGGCCTGCATAAGGGGCACTTCTACAAGGGGGCCTGCATAAGGGGCACTGCTGTCAATGTTAATTAATATAAGACCTACCCCGAAAATAAGCCCTATGCTGTTTTTTTTAACTTAAAAAAAAATAAGACAGTGTCTTATTATCGGGGAAACACGGTAGTAGATCACCAGTACTAGTTACAGGGTAGAGTATCGGTACTAGTATATCACCAATACTAGTTACAGGGCAGAGGTTTGGAACTATCCTATCACCAATACTAATTACAGGGCAGAAGATCGTCACTAGTCTATCACCAGTACCAGTTACAGGGCAGAGGATTGGCACTAGATTATCACCAATAATAGTTGCAGGGCAGAAGATCCGCACTAGTCTATCACCAGTACTATTTACAGGGCAGAGGATCAGCACTAGTCTAACACCAATACTAGTTGCAGGGCAGAGGATCGGCACTAGTCTGTCACCAGTACACTAGTACTAGTTACATGGCAGAGGAACAGCACTAGTCTATCACCAATAAGTTACAGGGTAGAGGATCGGCACTAGTCTGTCACCAGTACACTAGTACTAGTTACATGGCAGAAGAACAGCACTAGTCTATCACCAGTACTAGTTACAGGGCAGAGTATCAGCACTAGTCTATCACCAGTACTAGTTACAGGGCAGAGTATCAGCACTAGTCTATCACCAATACTAGTTACAGGGCAGAGGCTCAGCACTAGTCTAACACCAATACTAGTTGCAGGGCAGACGATCGGCACTAGTCTGTCACCAGTACACTAGTACTAGTTACATGGCAGAGGAACAGCACTAGTCTATCACCAATAAGTTACAGGGTAGAGGATCGGCACTAGTCTGTCACCAGTACACTAGTACTAGTTACATGGCAGAAGAACAGCACTAGTCTATCACCAGTACTAGTTACAGGGCAGAGTATCAGCACTAGTCTATCACCAGTACTAGTTACAGGGCAGAGTATCAGCACTAGTCTATCACCAATACTAGTTACAGGGCAGAGGCTCAGCACTAGTCTAACACCAATACTAGTTGCAGGGCAGACGATCGGCACTAGTCTGTCACCAGTACACTAGTACTAGTTACATGGCAGAAGAACAGCACTAGTCTATCACCAGTACTAGTTACAGGGCAGAGTATCAGCACTAGTCTATCACCAGTACTAGTTACAGGGCAGAGTATCAGCACTAGTCTATCACCAATACTAGTTACAGGGCAGAGGCTCAGCACTAGTCTAACACCAATACTAGTTGCAGGGCAGACGATCGGCACTAGTCTGTCACCAGTACACTAGTACTAGATACATGGCAGAGGAACAACACTAGTCTATCACCAGTACTAGTTACAGGGCAGAGGAACAGCACTAGTCTATCACCAGTACTAGTTACAGGGCAGAGGAACAGCACTAGTCTATCACCAGTACTAGTTACAGGGCAGAGGAACAGCACTAGTCTATCACCAGTACTAGTTACAGGGCAGAGGAACAGCACTAGTCTATCACCAGTACTATTTACAGGGCAGAGGATCGGCACTAGTCTATCACCAATACCAGTTACAGGGCAGAGGATCGGCACTAGTCTATCACCAGTACTAGTTACTGTACTGGCACTAGTCTATCTGACTTACTGGTTACATGATAGAGGACTGACACCAGTCTACAATATTCACAGTACAAAGTTTAATAGAGGACTAAAGCTTTGTTTATATGTTTATAGCATATGATCTGGGTCATTACTGAACTGAATCTACTCCTTTACAATTTATCAGGACGGGATAATGATAAACAGTGTCTGTGGTTTTGGATAAAATTAGAAGGAACCCAAATCTTAGTAACAGTCCCTTATCTGTTCTTTATTATGTCTATGCTATCAGTGATATATATTTCTTCATTTATTAACGATGCATTATCCTAATATGTTTTCTTGTCCTAACTCTTTGTATTACAAGGTGTGGGTTGTTATTTCTAGGCATATTGTAGTTTTATATTATATTATCTTATTACAGAGGGTGTAGTGTGTAAGAACCATATAGCCTTCTAGTATTACCCACACGTTGGTTTCATTGTCCCTTTCATACAAAGACCTGGCTCCTTAGACCTATTGTAATCACACACCGGGCAGGGGTCGGTAATTATTCTGAGTTTGTCCGGTCTGTCCTGTTGTAGGAGAAGGAGGAAGAGGAAGAAGAGGAACCTCTGGCCGTGCCGGTGACGCATTGGAACGCAGAGAAGATCACCTCTCTCACGCTCTGGTCACCTGCCGAGGTGGTGCAGCCACCAGCCCCAGGTACGTTGTGTGCGCTGGAGATGAACAGGTGACTCTGTCTACGCCAGGAGGAGCAGATAACAATTCTCATAGTGGGAATTTAATATGAGCATAGTATGGAATGGAACAGAATGACCGTCGTGTGATTACGCAGAAATATCAGAGCCGCCATACTGTCCTTTCAGTGATGTCCATCAGGATTCACCTTTACGGCAAATCTTGATAATTACCTAAATATGTTACTCTCTGCTTCCCATTGTAGTGGTCGGAGATCCAGCAGAGAGCGTAAGCTCTGAGGCTGCACCGACAGACGCCGCTGCTCCGAGTACGGATCAGGAAGCCGAGTCTGCCGATGCGGCACTCCCTGATCAGTCACCTGAAAATGTAACAGCCGAGGACGAACCGGCACCTAATGTAACAGCCGAGGACGAACAGGCACCCAATGTAACAGCCGAGGACGAACCGGCACCCAAAGAACCGGACAGTGCCGAAGCCGGTAGCAGAGACCTTGATGATGGTGAGGACGCAGCTGATCGTATAATAAGTCGTATCATCTGATCTGCTATTATCTGTAGTGTCCTCGTCCGCTCTCTCCTCCTCCATGTTTGCTGCTGAGCTCAGTGGAGTAACCTGTACATGTGGGTGTAAGAACAATGACGTTGGCATTTGTTGGTGCCTCGGGCAGAGTGTGGCCTTAGGCTGCAGCCCCTCCAGTCTGGTGTAATGTGTAATCTCATCCTCTTGTACAAGTTATTATACTTACTCCTATAAAGCTCATGGACAGCAGAATGATTACAGTAATGATCTTATTGTCTGGCAGATCCTGATACCTGAACTGAGAGAGGTTAGATAATGACCTGCAGGAGATGTCGGTGATACTTGGAGAAGATGACCATGGGAAACCTGCCCGACCAGCCTCTGCCCCACGTCATCCCACCAATAAACTGGGTGTACATCCACGTTGTGTCCTCAGTATTTCATTTCCAGCTATTGCGGATATACATGGAGTCATTCTCACTGTTGTCGTAGTATCCAGGATAGTCTGTAGCGCTGTACAGTGATGGGCAGCTTGAGATGACACATAGGGCAACATTTACTAAGCGGCGGTTTCTATTCTATTCTAAACCCCGGCGGTTTGGTGGCGGTTTCTATTCTATTCTAAACCCCGGGTGTTTGGTTTTGCAGCAGTTTCTAAATGACAGCCCTGTTCTATTCTATTCTAAAATGTGTTTTGACTGTGGTTTGGCGGCGGTTTTGCTTTCTGCAGATTTACTAAGGCCAAATAGAACAGGGCTGTCATTTAGAAACTGCTGCAAAACCACCACCAAACCCACGGGGTTTAGAATAGAATAGAAACCGCCGTCAAACCGCCGTTAGTAAATTTTGCCCATAGAGACTGACAGATGATGATAAAGGAATAGCTGGCATATGTGTGACTAGCGCCATCTGCTGGCCATACATGTCACATACACACTTTATAATACCCTAAAGCAGGAGGGCGCAGCCTGGAAACAGGACTGTACATAGGGTCCCAGAATATGCTTTTCGGGGATCCCCGATTGTCAGACAGGCAATACAGTATATGCTATTGGGAAGTGCCTATTTTTTGGGGTCCCAGAAAATTGGCAAACTGACAGTTCGGATCCCATTGGAATAACAGGTTCAGCAGAAAGGGCCTGATTCTAAGTTGGGAGCAAAGTAAAAAGAGCGTCAGTATCTTTGCACCTTGGCAAAGCCATATTGCACTGCATTGTGGGGGGGCAGATGTACAATGTGCAGAGAAATGTAGATTTGGGGGGATGTGTCCTAGCTCAGATGTAAATTGCTGGTAGGAATAAAGCTGCCCAGTATTTGTGGGCTATATGCAAAAGCAGCCAGTATTTATTCTACCCTGCATCATGCAACCATTATACATGTATTTGCCCAGTGATGTAACACGGGCTCTGAGCGCCCTGTGCCACCCCTGCCCCCATAGCGCATGACATCACAATGTTGCGTCATGACTGTTGCAGTTCCGGGGGACGCCGGTGCCCGGAACTGAAGCAGTACCCGGAGAGTCTTGAAGTCGCTCTGGGCACCTGTAATTACGGCAGAGTGCCTGCCTGCGGCGTCCAAAGGGCACCACACTGCCGCAGCGATACCGACTGCATGATGCTGCTCCAGGCAACCTGCTAGCCAGAATCTAGGGCCGCACAGGTCGCTCACCCCTAGTTACACCTGTGGCTTTACAGGTTCTGGAACTACAAGTCCCAGCAGGCCCTTACTTGTCGCACATAACCACTACAGATTGTTTAACAAATATGCAACAGTTTAATGAACTTCTCACCCACATGCGACATATCCACCTACTGCTTATATATAATGTGTGTGTTATACTGAGGTCAGTTTTGAATGAGGAGAGAAGCAGCTGCGCCTGGTACGTCAGGACAATCCTCATCTATTACTGGGGTATTTATATTGTAGGTGTTCTAGTGCTCGCATGACCCCCCGGCTGCCTCTCCCCTTCCTACGCTTCCATAAGACCCTGGATTTGTGGCGGTGTCCTTCTCGTTGTACTGTAAGTGCCCGCCATGGCGTTCTGCTGCTGCTGGCGATCCCATACAAATGCTGGTGCTTGCAGTGTCCCCATGCCCATGCCCTGGCATTGATTGGCTGCAGTGCCCTGATCCTCATCCCATACCCACACAATGTCTCACACCTCCTTCCCTGTAACACCTCTGCCTTACCTCTATACAATGCAAGCTTCTCCCTATTTCTCTCATTGTACACGACATGGACATGAATGATGTTTTATCACTGATAAAGGAAAATGAGAAACTTATGTGAAACCTTCATTTTTGAAAACTCTCATTAATTTGGGCGCTAAATTGACCAAGTCCAGATTTTTATTCTACTGTCACAATCCTGGCACTAACAGTGTCTGTAATCCCTTCCCACCCTGCCTGGATGACAGTGGGAACGTCTGACGGTGACACTTAGACTAGAACCTGTTGTTGTCCATGTGTTTCTATATTAAGAACAAGCAGCCTGTTCCCTAAATATCTCTGCTCCGTGCCAGGGGCAGGACTGTGCCCGGCATCAGGGAGAACACAGCTACGGATTCTATATACGGTCGGACAGCAGGTAAAGTTCCCCTATATCGCCTGATCCTCCAGCACAGACGCGTTCCTCTGTGTTATCTGATTAGAGAGGAGAGTTTATTTCCAGCGGCTTTCTGGTCAGCAATACACTAATTATTATTATTACTTATTCATATGGCGTCACAAAGCTCCCATAGCGTGGTATATACAGTATATGAGAAACATATGACTATTTACATGGGTACAGATTAATGCAGATATCAGAATTGTACACATACACATTATTTGATTATATAATTATGCAGAGGGGGGAACCTTACAGATGTGTCCACATGCACCTCTGCCCAAATCACACCAAAGAGCCACGTAGCAACTGTGTGTCAGAGCCGCGTAGCAACGCCGAGGACTGGGCGCCACAGCTATGCTTAGCGTCTTTCTCTTTAAATATGCATCTTAGGGCCTGACTCAGAAAGGATCGCTATTCTGCTGATACGGACGCAGCGTTGTTGCTAATATTAGAGGTGAAATTTAAATGTTTGCATTTACATTGTTACCGCAGCCTGACATAAGGACGCCCACTTGCACAGGACCCATTCTGCAAATGTACAGTATGGGTCCTGCGTAGTTGGACGCAGCCCCTTCTATGCCTCTGCCTGATTGACAAGTATTTAAGGGGCGGGGTGGGGTCGGCCGGCATTCCCGGAAACGGGGGCGTAATAAACATATTCTGCACTCTACTATTTTCTAGCACCTTAAAATATCTCTCTAGCTCTCTCCCTCCCATGGGTGTAACTACCATAGGTGTAAGGGGAGCAGCTGCTATAGGGCCCAGAGCTGAGGGACTATCTTCCTTGTCACATGGGTGTAACTACCATAGGTGTAAGGGGAGCAGCTGCTATAGGGCCGAGCTGAGGGGCCCATCTTCCTTGTCACATGGGTGTAACTACCATAGGTGTAAGGGGAGCAGCTACTATAGGGCCCAGAGCTGAGGGGCCCATCTTCCTTGTCACATGGGTGTAACTACCATAGGTGTAAAGGGAGCAGCTACTATAGGGCCCAGAGCTGAGGGGACATCTTCCTTGTCACATGGGTGTAACTACCATAGGTGTAAGGGGAGCAGCTGCTATAGGGCCCAGAGCTGAGGGGCCCATCTTCCTTGTCACATGGGTGTAACTACCATAGGTGTAAAGGGAGCAGCTGCTATAGGGCCCAGAGCTGAGGGACTATCTTCCTTGTCACATGGGTGTAACTACCATAGGTGTAAGGGGAGCAGCTGCTATAGGGCCGAGCTGAGGGGCCCATCTTCCTTGTCACATGGGTGTAACTACCATAGGTGTAAGGGGAGCAGCTACTATAGGGCCCAGAGCTGAGGGGCCCATCTTCCTTGTCACATGGGTGTAACTACCATAGGTGTAAAGGGAGCAGCTACTATAGGGCCCAGAGCTGAGGGGACATCTTCCTTGTCACATGGGTGTAACTACCATAGGTGTAAGGGGAGCAGCTGCTATAGGGCCCAGAGCTGAGGGGCCATTTTCCTTATCACATGGGTGTAACTACCGTATGTGTAAGGGGGCAGCTGCTATAGGGCCCAGAGCAGAGGGACTATCTTCCTTGTCACATGGGTGTAACTACCATAGGTGTAAGGGGTACAGCTGCTATAGGGCCCAGAGCTGAGGGGTCCAAATTCCTTGTCACATGGGTGTAACTACCATAGGTGTAAGGGGGGCAGCTGCTATAGGGCCCAGAGCTGAGGGACTATCTTCCTTGTCACATGGGTGTAACTACCATAGGTGTAAGGGGAGCAGCTGCTATAGGGCCCAGAGCTGAGGGACTATCTTCCTTGTCACATGGGTGTAACTACCATAGGTGTAAGGGGTACAGCTGCTATAGGGCCCAGAGCTGAGGGGTCCATATTCCTTGTCACATGGGTGTAACTACCATAGGTGTAAGGGGGGCAGCTGCTATAGGGCCTAGAGCTGAGGGACTATCTTCCTTGTCACATGGGTGTAACTACCATAGGTGTAAGGGGAGCAGCTGCTATAGGGCCCAGAGCTGAGGGACTATCTTCCTTGTCACATGGGTGTAACTACCATAGGTGTAAGGGGGCAGCTACTATAGGGCCCAGAGCTGAGGGGCCCATCTTCCTTGTCACATGGGTGTAACTACCATAGGTGTAAGGGGAGCAGCTGCTATAGGGCCCAGAGCTGAGGGGACATCTGCCTTGTCACATGGGTGTAACTACCATATGTGTAAGGGGGCAGCTGCTATAGGGCCCAGAGCTGAGGGGCCATCTTCCCTGTCACATGGTTGTAACTACCATAGGTGTAAGGGAGGCAGCTGCTATAGGGCCCAGAGCTGAGGGGCTCATCTTCCTTGTCACATGGGTGTAACTACCATAGGTTTAAGGGAGGCAGCTGCTATAGGGCCCAGAGCTGAGGGGCCATCTTCCTTGTCACATGGGTGTATCTACCATAGGTGTAAGGGAGGCAGCTGCAATAGGGCCCAGAGATGAGGGGGCCATCTTCCTTTTCACATGGGTGTAACTACCATAGGTGTAAGGGGTGCAGCTGCTAAAGGGCCCAGAGCTGAGGGGACCATCTTCCTTGTCACATGGGTGTAACTACCATAGGTGTAAAGGGGAGCAGCTGCTATAGGGCCCAGAGCTGAGGGACTATCTTCCTTGTCACATGGGTGTAACTACCATAGGTGTAAGGGGAGCAGCTGCTATAGGGCCGAGCTGAGGGGCCCATCTTTCTTGTCACATTGGTGTAACTACCATAGGTGTAAGGGGAGCAGCTGCTATAGGGCCCAGAGCTGAGGGCCCATCTTCCTTGTCACATGGGTGTAACTACCATAGGTGTAAGGGGAGCAGCTGCTATAGGGCCCAGTGCTGAGGGGACATCTTCCTTGTCACATGGGTGTAACTACCATAGGTGTAAGTGGAGCAGCTGCTATAGGGCCCAGAGCTGAGGGGCCATCTTCCTTGTCACATGGGTGTAACTACCATAGGTGTAAGGGGTGTAGCTGCAATAGGGCCCAGAGCTGAGGGGTCCATCTTCCTTGTCACATGGGTGTAACTACCATAGGTGTAAGGGGTGCAGCTGCTATAGGGCCCAGAGCTGAGGGGCCCATCTTCCTTGTCACATGGGTGTAACTACCATAGGTGTAAGGGGAGCAGCTGCTATAGGGCCCAGAGCTGAGGGGCCATTTTCCTTATCACATGGGTGTAACTTCCATATGTGTAAGGGGGCAGCTGCTATAGGGCTCCGAGCTGAGGGGGCCATCTTCCTTGTCACATGGGTGTAACTACCGTAGGTGTAAGGGGTGCAGCTGCTAAAGGGCCCAGAGCTGAGGGGCCCATCTTCCTTGTCACATAGGTGTAACTACCATAGGTGTAAGGGAGGCAGCTGCTATAGGGCCCAGAGCTGAGGGGCCATCTTCCTGTCACATGGGTGTAACTACCATAGGTGTAAGGGAGGCAGCTGCTATAGGGCCCAGAGCTGAGGGGCCATCTTCCTTGTCACATGGGTGTAAATACCATAGGTGTAAGGGAGTTAGCTGCCTTAGGGCCCAGAGCTGAGGGGGCAATATTCCTTGTCACATGGGTGTAACTACCATAGGTGTAAGGGGTGCAGCTGCTATAGGGCCCAGAGCTGAGGGGTCCATCTTCCTTGTCACATGGGTGTAACCACCATAGGTGTAAGGGGTGCAGCTGCTATAGGGCCCAGAGCTCAGGGGACCATCTTCCTTGTCACATGGGTGTAACTACCATAGGTGTAAGGGGTGCAGCTGCTATAGGGCCCAGAGCTGAGGGGGACATCTTCCTTGTCACATGGGTGTGACTACCATAGGTGTAAGGGGGGCAGCTGCTATAGGGCCCAGAGCTGAGGGGCCATCTTCCTTATCACATGGGTGTAACTACCATAGGTGTAAAGGGGGCAGATGCTATAGGGACCAGAGCTGAGGGGGACATCTTGCTTGTCACATGGGTGTAACTACCATAGGTGTAAGGGGTGCAGCTGCTATAGGGCCCAGAGCTGAGGGGCCCATCTTCCTTGTCACATTGGTGTAGCTACCATAGGTGTAAGGGGTGCAGCTGCTATAGGAACCAGAGCTGAGAGGCCCATCTTCCTTGTCACATGGTTGTAACTACCATAGGTGTAAGGCGTGCAGCTTCTATAGGGCCCAGAGCTGAGGGGCCATCTTCCTTGTCTCATGGTTGTAACTAGCATAGGTGCAAGGGGTGCAGCTGCTATAGGGCTCAGAGCTGAGGGGCCCATCTTCCTTATCACATGGGTGTAACTACCATAGGTGTAAGGGGTGCAGCTGCTATAGGGCTCAGAGCTGAGGGGCCCATCTTATCACATTGGTGTAACTACCATAGGTGTAAGGGGTGCAGCTGCTATAGGGCCCAGAGCTGAGGAGTCCATCTTCCTTGTCACATGGGTGTAACTACCATAGGTGTAAGGTGAGCAGCTGCTATAGGGCCCAGAGCTGAGGGGCCATCTTCCTTGTCACATGGGTGTAACTACCATAAGTGTAAGGGGTGCAGCTGCTATAGGGCCCAGAGCTGAGGGGGCCGTTTCCTTGTCACATGGGTGTAACTACCTTAGATGTAAGGGGTGCAGCTGCTATAGGGCCCAGAGCTGAGGGGCCATCTTCCTTGTCACATGGGTGTAACTACCATAGATACAAGGGGTGCAGCTGCTATAGGGCCCAGAGCTGAGGGGCCATCTTCCTTGTCACATGGGTGTAACTACCATAGGTGTAAGGGGTGCAGCTGCTATAGGGCCCAGAGCTGAGGGGGCCATCTTCCTTGTCACATGGGTGTAACTACCATAGGTGTAAGGGGTGCAGCTGCTATAGGGCCCAGAGCTGATTGGACCCATCTTCCTTGTCACATGGGTGTAACTACCATAGGTGTAAGGGGTTCAGCTGCTATAGGGCCTAGAGCTGATTGGACCCATCTTCCTTGTCACATGGGTGTAACTACCGTATGTGTAAGGGGTGCAGCTGCTATAGGGCCCAGAGCTGAGGGGCCCATCTTCCTTGTCACATGGGTGTAACTACCATAGGTGTAAGGTTGCAGCTGCTATAGGGCCCAGAGCTGAGGGACCCATCTTCCTTGTCACTTGGGTGTAACTACCATAGGTGTAAGAGGTGCAGCTGTTATAGGGCCCAGAGCTGAGGGGCTATCTTCCTTGTCACATTGGTGTAACTACCATAGGTGTAAGGGGTGCAGCTGCTATAGGGCCCAGAGCTGAGGGGCCATCTTCCTTGTCACATGGGTGTAACTACCGTAGGTGTAAGGAGTGCAGCTGCTATAGTGCCCAGAGCTGAGGGGCCATCTTCCTTGTCAAAGTTACATGTGTTATATACATTTTCACCGTTGGGTGGTACATAGGGGCCCTTACACACTTTTGCTATGGGGCCTTTAAATACCTAGTTACACCCCTGTCACAAGGATCATACAATTCATCACACATCCTTGGGCCACAGTCACTCAGGTGAACATCAGTGTGCTGGAAAATGGCGGCCATTTTCTTGTAGCACACATCCTCCTTGTCTCTAGTGTTTCCTACACTATAATGCCCATGCAGCACAAATTCTGTCATGGCTGCAGGCAGCAGACTTTGCTATGATGACTACTGTGGAGGCTTTAATACTGGCATCTGACAATATTTCTGCCTCACAGTAGCTATACGTACTGAGCAGGGTCGTATTTATAATGAGTGCTGGATGTGCGGTACACCCTGCACTGATATTATGCTTACCACTCCAGAGTCCCACGTCAGTGCCGATGTCAGTGTTGTAAAAAATGCTTGGAAAATGGCCACTGCGGCCACTTTCAAGGCACTTTGCGCATGTGCAGTATGGAAAACACAAGGAATATGGCCGCTGCGGCCATTTTCCCGGTGACCTGCGCATGCTCTGTAGACTGTGGGCACACTCTAGTGCCAAGAGTCTATCAGTGCAGCGGTGCGCTTAGTGCGCTACCGGCCGCCAGACTGAGAGGATGGGGACCGTGACAGAGACTGCACACAGGTCCCTTCCTCTCCTGAAACACCCCTGGTACTGAGGGCCTGATTCAGCAAGGAACTCCGTTGCTTTTACGCATGCCATAGGCCGATTTTTGTGTACTGCGTATGCATTGCAGAGTGTGTGCACAAACTAGCCACTGCGCTCAGGAAAGCGATCACAGAGGATACGCAGACCCATGGCAGAGTGATTGACAGAAAGTGCCGTTTGTGGGTGGTGACGGGGAGGGGGAGTGGTCGGCTGAACGCAGGCTTGCCAGTGCATTGGGACGGTGTTGCAGGGGCGTGCATAAATTATCCACATCGAAACCATACGCAGCCTGAGGTCTCATAGCGTGCGCTGAAGTAATTCCTGAGTGAGGTCTGACCTGTCTTATCTGTGTGTATGGGTCCGATGTTACTCGATGTTACCGATTGTTTCGCCATGTTGAGTATAAAGTATACGGATGTGAGTAAGAAGAAGTGGGCATCCTTATGTCAGGCTGTGATCGCAATGTGAATGCAAACATTTACATGTCACCGCTGATATTAGCCGCTGCGCTGCGTGCGTATTATCAGAATAGCGATGCATAGTGAATCAGGCCCTGAGTCGCTACCAGCCAGCAGCTACAATTGTTATCACTACTGTAAGTATCACTTGTTCTGCCCTCCTCTTAGATTGTAAGCTCACCTGACTTTCCTGTATGGTATTTGTTTGTATTATGACCACTATAATTTTCAGTACTACATAATATCTTGATAATTTATAGGTGAACAATAATAATCTGATAATAGTACTTCATTTATTAGCATTGCAGCTATATTATGTGTAGTCGTAGCCATTTATGTGTGAGGGAGTTTATATTTCATTACATTTTATATGGTATGAAGACAATATTCTCTTTGATGTATATGACATTGGCAAGTAATAATAAATAGGGTAATGCATTTAGTACTAACACTGGGCCTGATTCAGCACGGAACGCAGTTGCTAATATGCATGCAATCGGCCGATTGTTGTGTACTGCGCATGCGTAAGCATCGAAGTGCGCATGTGGGAACTGGCCATTGCGATCGGGACTGCGATCACAATAACTACGCAGACCCATCGCAGAGTGATTGACATTGGCACGCCGCTGCAGGGAAGTGCATAAATTATCCACTGCTATACCATACGCAGCCTGAGGACTCATAGCGTACATAAATTATCCACTGCTATACCATAAGCAGCCTGAGGACTCATAGTGTGCATAAATTAGCCACTGCTATACCATACGCAGTCTGAGGACTCATAGCATGCATAAATTAGCCACTGCTATACCATACGCAGTCTGAGGACTCATAGCGTGCATAAATTAGCCACTGCTATACCATAAGCAGCCTGAGGACTCATAGCGTGCATAAATTAGCCACTGCTATACCATACGCAGCCTGAGGACTCATAGCATACATAAATTATCCACTGCTATACCATAAGCAGCCTGAGGACTCATAGCGTGCATAAATTATCCACTGCTATACCATAAGCAGCCTGAGGACTCATAGCGTACATAAATTATCCACTGCTATACCATAAGCAGCCTGAGGACTCATAGTGTGCATAAATTAGCCACTGCTATACCATACGCAGTCTGAGGACTCATAGCGTGCATAAATTATCCACTGCTATACCATACGCAGTCTGAGGACTCATAGCGTGTATAAATTATCCACTGCTATACCATAAGCAGCCTGAGGACTCATAGTGTGCATAAATTAGCCACTGCTATACCATACGCAGTCTGAGGACTCATAGCATGCCTAAATTAGCCACTGCTATACCATACGCAGCCTGAGGACTCATAGCGTACATAAATTATCCACTGCTATACCATAAGCAGCCTGAGGACTCATAGTGTGCATAAATTAGCCACTGCTATACCATACGCAGTCTGAGGACTCATAGCATGCCTAAATTAGCCACTGCTATACCATACGCAGCCTGAGGACTCATAGCGTACATAAATTATCCACTGCTATACCATAAGCAGCCTGAGGACTCCTAGCGTGCATAAATTAGCCACTGCTATACCATACGCAGCCTGAGGACTCATAGTGTGCATAAATTAGCCACTGCTATATCATACGCAGCCTGAGAACTTATAGTGTGCATAAATTAGCCACTTCTATACCATACGCAGTCTGAGGACTCATAGCATGCATAAATTAGCCACTGCTATACCATACGCAGTCTTTGGACTCATAGCGTGCATAAATTAGCCACTGCTATACCATACGCAGTCTGAGGACTCATAGCATGCATGAATTAGCCACTGCTATACCATACGCAGTCTGAGGACTCATAGCGTGCATAAATTAGCCACTGCTATACCATACACAGCCTGAGGACTCATAGCATGCATAAATTAGCCACTGCTATACCTTACGCAGCCTGATGCCTCATAGTGTGCATAAATTAGCCACTGCTATACCATACGCAGTCTGAGGACTCATAGTGTGCATAAATTAGCCACTGCTATACCATACACAGCCTGAGGACTCATAGCGTGCATAAATTAGCCACTGCTATACCATACACAGCCTGAGGACTCATAGCGTGCATAAATTAGCCTCTGCTATACCATACACAGCCTGAGGACTCATAGCGTGCATAAATTAGCCACTGCTATACCATACACAGCGTGAGGCCTGATAGTCTGCGGTGAGGTTAGCAATTCCTGAGTAAGGTCCGGGATTGTGTAAGTGTGTGCGAGGCTGCGATGGTACTCAATGTTATCGATGGTTTCACAGTCTTCCTAAACATTACAGTTGTGTGTAAGGTAAAGTGGGCGTCCTTGTGTAGTGCAGCGGCGGCATTGCAATCACAATGGATTAGCATACTATCACAGTGAGACTGCGTGCGTAAATGCTATTACAGTCGCAGTTGCATTCTGTAGTGAATCAGGCCAACTGTTACTCTGCACTATGGGACATAAGTATATACACTTGCGTTTGGTGCAAATCGTGCTGTCCATGAGCTGGACACATCTTGAAATGCAGCGTACATATGCAAGTATTTTTATTTATTTTTTCTACAGTGTACAAAGGTATCCAGGTGTAAATGAGCCCCCTTATCAGCAGTAAAATGCATTCAGTTTTATTTGCAGAATTTGGTGGATAGTCGGTTATATGCACCCGACCGTCCGTTGTCAGTCAAAATTGTTTAGTAGCTTCAGTTCCTTATTCTACATGAATAATTTAAATTTTCTAAGGTCTAAAGCTTTGGGTGAAAAACAGGAACAAATAGGACTTTTTATTATTGTATTATTCCACGTACAATTCAGCGACTGATTAATTTATATTACTTTGCGATGTTTGGTTTTATTTTATTTGAAAAATGTAGAGATTCTCCCCCCTCAAACTGTCAATGTCCATACATGCACCTGTTTTTTCTGGCAGCGGGGAACAGTCTGTATGTCTGTTATACAGAGTAATATTACTATTGATGTGTTAGGTTAATGTTGGCTTTCTGTCTCCTTACTTCAGGATTGGAAGATGTGGACGAGGCCTCCTGACGGTTATTCTGCCTCTATAGCCCTCATCCTGTGTGTTACCCTGGTCCCCCTCATGCAGGTTATATGACTGTTATTCTGCCTCTATAGCCTCCTCCTGTGTGTAACCCTGGTCGCCCTCATGCAGGTTATATAACTGTTATTCTGCCTCTATAGCCCCCTCCTGTGTGTAACCCTGGTTCCCCTCATGCAGGTTATGTGACTGTTATTCTACCTCTATAGCCCCCTCCTGTGTATAACCCTGGTCCCCCTCATGCAGGTTATATAACTGTTATTCTGCCTCTATAGCCCCCTCCTGTGTGTAACCCTGGTTCCCCTCATGCAGGTTATATGACTGTTATTCTGCCTCTATAGCCTCCTCCTGTGTGTAACCCTGGTTCCCCTCATGCAGGTTGTATGACTGTTATTCTGCCTCTATAGCCCCCTCCTGTGTGTAACACTGGTCCCCCTCATGCAGGTTATATGACTTATTCTGCCTCTATAGCCTCCTCCTGTCTGTTACCCTGGTCCCCCTCAGGCAGGTTGTATGACTGTTATTCTGCCTCTATAGCCCCCTCCTGTGTGTAACCCTGGTCGCCCTCATTCAGGTTATTATTCTGCCTCAATAGCCCCCTTCTGTGTGTAACCCTGGTCCCCCTCATGCAGGTTATATGACTGTTACTCTGTCTCTATAGCCCCCTCCTGTGTGTAACCCTGGTCCCCCTCATGCAGGTTATATGACTGTTACTCTGTCTCTATAGCCCCCTCCTATGTGTAACCCTGGTCCCCCTCATGCAGGTTATATGACTGTTACTCTGTCTCTATAGCCCCCTCCTGTGTGTAACCCTGGTCCCCCTCATGCAGGTTATGTGACTGTTATTCTGCCTCTATAGCCCCCTCCTGTGTGTAACCCTGGTCCCCCTCATGCAGGTTGTATGACGGTTATTCTGCCTCTATAGCCCCCTCCTGTGTGGAACCCTGGTCCCCCTCATGCAGGTTGTATGACGATTATTCTGCCTCTATAGCCCCCTCCTGTGTGGAACCCTGGTCCCCCTCATGCAGGTTGTATGACTGTTATTCTGCCTCTATAGCCCCCTCCTGTGTGTAACCCTGGTCCCCCTCATGCAGTTTGTATGACTGTTATTCTGCGTCTATAGCCCCCTCCTGTGTGTAACCCTGGTCACCCTCATGCAGGTTATGTGACTGTTATTCTGCCTCTATAGCCCCCTCCTGGGTGTAACAATGGTCCCCCTCATGCAGGTTATATAACTGTTATTCTGCCTCTATAGCCCCCTCCTGTGTGTAACCCTGGTTCCCCTCATGCAGGTTATATGACTGTTATTCTGCCTCTATAGCCTCCTCCTGTATGTAACCCTGGTTCCCCTCATGCAGGTTATGTGACTGTTATTCTACCTCTATAGCCCCCTCCTGTGTGTAACCTTGGTCCCCCTCATGCAGGTTGTATGACCGTTATTCTGCCTCTATAGCCCCCTCCTGTGTGTAACCCTGGTCCCCCTCATGCAGGTTATATGACTTATTCTGCCTCTATAGCCTCCTCCTGTCTGTTACCCTGGTCCCCCTCATGCAGGTTGTATGACTGTTATTCTGCCTCTATAGCCCCCTCCTGTGTGTAACCCTGGTCCCCCACATGCAGGTTGTATGACTGTTATTCTGCCTCTATTGCCCCCTCCTGTGTGTAAACCTTGTCGCCCTCATTCAGGTTATTATTCTGCCTCTATAGCCCCCTTCTGTGTGTAACCCTGGTCCCCCTCATGCAGGTTATATGACTGTTACTCTGTCTCTATAGCCCCCTCCTGTGTGTAACCCTGGTCCCCCTCATGCAGGTTGTATGACTGTTATTCTGCCTCTATAGCCCCCTCCTGTGTGTAACCCTGGTCCCCCTCATGCAGGTTGTATGACGGTTATTCTGCCTCTATAGCCCCCTCCTGTGTGGAACCCTGGTCCCCCTCATGCAGGTTGTATGACGGTTATTCTGCCTCTATAGCCCCCTCCTGTGTGTAACCCTGGTCCCCCTCATGCAGGTTATATGACAGATATTCTGCCTCTATAGCCTCCTCCTGTGTGTAACCCTGGTCCCCCTCATGCAGGTTATATGACTTATTCTGCCTCTATAGCCTCCTCCTGTCTGTTACCCTGGCCCCCTCATGCAGGTTGTATGACTGTTATTCTGCCTCTACAGCCCCCTCCTGTGTGTAACCCAGGTCCCCCACATGCAGGTTGTATGACTATTATTCTGCCTCTATAGCCCCCTCCTGTGTGTAACCCTGGTCGCCCTCATTCAGGTTATTATTCTGCCTCTATAGCACCCTTCTGTGTGTAACCCTGGTCCCCCTCATGCAGGTTATATGACTGTTACTCTGTCTCTATAGCCCCCTCCTGTGTGTAACCCTGGTCCCCCTCATGCAGGTTGTATGACTGTTATTCTGCGTCTATAGCCCCCTCCTGTGTGTAACCCTGGTCCCCCTCATGCAGGTTGTATGACTGTTATTCTGCCTCTATAGCCCCCTTTTATGTGTAACCCTGGTCACCCTCATGCTGGTTATGTGACTGTTATTCTGCCTCTATAGCCCCCTCCTGTGTGTAACCCTGGTCACCCTCATGCAGGTTATATAACTGTTATTCTGCCTCTATAGCCCCCTCCTGTGTGTAACCCTGGTCCCCCTCATGCAGGTTGTATGACTGTTATTCTGCCTATATATCCCCCTCCTGTGTGTAACCCTGGTCCCCCTCATACAGGTTATGTGACTGTTATTCTGCCTCTATAGCCCCCTCCTGTGTGTAACCCTGGTCACCCTCATGCAGGTTATACAACTGTTATTCTGCCTCTATAGCCCCCTCCTGTGTGTAACCCTGGTCCCCCTCATGCAGGTTATATGACTGTTATTCTGCCTCTATAGCCCCCTCCTGGGTGTAACTCTGGTCCCCCTCATACAGGTTATATGACTGTTATTCTGCCTCTATAGCCCCCTCCTGTGTGTAACCCTGGTCCCCCTCATACAGGTTATATGACTATTATTCTGCCTTTATAGCCCCCTCCTGTGTGTAACCCAGGTTCCCCTCATACATGTTATATGAATGTTATTTGGCCTCTATAGCCCCCTCCTGTGTGTAACCCTGGTCCCCCTCATACAGGTTATATGACTATTATTCTGCCTCTATAGCCCCCTCCTGTGTGTAACCCTGGTTCCCCTCATACATGTTATATGACTGTTATTCTGCCTCTATAGCCCCCTCCCGTGTGTAACCCTGGTCCCCCTCATACAGGTTATATGACTGTTATTTTGCCTCTATAGCCCCCTCCTGTGTGTAACCCTGGTCCCCATCATGCAGGTTATGTGACTGTTATTCTGCCTCTATAGACCCCTCCTGTGTGTAACCCTGGTTCCCCTCATGCAGGTTATATGACTGTTATTCTGCCTCTATAGCCCCCTCCTGTGTGTATCCCTGGTTCCCCTCATGCAGGTTATATGACTGTTATTCTGCCTCTATAGCCCCCTCCTGTCTGTAACCCTGGTTCCCCTCATGCAGGTTATATGACTGTTATTCTGCCTCTATAGCCCCCTCCTGTCTGTAACCCTGGTCCCCATCATGCAGGTTGTATGACTGTTATTCTGCCTCTATAGACCCCTCCTGTGTGTAACCCTGGTTCCCCTCATGCAGGTTATATGACTGTTATTCTGCCTCTATAGCCCCCTCCTGTGTGTAACCCAGGTCGCCCTCATGCAGGTTATATAACTGTTATTCTGCCTCTATAGCCCCCTCTTGTGTGTAACCCTGGTCGCCCTCATGCAGGTTATATAACTGTTATTCTGCCTCTATTGCCCCCTCCTGTGTGTAACCCTGGTCCCCCTCATGCAGGTTATGTGACTGTTATTCTACCTCTATAGCCCCCTCCTGTGTGTAACCCTGGTCGCCCTCATGCAGGTTATATGACTTATTCTGCCTCTATAGCCCCCTCCTGTGTGTAACCCTGGTCCCCCACATGCAGGTTGTATGACTGTTATTCTGCCTCTATAGCCCCCTTCTATGTGTAACCCTGGTCACCCTCATGCAGGTTATATAACTGTTATTCTGCCTCTATTGCCCCCCCCTGTGTGTAACCCTGGTCCCCCTCATGCAGGTTATGTGACTGTTATTCTACCTCTATAGCCCCCTCCTGTGTGTAACCCTGGTCGCCCTCATTCAGGTTATTATTCTGCCTCTATAGCCCCCTCCTGTGTGTAACCCTGGTCACCCTCATGCAGGTTATATAACTGTTATTCTGCCTCTATAGCCCCCTCCTGTGTGTAACCCTGGTCCCCCTCATGCAGGTTGTATGACTGTTATTCTGCCTCTATAGCCCCCTCCTGTGTGTAACCCTGGTCCCCCTCATACAGGTTATATGACTGTTATTCTGCCTCTATAGCCCCCTCCTGTGTGTAACCCTAGTCCCCCTCATACAGGTTATATGACTGTTATTCTGCCTCTATAGCCCCCTCCTGTGTGTAATCCTGGTCCCCCACATGCAGGTTATATGACTGTTATTCTGCCTCTATAGCCCCCTCCTGTGTGTAACCCTGGTCCCCCTCATACAGGTTATATGACTATTATTCTGCCTCTATAGCCCCCTCCTGTGTGTAACCCTGGTCCCCCTCATTCAGGTTGTATGACTGTTATTCTGCCTCTATAGCCCCCTCCTGTGTGTAACCCTGGTCCCCCTCATTCAGGTTGTATGACTGTTATTCTGCCTCTATAGCCCCCTCCTGTGTGGAACTCTGGTCCCCCTCATGCAGGTTGTATGACTTTTATTCTGCTTCTATAGCCCCCTTCTATGTGTAACCCTGGTCCCCCTCATGCAGGTTATATGACTGTTATTCTACCTCTATAGCCCCCTCCTGTGTGTAACCCTGGTCGCCCTCATGCAGGTTATATGACTTATTCTGCCTCTATAGCCTCCTCCTGTGTGTAATTCTGGTCCCCCACATGCAGGTTGTATGACTGTTATTCTGCCTCTATAGCCCCCTCCTATGTGTAACCCTGGTCCCCCTCATGCAGGTTGTATGACTGTTATTCTGCCTCTATAGCCCCCTCCTGTGTGTAACCCTGGTCCCCCTCATGCAGGTTATATGACTGTTACTCTGTCTCTATAGCCCCCTCCTATGTGTAACCCTGGTACCCCTCATACAGGTTGTATGACTGTTATTCTGCCTCTATAGCCCCCTCCTGTGTGTAACCCTGGTCGCCCTCATGCAGGTTATATAACTGTTATTCTACCTCTATAGCCCCCTCCTGTGTGTAACCTTGGTCCCCCTCATGCAGGTTGTATGACTTATTCTGCCTCTATAGCCTCCTCCTGTCTGTTACCCTGGTCCCCCTCATGCAGGTTGTATGACTGTTATTCTGCCTCTATAGCCCCCTCCTGTGTGTAACACTTGTCCCCCACATGCAGGTTGTATGACTGTTATTCTACCTCTATAGCCCCCTCCTGTGTGTAACCCTGGTCCCCCTCATGCAGGTTGTATGACTTATTCTGCCTCTATAGCCTCCTCCTGTCTGTTACCCTGGTCCCCCTCATGCAGGTTGTATGACTGTTATTCTGCCTCTATAGCCCCCTCCTGTGTGGAACCCTGGTCCCCCTCATGCAGGTTGTATGACTGTTATTCTGCCTCTATAGCCCCCTCCTGTGTGTAACCCTGGTCCCCCTCATGCAGGTTATATGACTGTTACTCTGTCTCTATAGCCCCCTCCTGTGTGTAACCCTGGTCCCCCTCATGCGGGTTATGTGACTGTTATTCTGCCTCTATAGCCCCCTCCTGTGTGTAACCCTGGTCCCCCTCATGCAGGTTGTATGACGGTTATTCTGCCTCTATAGCCCCCTCCTGTGTGGAACCCTGGTCCCCCTCATGCAGGTTGTATGACTGTTATTCTGCCTCTATAGCCCCCTCCTGTGTGTAACCCAGGTCCCCCTCATGCAGGTTGTATGACGGTTATTCTGCCTCTATAGCCCTCTCCTGTGTGCAACCCTGGTCCCCCTCATGCAGTTTGTATGACTGTTATTCTGCGTCTATAGCCCCCTCCTGTGTGGAACCCTGGTCCCCCTCATGCAGTTTGTATGACTGATATTCTGCGTCTATAGCCCCCTCATGTGTGTAATCCTGGTCCCCCTCTTGCAGGTTGTGTGGCTGTTAATCTGCCTCTATAGCCCCCTCCTGTGTGTAACCCTGGTCCCCCTCGTGCAGGTTATGTGACTATTATTCTGCCTCTATAGCCCCCTCCTGTGTGTAACCCTGGTCCCCCTCGTGCAGGTTAAGTGACTGTTATTCTGCCTCTATAGCCCCCTCCTGTGTGTAACCCTGGTCACCCTCATGCAGGTTATATAACTGTTATTCTACCTCAATAGCCCCCTCCTGTGTGTAACCCTGGTCCCCCTCGTGCAGGTTATGTGACTGTTATTCTGCCTCTATAGCCCCCTCCTGTGTGTAACCCTGGTCACCCTCATGCAGGTTGTATAACTGTTATTCTGCCTCTATAGCCCCCTCCTGTGTGTAGCCCTGGTCACCCTCATGCAGGTTGTATAACTGTTATTCTGCCTCTATAGCCCCCTCCTGTGTGTAGCCCTGGTCACCCTCATGCAGGTTGTATAACTGTTATTCTGCCTCTATAGCCCCCTCCTGTGTGTTACCCTGGTTCCCCTCATGCAGGTTATGTGACTGTTATTCTGCCTCTATAGCCCCCTCCTGTGTGTAACCCTGGTCCCCCTCATGCAGGTTATATAACTTTTATTCTGCCTCTATAGCCCCCTCCTGTGTGTAACCCTAGTCCCCCTCATACAGGTTATATGACTGATATTCTGCCTCTATAGCCCCCTCCTGTGTGTAACCCTGGTCCCCCACATGCAGGTTATATGACTGTTATTCTGCCTCTATAGCCCCCTCCTGTGTGTAACCCTGGTCCCCCTCATACAGGTTATATGACTATTATTCTGCCTCTATACCCCCTCCTGTGTGTAACCCTGGTCCCCCTCATACAGGTTATATGACTGTTATTTTGCCTCTATAGCCCCCTCCTGTGTGTAACCCTGGTCCCCCTCATGCAGGTTATATAACTGTTAATCTGCTTCTATAGCCCCCTTCTATGTGTAACCCTGGTCGCCCTCATGCAGGTTATATGACTTATTCTGCCTCTATAGCCTCCTCCTGTGTGTAATCCTGGTCCCCCACATGCAGGTTGTATGACTGTTATTCTGCCTCTATAGCCCCCTCCTATGTGTAACCCTGGTCCCCCTCATGCAGGTTGTATGACTGTTATTCTGCCTCTATAGCCCCCTCCTGTGTGTAACCCTGGTCGCCCTCATTCACGTTATTATTCTGCCTCTATAGCCCCCTCCTATGTGTAACCGTGGTCCCCCTCATGCAGGTTATATGACTGTTACTCTGTCTCTATAGCCCCCTCCTATGTGTAACCCTGGTACCCCTCATACAGGTTGTATGACTGTTATTCTGCCTCTATAGCCCCCTCCTGTGTGTAACCCTGGTCCCCCTCATGCAGGTGATGTGACTGTTATTCTGCCTCTATAGCCCCCTCCTGTGTGTAATCCTGGTCCCCCTCATGCAGGTTGTATGACTGTTATTCTGCCTCTATAGCCCCCTCCTGTGTGTAACCCTGGTTCCCCTCATGCAGGTTGTATGACTGTTATTCTACCTCTATAGCCCCCTCATGCAGGTTGTATGACTTATTCTGCCTCTATAGCCTCCTCCTGTCTGTTACCCTGGTCCCCCTCATGCAGGTTGTATGACTGTTATTCTGCCTCTATAGCCCCCTCCTGTGTGTAACACTGGTCCCCCACATGCAGGTTGTATGACTGTTATTCTACCTCTATAGCCCCCTCCTGTGTGTAACCTTGGTCCCCCTCATGCAGGTTGTATGACTTATTCTGCCTCTATAGCCTCCTCCTGTCTGTTACCCTGGTCCCCCTCATGCAGGTTGTATGACTGTTATTCTGCCTCTATAGCCCCCTCCTGTGTGGAACCCTGGTCCCCCTCATGCAGGTTGTATGACTGTTATTGTGCCTCTATAGCCCCCTCCTGTGTGTAACCCTGGTCCCCCTCATGCAGGTTATATGACTGTTACTCAGTCTCTATAGCCCCCTCCTGTGTGTAACCCTGGTCCCCCTCATGCGGGTTATGTGACTGTTATTCTGCCTCTATAGCCCCCTCCTGTGTGTAACCCTGGTCCCCCTCATGCAGGTTGTATGACGGTTATTCTGCCTCTATAGCCCCCTCCTGTGTGGAACCCTGGTCCCCCTCATGCAGGTTGTATGACTGTTATTCTGCCTCTATAGCCCCCTCCTGTGTGTAACCCAGGTCCCCCTCATGCAGGTTGTATGACGGTTATTCTGCCTCTATAGCCCTCTCCTGTGTGCAACCCTGGTCCCCCTCATGCAGTTTGTATGACTGTTATTCTGCGTCTATAGCCCCCTCCTGTGTGGAACCCTGGTCCCCCTCATGCAGTTTGTATGACTGTTATTCTGCGTCTATAGCCCCCTCCTATGTGTAATCCTGGTCCCCCTCTTGCAGGTTGTGTGGCTGTTAATCTGCCTCTATAGCCCCCTCCTGTGTGTAACCCTGGTCCCCCTCGTGCAGGTTATGTGACTGTTATTCTGCCTCTATAGCCCCCTCCTGTGTGTAACCCTGGTCCCCCTCATGCAGGTTATGTGACTGTTATTCTGCCTCTATAGCCCCCTCCTGTGTGTAACCCTGGTCACCCTCATGCAGGTTATATAACTGTTATTCTGCCTCTATAGCCCCCTCCTGTGTGTAACCCTGGTTCCCCTCATGCCGGTTATGTGACTGTTATTCTACCTCAATAGCCCCCTCCTGTGTGTAACCCTGGTCCCTCTCGTGCAGGTTATGTGACTGTTATTCTGCCTCTTTCGCCCCCTCGTGTGTGAAACACTGGTCCCCCTCGTGCACGTTATGTGACTGTTATTCTGCCTCTATAGCCCCCTCCTGTGTGTAGCCCTGGTCACCCTCATGCAGGTTGTATAACTGTTATTCTGCCTCTATAGCCCCCTCCTGTGTGTAACCCTGGTTCCCCTCATGCAGGTTATGTGACTGTTATTCTGCCTCTATAGCCCCCTCCTGTGTGTAACCCTGGTCGCCCTCATGCAGGTTATATGACTGTTATTATGCCTCTATAGCCCCCTCCTGTGTGTAACCCTGGTCCCCCTCATGCAGGTTATATAACTGTTATTCTGCCTCTATAGCCCCCTCCTGTGTGTAACCCTGGTTCCCCTCATGCAGGTTATGTGACTGTTATTCTACCTCTATAGCCCGCTCCTGTGTGTAACCCTGGTCCCCCTCGTGCACGTTATGTGACTGTTATTCTGCCTCTATAGCCCCCTCCTGTGTGTAACCCTGGTCCCCATCATGCAGGTTGTATGACTGTTATTCTGCCTCTATAGCCCCCTCCTGTGTGTAACCCTGGTCCCCCTCATACAGGTTATATGACTGTTATTTTGCCTCTATAGCCCCCTTCTGTGTGTAACCCTGGTCCCCCTCATGCAGGTTATGTGACTGTTATTCTGCCTCTATAGCCCCCTCCTGTGTGTAACCCTGGTCCCCCCCATGCAGGTTATGTGACTATTATTCTGCCTCTATAGACCCCTCCTGTGTGTAACCCTGGTCCCCCCCATGCAGGTTATGTGACTATTATTCTGCCTCTATAGCCCCCTCCTGTGTGTAACCCTGGTCACCCTCATGCAGGTTATATAACTGTTATTCTGCCTCTATAGCCCCCTCCTGTGTGTAACCCTGGTCCCCCTCATGCAGGTTGTATGACTGTTATTCTGCCTCTATAGCCCCCTCCTGTGTGTAACCCTGGTCCCCCTCATACAGGTTATATGACTGTTATTCTGCCTCTATAGCCCCCTCCTGTGTGTAACCCTAGTCCCCCTCATACAGGTTATATGACTGTTATTCTGCCTCTATAGCCCCCTCCTGTGTGTAACCCTGGTCCCCCACATGCAGGTTATATGACTGTTATTCTGCCTCTATAGCCCCCTCCTGTGTGTAACCCTGGTCCCCCTCATACTGGTTATATGACTATTATTCTGCCTCTATAGCCCCCTCCTGTGTGTAACCCTGGTCCCCATCATGCAGGTTGTATGACGGTTATTCTGCCTCTATAGCCCTCATCCTGTGTGTAACCCTGGTCCCCCTCATACTGGTTATATGACTATTATTCTGCCTCTATAGCCCCCTCCTGTCTGTTACCCTGGTCCCCCTCATTCAGGTTGTATGACTGTTATTCTGCCTCTATAGCCCCCTCCTGTGTGTAACCCTGGTCCCCCTCATGCAGGTTATGTGACTGTTATTCTACCTCTATAGCCCCCTCCTGTGTGTATCCCTAGTTCCCCTCATGCAGGTTGTATGACTGTTATTCTGCCTCTATAGCCCCCTCCTGTGTGTAACCCTGGTCCCCCTCATGCAGGTTGTATAACTGTTATTCTGCCTCTATAGCCCTCATCCTGTGTGTAACCCTGGTCCCCCTCATGCAGGTTGTATGACGGTTATTCTGCCTCTATAGCCCCCTCCTGTGTGGAACTCTGGTCCCCCTCATGCAGGTTGTATGACTTTTATTCTGCTTTTATAGCCCCCTTCTATGTGTAACCCTGGTCCCCCTCATGCAGGTTATGTGACTGTTATTCTACCTCTATAGCCCCCTCCTGTGTGTAACCCTGGTCGCCCTCATGCAGGTTATATGACTTATTCTGCCTCTATAGCCTCCTCCTGTGTGTAATCCTGGTCCCCCACATGCAGGTTGTATGACTGTTATTCTGCCTCTATAGCCCCCTCCTATGTGTAACCCTGGTCCCCCTCATGCAGGTTGTATGACTGTTATTCTGCCTCTATAGCCTCCTCCTGTGTGTAACCCTGGTCGCCCTCATGCAGGTTATATAACTGTTATTCTACCTCTATAGCCCCCTCCTGTGTGTAACCTTGGTCCCCCTCATGCAGGTTGTATGACTTATTCTGCCTCTATAGCCTCCTCCTGTCTGTTACCCTGGTCCCCCTCATGCAGGTTGTATGACTGGTATTCTGCCTCTATAGCCCCCTCCTGTGTGTAACACTTGTCCCCCACATGCAGGTTGTATGACTGTTATTCTACCTCTATAGCCCCCTCCTGTGTGTAACCCTGGTCCCCCTCATGCAGGTTGTATGACTTATTCTGCCTCTATAGCCTCCTCCTGTCTGTTACCCTGGTCCCCCTCATGCAGGTTGTATGACTGTTATTCTGCCTCTATAGCCCCCTCCTGTGTGGAACCCTGGTCCCCCTCATGCAGGTTGTATGACTGTTATTCTGCCTCTATAGCCCCCTCCTGTGTGTAACCCTGGTCCCCCTCATGCAGGTTATATGACTGTTACTCTGTCTCTATAGCCCCCTCCTGTGTGTAACCCTGGTCCCCCTCATGCGGGTTATGTGACTGTTATTCTGTCTCTATAGCCCCCTCCTGTGTGTAACCCTGGTCCCCCTCATGCAGGTTGTATGACGGTTATTCTGCCTCTATAGCCCCCTCCTGTGTGGAACCCTGGTCCCCCTCATGCAGGTTGTATGACTGTTATTCTGCCTCTATAGCCCCCTCCTGTGTGTAACCCAGGTCCCCCTCATGCAGGTTGTATGACGGTTATTCTGCCTCTATAGCCCTCTCCTGTGTGCAACCCTGGTCCCCCTCATGCAGTTTGTATGACTGTTATTCTGCGTCTATGGCCCCCTCCTGTGTGGAACCCTGGTCCCCCTCATGCAGTTTGTATGACTGTTATTCTGCGTCTATAGCCCCCTCCTGTGTGTAATCCTGGTCCCCCTCTTGCAGGTTGTGTGGCTGTTAATCTGCCTCTATAGCCCCCTCCTGTGTGTAACCCTGGTCCCCCTCGTGCAGGTTATGTGACTGTTATTCTGCCTCTATAGCCCCCTCCTGTGTGTAACCCTGGTCCCCCTCGTGCAGGTTAAGTGACTGTTATTCTGCCTCTATAGCCCCCTCCTGTGTGTAACCCTGGTCACCCTCATGCAGGTTATATAACTGTTATTCTACCTCAATAGCCCCCTCCTGTGTGTAACCCTGGTCCCCCTCGTGCAGGTTATGTGACTGTTATTCTGCCTCTATAGCCCCCTCCTGTGTGTAACCCTGGTCCCCCTCGTGCACGTTATGTGACTGTTATTCTGCCTCTATAGCCCCCTCCTGTGTGTAGCCCTGGTCACCCTCATGCAGGTTGTATAACTGTTATTCTGCCTCTATAGCCCCCTCCTGTGTGTAACCCTGGTCCCCCTCGTGCAGGTTATGTGACTGTTATTCTGCCTCTATAGCCCCCTCCTGTGTGTAACCCTGGTCCCCCTCATGCAGGTTATGTGACTGTTATTCTGCCTCTATAGCCCCCTCCTGTGTGTAACCCTGGTCACCCTCATGCAGGTTATATAACTGTTATTCTGCCTCTATAGCCCCCTCCTGTGTGTAACCCTGGTCCCCCTCATGCAGGTTATGTGACTGTTATTCTGCCTCTTTAGCCCCCTCCTGTGTGTAACCCTGGTCACCCTCATGCAGGTTATATAACTGTTATTCTGCCTCTATAGCCCCCTCCTGTGTGTAACCCTGGTCCCCCTCGTGCAGGTTATGTGACTGTTATTCTGCCTCTATAGCCCCCTCCTGTGTGTAGCCCTGGTCACCCTCATGCAGGTTGTATAACTGTTATTCTGCCTCTATAGCCCCCTCCTGTGTGTAACCCTGGTTCGCCTCATGCAGGTTATGTGACTGTTATTCTGCCTCTATAGCCCCCTCCTGTGTGTAACCCTAGTCCCCCTCATACAGGTTATATGACTGTTATTCTGCCTCTATAGCCCCCTCCTGTGTGTAACCCTGGTCCCCCACATGCAGGTTATATGACTGTTATTCTGCCTCTATAGCCCCCTCCTGTGTGTAACCCTGGTCCCCCTCATACAGGTTATATGACTATTATTCTGCCTCTATAGCCCCCTCCTGTGTGTAACCCTGGTCCCCCTCATTCAGGTTGTATGACTGTTATTCTGCCTCTATAGCCCCCTCCTGTGTGTAACCCTGGTCCCCCTCATGCAGGTTATATGACTGTTATTTTGCCTCTATACCCCCTCCTGTGTGTAACCCTGGTCCCCCTCATGCAGGTTATGTGACTGTTATTCTACCTCTATAGCCCCCTCCTGTGTGTGTCCCTGGTTCCCCTCATGCAGGTTGTATGACTGTTATTCTGCCTCTATAGCCCCCTCCTGTGTGTAACCCTGGTCCCCCTCATGCAGGTTGTATAACTGTTATTCTGCCTCTATAGCCCCCTCCTGTCTGTAACCCTGGTCCCCATCATGCAGGTTGTATGACGGTTATTCTGCCTCTATAGCCCTCATCCTGTGTGTAACCCTGGTCCCCCTCATGCAGGTTGTATGACGGTTATTCTGCCTCTATAGCCCCCTCCTGTGTGGAACTCTGGTCCCCCTCATGCAGGTTGTATGACTTTTATTCTGCTTTTATAGCCCCCTTCTATGTGTAACCCTGGTCCCCCTCATGCAGGTTATGTGACTGTTATTCTACCTCTATAGCCCCCTCCTGTGTGTAACCCTGGTCGCCCTCATGCAGGTTATATGACTTATTCTGCCTCTATAGCCTCCTCCTGTGTGTAATCCTGGTCCCCCACATGCAGGTTGTATGACTGTTATTCTGCCTCTATAGCCCCCTCCTATGTGTAACCCTGGTCCCCCTCATGCAGGTTGTATGACTGTTATTCTGCCTCTATAGCCCCCTCCTGTGTGTAACACTTGTCCCCCACATGCAGGTTGTATGACTGTTATTCTACCTCTATAGCCCCCTCCTGTGTGTAACCCTGGTCCCCCTCATGCAGGTTGTATGACTTATTCTGCCTCTATAGCCTCCTCCTGTCTGTTACCCTGGTCCCCCTCATGCAGGTTGTATGACTGTTATTCTGCCTCTATAGCCCCCTCCTGTGTGGAACCCTGGTCCCCCTCATGCAGGTTGTATGACTGTTATTCTGCCTCTATAGCCCCCTCCTGTGTGTAACCCTGGTCCCCCTCATGCAGGTTATATGACTGTTACTCTGTCTCTATAGCCCCCTCCTGTGTGTAACCCTGGTCCCCCTCATGCGGGTTATGTGACTTTTATTCTGCCTCTATAGCCCCCTCCTGTGTGTAACCCTGGTCCCCCTCATTCAGGTTGTATGACGGTTATTCTGCCTCTATAGCCCCCTCCTGTGTGGAACCCTGGTCCCCCTCATGCAGGTTGTATGACTGTTATTCTGCCTCTATAGCCCCCTCCTGTGTGTAACCCAGGTCCCCCTCATGCAGGTTGTATGACGGTTATTCTGCCTCTATAGCCCTCTCCTGTGTGCAACCCTGGTCCCCCTCATGCAGTTTGTATGACTGTTATTCTGCGTCTATAGCCCCCTCCTGTGTGGAACCCTGGTCCCCCTCATGCAGTTTGTATGACTGTTATTCTGCGTCTATAGCCCCCTCCTGTGTGTAATCCTGGTCCCCCTCTTGCAGGTTGTGTGGCTGTTAATCTGCCTCTATAGCCCCCTCCTGTGTGTAACCCTGGTCCCCCTCGTGCAGGTTATGTGACTGTTATTCTGCCTCTATAGCCCCCTCCTGTGTGTAACCCTGGTCCCCCTCGTGCAGGTTAAGTGACTGTTATTCTGCCTCTATAGCCCCCTCCTGTGTGTAACCCTGGTCACCCTCATGCAGGTTATATAACTGTTATTCTACCTCAATAGCCCCCTCCTGTGTGTAACCCTGGTCCCCCTCGTGCAGGTTGTATAACTGTTATTCTGCCTCTATAGCCCCCTCCTGTGTGTAACCCTGGTTCCCCTCATGCAGGTTATGTGACTGTTATTCTGCCTCTATAGCCCCCTCCTGTGTGTAACCCTGGTCACCCTCATGCAGGTTGTATAACTGTTATTCTGCCTCTATAGCCCCCTCCTGTGTGTTACCCTGGTTCCCCTCATGCAGGTTATGTGACTGTTATTCTGCCTCTATAGCCCCCTCCTGTGTGTAACCCTGGTCCCCCACATGCAGGTTATATGACTGTTATTCTGCCTCTATAGCCCCCTCCTGTGTGTAACCCTGGTCCCCCTCATACAGGTTATATGACTATTATTCTGCCTCTATAGCCCACTCCTGTGTGTAACCCTGGTCCCCCTCATACAGGTTATATGACTGTTATTTTGCCTCTATAGCCCCCTCCTGTGTGTAACCCTGGTCCCCCTCATGCAGGTTATATAACTGTTAATCTGCTTCTATAGCCCCCTTCTATGTGTAACCCTGGTCGCCCTCATGCAGGTTATATGACTTATTCTGCCTCTATAGCCTCCTCCTGTGTGTAATCCTGGTCCCCCACATGCAGGTTGTATGACTGTTATTCTGCCTCTATAGCCCCCTCCTATGTGTAACCCTGGTCCCCCTCATGCAGGTTGTATGACTGTTATTCTGCCTCTATAGCCCCCTCCTGTGTGTAACCCTGGTCGCCCTCATTCAGGTTATTATTCTGCCTCTATAGCCCCCTCCTATGTGTAACCGTGGTCCCCCTCATGCAGGTTATATGACTGTTACTCTGTCTCTATAGCCCCCTCCTATGTGTAACCCTGGTACCCCTCATACAGGTTGTATGACTGTTATTCTGCCTCTATAGCCCCCTCCTGTGTGTAACCCTGGTCCCCCTCATGCAGGTGATGTGACTGTTTTTCTGCTCTCTAGCCCCCTCCTCTGTGTAATCCTGGTCCCCCTCATGCAGGTTGTATGACTGTTATTCTGCCTCTATAGCCCCCTCCTGTGTGTAACCCTGGTCGCCCTCATGCAGGTTATATAACTGTTATTCTGCCTCTATAGCCCCCTCCTGTATGTAACCCTGGTTCCCCTCATGCAGGTTGTATGACTGTTATTCTACCTCTATAGCCCCCTCCTGTGTGTAACCTTGGTCCCCCTCATGCAGGTTGTATGACTTATTCTGCCTCTTTAGCCTCCTCCTGTCTGTTACCCTGGTCCCCCTCATGCAGGTTGTATGACTGTTATTCTGCCTCTATAGCCCCCTCCTGTGTATAACACTGGTCCCCCACATGCAGGTTGTATGACTGTTATTCTACCTCTATAGCCCCCTCCTGTGTGTAACCTTGGTCCCCCTCATGCAGGTTGTATGACTTATTCTGCCTCTATAGCCTCCTCCTGTCTGTTACCCTGGTCCCCCTCATGCAGGTTATATGACTGTTACTCAGTCTCTATAGCCCCCTCCTGTGTGTAACCCTGGTCCCCCTCATGCGGGTTATGTGACTGTTATTCTGCCTCTATAGCCCCCTCCTGTGTGTAACCCTGGTCCCCCTCATGCAGGTTGTATGACGGTTATTCTGCCTCTATAGCCCCCTCCTGTGTGGAACCCTGGTCCCCCTCATGCAGGTTGTATGACTGTTATTCTGCCTCTATAGCCCCCTCCTGTGTGTAACCCAGGTCCCCCTCATGCAGGTTGTATGACGGTTATTCTGCCTCTATAGCCCTCTCCTGTGTGCAACCCTGGTCCCCCTCATGCAGTTTGTATGACTGTTATTCTGCGTCTATAGCCCCCTCCTGTGTGGAACCCTGGTCCCCCTCATGCAGTTTGTATGACTGTTATTCTGCGTCTATAGCCCCCTCCTGTGTGTAATCCTGGTCCCCCTCTTGCAGGTTATGTGACTGTTATTCTGCCTCTATAGCCCCCTCCTGTGTGTAACCCTGGTCCCCCTCATGCAGGTTATGTGACTGTTATTCTGCCTCTATAGCCCCCTCCTGTGTGTAACCCTGGTCACCCTCATGCAGGTTATATAACTGTTATTCTGCCTCTATAGCCCCCTCCTGTGTGTAACCCTGGTTCCCCTCATGCAGGTTATGTGTCTTGTATTCTACCTCAATAGCCCCCTCCTGTGTGTAACCCTGGTCCCCCTCGTGCAGGTTATGTGACTGTTATTCTGCCTCTATAGCCCCCTCCTGTGTGTAACACTGGTCCCCCTCGTGCACGTTATGTGACTGTTATTCTGCCTCTATAGCCCCCTCCTGTGTGTAGCCCTGGTCACCCTCATGCAGGTTGTATAACTGTTATTCTGCCTCTATAGCCCCCTCCTGTGTGTAACCATGGTTCCCCTCATGCAGGTTATGTGACTGTTATTCTGCCTCTATAGCCCCCTCCTGTGTGTAACCCTGGTCGCCCTCATGCAGGTTATATGACTGTTATTCTGCCTCTATAGCCCCCTCCTGTGTGTAACCCTGGTTCCCCTCATGCAGGTTATGTGACTGTTATTCTACCTCTATAGCCCGCTCTTGTGTGTAACCCTGGTCCCCCTCGTGCAGGTTATATGACTGTTATTCTGTCTCTATAGCCCCCTCCTGTGTGTAACCCTGGTCACCCTCATGCAGGTTATGTGACTGTTATTCTGCCTCTATAGCCCCCTCCTGTGTGTAGCCCTGGTCACCCTCATGCAGGTTGTATAACTGTTATTCTGCCTCTATAGCCCCCTCCTGTGTGTTACCCTGGTTCCCCTCATGCAGGTTATGTGACTGTTATTCTGCCTCTATAGCCCCCTCCTGTGTGTAACCCTGGTCCCCCTCATGCAGGTTATATAACTTTTATTCTGCCTCTATAGCCCCCTCCTGTGTGTAACCCTGGTCACCCTCATGCAGGTTATGTGACTGTTATTCTGCCTCTATAGCCCCCTCCTGTGTGTAACCCTGGTCCCCCTCATGCAGGTTGTATGACTGTTATTCTGCCTCTATAGCCCCCTTCTGTGTGTAACCCTGGTCACCCTCATGCAGGTTATGTGACTGTTATTCTGCCTCTATAGCCCCCTCCTGTGTGTAACCCTGGTCCCCCTCATGCAGGTTGTATGACTGTTATTCTGCCTCTATAGCCCCCTCCTGTGTGTAACCCTGGTCCCCCTCATGCAGGTTGTATGACTGTTATTCTGCCTCTATAGCCCCCTCCTGTGTGGAACCCTGGTCCCCTTAATGCAGGTTGTATGACTGTTATTCTGCCTCTATAGCCCCCTCCTGTGTGTAACCCTGGTCCCCCTCATGCAGGTTATATAACTGTTATTCTGCCTCTATAGCCCCCTCCTGTGTGTAACCCTGGTCCCCCTCATGCAGGTTATGTGACTGTTATTCTGCCTCTATAGCCCCCTCCTGTCTGTAACCCTGGTCCCCATCATGCAGGTTGTATGACGGTTATTCTGCCTCTATAGCCCCCTCCTATGTGTAACCCTGGTCCCCCTCATGCAGGTTGTATGACTTTTATTCTGCCTCTATAGCCCCCTCCTGTGTGTAACCCTGGTCCCCCTCATGCAGGTTATATGACTGTTATTCTGCCTCTATAGCCCCCTCCTGTGTGTAACCATTGTCCCCCTCATGCAGGTTATATGACTGTTATTCTGCCTCTATAGCCCTCTCCTGTGTGTAACCCTGGTCCCCCTCATGCAGGTTATGTAACTGTTATTCTGCCTCTATAGCCCCCTCCTGTGTGCAACCCTGGTCACCCTCATGCAGTTTGTATGACTGTTATTCTGCGTCTATAGCCCCCTCCTGTGTGGAACCCTGGTCCCCATCATGCAGGTTGTATGACGGTTATTCTGCCTCTATAGCCCCCTCCTTTGTGTAACCCTGGTCCCCCTCATGCAGGTTATGTGACTGTTATTCTGCCTCTATTGCCCCCTCCTGTGTGTAACCCTGGTCCCCCTCATGCAGGTTATGTGACTGTTATTCTACCTCTATAGCCCCTCCTGTGTGTAACTATGGTCCCCCTCATGCAGGTTGTATGACGGTTATTCTGCCTCTATAGCCCCCTCCTGTGTGTAACCCTGGTCGCCCTCATGCAGGTTATATGACTTATTCTGCCTCTATAGCCTCCTCCTGTCTGTTACCCTGGTCCCCCTCATGCAGGTTGTATGACTGTTATTCTGCCTCTATAGCCCCCTCCTGTGTGTAATCCTGGTCCCCCACATGCAGGTTATATGACTGTTATTCTACTTCTATAGCCCCCTCCTGTGTGTAACCTTGGTCCCCCTCATGCAGGTTGTATGACTGTTATTCTGCCTCTATAGCCCACTCCTGTGTGTAACCCTGGTCCCCCTCATGCATGTTATATGACTTATTCTGCCTCTATAGCCTCCTCCTGTCTGTTACCCTGGTTCCCCTCATGCAGGTTGTATGACTGTTATTCTGCCTCTATAGCCCCATCCTGTGTGTAACCCTGGTCCCCCTCATGCAGGTTATATGACTGTTACTCTGTCTCTATAGCCCCGTCCTGTGTGTAACCCTGGTCCCCCTCATGCAGGTTATGTGACTGTTATTCTGCCTCTATAGCCCCCTCCTGTGTGTAACCCTGGTCGCCCTCATTCAGGTTATTATTTTGCCTCAATAGCCCCCTTCTGTGTGTAACCCTGGTCCCCCTCATGCAGGTTGCATGACTGTTATTCTGCCTCTATAGCCCCCTCCTGTGTGTAACCCAGGTCCCCCTCATGCAGGTTGTATGACGGTTATTCTGCCTCTATAGCCCCCTCCTGTGTGGAACCCTGGTCCCCCTCATGCAGGTTGTATGACTGTTATTCTGCCTCTATAGCCCCCTCCTGTGTGCAACCCTGGTCCCCCTCATGCAGTTTGTATGACTGTTATTCTGCGTCTATAGCCCCCTCCTGTGTGTAACCCTGGTCCCCCTCATGCAGGTTATGTGACTGTTATTCTGCCTCTATAGCCCCCTCCTGTGTGGAACCCTGGTCCCCCTCATGCAGGTTGTATGACTGTTATTCTGCCTCTATAGCCCCCTCCTGTGTGTAACCCTGGTCCCCCCCATGCAGGTTATGTGACTATTATTCTGCCTCTATAGCCCCCTCCTGTGTGTAACCCTGGTCACCCTCATGCAGGTTATATAACTGTTATTCTGCCTCTATAGCCCCCTCCTGTGTGTAACCCTGGTCGCCCTCATGCAGGTTATATGACTGTTATTCTGCCTCTATAGCCCCCTCCTGTGTGTAACCCTGGTCCCTCTCAAACAGGTTATATGACTGTTATTCTGTCTCTATAGCCCCCTCCTTTGTGTAACCCTGGTCCCCCTCATGCAGGTTATGTGACTGTTATTCTGCCTCTATAGCCCCCTCCTGTGTGTAACCCTGGTCCCCCTCATGCAGGTTATGTGACCGTTATTCTGCCTCTATAGCCCCCTCCTGTATGTAACCCTGGTCCCCCTCATACAGGTTATGTGACTGTTATTCTGCCTCTATATCCCCCTCCTGTGTGTATCCCTGGTTCCCCTCATGCAGGTTATATGACTGTTATTCTGCCTCTATAGCCCCCTCCTGTGTGTAACCCTGGTCCCCCACATGCAGGTTATATGACTGTTATTCTGCCTCTATAGCCCCCTCCTGTGTGTAACCCTGGTCCCCCTCATGCAGGTTATGTGACTGTTATTCTGCCTCTATATCCCCCTCCTGTGTGTATCCCTGGTTCCCCTCATGCAGGTTATATGACTGTTATTCTGCCTCTATAGCCCCCTCCTGTGTGTAACTCTGGTCCCCCACATGCAGGTTGTATGACTGTTATTCTGCCTCTATAGCCCCCTCCTGTGTGTAACCCTGGTCGCCCTCATGCAGGTTATATAACTGTTAATCTGCCTCTATAGCCCCGTCCTGTCTGTAACCCTGGTCCCCCTCATGCAGGTTGTATGACTGTTATTCTGCCTCTATAGCCTCCTTCTATGTGTAACCCTGGTCCCCCTCATGCAGGTTATGTGACTGTTATTCTGCCTCTATAGCCCCCTCCTGTGTGTAACCCTGGTCACCCTCATGCAGGTTATGTGACTGTTATTCTGCCTCTATAGCCCCCTCCTGTGTGTAACCCTGGTCGCCCTCATGCAGGTTATATAACTGTTATTCTGCCTCTATAGCCCCCTCCTGTGTGTAACCCTGGTCCCCCTCATGCAGGTTATGTGACTGTTATTCTGCCTCTATAGCCCCCTCCTGTGTGTAACTTTGGTCCCCCTCATGCAGGTTGTATGACTGTTATTCTGCCTCTATAGCCCCCTCCTGTGTGTAACCCTGGTCCCCCTCATGCAGGTTATATGACTTATTCTGCCTCTATAGCCTCCTCCTGTCTGTTACCCTTGTCCCCCTCATGCAGGTTGTATGACTGTTATTCTGCCTCTATAGCCCCCTCCTGTGTGTAACCCTGGTCCCCCTCATGCAGGTTATATGACTGTTATTCAGCCTCTATAGCCCCCTCCTGTGTGGAACCCTGGTCCCCCTCATGCAGGATGTATGACTGTTATTGTGCCTCTATAGCCCCCTCCTGTGTGTAACCCTGGTCCCCCTCATGCAGGTTATATGACGGTTATTCTGCCTCTATAGCCCCCTCCTGTGTGGATCCCTGGTCCCCCTCATGCAGGTTGTATGACTGTTATTCTGCCTCTATAGCCCCCTCCTGTGTGCAACCCTGGTCGCCCTCATTCAGGTTATTATTCTGCCTCTATAGCCCCCTTCTGAGTGTAACCCTGGTCCCCCTCATGCAGGTTATATGACTGTTACTCTGTCTCTATAGCCCCCTCCTGTGTGTAACCCTGGTCCCCCTCATGCAGGTTATATGACTGTTATTCTTCCTCTATAGCCCCCTCCTGTGTGTAACCCTGGTCCCCCTCATGCAGGTTGTATGACGGTTATTCTGCCTCTATAGCCCCCTCCTGTGTGGAACCCTGGTCCCCCTCATGCAGGTTGTATGACGGTTATTCTGCCTCTATAGCCCCCTCCTGTGTGCAACCCTGGTCCCCCTCATGCAGTTTGTATGACTGTTATTCTGCCTCTATAGCCCCCTCCTGTGTGTAAGCCTGGTCACCCTCATGCAGGTTATATAACTGTTATTCTGCCTCTATAGCCCCCTCCTGTGTGTAACCCTGGTCCCCTCATGCAGGTTGTATGACTGTTAATCTGCCTCTATAGCCCCCTCCTGTGTGTAACCCTGGTCGCCCTCATGCAGGTTATATAACTGTTATTCTGCCTCTATAGCCCACTCCTGTGTGTAATCCTGGTCCCCCTCATGCAGGTTGTATGACTGTTATTCTGCCTCTATAGCCCCCTCCTGTGTGTAACCCTGGTCGCCCTCATGCAGGTTTTATGACTGTTATTCTGCCTCTATAGCCCCCTCCTGTGTGTAACCCTGGTCCCCCTCTTACAGGTTGTATGACTGTTATTCTGCCTCTATAGCCCCTTCCTGTGTGTAACCCTGGTCCCCCTCATGCAGGTTATGTGACTGTTATTCTGCCTCTATAGCCCCCTCCTGTGTGTAACCCTTGTCCCCCTCATGCAGGTTATATGACTGTTATTCTGCCTCTATTGCCCCCTCCTGTGTGTAACCCTGGTCCCCCTCATGCAGGTTATGTGACTGTTATTCTGCCTCTATAGCCCCCTCCTGTGTGTAACCCTGGTCCCCCTCATGCAGGTTATGTGACTGTTATTCTGCCTCTATAGCCCCTCCTGTGTGTAACCCTTGTCCCCCTCATGCAGGTTATATGACTGTTATTCTGCCTCTATAGCCCCCTCCTGTGTGTAACCCTGGTCCCCCTCATGCAGGTTATGTGACTGTTATTCTGCCTCTATAGCCCCCTCCTGTGTGTAACCCTGGTCCCCCTCATGCAGGTTATATGACTGTTACTCTGCCTCTATAGCCCCTTCCTGTGTGTAACCCTGGTTCCCCTCATGCAGGTTATGTGACTGTTATTCTGCCTCTATAGCCCCCTCCTGTGTGTAACCCTGGTCCCCCTCGTGCAGGTTATATGACTGTTATTCTGCCTCTATAGCCCCCTCTTGTGTGTAACCCTGGTCGCCCTCATGCAGGTTATGTGACTGTTATTCTGCCTCTTTAGCCCCCTCCTGTGTGTAACCTAGGGGTGTGCACCGGCCACTTTTCGTGTTTTGTGTTTTGGTTTTGGATCTGGATCTTTCTTCGTGTTTTGGATCTGGATTGGTTTTGCCAAAACCACCCTTCCGTGTTTTGGGTTCTGGGTTTTGTGTTTTGGATCTGTATTTTTTTGAAAAAAAGCATAAAAACAGCTAAAATCACAGAATTTGTAGGTTTTTCTGCTCCTATGCTATTATTAACCTCAATAACCTTAATTTCCACTCATTTCCAGTCTATTCTGAATACCTCACACCTCACAATAGTGTTTTTATGTCCAAAAGGTTGCACCGAGGTAGCTGGATGACTATGCTAAGCGACACGAGTGGGCGGCACAAACACGTGACCCATCTAGGCGTGAAACTGCAGTGGCAGACAGGATGGCATTGAAAAACTAGGCCCCAAACTGTACATGATGCAAAGAAAAAAAAGAGGTGCAAGATGGAATTGTCCTTGGGCCCTCCCACCCACCCTTATGTTGTATAAACAGGACATGCACACTTTAACAAACCAATCATTTCAGCGCCAGGGTCTGCCACACAACTGTGGCTGAAATGATTGGTTCGTTTGGGCCCCCACAAAACAAGCTGGCAATTAATCTGTCCCTGCACAAACTGGCTCTACGGAGGCAAGAAGTCGTCCTCATCCTCCTCATCCACAGATTCCTCACCCTCTTCAGTGTTATGTACATCCTCATCCTCACAGAGTATTAATTCGTCCCTGCTGGAACCACAGGTCCCTCTGTACGTTCTGGAGGCTGGTCTCCCTGGAAGAGTTGATCATTCATTTTATGAACATCATCTTCTCCACATTTTGTGGAAGCAACCTCCTACGCCTTTCGCTAACAAGGTTCCCGGCTGCACTAAACACTCTTTCGGAGTACACACTGGAGGGGGGGCAACTCAGGTAAAATAGAGCCAGTTTGTACAGGGACCTCCAAATTGCTTCTTTTTCCTGCCAGTACAGGTACGGACTGTCTGACATGCCTACTTGGATGCTGTCACCGATGTAATCCTTTAACAGACAGACGCACGCTTGTCGCTGCTGCTTTGAGGATTCAAGTGCGGCTACAGCCCACACAATTCACAAAGACAGAAAAAAAAAAAGAATATTTTTATTGTTTGTGGAGCACACTTTGAGGGTTACACCACCCTCTAACAGACAGACGCACGCTTGTCGCTGCTGCTTTGAGGATGCAAGTGCGGCTACAGCCCACACAATTCACAAAGACAGAAAAAAGAAGAAGAATATTTTTATTCTTTGTGTAGCACACTTTGAGGGTGTCACCACCCTTTAACAGACAGACGCACGCTTGTCGCTGCTGCTTTAAGGATGCAGGTGCGGCTACAGCCCACACATTTCACAAAGACCGAAAAAAAAAGACCAATATTTTAATTGTTTGTGTAGCACACTTTGAGGGTGTCACCACCCTTTAACAGACAGACGCACGCTTGTCGCTGCTGCTTTAAGGATGCAGGTGCGGCTACAGCCCACACAATTCACAAAGACAGAAAAAAGAAGAATATTTTTATTGTTTGTGTAGCACACTTTGAGGGTGTCACCACCCTTTAACAGACAGACGCACGCTTGTCGCTGCTGCTTTGAGGATGCAAGTGCGGCTACATCGCACACAAGTCACAAACACATAAAAAAAATAGTTTTTTATTTTTTGGAGCACTTTGAGAGTTACACCACCCAATAACAGACAGACGCACGCTTGTTGCTGCTGCTTTAAGGATGCAGGTGCGGCTACAGCCCACACATTTCACAAAGACCGAAAAAAAAGAACAATATTTTAATTGTTTGTGTAGAACACTTTGAGGGTGTCACCACCCTTTAACAGACAGACGCACGCTTGTCGCTGCTGCTTTAAGGATGCAGGTGCGGCTACAGCCCACACAATTCACATAGACAGATAAAAGAAGAAGAATATTTTTATTCTTTGTGTAGCACACTTTGAGGGTGTCACCACCCTTTAACAGACAGACGCACGCTTGTCGCTGCTGCTTTAAGGATGCAGGTGCGGCTACAGCCCACACATTTCACAAAGACCGAAAAAAAAAGAACAATATTTTAATTGTTTGTGTAGCACACTTTGAGGGTGTCACCACCCTTTAACAGACAGACGCACGCTTGTCGCAGCTGCTTTAAGGATGCAGGTGCGGCTACAGCCCACACAATTCACAAAGACAGAAAAAAGAACAATATTTTAATTGTTTGTGTAGCACACTTTGAGGGTGTCACCACCCTTTAACAGACAGACGCACGCTTGTCGCTGCTGCTTTAAGGATGCAGGTGCGGCTACAGCCCACACAATTCACAAAGACAGAAAAAAGAAGAATATTTTTATTGTTTGTGTAGCACACTTTGAGGGTGTCACCACCCTTTAACAGACAGACGCACGCTTGTCGCTGCTGCTTTGAGGATGCAAGTGCGGCTACATCGCACACAAGTCACAAACACATTAAAAAAATAGTTTTTTATTTTTTGGAGCACTTCGTGAGTTACACCACCCTTTAACAGACAGACGCACGCTTGTCGCTGCTGCTTTAAGGATGCAGGTGCGGCTACAGCCCACACAATTCACAAAGACAGAAAAAAGAAGAAGAATATTTTTATTGTTTGTGTAGCACACTTTGAGGGTGTCACCACCCTTTAACAGACAGACGCACGCTTGTCGCTGCTGCTTTGAGGATGCAAGTGTGGCTACATCGCACACAAGTCACAAACACATTAAAAAAATTTTTTTGATTTTTTGGAGCACTTTGAGAGTTACAACACCCTTTAACAGACAGACGCACGCTTGTCGCTGCTGCTTTGAGGATGCAAGTGCGGCTACAGCCCACACAATTCACAAAGACAGAAAAAAAAAGAACAATATTTTAATTGTTTGTGTAGCACACTTTGAGGGTGTCACCACCCTTTAACAGACAGACGCACGCTTGTCGCTGCTGCTTTAAGGATGCAGGTGCGGCTACAGCCCACACATTTCACAAAGACAGAAAAAAAAAGAACAATATTTTAATTGTTTGTGTAGCACACTTTGAGGGTGTCACCACCCTTTAACAGACAGACGCACGCTTGTCGCTGCTGCTTTGAGGATGCAGGTGGAATCTAGACGGGATTTGGAACCGAGGACACACTACCTCCATCAATTGTCTAAATCCCACTGCACTAATGTCGGATACCGGACGCACGTCTAACACCAACATAGCAGTCAAGGCCTCAGTTATACGTTTTGCTTCAGGATGACTGCTGTCGTACTTCATCCTCATCGCTAGGGACTGTTGGAGGGTCAATTGTTTAGTAAAAGTAGTGATGTTCCTACTTCCTCTCTGGGATGATGAACAACTCCCAGCAGCAGCAACAGCACTAGTAGGAAGTGGTTCTTGATCTTTCCCTATTTTATTTTTATCAGAGAAAGTTTGGTCCTCCATTTATGTTATATTGATATATATACGTGCGGCTAAAGCGCACACAAACACAGAAAATATTTTTTTATTTTTGCTGGAGAGTAGTGCACTTTGTGGGTTACACCACCCTTTAAGAAATGAGCCAGCCGGCTCTTTACTTATGGGACACAGGCGCACGCTTGGCGCTGCTCCTTTGTTGATGCACGTGCAGCCACAGTGCACACAAGTCACAAACACAGAAAATATATATTTTTTTTGGTTTGGAGTGTACTTTGGGGGTTACAGAACCCTTTAACGGTCAAGCCAGCCGGCCCTTTACTTATGACACAGGCGCACGCTTGGCACTACTTTGTTGATGCACGTGCGGCTACTGCGCACACAATTCACAAACACAGAAAATTTTTTTTTTTTTGGTTTGGACTGGAGTGTACTTTCGGGGGTTACAGCACCCTTTAACGGTCAAGCCAGCCGGCCCTTTACTTATGACACAGGCGCACACTTGGCACTACTTTGTTGATGCACGTGCGGCTACTGCGCACACAATTCACAAACACAGAAAATATATATTTTTTTTGGTTTGGACTGGAGTGTACTTTCGGGGGTTACAGCACCCTTTAACGGTCAAGCCAGCCGGCCCTTTACTTATGACACAGGCGCACACTTGGCACTACTTTGTTGATGCACGTGCGGCTACTGCGCACACAATTCACAAACACAGAAAATATTTTTTTTTCGGTTTGGACTGGAGTGTACTTTGGGGGTTACAGCACCCTTTAACGGTCAAGCCAGCCGGCCCTTTACTTATGACACAGGCGCACGCTTGGCACTACTTTGTTGATGCACGTGCGGCTACTGCGCACACAATTCACAAACACAGAAAATAATTTTTTTTTTGGTTTGGACTGGAGTGTACTTTCGGGGGTTACAGCACCCTTTAACGGTCAAGCCAGCCGGCCCTTTACTTATGACACAGGCGCACACTTGGCACTACTTTGTTGATGCACGTGCGGCTACTGCACACACAATTCACAAACACAGAAAATATTTTTTTTTGGTTTGGACTGGAGTGTACTTTGGGGGTTACAGCACCCTTTAACGGTCAAGCCAGCCGGCCCTTTACTTATGACACAGGCGCACGCTTGGCACTACTTTGTTGATGCACGTGCGGCTACTGCGCACACAATTCACAAACACAGAAAATAATTTTTTTTTTGGTTTGGACTGGAGTGTACTTTCGGGGGTTACAGCACCCTTTAACGGTCAAGCCAGCCGGCCCTTTACTTATGACACAGGCGCACGCTTGGCACTACTTTGTTGATGCACGTGCGGCTACTGCGCACACAATTCACAAACACAGAAAATAATTTTTTTTTTGGTTTGGACTGGAGTGTACTTTGGGGGTTACAGCACCCTTTAACGGTCAAGCCAGCCGGCCCTTTACTTATGACACAGGCGCACGCTTGGCACTACTTTGTTGATGCACGTGCGGCTACTGCGCACACAATTCACAAACACAGAAAATAAATTTTTTTTTGGTTTGGACTGGAGTGTACTTTGGGGGTTACAGCACCCTTTAACGGTCAAGCCAGCCGGCCCTTTACTTATGACACAGGCGCACGCTTGGCACTACTTTGTTGATGCACGTGCGGCTACTGCGCACACAATTCACAAACACAGAAAATATATATTTTTTTTGGTTTGGACTGGAGTGTACTTTCGGGGGTTACAGCACCCTTTAACGGTCAAGCCAGCCGGCCCTTTACTTATGACACAGGCGCACACTTGGCACTACTTTGTTGATGCACGTGCGGCTACTGCGCACACAATTCACAAACACAGAAAATATTTTTTTTTCGGTTTGGACTGGAGTGTACTTTGGGGGTTACAGCACCCTTTAACGGTCAAGCCAGCCGGCCCTTTACTTATGACACAGGCGCACGCTTGGCACTACTTTGTTGATGCACGTGCGGCTACTGCGCACACAATTCACAAACACAGAAAATAATTTTTTTTTTGGTTTGGACTGGAGTGTACTTTCGGGGGTTACAGCACCCTTTAACGGTCAAGCCAGCCGGCCCTTTACTTATGACACAGGCGCACGCTTGGCACTACTTTGTTGATGCACGTGTGGCTACTGCGCACACAATTCACAAACACAGAAAATAATTTTTTTTTGGTTTGGACTGGAGTGTACTTTCGGGGGTTACAGCACCCTTTAACGGTCAAGCCAGCCGGCCCTTTACTTATGACACAGGCGCACGCTTGGCACTACTTTGTTGATGCACGTGCGGCTACTGCACACACAATTCACAAACACAGAAAATATATTATTTTTTTAGCACTTGGGGGGAGCACCCCTGATGGACAGAGCACCCCCTGGACAACACTACAGCACCTCTTTAGGACTGGGACACTGCACAGGACTTTGGAGTGGACACAGCCCCTATGGAGAACTGACTGCACAACACAGTCCAGCCAGCCCCTATGGACTTTGAAGTAGTGGACACAGCCCCTATTAACAACAGCAGCACAGCACAACACAGCCAGCCCCTATGGACTTTGAAGTAGTGGACAACAGCAGCACTACACTACACTATACTACACAGCCCTAACTCCCACCCTCCCTCTTCACTGTCCACAGCCGAGTGAGAAAATGGCGCCGACGTGGGTACCTTATATAGGATCCAAAACCCGCGAGACTCGGAAGGCGGGATGATGACGTTTTGCCTCGATTTCAGATCCGAGTCAGGCGGGAAAAGTCGAGCCTGATTCGGATCGGACTCGGATCGGGGGGGCTCGGGGGGGTTCGGATTTCAGAAATCCGAACCCGCTCACCCCTAGTGTAACCCTGGTCCCCCTCATGCAGGTTATATGACTGTTATTCTGCCTCTATAGCCCCCTCCTGTGTGTAACCCTGGTCCCCCTCATGCAGGTTGTATGACTGTTATTCTGCCTCTATAGCCCCCTCCTGTGTGTAACCCTGGTCGCCCTCATGCAGGTTATATAACTGTTATTCTGCCTCTATAGCCCCCTCCTGTGTGTAACCCTGGTCGCCCTCATGCAGGTTATATAACTGTTATTCTGCCTCTATAGCCCCCTCCTGTGTATAACACTGGTACCCCTCATGCAGGTTGTATGACGGTTATTCTGCCTCTATAGCCCCCTCCTGTGTGCAACCCTGGTCCCCCTCATGCAGGTTGTATGACTGTTATTCTGCGTCTATAGCCCCGTCCTGTGTGTAACCCTTGTCCCCCTAATGCAGGTTATATGACTGTTATTCTGCCTCTATAGCCTCCTCCTATGTGTAACCCTGGTCCCCCTCATGCAGGTTGTATGACTGTTATTCTGCCTCTATAGCCCCCTCCTGTGTGTAACCCTGGTCGCCCTCATGCAGGTTATATAACTGTTATTCTGCCTCTTTAGCCCCCTCCTGTGTGTAACCCTGGTCACCCTCATGCAGGTTATATGACTATTATTCTGCCTCTATAGCCTCCTCCTGTGTGTAACCCTGGTCCCCCTCATGCAGGTTGTATGACTGTTATTCTGCCTCTATAGCCTCCTCCTGTGTGTAACCCTGGTCCCCCTCATGCAGGTTGTATGACTGTTATTCTGCTTCTATAGCCTCCTCCTGTGTGTAACCCTGGTCCCCCACATGCAGGTTATATGACGGTTATTCTGCCTCTATAGCCCCCTCCTGTCTGTTACCCTGGTCCCCCACATGCAGGTTATATGACTGTTATTCTGCCTCTGTAGCCTCCTCCTGTGAGAAGCCTTGGTCCCCCTCATTCAGGTTATTATTCTGCCTCTATAGCCCCCTTCTGTGTGTAACCATGGTCCCGCTCATGCAGGTTGTATGACTGTTTTTCTGCCTCTATAGCCCCCTCCTGTGTGTAACCCTGGTCCCCCACATGCAGGTTATATGACTGTTATTCTGCCTCTATAGCCCCCTCCTGTGTGTAACCCTGGTCCCCCTCATGCAGGTTGTATGACTGTTATTCTGCCTCTATAGCCCCCTCCTGTGTGTAACCCAGGTCGCCCTCATGCAGGTTATATAACTGTTATTCTGCCTCTTAAGCCCCCTCCTGTGTGTAACCCTGGTCGCCCTCATGCAGGTTATGTGACAGTTATTCTGCCTCTATAGCCTCCTCCTGTGTGTAACCCTGGTCCCCCTCATGCAGGTTATATGACTGTTATTCTGCCTCTATAGCCCCCTCCTGTGTGTAACCGTGGACCCCCTCATGCAGGTTATGTGACTGTTATTCTGCCTCTATAGCCTCCTTCAGTGTGTAACCCTGGTCCCCCTCATGCAGGTTGTATGACTGTTATTCTGCCTCTATAGCCCCCTCCTGTGTGTAACCCTGGTCCCCTTCATGCAGGTTGTATGACTGTTATTCTGCCTCTATAGCCCCCTCCTGTGTGTAACCCTGGTCCCCCACATGCAGGTTATATGACTGTTATTCTGCCTCTATAGCCCCCTTCTGTGTGTAACCCTGGTCCGACTCATGCAGGTTGTATGACTGTTATTCTGCCTCTATAGCCTCCTCCTGTGTGTAACCATGGTCCCCCACATGCAGGTTGTATGACTGGTATTCTGCCTCTACAGCCTCCTCCTTTGTGTAACCCTGGTCCCACTCATGCAGGTTGTATGACTGTTATTCTGCCTCTATAGCCTCCTCCTGTGTGTAACCATGGTCCCCCACTGCAGGTTGTATGACTGTTATTCTTCCTCTATAGCCCTCTCCTGTGTGTAGCCCTGGTCCCCCTCATGCAGGTTGTATGACTGTTATTCTGCCTCTACAGCCTCCTCCTTTGTGTAACTATGGTCCCCCTCATGCAGGTTATATGACTGTTATTCTGCCTCTATAGCCTCCTCCTGTGTGTAGCCCTGGTCCCCCTCATTCAGGTTATTATTCTGCCTCTATAGCCCCCTTCTGTGTGTAACCCTGGTCCCCCTCATGCAGGTTGTATGACTGTTATTCTGCCTTTATAGCCTCCTCCTGTGTGTAACCATGGTCCCCCTCATGCAGGTTATATGACTGTTATTCTGCCTCTATAGCCCCCTCCCGTGTGTAACCCTGGTCCCCCTCATGCAGGTTATATGACTGTTTTTCTGCCTCTATAGCCCCCTCCCGTGTGTAACCCTGGTCCCCCTCATGCAGGTTATATGACTGTTATTCTGCCTCTATAGCCCCCTCCTGTGTGTAACCCTGGTCACCCTCATGCAGGTTATATGACTGTTATTCTGCCTCTATATCCTCCCTGTAATGTTTCTTATATTACAACTTCCTACTTTTAAACAGTCTCCATATGTGATTAAACATGTTAGAGTTAAATGTACCCTTTATTCTATAAAATTCACTCTGCCCTCACCTACCCCAAATCTCTTACCGCTGCTCCTTTCCCAGCTGTGACACTATTCTCAGCTGGTATACACCCCCCTCCCCACTTCCTGCTCCTTTCCATTCCCATACTAATCTTGTTTCCAGCTGCTCAGTGGGTCCTCCTCCACCACGGCTAGGTCTGTTCCGTTCCCCTAGCATTGAGAGCCATTGGAGGGGCTAGGTCTGTTCCGTTCCCCTAGCATTGAGAGCCATTGGAGGGGCTAGGTCTGTTCCATTCCCCTAGCATTGAGAGCCATTGGAGGGGCTAGGTCGGTTCCGTTCCCCTAGCATTGAGAGCCATTGGAGGGGCTAGGTCTGTTCCATTCCCCTAGCATTGAGAGCCATTGGAGGGGCTAGGTCTGTTCCATTCCCCTAGCATTGAAAGCCATTGGAGGGGCTAGGTCTGTTCCATTCCCCTAGCAGTGAGAGCCATTGGAGGGGCTAGGTCTATTCCATTGCCCTAGCAGTGAGAGCTATTGGAGTGGCTAGGTCTGTTCCGTTCCACCAGCATTGAGAGCTATTGGAGGGGCTAGGTCTGTTCCATTCCCCTAGCATTGAGAGCTATTGGAAGGGCTAGGTCTGTTCTGTTCCCCTAGCAGTGAGAGCCAATTGAGGGGCTAGGTCTGTTCTGTTCCCCTAGTAGTGAGAGCCATTGGAGGGGCTAGGTCTGTTCCGTTCCCCTAACATTGAGAGCCATTGGAGGGGCTAGGTCTGTTCTGTTTCCCTAGCATTGAGAGCCGTTGGAGGGGCTAGGACTGTTCTGTTTCCCTAGCAGTGAGAGCCATTGGAGGGGCTAGGTCTGTTCCATTCCCCTAGCATTGAGAGCTATTGGAGGGGCTAGGTCTGTTCCATTCCCCTAGCATTGAGAGCCATGGGAGGGGCTAGGTCTGTTCCATTCCCCTAGCATTGAGAGCCTTTGGAGGGGCTAGGTCTGTTCTGTTCCCCTAGCAGTGAGAGCCATTGGAGGGGCTAGTTCTGTTCTGTTCCCCTAGCAGTGAGAGCCATTGGAGGGGCTAGGTCTGTTCCATTCCCCTAGCATTGAGAGCCATTGGAGGGACTTGGTCTGTTCTGTTCCCCTAGCATTGAGAGCTATTGGAGGGGCTAGGTCTGTTCCATTCCCCTAGCATTGAGAGCCATTGGAGGGGCTAGGTCTGTTCTGTTCCCCTAGCAGTGAGAGCCATTGGAGGGGCTAGGTCTGTTCTGTTCCCCTAGCAGTGAGAGCCATTGGAGGGGCTAGGTCTGTTCCTTTCCCCTAGCAGTGAGAGCTATTGAAGGGGCCTGATTCAGACCCGCTCGCCAGAGCTATGTGATCGCAAGTGCGTCGATGGACTGGCAGTGCGCACGCGCCCCGGAGCGAGCGAGAAATCACTCGCTCCGAGGCTCGCAACAAAACGGGGCAGCAGTTGATGTTGATCGACAGCACACCCCTTTTTGTAGGCGGGGAGAGGGGGTAGGTGGCCAAAAGGAATGTATGCCATTTGAGGGCTGCCCTACTGACATCACTCGTAAAGTCAGTATTTGAGCTTCCTGCTCTATTAGAGCAGGAAGCTCACTGGGGCTTGCGGGTACAAGAGCCTAACAAAAGGGTCTCATTGCAAGCACGATGGTCGCGGTGGTCTCGACCATCGTGGCCATCACCTGGCCGCTCGCAAAAGCTGTGGGTGGTCACCCACAGCTATGCGAGCGGCCAGGATGCCGGCTCCAAAAAAAACAAAAAAAGCCCTGATTCAGAGCGAGCGATCTGAAAGATTGTCTGCCTCTGAATCAGGGCCTATGTCTTTTCCGTTCCCCTAGCATTGAGAACTATTGGAGGGACTAGGTGTGTTCCATTCCCCTAGCATTGAGAGCCATTGGAGGAGCTAGGTCTGTTACATTCCCCTAGCATAGAGAGCCATTGGAGGGGCTAGGTCTGTTCGTTGCCCTAGCATTGAGAGCCATTGGAGAGGCTAGGTCTGTTCTGTTCCACTAGCAGTGAGAGCCATTGGAGGGGCTAGGTCTGTTCTGTTACCCTAGCATTGAGAGCCATTGGAGGGGCTAGGTCTGTTCCATTCCCCTAGCATTGAAAGCCATTGGAGGGGCTAGGTCTGTTCCGTTCCCCTAGCATTGAAAGCCATTGGAGGGGCTAGGTCTGTTCCATTCCCCTAGCAGTGAGAGCCATTGGAGGGGCTAGGTCTATTCCATTCCCCTAGCATTGAGAGCTATTGGAGGGGCAAGGTCTGTTCCATTCCCCTAGCATTGAGAGCTATTGGAGGGGCAAGGTCTGTTCCATTCCCCTAGCATTGAGAGCTATTGGAGGGGCTAGGTCTGTTCCGTTCCCCTAACATTGAGAGCCATTGGAGGGGTAGGTCTGTTCTGTTTCCCTAGCATTGAGAGCCGTTGGAGGGGCTAGGACTGTTCTGTTTCCCTAGCAGTGAGAGCCATTGGAGGGGCTAGGTCTGTTCCATTTCCCTAGCATTGAGAGCTATTGGAGGGGCTAGGTCTGTTCCATTCCCCTAGCATTGTGAGCCATTGGAGGGGCTAGGTCTGTTCCATTCCCCTAGCATTGAAAGCCATTGGAGAGGCTAGGTCTGTTCTGTTCCCCTAGCAGTGAGAGCCATTGGAGGGGCTAGGTCTGTTCTGTTCCCCTAGCAGTGAGAGCCATTGGGGGGGCTAGGTCTGTTCCATTCCCCTAGCAGTGAGAGCTATTGAAGGGGCCTGATTCAGACTCGCTCACCAGAGCTATGTGCTCGCAAGTGCGTCGATGGCCGGGCAGTGCGCACGCGCCCCGGAGCGAGCGAGAAAGCACTCGCTCCGGGGCTTGCAACAAAACGGGGCAGCTGTTGATGTTGATCGACAGCACACCCCATTTTGTAGGCGGAGAGAGGGGGTAGGTGGCCAAAAGGAATGTATGCCATTTGAGGGCGGCCCTACTGACATCACTCGTAATGTCAGTAGTTGAGCTTCCTGCTCTATTAGAGCAGGAAGCTCACTGGGGTTTGCGGGTACAAGAGCCTAACAAAAGGGTCTCATCACAAGCACGATGGTCACGACCATCGTGGCCATCACCTGGCCGCTCGCAAAAGCTGTGGGTGGTCACCCACAGCTATGCGAGCGGCCAGGATGCCGGCTCCAAAAAAAACAAAAAAAAGCCCTGATTCAGAGCGAGCAATCTGAAAGATCGTCTGCCTCTGAATCAGGGCCTATGTCTTTTCCATTCCCCTAGCATTGAGAACTATTGGAGGGGCTAGGTGTGTTCCGTTCCCCTAGCATTGAGAGCCATTGGAGGGGCTAGGTCTGTTACATTCCCCTAGCATTGAGAGCCATTGGAGGGGCTAGGTCTGTTTGTTGCCCTAGCATTGAGAGCTATTGGAGAGGCTAGGTCTGTTCTGTTCCCCTAGCAGTGAGAGCCATTGGAGGGGCTAGGTCTGTTCTGTTACCCTAGCAGTGAGAGCTATTGGAGGGGCTAGGTCTGCTCCGTTCCCCTAGCATTGAGAGCCATTGGAGGGGCTAGGTCTGTTCCATTCCCCTAGCATTGAAAGCCATTGGAGGGGCTAGGTCTTTTCCATTCCCCTAGCAGTGAGAGCTATTGGAGGGGCTAGGTCTGTTCCGTTCCACTAGCATTGAGAGCTATTGGAGGGGCTAGGTCTGTTCCATTCCCCTAGCATTGAGAGCTATTGGAGGGGCTAGGTCTATTCCGTTCCCCTAACATTGAGAGCCATTGGAGGGGCTAGGTCTGTTCTGTTTCCCTAGCATTGAGAGCCGTTGGAGGGGCTAGGACTGTTCTGTTTCCCTAGCAGTGAGAGCCATTGGAGGGGCTAGGTCTGTTCCATTCCCCTAGCATTGAGAGCTATTGGAGGGGCTAGGTCTGTTCCATTCCCCTAGCATTGAGAGCCATTGGAGGGGCTAGGTCTGTTCCATTCCCCTAGCATTGAGAGCCATTGGAGGGGCTAGGTCTGTTCTGTTCCCCTTGCAGTGAGAGCCATTGGAGGGGCTAGGTCTGTTCTGTTCCCCTAGCAGTGAGAGCCAGTGGAGGGGCTAGGTCTGTTCCATTCCCCTAGCATTGAGAGCCTTTGGAGGGACTAGGTCTGTTCCGTTCCCCTAGCATTGAGAGCTATTGGAGGGGCTAGGTCTGTTCCATTCCCCTAGCATTGAGAGCCATTGGAGGGGCTAGGTCTGTTCTGTTCCCCTAGCAGTGAGAGCCATTGGAGGGGCTTGGTCTGTTCTGTTCCCCTAGCAGTGAGAGCCATTGGAGGGGCTAGGTCTGTTCCATTCCCCTAGCAGTGAGAGCTATTGAAGGGGCCTGATTCAGACCTGCTCGCCAGAGCTATGTGCTCGCAAGTGGGTCGATGGCCGGGCAGTGCGCACGCGCCCCAGAGCGAGCGAGAAATCACTCGCTCCGGGGCTCGCACCAAAATGGGGCAGCTGTTGATGTTGATCGACAGCACACCCCATTTTGTAGGCAGGGAGAGGGGGTAGGTGGCCAAAAGGAACGTATGCCATTTGAGGGTGGCCCTACTGACATCACTCGTAATGTCAGTTGTTGAGCTTCCTGCTCTATTAGAGCAGGAAGCTCACTGGTGCTTGCGGGTACAAGAGCCTACCACAAAGGTCTCATCGCAAGCACGATGGTCGCGATGGTCACGACCATCGTGGCCATCACCTGGCCGCTCGCAAAAGCTGTGGGTGGTCACCCACAGCTATGCGAGCGGCCAGGATGCCGGCCCAAAAAAAAAAACAAAAAAAAGCCCTAATTCAGAGCGAGTGATCTGAAAGATCGTCTGCCTCTGAATCAGGGCCTATGTCTTTTCCGTTCCTCTAGCATTGAGAACTATTGGAGAGGCTAGGTCTGTTCTGTTCCCCTAGCAGTGAGAGCCATTGGAGGGGCTAGGTCTATTCCATTCCCCTAGAATTGAAAGCCATTGGAGGGGCTAGGTCTGTTCCATTCCCCTAGCAGTGAGAGCCATTGGAGGGGCTAGGTCTATTCCATTGCCCTAGCAGTGAGAGCTATTGGAGGGGCTAGGTCTCTTCAGTTCCACTAGCATTGAGAGCTATTGGAGGGGCTAGGACTGTTCCATTCCCCTAGCATTGAGAGCTATTGGAAGGGCTAGGTCTGTTCTGTTCCCCTAGCAGTGAGAGCCATTGGAGGGGCTAGGTCTGTTCTGTTCCCCTAGCATTGAGAGCCATTGGAAGGGCTAGGTATGTTCCATTCCCCTAACATTGAGAGCCATTGGAGGGGCTAGGTCTGTTCTGTCTCCCTAGCATTGAGAGCCGTTGGAGGGGCTAGGACTGTTCTGTTTCCCTAGCAGTGAGAGCCATTGGAGGGGCTAGGTCTGTTCCATTCCCCTAGCAGTGAGAGCTATTGGAGGGGCTAGGTCTGTTCCATTCCCCTAGCATTGAGAGCCATGGGAGGGGCTAGGTCTGTTCCATTCCCCTAGCATTGAGAGCTATTGGAAGGGCTAGGTCTGTTCTGTTCCCCTAGCAGTGAGAGCCATTGGAGGGGCTAGGTCTGTTCTGTTCCCCTAGCAGTGAGAGCTATTGAAGGGGCCTGATTCAGACCCGCTCGCCAGAGCTATGTGCTCGCAAGTGGGTCGATGGCCGGGCAGTGCGCACGCGCCCCGGAGCGAGCGAGAAATCACTCACTCCGGGGCTCGCAACAAAACGGGGCAGCTGTTGATGTTGATCGACAGCACACCCCATTTTGTAGGCGGGGAGAGGGGGTAGGTGGCCAAAAGGAACGTATGCCATTTGAGGGCGGCCCTACTGACATCACTCGTAATGTCAGTAGTTGAGCTTCCTGCTCTATTAGAGCAGGAAGCTCACTGGGGCTTGCGGGTACAAGAGCCTACCACAAGGGTCTCAACGCAAGCACGATGGTTGCGATGGTCACGACCATCGTGGCCATCACCTGGCCGCTCGCAAAAGCTGTGGATGGTCACCCACAGCTATGCGAGCGGCCAGGATGCCGGCTACAAAAAAAAGCCCTGATTCAGAGCGAGCGATTTGAAAGATCGTCTGCCTCTGAATCAGGGCCTATGTCTTTTCCGTTCCCCTAGCATTGAGAACTATTGGAGGGACTAGGTGTGTTCCGTTCCCCTAGCATTCAGAGCCATTGGAGAGGCTAGATCTGTTCTGTTCCCCTAGCAGTGAGAGCCATTGGAGGGGCTAGGTCTGTTCTGTTACCCTAGCAGTGAGAGCTATTGGAGGGGCTAGATCTGCTCCGTTCCCCTAGCAATGAGAGCTATTTGAGGAGCTAGGTCTGTTCCGTTCCCCTAGCATTGAGAGGCATTGGAGGGGCTACGTCTGTTCCGTTCCCCTAGCATTGAGAGCCATTTGATTGGCTAGGTCTGTTCCGTTCCCCTAGCATTGAGAGCCATTGGAGGGGCTAGGTCTGTTCCGTTCCCCTAGCATTGAGAGCCATTGGAGGTCCTAGGTCTGTTCTGTTCCCCTAGCAGTGAGAGCCATTGGAGGGGCTAGGTCTGTTCTGTTCCCCTAGCAGTGAGAGCCATTGGAGGGGCTAGGTCTGTTCCATGCCCCTAGCAGTGAGAGCCATTGGAAGGACTAGGGCCTTTATTCAGACCCGCTCGCTGCCAGAGGCAGCTCGCAGGGTCTGTGGGTGTATTTTTTTTTTGTCTGGCCTCTCGCAAAGCTGTGGGAGATCTCCCACAGCTTGTGCGAGCGGCCAGGAGGCCATAACGATAATTGCAACCATCGGCCTTGTGACGAGACCCTGTGGTAGGGTCTCAGCTACTGCAAGACTGAGTGGACTTCCTGCTCTAATAGAGCAGGAAGTCCACTACTGACATCAGTAGTGATGTCAGTAGGGCCTCCCACAAACGCCAGGCGTTCCTAAGGGAATGCCTGCATTTGTGCAGCCACCCCCCTCCTCCCCGTCTACAAAACGGGGCAAGCTGTCACTCACAATCGACAGCCACCCCATCTTGTAGTGAGCCCCGTAGTGTCTGAGCTGCAGTCGCTGGATGGTGCTTGCGCATGTTGCCGGACGCGGCGCATGCGCAGTGGGGTGACATTGAGCAGCTCTAAATCGGGCCCAAGGTCTGTTCCGTTCCCCTAGCAGTGAGAGCCATTGGAAGGACTAGGTCTGTTCTGTTCCCCTAGCAGTGAGAGCCATTGGAGGGACTAGGTCTGTTCTGTTCCCCTAGCAGTGAGAGCCATTGGAGGGACTAGGTCTGTTCTGTTCCCCTAGCAGTGAGAGCCATTGGAGGGACTAGGTCTGTTCTGTTCCCCTAGCAGTGAGAGCCATTGGAAGAACTAGGTCTGTTCCATTCCCCTAGCAGTGAGAGCCATTGGAGGGACTAGGTCTGTTCTGTTCCCCTAGCAGTGAGAGCCATTGGAGGGACTAGGTCTGTTCTGTTCCCCTAGCAGTGAGAGCCATTGGAGGGACTAGGTCTGTTCTGTTCCCCTAGCAGTGAGAGCCATTGGAAGGACTAGGTATGTTCCGTTCCCCTAGCAGTGAGAATCATTGGAGGGACTAGGTCTGTTCCGTTCCCCTAGCAGTGAGAGTCATTGGAGGGACTAGGTCTGTTCCGTTCCCCTAGCAGTGGGAGCCATTGGTGGGACTAGGTCTGTTCCATTCCCCTAGCAGTGAGAGCCATTGGAGGGACTAGGTCTGTTCCGTTCCCCTAGCAGTGAGAGCCATTGGAGGGACTTTGTCTGTTCCGTTCCCCTAGCAGTGAGAGCCATTGGAGGGGTGGGGTGTACACGCCTCTCACAGTGAAGACATATTTACCTTATGGTGAAAATAAACATATTCTAAAAAAAAAAATGTTTTAAATATAAATGTTCCTTTTAAAGAAAATACTTTCATGGTTTCCGGATTTTATAGAATGTCCTGTAATATTAGATGAGCCTGAGTTGGGGGTGTCTCGGGGACTGTTGCGAGTGGGCCTGGGATAGTGACAATGCCTTGATGTCTCTGGCAGGTGGATGGTAGGAGAATGTCCAGGAGAGATGTCTTCTCTAGTAAGGAGTTCGTCCTGGACATGGCTGATTCCTCCTTCGATGATCAGTACAAAGGATGCAGCGATGTGATGGAAGACGAGATCCCCCAACTCTTCAAAATCGAGTATTCTACAAATAAAGAGTTTGCCGACGCCTGGGATACAGCTAAATTTAAATGGGAAGATAGAAAGAAGAGACGTGTGGTGATGCCCAAAGGTTTCAAAGATGATTATGCCATAGCGCTGCTTGCGTACACCATAAATGGTCCTCTCCACAAAGTCTTCAACGAAGCCGTCAGAGACGCCGGACAATCCAAGCAGTATTACCTGAGGAGCTTCAACTTTAAGGTTCTGCACTACTACCTGACCAAAGCTCTTCAACTACTGGATGAGGTAGAAACTCCAGCCTGCTACAAGGTCTATAGGGGGATAAGAGGAATAAGGTTTAAATCTGACCCTCGGAAAACCATACGCTTTGGACAGTTCACTTCTTCATCTACAAATGACGAGAGTGCTCTGATGTTTGGAGAGGACACGTTCTTCAACATCAATACCTGCTATGGTGTCAACATCAAGAACTACTCCTTCTTCCCGGGGGAGGAAGAGGTGCTAATACCGCCCTATGAGAAATTTAAGGTGACCAACTTCACCAAAGAGAGAGACAGGAATTTCATAACCCTGAAGTCTCTGGAGAAGTCAAGTCTGTACAACTGTGAGCTTGTGAGAGGTGAGTTGTCCGTCATCTCATCCCTCTCATAGCAGACTTCTAAATCACGCTCCTGTATGTTCTCCCATGTGTCTCCTATGTGTGTGTTTTCTGCCATTATACAATGCTATAGATAGGTTACTATAATTTACTTCACATTTAAACCACGTCCCTCAGTGACATGTAGCCGTGCCCATTTTTGTATAGGCTTATTAAGAAATCTTTTTTACTTGCACCACTGGTATATATATATATATATACTGATATATACTGTATATAAGACCTCAAAGGTGTGGGACTCCAGTACACGAATCATAAACAGGAAAACGCCGTTGTAGTATATCAACGTTTCAGTTTTATCACCAAACTGTTCTCAAGAAATACAAAAAAAAATATATGAATCATCAAACCTTAATATACCATCACCCCGCACCGTGTGTACCTCCCCCTCATTGAAGTCCTGTGTCCAGCGCCCACTATTGCCGTCATTGGCGCACTTCAATGACGTCATCACATTCCCCTGGAGCCGCGCACACCACGTGACACATGTAAACAATTTTGTTTTAGTTTTTCCCACATACGATAAACCGCATGGGCAAAGAATTTGATAAACAACATACTCACTATTACAAGTCAAGTGATGGCGAATCATAAACTTATGGCCAGTGTGAGGATGGAAAACTGAATTGCCCTGGATCAGATATTTGCATGTAACGCAACCACACTTAAAGCAACCATTTTGTTTTGTTGACAACATTTTTTGTTTTTGTCGCAACAGATCTTTTGAATTAAATTCTGTTTTCACCAACAGATCCCGCAGATTTTTAGCTCTGGAATAACATGGCATTAAATCTGTATCGCTTAATTCTAACTCAGGATCTGAAGTGATCAATGGCAATAATTTTTTTGGATGCTTTATTGATATCAGGGGAAAGAGTATTATATTCAGAAACCCAGATGAATTTAGGGCCTGATTCAGATCCACTCGCGAGCGGCTGTCCGCTCGCAAGTGGGTCGATGTTATGCACTGAGCATGCGCACGACGGAGGGAGCTCCGTCGTGCGCATGCGCCAGACGGAGGGAGCTCCGTCGTGCACATGCGCCAGACGCGACGAGCGAAGGAAAGTCCTTCGCTCGTTGTGTCTGATCAAAGGGGGCGTGCTGTCGATGTTGATTGACAGCACGCCCCCTTTGGTGGGCGTGCCTGGGGCGTGCCTCCCTGACTGGGGCGTTCCCAGGGGAACGCCTCCCGTCAGAAGCCGGCCCACTGACATCACTAATCCTCACGTCTAGAAAGTCAGGACTTCATTCAGAGTCGGTCGAAGCGGCCGCACGGTCGTACGCAGCCGATGTTCGCTAAACTGCGCATGCGTACAGTTCGCAATGCGCGTGCGCAAACTAGCGGCTACGATCAGAAATTTCTCTCTCCTTGAACACCGCCAGGTCGGTAGTTTGAGTGACAGAATGAGGCGTTTGTGGGTGGTAACATGGGAAGGTGCTTGAAAACGGGGGTGTGGAGATCCAAACGCAGGCGTGCCTAATTATGCGAACGGCGTTTTAAGGGAGTGCATAATTAACAAAGTAGTGTCATGGCACACGTGACAGGGGAGGCTTTACACTGACATGATCGTAGTGCTTAAGAGAGGGTAAGGTCAACCTTTAGCTCTACGACCAGTTCCGATGGTATACGATGCTCGTGATTAATCCTTATGTAGCCGGAGATGACGTTCTATGCGTACGAGATGTGGGCGTATTTTTAGCGATCCGATCGCATACACCCCTTGGTCGGCCAGCTAACGATCCGACCTTAGGGACGCAACATGCGTATGCATCATTTGCATATCCGGCCCCTTTTTCTATACGACCGTGCGGCCGCTTCGACCGACTCTGAATGAAGTCCTCAATGCTTTCCTGATTCATGACATAAGTGAACTTCACCGGGCAATTGCTCAAATTGTGTGAAGTCATAAACTCAGTAAATGTCTGTGGTGGACCTTTCCATAGTATCAGTAAATCGTCAATAAAACGTACATAGAAAGCAATATTGCACTTGATCTCATGTCTACCAAAAAATACTTCCTCTTCCATATAAAACATATATGCATTAGCAGACGCCGGGGATACTGAAGAGCCCATAGCGTATCCGTTTTTTTGTTGGTAGTAAACACCATCAAAAAGAAAGAAATTTTTGGTGAGAATAAGTTCAAGCATTTGTATATAAATATCTATATGGCAGGAATCAAGATCACTATCTTCAATAAGAAGTTTTCTAACCGCATGTACTCCATCACCATGGGGAATAATTGTGTAAAGACTTGATACATCTGCAGTAACAAACCAGATATCTGTTAGATCAAAATTGATTTCTCGTAATTTGTTTAACAACATGGTAGTATCAAGTAAAAAATGTAGGGTTTTTTGGATTAATGGTTGCAAAATTGAATCTAAGAGAATTGAGGTTGGTTGAAATAGTGACCCTCTTGCCGAGATAATAGGTCGGCCAGGCGGAGGGGTCAATGTCCTTTTGTACCTTGGGAGGCGTATAAATAATGGGAGTAATGGGAAATTGAGGTAATAAGATAGAGAAGTCCTCTTCATTAATCAATGATGCATCTTTTGCCAATGTCAATAATTCAAACAACTCATTTTTAAACATCAATGTAGGGTCCCCACTTAACCTTTGATAAACTTTGATGTCTCCTAACTGACGAAGAATCTCTTGCACATAGTCACATGTGTTCTGCGGGACAATGCTGCCCCCCTTATCTGTTGGATGAATAGTAATACTTTTATTATTAGCTAGGTTATGTAATGCCCGTCTTTCCAAATTAGATAAGTTTGGATGTGTTGGAAGTTGGAACCTTGGGCCTGATTCAGAGCCGCTCGTAAGCGGCCGCTCGTTCACTCCGAGCGATGTTTGCCCAACTGCGCATGCGTACGGATCGTTATACGCATGCGCGAACCAGTTAGAGCGGTCGAAATTCATGTGCTCGCAAAATAGCGAATGCCTACTAATTTGAGTGACGGGAGGAGGCGTATGTGGGTGGTAACAGGGGAAGGTGCTTGAAAACGGGGAGTGGAGATCCGAACGCAGGCGTGCTTAAAGGTCAAAACGGGCGTTTTATGGGTGTGCATAATTAATACAGCAGCGTCATTGACCACGTCACTGGGTTATTTTATAGCCAGAACTGTTCGCAAAATTGTGGTAGCAATAACCAACCACAAGAATAGCGAGCAGTTCATACCCTGGTCGATGTACTCGATTAATCTAATAAATAGCGGACATGATGTAGGATGCGAGCGGCCAGGGGGCGTAGTTTCCCAAAAAACGACCGCAAGTTTTGTTCGCTCGTTCAGACCTAGAGGCGTGAACCGACCGCAAACAGCGAACGGTTCATTTGAATAGCCAGCCCTATTTTCTGGATGAGCGAGCGCTATTTGCGTCTGGCTCTGAATCAGGCCCCTTGGCCCTGATTTAGAGCCGGACGCTCTGACCAGAGCGCTCGCTCTGAATCAGGTCCCACCTCCATAAATATGGAGCATCCTCCTGTACGCTCGTATAGCTGTGGGTCACCACCCACAGCATATACGAGCGTGCAGGATGATGGTCGCGATGGTCTTGACCATCGCGACCATCGCCAGTGCGAGCAGAAGCCTGCGGTTGAGTTTCTCAACTGCAAGGCCAGGAGTGATTTTGGCTCACTAGTGATGTCAGTGGGGCCGGCTTCTGATGGTAGGCGTTCCCTTGGGAACGCCTCCGTCTGGCAGGCACGCCCCCAGCACGCCCACCAAAGGGGGCGTGCTGTCAATCAACATCGACAGCACGCCCCCTTTGATCAGACACAACGAGCGAAGGAAAGTCCTTCGCTCGTCGCGTCTCGCGCATGCGCATGACGGAGCTCCCTCCGTCGTGCGCATGCGCAGTGCACACCATCGACCCACTTGCGAGCGGACAGCCGCTCGCGAGTGGGACTGAATCAGGCCCCTTGTCCTTAGTCTTCTGCATTACTTCCCCGTCCAATGTTCGAAGGAAGGTTTTAATTGAAGATTTATTTGACTGGGGGTCAAAAGCCGACTTGATCTTTAGTTTCTGTGATTTCTCAGAGATTTCGTCTCTGGTTCCATCTACTGCAGTATTTTTATTGACAAATTATTTCAGTTTTAGACGTCTGTGCAAATTAAATCTCTCCCTTTGCCATTTGAAATCATTAAATGGATTTGATGGTTTACAGGATAATCCTTTGCTTAATAAACTCACCTCACTCTTAGTGAGGTTGTGGGAAGACAAGTTGAAAATTACCTCCTCCTGGGCAATGGGGGCTTTCTGCCACGTTTTCCTTCTTTTATTTTGTCCCCCTCGTTGAGTGTAGTGCCGGGTTTCTGGTGCGTGTAGATACCCCTAAAGGGCCTGATGGTAATCTCCTTGACATAGGTTTGGGGGCATCAGTGTCACTGGTGCTATATAGATCCTGCGATGAATCAGTGTCCATGGAGAATGTAGTTTGTTTACGTCTAAAGAAAGACTTTCTCCTCCCAAAGTCCCCTTGACCACCGGATAGCCAGCGGTATACCTGGTGTTTCTCATAGTCCATTTCGACCTTTTGAAGCTTTTCTTTGTTTAAATTTAATGAGGTCACGTTTGTAAATGCTGATCTGATTATTCAATTTTTCCAACCAATCAATTTCTTTGTCTGATTGTAATAAAGGCAAATGAGAGGTCTCAAATTGATTGATTTTTTCAGTGATCTTAACAAGTTCTTTTTTAGATTGTTCAATAACCAGTAGCAACAAATCGTAGGAACACTTATTTATAATAGCGATCCATTTTTTGCAAAATGGATCATAGCAACCAATAGTGGGGAAGTTTCTCATGCTGAACCCCCTGGGGATTTTTTTAGTTTTAAAGTAATCACTTAGTGATGGAGTTTGAAATCCACCTCTTTTTTCTTTAGACGCAGTAAGTTTCTGTAAAGGGTATCTGTGGACAGAGATTCAGTCTCATCATCAAGTCCTTCTTTATAGATAATAATTTAAATACCACCGCGTTTTCCTGTTTATGATTCGTGTACCGGAGTGCCACACCTGTGAGGTCTTGTGAGGTTTGCATGTGGGGGCACCTGGTCAAAGGTACATTCTGTCATACTGAGTGCCGGACCAATGGATTTATATATATATATATATACATATATATATATATATATGTACACAGTATATATATATATATATATATATATATATATAAACTGTCACCTCCTTAGTACGCACCTCCTTAGTACGCACCTCCTTAGTAAGCACCTCCTTAGTAAGCATCTCCTTAGTAAGCACCTCCTTAGTACGCACCTCCTTAGTAAGCACCTCCTTAGTACGCACCTCCTTAGTACGCACCTCCTTAGTACGCACCTCCTTAGTACGCACCTCCTTATTAAGCACCTCCTTAGTAGGCACCTCCTTAGTAAGCACCTCCTTAGTACGCACCTCCTTAGTAAGCACCTCCTTAGTAAGCACCTCCTTAGTACGCATCTCCTTAGTAAGCACCTCCTTAGTACGCACCTCCTTAGTACGCACCTCCTTAGTAAGCACCTCCTTAGTACGCACCTCCTTAGTACGCACCTCCTTAGTACGCACCTCCTTAGTACGCACCTCCTTATTAAGCACCTCCTTATTAAGCACCTCCTTAGTAGGCACCTCCTTAGTAGGCACCTCCTTAGTAGGCCCCTCCTTAGTAAGCACCTCCTTAGTAAGCACCTCCTTAGTACGCACCTCCTAAGTACGCATATCCTTAGTAAGCACATCCTTAGTATGCACCTCCTTAGTACGCACCTCCTTAGTACGCACCTCCTAAGTACGCATATCCTTAGTAAGCACATCCTTAGTATGCACCTCCTTAGTAAGCACCTCCTTAGTAAGCACCTCCTTAGTAAGCACCTCCTTAGTACGCACCTCCTTAGTACGCACCTCCTTAGTACGCACCTCCTTAGGAGACAAGGCCCACGGCTCTCTCCCATGCAGGCACACTCTTCTGAGTCTGGTTTCTCACCACTGTGACTGGCATCTCCAGCCACGCTTCCACCTTCCTATGGTATGTGTGACTAGGCAGTCGCCACATCAGTATCAGATTTGGTTCTGCCTGACTTCTACTGAAAACTGAAAACATTTATGGGCAAGTGTAATATTGCCAGACAGGCCATCTGTGCCCATAGCATGTAGCGTGATGCTGGTCTGAATGTGAGTGTGTGGGTCTGTGTGTACCTGGAAATGAATATCATACAGATAGTCGTGCTACATTTCTTCAGTCTCTGCAAAACTGCTTCTCTCTTTGGGGATTAATTCTATCCAAAGAGTTTGCTGGCTCAGAAATGGCCCTTTCATCAGTGGGGGTAAGTGTATGGCCTCTTGCCAGCCTGTAAAGCACTTTCATGGTCCTTGAGTCCTACAGAACAAATCTGAAATAATATCTGTAAAATAACTACTGTGCAGTCCTACGTCCCCCATCTACAGTGTGTTGGCTGGTAATCCGGAGATCCTACATGCCTGCTTCCAAATGGTGCTGCCATCCACTCCAATCACTGTGGTGCCAGGACCCACCTAAATTTCCCTGCTTCCTGTACTTCCGGGCTCTCAGCAATATTAGTTGTGGGGTTCAATTATGTTCTCACTATGAAGGCCACCCCACTGTAGCTCACCCAGTATTGCCGGAGAGGTATATGGGCTTTCTTCAAGACGGTACTTGGGGGGTGTTTTGATTGCACCACATACTGGTGTCCATTCGCTGGTAGCCCCATGTCTGGGAAACCAGTCCATTTGTGGGCATGGTGGCCTTGTGTACCTGGGATTACACATCGTAGATTCCCAAACCAGATTAGCATTTAAAAAAATATATGGTAGTTGCTCAAATCAGCTTCATTGCATACCACAGGTGCTTGTAAAGGGCGGGGTTTACACTGAACACAGAAAAAAGGGATTTGCTCCCCAGCACACTGCAGCAAAAACAATACTTAAATCCTACATGATAATAGAGATTCAGAGGTATTAGTTACATACATTTGCAAATATATGAATAAGCGCCAGGCCATCGTCAAGGCTCCTCTATACTGGCATCCGTAACATTAAGGGGTTCACGTCCGAGAAGCAAGGTACCCCAAAAAAAAAAAATTCCAGCCAAGGACCATCTCACGACCCTGTCTAGTTGTCACCTTTTTGCCTTGGGACTTACCCCTGTCAGCTCCCCCCATGGATCTGTGTGTGTAATTTGCCTGGAGGATTTACTCTGATTATTGCACCTGGTCTCTCCTCTGTCTGTGAGCACTGCTAGCCCTGATTGGAATCGCAGGTGTGGTTCTGATTCTCAGAGCTGCAGTGATGAATACTCCCTCTGCATGTTGTGCCTTCCACCACTCAGAATGCTACTACCAGACCACCTGTCCGTATCCACCAATTGCTGCCAGACCCATGGTATATATATCCTCTCCTGATAGCATTCTGGGCCTGAACATCTCGTCTTCCCGTGGTGCATGGTTCATGCTGTTCCTGCATTCAAGTATATCCCTGAAACCTGCTACAGCAATCCCTGGTGCTATCCAGAAAACCTGTTTCAGCTGTACCTGGCAATCCAGTAAATCTGCTGGCAGCAACCCCCGGTGCTTCCAGAAAACCTGTTACAGCCAAACCTGGCAATCCAATAAGCCTGCTGAGAGCAACCCCTGGTGCATCCCGAAAACCTGCTACAGTAATACCTGGCATCCAGACGTCCTGTTACAGCAATACCTGGCCTGTGCTCTGCTGCTAGTCCTACTCCTGGTTGGTCCCTGGCACTCTGTAAACCTGCCTCGTGTCACCCTGCCTTGCTTCCTGCTGTGGATCAACTCCTGCCCCTTTTACCTACTTACTCCCTCCCTGAACCTAAAATTCCCAAACCTACCCATTCCTTCCTGAAACCTGTTATTCCCAATTATCCTATCCAGCCTGCACTTGAGTTCCAACCTTGTCACAGCATTTCCAGATTACCCTGTTTAGCCCTCATCTCAGCATTGCCTGACTTCCCTTCAGCCATTGTCACATTCCAGTCCAGAGTCAAGTTCCAAGCTCATCAGTTCTATCCACATTGTTCCAGTCCAGAATCAAGTTCCAAGCTCACCAGTTCAGTCCACGTTGTTCCAGTCCAGAGTCAAGTTCCAAGCTCATCAGTTCAGTCCACGTTGTTCCAGTCCAGAGTCAAGTTCTTAGTTCATCAGTTCAATTCAACAAGTCTTCCTGCCGGTCCCAGTCCGGTCCCTCCAGTTCCTGTCATTTATCATCAAAGGCAGTTTTCACTGCTATACAAGTCTTATAAATAGAGCTATCTACATTATATGTGATTCCAGTCATGCTGGCCTCCGTTGAAACCCGATCACCACCTGAGACAGGTAACTCGCAGACACCAATTGTGACATAATGTTCAGGCCCAACGATGGTGGCGGATCAAGCACCTATTAAGGGACTAGATGCTTTCCGTAACCTGGTCACCCGCTTGGATTCACAGGAGGCCGTACAGCATCAAGTGCTACAGCTTTTGCAAATCCTGAATAACCGGTTAGATGTTACCCAAACCTTACCTGAACCCCTAACTACCTTCCATCGACTGCTGGAACAGCTTCAGGCTCTACTCACCAAAATTTTTCAGATCATTCCTGAATTTCTTAGAGCTGCCTCTGTCTCGACTAAAACCTCTGCCTTGGAATCCCTAAGAAACAAGGATTCTTCCTCACCAAGTAATGTCAGACATCGTAGTTACCCTCGCCCCAAGCTCTCTGTGGCCGAACGCCAGCGGCACAAAGATTTACAGCTCTGTCTCTATTGTGGGAGTTCTGACCACTTCATTAAAGACTGTTTCCTTTGCAACTCCAGCAGTGGTTCCAAGTGGCAACGTCTCAGTGCCAGTTCCGGCTCCAGCCCGGATTCTGCCCGTTCCGGCCCCAGCCCGGATTCTGCCCGTTCCGGCCCCAGCCCGGATTCTGCCCGTTCCGGCCCCAGCCCGGATTCTGCCCGTTCCGGCCCCAGCCCGGATTCTGCCCGTTCCGGTCCCAGCCCGGATTCTGCCCATCCCAGCAGGGGACTCCAGTCAGCAGCCCCAGGAGGGGTTTCAAGTCTCGTACCCCAGGAGGGGGTTTCAAGTCTCATATCCCAGGAGGGGGTTTCAAGTCTCGTACCCCAGGAGGGGGTCTCAAGTCTCGCACCCAGGAGGGGGTCTCAAGTCCCGTACCCCAGGAAGGGGCTTCAAGTCTCGTACCCCAGGAGGGGGTTTCAAGTCTGGCACCCCAGCAAGGGGTCTCAAGTCTCATGCCCCAGGAGGGGGTCTCAAGTCTCGTGCCCGAGGAGTGGGTCTCAAGTCTCGTGCCCCAGGAGGGGGTCTCAAGTCTCGTGCCCCAGGAGGGGGTCTCAAGTCTCGCGCCCCAGGAGGGGGTCTCAAGTCTCATGCCTCAGGAGGGGGTCTCAAGTTCCTGTTATCAGGGAGAAGTGTCTTGTGCTACAAAATCTGATTATGGTTCCTGTTCACTGTCTCCTGCATATATTGTTCCAGAAGATGATAATCTCTGTAGCCTGTTCTCAGCTTTGATTGTTGATGCTACTGTCTCTAGCTCCCCAGGACTCCTTCCAGTTCCATCAATTGGTCCGAATTCCGAACATCGGTCAGCTTCAGTTATTTCGACTCCTCATCAATCGGAGCATCCTCAAATTTCCTCCTGCAGGCACCTGAAAGTGCTCCACAATCCTTGAACACACAGGATTCGTCAGATACTTCACCATGCATTTATTTTGATGGGGACTTATCTCAATACTATGCTTTATTGAAACAATTCTTTGGTATGATGAATTCTTCTCTGCCATGTGGAGTCAAGTCTACTAATATTGTAGAGTTTGTTATCTCATCTTTTCAAGGTAAAGTTTGGGACTGGGTTGCCCCTATTTACAACTCCAAAGATCCAATGCTTCAAAATATAAAGACTTTCAGTGAAGCTGTTGTCAAAGAATTTGGTCCTTACCCTGTAAACCAAAATTCTAGCGAAGTTCTCAGTTCCAAAATATTGTCCAAGCACTCTGTTTGTGCTACCAAGAATTCGTCCTCCACTCCTCTGAAATCTGAACAAGGTCAAGTTTTCAAGGGCCAGCGTGCCGAATTCCAGGCATCCCAAGAGAGCAGTACTTTTGAATCTGTAACCCAGAACATGACTTGTGCACACACCTCCTTGTCCCCTTTCTGCTACTGTTCCTCCCAAAATTCTGATCCTGTCCTTCCCAGCCACATATTTCCACAGGAGTTACCAAAGATTCCTGGTCCGTTGGTTGGCACAAAACGTTATCGCAGCAAAAAGAAGAATCGGCGAAGGTCTTGAACTATCTCTTTTGTAGACTTTCCACTCCAAGTATCCCAAGAAATTGAGAATTGGAAAGATGTCTGAAGAAAGTTTTTGTTTTGGTGTCCGGAGTCCACCCATAAAGAGTTGGGTACTGTCACGACCCTGTCTAGTTGTCACCTTTTTGCCTTGGGACTTACCCCTGTCAGCTCCCCCATGGATCTGTGTGTGTAATTTACCTGGAGGATTTGCTCTGATTATTGCCCCTGGCCTCTCCTCTGTCTGTGAGCACTGCTAGCCCTGATTGGAATCGCAGGTGTGGTTCTGATTCTCAGAGCTGCAGTGATGAATACTCCCTCTGCATGTTGTGCCTTCCACCACTCAGAATGCAACTACCAGACCACCTGTCCGTATCCACCAATTTCTGCCAGACCCATGGTATATATCCTCTCCTGATAGCATTCTGGGCCTGAACATCTCATCTTCCCGTGGTGTATGGTTCATGCTGTTCCTGCATTCAAGTATATCCCTGAAACCTGCTACAGCAATCCCTGGCGCTATCCAGAAAACCTGTTTCAGCTGTACCTGGCAATCCAGTAAATCTGCTGGCAGCAACCCCCGGTGCTTCCAGAAAACCTGTTACAGCCAAACCTGGCAATCCAGTAAGCCTGCTGACAGCAACCCCTGGTGCATCCCGAAAACCTGCTACAGTAATACCTGGCATCCAGACGTCCTGTTACAGCAATACCTGGCCTGTGCTCTGCTGCTAGTCCTACTCCTGGTTGGTCCCTGGCACTCTGTAAACCTGCCTCGTGTCACCCTGCCTTGCTTCCTGCTGTGGATCAACTCCTGCCCCTTTTACCTACCTACTCCCTCCCTGAGCCTAAAATTCCCAAACCTACCCATTCCTTCCTGAAACCTGTTATTCCCAATTATCCTATCCAGCCTGCACTTGAGTTCCAACCTTGTCACAGCATTTCCAGATTACCCTGTTTAGCCCTCATCTCAGCATTGCCTGACTTCCCTTCAGCCATTGTCACATTCCAGTCCAGAGTCAAGTTCAAAGCTCAGTTCTATCCACATTGTTCCAGTCCAGAATCAAGTTCCAAGCTCACCAGTTCAGTCCACGTTGTTCCAGTCCAGAGTCAAGTTCCAAGCTCATCAGTTCAATTCAACAAGTCTTCCTGCCGGTCCCAGTCCGGTCCCTCCAGTTCCTGTCATTTATCATCAAAGGCAGTTTTCACTGCTACACAAGTCTTATAAATAGAGCTATCTACATTATCTGTGATTCCAGTCATGCCGGCCTCCGTTGAAACCCGATCACCACCTGAGACAGGTAACTCGCAGACACCAATTGTGACAGACCAATCCCAGGGCATCACACAAAAAAGGGAAAAAAGGTGATAGTGAAGTGTAAAGAAAAGATGTGTAAGGATAAATCAATAAGTGTTAATGAAATGAGAGAGAATTAAAATGACATAAATATTATACAAACACATAGAGAAGTGATAAAAATATTCTATGTGAATTAAGTGGTGATGCCATGAGAAAGGTCCAGCCAGAACCCCCCTGGGGGCCCCACTTCCAAACGCTCACCCCAAAATAATTATTGCTACATAATGGTAGCACCCACTCTGGGTCATATAATTACAATTGATGTACTGCATGATAACAGCACATGTATAAGCTGAGAGCTAACTTACCTTGTAGGTACCCCAAAAAACCTCCACATGTCACTATAAGGATCAGCACATCCTCCTAATGCTGACTCCCTTCATGCCTCTCCAAACTACAAAAAAATATGGTAGTTGCTCAAATCAGCTTAATTGCATACCACAGGTGCTTGTAAAGGGCGGGGTTAACACTGAACACAGAAAAAAGGATTTGCCACCCAGCACACTGCAGCAAAAACAATACTTAAATCCTACATGATAATAGCGATTCAGAGGTATTAGTTACATACATTAACACTTATTGATTTATCCTTACACATCTTTTCTTTACACTTCACTATCACCTTTTTTCCCTTTTTCGTGTGATGCCCTGGGGATGGTCCTTGGCTGGAATTTTTTTTGGGGGTACCTTGCTTCTCGGACGTGAACCCCTTAATGTTATGGATGCCAGTATAGAGGAGCCTTGACGATGGCCTGGTGCTTATTCATATATTTGCAAATGTATGTAACTAATACCTCTGAATCTCTATTATCATGTAGGATATAAGTATTGTTTTTGCTGCAGTGTGCTGGGGGGCAAATCCCTTTTTTCTGTGTTCAGATTAGCATTTACCAGGGTGCCTTGTGCCTTCTGCCCACCCTCAGTCTCGTGGATGTGGGAACATACTGACACAACAGACAAATATCTGATAAAACGTGTTGTTATTTAGCACAAGAAAGCAACAATGGATACTTACGGTCTATGCTGTCAGTGCTGCAACAGTGTAACTATAACATTATATTTGTGTTTCACAGACAGAAGATGTAAATCGAAGTGGTGCCCATTCAATTCAGGTAATAAATACATCCTTAGAGGAAAACTTGTTCTCAGGAGAACTGTTAATTATTAATCTCTGTTCGTCACTTTCACATAATTGTTTTTAGACTATAGTTACCTGGGAAGTGCAAATATTATACCTGGTCATATACAAAATGCAGATTTTATGTACAAAGTTCTGAAAAACAGAAAGTAAAGAAAGAAAATGATTATTCTTATTCAGTAATAGTCTCATAAACACAGCCATGAGCACCCAGGTGTCACTATGAGGAGCTCTGCTAAACAATTAGATAAGGAGACATCATTTCCTGCTTCACCTTATAAGAAGTGACCTGGTGCATTTTTACAGGTAAAATCAAAGTGAATCCTATAGCGACTGATCCTACAGATTTCTTTGGCCCTTGTGAACCAGAGGATGATCCAGAAATGAGAAAATTCCCTGATTTATAGCATAATGGAGAAGAATAAGAAAGCTGTTATAATTGTTCCTTTAGTCATCGTAATCTCTTGTATTGGTTCCTTTCCTACAGCTTTATGTGGGGTGACAAGTTCATGTTAATGGAAATAATTGTTGTCGGTTAAATTACTTCAGTTGATTTTTAATAATGTTCTGTTCTATGTTATCCCAACAGCCGTCAGCACCCGGATGAAGATTAATTCCCTGGAAATATTGCTGGTCGGTGTACTAGTCCTCCTAACACAAACACTGGGAGATCTCTTCTGTTTGTAATACAGTAATTGGGACACATGTTTTCTCCTTGTGATACGGTAACTGGGACAGGTCTTCTCCTAACACAAACACTGGGAGATGTCTTCTCCTAACACATACACTGGGAGATGTCTTCTCCTCCTAACACAAACACTGGGAGATGTCTTCTCCTAACACAAACAATGGGAGATGTCTTCTCCTCCTAACACAAACACTGAGCGATGTCTTTTCCTCCTAACACACGTGCTGGGAGGTGTCTTCTCCTCCTAACACAAACACCGGGAGATGTCTTCTGTTTGTGATGAAATAACTAGGACATGTTGCCGGTCCCTGACTGTCAATCACACTGCGAGTAAATAGTCGCTGCAAGCGACAAAGGTATGTACCTTGATGCATGGGCTGCGCGACTTAGAAATGTATTCCACCTCACACCCTGATAGAGCTGTGCCTCCCTCCTATCCCACCTCACACCCCAATAGAGCTGCGCCTACCTCCTATCCCACCTCACACCCTCAAAGAGCTGCGCCTACCTCCTATCCCACCTCACACCCTCATAGAGCTGTGCCTACCTCCTATCCCACCTCACACCCTCATAGAGCTGCGCCTACCTCCTATCCAACCGCACACCCTCATAGAGCTGCACCTACCTCCTAACGATACTGAATTTGAACCTCTATACGCTCCTACCTATACCTTCTAAATCCTGCCTATAAACCTCTAAGATTGACGCTTATTTGCGTACGCAGTCATACAGTAAATAAAAACCTTACACCTTGAACATGTGTTTCCAAAGCACAAAGTATTATTCAAGTAAAAGTACAGTCAGTTACACGCTATGATCTCAGTACAATTTAGCGCAAAGAAATTATACAGACCCAAGTACAGTTATACATATGCAAGCGCTCTGGACCAGATACCAGCAGCAGCAAGAAACCTCCGTCAATCAGCATTCAGCAAGAAGACTCCAGACTGGGGTCACAACACGCACATTTTTTACCCTCATAGAAATAGACAACACAATAGAGAGGAGTGTTGCTAATACCATTGGTTCCCAGGGAGAGTGCATATGTTACAAGGCATTTAACAGGTTGATTCAAATAGACACAGTCCAGCCTCCGACAGCTGGTTGCCTCTGTTTTCCCGCCTCTTGCAAATCCAAACAGTTGGTCATACAATGTACATTTCGGTGCTTTAAGTCTCTGCGGTCCATAAGTTGAGAATGCATGTTGCAATCTTCACACCGATGATACCGGGAAGCTGTTGAGAGGGTGCAGATCAGTATAATACCAAACACGGCTTACTTATCATGTATTAAACCTTAGCTACCAAATAACCTTTATTTCACAGCAATTATAATAAATGAACAAACTTGAATCTTATACTTTAAAGTTTATGGAATCTTTTATGTGAATATGTAATGCGTAAGTATTCAGGGTTTGATAAAAAGACGCTAGTTAACTTGGGGCAGATGCGTGCGCATGAAGCTAATAAACAGAATTTTCATACAGGATCTTATGCATTCGCTAATGTGCGACTAATTAACAGCGCAATTGTGCGTATTTATGTGTGTATGAGGAATGGTGAAAAGATGCAATCGCATGATGCTAATAGTAGCATCGTCATATGTACTTAAGTGTGAGTTTAGCTAAAATGTCGCTGGGCGGCCATTCGCAAAATGGCGTCTTGCGATCTCATTTTCAAGATGGCGTCTTGCGGCCATTCGCAAGATGGCGTTGTTTCGATCTAAACTTAAGCTGATCTTGTCTCAGCCAATTATCCAGCTTCGACAGTCCACCCTTTGATAGCGAACAACATGCTATCACAAAAATTAATTTTAGGCTTACACATATATATTATTTAATGTTATTATGGGATGGCACAAGTTGGTTCTTAATCCATCAATAATGTGTCTCTGGGAGGGGACATAAAACTACTATTATACGCACACCGTGGATCTTGGAGGATCATGGGGGTGATATGGGGATGCATCAATCCTATAAAGGCAGTCTTGAACGGGAATTGAGACTTTACATTATCTGAGGTGTTTTAAAAGTAACAGTTCAATAATGCATTCTATGCACGTCTAAATATAATACATTAAATTATGGTATTTCCTAGTTCAGGGTTGTAATGCAGTTCTATATTTACCTCAGTATTCATATTGTCATTACTGACCACCATCATAATTTCATTCTTTCATTTTACTCTATTTTTACATTTTCCACACTTCAACACAATAGGAACAAACCGGACACATATGCCAATTATTATGATGACAATCAGTATAAGGATCAAGAATTTGCCTATGCTGGCGATCACTTCCTGGACCCATTCCCCTAGACCTGAGAACCATTTCACTAAGTTCAACCATGAGACCATCCTTATATCTTCTCCCCTACTTTAGCCACTGAAGCATTATGGTTCTTACGAAACTCCCATTTTAGCTGCCGAATTTCATCCATCTTCCGGTCTATCACCTCCTTGGGGTCGCTGGTATCATTGGTGACATAGGTGCAACACTTTACTCCAAATTGGGTGGCCAAAGTTACACAATACCCTCCAGTAACAGCAGTTAAATAATTTAACACTAGTCTGTGTTGCACCAGTTCTTTCTTGTATGCTTGCAATTCTCTCCCTGTATTCCTGAATGTGTCAGCATACATATCGGTGATATTATCTATCAATTTAGCAAGTTCCTGAATATATCTAAAATTTTATGTACCCCGAGCAATCCTGGTGGGATCCAGTGCTACTAAAACTTGAAAGCCAGTTGTCTCACTAATTAACTGAGTGGCTTTATGCACATCACCAGGTATCATATTTCATTTGCCTCTGTGCTCATACTGCATGTGAAGATATGGTGATGGTGTGTTTTTATGGATACCAAGCATTTCAACATGTGTGAGGGTCATAACTTCTGGGACTACTCTTCCCAGCTAACACAAACCTTCGGAACTCGGGGAGAGCCACTTATACGCCTTTCTTCCACATATAAAATACACATTATCGGGGAGAACATAAGGAATGGTATGCCTCATTATCATTAAACACATTTCCCTTGCAAACAATCCTATCTCAGGCTCTTCCATCTGGTATATGCAAGTTTCTGGTTGTATTATTTTAGCACAATAACCATCCGGTACCTTACCAATAATTTCTTTGGTGGAACTCGATGTATACCGGTACCTAAAATGTTTCCTACTAGATTTAATTGAGCGTAACAGATCATGATTTACGGACTCATTATCAGCTCTCTGTGAAAAGGTCATCGTCTGATTATTCCCCATTACTTCCCAACTCCTGGGTTTATTGCGGTTGGTTATGTTCAAACACAAAAGTGATCTATCTACTTGGAATTGATAGAGTTTAAAATGAGGTGGTTTGGATGAGAGGAATTTTCCATCCAATGTTTTCCCTTTTTGCAATTCTAAAATTTCCATGATATTCAGCAGAAATGGCACCAACCCTACGTTATGCTGTCCCTGTGGCACATGTGAACACACCCAGCAATCAGTTTGATTTAATACTTTGCCTACCATGCTATGATAATCCTCTAAAGGATACCCACCCCAGTACGGGTTATATTTAGGCTGGCACCGTTGAATACAGTTCTCATCAACTAGGGACCCACAAAGCTCACAAATACAGGAATCTTCAGACGATAAACTTCCACACCGTCCCCGAGTATCCGGAATAACAGCTCTCTTAACAATAACAGTACTAAGATTGGTCAGACACTCCCCTGATTGGCATTGCACTCCTCCTGACTCCACTCCATCAGCACTGTCATCAGCTCCCATCTCCTCAATCGGTCCCCCGTCACAGAAACCGGATATCCCAGAACCAAACAGAATGGTGAAAACTCTGGAAAAGAACATGAAAATGAACACAGCAGGCCAGTCCATTGTCACAACAAAGACCTGCAAATTTGTTTTAGTTCAGGTATCTCACTACGACCTTTTCAATCCTCCCGGAACAAGTTCGCAATCCACAGGTCCACGTTATCAGCCTTGTCTCCGACTTGTTTCTCCACTGGTTGATTGACCTTTTTGCAGTGAGTGGAGTGGACCCAGGTATCTTTCTCCTTTTAAAGATGTAGTACTTGTCAGCAGCACCTGGTACGGACTTTCCCACCGATCAGTCAAACAACCTGAACGCAAGAAATTTCTGATCATAACATATTCTCCTGGTTCAACATCATGACAGTTAGTTTCAGGCATATCATTGGACAACAATTTCAGTTTCTGCTGCTGCTGTTTTAACTGCTTACTCATTGATATAAGATACCTTACAGTTACCTCGTTGTTACCTTTCAAGTCTTCCTGTGGACTTATAATCAAATTAGGTTGTCTACCGAACAGTATTTCAAAGGGGGACCGATTTAGAGGGGGTCTAGGAGTGGTCCTTATACTATGCAGGACCAACGGTAATGCTTCTGGCCATCCTAATCCAGTCTCTGCCATGATTTTACTTAACTTATTTTTAATAGTCCCGTTCATCCTCTCTACCTTGGCACTGGCTTGCAGTCGGTAGGAGGTGTGAAGTCGGCTATTAATACCCATCAGCTTACACATATTTTGAAAAACATCACCTGTGAAATGAGCACCCCTGTCACTCTCGATGATTTTAGGGATACCGTACCTGCATACAAATTCCTGGACTATTTTCTTAGCAGTAAATGCAGCAGTATTAGTGGCCGCTGGGTAGGCCTCAACCCAATTAGAAAATACGTCAGTGCACACCAATACATACTTGAGATTCCTGCAGGGTGGTAATTGGATGAAATCAATTTGTATTACCTGAAAAGGTCCATCTGTCGGTGGACTGTGGGATGGTTCGGTAGGGATTGCTTTCCCTATGTTCTTCCTCAAACAGGTCAGACAGAGCATTGCTCTCTTTTCTGCTTGTGAAGAAAAACCTGGTGCACACCAGTATGCTCTCACCAATTTGCTAATACCTTGCTTTCCCAGGTGAGTCAGACCGTGTGCTGCCTCAGCCAGGCTGGGGTAATATGCCTTGGGGGCTACTGGCTTACCTTGTCCGTCCCTCCAGAGCCCGGAGGACTCTTGCCCACATCCCTTGGACTTCCAAATGGACTTCCTGGATTGAACACAAATTTTGCATCTCAATTAATTTCAGCATATCAATTGTTTGGAAAGACATAATTTGTTCCTTTGGTAAAAACATTTTTAGCCCTGCTGCCCATTTTGCAGCTTCATCGGCTCTGTTGTTGCCCAGTGACACCGGATCATCCTCACATGTATGGGCTTTACATTTAATTACTGCCACCGTTTTGGGCAGTTGGATTGCTTTTAATAATTGTTTTATGTGTCTGGAGTGTGCAACTGGTGTGTCTGCTGCTGTCATAAAATTTCTCAGACGCCATAGAGCCCCGAAATCGTGCACCACCCCAAACGCATACCTAGAGTCAGTGTAAATGTTAGCAGACTTGCCTGCTGCCAGTTCACACACTCTTCTTAGTGCTACTAACTCTGCCACCTGGGCTGAGTGAGGAGGACCAAGAGGCTCAGCTTCTATGATGTCTGTGTCATTTACAATAGCATAACCTGTACATAATTCACCTGTGTCTGTTTGTCTATGACAACTCCCATCCGTGTAAAATGTCACATCTACATTCTCTAAAGGTGTGTCACGTATGTCAGGTCTAGCAGTAAAGGTCTGATTCAGATATTCCATACAATCGTGTGCATCATTATGTCCGCTGAACTCACTTCCCACCAGCAACTCGTATCCTTCCACCCTTTGTACATCATGTTGGACATATGGTAAGTATGTTGCTGGATTCAGTGTGCTGCAATGTTTAACAGTGATGTTTGCAGGTGCAATTAGAGCTAGTTCCCATTTGGTAAACCTAGCTGAAGAGACGTGTCTGGTTTGGGCAGAGTTCAGCAGAGCAGATACAGCATGGAGAGTGTAGACAATCATATCATGACCCAATACTACGTCCTCCCTTTTACTCACCAATAGAGCAGTTGCTGCTACACTTCTTAAACAGGTGGAGAGTGATCTTGCCACAGTGTCCAATTGGGCACTGTAGTATGCTATGGGCCTACTGGCATCACCATGTTTTTGTGTGAGGACACCTGCAGCACAACCATCAGCTTCCGTACAAAACAAATCAAAAGGTTTTTCATAATCAGGTATTCCCAATGCAGGTGCTTTTGTCAGACTATCCTTAAGATTAAGCAAAGCCTGCTCTGTTTCCTCTGTGTATATGACACGATCGGGCTTTGAGGAAGAGACTAAGTCCTGCAAAGGCAAGGCCAAAATAGAAAAACCTGGGATCCACATTCTACAGTATCCACACATTCCCAAGAAGGTACGAATTTGCTGTTGGTTCTGCGGCAGTGTCATGTTCTGTATGGCCTGTATTCTGTCATTTGTGAGATGTCGTAACCCCTGAGTTAGGCAGTGTCCCAAATATTTTACTCTGGATTGGCACGGCTGTAGTTTGTCCTTAGCAACTTTATGTCCTGTGTGCGAGAGGTGAAGCAACAAAAGTTTAGTATCATTCAAACATGACATAAATGAATCAGAACATAGCAATAAATCGTCCACAGATTGAATTAGAACAGACCCATTGGCAGGTTGGAAAGATTGTAAACAGTCATGCAAAGCCTGGGAGAAGATACTGGGGCTGTCTATGAAACCTTGGGGCAACCGTGTCCATGTGTATTGTACACCTCTGTATGTGAATGCGAATAAATACTGACAGTCAGAGTGGAGAGGCACAGAGAAGAAAGCAGAACAGAGGTCAATGACAGTGAAATGGGTTGCGTTTGGAGGGATCTGCATAAGAATGACAGCTGGATTTGGCACTACGGGGAATTGGCTCTCTACTACCTTATTAACACCTCTAAGGTCTTGTACCAGCCTATAACCCCTCCCACCACTCTTCTTCACCGGAAAGATGGGACTGTTGGCTACACTAGCTGTACGAACTTAAATTCCCTGTTGTAATAATCGCTGAATTATTGGAAAAACCCCTAATTCTACCTCCTGTTTTAGTGGGTACTGGGGAATTTTTGGAGCTTGCCTACCGCCTTTTAAATTTACCATTATGGGGCTTATGTTTGCCATTAATCCAGTGTCCTGTCCATCCTTAGTCCAAAGGGAATCTGGAATTTGGGATAACATTTGATTATTCGGTTGTTCCCTAGTACTTCCCGTTAACCTGACTATCTGTAGAATACAGGTATGACCTGACCCCTAGCGTTGGCTTCCATTCTCCAATAAAGCATTAACGGCCACAATTGGAGCTGGTGCCTGTTGGACATTTGCTGGTCTCTGTGCATATCCTTTATGGGGATATCCAGGTACTCTCTGGTTTGGGGGTCCTACCCTTTTTGCCGTACAGTTTCTACTTAAATGTCCTGTTTGTTTACAATTAAAAAATGCTCATGGATCGGATGAAGACTGTTGTGAGGTTTGAGCAGGGGGGAAAAGTGGTGGATATGGGTAGGGATATGGAGGATAAGGGTATTGTGGGGGGTATAAAGTTTGTGGGTAGTATGGGACCTGTGGTTATGTAGGGTAAGTGGGATAGAGCTGTGGTCCTGATTCAGAGCCGGACGCTATTTGCGGACGGTCGTTCTGAAAAAGGAGCCGGATATTTAAATTAAGCGCTCGCTCTTTGCGGTCTGTTGACGCCTCTATGTCTGAACGAGCGAACGAAACATGCACTCGCTATTTTGATAAAAACGCCCCCTGGCTGCTCGCATAATACATTATCTAAGCTATTTATTAGATTAATCGAGTACATCGAACGGCGTATGAACTGCTCGCTATTCTTGTGGTAGCATTTTCCTACCGCAATCATGTGAGCAGTTCAGACTAAAAGACAACCAAGTGACGTGGTCGATGACGCTGCTTTGTTAATTATGCACACCCTTAAAACGGCCATTTTGACCGTTTGGCACGCCTGCGTTCAGATCTCCACTCCCCGTTTTCAAGCACCTTCCCCTGTTACCACCCACAAACGCCTCATTCTGTCACTCAAATTAGCAGGCATTCGCTATTTTGCGAGCACACGATTTCCGACCGCACTGACTGGTTGGCGCATGCGCATTACAACCCATATGCATGCACAGATGTGCGAACATCGCTCGGAGCGAACGAGCGGCCGCTTACGAGCGCCTCTGAATCAGGCCCTGTGTTTGCTGTTGTGTGGGATTAGTGAGGGTGTATAACTGTTCAGGTGTAAGTGTGTCTGCTGGCTGTGATGTTACCGTCATTCCTTCCAGAGCTTGGATACTGACAGCCATTAGTTTTTCGCTCTGGGTCTCTCTTCTTTGAGATGTTTTTATCATGTTCTATGGCAGATTCTATGAGGGTATCTATTGTGACTCCCCTCCAGCCAGGCTGTGAGGTCTGAACCCGGGTCTTTAGGTTTCTTTAAGACCATCCATGAGTATGGTGACAATCATTCCCCTGTGGTGAGTGCTATCTTTAATATCTTCTATCCCAGTGTACTGGGTGATAGCCTGCAGAGCCTGGTTACAGTAATCCCCTGCAGATTCACTCTCCTTTTGCTTTATGGTGAAAATTTTGTTCCAGTTAACTACTACTGGAAAATATATACCCAATTGAGTTATGATACGGGAAATGTTACTTTGGTTTACTTGGTCTGTTAAGGGAACGTCACCATCCAATACACAATCCGTGATAAATTTTGTCACGTCGGTATTGCGTGGTAGACAGGCCCTTAACACCACACGCCAATCTTTATTAGTTGGCTCATGAGAACTACCCAAATTCCTCAAAAATCTTTGACATTTGGCTAATTCCTTTTTTGGGATCGGGGAAATCATTTATGATGGAATTTAGTTCTGCTCTTGTCCAAGGACAATGCATTACTACTTCCCTAGTGGGCACTACACCGTTTGCATCTGCATTTCCATTTGGAACAGTTATTGTCCGAATGGGATGCAGACCGGTAGCGCTGCTACCTCTGACCAGGTTACCTGGCTGGGGGTTTAGTCTGCTGCTGCTACGTATGATATTAACGACTTCCTCTACAGGTGCAGAGTGTGTTAGCACTTCCCTTGCTGTTACCGATGGAGATGGTGGCACCACTCGTGATTGTGGTGATGCAGCATCTATCATCTGTACAGCATGGGAAATGGCAGACAATAGGCTCATCATCTACATCATGAACATTTTCTTTATAGTTGCTTAAGAGGGGGTACAAATTGCTTGTTACATTTTTATGGGTTTTTCCAATAACTGTACCTGCACCCCCATCCATATAAGGTGGAGGTGGTGCGCGTGAACTGCTGGCAATACCTTCCGCAACACTACCTTCTCGCACGTGCACGCCATTTTGTGGCTCGCGCGCATTGCAATTTAGCGCCGTGGTGTATTTTCTAGCAATGCGCTCGCAGCGCTAGTTTGCGTCGCTTGCACATTTTTAAGCCACGCATCCCCTTCATGCTGCCACAACTTTACACTTTCATAATATTTTACCTTTTTCTCTCGGGAGTGCATCAGACTGATGTGGTCTCGGACATTATCCAATATATCTTTATCAAAACTACCAATTCTGGGAAACGGTCTAACACTCTTCATCGTAATTTTAGACCATACATCACAATACCTTATTGCATAAGCACCGTACTTAGTATGCATAATACGACGGGCCGAACCAAGCGGCGCTTCCATTAGCAGCACATCATTGTCTAACATCTTTACTGTTTGCGTGGCTCCCATCTTGTGATAACTCCTACATTTTTCAATAAAAATTTAAACTGATGAAAGGCAATCAAGATACTTTCACTTACCTGCGGACGCCTTTGAAAAAGGGTGTATCCACGAACCCTATGAAGGATTTCTAGACGCCTTCACTCACCTATGGGAGAAAAGCTGCTCCCACACAGAAAATCCCTTTTTGACTACGTTTCAACCGCTAGGGGGCAGCAAAGTACTCTTTTTTTTTTCAGTTGATTTCATCCACCCTCTCACCAGCTCACAATCACAATCTAACCAAGACTATGCGGTTCAATTATAATGTTCAAATAAGCCTAACAGATCACACACATTGATTACTGAACGCTATAATCACGCTGGGAGCTGAACCCTAACAAAAATAACAACCCATACACCTGCTCTATGTAAAGTAAACGGTAAGCTGCTACCGACTTCCTGCGCCTAGCACTTAAGGATCCTACGATACCCTTAACATTTAGGTCCTGTGTTACGCCCTAAAAACGTACTCACAGTTACGCACTTTCTTCCTGCGCAGAAAAATACACGTTAACCCAGTTATTGGAAATGATTGAAAAAAATGTAAACCTCACGTGGCAGAACAACCGGAAGTATGTATATGCTATTGTGCGACTAGTCGCATACACAATAATGCAACTACCGCACAACCGTATGACTTAACCTTAAGCTGCGTACGCAAAAGTGCGTCTTTATTACGCACACAAAAATGCGACTCAGCCACATGCGCAATAATGCGGCGCCAGTTTAAACATAAGGTTCTATCAACAAAGGAAAACAAACTTTTTCCTCTCTTGTCCCTGGATTCTAGTCAGCGTCCCTGTCTCACACGATAATGGGTAGCGATCTCTCAGCACCGAGCGGTTGCAGGTAAACCCTGCATGTGGCCACTCCACCCTTTGGTGTGATATCGATAACCATATGTACCGTTTGAGTAGGTAAGTGACCTCACACTACGAGCACCCAACTAACGATACTGAATTTGAACCTCTATACGCTCCTACCTATACATTCTAAATCCTGCCTATAAACCTCTAAGATTGACGCTTATTTGTGTACGCAGTCATACAGTAAATAAAAACCTTAGACCTTGAACATGTGTTTCCAAAGCACAAAGTATTATTCAAGTAAAAGTACAGTCAGTTACACGCTATGATCTAAGTACAATTTAGCGCAAAGAAATTATACAGACCCAAGTACAGTTATACATATGCAGGGGCTCTGGACCAGATACCGGCATCAGCAAGAAACCTCAGTCAATCAGCATTCAGCAAGAAGACTCCAGACTGGGGTCACAACACACACATTTATACCCTCATAGAAATAGACAACACAATAGAGAGGAGTGTTGCTAATACCATTGGTTCCCAGGGAGAGTGCATATGTTACAGAGCATTTAACAGGTTGATTCAAATAGACACAGTCCAGCCTCCGACAGCTGGTTGCCTCTGTTTCCCGCCTCATGCAAATCCAAACAGTTGGTCATACAATGTACATTTCGGTGCTTTAAGTCTCTGCGGTCCATAAATTGAGAATGCATGTTGCAATCTTCACACCGATGATACCGGGAAGCTGTTGAGAGGGTTCAGATCGGTATAATACCAAACATGGCTTACTTATCATGTATTAAACCTTAGCTACCAAATAACCTTTATTTCACAGCAAACATAATAAATGAACAAACTTGAATCTTATACTTTAAAGCTTATGGAATCTTTTATGTGAATATGTAATGCGTAAGTATTCGGGGTTTGGACGCTAGTTAACTTGATGCAGATGCGTGCGCATGAAGCTAATAAACAGCGTTTTCATACAGGATCTTATGCATTCGCTAATGTGCGACTAGTTAACAGCGCAATTGTGCAGATTTATGTGTGTATGAGGAATGGTGAAAAGATGCAATCGCATGATGCTAATAGTAGCATCGTCATATGTACTTAAGTGTGAGTTTAGCTAAAATGTCGCTGGGCGGCCATTCGCAAAATGGCGTATTGCGATCTCATTTTCAAGATGGCGTCCTGAGGCCATTCGCAAGATGGTGTTGTTTCGATCTAATCTTAAGATGATCTTGTCTCAGCAAATTATCCAGCTTCGACACTCCTATCCCACCTCACACCCTCATAGAGCTGCTCCTACCTCCTATCCCACCTCACACCCTCATAGAGCTGCTCCTACATCCTATCCCACCTCATACCCTCATAGAGCTGTGCCTACCTCCTATCCCGACTCACACCCTCATAGAGCAGCGTCTACCTCCTATCCCACCTCACACCCTCATACAGCTGCGCCTACCTCCTATCCCACCTCACACCCTCATAGAGCTGCGCCTACCTCCTATCCCACCTCACACCCTCATAGAGCTGCTCCTACCTACTATCCCACCTCACACTCTCATAGAGCAGCGTCTACCTCCTATCCCACCTCACACCCTCATAGAGCTGTGCCTACCTCCTATCCCACCTCACACCCTCATAGAGCTGCTCCTGCCTCCTATCTCACCTCACACCCACATAGAGCTGCGCCTACCTCCTATCCCACCTCACACCCTCATAGAGCAGCTCCTACCTCCTACCCACCTCACACCCTCATAGAGCTGCTCCTACCTCCTATCCCACCTCACACCCTCAAAGAGCTGCTCCTACCTCCTATCCCACCTCACACCCTCATAGAGCTGCTCCTACCTCCTATCCCACCTCACACCCTCATAGAGCTGATCCTACCTCCTATCCCACTTCACACCCTCATAGAGCTGCTCCTACGTCCTATCCCACCTCACACCCTCATAGAGCTGTGTCAACCTCCTATCCCACCTCACACCCTCATAGAGCTGCTCCTACCTCCTATCCCACTTCACACCCTCATAGAGCTGCTCCTACCTCCTATCCCACCTCCCACCCTCATAGAGCTACACCTACCTCCTATCCCACCTCACACCCTCATAGAGCTGCACCTACCTCCTATCCCACCTCACACCCTCATAGAGCTGCTCCTACCTCCTATCCCACCTCACACCCTCATAGAGCTGCTCCTACCTTCTATCCAACCTCACACCCTCATAAAGCTGCACCTACCTCCTATCCCACCTCACACCCTCATAGAGCTGCTCCTACCTCCTATCCCATGACCACCTCACACCCTCATAGAGCTGCTCCTACCTCCCATCCCATGACCACCTCACACCCTCATAGAGCTGCACCTACCTCCTATCCCACCTCACACCCTCATAGAGCTGCTCCTACCTCCTATCCCACCTCACACCCTCATAGAGCTGCTCCTACCTCCTATCCCACCTCACACCCTCATAGAGCTGCTCCTACCTCCTATGCCACCTCACACCCTCATAGAGCTGCACCTACCTCCTATCCCACCTCACACCCTCATAGAGCTGCTCCTACCTCCTATCCCACCTCACACCATCATACAGCTGCTCCTACCTCCTATGCCACCTCACACGCTCATAGAGCTGCACCTACCTCCTATCCCACCTCACACCCTCATAGAGCTGCTCCTACCTCCTATCCCACCTCACACCCTCATAGAGCTACACCTACCTCCTATCCCACCTCACACCCTCATAGAGCTGCACCTACCTCCTATCCCACCTCACACCGTCAAAGAGCTGCTCCTACAACCTATCCCACCTCACACCCTCATAGAGCTGCTCCTACCTCCTATCCCACCTCAAACCCTCATAGAGCTGCTCCTACCTCCTATCCCACCTCACACCCTCATAGAGCTGCTCCTACCTCCTATCCCACCTCACACCCTCATAGAGCTGCGCCTACCTCCTATCCCAACTCACACCCTCATAGAGCAGCGTCTACCTCCTATCCCACCTCACACCTCATAGAGCAGCTCCTACCTCCTATCCCACCTCACACCCTCATAGAGCTCCTCCTACCTCCTATTTCACCTCACACCCTCATAGAGCTGCGCCTACCTCCTATCCCACCTCAAACCCTCATAGAGCTGCGCCTACCTCCTATCCCACCTCACACCCTCATAGAGCTGCACCTACCTCCTATCCCACCTCACACCCTCATAGAGCTGTGCCTACCTCCTATACCATTTCACACCCTCATAGAGCTGCGCCTACCTCCTATCCCACCTCACACCCTCATAGAGCTGCGCCTACCTCCTATCCCACCTCACACCCTCATAGAGCTGCGCCTACCTCCTATCCCACCTCACACCCTCATAGAGCTGCTCCTACAACCTATCCCACCTCACACCCTAATAGAGCTGCTCCTACCTCCTATCCCATGACCACCTCACACCCTCATAGAGCTGCTCCTACCTCCTATCCAACCTCACACCCTCATAGAGCTACTCCTACCTCCTATCCAACCTCACACCCTCATAGAGCTGCACCTACCTCCTATCCCACCTCACACCCTCATAGAGCTGCTCCTACAACCTATCCCACTTCACACCCTAATAGAGCTGCTCCTACCTCCTATCCCATGACCACCTCACACCCTCATAGAGCTGCTCCTACCTCCTATCCAACCTCACACCCTCATAGAGCTACTCCTACCTCCTATCCAACCTCACACCCTCATAGAGCTGCACCTACCTCCTATCCCACCTCACACACTCATAGAGCTTCTCCTACCTCCGATCCCACCTCACACCCTCATAGAGCTGCGCCTACCTCCTATCCCACCTCACACCCTCATAGAGCTGCGCTTACCTCCTATCCCACCTCACACCCTCATAGAGCTGCTCCTACCTCCTATCCCACCTCACACCCTCATAGAGCTGCGCCTACCTCCGATCCCACCTCACACCCTCATAGAGCTGCGCCTTCCTCCTATCCCACCTCACACCCTCATAGAGCTGCTCCTACCTCCTATCCCACCTCACACCCTCATAGAGCTGCTCCTACCTCCTATCCCACTTCACACCCTCATAGAGCTGCTCCTACGTCCTATCCCACCTCACACCCTCATAGAGCTGTGCCAACCTCCTATCCCACCTCACACCCTCATAGAGCTGCTCCTACCTCCTATCCCACTTCACACCCTCATAGAGCTGCTCCTACCTCCTATCCCACCTCCCACCCTCATAGACCTACAACTACCTCCTATCCCACCTCACACCCTCATAGAGCTGCACCCACCTCACACCCTCATAGAGCTGCACCTACCTCCTATCCCACCTCACACCCTCATAGAGCTGCTCCTACCTCCTATCCCACCTCACACCCTCATAGAGCTGCTCCTACCTTCTATCCAACCTCACACCCTCATAAAGCTGCACCTACCTCCTATCCCACCTCACACCCTCATAGAGCTGCTCCTACCTCCTATCCCATGACCACCTCACACCCTCATAGAGCTGCTCCTACCTCCCATCCCATGACCACCTCACACCCTCATAGAGCTGCACCTACCTCCTATCCCACCTCACACCCTCATAGAGCTGCTCCTACCTCCTATCCCACCTCACACCCTCATAGAGCTGCTCCTACCTCCTATCCCACCTCACACCCTCATAGAGTTGCTCCTACCTCCTATGCCACCTCACACCCTCATAGAGCTGCACCTACCTCCTATCCCACCTCACACCCTCATAGAGCTGCTCCTACCTCCTATCCCACCTCACACCATCATACAGCTGCTCCTACCTCCTATGCCACCTCACACGCTCATAGAGCTGCACCTACCTCCTATGCCAACTCACACCCTCATAGAGCTGCTCCTACCTCCTATCCCACCTCACACCCTCATAGAGCTACACCTACCTCCTATCCCACCTCACACCCTCATAGAGCTCCACCTACCTCCTATCCCACCTCACACCCTCATAGAGCTCCTCCTACCTCCTATTTCACCTCACACCCTCATAGAGCTGCGCCTACCTCCTATCCCACCTCAAACCCTCATAGAGCTGCGCCTACCTCCTATCCCACCTCACACCCTCATAGAGCTGCACCTACCTCCTATCCCACCTCACACCCTCATAGAGCTGCACCTACCTCCTATGCCAACTCACACCCTCATAGAGCTGCTCCTACCTCCTATCCCACCTCACACCCTCATAGAGCTACACCTACCTCCTATCCCACCTCACACCCTCATAGAGCTGCGCCTACCTCCTATCCCACCTCACACCCTCATAGAGCTGCGCCTACCTCCTATCCCACCTCACACCCTCATAGAGCTGCTCCTACAACCTATCCCACCTCACACCCTAATAGAGCTGCTCCTACCTCCTATCCCATGACCACCTCACACCCTCATAGAGCTGCTCCTACCTCCTATCCAACCTCACACCCTCATAGAGCTACTCCTACCTCCTATCCAACCTCACACCCTCATAGAGCTGCACCTACCTCCTATCCCACCTCACACCCTCATAGAGCTGCTCCTACAACCTATCCCACTTCACACCCTAATAGAGCTGCTCCTACCTCCTATCCCATGACCACCTCACACCCTCATAGAGCTGCTCCTACCTCCTATCCAACCTCACACCCTCATAGAGCTACTCCTACCTCCTATCCAACCTCACACCCTCATAGAGCTGCACCTACCTCCTATCCCACCTCACACCCTCATAGAGCTTCTCCTACCTCCGATCCCACCTCACACCCTCATAGAGCTGCGCCTACCTCCTATCCCACTTCACACCCTCATAGAGCTGCGCTTACCTCCTATCCCACCTCACTCCCTCATAGAGCTGCTCCTACCTCCTATCCCACCTCACACCCTCATAGAGCTGCGCCTACCTCCGATCCCACCTCACACCCTCATAGAGCTGCGCCTTCCTCCTATCCCACCTCACACCCTCATAGAGCTGCTCCTACCTCCTATCCCACCTCACACCCTCATAGAGCTGCTCCTACCTCCTATCCCACTTCACACCCTCATAGAGCTGCTCCTACGTCCTATCCCACCTCACACCCTCATAGAGCTGTGCCAACCTCCTATCCCACCTCACACCCTCATAGAGCTGCTCCTACCTCCTATCCCACTTCACACCCTCATAGAGCTGCTCCTACCTCCTATCCCACCTCCCACCCTCATAGAGCTACACCTACCTCCTATCCCACCTCACACCCTCATAGAGCTGCACCCACCTCACACCCTCATAGAGCTGCACCTACCTCCTATCCCACCTCACACCCTCATAGAGCTGCTACTACCTCCTATCCCACCTCACACCCTCATAGAGCTGCTCCTACCTTCTATCCAACCTCACACCCTCATAAAGCTGCACCTACCTCCTATCCCACCTCACACCCTCATAGAGCTGCTCCTACCTCCTATCCCATGACCACCTCACACCCTCATAGAGCTGCTCCTACCTCCCATCCCATGACCACCTCACACCCTCATAGAGCTGCACCTACCTCCTATCCCACCTCACACCCTCATAGAGCTGCTCCTACCTCCTATCCCACCTCACACCCTCATAGAGCTGCTCCTACCTCCTATCCCACCTCACACCCTCATAGAGTTGCTCCTACCTCCTATGCCACCTCACACCCTCATAGAGCTGCACCTACCTCCTATCCCACCTCACACCCTCATAGAGCTGCTCCTACCTCCTATCCCACCTCACACCATCATACAGCTGCTCCTACCTCCTATGCCACCTCACACGCTCATAGAGCTGCACCTACCTCCTATGCCAACTCACACCCTCATAGAGCTGCTCCTACCTCCTATCCCACCTCACACCCTCATAGAGCTACACCTACCTCCTATCCCACCTCACACCCTCATAGAGCTCCACCTACCTCCTATCCCACCTCACACCGTCAAAGAGCTGCTCCTACAACCTATCCCACCTCACACCCTCATAGAGCTGCTCCTACCTCCTATCCCACCTCAAACCCTCATAGAGCTGCTCCTACCTCCTATCCCACCTCACACCCTCATAGAGCTGCTCCTACCTCCTATCCCACCTCACACCCTCATAGAGCTGCGCCTACCTCCTATCCCAACTCACACCCTCATAGAGCAGCATCTACCTCCTATCCCACCTCACACCTCATAGAGCAGCTCCTACCTCCTATCCCACCTCACACCCTCATAGAGCTCCTCCTACCTCCTATTTCACCTCACACCCTCATAGAGCTGCGCCTACCTCCTATCCCACCTCAAACCCTCATAGAGCTGCGCCTACCTCCTATCCCACCTCACACCCTCATAGAGCTGCACCTACCTCCTATCCCACCTCACACCCTCATAGAGCTGTGCCTACCTCCTATACCATTTCACACCCTCATAGAGCTGCGCCTACCTCCTATCCCACCTCACACCCTCATAGAGCTGCGCCTACCTCCTATCCCACCTCACACCCTCATAGAGCTGCGCCTACCTCCTATCCCACCTCACACCCTCATAGAGCTGCTCCTACAACCTATCCCACCTCACACCCTAATAGAGCTGCTCCTACCTCCTATCCCACTTCACACCCTCATAGAGCTGCTCCTACCTCCTATACCACCTCCCACCCTCATAGAGCTACACCTACCTCCTATCCCACCTCACACCCTCATAGAGCTGCACCTACCTCCTATCCCACCTCACACCCTCATAGAGCTGCTCCTACCTCCTATCCCACCTCACACCCTCATAGAGCTGCTCCTACCTTCTATCCAACCTCACACCCTCATAAAGCTGCACCTACCTCCTATCCCACCTCATACCCTCAGTGAGCTGCTCCTACCTCCTATCCCATGACCACCTCACACCCTCATAGAGCTGCTCCTACCTCCCATCCCATGACCACCTCACACCCTCATAGAGCTGCACCTACCTCCTATCCCACCTCACACCCTCATAGAGCTGCTCCTACCTCCTATCCCACCTCACACCCTCATAGAGCTGCTCCTACCTCCTATCCCACCTCACACCCTCATAGAGCTGCTCCTACCTCCTATGCCACCTCACACCCTCATAGAGCTGCACCTACCACCTATCCCACCTCACACCCTCATAGAGCTGCTCCTACCTCCTATCCCACCTCACACCATCATACAGCTGCTCCTACCTCCTATGCCACCTCACACGCTCATAGAGCTGCACCTACCTCCTATGCCAACTCACACCCTCATAGAGCTGCTCCTACCTCCTATCCCACCTCACACCCTCATAGAGCTACACCTACCTCCTATCCCACCTCACACCCTCATAGAGCTGCACCTACCTCCTATCCCACCTCACACCGTCAAAGAGCTGCTCCTACAACCTATCCCACCTCACACCCTCATAGAGTTGCTCCTACCTCCTATCCCACCTCAAACCCTCATAGAGCTGCTCCTACCTCCTATCCCACCTCACACCCTCATAGAGCTGCTCCTACCTCCTATCCCACCTCACACCCTCATAGAGCTGCGCCTACCTCCTATCCCAACTCACACCCTCATAGAGCAGCGTCTACCTCCTATCCCACCTCACACCTCATAGAGCAGCTCCTACCTCCTATCCCTCCTCACACCCTCATAGAGCTCCTCCTACCTCCTATTTCACCTCACACCCTCATAGAGCTGCGCCTACCTCCTATCCCACCTCAAACCCTCATAGAGCTGCGCCTACCTCCTATCCCACCTCACACCCTCATAGAGCTGCACCTACCTCCTATCCCACCTCACACCCTCATAGAGCTGTGCCTACTTCCTATACCATTTCACACCCTCATAGAGCTGCGCCTACCTCCTATCCCACCTCACACCCTCATAGAGCTGCGCCTACCTCCTATCCCACCTCACACCCTCATAGAGCTGCGCCTACCTCCTATCCCACCTCACACCCTCATAGAGCTGCTCCTACAACCTATCCCACCTCACACCCTAATAGAGCTGCTCCTACCTCCTATCCCATGACCACCTCACACCCTCATAGAGCTGCGTCTAACCTCCTATCCAACCTCACACCCTCATAGAGCTACTCCTACCTCCTATCCAACCTCACACCCTCATAGAGCTGCACCTACCTCCTATCCCACCTCACACCCTCATAGAGCTGCTCCTACAACCTATCCCACTTCACACCCTAATAGAGCTGCTCCTACCTCCTATCCCATGACCACCTCACACCCTCATAGAGCTGCTCCTACCTCCTATCCAACCTCACACCCTCATAGAGCTACTCCTACCTCCTATCCAACCTCACACCCTCATAGAGCTGCACCTACCTCCTATCCCACCTCACACCCTCATAGAGCTTCTCCTACCTCCGATCCCACCTCACACCCTCATAGAGCTGCGCCTACCTCCTATCCCACCTCACACCCTCATAGAGCTGCGCCTACCTCCTATCCCACCTCACACCCTCATAGAGCTGCTCCTACCTCCTATCCCACCTCACACCCTCATAGAGCTGCGCCTACCTCCGATCCCACCTCACACGCTCATAGAGCTGCGCCTTCCTCCTATCCCACCTCACACCCTCATAGAGCTGCTCCTACCTCCTATCCCACCTCACACCCTCATAGAGCTGCTCCTACCTCCTATCCCACTTCACACCCTCATAGAGCTGCTCCTACGTCCTATCCCACCTCACACCCTCATAGAGCTGTGCCAACCTCCTATCCCACCTCACACCCTCATAGAGCTGCTCCTACCTCCTATCCCACTTCACACCCTCATAGAGCTGCTCCTACCTCCTATCCCACCTCCCACCCTCATAGAGCTACACCTACCTCCAATCCCACCTCACACCCTCATAGAGCTGCACCTACCTCCTATCCCACCTCACACCCTCATAGAGCTGCTCCTACCTCCTATCCCACCTCACACCCTCATAGAGCTGCTCCTACCTTCTATCCAACCTCACACCCTCATAAAGCTGCACCTACCTCCTATCCCACCTCACACCCTCATAGAGCTGCTCCTACCTCCTATCCCATGACCACCTCACACCCTCATAGAGCTGCTCCTACCTCCCATCCCATGACCACCTCACACCCTCATAGAGCTGCACCTACCTCCTATCCCACCTCACACCCTCATAGAGCTGCTCCTACCTCCTATCCCACCTCACACCCTCATAGAGCTGCTCCTACCTCCTATCCCACCTCACACCCTCATAGAGCTGCTCCTACCTCCTATGCCACCTCACACCCTCATAGAGCTGCACCTACCTCCTATCCCACCTCACACCCTCATAGAGCTGCTCCTACCTCCTATCCCACCTCACACCATCATACAGCTGCTCCTACCTCCTATGCCACCTCACACGCTCATAGAGCTGCACCTACCTCCTATGCCAACTCACACCCTCATAGAGCTGCTCCTACCTCCTATCCCACCTCACACCCTCATAGAGCTACACCTACCTCCTATCCCACCTCACACCCTCATAGAGCTGCACCTACCTCCTATCCCACCTCACACCGTCAAAGAGCTGCTCCTACAACCTATCCCACCTCACACCCTCATAGAGCTGCTCCTACCTCCTATCCCACCTCAAACCCTCATAGAGCTGCTCCTACCTCCTATCCCACCTCACACCCTCATAGAGCTGCTCCTACCTCCTATCCTACCTCACACCCTCATAGAGCTGCGCCTACCTCCTATCCCAACTCACACCCTCATAGAGCAGCGTCTACCTCCTATCCCACCTCACACCTCATAGAGCAGCTCCTACCTCCTATCCTACCTCACACCCTCATAGAGCTCCTCCTACCTCCTATTTCACCTCACACCCTCATAGAGCTGCGCCTACCTCCTATCCCACCTCAAACCCTCATAGAGCTGCGCCTACCTCCTATCCCACCTCACACCCTCATAGAGCTGCACCTACCTCCTATCCCACCTCACACCCTCATAGAGCTGTGCCTACCTCCTATACCATTTCACACCCTCATAGAGCTGCGCCTACCTCCTATCCCACCTCACACCCTCATAGAGCTGCGCCTACCTCCTATACCACCTCACACCCTCATAGAGCTGCGCCAACCTCCTATCCCACCTCACACCCTCATAGAGCTGCTCCTACAACCTATCCCACCTCACACCCTAATAGAGCTGCTCCTACCTCCTATCCCATGACCACCTCACACCCTCATAGAGCTGCTCCTACCTCCTATCCAACCTCACACCCTCATAGAGCTACTCCTACCTCCTATCCAACCTCACACCCTCATAGAGCTGCACCTACCTCCTATCCCACCTCACACCCTCATAGAGCTTCTCCTACCTCCGATCCCACCTCACACCCTCATAGAGCTGCGCCTACCTCCTATCCCACCTCACACCCTCATAGAGCTGCGCCTACCTCCTATCCCACCTCACACCCTCATATAGCTGTGCCTACCTCCTATACCACCTCACACCCTCATAGAGCTGCACCTACCTCCTATCCCACCTCACAACCTCATAGAGCTACACCTACCTCCTATCCCACCTCACACCCTCATAGAGGTGCACCTACCTCCTATCCCACCTCACACCCTCAAAGAGCTGCTCCTACAACCTATCCCACCTCACACCCTCATAGAGCTGCTCCTACCTCCTATCCCATGACCACCTCACACCCTCATAGAGCTGCTCCTACCTCCTATCCAACCTCACACCCTCATAGAGCTACTCCTACCTCCTATCCAACCTCACACCCTCATAGAGCTGCACCTACCTCCTATCCCACCTCACACCCTCATAGAGCTTCTCCGACCTCCTATCCCACCTCACACCCTCATAGAGCTGCTCCTACCTCCTATGCCACCTCCCAGCCTCATAGAGCTGCTCCTACCTCCTATACCACCTCACACCCTCATAGAGCTGCTCCTACGTCCTATCCCACCTCACACCCTCATAGAGCTGCTCCTAACTCCTATCCCATGACCACCTCACACCATCATAGAGCTGCTCCTACCTTCTATCCCATGACCACCTCACACCCTCATAGAACTGCACCTACCTCCTATCCCACCTCACACCCTCATAGAGCTTCTCCGACCTCCTATCCCACCTCACACCCTCATAGAGCTGCTCCTACCTCCTATGCCACCTCACAGCCTCATAAAGCTGCACCTACCTCCTATCCCACCTCACACCCTCATAGAGCTGCTCCTAGCTCCTATCCCACCTCACATCATCATACAGCTTCTCCTACCTCCTATGCCACCTCACACCCTCATAGAGCTGCACCTACCTCCTATCCCACCTCACACCCTCATAGAGCAGCTCCTACCTCCTATCCCACCTCACACCCTCATAGAGCTACACTTACCTCCTATCCCACCTCACACCCTCATAGAGCTGCACCTACCTCCTATCCCACCTCACACCGTCATAGATCTGCTCCTACAACCTATCCCACCTCACACCCTCATAGAGCTGCTCCTACCTCCTATCCCACCTCACACCCTCATAGAGCTGCTCCTACCTCCTATCCCACCTCACACCCTCATAGAGCTGCTCCTACCTCCTATCCCACCTCACACCCTCATAGAGCTGCGCCTACCTCCTATCCCAACTCACACCCTCATAGAGCTGCGTCTACCTCCTATCCCACCTCACACCCTCATAGAGCAGCTCCTACCTCCTATCCCACCTCACACCCTCATAGAGCTGCTCCTACCTCCTATCCCACCTCACACCCTCATAGAGCTGCGCCTACCTCCGATCCCACCTCACACCCTCATAGAGCTGCGCCTTCCTCCTATCCCACCTCACACCCTCATAGAGCTGCGCCTACCTCCTATCCCACCTCACACCCTCATATAGCTGTGCCTACCTCCTATACCACCTCACACCCTCATAGAGCTGCACCTACCTCCTATCCCACCTCACACCCTCATAGAGCTGCTCCTACCTCCTATCCCACCTCACACCCTCATAGAGCTGCGCCTACCTCCTATCCCAACTCACACCCTCATAGAGCTGCGTCTACCTCCTATCCCACCTCACACCCTCATAGAGCAGCTCCTACCTCCTATCCCACCTCACACCCTCATAGAGCTGCTCCTACCTCCTATCCCACCTCACACCCTCATAGAGCTGCGCCTACCTCCGATCCCACCTCACACCCTCATAGAGCTGCGCCTTCCTCCTATCCCACCTCACACCCTCATAGAGCTGCGCCTACCTCCTATCCCACCTCACACCCTCATATAGCTGTGCCTACCTCCTATACCACCTCACACCCTCATAGAGCTGCACCTACCTCCTATCCCACCTCACACCCTCATAGAGCTGTGCCTACCTCCTATACCATTTCACACCCTCATAGAGCTGCGCCTACCTCCTATCCCACCTCACACCCTCATAGAGCTGCGCCTACCTCCTATACCACCTCACACCCTCATAGAGCTGCGCCAACCTCCTATCCCACCTCACACCCTCATAGAGCTGCTCCTACAACCTATCCCACCTCACACCCTAATAGAGCTGCTCCTACCTCCTATCCCATGACCACCTCACACCCTCATAGAGCTGCTCCTACCTCCTATCCAACCTCACACCCTCATAGAGCTACTCCTACCTCCTATCCAACCTCACACCCTCATAGAGCTGCACCTACCTCCTATCCCACCTCACACCCTCATAGAGCTTCTCCTACCTCCGATCCCACCTCACACCCTCATAGAGCTGCGCCTACCTCCTATCCCACCTCACACCCTCATAGAGCTGCGCCTACCTCCTATCCCACCTCACACCCTCATATAGCTGTGCCTACCTCCTATACCACCTCACACCCTCATAGAGCTGCACCTACCTCCTATCCCACCTCACAACCTCATAGAGCTACACCTACCTCCTATCCCACCTCACACCCTCATAGAGGTGCACCTACCTCCTATCCCACCTCACACCCTCAAAGAGCTGCTCCTACAACCTATCCCACCTCACACCCTCATAGAGCTGCTCCTACCTCCTATCCCATGACCACCTCACACCCTCATAGAGCTGCTCCTACCTCCTATCCAACCTCACACCCTCATAGAGCTACTCCTACCTCCTATCCAACCTCACACCCTCATAGAGCTGCACCTACCTCCTATCCCACCTCACACCCTCATAGAGCTTCTCCGACCTCCTATCCCACCTCACACCCTCATAGAGCTGCTCCTACCTCCTATGCCACCTCCCAGCCTCATAGAGCTGCTCCTACCTCCTATACCACCTCACACCCTCATAGAGCTGCTCCTACGTCCTATCCCACCTCACACCCTCATAGAGCTGCTCCTAACTCCTATCCCATGACCACCTCACACCATCATAGAGCTGCTCCTACCTTCTATCCCATGACCACCTCACACCCTCATAGAACTGCACCTACCTCCTATCCCACCTCACACCCTCATAGAGCTTCTCCGACCTCCTATCCCACCTCACACCCTCATAGAGCTGCTCCTACCTCCTATGCCACCTCACAGCCTCATAAAGCTGCACCTACCTCCTATCCCACCTCACACCCTCATAGAGCTGCTCCTAGCTCCTATCCCACCTCACATCATCATACAGCTTCTCCTACCTCCTATGCCACCTCACACCCTCATAGAGCTGCACCTACCTCCTATCCCACCTCACACCCTCATAGAGCAGCTCCTACCTCCTATCCCACCTCACACCCTCATAGAGCTACACTTACCTCCTATCCCACCTCACACCCTCATAGAGCTGCACCTACCTCCTATCCCACCTCACACCGTCATAGATCTGCTCCTACAACCTATCCCACCTCACACCCTCATAGAGCTGCTCCTACCTCCTATCCCACCTCACACCCTCATAGAGCTGCTCCTACCTCCTATCCCACCTCACACCCTCATAGAGCTGCTCCTACCTCCTATCCCACCTCACACCCTCATAGAGCTGCGCCTACCTCCTATCCCAACTCACACCCTCATAGAGCTGCGTCTACCTCCTATCCCACCTCACACCCTCATAGAGCAGCTCCTACCTCCTATCCCACCTCACACCCTCATAGAGCTGCTCCTACCTCCTATCCCACCTCACACCCTCATAGAGCTGCGCCTACCTCCGATCCCACCTCACACCCTCATAGAGCTGCGCCTTCCTCCTATCCCACCTCACACCCTCATAGAGCTGCGCCTACCTCCTATCCCACCTCACACCCTCATATAGCTGTGCCTACCTCCTATACCACCTCACACCCTCATAGAGCTGCACCTACCTCCTATCCCACCTCACACCCTCATAGAGCTCCTCCTACCTCCTATTTCACCTCACACCCTCATAGAGCTGCGCCTACCTCCTATCCCACCTCAAACCCTCATAGAGCTGCGCCTACCTCCTATCCCACCTCACACCCTCATAGAGCTGCACCTACCTCCTATCCCACCTCACACCCTCATAGAGCTGTGCCTACCTCCTATACCATTTCACACCCTCATAGAGCTGCGCCTACCTCCTATCCCACCTCACACCCTCATAGAGCTGCGCCTACCTCCTATCCCACCTCACACCCTCATAGAGCTGCGCCTACCTCCTATCCCACCTCACACCCTCATAGAGCTGCTCCTACAACCTATCCCACCTCACACCCTAATAGAGCTGCTCCTACCTCCTATCCCACTTCACACCCTCATAGAGCTGCTCCTACCTCCTATCCCACCTCCCACCCTCATAGAGCTACACCTACCTCCTATCCCACCTCACACCCTCATAGAGCTGCACCTACCTCCTATCCCACCTCACACCCTCATAGAGCTGCTCCTACCTCCTATCCCACCTCACACCCTCATAGAGCTGCTCCTACCTTCTATCCAACCTCACACCCTCATAAATCTGCACCTACCTCCTATCCCACCTCACACCCTCAGTGAGCTGCTCCTACCTCCTATCCCATGACCACCTCACACCCTCATAGAGCTGCTCCTACCTCCCATCCCATGACCACCTCACACCCTCATAGAGCTGCACCTACCTCCTATCCCACCTCACACCCTCATAGAGCTGCTCCTACCTCCTATCCCACCTCACACCCTCATAGAGCTGCTCCTACCTCCTATCCCACCTCACACCCTCATAGAGCTGCTCCTACCTCCTATGCCACCTCACACCCTCATAGAGCTGCACCTACCACCTATCCCACCTCACACCCTCATAGAGCTGCTCCTACCTCCTATCCCACCTCATACCATCATACAGCTGCTCCTACCTCCTATGCCACCTCACACGCTCATAGAGCTGCACCTACCTCCTATGCCAACTCACACCCTCATAGAGCTGCTCCTACCTCCTATCCCACCTCACACCCTCATAGAGCTACACCTACCTCCTATCCCACCTCACACCCTCATAGAGCTGCACCTACCTCCTATCCCACCTCACACCGTCAAAGAGCTGCTCCTACAACCTATCCCACCTCACACCCTCATAGAGCTGCTCCTACCTCCTATCCCACCTCAAACCCTCATAGAGCTGCTCCTACCTCCTATCCCACCTCACACCCTCATAGAGCTGCTCCTACCTCCTATCCCACCTCACACCCTCATAGAGCTGCGCCTACCTCCTATCCCAACTCACACCCTCATAGAGCAGCGTCTACCTCCTATCCCACCTCACACCTCATAGAGCAGCTCCTACCTCCTATCCCACCTCACACCCTCATAGAGCTGCACCTACCTCCTATCCCACCTCACACCCTCATAGAGCTGTGCCTACTTCCTATACCATTTCACACCCTCATAGAGCTGCGCCTACCTCCTATCCCACCTCACACCCTCATAGAGCTGCGCCTACCTCCTATCCCACCTCACACCCTCATAGAGCTGCGCCTACCTCCTATCCCACCTCACACCCTCATAGAGCTGCTCCTACAACCTATCCCACCTCACACCCTAATAGAGCTGCTCCTACCTCCTATCCCATGACCACCTCACACCCTCATAGAGCTGCTCCTACCTCCTATCCAACCTCACACCCTCATAGAGCTACTCCTACCTCCTATCCAACCTCACACCCTCATAGAGCTGCACCTACCTCCTATCCCACCTCACACCCTCATAGAGCTGCTCCTACAACCTATCCCACTTCACACCCTAATAGAGCTGCTCCTACCTCCTATCCCATGACCACCTCACACCCTCATAGAGCTGCTCCTACCTCCTATCCAACCTCACACCCTCATAGAGCTACTCCTACCTCCTATCCAACCTCACACCCTCATAGAGCTGCACCTACCTCCTATCCCACCTCACACCCTCATAGAGCTTCTCCTACCTCCGATCCCACCTCACACCCTCATAGAGCTGCGCCTACCTCCTATCCCACCTCACACCCTCATAGAGCTGCGCCTACCTCCTATCCCACCTCACACCCTCATAGAGCTGCTCCTACCTCCTATCCCACCTCACACCCTCATAGAGCTGCGCCTACCTCCGATCCCACCTCACACCCTCATAGAGCTGTGCCAACCTCCTATCCCACCTCACACCCTCATAGAGCTGCTCCTACCTCCTATCCCACTTCACACCCTCATAGAGCTGCTCCTATCTCCTATCCCACCTCCCACCCTCATAGAGCTACACCTACCTCCTATCCCACCTCACACCCTCATAGAGCTGCACCTACCTCCTATCCCACCTCACACCCTCATAGAGCTGCTCCTACCTCCTATCCCACCTCACACCCTCATAGAGCTGCTCCTACCTTCTATCCAACCTCACACCCTCATATAGCTGCACCTACCTCCTATCCCACCTCACACCCTCATAGAGCTGCTCCTACCTCCTATCCCATGACCACCTCACACCCTCATAGAGCTGCTCCTACCTCCCATCCCATGACCACCTCACACCCTCATAGAGCTGCACCTACCTCCTATACCACCTCACACCCTCATAGAGCTGCTCCTACCTCCTATCCCACCTCACACCCTCATAGAGCTGCTCCTACCTCCTATCCCACCTCACACCCTCATAGAGCTGCTCCTACCTCCTATGCCACCTCACACCCTCATAGAGCTGCACCTACCTCCTATCCCACCTCACACCTTCATAGAGCTGCTCCTACCTCCTATCCCACCTCACACCATCATACAGCTGCTCCTACCTCCTATGCCACCTCACACGCTCATAGAGCTGCACCTACCTCCTATGCCAACTCACACCCTCATAGAGCTGCTCCTACCTCCTATCCCACCTCACACCCTCATAGAGCTACACCTACCTCCTATCCCACCTCACACCCTCATAGAGCTGCACCTACCTCCTATCCCACCTCACACCGTCAAAGAGCTGCTCCTACAACCTATCCCACCTCACACCCTCATAGAGCTGCTCCTACCTCCTATCCCACCTCAAACCCTCATAGAGCTGCTCCTACCTCCTATCCCACCTCACACCCTCATAGAGCTGCTCCTACCTCCTATCCCACCTCACACCCTCATAGAGCTGCGCCTACCTCCTATCCCAACTCACACCCTCATAGAGCAGCGTCTACCTCCTATCCCACCTCACACCTCATAGAGCAGCTCCTACCTCCTATCCCACCTCACACCCTCATAGAGCTCCTCCTACCTCCTATTTCACCTCACACCCTCATAGAGCTGCGCCTACCTCCTATCCCACCTCAAACCCTCATAGAGCTGCGCCTACCTCCTATCCCACCTCACACCCTCATAGAGCTGCACCTACCTCCTATCCCACCTCACACCCTCATAGAGCTGTGCCTACCTCCTATACCATTTCACACCCTCATAGAGCTGTGCCTACCTCCTATCCCACCTCACACCCTCATAGAGCTGCGCCTACCTCCTATCCCACCTCACACCCTCATAGAGCTGCGCCTACCTCCTATCCCACCTCACACCCTCATAGAGCTGCTCCTACAACCTATCCCACCTCACACCCTAATAGAGCTGCTCCTACCTCCTATCCCATGACCACCTCACACCCTCATAGAGCTGCTCCTACCTCCTATCCAACCTCACACCCTCATAGAGCTACTCCTACCTCCTATCCAACCTCACACCCTCATAGAGCTGCACCTACCTCCTATCCCACCTCACACCCTCATAGAGCTGCTCCTACAACCTATCCCACTTCACACCCTAATAGAACTGCTCCTACCTCCTATCCCATGACCACCTCACACCCTCATAGAGCTGCTCCTACCTCCTATCCAACCTCACACCCTCATAGAGCTACTCCTACCTCCTATCCAACCTCACACCCTCATAGAGCTGCACCTACCTCCTATCCCACCTCACACCCTCATAGAGCTTCTCCTACCTCCGATCCCACCTCACACCCTCATAGAGCTGCGCCTACCTCCTATCCCACCTCACACCCTCATAGAGCTGCGCCTACCTCCTATCCCACCTCACACCCTCATATAGCTGTGCCTACCTCCTATACCACCTCACACCCTCATAGAGCTGCAACTACCTCCTATCCCACCTCGCAACCTCATAGAGCTACACCTACCTCCTATCCCACCTCACACCCTCATAGAGGTGCACCTACCTCCTATCCCACCTCACACCCTCAAAGAGCTGCTCCTACAACCTATCCCACCTCACACCCTCATAGAGCTGCTCCTACCTCCTATCCCATGACCACCTCACACCCTCATAGAGCTGCTCCTACCTCCTATCCCACCTCACACCCTCATAGAGCTGCTCCTACAACCTATCCCACCTCACACCCTAATAGAGCTGCTCCTACCTCCTATCCCATGACCACCTCACACCCTCATAGAGCTGCTCCTACCTCCTATCCAACCTCACACCCTCATAGAGCTACTCCTACCTCCTATCCAACCTCACACCCTTATAGAGCTGCACCTACCTCCTATCCCACCTCACACCCTCATAGAGCTGCTCCTACAACCTATCCCACTTCACACCCTAATAGAACTGCTCCTACCTCCTATCCCATGACCACCTCACACCCTCATAGAGCTGCTCCTACCTCCTATCCAACCTCACACCCTCATAGAGCTACTCCTACCTCCTATCCAACCTCACACCCTCATAGAGCTGCACCTACCTCCTATCCCACCTCACACCCTCATAGAGCTTCTCCTACCTCCGATCCCACCTCACACCCTCATAGAGCTGCACCTACCTCCTATCCCACCTCACACCCTCATAGAGCTGCGCCTACCTCCTATCCCACCTCACACCCTCATATAGCTGTGCCTACCTCCTATACCACCTCACACCCTCATAGAGCTGCAACTACCTCCTATCCCACCTCGCAACCTCATAGAGCTACACCTACCTCCTATCCCACCTCACACCCTCATAGAGGTGCACCTACCTCCTATCCCACCTCACACCCTCAAAGAGCTGCTCCTACAACCTATCCCACCTCACACCCTCATAGAGCTGCTCCTACCTCCTATCCCATGACCACCTCACACCCTCATAGAGCTGCTCCTACCTCCTATCCAACCTCACACCCTCATAGAGCTACTCCTACCTCCTATCCAACCTCACACCCTCATAGAGCTGCACCTACCTCCTATCCCACCTCACACCCTCATAGAGCTTCTCCGACCTCCTATCCCACCTCACACCCTCATAGAGCTGCTCCTACCTCCTATGCCACCTCACAGCCTCATAGAGCTGCTCCTACCTCCTATACCACCTCACACCCTCATAGAGCTGCTCCTACGTCCTATCCCACCTCACACCCTCATAGAGCTGCTCCTACCTCCTATCCCATGACCACCTCACACCATCATAGAGCTGCTCCTACCTTCTATCCCATGACGACCTCACACCCTCATAGAACTGCACCTACCTCCTATCCCACCTCACACCCTCATAGAGCTTCTCCGACCTCCTATCCCACCTCACACCCTCATAGAGCTGCTCCTACCTCCTATGCCACCTCACAGCCTCATAAAGCTGCACCTACCTACTATCCCACCTCACACCCTCATAGAGCTACTCCTAGCTCCTATCCCACCTCACACCATCATACAGCTTCTCCTACCTCCTATGCCAGCTCACACCCTCATAGAGCTGCACCTACCTCCTATCCCACCTCACACCCTCATAGAGCAGCTCCTACCTCCTATCCCACCTCACACCCTCATAGAGCTACACTTACCTCCTATCCCACCTCATACCCTCATAGAGCTGCACCTACCTCCTATCCCACCTCACACCATCATAGATCTGCTCCTACAACCTATCCCACCTCACACCCTCATAGAGCTGCTCCTACCTCCTATCCCACCTCACACCCTCATAGAGCTGCTCCTACCTCCTATCCCACCTCACACCCTCATAGAGCTGCTCCTACCTCCTATCCCACCTCACACCCTCATAGAGCTGCGCCTACCTCCTATCCCAACTCACACCCTCATAGAGCTGCGTCTACCTCCTATCCCACCTCACACCCTCATAGAGCAGCTCCTACCTCCTATCCCACCTCACACCCTCATAGAGCTGCTCCTACCTCCTATCCCACCTCACACCCTCATAGAGCTGCGCCTACCTCCGATCCCACCTCACACCCTCATAGAGCTGCGCCTTCCTCCTATCCCACCTCACACCCTCATAGAGCTGCGCCTACCTCCTATCCCACCTCACACCCTCATATAGCTGTGCCTACCTCCTATACCACCTCACACCCTCATAGAGCTGCACCTACCTCCTATCCCACCTCACAACCTCATAGAGCTACACCTACCTCCTATCCCACCTCACACCCTCATAGAGCTGCTCCTACCTCCTATCCCACCTCACACCCTCAAAGAGCTGCTCCTACAACCTATCCCACCTCACACCCTCATAGAGCTGCTCCTACCTCCTATCCCATGACCACCTCACACCCTCATAGAGCTGCTCCTACCTCCTATCCAACCTCACACCCTCATAGAGCTACTCCTACCTCCTATCCAACCTCACACCCTCATAGAGCTGCACCTACCTCCTATCCCACCTCACACCCTCATAGAGCTTCTCCTACCTCCGATCCCACCTCACACCCTCATAGAGCTGCGCCTACCTCCTATCCCACCTCACACCCTCATAGAGCTGCGCCTACCTCCTATCCCACCTCACACCCTCATAGAGCTGCTCCTACCTCCTATCCCACCTCACACCCTCATAGAGCTGCGCCTACCTCCGATCCCACCTCACACGCTCATAGAGCTGCGCCTTCCTCCTATCCCACCTCACACCCTCATAGAGCTGCTCCTACCTCCTATCCCACCTCACACCCTCATAGAGCTGCTCCTACCTCCTATCCCACTTCACACCCTCATAGAGCTGCTCCTACGTCCTATCCCACCTCACACCCTCATAGAGCTGTGCCAACCTCCTATCCCACCTCACACCCTCATAGAGCTGCTCCTACCTCCTATCCCACTTCACACCCTCATAGAGCTGCTCCTACCTCCTATCCCACCTCCCACCCTCATAGAGCTACACCTACCTCCTATCCCACCTCACACCCTCATAGAGCTGCACCTACCTCCTATCCCACCTCACACCCTCATAGAGCTGCTCCTACCTCCTATCCCACCTCACACCCTCATAGAGCTGCTCCTACCTTCTATCCAACCTCACACCCTCATAAAGCTGCACCTACCTCCTATCCCACCTCACACCCTCATAGAGCTGCTCCTACCTCCTATCCCATGACCACCTCACACCCTCATAGAGCTGCTCCTACCTCCCATCCCATGACCACCTCACACCCTCATAGAGCTGCACCTACCTCCTATCCCACCTCACACCCTCATAGAGCTGCTCCTACCTCCTATCCCACCTCACACCCTCATAGAGCTACACCTACCTCCTATCCCACCTCACACCCTCATAGAGCTGCACCTACCTCCTATCCCACCTCACACCCTCATAGAGCTGCTCCTACCTCCTATCCCATGACCACCTCACACCCTCATAGAGCTGCTCCTACCTCCTATCCAACCTCACACCCTCATAGAGCTACTCCTACCTCCTATCCAACCTCACACCCTCATAGAGCTGCACCTACCTCCTATCCCACCTCACACCCTCATAGAGCTTCTCCGACCTCCTATCCCACCTCACACCCTCATAGAGCTGCTCCTACCTCCTATGCCACCTCACAGCCTCATAGAGCTGCTCCTACCTCCTATACCACCTCACACCCTCATAGAGCTGCTCCTACGTCCTATCCCACCTCACACCCTCATAGAGCTGCTCCTACCTCCTATCCCATGACCACCTCACACCATCATAGAGCTGCTCCTACCTTCTATCCCATGACGACCTCACACCCTCATAGAACTGCACCTACCTCCTATCCCACCTCACACCCTCATAGAGCTTCTCCGACCTCCTATCCCACCTCACACCCTCATAGAGCTGCTCCTACCTCCTATGCCACCTCACAGCCTCATAAAGCTGCACCTACCTACTATCCCACCTCACACCCTCATAGAGCTACTCCTAGCTCCTATCCCACCTCACACCATCATACAGCTTCTCCTACCTCCTATGCCAGCTCACACCCTCATAGAGCTGCACCTACCTCCTATCCCACCTCACACCCTCATAGAGCAGCTCCTACCTCCTATCCCACCTCACACCCTCATAGAGCTACACTTACCTCCTATCCCACCTCATACCCTCATAGAGCTGCACCTACCTCCTATCCCACCTCACACCATCATAGATCTGCTCCTACAACCTATCCCACCTCACACCCTCATAGAGCTGCTCCTACCTCCTATCCCACCTCACACCCTCATAGAGCTGCTCCTACCTCCTATCCCACCTCACACCCTCATAGAGCTGCTCCTACCTCCTATCCCACCTCACACCCTCATAGAGCTGCGCCTACCTCCTATCCCAACTCACACCCTCATAGAGCTGCGTCTACCTCCTATCCCACCTCACACCCTCATAGAGCAGCTCCTACCTCCTATCCCACCTCACACCCTCATAGAGCTGCTCCTACCTCCTATCCCACCTCACACCCTCATAGAGCTGCGCCTACCTCCGATCCCACCTCACACCCTCATAGAGCTGCGCCTTCCTCCTATCCCACCTCACACCCTCATAGAGCTGCGCCTACCTCCTATCCCACCTCACACCCTCATATAGCTGTGCCTACCTCCTATACCACCTCACACCCTCATAGAGCTGCACCTACCTCCTATCCCACCTCACAACCTCATAGAGCTACACCTACCTCCTATCCCACCTCACACCCTCATAGAGCTGCTCCTACCTCCTATCCCACCTCACACCCTCAAAGAGCTGCTCCTACAACCTATCCCACCTCACACCCTCATAGAGCTGCTCCTACCTCCTATCCCATGACCACCTCACACCCTCATAGAGCTGCTCCTACCTCCTATCCAACCTCACACCCTCATAGAGCTACTCCTACCTCCTATCCAACCTCACACCCTCATAGAGCTGCACCTACCTCCTATCCCACCTCACACCCTCATAGAGCTTCTCCTACCTCCGATCCCACCTCACACCCTCATAGAGCTGCGCCTACCTCCTATCCCACCTCACACCCTCATAGAGCTGCGCCTACCTCCTATCCCACCTCACACCCTCATAGAGCTGCTCCTACCTCCTATCCCACCTCACACCCTCATAGAGCTGCGCCTACCTCCGATCCCACCTCACACGCTCATAGAGCTGCGCCTTCCTCCTATCCCACCTCACACCCTCATAGAGCTGCTCCTACCTCCTATCCCACCTCACACCCTCATAGAGCTGCTCCTACCTCCTATCCCACTTCACACCCTCATAGAGCTGCTCCTACGTCCTATCCCACCTCACACCCTCATAGAGCTGTGCCAACCTCCTATCCCACCTCACACCCTCATAGAGCTGCTCCTACCTCCTATCCCACTTCACACCCTCATAGAGCTGCTCCTACCTCCTATCCCACCTCCCACCCTCATAGAGCTACACCTACCTCCTATCCCACCTCACACCCTCATAGAGCTGCACCTACCTCCTATCCCACCTCACACCCTCATAGAGCTGCTCCTACCTCCTATCCCACCTCACACCCTCATAGAGCTGCTCCTACCTTCTATCCAACCTCACACCCTCATAAAGCTGCACCTACCTCCTATCCCACCTCACACCCTCATAGAGCTGCTCCTACCTCCTATCCCATGACCACCTCACACCCTCATAGAGCTGCTCCTACCTCCCATCCCATGACCACCTCACACCCTCATAGAGCTGCACCTACCTCCTATCCCACCTCACACCCTCATAGAGCTGCTCCTACCTCCTATCCCACCTCACACCCTCATAGAGCTGCTCCTACCTCCTATCCCACCTCACACCCTCATAGAGCTGCTCCTACCTCCTATGCCACCTCACACCCTCATAGAGCTGCACCTACCTCCTATCCCACCTCACACCCTCATAGAGCTGCTCCTACCTCCTATCCCACCTCACACCATCATACAGCTGCTCCTACCTCCTATGCCACCTCACACGCTCATAGAGCTGCACCTACCTCCTATGCCAACTCACACCCTCATAGAGCTGCTCCTACCTCCTATCCCACCTCACACCCTCATAGAGCTACACCTACCTCCTATCCCACCTCACACCCTCATAGAGCTGCACCTACCTCCTATCCCACCTCACACCGTCAAAGAGCTGCTCCTACAACCTATCCCACCTCACACCCTCATAGAGCTGCTCCTACCTCCTATCCCACCTCAAACCCTCATAGAGCTGCTCATACCTCCTATCCCACCTCACACCCTCATAGAGCTGCTCCTACCTCCTATCCTACCTCACACCCTCATAGAGCTGCGCCTACCTCCTATCCCAACTCACACCCTCATAGAGCAGCGTCTACCTCCTATCCCACCTCACACCTCATAGAGCAGCTCCTACCTCCTATCCCACCTCACACCCTCATAGAGCTCCTCCTACCTCCTATTTCACCTCACACCCTCATAGAGCTGCGCCTACCTCCTATCCCACCTCAAACCCTCATAGAGCTGCGCCTACCTCCTATCCCACCTCACACCCTCATAGAGCTGCACCTACCTCCTATCCCACCTCACACCCTCATAGAGCTGTGCCTACCTCCTATACCATTTCACACCCTCATAGAGCTGCGCCTACCTCCTATCCCACCTCACACCCTCATAGAGCTGCGCCTACCTCCTATACCACCTCACACCCTCATAGAGCTGCACCAACCTCCTATCCCACCTCACACCCTCATAGAGCTGCTCCTACAACCTATCCCACCTCACACCCTAATAGAGCTGCTCCTACCTCCTATCCCATGACCACCTCACACCCTCATAGAGCTGCTCCTACCTCCTATCCAACCTCACACCCTCATAGAGCTACTCCTACATCCTATCCAACCTCACACCCTCATAGAGCTGCACCTACCTCCTATCCCACCTCACACCCTCATAGAGCTTCTCCTACCTCCGATCCCACCTCACACCCTCATAGAGCTGCGCCTACCTCCTATCCCACCTCACACCCTCATAGAGCTGCGCCTACCTCCTATCCCACCTCACACCCTCATATAGCTGTGCCTACCTCCTATACCACCTCACACCCTCATAGAGCTGCACCTACCTCCTATCCCACCTCACAACCTCATAGAGCTACACCTACCTCCTATCCCACCTCACACCCTCATAGAGGTGCACCTACCTCCTATCCCACCTCACACCCTCAAAGAGCTGCTCCTACAACCTATCCCACCTCACACCCTCATAGAGCTGCTCCTACCTCCTATCCCATGACCACCTCACACCCTCATAGAGCTGCTCCTACCTCCTATCCAACCTCACACCCTCATAGAGCTACTCCTACCTCCTATCCAACCTCACACCCTCATAGAGCTGCACCTACCTCCTATCCCACCTCACACCCTCATAGAGCTTCTCCGACCTCCTATCCCACCTCACACCCTCATAGAGCTGCTCCTACCTCCTATGCCACCTCCCAGCCTCATAGAGCTGCTCCTACCTCCTATACCACCTCACACCCTCATAGAGCTGCTCCTACGTCCTATCCCACCTCACACCCTCATAGAGCTGCTCCTACCTCCTATCCCATGACCACCTCACACCATCATAGAGCTGCTCCTACCTTCTATCCCATGACCACCTCACACCCTCATAGAACTGCACCTACCTCCTATCCCACCTCACACCCTCATAGAGCTTCTCCGACCTCCTATCCCACCTCACACCCTCATAGAGCTGCTCCTACCTCCTATGTCACCTCACAGCCTCATAAAGCTGCACCTACCTCCTATCCCACCTCACACCCTCATAGAGCTGCTCCTAGCTCCTATCCCACCTCACACCATCATACAGCTTCTCCTACCTCCTATGCCACCTCACACCCTCATAGAGCTGCACCTACCTCCTATCCCACCTCACACCCTCATAGAGCAGCTCCTACCTCCTATCCCACCTCACACCCTCATAGAGCTACACTTACCTCCTATCCCACCTCACACCCTCATAGAGCTGCACCTACCTCCTATCCCACCTCACACCGTCATAGATCTGCTCCTACAACCTATCCCACCTCACACCCTCATAGAGCTGCTCCTACCTCCTATCCCACCTCACACCCTCATAGAGCTGCTCCTACCTCCTATCCCACCTCACACCCTCATAGAGCTGCTCCTACCTCCTATCCCACCTCACACCCTCATAGAGCTGCGCCTACCTCCTATCCCAACTCACACCCTCATAGAGCTGCGTCTACCTCCTATCCCACCTCACACCCTCATAGAGCAGCTCCTACCTCCTATCCCACCTCACACCCTCATAGAGCTGCTCCTACCTCCTATCCCACCTCACACCCTCATAGAGCTGCGCCTACCTCCGATCCCACCTCACACCCTCATAGAGCTGCGCCTTCCTCCTATCCCACCTCACACCCTCATAGAGCTGCGCCTACCTCCTATCCCACCTCACACCCTCATATAGCTGTGCCTACCTCCTATACCACCTCACACCCTCATAGAGCTGCACCTACCTCCTATCCCACCTCACACCCTCATAGAGCTCCTCCTACCTCCTATTTCACCTCACACCCTCATAGAGCTGCGCCTACCTCCTATCCCACCTCAAACCCTCATAGAGCTGCGCCTACCTCCTATCCCACCTCACACCCTCATAGAGCTGCACCTACCTCCTATCCCACCTCACACCCTCATAGAGCTGTGCCTACCTCCTATACCATTTCACACCCTCATAGAGCTGCGCCTACCTCCTATCCCACCTCACACCCTCATAGAGCTGCGCCTACCTCCTATCCCACCTCACACCCTCATAGAGCTGCGCCTACCTCCTATCCCACCTCACACCCTCATAGAGCTGCTCCTACAACCTATCCCACCTCACACCCTAATAGAGCTGCTCCTACCTCCTATCCCACTTCACACCCTCATAGAGCTGCTCCTACCTCCTATCCCACCTCCCACCCTCATAGAGCTACACCTACCTCCTATCCCACCTCACACCCTCATAGAGCTGCACCTACCTCCTATCCCACCTCACACCCTCATAGAGCTGCTCCTACCTCCTATCCCACCTCACACCCTCATAGAGCTGCTCCTACCTTCTATCCAACCTCACACCCTCATAAATCTGCACCTACCTCCTATCCCACCTCACACCCTCAGTGAGCTGCTCCTACCTCCTATCCCATGACCACCTCACACCCTCATAGAGCTGCTCCTACCTCCCATCCCATGACCACCTCACACCCTCATAGAGCTGCACCTACCTCCTATCCCACCTCACACCCTCATAGAGCTGCTCCTACCTCCTATCCCACCTCACACCCTCATAGAGCTGCTCCTACCTCCTATCCCACCTCACACCCTCATAGAGCTGCTCCTACCTCCTATGCCACCTCACACCCTCATAGAGCTGCACCTACCACCTATCCCACCTCACACCCTCATAGAGCTGCTCCTACCTCCTATCCCACCTCACACCATCATACAGCTGCTCCTACCTCCTATGCCACCTCACACGCTCATAGAGCTGCACCTACCTCCTATGCCAACTCACACCCTCATAGAGCTGCTCCTACCTCCTATCCCACCTCACACCCTCATAGAGCTACACCTACCTCCTATCCCACCTCACACCCTCATAGAGCTGCACCTACCTCCTATCCCACCTCACACCGTCAAAGAGCTGCTCCTACAACCTATCCCACCTCACACCCTCATAGAGCTGCTCCTACCTCCTATCCCACCTCAAACCCTCATAGAGCTGCTCCTACCTCCTATCCCATCTCACACCCTCATAGAGCTGCTCCTACCTCCTATCCCACCTCACACCCTCATAGAGCTGCGCCTACCTCCTATCCCAACTCACACCCTCATAGAGCAGCGTCTACCTCCTATCCCACCTCACACCTCATAGAGCAGCTCCTACCTCCTATCCCACCTCACACCCTCATAGAGCTGCACCTACCTCCTATCCCACCTCACACCCTCATAGAGCTGTGCCTACTTCCTATACCATTTCACACCCTCATAGAGCTGCGCCTACCTCCTATCCCACCTCACACCCTCATAGAGCTGCGCCTACCTCCTATCCCACCTCACACCCTCATAGAGCTGCGCCTACCTCCTATCCCACCTCACACCCTCATAGAGCTGCTCATACAACCTATCCCACCTCACACCCTAATAGAGCTGCTCCTACCTCCTATCCCATGACCACCTCACACCCTCATAGAGCTGCTCCTACCTCCTATCCAACCTCACACCCTCATAGAGCTACTCCTACCTCCTATCCAACCTCACACCCTCATAGAGCTGCACCTACCTCCTATCCCACCTCACACCCTCATAGAGCTGCTCCTACAACCTATCCCACTTCACACCCTAATAGAGCTGCTCCTACCTCCTATCCCATGACCACCTCACACCCTCATAGAGCTGCTCCTACCTCCTATCCAACCTCACACCCTCATAGAGCTACTCCTACCTCCTATCCAACCTCACACCCTCATAGAGCTGCACCTACCTCCTATCCCACCTCACACCCTCATAGAGCTTCTCCTACCTCCGATCCCACCTCACACCCTCATAGAGCTGCGCCTACCTCCTATCCCACCTCACACCCTCATAGAGCTGCGCCTACCTCCTATCCCACCTCACACCCTCATAGAGCTGCTCCTACCTCCTATCCCACCTCACACCCTCATAGAGCTGCGCCTACCTCCGATCCCACCTCACACCCTCATAGAGCTGCGCCTTCCTCCTATCCCACCTCACACCCTCATAGAGCTGCTCCTACCTCCTATCCCACCTCACACCCTCATAGAGCTGCTCCTACCTCCTATCCCACTTCACACCCTCATAGAGCTGCTCCTACGTCCTATCCCACCTCACACCCTCATAGAGCTGTGCCAACCTCCTATCCCACCTCACACCCTCATAGAGCTGCTCCTACCTCCTATCCCACTTCACACCCTCATAGAGCTGCTCCTATCTCCTATCCCACCTCCCACCCTCATAGAGCTACACCTACCTCCTATCCCACCTCACACCCTCATAGAGCTGCACCTACCTCCTATCCCACCTCACACCCTCATAGAGCTGCTCCTACCTCCTATCCCACCTCACACCCTCATAGAGCTGCTCCTACCTTCTATCCAACCTCACACCCTCATATAGCTGCACCTACCTCCTATCCCACCTCACACCCTCATAGAGCTGCTCCTACCTCCTATCCCATGACCACCTCACACCCTCATAGAGCTGCTCCTACCTCCCATCCCATGACCACCTCACACCCTCATAGAGCTGCTCCTACCTCCTATCCCACTTCACACCCTCATAGAGCTGCGCCTACCTCCTATCCCACCTCACACCCTCATAGAGCTGCGCCTACCTCCTATCCCACCTCACACCCTCATATAGCTGTGCCTACCTCCTATACCACCTCACACCCTCATAGAGCTGCAACTACCTCCTATCCCACCTAGCAACCTCATAGAGCTACACCTACCTCCTATCCCACCTCACACCCTCATAGAGGTGCACCTACCTCCTATCCCACCTCACACCCTCAAAGAGCTGCTCCTACAACCTATCCCACCTCACACCCTCATAGAGCTGCTCCTACCTCCTATCCCATGACCACCTCACACCCTCATAGAGCTGCTCCTACCTCCTATCCAACCTCACACCCTCATAGAGCTACTCCTACCTCCTATCCAACCTCACACCCTCATAGAGCTGCACCTACCTCCTATCCCACCTCACACCCTCATAGAGCTTCTCCGACCTCCTATCCCACCTCACACCCTCATAGAGCTGCTCCTACCTCCTATGCCACCTCACAGCCTCATAGAGCTGCTCCTACCTCCTATACCACCTCACACCCTCATAGAGCTGCTCCTACGTCCTATCCCACCTCACACCCTCATAGAGCTGCTCCTACCTCCTATCCCATGACCACCTCACACCATCATAGAGCTGCTCCTACCTTCTATCCCATGACCACCTCACACCCTCATAGAACTGCACCTACCTCCTATCCCACCTCACACCCTCATAGAGCTTCTCCGACCTCCTATCCCACCTCACACCCTCATAGAGCTGCTCCTACCTCCTATGCCACCTCACAGCCTCATAAAGCTGCACCTACCTACTATCCCACCTCACACCCTCATAGAGCTACTCCTAGCTCCTATCCCACCTCACACCATCATACAGCTTCTCCTACCTCCTATGCCACCTCACACCCTCATAGAGCTGCACCTACCTCCTATCCCACCTCACACCCTCATAGAGCAGCTCCTACCTCCTATCCCACCTCACACCCTCATAGAGCTACACTTACCTCCTATCCCACCTCACACCCTCATAGAGCTGCACCTACCTCCTATCCCACCTCACACCATCATAGATCTGCTCCTACAACCTATCCCACCTCACACCCTCATAGAGCTGCTCCTACCTCCTATCCCACCTCACACCCTCATAGAGCTGCTCCTACCTCCTATCCCACCTCACACCCTCATAGAGCTGCTCCTACCTCCTATCCCACCTCACACCCTCATAGAGCTGCGCCTACCTCCTATCCCAACTCACACCCTCATAGAGCTGCGTCTACCTCCTATCCCACCTCACACCCTCATAGAGCAGCTCCTACCTCCTATCCCACCTCACACCCTCATAGAGCTGCTCCTACCTCCTATCCCACCTCACACCCTCATAGAGCTGCGCCTACCTCCGATCCCACCTCACACCCTCATAGAGCTGCGCCTTCCTCCTATCCCACCTCACACCCTCATAGAGCTGCGCCTACCTCCTATCCCACCTCACACCCTCATATAGCTGTGCCTACCTCCTATACCACCTCACACCCTCATAGAGCTGCACCTACCTCCTATCCCACCTCACAACCTCATAGAGCTACACCTACCTCCTATCCCACCTCACACCCTCATAGAGCTGCTCCTACCTCCTATCCCACCTCACACCCTCAAAGAGCTGCTCCTACAACCTATCCCACCTCACACCCTCATAGAGCTGCTCCTACCTCCTATCCCATGACCACCTCACACCCTCATAGAGCTGCTCCTACCTCCTATCCAACCTCACACCCTCATAGAGCTACTCCTACCTCCTATCCAACCTCACACCCTCATAGAGCTGCACCTACCTCCTATCCCACCTCACACCCTCATAGAGCTTCTCCGACCTCCGATCCCACCTCACACCCTCATAGAGCTGCGCCTACCTCCTATCCCACCTCACACCCTCATAGAGCTGCGCCTACCTCCTATCCCACCTCACACCCTCATAGAGCTGCTCCTACCTCCTATCCCACCTCACACCCTCATAGAGCTGCGCCTACCTCCGATCCCACCTCACACCCTCATAGAGCTGCGCCTTCCTCCTATCCCACCTCACACCCTCATAGAGCTGCTCCTACCTCCTATCCCACCTCACACCCTCATAGAGCTGCTCCTACCTCCTATCCCTCTTCACACCCTCATAGAGCTGCTCCTACGTCCTATCCCACCTCACACCCTCATAGAGCTGTGCCAACCTCCTATCCCACCTCACACCCTCATAGAGCTGCTCCTACCTCCTATCCCACTTCACACCCTCATAGAGCTGCTCCTACCTCCTATCCCACCTCCCACCCTCATAGAGCTACACCTACCTCCTATCCCACCTCACACCCTCATAGAGCTGCACCTACCTCCTATCCCACCTCACACCCTCATAGAGCTGCTCCTACCTCCTATCCCACCTCACACCCTCATAGAGCTGCTCCTACCTTCTATCCAACCTCACACCCTCATATAGCTGCACCTACCTCCTATCCCACCTCACACCCTCATAGAGCTGCTCCTACCTCCTATCCCATGACCACTTCACACCCTCATAGAGCTGCTCCTACCTCCCATCCCATGACCACCTCACACCCTCATAGAGCTGCACCTACCTCCTATCCCACCTCACACCCTCATAGAGCTGCTCCTACCTCCTATCTTACCTCACACCCTCATAGAGCTGCTCCTACCTCCTATCCCACCTCACACCCTCATAGAGCTGCTCCTACCTCCTATGCCACCTCACACCCTCATAGAGCTGCACCTACCTCCTATCCCACCTCACACCCTCATAGAGCTGCTCCTACCTCCTATCCCACCTCACACCATCATACAGCTGCTCCTACCTCCTATGCCACCTCACACGCTCATAGAGCTGCACCTACCTCCTATGCCAACTCACACCCTCATAGAGCTGCTCCTACCTCCTATCCCACCTCACACCCTCATAGAGCTACACCTACCTCCTATCCCACCTCACACCCTCATAGAGCTGCACCTACCTCCTATCCCACCTCACACCGTCAAAGAGCTGCTCCTACAACCTATCCCACCTCACACCCTCATAGAGCTGCTCCTACCTCCTATCCCACCTCAAACCCTCATAGAGCAGCTCCTACCTCCTATCCCACCTCACACCCTCATAGAGCTCCTCCTACCTCCTATTTCACCTCACACCCTCATAGAGCTGCGCCTACCTCCTATCCCACCTCAAACCCTCATAGAGCTGCGCCTACCTCCTATCCCACCTCACACCCTCATAGAGCTGCACCTACCTCCTATCCCACCTCACACCCTCATAGAGCTGTGCCTACCTCCTATACCATTTCACACCCTCATAGAGCTGCGCCTACCTCCTATCCCACCTCACACCCTCATAGAGCTGCGCCTACCTCCTATCCCACCTCACACCCTCATAGAGCTGCGCCTACCTCCTATCCCACCTCACACCCTCATAGAGCTGCTCCTACAACCTATCCCACCTCACACCCTAATAGAGCTGCTCCTACCTCCTATCCCATGACCACCTCACACCCTCATAGAGCTGCTCCTACCTCCTATCCAACCTCACACCCTCATAGAGCTACTCCTACCTCCTATCCAACCTCACACCCTCATAGAGCTGCACCTACCTCCTATCCCACCTCACACCCTCATAGAGCTGCTCCTACAACCTATCCCACTTCACACCCTAATAGAACTGCTCCTACCTCCTATCCCATGACCACCTCACACCCTCATAGAGCTGCTCCTACCTGCTATCCAACCTCACACCCTCATAGAGCTACTCCTACCTCCTATCCAACCTCACACCCTCATAGAGCTGCACCTACCTCCTATCCCACCTCACACCCTCATAGAGCTTCTCCTACCTCCGATCCCACCTCACACCCTCATAGAGCTGCGCCTACCTCCTATCCCACCTCACACCCTCATAGAGCTGCGCCTACCTCCTATCCCATCTCACACCCTCATATAGCTGTGCCTACCTCCTATACCACCTCACACCCTCATAGAGCTGCACCTACCTCCTATCCCACCTCACAACCTCATAGAGCTACACCTACCTCCTATCCCACCTCACACCCTCATAGAGGTGCACCTACCTCCTATCCCACCTCACACCCTCAAAGAGCTGCTCCTACAACCTATCCCACCTCACACCCTCATAGAGCTGCTCCTACCTCCTATCCCATGACCACCTCACACCCTCATAGAGCTGCTCCTACCTTCTATCCAACCTCACACCCTCATAGAGCTACTCCTACCTCCTATCCAACCTCACACCCTCATAGAGCTGCACCTACCTCCTATCCCACCTCACACCCTCATAGAGCTTCTCCGACCTCCTATCCCACCTCACACCCTCATAGAGCTGCTCCTACCTCCTATGCCACCTCACAGCCTCATAGAGCTGCTCCTACCTCCTATACCACCTCACACCCTCATAGAGCTGCTCCTACGTCCTATCCCACCTCACACCCTCATAGAGCTGCTCCTACCTCCTATCCCATGACCACCTCACACCATCATAGAGCTGCTCCTACCTTCTATCCCATGACCACCTCACACCCTCATAGAACTGCACCTACCTCCTATCCCACCTCACACCCTCATAGAGCTTCTCCGACCTCCTATCCCACCTCACAGCCTCATAAAGCTGCACCTACCTCCTATCCCACCTCACACCCTCATAGAGCTGCTCCTAGCTCCTATCCCACCTCACACCATCATACAGCTTCTCCTACCTCCTATGCCACCTCACACCCTCATAGAGCTGCACCTACCTCCTATCCCACCTCACACCCTCATAGAGCAGCTCCTACCTCCTATCCCACCTCACACCCTCATAGAGCTACACTTACCTCCTATCCCACCTCACACCCTCATAGAGCTGCACCTACCTCCTATCCCACCTCACACCGTCATAGATCTGCTCCTACAACCTATCCCACCTCACACCCTCATAGAGCTGCTCCTACCTCCTATCCCACCTCACACCCTCATAGAGCTGCTCCTACCTCCTATCCCACCTCACACCCTCATAGAGCTGCTCCTACCTCCTATCCCACCTCACACCCTCATAGAGCTGCGCCTACCTCCTATCCCAACTCACACCCTCATAGAGCTGCGTCTACCTCCTATCCCACCTCACACCCTCATAGAGCAGCTCCTACCTCCTATCCCACCTCACACCCTCATAGAGCTGCTCCTACCTCCTATCCCACCTCACACCCTCATAGAGCTGCGCCTACCTCCGATCCCACCTCACACCCTCATAGAGTTGCGCCTTCCTCCTATCCCACCTCACACCCTCATAGAGCTGCGCCTACCTCCTATCCCACCTCACACCCTCATATAGCTGTGCCTACCTCCTATACCACCTCACACCCTCATAGAGCTGCACCTACCTCCTATCCCACCTCACAACCTCATAGAGCTACACCTACCTCCTATCCCACCTCACACCCTCATAGAGCTGCACCTACCTCCTATCCCACCTCACACCCTCAAAGAGCTGCTCCTACAACCTATCCCACCTCACACCCTCATAGAGCTGCTCCTACCTCCTATCCCATGACCACCTCACACCCTCATAGAGCTGCTCCTACCTCCTATCCAACCTCACACCCTGATAGAGCTACTCCTACCTCCTATCCAACCTCACACCCTCATAGAGCTGCACCTACGTCCTATCCCACCTCACACCCTCATAGAGCTTCTCCGACCTCCTATCCCACCTCACACCCTCATAGAGCTGCTCCTACCTCCTATGCCACCTCACAGCCTCATAGAGCTGCTCCTACCTCCTATACCACCTCACACCCTCATAGAGCTGCTCCTACGTCCTATCCCACCTCACACCCTCATAGAGCTGCTCCTACCTCCTATCCCATGACCACCTCACACCATCATAGAGCTGCTCCTACCTCCTATCCCATGACCACCTCACACCCTCATAGAGCTGCACCTACCTCCTATCCCACCTCACACCCTCATAGAGCTACTCCTACCTCCTATCCCACCTCACACCCTCATAGAGCTGCTCCTACCTCCTGTGCCACCTCACACCCTCATACAGCTGCTCCTGCCTCCTATGCCACCTTACACCCTCATAGAGCTGCGCCTACCTGCTATCCCAACTCACACCCTCATAGAGCAGCTTCTACCTCCTATCCCACCTCACACCCTCATAGAGCAGCGTCTACCTCCTATCCCACCTCACACCCTCATAGAGCAGCGTCTTCCTGCTATCCCACCTCACACCCTCATAGAGCAGCTCCTACCTCCTATCCCACCTCACACCCTCATAGAGCTGCGCCTTCTTCCTATCTCACCTCACACCCTCATAGAGCTGCTCCTACCTCCTATCCCACCTCACACCCTCATAGAGCTGCTCCTACCTCCTATCCCACCTCACACCCTCATAGAGCTGCTCCTACCTCCTATCCCACCTCACACCCTCATAGAGCTGCTCCTACCTCCTATCCCACCTCACACCCTCATAGAGCTGCTCCTACCTCCTATCCCATCACCACCTCACAGCCTCATAGAGCTGCTCCTACCTCCTATCCAACCTCACACCCTCATAGAGCTGCACCTACCTCCTATCCCACTTCACACCCTCATAGAGCTGCACCTACCTCCTATCCCACCTCACACCCTCATAGAGCTGCACCTACCTCCTATCCCACCTCACACTGTCATAGAGCTTCTCCTACCTCCTATCCCACCTCACACCCTCATAGAGCTGCACCTACCTCCTATCCCATGACCACCTCACACCCTCCTGTGCTGCTCTCCACTTAGCACCATTCCTGAGCTGACTCTCCCAGCCTTTAGGGGCATATTCATTTGGGCGCAGGACTAAGCTCCGAGTTTCACGCCCAGAGCTATTCATCTTATTTTGCATTTTCCCGCGAGGTAACCCATAAATTCTGGAATGTTGGAATCTATGGGTTTTCCAACCCGTGAAACTGCAGAGGCTGCAATTAATGTGAATGTTCTCATCAGTGTTATGTGCGGGGAGTTAGGGCCTAACTGGATAGTTTGTCGGCTATTTGGATATGCCCCTTAGTCTTTCAGTTGCTCCTGGTATACCCACCTCTTCCTTATAGCCTATCCTATGCCCACCTGATACTATTCTACCAGCTACCCCCCCACTCTCCACTCAGATTGTCTCAGCAGTACCCTATCACAAACAGGGGCATCTCCCTACCCCCGTCTCACACCTGTGCCTCCATCCTCAGTATGCCGTACGTATGTGTGATCTGTATTCTCTATGCCATACGTATGTGTGATCTGTATTCTCTATGCCATACGTATGTGTGATCTGTATTCTCTATGCCGTACGTATGTGTGATCTGTATTCTCTATGCCATACGTATGTGTGATCTGTATTCTCTATGCCATACGTATGTGTGATCTGTTTTCTCTATGCCATACGTATGTGTGATCTGTATTCTCTATGCCGTTCATATGTGTGATCTGTATTCTCTATGCCGTACGTATGTGTGATCTGTATTCTCTATGCCGTACGTATGTGTGATCTGTATTCTCTATGCCGTACGTATGTGTGATCTGTATTCTCTATGCCGTACGTATGTGTGATCTGTATTCTCTATGCCGTACGTATGTGTGATCTGTATTCTCTATGCCGTACGTATGTGTGATCTGTATTCTCTATGACTTGTTTCTTGGACTGTCCAGCGCTGCAGTGTTACATATAGATGGTGATGATAATGACGATGATAAAGTATCTCTGCAATGAGCAGTTCAACTCTGGAATCCTTACTGCGATCACTTATCATCATGTGTTCCGGTAATAATAACACAAATACAATTTCCAAACATGGGGCCTGATTCATTACGGAACGCTATTGCGATCGCAGCTGCGATTACATATGCAGGTCTGCTGCGAATATATGCTAATGACTGCAATCGGAAAGCCATCGCACAGCCAGCATAGAGACGCCCCACTGCCTCCCACTACCGCTATCTCACATCCGTAATACCTCCCAGTCCTGCGTATACATCGGGAACATCGAGTAACATCGGCTCCTCACCCAGAGGCACACCCTGCACCCATTATAGATGCGCCACTGTCATGCGCAGTGGGAGCTGGCATTTGCCCCTCTTAGCGCCCACTGCCGGATAGGGGGGTACCTGATGCCGGCAGTGGAGACAGGGCAGGACAGGAGATGAGGACCTGCCGCAGGATAAGTACAGCAGGATAGGGGGGGACCTGATGCAACGGCAGTGGAGACAGGGCAGGACAGGAGATGAGCACCTGCCGCAGGATAAGTACAGCAGGATAGGGGGGAGCTGATGCCGGCAGTGGAGACAGGACAGGAGATGAGGACCTGCCGCAGGATCAGTACAGCAGGATATGGGGGGACCTGATGCCGGCAGTGGAGACAGGACAGGAGATGAGGACCTGCCGCAGGATAAGTACAGCAGGATAGGGGGGAGCTGATGCCGGCAGTGGAGACAGGGCAGGACAGGAGATGAGGACCTGCCGCAGGATAAGTACAGCAGGATAGGGGGGACATGATGCCGGCAGTGGAGACAGGGCAGGACAGGAGATGAGGACCTGCCGCAGGATAAGTACAACAGGATAGGGGGGAGCTGATGCCGGCAGTGGAGACAGGGCAGGACAGGAGATGAGGACCTGCCGCAGGATAAGTACCGCAGGATAGGGGGGGACCTGATGCCGGCAGTGGAGACAGGGCAGGACAGGAGATGAGGACCTGCCGCAGGATCAGTACAGCAGGATAGGGGGGTACCTGATGCCGGCAGTGGAGACAGGGCAGGACAGGAGATGAGGACCTGCCGCAGGATAAGTACAGCAGGATAGGGGGGAGCTGATGCCGGCAGTGGAGACAGGATAGGAGATGAGGACCTGCCGCAGGATCAGTACAGCAGGTTATGGGGGGGACCTGATGCTGGCAGTGGAGACAGGACAGGAGATGAGGACCTGCCGCAGGATAAGTACAGCAGGATAGGGGGGAGCTGATGCCGGTAGTTGAGACAGGGCAGGACAAGAGACGAGGACCTGCCGCAGGAGAAGTACAGCAGGATAGGGGGGACCTGATGCCGGCAGTGGAGACAGGGCAGGACAGGAGATGAGGACCTGCCGCAGGATAAGTACAGAAGGATAGGGGGGAGCTGATGCCGGCAGTGGAGACAGGGCAGGACAGGAGATGAGGACCTGCCGCAGGATAAGTACCGCAGGATAGGGGGGGACCTGATGCCGGCAGTGGAGACAGGGCAGGACAGGAGATGAGGACCTGCCGCAGGATAAGTACAGCAGGATAGGGGGGTACCGGATGCCGGCAGTGGAGACAGGGCAGGACAGGAGATGAGGACCTGCCGCAGGATCAGTACAGCAGGATAGGGGGGACCTGATGCCGGCAGTGGAGACAGGGCAGGACAGGAGATGAGGACCTGCCGCAGGATAAGTACAGCAGGATAGGGGGGGACCTGATGCTGGCAGTGGAGACAGGGCAGGACAGGAGATGAGGACCTGCCGCAGGATAAGTACAGCAGGATAGGGGGGGACCTGATGCCGGCAGTGGAGACAGGGCAGGACAGGAGATGAGGACCTGCCGCAGGATCAGTACAGCAGGATAGGGGGGACCTGATGTTGGCAGTGGAGACAGGGCAGTACAGGAGATGAGGACCTGCCGCAGGATCAGTACAGCAGGATAGGGGGGACCTGACGTTTGCTTACAGGCGGGTCCAAAACTACTAGTATATCAATATTTGTAAAAGCTATTTGTATAATTGTGTATTGTAATGAATAGAATAATAAATGACATCATGTGAATAAGAATTTTGTGCTTTTACATATCAAGGCCCAAGTACTAATCATCTAGTCCTCACCAAGACCTACAATGTGATCAATCTCATCTCTTGTGGCAAATAAACCATAACAAATTGTACTTTTAAATTATTTTTTTAACAAAAACAATAATAGACCAACATGAAGGAGCCGCATGTGAAACAGTATCTGCAGGATAAGCTACAAGGTACAAGGTAGCACAGATAGAACCGGCTGTAGCTCTGTCTCTATATTCTGTGCAGCTTTATCTCCACACGATTCATCCCACAGATCCGTCGGGAAAACACAGCGAGAGAGGCTCTAGTTTCTGCGCCAGATTTTCCTTTGAGAATTGCGCATAGTAGTTCATCGTGTAACAGTGTAACTGGCAGTAAAATTAATAAAATTTGGTTGAAGATGATAAAAAATATATATATCTGGGTAACACCTGTAACAAGTTTTCCCATCATCCATTGTCATATGTGAGCGCAGATCCCTTAGTATAAAAGTCCTGAGATGAGAGACCCCCTCATGGAGTGTTCAAGGCACTGACATCATAGGAGACAGCTCTGTACTGAACATAGTGTGGAAACAGGAGATGTCTCATCATACAGACAGTTGAAGGCTCCGCGACGCATTCTGTAATCTCCCAAAGACCGTCATCAAGCTGAGCGTGGTGACAATGGCAATGGCGGCTGCGCTGGAACACTGGAAGAAAACCGTCAGTGATGAGGTTCATGTCAGTAACGGCAAAATGGGCATGCTAGGTGCGATGGGAACAGACAGATTGTACAGCGCTGCTACGTATGCTGGTGCTATATATATATATATATATATACACACTAATAATAATGAGAATGATGCAGGTACAGATAGGGTTGGGGCAGATGCTGCTCATCGTAGGAATTAGACACTATTACCTCCCCAACGCGTTTCACCTCGGTAGTGTTTAGGAAGGGGTTGGGGAAACTACAGATAAAGGGGCTGATGTAGATGACTTTTGAATGCTACAGAGCCAAGCGTACTCAGTATACATATTGTATAGTCACATCTGTACCTGCATAGCTGGGTGATAACGGGAGCTTGAACAGTGAAGGAGTGTTGGAGACGTGTTATGGAATTGTGGGTTATGCTGAGTTGTGTGTACACAAGATAACCCAGTTGTCGGACAGATCACTTACACCACGGATGTGGCTTTGGCAATAGAGCACAGATAATGATGACACCGCGCCATTGGACAGGGGTGGTGTGGAGGCAGAATGCAGCTCAGTTTCAGGTTTGTATCCATGCACTTAGTGCAGATGTCATTATGGCCAAACTGCATTCAACGCTACATCAGCCCCAAACACTATTTAGGTGAAACGCGTTGGTGGCGGCAATTTGGAGTCTTGAAGTGTCTCATTTCCAGCTGGAGGAATTTAGTGGGAGATTGTGTTAGGGTTAGCCTGGGGGTGTTTTTTTGACACATTCTATTCATGAATTTTGTTGTGTTACTGTAGACACAGAAGAACGTCTGTTACACACAAATGGGGAATTGCATGCAGCAAAATGAATGGTAGACCTAACACTTGCTACATTACATTACTATCCTTATTTGCTTTTTATGTAATACTGTATCTACAATTATAGAAAATAGCACAATACAGGGATTCTTTTTATGCTCTATTTTAGTGAAGCAGTCACAAAAAAAATGGTTGTGCTGTGTGAGTGAGTGACTGCTGCTGCAGATGGGAGGGCTGTGCTCTGATTGGCTAGCTGAGGCAGTGAGAGCCAATCAGAGCTAGCAATGTGCTCTGTTGCTTAACAGCCTAGAGAGAGGAGGGAGTCAGGGACTGATCAGGGTCATGTCAGAGACAGAGAGAGAGAGAGACAGCCTCCAATTAACCCATGAAGATGCCCTGATGCAGATACAGTAGCCAGGAAGGAGCCAGGGATGGCATAGCTATCAGGAATTTAAAAAACAAATAACCACCGGAACACCATGGGAAGAATTTCCATTCGATGGTGGCAAACATCTCACTGCCACCATCAAATGGTAAAAAAACTACCATCGTAACAAAAGCATTGACGGTTAGTAACCATCGGAATACAATGTCCATCCCTACGCTGAACCTGCAGGTGGACTCCCACCACTACTCCACCAAGAAGTGCTCCCTCTCCAGTATTATGTTTCTACTCAACATCACGCCCTCAGTGAACAGAAGGCACCTCCCATGAAAGTCTGAACTGTTCTCAGATAGGAGCACCCCGATGAGGAAGCTCAACAGGAAGACCAGGAGGGTACATTGTGAAAAGAGGACATTGCTCATCACCATGTTGGAAAACAGTGAGGATGCGCATGGAGGCTGCGGAAATATGCACAGATGACCCAGCTCTAGGGACATGCTGCTGATACTGTTTATGGTAGATGTAATACAGATCTCTCATCCATGATCCTCCTGCCCTTCCCAGCACATCCCAGGGGCCAGACACCAGCCAGCGGCAGGGCAGCAGCAGGGGGGGTTGTGGTGACACTGGTGAGATGCAGGGGGCAGGAGTGAGAAGCAGGGGGGTATGGTGGTGAGATTCAGAGGCCTGTGGTGAGATGTAGGGGGCTGTAATAAGAAACATTTGGCTGTTGTGAGATGCAGGGTGTAGGAGTAAGAAGGAGGAGGCTGCTGTGAGATACAGGGGGTAGGAGTAAGAAAGAGGAGGCTGCTGTGAGATACATGGGGTAAGAGTAAAAGGAGGAGGTTATTGTGAGATACAGGGGGTAGGAGTAAGAAAGAGGAGGCTGCTGTGAGATACAGGGGGTAGGAGTAAGAAGGAGGAGGTTGCTGTGAGATACAGGGGGTAAGAGTAAGAATAAGCAGACTGTTGTGAGATGCAGGGGGTAGGAGCAAGAAGGAGAAGGCTACTGTGAGATACAGGGGGTAGGAGTAAGAAGAAGGAGGCTGCTGTGAGATGCAGGGGGAAGGAGTAAGAAGGAGGAGGCTGCTGTGAGATACAGGGGGCAGGAGTAAGAAGAAGGAGGCTGCTGTGAGATGCAGAGGGTAGGAGTAAGAAGGAGGAGGCTGCTGTGAGATACAGGGGGCAGGAGTAAGAAGCAGGAGGCTGCTGTGAGATGCAGGGGGTAGGAGTAAGAAGGAGGAGGTTGCTGTGAGATACAGGGGGTAGGAGTAAGAATAAGCAGACTGTTGTGAGATGCAGGGGGTAGGAGCAAGAAGGAGGAGGCTGCTGTGAGATACAGGGGGTAGGAGTAAGAAGAAGGAGGCTGCTGTGAGATGCAGGGGGTAGGACTAAGAAGGAGGAGGCTGCTGTGAGATACAGGGGGTAGGACTAAGAAGGAGGAGGCTGCTGTGAGATACAGGGGGTAGGAGTAAGAAGGAGGAGGCTGCTGTGAGATACAGGGGGTAGGAGTGAGAAGGAGGAGGCTGCTGTGAGATACAGGTGGTAGGAGTAAGAAGGAGGAGGCTGCTGTGAGATGCAGGGGGTAGGAGTAAGAAGGAGGAGGCTGCTGTGAGATACAGGGGGTAGGAGTAAGAAAGAAGAAGCTGCTGTGAGATACAGGGGGTAGGAGTAAGAAGGAGGAGGCTGCTGTGAGATACAGGGGGTAGGAGTAAGAAGGAGGAGGCTGCTGTGAGATGCAGGGGGTAGGAGTAAGAAGGAGGAGGCTGCTGTGAGATACAGGGGGTAGGAGTAAGAAGCAGGAGGCTGCTGTGAGATACAGGGGGTAGGAGTAAGAAGGAGGAGGCTGCTGTGAGATGCAGGGGGTAGGAGTATGAAGGAGGAGGCTGCTGTGAGATACAGGGAATAGGAATAAGAAGGAGGAGGCTGCTGTGAGATACAGGGGTAGGAGTAAGAAGGAGGAGGCTGCTGTGAGATACAGGGGGTAGGGGTAAGAAGCAGGAGGCTGCTGTGAGATGCAGGGGGTAGGAGTAAGAAGGAGGAGGCTGCTGTGAGATACAGGGAATAGGAATAAGAAGGAGGAGGCTGCTGTGAGATACAGGGGGTAGGAGTATGAAGGAGGAGGCTGCTGTGAGATACAGGGGGTAGGATTAAGAAGGAGGAGGCTGCTGTGAGATGCAGGGAGTAGGAGTAAGAAGGAGGAGGCTGCTTTGAGATACAGGGGGTAGGAGTAAGAAGGAGGAGGTTGTGGTGAGATGCAGGGGGTAGGAGTAAGAAGGAGGAGGCTGCTGTGAGATGCAGGGGGTAGGACTAAGAAGGAGGAGGCTGCTGTGAGATACAGGGGGTAGGAGTAAGAAGGAGGAGGCTGCTGTGGGATACAGGGGGTAGGAGTAAGAAGGAGGAGGCTGCTGTGAGATACAGGGAATAGGAATAAGAGGGAGGAGGCTGCTGTGAGATACAGGGGGTAGGAGTAAGAAGGAGTAGGCTGCTGTGAGATACAGGGGGTAGGGGTAAGAGGCAGGAGGCTGCTGTGAGATGCAGGGGGTAGGACTAAGAAGGAGGAGGCTGCTGTGAGATACAGGGGGTAGGACTAAGAAGGAGGAGGCTGCTGTGAGATACAGGGGGTAGGAGTAAGAAGGAGGAGGCTGCTGTGAGATACAGGGGGTAGGAGTAAGAAGCAGGAGGCTGCTGTGAGATACAGGGGGTAGGAGTAAGAAGGAGGAGGCTGCTGTGAGATGCAGGGGGTAGGAGTAAGAAGGAGGAGGCTGCTGTGAGATGCAGGGAATAGGAATAAGAAGTAGGAGGCTTGTGTGAGATACAGGGGGTAGGAGTAAGAAGGAGGAGGCTGCTGTGAGATACAGGGGGTAGGGGTAAGAAGCAGGAGGCTGCTGTGAGATGCAGGGAGTAGGAGTAAGAAGGAGGAGGCTGCTGTGAGATACAGGGAATAGGAATAAGAAGGAGGAGGCTGCTGTGAGATACAGGGGGTAGGAGTAAGAAGGAGGAGGCTGCTGTGAGATACAGGGGGTAGGAGTATGAAGGAGGAGGCTGCTGTGAGATGCAGGGAGTAGGAGTAAGAAGGAGGAGGCTGCTTTGAGATACAGGGGGTAGGAGTAAGAAGGAGGAGGTTGCTGTGAGATGCAGGGGGTAGGAGTAAGAAGGAGGAGGCTGCTGTGAGATGCAGGGGGTAGGAGTAAGAAGGAGGAGGCTGCTGTGAGATACAGGGGGTAGGAGTAAGAAGGAGGAGGCTGCTGTGAGATACAGGGGGTAGGAGTAAGAAGGAGGAGGCTGCTGTGAGATACAGGGGGTAGGACTAAGAAGGAGGAGGCTGCTGTGAGATACAGGGGGTAGGAGTAAGAAGGAGGAGGCTGCTGTGGGATACAGGGGGTAGGAGTAAGAAGGAGGAGGCTGCTGTGAGATACAGGGAATAGGAATAAGAGGGAGGAGGCTGCTATGAGATACAGGGGGTAGGAGTAAGAAGGAGGAGGCTGCTGTGAGATACAGGGGGTAGGGGTAAGAAGCAGGTGGCTGCTGTGAGATGCAGGGGGTAGGACTAAGAAGGAGGAGGCTGCTGTGAGATACAGGGGGTAGGACTAAGAAGGAGGAGGCTTCTGTGAGATACAGGGGGTAGGAGTAAGAAGGAGGAGGCTGCTGTGAGATACAGGAGGTAGAAGTAAGAAGGAGGAGGCTGCTGTGAGATGCAGGGAGTAGGAGTAAGAAGGAGGAGGCTGCTTTGAGATACAGGGGGTAGGAGTAAGAAGGAGGAGGTTGCTGTGAGATGCAGGGGGTAGGAGTAAGAAGGAGGAGGCTGCTGTGAGATGCAGGGGGTAGGAGTAAGAAGAAGGAGGCTGCTGTGAGATACAGGGTATAGGAGTAAGAAGGAGGAGGCTGCTGTGAGATACAGGGGGTAGGAGTAAGAAGGAGGAGGCTGCTGTGAGATACAGGGGGTAGGAGTAAGAAGGAGGAGGCTGCTGTGAGATACAGGGGGTAGGACTAAGAAGGAGGAGGCTGCTGTGAGATACAGGGGGTAGGAGTAAGAAGGAGGAGGCTGCTGTGGGATACAGGGGGTAGGAGTAAGAAGGAGGAGGCTGCTGTGAGATACAGGGGGTAGGACTAAGAAGGAGGAGGCTTCTGTGAGATACAGGGGGTAGGAGTAAGAAGGAGGAGGCTGCTGTGAGATACAGGAGGTAGGAGTAAGAAGGAGGAGGCTGCTGTGAGATGCAGGGAGTAGGAGTAAGAAGGAGGAGGCTGCTTTGAGATACAGGGGGTAGGAGTAAGAAGGAGGAGGTTGCTGTGAGATGCAGGGGGTAGGAGTAAGAAGGAGGAGGCTGCTGTGAGATGCAGGGGGTAGGAGTAAGAAGAAGGAGGCTGCTGTGAGATACAGGGTATAGGAGTAAGAAGGAGGAGGCTGCTGTGAGATACAGGGGGTAGGAGTAAGAAGGAGGAGGCTGCTGTGAGATACAGGGGGTAGGAGTAAGAAGGAGGAGGTTGCTGTGAGATACAGGGGGTAGGAGTAAGAATAAGCAGACTGTTGTGAGATGCAGGGGGTAGGAGCAAGAAGGAGGAGGCTGCTGTGAGATACAGGGGGTAGGAGTAAGAAGAAGGAGGCTGCTGTGAGATGCAGGGGGTAGGACTAAGAAGGAGGAGGCTGCTGTGAGATACAGGGGGTAGGACTAAGAAGGAGGAGGCTGCTGTGAGATACAGGGGGTAGGAGTAAGAAGGAGGAGGCTGCTGTGAGATACAGGGGGTAGGAGTGAGAAGGAGGAGGCTGCTGTGAGATACAGGGGGTAGGAGTAAGAAGGAGGAGGCTGCTGTGAGATGCAGGGGGTAGGAGTAAGAAGGAGGAGGCTGCTGTGAGATACAGGGGGTAGGAGTAAGAAAGAAGAAGCTGCTGTGAGATACAGGGGGTAGGAGTAAGAAGGAGGAGGCTGCTGTGAGATACAGGGGGTAGGAGTAAGAAGGAGGAGGCTGCTGTGAGATGCAGGGGGTAGGAGTAAGAAGGAGGAGGCTGCTGTGAGATACAGGGGGTAGGAGTAAGAAGCAGGAGGCTGCTGTGAGATACAGGGGGTAGGAGTAAGAAGGAGGAGGCTGCTGTGAGATGCAGGGGGTAGGAGTATGAAGGAGGAGGCTGCTGTGAGATACAGGGAATAGGAATAAGAAGGAGGAGGCTGCTGTGAGATACAGGGGTAGGAGTAAGAAGGAGGAGGCTGCTGTGAGATACAGGGGGTAGGGGTAAGAAGCAGGAGGCTGCTGTGAGATGCAGGGGGTAGGAGTAAGAAGGAGGAGGCTGCTGTGAGATACAGGGAATAGGAATAAGAAGGAGGAGGCTGCTGTGAGATACAGGGGGTAGGAGTATGAAGGAGGAGGCTGCTGTGAGATACAGGGGGTAGGAGTAAGAAGGAGGAGGCTGCTGTGAGATGCAGGGAGTAGGAGTAAGAAGGAGGAGGCTGCTTTGAGATACAGGGGGTAGGAGTAAGAAGGAGGAGGTTGTGGTGAGATGCAGGGGGTAGGAGTAAGAAGGAGGAGGCTGCTGTGAGATGCAGGGGGTAGGACTAAGAAGGAGGAGGCTGCTGTGAGATACAGGGGGTAGGAGTAAGAAGGAGGAGGCTGCTGTGGGATACAGGGGGTAGGAGTAAGAAGGAGGAGGCTGCTGTGAGATACAGGGAATAGGAATAAGAGGGAGGAGGCTGCTGTGAGATACAGGGGGTAGGAGTAAGAAGGAGTAGGCTGCTGTGAGATACAGGGGGTAGGGGTAAGAGGCAGGAGGCTGCTGTGAGATGCAGGGGGTAGGACTAAGAAGGAGGAGGCTGCTGTGAGATACAGGGGGTAGGACTAAGAAGGAGGAGGCTGCTGTGAGATACAGGGGGTAGGAGTAAGAAGGAGGAGGCTGCTGTGAGATACAGGGGGTAGGAGTAAGAAGCAGGAGGCTGCTGTGAGATACAGGGGGTAGGAGTAAGAAGGAGGAGGCTGCTGTGAGATGCAGGGGGTAGGAGTAAGAAGGAGGAGGCTGCTGTGAGATGCAGGGAATAGGAATAAGAAGGAGGAGGCTTGTGTGAGATACAGGGGGTAGGAGTAAGAAGGAGGAGGCTGCTGTGAGATACAGGGGGTAGGGGTAAGAAGCAGGAGGCTGCTGTGAAATGCAGGGAGTAGGAGTAAGAAGGAGGAGGCTGCTGTGAGATACAGGGAATAGGAATAAGAAGGAGGAGGCTGCTGTGAGATACAGGGGGTAGGAGTAAGAAGGAGGAGGCTGCTGTGAGATACAGGGGGTAGGAGTATGAAGGAGGAGGCTGCTGTGAGATACAGGGAGTAGGAGTAAGAAGGAGGAGGCTGCTTTGAGATACAGGGGGTAGGAGTAAGAAGGAGGAGGTTGCTGTGAGATGCAGGGGGTAGGAGTAAGAAGGAGGAGGCTGCTGTGAGATGCAGGGGGTAGGAGTAAGAAGGAGGAGGCTGCTGTGAGATACAGGGGGTAGGAGTAAGAAGGAGGAGGCTGCTGTGAGATACAGGGGGTAGGAGTAAGAAGGAGGAGGCTGCTGTGAGATACAGGGGGTAGGACTAAGAAGGAGGAGGTTGCTGTGAGATACAGGGGGTAGGAGTAAGAAGGAGGAGGCTGCTGTGGGATACAGGGGGTAGGAGTAAGAAGGAGGAGGCTGCTGTGAGATACAGGGAATAGGAATAAGAGGGAGGAGGCTGCTATGAGATACAGGGGGTAGGAGTAAGAAGGAGGAGGCTGCTGTGAGATACAGGGGGTAGGGGTAAGAAGCAGGTGGCTGCTGTGAGATGCAGGGGGTAGGACTAAGAAGGAGGAGGCTGCTGTGAGATACAGGGGGTAGGACTAAGAAGGAGGAGGCTTCTGTGAGATACAGGGGGTAGGAGTAAGAAGGAGGAGGCTGCTGTGAGATACAGGAGGTAGGAGTAAGAAGGAGGAGGCTGCTGTGAGATGCAGGGAGTAGGAGTAAGAAGGAGGAGGCTGCTTTGAGATACAGGGGGTAGGAGTAAGAAGGAGGAGGTTGCTGTGAGATGCAGGGGGTAGGAGTAAGAAGGAGGAGGCTGCTGTGAGATGCAGGGGGTAGGAGTAAGAAGAAGGAGGCTGCTGTGAGATACAGGGTATAGGAGTAAGAAGGAGGAGGCTGCTGTGAGATACAGGGGGTAGGAGTAAGAAGGAGGAGGCTGCTGTGAGATACAGGGGGTAGGAGTAAGAAGGAGGAGGCTGCTGTGAGATACAGGGGGTAGGACTAAGAAGGAGGAGGCTGCTGTGAGATACAGGGGGTAGGAGTAAGAAGGAGGAGGCTGCTGTGGGATACAGGGGGTAGGAGTAAGAAGGAGGAGGCTGCTGTGAGATACAGGGAATAGGAATAATAGAGGGAGGAGGCTGCTGTGAGATACAGGGGGTAGGAGTAAGAAGGAGGAGGCTGCTGTGAGATACAGGGGGTAGGGGTAAGAAGCAGGAGGCTGCTGTGAGATGCAGGGGGTAGGACTAAGAAGGAGGAGGCTGCTGTGAGATACAGGGGGTAGGACTAAGAAGGAGGAGGCTGCTGTGAGATACAGGGGGTAGGAGTAAGAAGGAGGAGGCTGCTGTGAGATGCAGGGGGTAGGAGTAAGAAGGAGGAGGCTGCTGTGAGATGCAGGGGGTAGGAGTAAGAAGGAGGAGGCTGCTGTGAGATACAGGGGATAGGAGTAAGAAGGAGGAGGCTGCTGTGAGATACAGGGGGTAGGAGTAAGAAGGAGGAGGCTGCTGTGAGATACAGGGGGTAGGAGTAAGAAGGAGGAGGCTGCTGTGAGATACAGGGGATAGGAGTAAGAAGGAGGAGGCTGCTGTGAGATACAGGGGGTAGGAGTAAGAAGGAGGAGGCTGCTGTGAGATACAGGGGGTAGGAGTAAGAAGGAGGAGGCTGCTGTGAGATACAGGAGGTAGGAGTAAGAAGGAGGAGGCTGCTTTGAGATACAGGGGGTAGGTATAAGAAGGAGGAGGTTGCTGTGATATGCAGGGGGTAGGAGTAAGAAGGAGGAGGCTGCTGTGAGATGCAGGGGGTAGGAGTAAGAAGGAGGAGGCTGCTGTGAGATACAGGGGATAGGAGTAAGAAGGAGGAGGCTGCTGTGAGATACAGGGGGTAGGAGTAAGAAGGAGGAGGCTGCTGTGAGATACAGGGGGTAGGAGTAAGAAGGAGGAGGCTTCTGTGAGATACAGGGGGTAGGACTAAGAAGGAGGAGACTGCTGTGAGATACAGGGGGTAGGAGTAAAAAGGAGGAGGCTGTTGTAGGTTACAGGGTGTAGGAGTAAGAAGGAGGAGGCTGCTGTGAGATACAGGGAATAGGAATTAGAGGGACGAGGCTGCTGTGAGATACAGGGGGTAGGAGTAAGAAGGAGGAGGCTGCTGTGAGATACAGGGGGTAGGGGTAAGAAGCAGGTGGCTGCTGTGAGATGCAGGGGGTAGGACTAAGAAGGAGGAGGCTGCTGTGAGATACAGGGGGTAGGACTAAGAAGGAGGAGGCTGCTGTGAGATACAGGGGGTAGGAGTAAGAAGGAGGAGGCTGCTGTGAGATACAGGGGTAGGAGTAAGAAGGAGGAGGCTGCTGTGAGATACAGGAGGTAGGAGTAAGAAGGAGGAGGCTGCTGTGAGATACAGGGGGTAGGAGTAAGAAGGAGGAGGCTGGTGTGAGATACAGGGGGTAGGAGTAAGAAGGAGGAGGCTGGTGTGAGATACAGGGGGTAGGAGTAAGAAGGAGGAGGCTTCTGTGAGATACAGGGGGTAGGACTAAGAAGGAGGAGACTGCTGTGAGATACAGGGGGTAGGAGTAAAAAGGAGGAGGCTGTTGTAGTTTACAGGGTGTAGGAGTAAGAAGGAGGAGGCTGCTGTGAGATACAGGGAATAGGAATTAGAGGGACGAGGCTGCTGTGAGATACAGGGGGTAGGAGTAAGAAGGAGGAGGCTGCTGTGAGATACAGGGGGTAGGGGTAAGAAGCAGGTGGCTGCTGTGAGATGCAGGGGGTAGGACTAAGAAGGAGGAGGCTGCTGTGAGATACAGGGGGTAGGACTAAGAAGGAGGAGGCTGCTGTGAGATACAGGGGGTAGGAGTAAGAAGGAGGAGGCTGCTGTGAGATACAGGGGTAGGAGTAAGAAGGAGGAGGCTGCTGTGAGATACAGGAGGTAGGAGTAAGAAGGAGGAGGCTGCTGTGAGATACAGGGGGTAGGAGTAAGAAGGAGGAGGCTGCTGTGAGATACAGGGGATAGGAGTAAGAAGGAGGAGGCTGGTGTGAGATACAGGGGGTAGGAGTAAGAAGGAGGAGGCTTCTGTGAGATACAGGGGGTAGGACTAAGAAGGAGGAGACTGCTGTGAGATACAGGGGGTAGGAGTAAAAAGGAGGAGGCTGTTGTAGGTTACAGGGTGTAGGAGTAAGAAGGAGGAGGCTGCTGTGAGATACAGGGAATAGGAATTAGAGGGACGAGGCTGCTGTGAGATACAGGGGGTAGGAGTAAGAAGGAGGAGGCTGCTGTGAGATACAGGGGGTAGGGGTAAGAAGCAGGTGGCTGCTGTGAGATGCAGGGGGTAGGACTAAGAAGGAGGAGGCTGCTGTGAGATACAGGGGGTAGGACTAAGAAGGAGGAGGCTGCTGTGAGATACAGGAGGTAGGAGTAAGAAGGAGGAGGCTGCTGTGAGATACAGGGGGTAGGAGTAAGAAGGAGGAGGCTACTGTGAGATACAGGGGGTAGGAGTAAGAAGGAGGAGGCTGCTGTGAGATGCAGGGGGTAGGAGTAAGAAGTCGGAGGCTGCTGTGAGATACAGGGGGTAGGAGTAAGAAAGAAGAAGCTGCTGTGAGATACAGGGGGTAGGAGTAAGAAGGAGGAGGCTGCTGTGAGATACAGGGGGTAGGAGTAAGAAGGAGGAGGCTGCTGTGAGATGCAGGGGGTAGGAGTAAGAAGGAGGAGGCTGGTGTGAGATGGATGGGGCTATGGTGAGGCGATCGGTATGGATGACCGCCGGACCTATACCCGGCGGTTCAAATCCTGACAGCAGAAAACCGGCAGGCATCTAAATCCCGACGGGTAAGTACACTGCCTAACTCTAATCTTATCCCCTCCCTAACCCTACCTTAGGGGTGCCTAACACTAACCCCCCCCAGTGCCTAACCCTAAATCCCCTGTAAGTGCCTAAACCTAACTCCCTGTCCCCGCTGCCTAAACCTAAGTCTCCTGGGGGGGGAGGGGGGGGCTAACCCTAACCTACCCCCGTGGGTGCCTAACCCTAAGTGCCCCCCCAGGAGCCCCTAAACTTTCCCTCACGCTGGGCTGTCCGCGCCCACTGCCCGGCTTACCTTCGTTCGGTATGCAGGGCGTTGGGCTCCCGGTGTAGGTATAATGATAGGCGTCGGGATTTCGACGCCTGTCATTAGTACCCTGCCGGGATTTGAGAGTCGGGAAGCCGGCGGTCAGCATTTCGGCCGTCGGCTTCCTGACTGCATCCCATGGTGAGATGCATGAGACGGCCCTAATTCTTGGTTTCCACTCCAGCCATAACTCTAGTTATCTTTCTGAGCCATAATTCCACCAGCCATAATGATAGGTCTCTTTCCAAGCCACGACTCTATCAGCCATAACTAAACCAGCCATAAACCTATGTTTCCTCACCAGCCATAGTGCCATCTAAGCGTTGGACAATATGGAAACTACATGCTCTCATTACATACTACGACCATGTGGAATCAGTGGCCACTTGTGAAGACTCTGAAACACGGAATGTTGTCAACCACTGGGTTACACGAATGGTCTCATTACCTTGAGTACAGAGGCATGGAACTTCCAGACATACTGGAGTTGGGCGTTGAGGAGCGCCAGGCTGCACGGAACGTAGGAATCTTCTGTCTCATGATCTCGGCATCTGCACAACACATGTATATAATCAGAATCTATATTTGGTTCTGAATCGCCGTAACTACCCGTCACCCCATTATTACAGCCACATAAAACCTAAAACACCAGGTCAACAACATGACACAATGCTCAGGGCTCCATTTAGGAATGAGCCATAACCCCTTTAGCACTCGTTACAGAGTAATGAGCTCCATTCCGTATTTACTGTAGCAATGGGTTCCAGCAAAAGCTTCCAGGCTGTGCTCCGTCTCCGCCTGGTTGAAGGGCAGACATCGCGCAAACAATCCGTCACCGGCAGCGGCAGAGGACGCAGCAGAGGAGGCAGAAGACACTGGAACTCGCTGGATGGGTAAGTAATGCTAAATACTGGCAGCATATTCGTAAATATCCCTGTAATACTAAATGAAGTACTGTACGCTGCCGGTATTTCATCAGAGCCCTATGTGATTAGTAGGCACCGGTTCACCGGTTCACTGATTCCACGTAAACTGCGTTTTTTTCCCCACACGAGCCCGATTGGAGGTGTGAGGTAAAGTCCGACTGCGGGGACTCGCACGTGAGTAATGCCCGCTAACTGAATAGGTCCGGCACGGCAAATAGCCCCTTAGAAGAATGTAAGTATGGTGACATCAGGCCACGGACCATTAACATTGCTAGAAGTTTTCATTAGAACATATAAATAGGCCACGTACAGTAATTAGTCAGAACACATCGTGACCACCTCACTGTAAGATGGACGTAGACTGCTCACGCCACCATTGCTCCTTATTTCCTGTCTCCTAGTCCCACCAGTGACCCTGTGTTCTCACCTTGGGTACAGGATCACAGAGTGCTGCTCTGCCCTCTCTTCCAGAACCTCACCTCCACTTTCCCTACACCATACAGTGAGTTACCCAACCCTCGCCCATGTTCTCATCCTACCGAGCCTGTTGGTTTATTGCTCTGTGTCTTTCTAAGACATTTATACCCCTTTTATACCTAAAGTTCCAGGTCTAACCCATGGTTTGGAACACATTTGCAACCCGGATCAGACCCAGGACAGAGGCCTTTCCCACTGCGATGCCAACCTGGGTTATGCCCGGGTCGGCACCGTTCACACACCGAACCCAGGTCTGCAGTGACCCGGGTCTTCCGGCTTTGCAGTGGACACTTGGAGATTATGTCATCTCCAAGCACTGCTGAAGCCGGAAAATCAGCTAGCATGCATTGCGGCCCGGGTCATCGTGACCCGGGTCGCGCTGTTTACACTGCAGGGTGACACGGGAACGACCCGTGCTCAACTCTGCAAACTAGTCGGGTCGGATGTCCAGGTCACTGGACCCGGATAGATCCGTTTACACTGACAAATATATCCCGGGTTTATGCGCGTTCAAGTGCATCACCATGGGATTTTTAAGTCAGTGTAAAAGGGGTATTACTGTAAGTTTTGTTACATCATAAACTGTTACTATGTATATTCTCTGTATTGAACTGCAGAAACTAAAATAAAAGATAGTAATAATAAAATTTTAGTGGTGCTACTCTATCCCCATTCTGCCCTAATGTTGTTGGTGCTGCTACTCTCTCACTACTCCCTTATGCTACAGTATTGTTGCAACTACTCTCTCTCTCTCTCATTACTCCCTGATGTACTAGTGTTGATACTCTCTCTCTCTCTCTCTCATTACTCCCTGATGTACTAGTGTTGATACTCTCTCTCTCGTTACCCCCTAATGATACTGGTGCTGCTACTCTCTCTCATTACTCCCTGATGTACTAGTGTTGTTACTCTCTCTCTCGTTACCCCCTAATGAAACTGGTGCTGCTACTCTCTCTCTTTACTTCCGGATGTTATTGGTGCTACTCTCTCTCATTATTCCCTCATGTTATTGGTGTTACTCTCTCTCATTACATCCTGATGTTATTGGTGCTACTCTCTCATTACTCCCTGATGTTATTGGTGCTACTCTCTCATTACTCCCTGTTGTAATTGGTGCTACTCTCTCTCATTACTCCCTGATGTTATTGGTGCTGCTCTCTCATTACTCCCTGATGAATTTGGTGCAACTCTCTGTCATTATTCCCTGATATTATTGGTGCTACTTTCTCTCATTACTCCCTGATGTTATTGGTGCTACTCTCTCATTACTCCCTGATGTTATTGGTGCTACTCTCTCTCATTATTCCCTCATGTTATTGGTGTTACTCTCTCTCGTTACATCCTGATGTTATTGGTGCTACTCTCTCATTACTCCCTGATGTTATTGGTGCTACTCTCTCATTACTCCCTGTTGTAATTGGTGCTACTCTCTCTCATTACTCCCTGATGTTATTGGTGCTACTTTCTCTCATTACTCCCTGATGTTATTGGTGCTGCTCTCTCATTACTCCCTGATGAATTTGGTGCAACTCTCTCTCATTATTCCCTGATGTTATTGGTGCTACTTTCTCTCATTACTCCCTGATGTTATTGGTGCTACTCTCTCATTACTCCCAGATGTTATTGGTGCTACTCTCTCATTACTCCCTGATGTTATTGGTGCTACTCTCTCTCATGACTCCCTGATGTTATTGGTGCTACTCTCTCATTACTCCCTGATGTTATTGGTGCTACTCTCTCTCATTATTCCCTCATGTTATTGGTGTTACTCTCTCTCGTTACATCCTGATGTTATTGGTGCTACTCTCTCATTACTCCCTGATGTTATTGGTGTTACTCTCTCTCATTATTCCCTCATGTTATTGGTGTTACTCTCTCTCGTTACATCCTGATGTTATTGGTGCTACTCTCTCTCATTACTTCCTGATGTTATTGGTGCTGCTCTCTCATTACTCCCTGATGTTATTGGTGCTACTCTCTCATTACTCCCTGATGTTATTGGTGCTGCTCTCTCATTACTCCCTGTTGTAATTGGTGCTACTCTCTCATTACTCCCTAATGTTATTGGTGCTGCTCTCTTATTACTCCCTGATGTTATTGGTGCTGCTCTCTGATTACTCCCTGTTGTAATTGGTGCTACTCTCTCATTACTCCCTAATGTTATTGGTGCTGCTCTCTTATTACTCCCTGATGTTATTGGTGCAACTCTCTCTCATTATTCCCTGATGTTATTGGTGCTACTTTCTCTCATTACTCCCTGATGTTATTGGTGCTACTCTCACTCTCATTACTCCCTGATGTTATTGGTGCTACTCTCTCATTTCTCCCTGATGAATTTGGTGCAACTCTCTCTCATTATTCCCTGATGTTAGTGGTGCTACTCTCTCTCATTATTCCCTGATGTTATTGGTGTTACTCTCTCTCATTATTCCCTCATGTTATTGGTGTTACTCTCTCTCGTTATATCCTGATGTTATTGGTGCTACTCTCTCATTACTCCCTGATGTTATTGGTATTACTCTCTCTCATTATTCCCTCATGTTATTGGTGTTACTCTCTCTCGTTACATCCTGAAGTTATTGGTGCTACTCTCTCATTACTCCCTGATGTTATTGGCGCTGCTCTCTCATTACTCCCTGATGTTATTGGTGCTACGCTCTCTCATTACTTCCTGATGTTATTGGTGCTACTCTCTCATTAATCCCTGATGTTATTGGTGCTACTCTCTCATAACTCCCTGATGTTATTGGTGTTACTCTCCCTCATTACTCCCTGATGTTATTGGTGCTACTCTCTCTCATTACACCCTGTTGTAATTGGTGCTACTCTCTCATTACTCCCTAATGTTATTGGTGCTGCTCTCTTAACTCCCTGATGTTATTGGTGCTGCTCTCTCATTACTCCCTGATGTTATTGGTGCTGCTCTCTTATTACTCCCTGATGTTATTGGTGCTGCTCTCTCATTACTCCCTAATGTTATTGGTGCTGCTCTCTCATTACTCCCTGATGAATTAGGTGCAACTCTCTCTCATTATTTCCTGATGTTATTGGTGCTACTTTCTCTCATTACTCCCTGATGTATTTGGTGCTACTCTCTCATTACTCCCTAATGCTATTGGTGCTACTCTCTCTCATTACTCCCTGATGTTATTGGTGCTACTTTCTCTCATTACTCCCTGATGTTATTGGTGCTGCTCTCATTACTCCCTGTTGTAATTGGTGCTACTCTCTCATTACTCCCTAATGATATTGGTGCTGCTCTCTCATTACTCCCTGATGAATTTGGTGCAACTCTCTCTAATTATTCCCTGATGTTATTGGTGCTACTTTCTCTCATTACTCCCTGATCTTATTGGTGCTACTCTCTCATTACTCCCTGATGTTATTGGTGGTACTCTTTCTCATTACTCCCTGATGTTATTGGTGCTACTCTCTCATGACTCCCTGATGTTATTGGTGCTACTCTCTCATGACTCCCTGATGTTATTGGTGCTACTCTCTCATTACTTTCTGATGTTATTGGTGCTACTCTATCATTACTCCCTGGTGTTATTGGTGTTACTCTCTCTCTCATTACTTCCAGGTTGTTATTGGTGTTACTCTCTCTCTCATTACTTCCTGGTTGTTATTGGTGCTACACTCTCTCATTACTCCCTGATGTTATTGGTGCTACTCTCTCATTACTCCCTGATGTTATTAGTGCTACTCTCTCTCATTACTCCCTGATGTTATTGGTGCTACTCTCTCATTACTCCCTGGTGTTATTGGTGTTACTCTCTCTCTCTTATTACTCCCTGATTTTATTGGTGCTACTCTCTCTCATGACTCCCTGATGTTATTGGTGCTACACTCTCTCTCATTACTCCCTGATGTTATTGGTGCTACTCTCTCATTACTCCCTGATGTTATTGGTGTTATTCTCTCTCTCATTACTTCCTGTTTGTTATTGGTGTTACTCTCTCTCTCATTACTTCCTGGTTGTTATTGGTGCTACTCTCTCTCATTACTCCCTGATGTTATTGGTGCTACTCTCTCATTACTCACTGATGTTATTGGTGCTGCTCTCTTATTACTCCCTGATGTTATTGGTGCTACTCTCTCTCATGACTCCCTGATGTTATTGGTGCTACTCTCTCTCTCATTACTCCCTGATGTTATTGGTGCTACTCTCTCATTACTCCCTGATGTTATTGGTGTTACTCTCTCTCATGACTCCCTGATGTTATTGGTGCTACTCTCTCTCTCATTACTTTCTGATGTTATTGGTGCTACTCTCTCATTACTCCCTGGTGTTATTGGTGTTACTCTCTCTCTCATTACTTCCTGGTTGTTATTGGTGTTACTCTCTATCTCATTACTTACTGGTTGTTATTGGTGCTACTCTCTCTCATTACTCCCTGATGTTATTGGTGCTACTCTCTCATTACTCCCTGAAGTTATTAGTGCTACTCTCTCTCATTACTCCCTGATGTTATTGGTGCTACTCTCTCATTACTCCCTGGTGTTATTGGTGTTACTCTCTCTCTCTTATTACTCCCTGATTTTATTGGTGCTACTCTCTCTCATGACTCCCTGATGTTATTGGTGCTACTCTCTCTCTCATTACTTTCTGATGTTATTGGTGCTACTCTCTCATTACTCCCTGGTGTTATTGGTGTTACTCTCTCTCTCATTACTTCCTGGTTGTTATTGGTGTTACTCTCTCTCTCCTTACTTCCTGGTTGTTATTGGTGCTACTCTCTCTCATTACTCCCTGATGTTATTGGTGCTACTCTCTCATTACTCTCTGATGTTATTAGTGATACTCTCTCTCATTACTCCCTGATGTTATTGGTGCTACTCTCTCATTACTCCCTGGTGTTATTGGTGTTACTCTCTCTCTCTTATTACTCCCTGATGTTATTGGTGCTACTCTCTCTCATGACTCCCTGATGTTATTGGTGTTACTCTCTCATTACTCCCTGATGTTATTGGTGTTACTCTCTCTCTCATTACTTCCTGGTTGTTATTGGTGTTACTCTCTCTCTCATTACTTCCTGGTTGTTATTGGTGTTACTCTCTCTCTCATTACTTCCTGGTTGTTATTGGTGTTACTCTCTCTCTCATTACTCCCTGATGTTATTGGTGCTGCTCTCTCATTACTCCCTGATGGAATTAGTGCTACTCTCTCTCATTACTCCCTGATGTTATTGGTGCTACTCTCTCATTACTCCCTGGTGTTATTGGTGTAACTCTCTCTCTCTTATTACTCCCTGATGTTATTGGTGCTACTCTCTCTCATGACTCCCTGATGTTATTGGTGCTACTCTCTCATTACTCCCTGATGTTATTGGTGTTACTCTCTCTCTCATTACTTCCTGGTTTTTATTGGTGTTACTCTCTCTCTCATTACTTCCTGGTTGTTATTGGTGCTACTCTCTCTCTCATTACTCCCTGATGTTATTGGTGCTGCTCTCTCAGTTCTCCATGTTGTTATTGGTGCTACTCTCTCTCATTACTCCCTGATGTTATTGGTGGTACTCTCTCTCATTACTCCCTGATGTTATTGGTGCTACTCTCTCATTACTCCCTGATGTGATTGGTGCTTCTACTCTCTCATCACTACCTGATGTTACTGGTGCTGCTACTCTCTGTCATTACTCCCTGATGTTATTGGTGCTACTCTCTCATTACTCCCTGATGTTATTGATGCTACTCTCTCTCATTACTCCCTGATGTTATTTGTGCTACTCTCTCTCATTACTACCTGATGTTATTGGTGCTACTCTCTCATTACTCCCTCATGTTATTGGTGATACTTTCTCATTACTCCCTGATGTTATTGGTGTTACTCTCTCTCAATACTCCCTGATGTTATTGGTGCTACTCTCTCATTACTCCCTTATTCTACAGTATTGTTGAAACTACTCTATCTCTCATTACTCCCTGATGTTATTGGTGCTACTCTCTCTCATGACTCCCTGATGTTATTGGTGCTACTCTGTCTCTCATTACTTCCTGGTTGTTATTGGTGCTACTCTCTCTCATTACTTCCTGATGTTATTGGTGCTGCTCTCTCATTACTCCCTGATGTTATTGGTGCTACTCTCTCATTACTCCCTGATATTATTGGTGTTACTCTCTCTCATTACTTCTTGGTTGTTATTGGTGCTACTCTCTCTCATTACTCCCTGATGTTATTGGTGCTACTCTCTCTCATTACTCCCTGATGTTATTGGAGCTACTCTCTCATTACTCCCTGATGTTATTGGTGCTACTCTCTCATTACTCCCTGATGTTATTGCTGCTACTCTCTCATTACTCCCTGATGTTATTGGTGCTGCTCTATTATTACTCCCTGATGTTGTTGGAGTTACTCTCTCTCATTACTCCCTGATGTTATTGGTGCTACTCTCTCTCATGACTCCCTGATGTTATTGGTGCTACTCTCTCTCTCATTACTCCCTGATGTTATTGGTGCTACTCTCTCATTACTCCCTGATGTTATTGGTGTTACTCTCTCTCTCTCTCTTATTACTCGCTGATGTTATTGGTGCTACTCTCTCATTAGTCACTGATGTTATTGGTGTTACTCTCTCATTACTCCCTGATGTTATTGGTGCTACTCTCTCATTACTCCCTGATGTTATTGGTGCTACTCTCTCATTACTTCCTGATGTTATTGGTGCTACTCTCTCATTACTCCCTGATGTTGTTGGAGTTAATCTCTCTCATTACTCCCTGTTGTTATTGGTGTTACTGACTCTCTCATTACTTCCTGGTTGTTAGTGGTGTTTCTCTCTCTCGTTACTCCCTTATGTTATTGATGCTGCTCTCTTATTACTCCCTGATGTTGTTGGTGTTACTCTCTTTCGTTACTTCCTGGTTGTTATTGGTGCTACTCTCTCTCATTACTCCCTGATGTTAATGGTGCTACTCTCTCATTACTCCCTGATGTTATTGGTGCTACTCTCTCTCTCTCTTATTACTCCATGATGTTATTGGTGTTACTCTCTCTCTTATTGCTCCCTGATGTTGTTGGTGTTACTCTGTCTCATTACTTCCTGGTTGTTATTGGTGCTACTCTCTCTCATTACTCCCTGATGTTATTGGTGCTACTCTCTCATTACTCCCTGATGTTATTGGTGCTGCTCTCTTATTACTCCCTGATGTTGTTGGTGTTACTCTCTCTCATTACTTCCTGATGTTATTGGTGTTACTCTCTCTCTTATTACTCCCTGATGTTATTGGTGCTGCTCTCTTATTACTCCCTGATGTTGTTGGAGTTACTCTCTCTCATTACTCCCTGATGTTATTGGTGCTACTCTCTCTCATTACTCCCTGATGTTATTGGTGCTACTCTCTCATTACTCCCTGATGTTATTGGTGCTACTCTCTCATTACTCCCTGATGTTATTGGTACTGCTCTCTCATTACTCCCTGATGAATTTGGTGCAACTCTCTCTTATTATTCCCTGATGTTATTGGTGCTACTTTCTCATTACTTCCGAATGTTATTGGTGCTGCTCTCTCATTACTCACTGATGTTATTGGTGCTGCTCTCTCTCATTATTCCCTCATGTTATTGGTGTTACTCTCTCTCGTTACATCCTGATGTTATTGGTGCTACTCTCTCATTACTCCCTGATGTTATTGGTGCTGCTCTCTCATTACTCCCTGATGTTATTGGTGCTACTCTCTCATTACTCCCTGAAGTTGTTGGTGCTGCTCTCATTACTCCCTGTTGTAATTGGTGCTACTCTCTCATTACTCACTAATGTTATTGGTGCTGCTCTCTTATTACTCCCTGATGTTATTGGTGCTGCTCTCTCATTACTCCCTGATGAATTTGGTGCATCTCTCTCTCATTATTCCCTGATGTTATTGGTGCTACTCTCTCTCATTATTCCCTGATGTTATAGGTGCTACTTTCTCTCTTTACTCCCTGATGTTATTGGTGCTACTCTCTCATTACTCCCTGATGTTATTGGTGCTACTCTCTCATTACTCCTTGATGTTATTGCTGCTACTCTCTCATTACTACCGTATGTTACTGGTGCTGCTACTCTCTCTCATTACTCCCTGATGTTATTGGTGCTACTCTCTCATTACTCCCTGATGTTATTGGAACTACTCTCACATTACTCCCTGATGTTATTGGTGCTACTCTCTCTCATTTCTCCCTGATGTTATTGGTGCTACTCTCTCATTACTCCCTGATGTTACTGGTGATACTTTCTCATTACTCCCTGATGTTATTAGTGCTACTCTCTCTCAATACTCCCTGATGTTATTGGCGCTACTCTCTCATTACTCCCTTATACTACAGTATTGTTGAAACTACTCTCTCTCATTACTCCCTGATGTTATTGGTGCTACTCTCTCTCATTACTCCCTGACATTATTGGTGCTACTCTCTCTCTCATTACTCCTTGATGTTATTGGTACTACTCTCTCTCATTACTCCCTGATGTTATAGGAGCTACTCTCTCTCATGACTCCATGATGTTATTGGTGCTACTCTCTCTCTCATTACTTCCTGATGTTATTGGTGCTGCTCTCTCATTACTCCCTGATGTTATTGGTGCTACCCTCTCATTACTCCCTGATGTTATTGGTGCTGCTCTCTTATTACTCCCTGATGTTATTGGTGCTACTCTCTCTCATGACTCCCTGATGTTATTGGTGCTACTCTCTCTCTCATTACTCCCTGATGTTATTGGTGCTACTCTCTCCTCCCTGATGTTATTGGTGTTACTCTCTCTCATGACTCCCTGATGTTATTGGTGCTACTCTCTCTCTCATTACTTTCTGATGTTATTGGTGCTACTCTCTCATTACTCCCTGGTGTTATTGGTGTTACTCTCTCTCTCATTACTTCCTGGTTGTTATTGGTGTAACTCTCTCTCTCATTGCTTCCTGGTTGTTATTGGTGCTACTCTCTCTCATTACTCCCTGATGTTATTGGTGCTACTCTCTCATTACTCCCTGATGTTATTAGTTCTACTCTCTCTCATTACTCCCTGATGTTATAGGTGCTACTCTCTCATTACTCCCTGGTGTTATTGGTGTTACTCTCTCTCTCTTATTACTCCCTGATGTTATTGGTGCTACTCTCTCTCTCATTACTCCCTGATGTTATTGGTGCTACTCTCTCTCATGACTCCCTGATGTTATTGGTGCTACTCTGTCTCTCATTACTTCCTGGTTGTTATTGGTGCTACTCTCTCTCATTACTTCCTGATGTTATTGGTGCTGCTCTCTCATTACTCCCTGATGTTATTGGTGCTACTCTCTCATTACTCCCTGATATTATTGGTGTTACTCTCTCTCATTACTTCTTGGTTGTTATTGGTGCTACTCTCTCTCATTACTCCCTGATGTTATTGGTGCTACTCTCTCTCATTACTCCCTGATGTTATTGGAGCTACTCTCTCATTACTCCCTGATGTTATTGGTGCTACTCTCTCATTACTCCCTGATGTTATTGCTGCTACTCTCTCATTACTCCCTGATGTTATTGGTGCTGCTCTATTATTACTCCCTGATGTTGTTGGAGTTACTCTCTCTCATTACTCCCTGATGTTATTGGTGCTACTCTCTCTCATGACTCCCTGATGTTATTGGTGCTACTCTCTCTCTCATTACTCCCTGATGTTATTGGTGCTACTCTCTCATTACTCCCTGATGTTATTGGTGTTACTCTCTCTCTCTCTCTTATTACTCGCTGATGTTATTGGTGCTACTCTCTCATTAGTCACTGATGTTATTGGTGTTACTCTCTCATTACTCCCTGATGTTATTGGTGCTACTCTCTCATTACTCCCTGATGTTATTGGTGCTACTCTCTCATTACTTCCTGATGTTATTGGTGCTACTCTCTCATTACTCCCTGATGTTGTTGGAGTTAATCTCTCTCATTACTCCCTGTTGTTATTGGTGTTACTGACTCTCTCATTACTTCCTGGTTGTTAGTGGTGTTTCTCTCTCTCGTTACTCCCTTATGTTATTGATGCTGCTCTCTTATTACTCCCTGATGTTGTTGGTGTTACTCTCTTTCGTTACTTCCTGGTTGTTATTGGTGCTACTCTCTCTCATTACTCCCTGATGTTAATGGTGCTACTCTCTCATTACTCCCTGATGTTATTGGTGCTACTCTCTCTCTCTCTTATTACTCCATGATGTTATTGGTGTTACTCTCTCTCTTATTGCTCCCTGATGTTGTTGGTGTTACTCTGTCTCATTACTTCCTGGTTGTTATTGGTGCTACTCTCTCTCATTACTCCCTGATGTTATTGGTGCTACTCTCTCATTACTCCCTGATGTTATTGGTGCTGCTCTCTTATTACTCCCTGATGTTGTTGGTGTTACTCTCTCTCATTACTTCCTGATGTTATTGGTGTTACTCTCTCTCTTATTACTCCCTGATGTTATTGGTGCTGCTCTCTTATTACTCCCTGATGTTGTTGGAGTTACTCTCTCTCATTACTCCCTGATGTTATTGGTGCTACTCTCTCTCATTACTCCCTGATGTTATTGGTGCTACTCTCTCATTACTCCCTGATGTTATTGGTGCTACTCTCTCATTACTCCCTGATGTTATTGGTACTGCTCTCTCATTACTCCCTGATGAATTTGGTGCAACTCTCTCTTATTATTCCCTGATGTTATTGGTGCTACTTTCTCATTACTTCCGAATGTTATTGGTGCTGCTCTCTCATTACTCACTGATGTTATTGGTGCTGCTCTCTCTCATTATTCCCTCATGTTATTGGTGTTACTCTCTCTCGTTACATCCTGATGTTATTGGTGCTACTCTCTCATTACTCCCTGATGTTATTGGTGCTGCTCTCTCATTACTCCCTGATGTTATTGGTGCTACTCTCTCATTACTCCCTGAAGTTGTTGGTGCTGCTCTCATTACTCCCTGTTGTAATTGGTGCTACTCTCTCATTACTCACTAATGTTATTGGTGCTGCTCTCTTATTACTCCCTGATGTTATTGGTGCTGCTCTCTCATTACTCCCTGATGAATTTGGTGCATCTCTCTCTCATTATTCCCTGATGTTATTGGTGCTACTCTCTCTCATTATTCCCTGATGTTATAGGTGCTACTTTCTCTCTTTACTCCCTGATGTTATTGGTGCTACTCTCTCATTACTCCCTGATGTTATTGGTGCTACTCTCTCATTACTCCTTGATGTTATTGCTGCTACTCTCTCATTACTACCGTATGTTACTGGTGCTGCTACTCTCTCTCATTACTCCCTGATGTTATTGGTGCTACTCTCTCATTACTCCCTGATGTTATTGGAACTACTCTCACATTACTCCCTGATGTTATTGGTGCTACTCTCTCTCATTTCTCCCTGATGTTATTGGTGCTACTCTCTCATTACTCCCTGATGTTACTGGTGATACTTTCTCATTACTCCCTGATGTTATTAGTGCTACTCTCTCTCAATACTCCCTGATGTTATTGGCGCTACTCTCTCATTACTCCCTTATACTACAGTATTGTTGAAACTACTCTCTCTCATTACTCCCTGATGTTATTGGTGCTACTCTCTCTCATTACTCCCTGACATTATTGGTGCTACTCTCTCTCTCATTACTCCTTGATGTTATTGGTACTACTCTCTCTCATTACTCCCTGATGTTATAGGAGCTACTCTCTCTCATGACTCCATGATGTTATTGGTGCTACTCTCTCTCTCATTACTTCCTGATGTTATTGGTGCTGCTCTCTCATTACTCCCTGATGTTATTGGTGCTACCCTCTCATTACTCCCTGATGTTATTGGTGCTGCTCTCTTATTACTCCCTGATGTTATTGGTGCTACTCTCTCTCATGACTCCCTGATGTTATTGGTGCTACTCTCTCTCTCATTACTCCCTGATGTTATTGGTGCTACTCTCTCCTCCCTGATGTTATTGGTGTTACTCTCTCTCATGACTCCCTGATGTTATTGGTGCTACTCTCTCTCTCATTACTTTCTGATGTTATTGGTGCTACTCTCTCATTACTCCCTGGTGTTATTGGTGTTACTCTCTCTCTCATTACTTCCTGGTTGTTATTGGTGTAACTCTCTCTCTCATTGCTTCCTGGTTGTTATTGGTGCTACTCTCTCTCATTACTCCCTGATGTTATTGGTGCTACTCTCTCATTACTCCCTGATGTTATTAGTTCTACTCTCTCTCATTACTCCCTGATGTTATAGGTGCTACTCTCTCATTACTCCCTGGTGTTATTGGTGTTACTCTCTCTCTCTTATTACTCCCTGATTTTATTGGTGCTACTCTCTCTCATGACTCCCTGATGTTATTGGTGCTACTCTCTCTCTCATTACTCCCTGATGTTATTGGTGCTACTCTCTCATTACTCCCGGATGTTATTTGTGTTATTCTCTCTCTCATTACTTCCTGGTTGTTATTGGTGTTACTCTCTCTCTCATTATTTCCTGGTTGTTATTGGTGCTACTCTCTCTAATTACTCCCTGATGTTATTGGCGCTGCTCTCTCATTACTCCCTGATGTTATTGGTGCTACTCTCTCTCATTACTCCCTGATGTTATTGGTGCTACTCTCTCATTACTCCCTGATGTTATTAGTGCAACTCTCTCTCATTACTCCCTGATGTTATTGGTGCTACTCTCTCATTACTCCCTGGTGTTATTGGTGTTACTCTCTCTCTCTTATTACTCCCTGATGTTATTGGTGCTACTCTCTCTCATGACTCCCTGATGTTATTGGTGCTACTCTCTCATTACTCCCTGATGTTATTGGTGTTACTCTCTCTCTCATTACTTCCTGGTTGTTTTTGGTGTTACTCTTTCTCTCATTACTTCCTGGTTGTTATTGGTGCTACTCTCTCTCTCATTACTCCCTGATGTTATTGGGGCTGCTCTCTCATTACTCCCTGATGTTATTGGTGCTACTCTCTCTCATTACTCCCTGATGTTATTGGTGCTCCTCTCTCTCATTACTCCCTGATGTTATTGGTGCTACTCTCTCATTACTCCCTGATGTTATTGGTGCTACTCTCTCTCATGACAACCCTGATGTTATTGGTGTTACTCTCTCTCATTACTCCCTGATGTTATTGGTGCTACTCTCACTCTCATTACTCCCTGATGTTATTGGTGCTACTCTCTCATTTCTCCCTGATGAATTTGGTGCAACTCTCTCTCATTATTCCCTGATGTTATTGGTGCTACTCTCTCTCATTATTCCCTGATGTTATTGGTGTTACTCTCTCTCATTATTCCCTCATGTTATTGGTGTTACTCTCTCTCGTTACCTCCTGATGTTATTGGTGCTACTCTCTCATTACTCCCTGATGTTATTGGTGTTACTCTCCCTCATTACTCCCTGATGTTATTGGTGCTACTCTCTCTCATTACACCCTGTTGTAATTGGTGCTACTCTCTCATTACTCCCTATTGTTATTGGTGCTGCTCTCTTAACTCCCTGATGTTATTGGTGCTGCTCTCTCATTACTCCCTGATGTTATTGGTGCTGCTCTCTTATTACTCCCTGATGTTATTGGTGCTGCTCTCTCATTACTCCCTAATGTTATTGGTGCTGCTCTCTCATTACTCCCTGATGAATTAGGTGCAACTCTCTCTCATTATTTCCTGATGTTATTGGTGCTACTTTCTCTCATTACTCCCTGATGTATTTGGTGCTACTCTCTCATTACTCCCTAATGCTATTGGTGCTACTCTCTCTCATTACTCCCTGATGTTATTGGTGCTACTTTCTCTCATTACTCCCTGATGTTATTGGTGCTGCTCTCATTACTCCCTGTTGTAATTGGTGCTACTCTCTCATTACTCCCTAATGATATTGGTGCTGCTCTCTCATTACTCCCTGATGAATTTGGTGCAACTCTCTCTAATTATTCCCTGATGTTATTGGTGCTACTTTCTCTCATTACTCCCTGATCTTATTGGTGCTACTCTCTCATTACTCCCTGATGTTATTGGTGGTACTCTTTCTCATTACTCCCTGATGTTATTGGTGCTACTCTCTCATGACTCCCTGATGTTATTGGTGCTACTCTCTCATGACTCCCTGATGTTATTGGTGCTACTCTCTCATTACTTTCTGATGTTATTGGTGCTACTCTATCATTACTCCCTGGTGTTATTGGTGTTACTCTCTCTCTCATTACTTCCAGGTTGTTATTGGTGTTACTCTCTCTCTCATTACTTCCTGGTTGTTATTGGTGCTACACTCTCTCATTACTCCCTGATGTTATTGGTGCTACTCTCTCATTACTCCCTGATGTTATTAGTGCTACTCTCTCTCATTACTCCCTGATGTTATTGGTGCTACTCTCTCATTACTCCCTGGTGTTATTGGTGTTACTCTCTCTCTCTTATTACTCCCTGATTTTATTGGTGCTACTCTCTCTCATGACTCCCTGATGTTATTGGTGCTACACTCTCTCTCATTACTCCCTGATGTTATTGGTGCTACTCTCTCATTACTCCCTGATGTTATTGGTGTTATTCTCTCTCTCATTACTTCCTGTTTGTTATTGGTGTTACTCTCTCTCTCATTACTTCCTGGTTGTTATTGGTGCTACTCTCTCTCATTACTCCCTGATGTTATTGGTGCTACTCTCTCATTACTCACTGATGTTATTGGTGCTGCTCTCTTATTACTCCCTGATGTTATTGGTGCTACTCTCTCTCATGACTCCCTGATGTTATTGGTGCTACTCTCTCTCTCATTACTCCCTGATGTTATTGGTGCTACTCTCTCATTACTCCCTGATGTTATTGGTGTTACTCTCTCTCATGACTCCCTGATGTTATTGGTGCTACTCTCTCTCTCATTACTTTCTGATGTTATTGGTGCTACTCTCTCATTACTCCCTGGTGTTATTGGTGTTACTCTCTCTCTCATTACTTCCTGGTTGTTATTGGTGTTACTCTCTATCTCATTACTTACTGGTTGTTATTGGTGCTACTCTCTCTCATTACTCCCTGATGTTATTGGTGCTACTCTCTCATTACTCCCTGAAGTTATTAGTGCTACTCTCTCTCATTACTCCCTGATGTTATTGGTGCTACTCTCTCATTACTCCCTGGTGTTATTGGTGTTACTCTCTCTCTCTTATTACTCCCTGATTTTATTGGTGCTACTCTCTCTCATGACTCCCTGATGTTATTGGTGCTACTCTCTCTCTCATTACTTTCTGATGTTATTGGTGCTACTCTCTCATTACTCCCTGGTGTTATTGGTGTTACTCTCTCTCTCATTACTTCCTGGTTGTTATTGGTGTTACTCTCTCTCTCCTTACTTCCTGGTTGTTATTGGTGCTACTCTCTCTCATTACTCCCTGATGTTATTGGTGCTACTCTCTCATTACTCTCTGATGTTATTAGTGCTACTCTCTCTCATTACTCCCTGATGTTATTGGTGCTACTCTCTCATTACTCCCTGGTGTTATTGGTGTTACTCTCTCTCTCTTATTACTCCCTGATGTTATTGGTGCTACTCTCTCTCATGACTCCCTGATGTTATTGGTGCTACTCTCTCATTACTCCCTGATGTTATTGGTGTTACTCTCTCTCTCATTACTTCCTGGTTGTTATTGGTGTTACTCTCTCTCTCATTACTTCCTGGTTGTTATTGGTGTTACTCTCTCTCTCATTACTTCCTGGTTGTTATTGGTGTTACTCTCTCTCTCATTACTCCCTGATGTTATTGGTGCTGCTCTCTCATTACTCCCTGATGGAATTAGTGCTACTCTCTCTCATTACTCCCTGATGTTATTGGTGCTACTCTCTCATTACTCCCTGGTGTTATTGGTGTAACTCTCTCTCTCTTATTACTCCCTGATGTTATTGGTGCTACTCTCTCTCATGACTCCCTGATGTTATTGGTGCTACTCTCTCATTACTCCCTGATGTTATTGGTGTTACTCTCTCTCTCATTACTTCCTGGTTTTTATTGGTGTTACTCTCTCTCTCATTACTTCCTGGTTGTTATTGGTGCTACTCTCTCTCTCATTACTCCCTGATGTTATTGGTGCTGCTCTCTCAGTTCTCCATGTTGTTATTGGTGCTACTCTCTCTCATTACTCCCTGATGTTATTGGTGGTACTCTCTCTCATTACTCCCTGATGTTATTGGTGCTACTCTCTCATTACTCCCTGATGTGATTGGTGCTTCTACTCTCTCATCACTACCTGATGTTACTGGTGCTGCTACTCTCTGTCATTACTCCCTGATGTTATTGGTGCTACTCTCTCATTACTCCCTGATGTTATTGATGCTACTCTCTCTCATTACTCCCTGATGTTATTTGTGCTACTCTCTCTCATTACTACCTGATGTTATTGGTGCTACTCTCTCATTACTCCCTCATGTTATTGGTGATACTTTCTCATTACTCCCTGATGTTATTGGTGTTACTCTCTCTCAATACTCCCTGATGTTATTGGTGCTACTCTCTCATTACTCCCTTATTCTACAGTATTGTTGAAACTACTCTATCTCTCATTACTCCCTGATGTTATTGGTGCTACTCTCTCTCATGACTCCCTGATGTTATTGGTGCTACTCTGTCTCTCATTACTTCCTGGTTGTTATTGGTGCTACTCTCTCTCATTACTTCCTGATGTTATTGGTGCTGCTCTCTCATTACTCCCTGATGTTATTGGTGCTACTCTCTCATTACTCCCTGATATTATTGGTGTTACTCTCTCTCATTACTTCTTGGTTGTTATTGGTGCTACTCTCTCTCATTACTCCCTGATGTTATTGGTGCTACTCTCTCTCATTACTCCCTGATGTTATTGGAGCTACTCTCTCATTACTCCCTGATGTTATTGGTGCTACTCTCTCATTACTCCCTGATGTTATTGCTGCTACTCTCTCATTACTCCCTGATGTTATTGGTGCTGCTCTATTATTACTCCCTGATGTTGTTGGAGTTATTCTCTCTCATTACTCCCTGATGTTATTGGTGCTACTCTCTCTCATGACTCCCTGATGTTATTGGTGCTACTCTCTCTCTCATTACTCCCTGATGTTATTGGTGCTACTCTCTCATTACTCCCTGATGTTATTGGTGTTACTCTCTCTCTCTCTCTTATTACTCGCTGATGTTATTGGTGCTACTCTCTCATTAGTCACTGATGTTATTGGTGTTACTCTCTCATTACTCCCTGATGTTATTGGTGCTACTCTCTCATTACTCCCTGATGTTATTGGTGCTACTCTCTCATTACTTCCTGATGTTATTGGTGCTACTCTCTCATTACTCCCTGATGTTGTTGGAGTTAATCTCTCTCATTACTCCCTGTTGTTATTGGTGTTACTGACTCTCTCATTACTTCCTGGTTGTTAGTGGTGTTTCTCTCTCTCGTTACTCCCTTATGTTATTGATGCTGCTCTCTTATTACTCCCTGATGTTGTTGGTGTTACTCTCTTTCGTTACTTCCTGGTTGTTATTGGTGCTACTCTCTCTCATTACTCCCTGATGTTAATGGTGCTACTCTCTCATTACTCCCTGATGTTATTGGTGCTACTCTCTCTCTCTCTTATTACTCCATGATGTTATTGGTGTTACTCTCTCTCTTATTGCTCCCTGATGTTGTTGGTGTTACTCTGTCTCATTACTTCCTGGTTGTTATTGGTGCTACTCTCTCTCATTACTCCCTGATGTTATTGGTGCTACTCTCTCATTACTCCCTGATGTTATTGGTGCTGCTCTCTTATTACTCCCTGATGTTGTTGGTGTTACTCTCTCTCATTACTTCCTGATGTTATTGGTGTTACTCTCTCTCTTATTACTCCCTGATGTTATTGGTGCTGCTCTCTTATTACTCACTGATGTTGTTGGAGTTACTCTCTCTCATTACTCCCTGATGTTATTGGTGCTACTCTCTCTCATTACTCCCTGATGTTATTGGTGCTACTCTCTCATTACTCCCTGATGTTATTGGTGCTACTCTCTCATTACTCCCTGATGTTATTGGTACTGCTCTCTCATTACTCCCTGATGAATTTGGTGCAACTCTCTCTTATTATTCCCTGATGTTATTGGTGCTACTTTCTCATTACTTCCGAATGTTATTGGTGCTGCTCTCTCATTACTCACTGATGTTATTGGTGCTGCTCTCTCTCATTATTCCCTCATGTTATTGGTGTTACTCTCTCTCGTTACATCCTGATGTTATTGGTGCTACTCTCTCATTACTCCCTGATGTTATTGGTGCTGCTCTCTCATTACTCCCTGATGTTATTGGTGCTACTCTCTCATTACTCCCTGAAGTTGTTGGTGCTGCTCTCATTACTCCCTGTTGTAATTGGTGCTACTCTCTCATTACTCACTAATGTTATTGGTGCTGCTCTCTTATTACTCCCTGATGTTATTGGTGCTGCTCTCTCATTACTCCCTGATGAATTTGGTGCATCTCTCTCTCATTATTCCCTGATGTTATTGGTGCTACTCTCTCTCATTATTCCCTGATGTTATAGGTGCTACTTTCTCTCTTTACTCCCTGATGTTATTGGTGCTACTCTCTCATTACTCCCTGATGTTATTGGTGCTACTCTCTCATTACTCCTTGATGTTATTGCTGCTACTCTCTCATTACTACCGTATGTTACTGGTGCTGCTACTCTCTCTCATTACTCCCTGATGTTATTGGTGCTACTCTCTCATTACTCCCTGATGTTATTGGAACTACTCTCACATTACTCCCTGATGTTATTGGTGCTACTCTCTCTCATTTCTCCCTGATGTTATTGGTGCTACTCTCTCATTACTCCCTGATGTTACTGGTGATACTTTCTCATTACTCCCTGATGTTATTAGTGCTACTCTCTCTCAATACTCCCTGATGTTATTGGCGCTACTCTCTCATTACTCCCTTATACTACAGTATTGTTGAAACTACTCTCTCTCATTACTCCCTGATGTTATTGGTGCTACTCTCTCTCATTACTCCCTGACATTATTGGTGCTACTCTCTCTCTCATTACTCCTTGATGTTATTGGTACTACTCTCTCTCATTACTCCCTGATGTTATAGGAGCTACTCTCTCTCATGACTCCATGATGTTATTGGTGCTACTCTCTCTCTCATTACTTCCTGATGTTATTGGTGCTGCTCTCTCATTACTCCCTGATGTTATTGGTGCTACCCTCTCATTACTCCCTGATGTTATTGGTGCTGCTCTCTTATTACTCCCTGATGTTATTGGTGCTACTCTCTCTCATGACTCCCTGATGTTATTGGTGCTACTCTCTCTCTCATTACTCCCTGATGTTATTGGTGCTACTCTCTCCTCCCTGATGTTATTGGTGTTACTCTCTCTCATGACTCCCTGATGTTATTGGTGCTACTCTCTCTCTCATTACTTTCTGATGTTATTGGTGCTACTCTCTCATTACTCCCTGGTGTTATTGGTGTTACTCTCTCTCTCATTACTTCCTGGTTGTTATTGGTGTAACTCTCTCTCTCATTGCTTCCTGGTTGTTATTGGTGCTACTCTCTCTCATTACTCCCTGATGTTATTGGTGCTACTCTCTCATTACTCCCTGATGTTATTAGTTCTACTCTCTCTCATTACTCCCTGATGTTATAGGTGCTACTCTCTCATTACTCCCTGGTGTTATTGGTGTTACTCTCTCTCTCTTATTACTCCCTGATTTTATTGGTGCTACTCTCTCTCATGACTCCCTGATGTTATTGGTGCTACTCTCTCTCTCATTACTCCCTGATGTTATTGGTGCTACTCTCTCATTACTCCCGGATGTTATTTGTGTTATTCTCTCTCTCATTACTTCCTGGTTGTTATTGGTGTTACTCTCTCTCTCATTATTTCCTGGTTGTTATTGGTGCTACTCTCTCTAATTACTCCCTGATGTTATTGGCGCTGCTCTCTCATTACTCCCTGATGTTATTGGTGCTACTCTCTCTCATTACTCCCTGATGTTATTGGTGCTACTCTCTCATTACTCCCTGATGTTATTAGTGCAACTCTCTCTCATTACTCCCTGATGTTATTGGTGCTACTCTCTCATTACTCCCTGGTGTTATTGGTGTTACTCTCTCTCTCTTATTACTCCCTGATGTTATTGGTGCTACTCTCTCTCATGACTCCCTGATGTTATTGGTGCTACTCTCTCATTACTCCCTGATGTTATTGGTGTTACTCTCTCTCTCATTACTTCCTGGTTGTTTTTGGTGTTACTCTTTCTCTCATTACTTCCTGGTTGTTATTGGTGCTACTCTCTCTCTCATTACTCCCTGATGTTATTGGGGCTGCTCTCTCATTACTCCCTGATGTTATTGGTGCTACTCTCTCTCATTACTCCCTGATGTTATTGGTGCTACTCTCTCATTACTCCCTGAAGTTGTTGGTGCTGCTCTCATTACTCCCTGTTGTAATTGGTGCTACTCTCTCATTACTCACTAATGTTATTGGTGCTGCTCTCTTATTACTCCCTGATGTTATTGGTGCTGCTCTCTCATTACTCCCTGATGAATTTGGTGCATCTCTCTCTCATTATTCCCTGATGTTATTGGTGCTACTCTCTCTCATTATTCCCTGATGTTATAGGTGCTACTTTCTCTCTTTACTCCCTGATGTTATTGGTGCTACTCTCTCATTACTCCCTGATGTTATTGGTGCTACTCTCTCATTACTCCTTGATGTTATTGCTGCTACTCTCTCATTACTACCGTATGTTACTGGTGCTGCTACTCTCTCTCATTACTCCCTGATGTTATTGGTGCTACTCTCTCATTACTCCCTGATGTTATTGGAACTACTCTCACATTACTCCCTGATGTTATTGGTGCTACTCTCTCTCATTTCTCCCTGATGTTATTGGTGCTACTCTCTCATTACTCCCTGATGTTACTGGTGATACTATCTCATTACTCCCTGATGTTATTAGTGCTACTCTCTCTCAATACTCCCTGATGTTATTGGCGCTACTCTCTCATTACTCCCTTATACTACAGTATTGTTGAAACTACTCTCTCTCATTACTCCCTGATGTTATTGGTGCTACTCTCTCTCATTACTCCCTGACATTATTGGTGCTACTCTCTCTCTCATTACTCCTTGATGTTATTGGTACTACTCTCTCTCATTACTCCCTGATGTTATAGGAGCTACTCTCTCTCATGACTCCATGATGTTATTGGTGCTACTCTCTCTCTCATTACTTCCTGATGTTATTGGTGCTGCTCTCTCATTACTCCCTGATGTTATTGGTGCTACCCTCTCATTACTCCCTGATGTTATTGGTGCTGCTCTCTTATTACTCCCTGATGTTATTGGTGCTACTCTCTCTCATGACTCCCTGATGTTATTGGTGCTACTCTCTCTCTCATTACTCCCTGATGTTATTGGTGCTACTCTCTCCTCCCTGATGTTATTGGTGTTACTCTCTCTCATGACTCCCTGATGTTATTGGTGCTACTCTCTCTCTCATTACTTTCTGATGTTATTGGTGCTACTCTCTCATTACTCCCTGGTGTTATTGGTGTTACTCTCTCTCTCATTACTTCCTGGTTGTTATTGGTGTAACTCTCTCTCTCATTGCTTCCTGGTTGTTATTGGTGCTACTCTCTCTCATTACTCCCTGATGTTATTGGTGCTACTCTCTCATTACTCCCTGATGTTATTAGTTCTACTCTCTCTCATTACTCCCTGATGTTATAGGTGCTACTCTCTCATTACTCCCTGGTGTTATTGGTGTTACTCTCTCTCTCTTATTACTCCCTGATTTTATTGGTGCTACTCTCTCTCATGACTCCCTGATGTTATTGGTGCTACTCTCTCTCTCATTACTCCCTGATGTTATTGGTGCTACTCTCTCATTACTCCCGGATGTTATTTGTGTTATTCTCTCTCTCATTACTTCCTGGTTGTTATTGGTGTTACTCTCTCTCTCATTATTTCCTGGTTGTTATTGGTGCTACTCTCTCTAATTACTCCCTGATGTTATTGGCGCTGCTCTCTCATTACTCCCTGATGTTATTGGTGCTACTCTCTCTCATTACTCCCTGATGTTATTGGTGCTACTCTCTCATTACTCCCTGATGTTATTAGTGCAACTCTCTCTCATTACTCCCTGATGTTATTGGTGCTACTCTCTCATTACTCCCTGGTGTTATTGGTGTTACTCTCTCTCTCTTATTACTCCCTGATGTTATTGGTGCTACTCTCTCTCATGACTCCCTGATGTTATTGGTGCTACTCTCTCATTACTCCCTGATGTTATTGGTGTTACTCTCTCTCTCATTACTTCCTGGTTGTTTTTGGTGTTACTCTTTCTCTCATTACTTCCTGGTTGTTATTGGTGCTACTCTCTCTCTCATTACTCCCTGATGTTATTGGGGCTGCTCTCTCATTACTCCCTGATGTTATTGGTGCTACTCTCTCTCATTACTCCCTGATGTTATTGGTGCTACTCTCTCTCATTACTCCCTGATGTTATTGGTGCTACTCTCTCATTACTCCCTGATGTTATTGGTGCTACTCTCTCTCATGACAACCCTGATGTTATTGGTGTTACTCTCTCTCATTACTCCCTGATGTTATTGGTGCTACTCTCACTCTCATTACTCCCTGATGTTATTGGTGCTACTCTCTCATTTCTCCCTGATGAATTTGGTGCAACTCTCTCTCATTATTCCCTGATGTTATTGGTGCTACTCTCTCTCATTATTCCCTGATGTTATTGGTGTTACTCTCTCTCATTATTCCCTCATGTTATTGGTGTTACTCTCTCTCGTTACATCCTGATGTTATTGGTGCTACTCTCTCATTACTCCCTGATGTTATTGGTGCTACTCTCTCTCATGACAACCCTGATGTTATTGGTGTTACTCTCTCTCATTACTCCCTGATGTTATTGGTGCTACTCTCACTCTCATTACTCCCTGATGTTATTGGTGCTACTCTCTCATTTCTCCCTGATGAATTTGGTGCAACTCTCTCTCATTATTCCCTGATGTTATTGGTGCTACTCTCTCTCATTATTCCCTGATGTTATTGGTGTTACTCTCTCTCATTATTCCCTCATGTTATTGGTGTTACTCTCTCTCGTTACATCCTGATGTTATTGGTGCTACTCTCTCATTACTCCCTGATGTTATTGGTGCTACGCTCTCTCATTACTTCCTGATGTTATTGGTGCTACTCTCTCATTAATCCCTGATGTTATTGGTGCTACTCTCTCATAACTCCCTGATGTTATTGGTGTTACTCTCCATCATTACTCCCTGATGTTATTGGTGCTACTCTCTCTCATTACTCCCTGTTGTAATTGGTGCTACTCTCTCATTACTCCCTAATGTTATGGGTGCTGCTCTCTTATTACTCCCTGATGTTATTGGTGCTGCTCTCTCATTACTCCCTGATGTTATTGGTGCTGCTCTCTTATTACTCCCTGATTTTATTGGTGCTGCTCTCTCATTACTCCCTAATGCTATTGGTGCTGCTCTCTCATTACTCCCTGATGAATTTGGTGCAACTCTCTCTCATTATTCCCTGATGTTATTGGTGCTACTTTCTCTCATTACTCCCTGATCTTATTGGTGCTACTCTCTCATTACTCCCTGATGTTATTGGTGCTACTCTCTCTCATTACTCCCTGATGTTATTGGTGCTACTTTCTCTCATTACTCCCTGATGTTATTGGTGCTACTCTCTCATTACTCCCTGATGTTATTGGTGCTACTCTCTCATTACTCCCTGATGTTATTGGTGCTGCTCTGTCATTACTCCTTGATGAATTTGGTGCAACTCTCTCTCATTATTCCCTGATGTTATTGGTGCTACTTTCTCATTACTTCCGGATGTTATTGGTGCTGCTCTCTCATTACTCCCTGATGTTATTGGTGCTACTCTCTCTCATTATTCCCTCATGTTATTGGTGTTACTCTCTCTCGTTACATCCTGATGTTATTGGTGCTACTCTCTCATTACTCCCTGATGTTATTGGTGCTGCTCTCTCATTACTCCCTGATGTTATTGGTGCTACTCTCTCATTACTCCCTGATGTTAATGGTGCTGCTCTCTCATTACTCCCTGTTGTAATTGGTGCTACTCTCTCATTACTCACTAATGTTATTGGTGCTGCTCTCTTATTACTCCCTGATGTTATTGGTGCTGCTCTCTCATTACTCCCTGATGAATTTGGTGCAACTCTCTCTCATTATTCCCTGATGTTTTGGTGCTACTTTCTCTCATTACTCCCTGATGTTATTGGTGCTACTCTCTCATTACTCCCTGATGTTATTGGTGCTACTCTCTCTCATTACTCCCTGATGTTATTGGTGCTACTTTCTCATTACTCCCTGATGTTATTGGTGCTGCTACTCTCTCATTACTACCTGATGTTACTGATGCTGCTACTCTCTCATTACTCCCTGATGTTATTGGTGCTGCTACTCTCTCATTACTACCTGATGTTACTGGTGCTGCTACTCTCTCTCAATACTCCCTGATGTTATTGGTGCTACTCTCTCATTACTCCCTGATGTTATTGGTACTACTCTCTCATTACTCCCTGATGTTATTGGTGCTACTCTCTCTCATTACTCCCTGATGTTATTGGTGCTACTCTCTCATTACTCCCTGATGTTATTGGTGATACTTTCTCATTACTCCCTGATGTTATTGGTGTTACACTCTCTCAATACTCCCTGATGTTATTGGTGCTACTCTCTCATTACTCCCTTATTCTACAGTATTGTTGAAACTACTCTCTCTCATTACTCCCTGATGTTATAGGAGCTACTCTCTCTCATGACTCCCTGATGTTATTGGTGCTACTCTCTCTCTCATTACTTCCTGATGTTATTGGTGCTGCTCTCTCATTACTCCCTGATGTTATTGGTGCTACTCTCTCATTACTCCCTGATGTTATTGGTGCTACTCTCTCATTACTCCCTGATGTTATTGGTGCTGCTCTCTTATTACTCCCTGATGTTATTGGTGCTACTCTCTCTCATGACTCCCTGATGTTATTGGTGCTACTCTCTCTCTCATTACTCCCTGATGTTATTGGTGCTACTCTCTCATTACTCCCTGATGTTATTGGTGTTACTCTCTCTCTCTCATTACTCCCTGATGTTATTGGTGTTAATCTCTCTCTGTCATTACTCCATGATGTTATTGGTGCTACTCTCTCATGACTCCCTGATGTTATTGGTGCTACTCTCTCATGACTCCCTGATGTTATTGGTGCTACTCTCTCTCTGTCATTACTCCCTGATGTTATTGGTGCTACTCTCTCATGACTCCCTGATGTTATTGGTGCTACTCTCTCTCTCATTACATTCTGATGTTATTGGTGCTACTCTATCATTACTCCCTGGTGTTATTGGTGTTACTCTCTCTCTCATTACTTCCTGGTTGTTATTGGTGTTACTCTCTCTCTCATTACTTCCTGGTTGTTATTGGTGCTACTCTCTCTCATTACTCCCTGATGTTATTGGTGCTACTCTCTCATTACTCCCTGATGTTATTAGTGCTACTCTCTCTCATTACTCCCTGATGTTATTGGTGCTGCTCTCTCATTACTCCCTGGTGTTATTGGTGTTACTCTCTCTCTCTTATTACTCCCTGATTTTATTGGTTCTACTCTCTCTCATGACTCCCTGATGTTATTGGTGCTACTCTCTCTCTCATTACTCCCTGATGTTATTGGTGCTACTCTCTCATTACTCCCTGATGTTATTGGTGTTATTCTCTCTCTCATTACTTCCTGGTTGTTATTGGTGTTACTCTCTCTCTCATTACTTCCTGGTTGTTATTGGTGCTACTCTCTCTCATTACTCCCTGATGTTATTGGTGCTACTCTCTCATTACTCCCTGATGTTATTGGTGCTGCTCTCTTATTACTCCGTGATGTTATTAGTGCTACTCTCTCTCATGTCTCCCTGATGTTATTGGTGCTACTCTCTCTCTCATTACTCCCTGATGTTATTGGTGCTACTCTCTCATTACTCCCTGATGTTATTGGTGTTACTCTCTCTCATGACTCCCTGATGTTATTGGTGCTACTCTCTCTCTCATTACTTTCTGATGTTATTGGTGCTACTCTCTCATTACTCCCTGGTGTTATTGGTGTTACTCTCTCTCTCTCATTACTTCCTGGTTGTTATTGGTGTTACTCTCTCTCTCATTACTTCCTGGTTGTTATTGGTGCTACTCTCTCTCATTACTCCCTGATGTTATTGGTGCTACTCTCTCATTACTCCCTGATGTTATTAGTGCTACTCTCTCTCATTACTCCCTGATGTTATTGGTGCTACTCTCTCATTACTCCCTGGTGTTATTGGTGTTACTCTCTCTCTCTCTTATTACTCCCTGATTTTATTGGTGCTACTCTCTCTCATGACTCCCTGATGTTATTGGTGCTACTCTCTCTCTCATTACTTTCTGATGTTATTGGTGCTACTCTCTCATTACTCCCTAGTGTTATTGGTGTTACTTTGTCTCTCATTACTTCCTAGTTGTTATTGGTGTTACTCTCTCTCTCATTACTTCCTGGTTGTTATTGGTGCTACTCTCTCTCATTACTCCCTGATGTTATTGGTGCTACTCTCTCATTACTCCCTGATGTTATTAGTGCTACTCTCTCTCATTACTCCCTGATGTTATTGGTGCTACTCTCTCTCATTACTCCCTGATGTTATTGGTGCTACTCTCTCTCATGACTCCCTGATGTTATTGGTGCTACTCTCTCTCTCATTACTCCCTGATGTTATTGGTGCTACTCTCTCATTACTCCCTGATGTTATTGGTGTTACTCTCTCTCATGACTCCCTGATGTTATTGGTGCTACTCTCTCTCTCATTACTTTCTGATGTTATTGGTGCTACTCTCTCATTACTCCCTGGTGTTATTGGTGTTACTCTCTCTCACTTATTACTTCCTGGTTGTTATTGGTGTTACTCTCTCTCTCATTACTTCCTGGTTGTTATTGGTGCTACTCTCTCTCATTACTCCCTGATGTTATTGGTGCTACTCTCTCATTACTCCCTGATGTTAATAGTGCTACTCTCTCATTACTCCCTGATGTTATTGGTGCTACTCTCTCATTACTCCCTGGTGTTATTGGTGTTACTCTCTCTCTCACTACTTCCTGGTTGTTATTGGTGTTACTCTCTCTCTCATTACTTCCTGATTGTTATTGGTGCTACTCTCTCTCATTACTCCCTGATGTTATTGGTGCTACTCTCTCATTACTCCCTGATGTTATTAGTGCTACTCTCTCTCATTACTCCCTGATGTTATTGGTGCTACTCTCTCATTACTCCCTGGTGTTATTGGTGTTACTCTCTCTCTCTTATTACTCCCTGATTTTATTGGTGCTACTCTCTCTCATGACTCCCTGATGTTATTGGTGCTACTCTCTCTCTCATTACTCCCTGATGTTATTGGTGCTACTCTCTCATTACTCCCTGATGTTATTGGTGTTATTCTCTCTCTCATTACTTCCTGTTTGTTATTGGTGTTACTCTCTCTCTCATTACTTCCTGGTTGTTATTGGTGCTACTCTCTCTCATTACTCCCTGATGTTATTGGTGCTACTCTCTCATTACTCCCTGATGTTATTGGTGCTGCTCTCTTATTACTCCCTGATGTTATTGGTGCTACTCTCTCTCATGACTCCCTGATGTTATTGGTGCTACTCTCTCTCTCATTACTCCCTGATGTTATTGGTGCTACTCTCTCATTACTCCCTGATGTTATTGGTGTTACTCTCTCTCATGACTCCCTGATGTTATTGGTGCTACTCTCTCTCTCATTACTTTCTGATGTTATTGGTGCTACTCTCTCATTACTCCCTGGTGTTATTGGTGTTACTCTCTCTCTCATTACTTCCTGGTTGTTATTGGTGTTACTCTCTATCTCACTACTTCCTGGTTGTTATTGGTGCTATTCTATCTCATTACTCCCTGATGTTATTGGTGCTACTCTCTCATTACTCCCTGAAGTTATTAGTGCTACTCTCTCTCATTACTCCCTGATGTTATTGGTGCTACTCTCTCATTACTCCCTGGTGTTATTGGTGTTACTCTCTCTCTCTTATTATTCCCTGATTTTATTGGTGCTACTCTCTCTCATGACTCCCTGATGTTATTGGTGCTACTCTCTCTCTCATTACTTTCTGATGTTATTGGTGCTACTCTCTCATTACTAACTGGTGTTATTGGTGTTACTCTCTCTCTCATTACTTTCTGGTTGTTATTGGTGTTACTCTCTCTCTCATTACTTCCTGGTTGTTATTGGTGTTACTCTCTCTCTCATTACTCCCTGATGTTATTGGTGCTGCTCTCTCATTACTCCCTGATGGAATTAGTGCTACTCTCTCTAATTACTCCCTGATGTTATTGGTGCTACTCTCTCATTACTCCCTGGTGTTATTGGTGTAACTCTCTCTCTCTTATTACTCCCTGATGTTATTGGTGCTACTCTCTCTCATGACTCCCTGATGTTATTGGTGCTACTCTCTCATTACTCCCTGATGTTATTGGTGTTACTCTCTCTCTCATTACTTCCTGGTTGTTATTGGTGTTACTCTCTCTCTCATTACTTCCTGGTTGTTATTGGTGCTACTCTCTCTCTCATTACTCCCTGATGTTATTGGTGCTGCTCTCTCATTTCTCCATGTTGTTATTGGTGCTACTCTCTCTCATTACTCCCTGATGTTATTGGTGCTACTCTCTCATTACTCCCTGATGTGATTGGTGCTTCTACTCTCTCATTACTACCTGATGTTACTGGTGCTGCTACTCTCTGTCATTACTCCCTGATGTTATTGGTGCTTCACTCTCATTACTCCCTGATGTTATTGGTGCTACTCTCTCTCATTACTCCCTGATGTTATTTGTGCTACTCTCTCTCATTACTACCTGATGTTATTGGTGCTACTCTCTCATTACTCCCTGATGTTATTGGTGATACTTTCTCATTACTCCCTGATGTTATTGGTGTTACTCTCTCTCAATACTCCCTGATGTTATTGGTGCTACTCTCTCAATACTCCCTTATTCTACAGTATTGTTGAAACTACTCTCTCTCTCATTACTCCCTGATGTTATTGGTGGTACTCTCTCTCATGACTCCCTGATGTTATTGGTGCTACTCTGTCTCTCATTACTTCCTGGTTGTTATTGGTGCTACTCTCTCTCATTACTTCCTGATGTTATTGGTGCTGCTCTCTCATTACTCCCTGATGTTATTGGTGCTACTCTCTCATTACTCCCTGATGTTATTGGTGTTACTCTCTCTCATTACTTCTTGGTTGTTATTGGTGCTACTCTCTCTCATTACTCCCGGATGTTATTGGTGCTACTCTCTCTCATTACTCCCTGATGTTATTGGTGCTACTCTCTCATTACTCCCTGATGTTATTGGTGCTACTCTCTCATTACTCCCTGATGTTATTGCTGCTACTCTCTCATTACTCCCTGATGTTATTGGTGCTGCTCTATTATTACTCCCTGATGTTGTTGGAGTTACTCTCTCTCATTACTCCCTTATGTTATTGGTGCTACTCTCTCTCATGACTCCCTGATGTTATTGGTGCTACTCTCTCTCTCATTACTCCCTGATGTTATTGGTGCTACTCTCTCATTACTCCCTGATGTTATTGGTGTTACTCTCTCTCTCTCTTATTACTCGCTGATGTTATTGGTGCTACTCTCTCATTAGTCACTGATGTTATTGGTGTTACTCTCTCTCTCATTACTCCCTGATGTTATTGGTGCTACTCTCTCATTACTCCCTGATGTTATTGGTGCTACTCTCTCATTACTTCCTGATGTTATTGGTGCTACTCTCTCATCACTCCCTGATGTTGTTGGAGTTAATCTCTCTCATTACTCCCTGTTGTTATTGGTGTTACTGACTCTCTCATTACTTCCTGGTTGTTAGTGGTGTTTCTCTCTCTCGTTACTCCCTTATGTTATTGATGCTGCTCTCTTATTACTCCCTGATGTTGTTGGTGTTACTCTCTTTCGTTACTTCCTGGTTGTTATTGGTGCTACTCTCTCTCATTACTCCCTGATGTTAATGGTGCTACTCTCTCATTACTCCCTGATGTTATTGGTGCTACTCTCTCTCTCTCTTATTACTCCATGATGTTATTGGTGTTACTCTCTCTCTTATTACTCCCTGATGTTGTTGGTGTTACTCTCTCTCATTACTTCCTGATGTTATTGGTGTTACTCTCTCTCTCTTATTACTCCCTGATGTTATTGGTGCTGCTCTCTTATTACTCCCTGATGTTGTTGGAGTTACTCTCTCTCATTACTCCCTGATGTTATTGGTGCTACTCTCTCTCATTACTCCCTGATGTTATTGGTGCTACTCTCTCATTACTCCCTGATGTTATTGGTGCTTCTCTCTCATTACTCCCTGATGTTATTGGTACTGCTCTCTCATTACTCCCTGATGAATTTGGTGCAACTCTCTCTTATTATTCCCTGATGTTATTGGTGCTACTTTCTCATTACTTCCGAATGTTATTGGTGCTGCTCTCGCATTACTCCCTGATGTTATTGGTGCTGCTCTCTCATTACTCCCTGATGTTATTGGCGCTGCTCTCTCATTACTCCCTGATGTTATTGGTGCTACTCTCTCTCATTACTCCCTGATGTTATTGGTGCTACTCTCTCATTACTCCCTGATGTTATTAGTGCTACTCTCTCTCATTACTACCTGATGTTATTGGTGCTACTCTCTCATTACTCCCTGGTGTTATTGGTGTTACTCTCTCTCTCTTATTACTCCCTGATGTTATTGGTGCTACTCTCTCTCATGACTCCCTGATGTTATTGGTGCTACTCTCTCATTACTCCCTGATGTTATTGGTGTTACTCTCTCTCTCATTACTTCCTGGTTGTTTTTGGTGTTACTCTCTCTCTCATTACTTCCTGGTTGTTATTGGTGCTACTCTCTCTCTCATTACTCCCTGATGTTATTGGGGCTGCTCTCTCATTACTCCCTGATGTTATTGGTGCTACTCTCTCTCATTACTCCCTGATGTTATTGGTGCTACTCTCTCTCATTACTCCCTGATGTTATTTGTGCTACTCTCTCATTACTCCCTGATGTTATTGGTGCTACTCTCTCTCATGACAACCCTGATGTTATTGGTGTTACTCTCTCTCATTACTCCCTGATGTTATTGGTGCTACTCTCACTCTCATTACTCCCTGATGTTATTGGTGCTACTCTCTCATTTCTCCCTGATGAATTTGGTGCAACTCTCTCTCATTATTCCCTGATGTTATTGGTGCTACTCTCTCTCATTATTCCCTGATGTTATTGGTGTTACTCTCTCTCATTATTCCCTCATGTTATTGGTGTTACTCTCTCTCGTTACCTCCTGATGTTATTGGTGCTACTCTCTCATTACTCCCTGATGTTATTGGTGTTACTCTCTCTCATTATTCCCTCATGTTATTGGTGTTACTCTCTCTCGTTACATCCTGATGTTATTGGTGCTACTCTCTCATTACTCCCTGATGTTATTGGTGCTACGCTCTCTCATTACTTCCTGATGTTATTGGTGCTACTCTCTCATTAATCCCTGATGTTATTGGTGCTACTCTCTCATAACTCCCTGATGTTATTGGTGTTACTCTCCATCATTACTCCCTGATGTTATTGGTGCTACTCTCTCTCATTACTCCCTGTTGTAATTGGTGCTACTCTCTCATTACTCCCTAATGTTATGGGTGCTGCTCTCTTATTACTCCCTGATGTTATTGGTGCTGCTCTCTCATTACTCCCTGATGTTATTGGTGCTGCTCTCTTATTACTCCCTGATTTTATTGGTGCTGCTCTCTCATTACTCCCTAATGCTATTGGTGCTGCTCTCTCATTACTCCCTGATGAATTTGGTGCAACTCTCTCTCATTATTTCCTGATGTTATTGGTGCTACTTTCTCTCATTACTCCCTGATGTTATTGGTGCTACTCTCTCATTACTTCCTGATGTTATTGGTGCTACTCTCTCTCATTACTCCCTGATGTTATTGGTGCTACTTTCTCTCATTACTCCCTGATGTTATTGGTGCTGCTCTCATTACTCCCTGTTGTAATTGGTGCTACTCTCTCATTACTCCCTAATGATATTGGTGCTGCTCTCTCATTACTCCCTGATGAATTTGGTGCAACTCTCTCTCATTATTCCCTGATGTTATTGGTGCTACTTTCTCTCATTACTCCCTGATCTTATTGGTGCTACTCTCTCATTACTCCCTGATGTTATTGGTGCTACTCTCTCTCATTACTCCCTGATGTTATTGGTGCTACTTTCTCTCATTACTCCCTGATGTTATTGGTGCTACTCTCTCATTACTCCCTGATGTTATTGGTGCTACTCTCTCATTACTCCCTGATGTTATTGGTGCTGCTCTGTCATTACTCCTTGATGAATTTGGTGCAACTCTCTCTCATTATTCCCTGATGTTATTGGTGCTACTTTCTCATTACTTCCGGATGTTATTGGTGCTGCTCTCTCATTACTCCCTGATGTTATTGGTGCTACTCTCTCTCATTATTCCCTCATGTTATTGGTGTTACTCTCTCTCGTTACATCCTGATGTTATTGGTGCTACTCTCTCATTACTCCCTGATGTTATTGGTGCTGCTCTCTCATTACTCCCTGATGTTATTGGTGCTACTCTCTCTCATGACTCCCTGATGTTATTGGTGCTACTCTCTCATGACTCCCTGATGTTATTGGTGCTACTCTCTCTCTCATTACTCCCTGATGTTATTGTTGCTACTCTCTCATTACTCCCTGATGTTATTGGTGTTACTCTCTCTCATGACTCCCTGATGTTATTGGTGCTACTCTCTCTCTCATTACTTTCTGATGTTATTGGTGCTACTCTCTCATTACTCCCTGGTGTTATTGGTGTTACTCTCTCTCTCTCATTACTTCCTGGTTGTTATTGGTGTTACTCTCTCTCTCATTACTTCCTGGTTGTTACTGGTGCTACTCTCTCTCATTACTCCCTGATGTTATTGGTGCTACTCTCTCATTACTCCCTGATGTTATTAGTGCTACTCTCTCTCATTACTCCCTGATGTTATTGGTGCTACTCTCTCATTACTCCCTGGTGTTATTGGTGTTACTCTCTCTCTCTCTTATTACTCCCTGATTTTATTGGTGCTACTCTCTCTCATGACTCCCTGATGTTATTGGTGCTACTCTCTCTCTCATTACTTTCTGATGTTATTGGTGCTACTCTCTCATTACTCCCTAGTGTTATTGGTGTTACTTTGTCTCTCATTACTTCCTAGTTGTTATTGGTGTTACTCTCTCTCTCATTACTTCCTGGTTGTTATTGGTGCTACTCTCTCTCATTACTCCCTGATGTTATTGGTGCTACTCTCTCATTACTCCCTGATGTTATTAGTGCTACTCTCTCTCATTACTCCCTGATGTTATTGGTGCTACTCTCTCTCATTACTCCCTGATGTTATTGGTGCTACTCTCTCTCATGACTCCCTGATGTTATTGGTGCTACTCTCTCTCTCATTACTCCCTGATGTTATTGGTGCTACTCTCATTACTCCCTGATGTTATTGGTGATACTCTCTCTCATGACTCCCTGATGTTATTGGTGCTACTCTCTCTCTCATTACTTTCTGATGTTATTGGTGCTACTCTCTCATTACTCCCTGGTGTTATTGGTGTTACTCTCTCTCACTTATTACTTCCTGGTTGTTATTGGTGTTACTCTCTCTCTCATTACTTCCTGGTTGTTATTGGTGCTACTCTCTCTCATTACTCCCTGATGTTATTGGTGCTACTCTCTCATTACTCCCTGATGTTAATAGTGCAACTCTCTCTCATTACTCCCTGATGTTATTGGTGTTTCTCTCTCTCATTACTTCCTTGTTGTTATTGGTGCTACTCTCTCTCATTACTCCCTGATGTTATTGGTGCTACTCTCTCTCATTACTCCCTGATGTTATTGGTGCTACTCTCTCATTACTCCCTGATGTTATTGGTGCTGCTCTCTTATTACTCCCTGATGTTATTGGTGCTACTCTCTCTCATGACTCCCTGATGTTATTGGTGCTACTCTCTCTCTCATTACTCCCTGATGTTATTGGTGCTACTCTCTCATTACTCCCTGATGTTATTGGTGTTACTCTCTCTCATGACTCCCTGATGTTATTGGTGCTACTCTCTCTCTCATTACTTTCTGATGTTATTGGTGCTACTCTCTCATTACTCCCTGGTGTTATTGGTGTTACTCTCTCTCTCATTACTTCCTGGTTGTTATTGGTGTAACTCTCTCTCTCATTACTTCCTGGTTGTTATTGGTGCTACTCTCTCTCATTACTCCCTGATGTTATTGGTGCTACTCTCTCATTACTCCCTGATGTTATTAGTGCTACTCTCTCTCATTACTCCCTGATGTTATAGGTGCTACTCTCTCATTACTCCCTGGTGTTATTGGTGTTACTCTCTCTCTCTTATTACTCCCTGATTTTATTGGTGCTACTCTCTCTCATGACTCCCTGATGTTATTGGTGCTACTCTCTCTCTCATTACTCCCTGATGTTATTGGTGCTACTCTCTCATTACTCCCGGATGTTATTGGTGTTATTCTCTCTCTCATTACTTCCTGGTTGTTATTGGTGTTACTCTCTCTCTCATTATTTCCTGGTTGTTATTGGTGCTACTCTCTCTAATTACTCCCTGATGTTATTGGCGCTGCTCTCTCATTACTCCCTGATGTTATTGGTGCTACTCTCTCTCATTACTCCCTGATGTTATTGGTGCTACTCTCTCATTACTCCCTGATGTTATTAGTGCTACTCTCTCTCATTACTACCTGATGTTATTGGTGCTACTCTCTCATTACTCCCTGGTGTTATTGGTGTTACTCTCTCTCTCTTATTACTCCCTGATGTTATTGGTGCTACTCTCTCTCATGACTCCCTGATGTTATTGGTGCTACTCTCTCATTACTCTCTGATGTTATTGGTGTTACTCTCTCTCTCATTACTTCCTGGTTGTTTTTGGTGTTACTCTCTCTCTCATTACTTCCTGGTTGTTATTGGTGCTACTCTCTCTCTCATTACTCCCTGATGTTATTGGGGCTGCTCTCTCATTACTCCCTGATGTTATTGGTGCTACTCTCTCTCATTACTCCCTGATGTTATTGGTGCTACTCTCTCTCATTACTCCCTGATGTTATTGGTGCTACTCTCTCATTACTCCCTGATGTTATTGGTGCTACTCTCTCTCATGACAACCCTGATGTTATTGGTGTTACTCTCTCTCATTACTCCCTGATGTTTTTGGTGCTACTCTCACTCTCATTACTCCCTGATGTTATTGGTGCTACTCTCTCATTTCTCCCTGATGAATTTGGTGCAACTCTCTCTCATTATTCCCTGATGTTATTGGTGCTACTCTCTCTCATTATTCCCTGATGTTATTGGTGTTACTCTCTCTCATTATTCCCTCATGTTATTGGTGTTAATCTCTCTCGTTACCTCCTGATGTTATTGGTGCTACTCTCTCATTACTCCCTGATGTTATTGGTGTTACTCTCTCTCATTATTCCCTCATGTTATTGGTGTTACTCTCTCTCGTTACATCCTGATGTTATTGGTGCTACTCTCTCATTACTCCCTGATGTTATTGGTGCTACGCTCTCTCATTACTTCCTGATGTTATTGGTGCTACTCTCTCATTAATCCCTGATGTTATTGGTGCTACTCTCTCATAACTCCCTGATGTTATTGGTGTTACTCTCCATCATTACTCCCTGATGTTATTGGTGCTACTCTCTCTCATTACTCCCTGTTGTAATTGGTGCTACTCTCTCATTACTCCCTAATGTTATGGGTGCTGCTCTCTTATTACTCCCTGATGTTATTGGTGCTGCTCTCTCATTACTCCCTGATGTTATTGGTGCTGCTCTCTTATTACTCCCTGATTTTATTGGTGCTGCTCTCTCATTACTCCCTAATGCTATTGGTGCTGCTCTCTCATTACTCCCTGATGAATTTGGTGCAACTCTCTCTCATTATTTCCTGATGTTATTGGTGCTACTTTCTCTCATTACTCCCTGATGTTATTGGTGCTACTCTCTCATTACTTCCTGATGTTATTGGTGCTACTCTCTCTCATTACTCCCTGATGTTATTGGTGCTACTTTCTCTCATTACTCCCTGATGTTATTGGTGCTGCTCTCATTACTCCCTGTTGTAATTGGTGCTACTCTCTCATTACTCCCTAATGATATTGGTGCTGCTCTCTCATTACTCCCTGATGAATTTGGTGCAACTCTCTCTCATTATTCCCTGATGTTATTGGTGCTACTTTCTCTCATTACTCCCTGATCTTATTGGTGCTACTCTCTCATTACTCCCTGATGTTATTGGTGCTACTCTCTCTCATTACTCCCTGATGTTATTGGTGCTACTTTCTCTCATTACTCCCTGATGTTATTGGTGCTACTCTCTCATTACTCCCTGATGTTATTGGTGCTACTCTCTCATTACTCCCTGATGTTATTGGTGCTGCTCTGTCATTACTCCTTGATGAATTTGGTGCAACTCTCTCTCATTATTCCCTGATGTTATTGGTGCTACTTTCTCATTACTTCCGGATGTTATTGGTGCTGCTCTCTCATTACTCCCTGATGTTATTGGTGCTACTCTCTCTCATTATTCCCTCATGTTATTGGTGTTACTCTCTCTCGTTACATCCTGATGTTATTGGTGCTACTCTCTCATTACTCCCTGATGTTATTGGTGCTGCTCTCTCATTACTCCCTGATGTTATTGGTGCTACTCTCTCTCATGACTCCCTGATGTTATTGGTGCTACTCTCTCATGACTCCCTGATGTTATTGGTGCTACTCTCTCTCTCATTACTCCCTGATGTTATTGTTGCTACTCTCTCATTACTCCCTGATGTTATTGGTGTTACTCTCTCTCATGACTCCCTGATGTTATTGGTGCTACTCTCTCTCTCATTACTTTCTGATGTTATTGGTGCTACTCTCTCATTACTCCCTGGTGTTATTGGTGTTACTCTCTCTCTCTCATTACTTCCTGGTTGTTATTGGTGTTACTCTCTCTCTCATTACTTCCTGGTTGTTACTGGTGCTACTCTCTCTCATTACTCCCTGATGTTATTGGTGCTACTCTCTCATTACTCCCTGATGTTATTAGTGCTACTCTCTCTCATTACTCCCTGATGTTATTGGTGCTACTCTCTCATTACTCCCTGGTGTTATTGGTGTTACTCTCTCTCTCTCTTATTACTCCCTGATTTTATTGGTGCTACTCTCTCTCATGACTCCCTGATGTTATTGGTGCTACTCTCTCTCTCATTACTTTCTGATGTTATTGGTGCTACTCTCTCATTACTCCCTAGTGTTATTGGTGTTACTTTGTCTCTCATTACTTCCTAGTTGTTATTGGTGTTACTCTCTCTCTCATTACTTCCTGGTTGTTATTGGTGCTACTCTCTCTCATTACTCCCTGATGTTATTGGTGCTACTCTCTCATTACTCCCTGATGTTATTAGTGCTACTCTCTCTCATTACTCCCTGATGTTATTGGTGCTACTCTCTCTCATTACTCCCTGATGTTATTGGTGCTACTCTCTCTCATGACTCCCTGATGTTATTGGTGCTACTCTCTCTCTCATTACTCCCTGATGTTATTGGTGCTACTCTCATTACTCCCTGATGTTATTGGTGATACTCTCTCTCATGACTCCCTGATGTTATTGGTGCTACTCTCTCTCTCATTACTTTCTGATGTTATTGGTGCTACTCTCTCATTACTCCCTGGTGTTATTGGTGTTACTCTCTCTCACTTATTACTTCCTGGTTGTTATTGGTGTTACTCTCTCTCTCATTACTTCCTGGTTGTTATTGGTGCTACTCTCTCTCATTACTCCCTGATGTTATTGGTGCTACTCTCTCATTACTCCCTGATGTTAATAGTGCAACTCTCTCTCATTACTCCCTGATGTTATTGGTGTTTCTCTCTCTCATTACTTCCTTGTTGTTATTGGTGCTACTCTCTCTCATTACTCCCTGATGTTATTGGTGCTACTCTCTCTCATTACTCCCTGATGTTATTGGTGCTACTCTCTCATTACTCCCTGATGTTATTGGTGCTGCTCTCTTATTACTCCCTGATGTTATTGGTGCTACTCTCTCTCATGACTCCCTGATGTTATTGGTGCTACTCTCTCTCTCATTACTCCCTGATGTTATTGGTGCTACTCTCTCATTACTCCCTGATGTTATTGGTGTTACTCTCTCTCATGACTCCCTGATGTTATTGGTGCTACTCTCTCTCTCATTACTTTCTGATGTTATTGGTGCTACTCTCTCATTACTCCCTGGTGTTATTGGTGTTACTCTCTCTCTCATTACTTCCTGGTTGTTATTGGTGTAACTCTCTCTCTCATTACTTCCTGGTTGTTATTGGTGCTACTCTCTCTCATTACTCCCTGATGTTATTGGTGCTACTCTCTCATTACTCCCTGATGTTATTAGTGCTACTCTCTCTCATTACTCCCTGATGTTATAGGTGCTACTCTCTCATTACTCCCTGGTGTTATTGGTGTTACTCTCTCTCTCTTATTACTCCCTGATTTTATTGGTGCTACTCTCTCTCATGACTCCCTGATGTTATTGGTGCTACTCTCTCTCTCATTACTCCCTGATGTTATTGGTGCTACTCTCTCATTACTCCCGGATGTTATTGGTGTTATTCTCTCTCTCATTACTTCCTGGTTGTTATTGGTGTTACTCTCTCTCTCATTATTTCCTGGTTGTTATTGGTGCTACTCTCTCTAATTACTCCCTGATGTTATTGGCGCTGCTCTCTCATTACTCCCTGATGTTATTGGTGCTACTCTCTCTCATTACTCCCTGATGTTATTGGTGCTACTCTCTCATTACTCCCTGATGTTATTAGTGCTACTCTCTCTCATTACTACCTGATGTTATTGGTGCTACTCTCTCATTACTCCCTGGTGTTATTGGTGTTACTCTCTCTCTCTTATTACTCCCTGATGTTATTGGTGCTACTCTCTCTCATGACTCCCTGATGTTATTGGTGCTACTCTCTCATTACTCTCTGATGTTATTGGTGTTACTCTCTCTCTCATTACTTCCTGGTTGTTTTTGGTGTTACTCTCTCTCTCATTACTTCCTGGTTGTTATTGGTGCTACTCTCTCTCTCATTACTCCCTGATGTTATTGGGGCTGCTCTCTCATTACTCCCTGATGTTATTGGTGCTACTCTCTCTCATTACTCCCTGATGTTATTGGTGCTACTCTCTCTCATTACTCCCTGATGTTATTGGTGCTACTCTCTCATTACTCCCTGATGTTATTGGTGCTACTCTCTCTCATGACAACCCTGATGTTATTGGTGTTACTCTCTCTCATTACTCCCTGATGTTTTTGGTGCTACTCTCACTCTCATTACTCCCTGATGTTATTGGTGCTACTCTCTCATTTCTCCCTGATGAATTTGGTGCAACTCTCTCTCATTATTCCCTGATGTTATTGGTGCTACTCTCTCTCATTATTCCCTGATGTTATTGGTGTTACTCTCTCTCATTATTCCCTCATGTTATTGGTGTTAATCTCTCTCGTTACCTCCTGATGTTATTGGTGCTACTCTCTCATTACTCCCTGATGTTATTGGTGTTACTCTCTCTCATTATTCCCTCATGTTATTGGTGTTACTCTCTCTCGTTACATCCTGATGTTATTGGTGCTACTCTCTCATTACTCCCTGATGTTATTGGTGCTACGCTCTCTCATTACTTCCTGATGTTATTGGTGCTACTCTCTCATTAATCCCTGATGTTATTGGTGCTACTCTCTCATAACTCCCTGATGTTATTGGTGTTACTCTCCATCATTACTCCCTGATGTTATTGGTGCTACTCTCTCTCATTACTCCCTGTTGTAATTGGTGCTACTCTCTCATTACTCCCTAATGTTATGGGTGCTGCTCTCTTATTACTCCCTGATGTTATTGGTGCTGCTCTCTCATTACTCCCTGATGTTATTGGTGCTGCTCTCTTATTACTCCCTGATTTTATTGGTGCTGCTCTCTCATTACTCCCTAATGCTATTGGTGCTGCTCTCTCATTACTCCCTGATGAATTTGGTGCAACTCTCTCTCATTATTTCCTGATGTTATTGGTGCTACTTTCTCTCATTACTCCCTGATGTTATTGGTGCTACTCTCTCATTACTTCCTGATGTTATTGGTGCTACTCTCTCTCATTACTCCCTGATGTTATTGGTGCTACTTTCTCTCATTACTCCCTGATGTTATTGGTGCTGCTCTCATTACTCCCTGTTGTAATTGGTGCTACTCTCTCATTACTCCCTAATGATATTGGTGCTGCTCTCTCATTACTCCCTGATGAATTTGGTGCAACTCTCTCTCATTATTCCCTGATGTTATTGGTGCTACTTTCTCTCATTACTCCCTGATCTTATTGGTGCTACTCTCTCATTACTCCCTGATGTTATTGGTGCTACTCTCTCTCATTACTCCCTGATGTTATTGGTGCTACTTTCTCTCATTACTCCCTGATGTTATTGGTGCTACTCTCTCATTACTCCCTGATGTTATTGGTGCTGCTCTGTCATTACTCCTTGATGAATTTGGTGCAACTCTCTCTCATTATTCCCTGATGTTATTGTGGCTACTTTCTCATTACTTCCGGATGTTATTGGTGCTGCTCTCTCATTACTCCCTGATGTTATTGGTGCTACTCTCTCTCATTATTCCCTCATGTTATTGGTGTTACTCTCTCTCGTTACATCCTGATGTTATTGGTGCTACTCTCTCATTACTCCCTGATGTTATTGGTGCTGCTCTCTCATTACTCCCTGATGTTATTGGTGCTACTCTCTCTCATGACTCCCTGATGTTATTGGTGCTACTCTCTCATGACTCCCTGATGTTATTGGTGCTACTCTCTCTCTCATTACTCCCTGATGTTATTGTTGCTACTCTCTCATTACTCCCTGATGTTATTGGTGTTACTCTCTCTCATGACTCCCTGATGTTATTGGTGCTACTCTCTCTCTCATTACTTTCTGATGTTATTGGTGCTACTCTCTCATTACTCCCTGGTGTTATTGGTGTTACTCTCTCTCTCTCATTACTTCCTGGTTGTTATTGGTGTTACTCTCTCTCTCATTACTTCCTGGTTGTTACTGGTGCTACTCTCTCTCATTACTCCCTGATGTTATTGGTGCTACTCTCTCATTACTCCCTGATGTTATTAGTGCTACTCTCTCTCATTACTCCCTGATGTTATTGGTGCTACTCTCTCATTACTCCCTGGTGTTATTGGTGTTACTCTCTCTCTCTCTTATTACTCCCTGATTTTATTGGTGCTACTCTCTCTCATGACTCCCTGATGTTATTGGTGCTACTCTCTCTCTCATTACTTTCTGATGTTATTGGTGCTACTCTCTCATTACTCCCTAGTGTTATTGGTGTTACTTTGTCTCTCATTACTTCCTAGTTGTTATTGGTGTTACTCTCTCTCTCATTACTTCCTGGTTGTTATTGGTGCTACTCTCTCTCATTACTCCCTGATGTTATTGGTGCTACTCTCTCATTACTCCCTGATGTTATTAGTGCTACTCTCTCTCATTACTCCCTGATGTTATTGGTGCTACTCTCTCTCATTACTCCCTGATGTTATTGGTGCTACTCTCTCTCATGACTCCCTGATGTTATTGGTGCTACTCTCTCTCTCATTACTCCCTGATGTTATTGGTGCTACTCTCTCATTACTCCCTGATGTTATTGGTGTTACTCTCTCTCATGACTCCCTGATGTTATTGGTGCTACTCTCTCTCTCATTACTTTCTGATGTTATTGGTGCTACTCTCTCATTACTCCCTGGTGTTATTGGTGTTACTCTCTCTCACTTATTACTTCCTGGTTGTTATTGGTGTTACTCTCTCTCTCATTACTTCCTGGTTGTTATTGGTGCTACTCTCTCTCATTACTCCCTGATGTTATTGGTGCTACTCTCTCATTACTCCCTGATGTTAATAGTGCTACTCTCTCTCATTACTCCCTGATGTTATTGGTGCTACTCTCTCATTACTCCCTGGTGTTATTGGTGTTACTCTCTCTCTCATTACTTCCTGGTTGTTATTGGTGTTACTCTCTCTCTCATTACTTCCTGATTGTTATTGGTGCTACTCTCTCTCATTACTCCCTGATGTTATTGGTGCTACTCTCTCATTACTCCCTGATGTTATTAGTGCTACTCTCTCTCATTACTCCCTGATGTTATTGGTGCTACTCTCTCATTACTCCCTGGTGTTATTGGTGTTACTCTCTCTCTCTTATTACTCCCTGATTTTATTGGTGCTACTCTCTCTCATGACTCCCTGATGTTATTGGTGCTACTCTCTCTCTCATTACTCCCTGATGTTATTGGTGCTACTCTCTCATTACTCCCTGATGTTATTGGTGTTATTCTCTCTCTCATTACTTCCTGTTTGTTATTGGTGTTACTCTCTCTCTCATTACTTCCTGGGCGTTATTGGTGCTACTCTCTCTCATTACTCCCTGATGTTATTGGTGCTACTCTCTCATTACTCCCTGATGTTATTGGTGCTGCTCTCTTATTACTCCCTGATGTTATTGGTGCTACTCTCTCTCATGACTCCCTGATGTTATTGGTGCTACTCTCTCTCTCATTACTCCCTGATGTTATTGGTGCTACTCTCTCATTACTCCCTGATGTTATTGGTGTTACTCTCTCTCATGACTCCCTGATGTTATTGGTGCTACTCTCTCTCTCATTACTTTCTGATGTTATTGGTGCTACTCTCTCATTACTCCCTGGTGTTATTGGTGTTACTCTCTCTCTCATTACTTCCTGGTTGTTATTGGTGTTACTCTCTATCTCACTACTTCCTGGTTGTTATTGGTGCTATTCTCTCTCATTACTTCCTGATGTTATTGGTGCTACTCTCTCATTACTCCCTGAAGTTATTAGTGCTACTCTCTCTCATTACTCCCTGATGTTATTGGTGCTACTCTCTCATTACTCCCTGGTGTTATTGGTGTTACTCTCTCTCTCTTATTACTCCCTGATTTTATTGGTGCTACTCTCTCTCATGACTCCCTGATGTTATTGGTGCTACTCTCTCTCTCATTACTTTCTGATGTTATTGGTGCTACTCTCTCATTACTACCTGGTGTTATTGGTGTTACTCTCTCTCTCATTACTTTCTGGTTGTTATTGGTGTTACTCTCTCTCTCATTACTTCCTGGTTGTTATTGGTGTTACTCTCTCTCTCATTACTCCCTGATGTTATTGGGGCTGCTCTCTCATTACTCCCTGATGTTATTGGTGCTACTCTCTCTCATTACTCCCTGATGTTATTGGTGCTACTCTCTCTCATTACTCCCTGATGTTATTGGTGCTACTCTCTCATTACTCCCTGATGTTATTGGTGCTACTCTCTCTCATGACAACCCTGATGTTATTGGTGTTACTCTCTCTCATTACTCCCTGATGTTATTGGTGCTACTCTCACTCTCATTACTCCCTGATGTTATTGGTGCTACTCTCTCATTTCTCCCTGATGAATTTGGTGCAACTCTCTCTCATTATTCCCTGATGTTATTGGTGCTACTCTCTCTCATTATTCCCTGATGTTATTGGTGTTACTCTCTCTCATTATTCCCTCATGTTATTGGTGTTACTCTCTCTCGTTACCTCCTCATGTTATTGGTGCTACTCTCTCATTACTCCCTGATGTTATTGGTGTTACTCTCTCTCATTATTCCCTCATGTTATTGGTGTTACTCTCTCTCGTTACATCCTGATGTTATTGGTGCTACTCTCTCATTACTCCCTGATGTTATTGGTGCTACGCTCTCTCATTACTTCCTGATGTTATTGGTGCTACTCTCTCATTAATCCCTGATGTTATTGGTGCTACTCTCTCATAACTCCCTGATGTTATTGGTGTTACTCTCCATCATTACTCCCTGATGTTATTGGTGCTACTCTCTCTCATTACTCCCTGTTGTAATTGGTGCTACTCTCTCATTACTCCCTAATGTTATGGGTGCTGCTCTCTTATTACTCCCTGATGTTATTGGTGCTGCTCTCTCATTACTCCCTGATGTTATTGGTGCTGCTCTCTTATTACTCCCTGATTTTATTGGTGCTGCTCTCTCATTACTCCCTAATGCTATTGGTGCTGCTCTCTCATTACTCCCTGATGAATTTGGTGCAACTCTCTCTCATTATTTCCTGATGTTATTGGTGCTACTTTCTCTCATTACTCCCTGATGTTATTGGTGCTACTCTCTCATTACTTCCTGATGTTATTGGTGCTACTCTCTCTCATTACTCCCTGATGTTATTGGTGCTACTTTCTCTCATTACTCCCTGATGTTATTGGTGCTGCTCTCATTACTCCCTGTTGTAATTGGTGCTACTCTCTCATTACTCCCTAATGATATTGGTGCTGCTCTCTCATTACTCCCTGATGAATTTGGTGCAACTCTCTCTCATTATTCCCTGATGTTATTGGTGCTACTTTCTCTCATTACTCCCTGATCTTATTGGTGCTACTCTCTCATTACTCCCTGATGTTATTGGTGCTACTCTCTCTCATTACTCCCTGATGTTATTGGTGCTACTTTCTCTCATTACTCCCTGATGTTATTGGTGCTACTCTCTCATTACTCCCTGATGTTATTGGTGCTACTCTCTCATTACTCCCTGATGTTATTGGTGCTGCTCTGTCATTACTCCTTGATGAATTTGGTGCAACTCTCTCTCATTATTCCCTGATGTTATTGTGGCTACTTTCTCATTACTTCCGGATGTTATTGGTGCTGCTCTCTCATTACTCCCTGATGTTATTGGTGCTACTCTCTCTCATTATTCCCTCATGTTATTGGTGTTACTCTCTCTCGTTACATCCTGATGTTATTGGTGCTACTCTCTCATTACTCCCTGATGTTATTGGTGCTGCTCTCTCATTACTCCCTGATGTTATTGGTGCTACTCTCTCTCATGACTCCCTGATGTTATTGGTGCTACTCTCTCATGACTCCCTGATGTTATTGGTGCTACTCTCTCTCTCATTACTCCCTGATGTTATTGTTGCTACTCTCTCATTACTCCCTGATGTTATTGGTGTTACTCTCTCTCATGACTCCCTGATGTTATTGGTGCTACTCTCTCTCTCATTACTTTCTGATGTTATTGGTGCTACTCTCTCATTACTCCCTGGTGTTATTGGTGTTACTCTCTCTCTCTCATTACTTCCTGGTTGTTATTGGTGTTACTCTCTCTCTCATTACTTCCTGGTTGTTACTGGTGCTACTCTCTCTCATTACTCCCTGATGTTATTGGTGCTACTCTCTCATTACTCCCTGATGTTATTAGTGCTACTCTCTCTCATTACTCCCTGATGTTATTGGTGCTACTCTCTCATTACTCCCTGGTGTTATTGGTGTTACTCTCTCTCTCTCTTATTACTCCCTGATTTTATTGGTGCTACTCTCTCTCATGACTCCCTGATGTTATTGGTGCTACTCTCTCTCTCATTACTTTCTGATGTTATTGGTGCTACTCTCTCATTACTCCCTAGTGTTATTGGTGTTACTTTGTCTCTCATTACTTCCTAGTTGTTATTGGTGTTACTCTCTCTCTCATTACTTCCTGGTTGTTATTGGTGCTACTCTCTCTCATTACTCCCTGATGTTATTGGTGCTACTCTCTCATTACTCCCTGATGTTATTAGTGCTACTCTCTCTCATTACTCCCTGATGTTATTGGTGCTACTCTCTCTCATTACTCCCTGATGTTATTGGTGCTACTCTCTCTCATGACTCCCTGATGTTATTGGTGCTACTCTCTCTCTCATTACTCCCTGATGTTATTGGTGCTACTCTCTCATTACTCCCTGATGTTATTGGTGTTACTCTCTCTCATGACTCCCTGATGTTATTGGTGCTACTCTCTCTCTCATTACTTTCTGATGTTATTGGTGCTACTCTCTCATTACTCCCTGGTGTTATTGGTGTTACTCTCTCTCACTTATTACTTCCTGGTTGTTATTGGTGTTACTCTCTCTCTCATTACTTCCTGGTTGTTATTGGTGCTACTCTCTCTCATTACTCCCTGATGTTATTGGTGCTACTCTCTCATTACTCCCTGATGTTAATAGTGCTACTCTCTCTCATTACTCCCTGATGTTATTGGTGCTACTCTCTCATTACTCCCTGGTGTTATTGGTGTTACTCTCTCTCTCATTACTTCCTGGTTGTTATTGGTGTTACTCTCTCTCTCATTACTTCCTGATTGTTATTGGTGCTACTCTCTCTCATTACTCCCTGATGTTATTGGTGCTACTCTCTCATTACTCCCTGATGTTATTAGTGCTACTCTCTCTCATTACTCCCTGATGTTATTGGTGCTACTCTCTCATTACTCCCTGGTGTTATTGGTGTTACTCTCTCTCTCTTATTACTCCCTGATTTTATTGGTGCTACTCTCTCTCATGACTCCCTGATGTTATTGGTGCTACTCTCTCTCTCATTACTCCCTGATGTTATTGGTGCTACTCTCTCATTACTCCCTGATGTTATTGGTGTTATTCTCTCTCTCATTACTTCCTGTTTGTTATTGGTGTTACTCTCTCTCTCATTACTTCCTGGGCATTATTGGTGCTACTCTCTCTCATTACTCCCTGATGTTATTGGTGCTACTCTCTCATTACTCCCTGATGTTATTGGTGCTGCTCTCTTATTACTCCCTGATGTTATTGGTGCTACTCTCTCTCATGACTCCCTGATGTTATTGGTGCTACTCTCTCTCTCATTACTCCCTGATGTTATTGGTGCTACTCTCTCATTACTCCCTGATGTTATTGGTGTTACTCTCTCTCATGACTCCCTGATGTTATTGGTGCTACTCTCTCTCTCATTACTTTCTGATGTTATTGGTGCTACTCTCTCATTACTCCCTGGTGTTATTGGTGTTACTCTCTCTCTCATTACTTCCTGGTTGTTATTGGTGTTACTCTCTATCTCACTAATTCCTGGTTGTTATTGGTGCTATTCTCTCTCATTACTTCCTGATGTTATTGGTGCTACTCTCTCATTACTCCCTGAAGTTATTAGTGCTACTCTCTCTCATTACTCCCTGATGTTATTGGTGCTACTCTCTCATTACTACCTGGTGTTATTGGTGTTACTCTCTCTCTCATTACTTTCTGGTTGTTATTGGTGTTACTCTCTCTCTCATTACTTCCTGGTTGTTATTGGTGTTACTCTCTCTCTCATTACTCCCTGATGTTATTGGTGCTGCTCTCTCATTACTCCCTGATGGAATTAGTGCTACTCTCTCTAATTACTCCCTGATGTTATTGGTGCTACTCTCTCATTACTCCCTGGTGTTATTGGTGTAACTCTCTCTCTCTTATTACTCCCTGATGTTATTGGTGCTACTCTCTCTCATGACTCCCTGATGTTATTGGTGCTACTCTCTCATTACTCCCTGATGTTATTGGTGTTACTCTCTCTCTCATTACTTCCTGGTTGTTATTGGTGTTACTCTCTCTCTCATTACTTCCTGGTTGTTATTGGTGCTACTCTCTCTCTCATTACTCCCTGATGTTATTGGTGCTGCTCTCTCATTTCTCCATGTTGTTATTGGTGCTACTCTCTCTCATTACTCCCTGATGTTATTGGTGGTACTCTCTCTCATTACTCCCTGATGTTATTGGTGCTACTCTCTCATTACTCCCTGATGTGATTGGTGCTTCTACTCTCTCATTACTACCTGATGTTACTGGTGCTGCTACTCTCTGTCATTACTCCCTGATGTTATTGGTGCTTCTCTCTCATTACTCCCTGATGTTATTGGTGCTACTCTCTCTCATTACTCCCTGATGTTATTTGTGCTACTCTCTCTCATTACTACCTGATGTTATTGGTGCTACTCTCTCATTACTCCCTGATGTTATTGGTGATACTTTCTCATTACTCCCTGATGTTATTGGTGTTACTCTCTCTCAATACTCCCTGATGTTATTGGTGCTACTCTCTCATTACTCCCTTATTCTACAGTATTGTTGAAACTACTCTCTCTCTCATTACTCCCTGATGTTATTGGTGCTACTCTCTCTCATGACTCCCTGATGTTATTGGTGCTACTCTGTCTCTCATTACTTCCTGGTTGTTATTGGTGCTACTCTCTCTCATTACTTCCTGATGTTATTGGTGCTGCTCTCTCATTACTCCCTGATGTTATTGGTGCTACTCTCTCATTACTCCCTTATGTTATTGGTGTTACTCTCTCTCATTACTTCTTGGTTGTTATTGGTGCTACTCTCTCTCATTACTCCCGGATGTTATTGGTGCTACTCTCTCTCATTACTCCCTGATGTTATTGGTGCTACTCTCTCATTACTCCCTGATGTTATTGGTGCTACTCTCTCATTACTCCCTGAAGTTATTGCTGCTACTCTCTCATTACTCCCTGATGTTATTGGTGCTGCTCTATTATTACTCCCTGATGTTGTTGGAGTTACTCTCTCTCATTACTCCCTGATGTTATTGGTGCTACTCTCTCTCATGACTCCCTGATGTTATTGGTGCTACTCTCTCTCTCATTACTCCCTGATGTTATTGGTGCTACTCTCTCATTACTCCCTGGTGTTATTGGTGTTACTCTCTCTCTCTCTTATTACTCGCTGATGTTATTGGTGCTACTCTCTCATTAGTCACTGATGTTATTGGTGTTACTCTCTCTCTCATTACTCCCTGATGTTATTGGTGCTACTCTCTCATTACTCCCTGATGTTATTGGTGCTACTCTCTCATTACTTCCTGATGTTATTGGTGCTACTCTCTCATTACTCCCTGATGTTGTTGGAGTTAATCTCTCTCATTACTCCCTGTTGTTATTGGTGTTACTGACTCTCTCATTACTTCCTGGTTGTTAGTGGTGTTTCTCTCTCTCGTTACTCCCTTATGTTATTGATGCTGCTCTCTTATTACTCCCTGATGTTGTTGGTGTTACTCTCTTTCGTTACTTCCTGGTTGTTATTGGTGCTACTCTCTCTCATTACTCCCTGATGTTAATGGTGCTACTCTCTCATTACTCCCTGATGTTATTGGTGCTACTCTCTCTCTCTCTTATTACTCCATGATGTTATTGGTGTTACTCTCTCTCTTATTGCTCCCTGATGTTGTTGGTGTTACTATCTCTCATTACTTCCTGGTTGTTATTGCTGTTACTCTCTCTCATTACTCCCTGATGTTATTGGTGCTACTCTCTCATTACTCCCTGATGTTATTGGTGCTGCTCTCTTATTACTCCCTGATGTTGTTGGTGTTACTCTCTCTCATTACTTCCTGATGTTATTGGTGTTACTCTCTCTCTCTTATTACTCCCTGATGTTATTGGTGCTGCTCTCTTATTACTCCCTGATGTTGTTGGAGTTACTCTCTCTCATTACTCCCTGATGTTATTGGTGCTACTCTCTCTCATTACTCCCTGATGTTATTGGTGCTACTCTCTCATTACTCCCTGATGTTATTGGTGCTACTCTCTCATTACTCCCTGATGTTATTGGTACTGCTCTCTCATTACTCCCTGATGAATTTGGTGCAACTCTCTCTTATTATTCCCTGATGTTATTGGTGCTACTTTCTCATTACTTCCGAATGTTATTGGTGCTGCTCTCGCATTACTCCCTGATGTTATTGGTGCTGCTCTCTCTCATTATTCCCTCATGTTATTGGTGTTACTCTCTCTCGTTACATCCTGATGTTATTGGTGCTACTCTCTCATTACTCCCTGATGTTATTGGTGCTGCTCTCTCATTACTCCCTGATGTTATTGGTGCTACTCTCTCATTACTCCCTGAAGTTGTTGGTGCTGCTCTCATTACTCCCTGTTGTAATTGGTGCTACTCTCTCATTACTCACTAATGTTATTGGTGCTGCTCTCTTATTACTCCCTGATGAATTTGGTGCGTCTCTCTCTCATTATTCCCTGATGTTATTGGTGCTACTTTCTCTCATTACTCCCTGATGTTATTGGTGCTACTCTCTCATTACTCCCTGATGTTATTGGTGCTACTCTCTCTCATTACTCCCTGATGTTATAGGTGCTACTTTCTCTCTTTACTCCCTGATGTTATTGGTGCTACTCTCTCATTACTCCCTGATGTTATTGGTGCTACTCTCTCATTACTCCTTGATGTTATTGCTGCTACTCTCTCATTACTACCTTATGTTACTGGTGCTGCTACTCTCTCTCATTACTCCCTGATGTTATTGGTGCTACTCTCTCATTACTCCCTGATGTTATTGGAACTACTCTCTCATTACTCCCTGATGTTATTGGTGCTACTCTCTCTCATTTCTCCCTGATGTTATTGGTGCTACTCTCTCATTACTCCCTGATGTTACTGGTGATACTTTCTCATTACTCCCTGATGTTAGTAGTGCTACTCTCTCTCAATACTCCCTGATGTTATTGGCGCTACTTTCTCATTACTCCCTTATTCTACAGTATTGTTGAAACTACTCTCTCTCATTACTCCCTGATGTTATTGGTGCTACTCTCTCTCATTACTCCCTGACATTATTGGTGCTACTCTCTCTCTCATTACTCCTTGATGTTATTGGTACTACTCTCTCTCATTACTCCCTGATGTTAGAGGAGCTACTCTCTCTCATGACTCCATGATGTTATTGGTGCTACTCTCTCTCTCATTACTTCCTGATGTTATTGGTGCTGCTCTCTCATTACTCCCTGATGTTATTGGTGCTACTCTCTCATTACTCCCTGATGTTATTGGTGCTACTCTCTCATTACTCCTTGATGTTATTGCTGCTACTCTCTCATTACTACCTTATGTTACTGGTGCTGCTACTCTCTCTCATTACTCCCTGATGTTATTGGTGCTACTCTCTCATTACTCCCTGATGTTATTGGAACTACTCTCTCATTACTCCCTGATGTTATTGGTGCTACTCTCTCTCATTTCTCCCTGATGTTATTGGTGCTACTCTCTCATTACTCCCTGATGTTACTGGTGATACTTTCTCATTACTCCCTGATGTTATTAGTGCTACTCTCTCTCAATACTCCCTGATGTTATTGGCGCTACTTTCTCATTACTCCCTTATTCTACAGTATTGTTGAAACTACTCTCTCTCATTACTCCCTGATGTTATTGGTGCTACTCTCTCTCATTACTCCCTGACATTATTGGTGCTACTCTCTCTCTCATTACTCCTTGATGTTATTGGTACTACTCTCTCTCATTACTCCCTGATGTTAGAGGAGCTACTCTCTCTCATGACTCCATGATGTTATTGGTGCTACTCTCTCTCTCATTACTTCCTGATGTTATTGGTGCTGCTCTCTCATTACTCCCTGATGTTATTGGTGCTACCCTCTCATTACTCCCTGATGTTATTGGTGTTTCTCTCTCTCATTACTTCCTTGTTGTTATTGGTGCTACTCTCTCTCATTACTCCCTGATGTTATTGGTGCTACTCTCTCTCATTACTCCCTGATGTTATTGGTGCTACTCTCTCATTACTCCCTGATGTTATTGGTGCTGCTCTCTTATTACTCCCTGATGTTATTGGTGCTACTCTCTCTCATGACTCCCTGATGTTATTGGTGCTACTCTCTCTCTCATTACTCCCTGATGTTATTGGTGCTACTCTCTCATTACTCCCTGATGTTATTGGTGTTACTCTCTCTCATGACTCCCTGATGTTATTGGTGCTACTCTCTCTCTCATTACTTTCTGATGTTATTGGTGCTACTCTCTCATTACTCCCTGGTGTTATTGGTGTTACTCTCTCTCTCATTACTTCCTGGTTGTTATTGGTGTAACTCTCTCTCTCATTACTTCCTGGTTGTTATTGGTGCTACTCTCTCTCATTACTCCCTGATGTTATTGGTGCTACTCTCTCATTACTCCCTGATGTTATTAGTGCTACTCTCTCTCATTACTCCCTGATGTTATAGGTGCTACTCTCTCATTACTCCCTGGTGTTATTGGTGTTACTCTCTCTCTCTTATTACTCCCTGATTTTATTGGTGCTACTCTCTCTCATGACTCCCTGATGTTATTGGTGCTACTCTCTCTCTCATTACTCCCTGATGTTATTGGTGCTACTCTCTCATTACTCCCGGATGTTATTGGTGTTATTCTCTCTCTCATTACTTCCTGGTTGTTATTGGTGTTACTCTCTCTCTCATTATTTCCTGGTTGTTATTGGTGCTACTCTCTCTAATTACTCCCTGATGTTATTGGCGCTGCTCTCTCATTACTCCCTGATGTTATTGGTGCTACTCTCTCTCATTACTCCCTGATGTTATTGGTGCTACTCTCTCATTACTCCCTGATGTTATTAGTGCTACTCTCTCTCATTACTACCTGATGTTATTGGTGCTACTCTCTCATTACTCCCTGGTGTTATTGGTGTTACTCTCTCTCTCTTATTACTCCCTGATGTTATTGGTGCTACTCTCTCTCATGACTCCCTGATGCTATTGGTGCTACTCTCTCATTACTCCCTGATGTTATTGGTGTTACTCTCTCTCTCATTACTTCCTGGTTGTTTTTGGTGTTACTCTCTCTCTCATTACTTCCTGGTTGTTATTGGTGCTACTCTCTCTCTCATTACTCCCTGATGTTATTGGGGCTGCTCTCTCATTACTCCCTGATGTTATTGGTGCTACTCTCTCTCATTTCTCCCTGATGTTATTGGTGCTACTCTCTCTCATTACTCCCTGATGTTATTGGTGCTACTCTCTCATTACTCCCTGATGTTATTGGTGCTACTCTCTCATTACTTCCTGATGTTATTGGTGCTACTCTCTCATTACTCCCTGATGTTGTTGGAGTTAATCTCTCTCATTACTCCCTGTTGTTATTGGTGTTACTGACTCTCTCATTACTTCCTGGTTGTTAGTGGTGTTTCTCTCTCTCGTTACTCCCTTATGTTATTGATGCTGCTCTCTTATTACTCCCTGATGTTGTTGGTGTTACTCTCTTTCGTTACTTCCTGGTTGTTATTGGTGCTACTCTCTCTCATTACTCCCTGATGTTAATGGTGCTACTCTCTCATTACTCCCTGATGTTATTGGTGCTACTCTCTCTCTCTCTTATTACTCCATGATGTTATTGGTGTTACTCTCTCTCTTATTGCTCCCTGATGTTGTTGGTGTTACTCTCTCTCATTACTTCCTGGTTGTTATTGCTGTTACTCTCTCTCATTACTCCCTGATGTTATTGGTGCTACTCTCTCATTACTCCCTGATGTTATTGGTGCTGCTCTCTTATTACTCCCTGATGTTGTTGGTGTTACTCTCTCTCATTACTTCCTGATGTTATTGGTGTTACTCTCTCTCTCTTATTACTCCCTGATGTTATTGGTGCTGCTCTCTTATTACTCCCTGATGTTGTTGGAGTTACTCTCTCTCATTACTCCCTGATGTTATTGGTGCTACTCTCTCTCATTACTCCCTGATGTTATTGGTGCTACTCTCTCATTACTCCCTGATGTTATTGGTGCTACTCTCTCATTACTCCCTGATGTTATTGGTACTGCTCTCTCATTACTCCCTGATGAATTTGGTGCAACTCTCTCTTATTATTCCCTGATGTTATTGGTGCTACTTTCTCATTACTTCCGAATGTTATTGGTGCTGCTCTCGCATTACTCCCTGATGTTATTGGTGCTGCTCTCTCTCATTATTCCCTCATGTTATTGGTGTTACTCTCTCTCGTTACATCCTGATGTTATTGGTGCTACTCTCTCATTACTCCCTGATGTTATTGGTGCTGCTCTCTCATTACTCCCTGATGTTATTGGTGCTACTCTCTCATTACTCCCTGAAGTTGTTGGTGCTGCTCTCATTACTCCCTGTTGTAATTGGTGCTACTCTCTCATTACTCACTAATGTTATTGGTGCTGCTCTCTTATTACTCCCCGATGAATTTGGTGTGTCTCTCTCTCATTATTCCCTGATGTTATTGGTGCTACTTTCTCTCATTACTCCCTGATGTTATTGGTGCTACTCTCTCATTACTCCCTGATGTTATTGGTGCTACTCTCTCTCATTACTCCCTGATGTTATAGGTGCTACTTTCTCTCTTTACTCCCTGATGTTATTGGTGCTACTCTCTCATTACTCCCTGATGTTATTGGTGCTACTCTCTCATTACTCCTTGATGTTATTGCTGCTACTCTCTCATTACTACCTTATGTTACTGGTGCTGCTACTCTCTCTCATTACTCCCTGATGTTATTGGTGCTACTCTCTCATTACTCCCTGATGTTATTGGAACTACTCTCTCATTACTCCCTGATGTTATTGGTGCTACTCTCTCTCATTTCTCCCTGATGTTATTGGTGCTACTCTCTCATTACTCCCTGATGTTACTGGTGATACTTTCTCATTACTCCCTGATGTTATTAGTGCTACTCTCTCTCAATACTCCCTGATGTTATTGGCGCTACTTTCTCATTACTCCCTTATTCTACAGTATTGTTGAAACTACTCTCTCTCATTACTCCCTGATGTTATTGGTGCTACTCTCTCTCATTACTCCCTGACATTATTGGTGCTACTCTCTCTCTCATTACTCCTTGATGTTATTGGTACTACTCTCTCTCATTACTCCCTGATGTTAGAGGAGCTACTCTCTCTCATGACTCCATGATGTTATTGGTGCTACTCTCTCTCTCATTACTTCCTGATGTTATTGGTGCTGCTCTCTTTACTCCCTGATGTTATTGGTGCTACCCTCTCATTACTCCCTGATGTTATTGGTGTTTCTCTCTCTCATTACTTCCTTGTTGTTATTGGTGCTACTCTCTCTCATTACTCCCTGATGTTATTGGTGCTACTCTCTCTCATTACTCCCTGATGTTATTGGTGCTACTCTCTCATTACTCCCTGATGTTATTGGTGCTGCTCTCTTATTACTCCCTGATGTTATTGGTGCTACTCTCTCTCATGACTCCCTGATGTTATTGGTGCTACTCTCTCTCTCATTACTCCCTGATGTTATTGGTGCTACTCTCTCATTACTCCCTGATGTTATTGGTGTTACTCTCTCTCATGACTCCCTGATGTTATTGGTGCTACTCTCTCTCTCATTACTTTCTGATGTTATTGGTGCTACTCTCTCATTACTCCCTGGTGTTATTGGTGTTACTCACTCTCTCATTACTTCCTGGTTGTTATTGGTGTAACTCTCTCTCTCATTACTTCCTGGTTGTTATTGGTGCTACTCTCTCTCATTACTCCCTGATGTTATTGGTGCTACTCTCTCATTACTCCCTGATGTTATTAGTGCTACTCTCTCTCATTACTCCCTGATGTTATAGGTGCTACTCTCTCATTACTCCCTGGTGTTATTGGTGTTACTCTCTCTCTCTTATTACTCCCTGATTTTATTGGTGCTACTCTCTCTCATGACTCCCTGATGTTATTGGTGCTACTCTCTCTCTCATTACTCCCTGATGTTATTGGTGCTACTCTCTCATTACTCCCGGATGTTATTGGTGTTATTCTCTCTCTCATTACTTCCTGGTTGTTATTGGTGTTACTCTCTCTCTCATTATTTCCTGGTTGTTATTGGTGCTACTCTCTCTAATTACTCCCTGATGTTATTGGCGCTGCTCTCTCATTACTCCCTGATGTTATTGGTGCTACTCTCTCTCATTACTCCCTGATGTTATTGGTGCTACTCTCTCATTACTCCCTGATGTTATTAGTGCTACTCTCTCTCATTACTACCTGATGTTATTGGTGCTACTCTCTCATTACTCCCTGGTGTTATTGGTGTTACTCTCTCTCTCTTATTACTCCCTGATGTTATTGGTGCTACTCTCTCTCATGACTCCCTGATGTTATTGGTGCTACTCTCTCATTACTCCCTGATGTTATTGGTGTTACTCTCTCTCTCATTACTTCCTGGTTGTTTTTGGTGTTACTCTCTCTCTCATTACTTCCTGGTTGTTATTGGTGCTACTCTCTCTCTCATTACTCCCTGATGTTATTGGGGATGCTCTCTCATTACTCCCTGATGTTATTGGTGCTACTCTCTCTCATTTCTCCCTGATGTTATTGGTGCTACTCTCTCTCATTACTCCCTGATGTTATTGGTGCTACTCTCTCATTACTCCCTGATGTTATTGGTGCTACTCTCTCTCATGACAACCCTGATGTTATTGGTGTTACTCTCTCTCATTACTCCCTGATGTTATTGGTGCTACTCTCACTCTCATTACTCCCTGATGTTATTGGTGCTACTCTCTCATTTCTCCCTGATGAATTTGGTGCAACTCTCTCTCATTATTCCCTGATGTTATTGGTGCTACTCTCTCTCATTATTCCCTGATGTTATTGGTGTTACTCTCTCTCATTATTCCCTCATGTTATTGGTGTTACTCTCTCTCGTTACCTCCTGATGTTATTGGTGCTACTCTCTCATTACTCCCTGATGATATTGGTGTTACTCTCTCTCATTATTCCCTCATGTTATTGGTGTTACTCTCTCTCGTTACATCCTGATGTTATTGGTGCTACTCTCTCATTACTCCCTGATGTTATTGGTGCTACGCTCTCTCATTACTTCCTGATGTTATTGGTGCTACTCTCTCATTAATCCCTGATGTTATTGGTGCTACTCTCTCATAACTCCCTGATGTTATTGGTGTTACTCTCCCTCATTACTCCCTGATGTTATTGGTGCTACTCTCTCTCATTACTCCCTGTTGTAATTGGTGCTACTCTCTCATTACTCCCTAATGTTATTGGTGCTGCTCTCTTATTACTCCCTGATGTTATTGGTGCTGCTCTCTCATTACTCCCTGATGTTATTGGTGCTGCTCTCTTATTACTCCCTGATTTTATTGGTGCTGCTCTCTCATTACTCCCTAATGTTATTGGTGCTGCTCTCTCATTACTCCCTGATGAATTTGGTGCAACTCTCTCTCATTATTTCCTGATGTTATTGGTGCTACTTTCTCTCATTACTCCCTGATCTTATTGGTGCTACTCTCTCATTACTCCCTGATGTTATTGGTGCTACTCTCTCTCATTACTCCCTGATGTTATTGGTGCTACTTTCTCTCATTACTCCCTGATGTTATTGGTGCTACTCTCTCATTACTCCCTGATGTTATTGGTGCTACTCTCTCATTACTCCCTGATGTTATTGGTGCTGCTCTGTCATTACTCCTTGATGAATTTGGTGCAACTCTCTCTCATTATTCCCTGATGTTATTGGTGCTACTTTCTCATTACTTCCGGATGTTATTGGTGCTGCTCTCTCATTACTCCCTGATGTTATTGGTGCTACTCTCTCTCATTATTCCCTCATGTTATTGGTGTTACTCTCTCTCGTTACATCCTGATGTTATTGGTGCTACTCTCTCATTACTCCCTGATGTTATTGGTGCTGCTCTCTCATTACTCCCTGATGTTATTGGTGCTACTCTCTCATTACTCCTTCATGTTATTGGTGCTGCTCTCTCATTACTCCCTGTTGTAATTGGTGCTACTCTCTCATTACTCACTAATGTTATTGGTGCTGCTCTCTTATTACTCCCTGATGTTATTGGTGCTGCTCTCTCATTACTCCCTGATGAATTTGGTGCAACTCTCTCTCATTATTCCCTGATGTTTTGGTGCTACTTTCTCTCATTACTCCCTGATGTTATTGGTGCTACTCTCTCATTACTCCCTGATGTTATTGGTGCTACTCTCTCTCATTACTCCCTGATGTTATTGGTGCTACTTTCTCATTACTCCCTGATGTTATTGGTGCTGCTACTCTCTCATTACTACCTGATGTTACTGATGCTGCTACTCTCTCATTACTCCCTGATGTTATTGGTGCTGCTACTCTCTCATTACTACCTGATGTTACTGGTGCTGCTACTCTCTCTCAATACTCCCTGATGTTATTGGTGCTACTCTCTCATTACTCCCTGATGTTATTTGTACTACTCTCTCATTACTCCCTGATGTTATTGGTGCTACTCTCTCTCATTACTCCCTGATGTTATTGGTGCTACTCTCTCATTACTCCCTGATGTTATTGGTGATACTTTCTCATTACTCCCTGATGTTATTGGTGTTACACTCTCTCAATACTCCCTGATGTTATTGGTGCTACTCTCTCATTACTCCCTGATGTTATTGGTACTACTCTCTCATTACTCCCTGATGTTATTGGTGCTACTCTCTCTCATTACTCCCTGATGTTATTGGTGCTACTCTCTCATTACTCCCTGATGTTATTGGTGATACTTTCTCATTACTCCCTGATGTTATAGGAGCTACTCTCTCTCATGACTCCCTGATGTTATTGGTGCTACTCTCTCTCTCATTACTTCCTGATGTTATTGGTGCTGCTCTCTCATTACTCCCTGATGTTATTGGTGCTACTCTCTCATTACTCCCTGATGTTATTGGTGCTACTCTCTCATTACTCCCTGATGTTATTGGTGCTGCTCTCTTATTACTCCCTGATGTTATTGGTGCTACTCTCTCTCATGACTCCCTGATGTTATTGGTGCTACTCTCTCTCTCATTACTCCCTGATGTTATTGGTGCTACTCTCTCATTACTCCCTGATGTTATTGGTGTTACTCTCTCTCTCATTACTCCCTGATGTTATTGGTGTTAATCTCTCTCTGTCATTACTCCCTGATGTTATTGGTGCTACTCTCTCATGACTCCCTGATGTTATTGGTGCTACTCTCTTATGACTCCCTGATGTTATTGGTGCTACTCTCTCTCTGTCATTACTCCCTGATGTTATTGGTGCTACTCTCTCATGACTCCCTGATGTTATTGGTGCTACTCTCTCTCTCATTACTTTCTGATGTTATTGGTGCTACTCTATCATTACTCCCTGGTGTTATTGGTGTTACTCTCTCTCTCATTACTTCCTGGTTGTTATTGGTGTTACTCTCTCTCTCATTACTTCCTGGTTGTTATTGGTGCTACTCTCTCTCATTACTCCCTGATGTTATTGGTGCTACTCTCTCATTACTCACTGATGTTATTAGTGCTACTCTCTCTCATTACTCCCTGATGTTATTGGTGCTACTCTCTCATTACTCCCTGGTGTTATTGGTGTTACTCTCTCTCTCTTATTACTCCCTGATTTTATTGGTGCTACTCTCTCTCATGACTCCCTGATGTTATTGGTGCTACTCTCTCTCTCATTACTCCCTGATGTTATTGGTGCTACTCTCTCATTACTCCCTGATGTTATTGGTGTTATTCTCTCTCTCATTACTTCCTGGTTGTTATTGGTGTTACTCTCTCTCTCATTACTTCCTGGTTGTTATTGGTGCTACTCTCTCTCATTACTCCCTGATGTTATTGGTGCTACTCTCTCATTACTCCCTGATGTTATTGGTGTTACTCTCTCTCATGACTCCCTGATGTTATTGGTGCTAGTCTCTCTCTCATTACTTTCTGATGTTATTGGTGCTACTCTCTCATTACTCCCTGGTGTTATTGGTGTTACTCTCTCTCTCTCATTACTTCCTGGTTGTTATTGGTGTTACTCTCTCTCTCATTACTTCCTGGTTGTTATTGGTGCTACTCTCATTACTCCCTGATGTTATTGGTGCTACTCTCTCATTACTACCTGATGTTATTAGTGCTACTCTCTCTCATTACTCCCTGATGTTATTGGTGCTACTCTCTCATTACTCCCTGGTGTTATTGGTGTTACTCTCTCTCTCTTATTACTCCCTGATTTTATTGGTGCTACTCTCTCTCATGACTCCCTGATGTTATTGGTGCTACTCTCTCTCTCATTACTTTCTGATGTTATTGGTGCTACTCTCTCATTACTCCCTAGTTTTATTGGTGTTACTCTGTCTCTCATTACTTCCTGGTTGTTATTGGTGTTACTCTCTCTCTCATTACTTCTTGGTTGTTATTGGTGCTACTCTCTCTCATTACTCCCTGATGTTATTGGTGCTACTCTCTCATAACTCCCTGATGTTATTAGTGCTACTCTCTCTCATTACTCCCTGATGTTATTGGTGCTACTCTCTCTCATTACTCCCTGATGTTATTGGTGCTACTCTCTCTCATGACTCCCTGATGTTATTGGTGCTACTCTCTCATTACTCCCTGATGTTATTGGTGCTACTCTCTCATTACTTCCTGATGTTATTGGTGCTACTCTCTCATTACTCCCTGATGTTGTTGGAGTTAATCTCTCTCATTACTCCCTGTTGTTATTGGTGTTATTGACTCTCTCAATACTTCCTGGTTGTTAGTGGTGTTTCTCTCTCTCGTTACTCCCTTATGTTATTGATGCTGCTCTCTCATTACTCCCTGATGTTATTGGTGTTACACTCTCTCAATACTCCCTGATGTTATTGGTGCTACTCTCTCATTACTCCCTTATTCTACAGTATTGTTGAAACTACTCTCTCTCATTACTCCCTGATGTTATAGGAGCTACTCTCTCTCATGACTCCCTGATGTTATTGGTGCTACTCTCTCTCTCATTACTTCATGATGTTATTGGTGCTGCTCTCTCATTACTCCCTGATGTTATTGGTGCTACTCTCTCATTACTCCCTGATGTTATTGGTGCTACTCTCTCATTACTCCCTGATGTTATTGGTGCTGCTCTCTTATTACTCCCTGATGTTATTGGTGCTACTCTCTCTCATGACTCCCTGATGTTATTGGTGCTACTCTCTCTCTCATTACTCCCTGATGTTATTTGTGCTACTCTCTCATTACTCCCTGATGTTATTGGTGTTACTCTCTCTCTCATTACTCCCTGATGTTATTGGTGTTAATCTCTCTCTGTCATTACTCCCTGATGTTATTGGTGCTACTCTCTCATGACTCCCTGATGTTATTGGTGCTACTCTCTTATGACTCCCTGATGTTATTGGTGCTACTCTCTCTCTGTCATTACTCCCTGATGTTATTGGTGCTACTCTCTCATGACTCCCTGATGTTATTGGTGCTACTCTCTCTCTCATTACTTTCTGATGTTATTGGTGCTACTCTATCATTACTCCCTGGTGTTATTGGTGTTACTCTCTCTCTCATTACTTCCTGGTTGTTATTGGTGTTACTCTCTCTCTCATTACTTCCTGGTTGTTATTGGTGCTACTCTCTCTCATTACTCCCTGATGTTATTGGTGCTACTCTCTCATTACTCCCTGATGTTATTAGTGCTACTCTCTCTCATTACTCCCTGATGTTATTGGTGCTACTCTCTCATTACTCCCTGGTGTTATTGGTGTTACTCTCTCTCTCTTATTACTCCCTGATTTTATTGGTGCTACTCTCTCTCATGACTCCCTAATGTTATTGGTGCTACTCTCTCTCTCATTACTCCCTGATGTTATTGGTGCTACTCTCTCATTACTCCATGATGTTATTGGTGCTGCTCTCTTATTACTCCGTGATGTTATTAGTGCTACTCTCTCTCATGACTCCCTGATGTTATTGGTGCTACTCTCTCTCTCATTACTACCTGATGTTATTGGTGCTACTCTCTCATTACTCCCTGATGTTATTGGTGTTACTCTCTCTCATGACTCCCTGATGTTATTGGTGCTACTCTCTCTCATTACTTTCTGATGTTATTGGTGCTACTCTCTCATTACTCCCTGGTGTTATTGGTGTTACTCTCTGTCTCTCTCATTACTTCTTGGTTGTTATTGGTGTTACTCTCTCTCTCATTACTTCCTGGTTGTTATTGGTGCTACTCTCTCTCATTACTCCCTGATGTTATTGGTGCTACTCTCTCATTACTCCCTGATGTTATTAGTGCTACTCTCTCTCATTACTCCCTGATGTTATTGGTGCTACTCTCTCATTACTCCCTGGTGTTATTGGTGTTACTCTCTCTCTCTTATTACTCCCTGATTTTATTGGTGCTACTCTCTCTCATGACTCCCTGATGTTATTGGTGCTACTCTCTCTCTCATTACTTTCTGATGTTATTGGTGCTACTCTCTCATTACTCCCTAGTGTTATTGGTGTTACTCTGTCTCTCATTACTTCCTGGTTGTTATTGGTGTTACTCTCTATCTCATTACTTCCTGGTTGTTATTAGTGCTACTCTCTCTCATTACTCCCTGATGTTATTGGTGCTACTCTCTCATTACTCCCTGATGTTATTAGTGCTACTCTCTCTCATTACTCCCTGATGTTATTGGTGCTACTCTCTCTCATTACTCCCTGATGTTATTGGTGCTACTCTCTCTCATGACTCCCTGATGTTATTGGTGCTACTCTCTCATTACTCCCTGATGTTATTGGTGCTACTCTCTCATTACTTCCTGATGTTATTGGTGCTACTCTCTCATTACTCCCTGATGTTGTTGGAGTTAATCTCTCTCATTACTCCCTATTGTTATTGGTGTTATTGACTCTCTCATTACTTCCTGGTTGTTAGTGGTGTTTCTCTCTCTCGTTACTCCCTTATGTTATTGATGCTGCTCTCTTATTACTCCCTGATGTTGTTGGTGTTACTCTCTTTCGTTACTTCCTGGTTGTTATTGGTGCTACTCTCTCTCATTACTCCCTGATGTTAATGGTGCTACTCTCTCATTACTCCCTGATGTTATTGGTGCTACTCTCTCTCTCTCTTATTACTCCATGATGTTATTGGTGTTACTCTCTCTCTTATTGCTCCCTGATGTTGTTGGTGTTACTCTCTCTCATTACTTCCTGGTTGTTATTGGTGCTACTCTCTCTCATTACTCCCTGATGTTATTGGTGCTACTCTCTCATTACTCCCTGATGTTATTGGTGCTGCTCTCTTATTACTCCCTGATGTTGTTGGTGTTACTCTCTCTCATTACTTCCTGATGTTATTGGTGTTACTCTCTCTCTCTTATTACTCCCTGATGTTATTGGTGCTGCTCTCTTATTACTCCCTGATGTTGTTGGAGTTACTCTCTCTCATTACTCCCTGATGTTATTGGTGCTACTCTCTCTCATTACTCCCTGATGTTATTGGTGCTACTCTCTCATTACTCCCTGATGTTATTGGTGCTACTCTCTCATTACTCCCTGATGTTATTGGTACTGCTCTCTCATTACTCCCTGATGAATTTGGTGCAACTCTCTCTTATTATTCCCTGATGTTATTGGTGCTACTTTCTCATTACTTCCGAATGTTATTGGTGCTGCTCTCTCATTACTCCCTGATGTTATTGGTGCTGCTCTCTCTCATTATTCCCTCATGTTATTGGTGTTACTCTCTCTCGTTACATCCTGATGTTATTGGTGCTACTCTCTCATTACTCCCTGATGTTATTGGTGCTGCTTTCTCATTACTCCCTGATGTTATTGGTGCTACTCTCTCATTACTCCCTGAAGTTGTTGGTGCTGCTCTCATTACTCCCTGTTGTAATTGGTGCTACTCTCTCATTACTCACTAATGTTATTGGTGCTGCTCTCTTATTACTCCCTGATGTTATTGGTGCTGCTCTCTCATTACTCCCTGATAAATTTGGTGCATCTCTCTCTCATTATTCCCTGATGTTATTGGTGCTACTTTCTCTCATTACTCCCTGATGTTATTGGTGCTACTCTCTCATTACTCCCTGATGTTATTGGTGCTACTCTCTCTCTTTACTCCCTGATGTTATAGGTGCTACTTTCTCTCTTTACTCCCTGATGTTATTGGTGCTACTCTCTCATTACTCCCTGATGTTATTGGTGCTACTCTCTCATTACTCCTTGATGTTATTGCTGCTACTCTCTCATTACTACCTTATGTTACTGGTGCTGCTACTCTCTCTCATTACTCCCTGATGTTATTGGTGCTACTCTCTCATTACTCCCTGATGTTATTGGAACTACTCTCTCATTACTCCCTGATGTTATTGGTGCTACTCTCTCTCATTTCTCCCTGATGTTATTGGTGCTACTCTCTCATTACTCCCTGATGTTATTGGTGCTACTCTCTCATTACTCCCTGATGTTATTGGAACTACTCTCTCATTACTCCCTGATGTTATTAGTGCTACTCTCTCTCAATACTAGCTGATGTTATTGGCGGTACTCTCTCATTACTCCCTTATTCTACAGTATTGTTGAAACTACTCTCTCTCATTACTCCCTGATGTTATTGGTGCTACTCTCTCTCATTACTCCCTGACATTATTGGTGCTACTCTCTCTCTCATTACTCCTTGATGTTATTGGTACTACTCTCTCTCATTACTCCCTGATGTTATAGGAGCTACTCTCTCTCATGACTCCATGATGTTATTGGTGCTACTCTCTCTCTCATTACTTCCTGATGTTATTGGTGCTGCTCTCTCATTACTCCCTGATGTTATTGGTGCTACCCTATCATTACTCCCTGATGTTATTGGTGTTTCTCTCTCTCATTACTTCCTTGTTGTTATTGGTGCTACTCTCTCTCATTACTCCCTGATGTTATTGGTGCTACTCTCTCTCATTACTCCCTGATGTTATTGGTGCTACTCTCTCATTACTCCCTGATGTTATTGGTGCTGCTCTCTTATTACTACCTGATGTTATTGGTGCTACTCTCTCTCATGACTCCCTGATGTTATTGGTGCTACTCTCTCTCTCATTACTCCCTGATGTTATTGGTGCTACTCTCTCATTACTCCCTGATGTTATTGGTGTTACTCTCTCTCATGACTCCCTGATGTTATTGGTGCTACTCTCTCTCTCATTACTTTCTGATGTTATTGGTGCTACTCTCTCATTACTCCCTGGTGTTATTGGTGTTACTCTCTCTCTCATTACTTCCTGGTTGTTATTGGTGTAACTCTCTCTCTCATTACTTCCTGGTTGTTATTGGTGCTACTCTCTCTCATTACTCCCTGATGTTATTGGTGCTACTCTCTCATTACTCCCTGATGTTATTAGTGCTACTCTCTCTCATTACTCCCTGATGTTATAGGTGCTACTCTCTCATTACTCCCTGGTGTTATTGGTGTTACTCTCTCTCTCTTATTACTCCCTGATTTTATTGGTACTACTCTCTCTCATGACTCCCTGATGTTATTGGTGCTACTCTCTCTCTCATTACTCCCTGATGTTATTGGTGCTACTCTCTCATTACTCCCTGATGTTATTGGTGTTACTCTCTCTCTCATTACTCCCTGATGTTAATGGTGTTAATCTCTCTCTGTCATTACTCCCTGATGTCATTGGTGCTACTCTCTCATTACTCCCTGATGTTATTGGTACTACTCTCTCATTACTCCCTGATGTTATTGGTGCTACTCTCTCTCATTTCTCCCTGATGTTATTGGTGCTACTCTCTCATTACTCCCTGATGTTATTGGTGATACTTTCTCATTACTCCCTGATGTTATTGGTTTTACACTCTCTCAATACTCCCTGATGTTATTGGTGCTACTCTCTCATTACTCCCTTATTCTACAGTATTGTTGAAACTAATCTCTCTCATTCCTCCCTGATGTTATTGGTGCTACTCTCTCTCTCATTACTCCCTGATGTTATTGGTGCTACTCTCTCATTACTCCCTGATGTTATTGGTGTTACTCTCTCTCTCATTACTCCCTGATGTTATTGGTGTTACTCTCTCTCTGTCATTACTCCCTGATGTTATTGGTGCTACTCTCTCATGACTCCCTGATGTTATTGGTGCTACTCTCTCATGACTCCCTGATGTTATTGGTGCTACTCTCTCTCTGTCATTACTCCCTGATATTATTGGTGCTACTCTCTCATGACTCCCAGATGTTATTGGTGCTACTCTCCCTCTCATTACTTTCTGATGTTATTGGTGCTACTCTATCATTACTCCCTGGTGTTATTGGTGTTACTCTCTCTCTCATTACTTCCTGGTTGTTATTGGTGTTACTCTCTCTCTCATTACTTCCTGGTTGTTATTGGTGCTACTCTCTCTCATTACTCCCAGATGTTATTGGTGCTACTCTCTCATTACTCCCTGATGTTATTAGTGCTACTCTCTCTCATTACTCCCTGATGTTATTGGTGCTACTCTCTCATTACTCCCTGGTGTTATTGGTGTTACTCTCTCAATCTTATTAATCCCTGATTTTATTGGTGCTACTCTCTCTCATGACTCCCTGATGTTATTGGTGCTACTCTCTCTCTCATTACTCCCTGATGTTATTGGTGCTACTCTCTCATTACTCCCTGATGTTATTGGTGTTATTCTCTCTCTCATTACTTCCTGGTTGTTATTGGTGTTACTCTCTCTCTCATTACTTCCTGGTTGTTATTGGTGCTACTCTCTCTCATTACTCCCTGATGTTATTGGTGCTACTCTCTCATTACTCCCTGATGTTATTGGTGCTGCTCTCTTATTACTCCCTGATGTTATTAGTGCTACTCTCTCTCATGACTCCCTGATGTTATTGGTGCTACTCTCTCTCTCATTACTCCCTGATGTTATTGGTGCTACTCTCTCATTACTCCTTGATGTTATTGGTGTTTCTCTCTCTCATGACTCCCTGATGTTATTGGTGCTACTCTCTCTCTCTCATTACTTTCTGATGTTATTGGTGCTACTCTCTCATTATTCCCTGGTGTTATTGGTGTTACTCTCTCTCTCTCATTACTTCCTGGTTGTTATTGGTGTTACTCTCTCTCTCATTACTTCCTGGTTGTTATTGGTGCTACTCTCTCTCATTACTCCCTGATGTTATTGGTGCTACTCTCTCATTACTCCCTGATGTTATTAGTGCTACTCTCTCTCATTACTCCCTGATGTTATTGGTGCTACTCTCTCATTACTCCCTGGTGTTATTGGTGTTACTCTCTCTCGCTTATTACTCCCTGATTTTATTGGTGCTACTCTCTCATTACTCGCTGATGTTATTGCTGCTACTCTCTCATTACTCCCTGATGTTATTGGTGTTATTCTCTCTCTCATTACTTCCTGGTTGTTATTGGTGTTACTCTCTCTCTCATTACTCCCTGATGTTATTGGTGCTGCTCTCTCATTACTCCCTGATGTTATTGGTGCTATACTCTCTCATTACTCCATGATGTTATTGGTGCTACTCTCTCATTACTCCCTGATGTTATTTGTGCTACTCTCTCTCATTACTCCCTGATGTTATTGGTGTTACTCTCTCTCTCTCTTATTACTCCCTGATGTTATTTGAGCTACTCTCTCTCATGACTCCCTGATGTTATTGGTGCTACTCTCTCTCTCATTACTCCCTGATGTTATTGGTGCTACTCTCTCATTACTCCCTGATGTTATTGGTGTTACTCTCTCTCTCATTACTCCCTGATGTTATTGGTGTTACTCTCTCTCTGTCATTACTCCCTGATGTTATTGGTGCTACTCTCTCATGACTCCCTGATGTTATTGGTGCTACTCTCTCATGACTCCCTGATGTTATTGGTGCTACTCTCTCTCTGTCATTACTCCCTGATGTTATTGGTGCTACTCTCTCATGACTCCCTGATGTTATTGGTGCTACTCTCTCTCTCATTACTTTCTGATGTTATTGGTGCTACTCTATCATTACTCCCTGGTGTTATTGGTGTTACTCTCTCTCTCATTACTTCCTGGTTGTTATTGGTGTTACTCTCTCTCTCATTACTTCCTGGTTGTTATTGGTGCTACTCTCTCTCATTACTCCCTGATGTTATTGGTGCTACTCTCTCATTACTCCCTGATGTTATTAGTGCTACTCTCTCTCTCATTACTCCCTGATGTTATTGGTGCTACTCTCTCATTACTCCCTGGTGTTATTGGTGTTACTCTCTCTCTCTTATTACTCCCTGATTTTATTGGTGCTACTCTCTCTCATGACTCCCTGATGTTATTGGTGCTACTCTCTCTCTCATTACTCCCTGATGTTATTGGTGCTACTCTCTCATTACTCCCTGATGTTATTGGTGTTATTCTCTCTCTCATTACTTCCTGGTTGTTATTGGTGTTACTCTCTCTCTCATTACTTCCTGGTTGTTATTGGTGCTACTCTCTCTCATTACTCCCTGATGTTATTGGTGCTACTCTCTCATTACTCCCTGATGTTATTGGTGCTGCTCTCTTATTACTCCCTGATGTTATTAGTGCTACTCTCTCTCATGACTCCCTGATGTTATTGGTGCTACTCTCTCTCTCATTACTCCCTGATGTTATTGGTGCTACTCTCTCATTACTCCTTGATGTTATTGGTGTTACTCTCTATCATGACTCCCTGATGTTATTAGTGCTACTCTCTCTCTCTTTACTTTCTGATGTTATTGGTGCTACTCTCTCATTACTCCCTGGTGTTATTGGTGTTACTCTCTCTTCTCATTACTTCCTGGTTGTTATTGGTGTTACTCTCTCTCTCATTACTTCCTGGTTGTTATTGGTGCTACTCTCTCTCATTACTCCCTGATGTTATTGGTGCTACTCTCTCATTACTCCCTGATGTTATTAATGCTACTGTCTCTCATTACTCCCTGATGTTATTGGTGCTACTCTCTCATTACTCCATGGTGTTATTGGTGTTACTCTCTCTCTCTTATTACTCCCTGATTTTATTGGTGCTACTCTTTCTCATGACTCCCTGATGTTATTGGTGCTACTCTCTCTCTCATTACTTTCTGATGTTATTGGTGCTACTCTCTCATTACTCCCTAGTGTTATTGGTGTTACTCTGTCTCTCATTACTTCCTGGTTGTTATTGGTGTTACTCTCTCTCTCATTACTTCCTGGTTGTTATTGGTGCTACTCTCTCTCATTACTCCCTGATGTTATTGGTGCTACTCTCTCATTACTCCCTGATGTTATTAGTGCTACTCTCTCTCATTACTCCCTGATGTTATTGGTGCTACTCTCTCATTACTCCCTGGTGTTATTGGTGTTACTCTCTCTCGCTTATTACTCCCTGATTTTATTGGTGCTACTCTCTCATTACTCGCTGATGTTATTGCTGCTACTCTCTCATTACTCCCTGATGTTATTGGTGTTATTCTCTCTCTCATTACTTCCTGGTTGTTATTGGTGTTACTCTCTCTCTCATTACTCCCTGATGTTATTGGTGCTGCTCTCTCATTACTCCCTGATGTTATTGGTGCTACACTCTCTCATTACTCCATGATGTTATTGGTGCTACTCTCTCATTACTCCCTGATGTTATTAGTGCTACTCTCTCTCATTACTCCCTGAAGTTATTGGTGTTACTCTCTCTCTCTTATTACTCCCTGATGTTATTTGTGCTACTCTCTCTCATGACTCCCTGATGTAATTGGTGCTACTCTCTCTCTCATTACTCCCTGATGTTATTGGTGCTACTCTCTCATTACTCCCTGATGTTATTGGTGTTACTCTCTCTCTCTCATTACTCCCTGATGTTATTGGTGTTACTCTCTCTCTGTCATTACTCCCTGATGTTATTGGTGCTACTCTCTCATGACTCCCTGATGTTATTGGTGCTACTCTCTCATGACTCCCTGATGTTATTGGTGCTACTCTCTCTCTGTCATTACTCCCTGATGTTATTGGTGCTACTCTCTCATGACTCCCTGATGTTATTGGTGCTACTCTCTCTCATTACTTTCTGATGTTATTGGTGCTACTCTATCATTACTCCCTGGTGTTATTGGTGTTACTCTCTCTCTCATTACTTCCTGGTTGTTATTGGTGTTACTCTCTCTCTCATTACTTCCTGGTTGTTATTGGTGCTACTCTCTCTCATTACTCCCTGATGTTATTGGTGCTACTCTCTCATTACTCCCTGATGTTATTAGTGCTACTCTCTCTCATTACTCCCTGATGTTATTGGTGCTACTCTCTCATTACTCCCTGGTGTTATTGGTGTTACTCTCTCTCTCTTATTACTCCCTGATTTTATTGGTGCTACTCTCTCTCATGACTCCCTGATGTTATTGGTGCTACTCTCTCTCTCATTACTCCCTCATGTTATTGGTGCTACTCTCTCATTACTCCCTAGTGTTATTGGTGTTACTCTGTCTCTCATTACTTCCTGGTTGTTATTGGTGTTACTCTCTCTCTCATTACTTCCTGGTTGTTATTGGTGCTACTCTCTCTCATTACTCCCAGATGTTATTGGTGCTACTCTCTCATTACTCCCTGATGTTATTAGTGCTACTCTCTCTCATTACTCCCTGATGTTATTGGTGCTACTCTCTCTCATTACTCCCTGATGTTATTGGTGCTACTTTCTCTCTCATTACTCCCTGATGTTATTGGTGCTACTCTCTCATTACTCCCTGATGTTATTGGTGCTACTCTCTCATTACTCCCTGATGTTATTGGTGCTACTTTCTCATTACTTCCGGATGTTATTGGTGCTGCTCTCTCATTACTCCCTGATGTTATTGGTGCTACTCTCTCTCATTATTCCCTCATGTTATTGGTGTTACTCTCTCTCGTTACATCCTGATGTTATTGGTGCTACGCTCTCATTACTCCCTTATGTTATTGGTGCTGCTCTCTCATTACTCCCTGATGTTATTGGTGCTACTCTCTCATTACTCCCTGATGTTATTGCTGCTGCTCTCTCATTGCTCCCTGTTGTAATTGGTGCTACTCTCTCATTACTCCCTAATGTTATTGGTGCTGCTCTCTTATTACTCCCTGATGTTATTGGTGCTGCTCTCTCATTACTCCCTGATGAATTTGGTGCAACTCTCTCTCATTATTCCCTGATGTTTTGGTGCTACTTTCTCTCATTACTCCCTGATGTTATTGGTGCTACTCTCTCATTACTCCCTGATGTTATTGGTGCTACTCTCTCTTATTACTCCCTGATGTTATTGGTGCTACTTTCTCATTACTCCCTGATGTTGTTGGTGCTGCTACTCTCTCATTACTCCCTGATGTTACTGGTGCTGCTACTCTCTCATTACTCCCTGATGTTATTGGTGCTGCTACTCTCTCATTACTACCTGATGTTACTGGTGCTGCTACTCTCTCTCAATACTCCCTGATGTTATTGGTGCTACTCTCTCATTACTCCCTGATGTTATTGGTACTACTCTCTCATTACTCCCTGATGTTATTGGTGCTACTCTCTCTCATTACTCCCTGATGTTATTGGTGCTACTCTCTCATTACTCCCTGATGTTATTGGTGATACTTTCTCATTACTCCCTGATGTTATTGGTGTTACACTCTCTCAATACTCCCTGATGTTATTGGTGCTACTCTCTCATTACTCCCTTATTCTACAGTATTGTTGAAACTACTCTCTCTCATTACTCCCTGATGTTATAGGAGCTACTCTCTCTCATGACTCCCTGATGTTATTGGTGCTACTCTCTCTCTCATTACTTCCTGATGTTATTGGTGCTGCTCTCTCATTACTCCCTGATGTTATTGGTGCTACTCTCTCATTACTCCCTGATGTTATTGGTGCTACTCTCTCATTACTCCCTGATGTTATTGGTGCTACTCTCTCATTACTCCCTGATGTTATTGGTGCTACTCTCTCTCATGACTCCCTGATGTTATTGGTGCTACTCTCTCTCTCATTACTCCCTGATGTTATTGGTGCTACTCTCTCATTACTCCCTGATGTTATTGGTGTTACTCTCTCTCTCATTACTCCCTGATGTTATTGGTGTTACTCTCTCTCTGTCATTACTCCCTGATGTTATTGGTGCTACTCTCTCATGACTCCTTGATGTTATTGGTGCTACTCTCTCATGACTCCCTGATGTTATTGGTGCTACTCTCTCTCTGTCATTACTCCCTGATGTTATTGGTGCTACTCTCTCATGACTCCCAGATGTTATTGGTGCTACTCTCTCTCTCATTACTTTCTGATGTTATTGGTGCTACTCTATCATTACTCCCTGGTGTTATTGGTGTTACTCTCTCTCTCATTACTTCCTGGTTGTTATTGGTGTTACTCTCTCTCTCATTACTTCCTGGTTGTTATTGGTGCTACTCTCTCTCATTACTCCCTGATGTTATTGGTGCTACTCTCTCATTACTCCCTGATGTTATTAGTGCTACTCTCTCTCATTACTCCCTGATGTTATTGGTGCTACTCTCTCATTACTCCCTGGTGTTATTGGTGTTACTCTCTCTCTCTTATTACTCCCTGATTTTATTGGTGCTACTCTCTCTCATGACTCCCTGATGTTATTGGTGCTACTCTCTCTCTCATTACTCCCTGATGTTATTGGTGCTACTCTCTCATTACTCCCTGATGTTATTGGTGTTTTTCTCTCTCTCATTACTTCCTGGTTGTTATTGGTGTTACTCTCTCTCTCATTACTTCCTGGTTGTTATTGGTGCTACTCTCTCTCATTACTCCCTGATGTTATTGGTGCTACTCTCTCATTACTCCCTGATGTTATTGGTGCTGCTCTCTTATTACTCCCTGATGTTATTAGTGCTACTCTCTCTCATGACTCCCTGATGTTATTGGTGCTACTCTCTCTCTCATTACTCCCTGATGTTATTGGTGCTACTCTCTCATTACTCCTTGATGTTATTGGTGTTTCTCTCTCTCATGACTCCCTGATGTTATTGGTGCTACTCTCTCTCTCTCATTACTTTCTGATATTATTGGTGCTACTCTCTCATTACTCCCTGGTGTTATTGGTGTTACTCTCTCTCTCTCATTACTTCCTGGATGTTATTGGTGTTACTCTCTCTCTCATTACTTCCTGGTTGTTATTGGTGCTACTCTCTCTCATTACTCCCTGATGTTATTGGTGCTACTCTCTCATTACTCCCTGATGTTATTAGTGCTACTCTCTCTCATTACTCCCTGATGTTATTGTTGCTACTCTCTCATTACTCCCTGGTGTTATTGGTGTTACTCTCTCTCTCTTATTACTCCCTGATTTTATTGGTGCTACTCTCTCATTACTCCCTGATGTTATTGGTACTACTCTCTCATTACTCCCTGATGTTATTGGTGCTACTCTCTCTCATTACTCCCTGATGTTATTGGTGCTACTCTCTCATTACTCCCTGATGTTATTGGTGATACTTTCTCATTACTCCCTGATGTTATTGGTGTTACACTCTCTCAATACTCCCTGATGTTATTGGTGCTACTCTCTCATTACTCCCTTATTCTACAGTATTGTTGAAACTACTCTCTCTCATTACTCCCTGATGTTATAGGAGCTACTCTCTCTCATGACTCCCTGATGTTATTGGTGCTACTCTCTCTCTCATTACTTCCTGATGTTATTGGTGCTGCTCTCTCATTACTCCCTGATGTTATTGGTGCTACTCTCTCATTACTCCCTGATGTTATTGGTGCTACTCTCTCATTACTCCCTGATGTTATTGGTGCTACTCTCTCATTACTCCCTGATGTTATTGGTGCTACTCTCTCTCATGACTCCCTGATGTTATTGGTGCTACTCTCTCTCTCATTACTCCCTGATGTTATTGGTGCTACTCTCTCATTACTCCCTGATGTTATTGGTGTTACTCTCTCTCTCATTACTCCCTGATGTTATTGGTGTTACTCTCTCTCTGTCATTACTCCCTGATGTTATTGGTGCTACTCTCTCATGACTCCTTGATGTTATTGGTGCTACTCTCTCATGACTCCCTGATGTTATTGGTGCTACTCTCTCTCTGTCATTACTCCCTGATGTTATTGGTGCTACTCTCTCATGACTCCCAGATGTTATTGGTGCTACTCTCTCTCTCATTACTTTCTGATGTTATTGGTGCTACTCTATCATTACTCCCTGGTGTTATTGGTGTTACTCTCTCTCTCATTACTTCCTGGTTGTTATTGGTGTTACTCTCTCTCTCATTACTTCCTGGTTGTTATTGGTGCTACTCTCTCTCATTACTCCCTGATGTTATTGGTGCTACTCTCTCATTACTCCCTGATGTTATTAGTGCTACTCTCTCTCATTACTCCCTGATGTTATTGGTGCTACTCTCTCATTACTCCCTGGTGTTATTGGTGTTACTCTCTCTCTCTTATTACTCCCTGATTTTATTGGTGCTACTCTCTCTCATGACTCCCTGATGTTATTGGTGCTACTCTCTCTCATTACTCCCTGATGTTATTGGTGCTACTCTCTCATTACTCCCTGATGTTATTGGTGTTTTTCTCTCTCTCATTACTTCCTGGTTGTTATTGGTGTTACTCTCTCTCTCATTACTTCCTGGTTGTTATTGGTGCTACTCTCTCTCATTACTCCCTGATGTTATTGGTGCTACTCTCTCATTACTCCCTCATGTTATTGGTGCTGCTCTCTTATTACTCCCTGATGTTATTAGTGCTACTCTCTCTCATGACTCCCTGATGTTATTGGTGCTACTCTCTCTCTCATTACTCCCTGATGTTATTGGTGCTACTCTCTCATTACTCCTTGATGTTATTGGTGTTTCTCTCTCTCATGACTCCCTGATGTTATTGGTGCTACTCTCTCTCTCTCATTACTTTCTGATATTATTGGTGCTACTCTCTCATTACTCCCTGGTGTTATTGGTGTTACTCTCTCTCTCTTATTACTCCCTGATTTTATTGGTGCTACTCTCTCTCATGACTCCCTGATGTTATTGGTGCTACTCTCTCTCTCATTACTCCCTGATGTTATTGGTGCTACTCTCTCATTACTCCCTGATGTTATTGGTGTTTTTCTCTCTCTCATTACTTCCTGGTTGTTATTGGTGTTACTCTCTCTCTCATTACTTCCTGGTTGTTATTGGTGCTACTCTCTCTCATTACTCCCTGATGTTATTGGTGCTACTCTCTCATTACTCCCTGATGTTATTGGTGCTGCTCTCTTATTACTCCCTGATGTTATTAGTGCTACTCTCTCTCATGACTCCCTGATGTTATTGGTGCTACTCTCTCTCTCATTACTCCCTGATGTTATTGGTGCTACTCTCTCATTACTCCTTGATGTTATTGGTGTTTCTCTCTCTCATGACTCCCTGATGTTATTGGTGCTACTCTCTCTCTCTCATTACTTTCTGATATTATTGGTGCTACTCTCTCATTACTCCCTGGTGTTATTGGTGTTACTCTCTCTCTCTCATTACTTCCTGGATGTTATTGGTGTTACTCTCTCTCTCATTACTTCCTGGTTGTTATTGGTGCTACTCTCTCTCATTACTCCCTGATGTTATTGGTGCTACTCTCTCATTACTCCCTGATGTTATTAGTGCTACTCTCTCTCATTACTCCCTGATGTTATTGTTGCTACTCTCTCATTACTCCCTGGTGTTATTGGTGTTACTCTCTCTCTCTTATTACTCCCTGATTTTATTGGTGCTACTCTCTCATTACTCCCTGATGTTATTGGTACTACTCTCTCATTACTCCCTGATGTTATTGGTGCTACTCTCTCTCATTACTCCCTGATGTTATTGGTGCTACTCTCTCATTACTCCCTGATGTTATTGGTGATACTTTCTCATTACTCCCTGATGTTATTGGTGTTACACTCTCTCAATACTCCCTGATGTTATTGGTGCTACTCTCTCATTACTCCCTTATTCTACAGTATTGTTGAAACTACTCTCTCTCATTACTCCCTGATGTTATAGGAGCTACTCTCTCTCATGACTCCCTGATGTTATTGGTGCTACTCTCTCTCTCATTACTTCCTGATGTTATTGGTGCTGCTCTCTCATTACTCCCTGATGTTATTGGTGCTACTCTCTCATTACTCCCTGATGTTATTGGTGCTACTCTCTCATTACTCCCTGATGTTATTGGTGCTACTCTCTCATTACTCCCTGATGTTATTGGTGCTACTCTCTCTCATGACTCCCTGATGTTATTGGTGCTACTCTCTCTCTCATTACTCCCTGATGTTATTGGTGCTACTCTCTCATTACTCCCTGATGTTATTGGTGTTACTCTCTCTCTCATTACTCCCTGATGTTATTGGTGTTACTCTCTCTCTGTCATTACTCCCTGATGTTATTGGTGCTACTCTCTCATGACTCCTTGATGTTATTGGTGCTACTCTCTCATGACTCCCTGATGTTATTGGTGCTACTCTCTCTCTGTCATTACTCCCTGATGTTATTGGTGCTACTCTCTCATGACTCCCAGATGTTATTGGTGCTACTCTCTCTCTCATTACTTTCTGATGTTATTGGTGCTACTCTATCATTACTCCCTGGTGTTATTGGTGTTACTCTCTCTCTCATTACTTCCTGGTTGTTATTGGTGTTACTCTCTCTCTCATTACTTCCTGGTTGTTATTGGTGCTACTCTCTCTCATTACTCCCTGATGTTATTGGTGCTACTCTCTCATTACTCCCTGATGTTATTAGTGCTACTCTCTCTCATTACTCCCTGATGTTATTGGTGCTACTCTCTCATTACTCCCTGGTGTTATTGGTGTTACTCTCTCTCTCTTATTACTCCCTGATTTTATTGGTGCTACTCTCTCTCATGACTCCCTGATGTTATTGGTGCTACTCTCTCTCATTACTCCCTGATGTTATTGGTGCTACTCTCTCATTACTCCCTGATGTTATTGGTGTTTTTCTCTCTCTCATTACTTCCTGGTTGTTATTGGTGTTACTCTCTCTCTCATTACTTCCTGGTTGTTATTGGTGCTACTCTCTCTCATTACTCCCTGATGTTATTGGTGCTACTCTCTCATTACTCCCTCATGTTATTGGTGCTGCTCTCTTATTACTCCCTGATGTTATTAGTGCTACTCTCTCTCATGACTCCCTGATGTTATTGGTGCTACTCTCTCTCTCATTACTCCCTGATGTTATTGGTGCTACTCTCTCATTACTCCTTGATGTTATTGGTGTTTCTCTCTCTCATGACTCCCTGATGTTATTGGTGCTACTCTCTCTCTCTCATTACTTTCTGATATTATTGGTGCTACTCTCTCATTACTCCCTGGTGTTATTGGTGTTACTCTCTCTCTCTCATTACTTCCTGGATGTTATTGGTGTTACTCTCTCTCTCATTACTTCCTGGTTGTTATTGGTGCTACTCTCTCTCATTACTCCCTGATGTTATTGGTGCTACTCTCTCATTACTCCCTGATGTTATTAGTGCTACTCTCTCTCATTACTCCCTGATGTTATTGGTGCTACTCTCTCATTACTCCCTGGTGTTATTGGTGTTACTCTCTCTCTCTTATTACTCCCTGATTTTATTGGTGCTACTCTCTCTCATGACTCCCTGATGTTATTGGTGCTACTCTCTCTATCATTACTTTCTGATGTTATTGGTGCTACTCTCTCATTACTCCCTAGTGTTATTGGTGTTACTCTGTCTCTCATTACTTCCTGGTTGTTATTGGTGTTACTCTCTCTCTCATTACTTCCTGGTTGTTATTGGTGCTACTCTCTCTCATTACTCCCTGATGTTATTGGTGCTACTCTCTCATTACTCCCTGATGTTATTAGTGCTACTCTCTCTCATTACTCCCTGATGTTATTGGTGCTACTCTCTCATTACTCCCTGGTGTTTTTGGTGTTACTCTCTCTCGCTTATTACTCCCTGATTTTATTGGTGCTACTCTCTCATTACTCGCTGATTTTATTGCTGCTACTCTCTCATTACTCCCTGATGTTATTGGTGTTATTCTCTCTCTCATTACTTCCTGGTTGTTATTGGTGTTACTCTCTCTCTCATTACTCCCTGATGTTATTGGTGCTGCTCTCTCATTACTCCCTGATGTTATTGGTGCTACACTCTCTCATTACTCCATGATGTTATTGGTGCTACTCTCTCATTACTCCCTGATGTTATTAGTGCTACTCTCTCTCATTACTCCCTGATGTTATTGGTGTTACTCTCTCTCTCTTATTACTCCCTGATGTTATTTGTGCTACTCTCTCTCATGACTCCCTGATGTTATTGGTGCTACTCTCTCTCTCATTACTCCCTGATGTTATTGGTGCTACTCTCTCATTACTCCCTGATGTTATTGGTGTTACTCTCTCTCTCATTACTCCCTGATGTTATTGGTGTTACTCTCTCTCTGTCATTACTCCCTGATGTTATTGGTGCTACTCTCTCATGACTCCCTGATGTTATTGGTGCTACTCTCTCATGACTCCCTGATGTTATTGGTGCTACTCTCTCTCTGTCATTACTCCCTGATGTTATTGCTGCTACTCTCTCATGACTCCCTGATGTTATAGGTGCTACTCTCTCTCTCATTACTTTCTGATGTTATTGGTGCTACTCTATCATTACTCCCTGGTGTTATTGGTGTTACTCTCTCTCTCATTACTTCCTGGTTGTTATTGGTGTTACTCTCTCTCTCATTACTTCCTGGTTGTTATTGGTGCTACTCTCTCTCATTACTCCCTGATGTTATTGGTGCTACTCTCTCATTACTCCCTGATGTTATTAGTGCTACTCTCTCTCATTACTCCCTGATGTTATTGGTGCTACTCTCTCATTACTCCCTGGTGTTATTGGTGTTACTCTCTCTCTCTTATTACTCCCTGATATTATTGATGCTACTCTCTCTCATGACTCCCTGATGTTATTGGTGCTACTCTCTCTCTCATTACTCCCTGATGTTATTGGTGCTACTCTCTCATTACTCCCTGATGTTATTGGTGTTATTCTCTCTCTCATTACTTCCTGGTTGTTATTGGTGTTACTCTCTCTCTCATTACTTCCTGGTTGTTATTGGTGCTACTCTCTCTCATTACTCCCTGATGTTATTGGTGCTACTCTCTCATTACTCCCTGATGTTATTGGTGCTGCTCTCTTATTACTCCCTGATGTTATTAGTGCTACTCTCTCTCATGACTCCCTGATGTTATTGGTGCTACTCTCTCTCTCATTACTCCCTGATGTTATTGGTGCTACTCTCTCTTTACTCCTTGATGTTATTGGTGTTACTCTCTCTCATGACTCCCTGATGTTATTAGTGCTACTCTCTCTCTCTTTACTTTCTGATGTTATTGGTGCTACTCTCTCATTACTCCCTGGTGTTATTGGTGTTACTCTCTCTCTCTCATTACTTCCTGGTTGTTATTGGTGTTACTCTCTCTCTCATTACTTCCTGGTTGTTATTGGTGCTACTCTCTCTCATTACTCCCTGATGTTATTGGTGCTACTCTCTCATTACTCCCTGATGTTATTAGTGCTACTGTCTCTCATTACTCCCTGATGTTATTGGTGCTACTCTCTCATTACTCCCTGGTGTTATTGGTGTTACTCTCTCTCTCTTATTACTCACTGATTTTATTGGTGCTACTCTCTCTCATGACTCCCTGATGTTATTGGTGCTACTCTCTCTCTCATTACTTTCTGATGTTATTGGTGCTACTCTCTCATTACTCCCTAGTGTTATTGGTGTTACTCTGTCTCTCATTACTTCCTGGTTGTTATTGGTGTTACTCTCTCTCTCATTACTTCCTGGTTGTTATTGGTGCTACTCTCTCTCATTACTCCCTGATGTTATTGGTGCTACTCTCTCATTACTCCCTGATGTTATTAGTGCTACTCTCTCTCATTACTCCCTGATGTTATTGGTGCTACTCTCTCATTACTCCCTGGTGTTATTGGTGTTACTCTCTCTCGCTTATTACTCCCTGATTTTATTGGTGCTACTCTCTCATTACTTGCTGATGTTATTGCTGCTACTCTCTCATTACTCCCTGATGTTATTGGTGTTATTCTCTCTCTCATTACTTCCTGGTTGTTATTGGTGTTACTCTCTCTCTCATTACTCCCTGATGTTATTGGTGCTGCTCTCTCATTACTCCCTGATGTTATTGGTGCTACACTCTCTCATTACTCCATGATGTTATTGGTGCTACTCTCTCATTACTCCCTGATGTTATTAGTGCTACTCTCTCTCATTACTCCCTGATGTTATTGGTGTTACTCTCTCTCTCTTATTACTCCCTGATGTTATTTGTGCTACTCTCTCTCATGACTCCCTGATGTTATTGGTGCTACTCTCTCATTACTCCCTGATGTTATTGGTGTTACTCTCTCTCTCATTACTCCCTGATGTTATTGGTGTTACTCTCTCTCTGTCATTACTCCCTGATGTTATTGGTGCTACTCTCTCATGACTCCCTGATGTTATTGGTGCTACTCTCTCATGACTCCCTGATGTTATTGGTGCTACTCTCTCTCTGTCATTACTCCCTGATGTTATTGGTACTACTCTCTCATGACTCCCTGATGTTATTGGTGCTACTCTCTCTCTCATTACTTTCTGATGTTATTGGTGCTACTCTATCATTACTCCCTGGTGTTATTGGTGTTACTCTCTCTCTCATTACTTCCTGGTTGTTATTGGTGTTACTCTCTCTCTCATTACTTCCTGGTTGTTATTGGTGCTACTCTCTCTCATTACTCCCTGAAGTTATTGGTGCTACTCTCTCATTACTCCCTGATGTTATTAGTGCTACTCTCTCTCATTACTCCCTGATGTTATTGGTGCTACCCTCTCATTACTCCCTGGTGTTATTGGTGTTACTCTCTCTCTCTTATTACTCCCTGATTTTATTGGTGCTACTCTCTCTCATGACTCCCTGATGTTATTGGTGCTACTCTCTCTCTCATTACTCCCTCATGTTATTGGTGCTACTCTCTCATTACTCCCTAGTGTTATTGGTGTTACTCTGTCTCTCATTACTTCCTGGTTGTTATTGGTGTTACTCTCTCTCTCATTACTTCCTGGTTGTTATTGGTGCTACTCTCTCTCATTACTCCCTGATGTTATTGGTGCTACTCTCTCATTACTCCCTGATGTTATTAGTGCTACTCTCTCTCATTACTCCCTGATGTTATTGGTGCTACTCTCTCTCATTACTCCCTGATGTTATTGGTGCTACTTTCTCTCTCATTACTCCCTGATGTTATTGGTGCTACTCTCTCATTACTCCCTGATGTTATTGGTGCTACTCTCTCATTACTCCCTGATGTTATTGGTGCTACTTTCTCATTACTTCCGGATGTTATTGGTGCTGCTCTCTCATTACTCCCTGATGTTATTGGTGCTACTCTCTCTCATTATTCCCTCATGTTATTGGTGTTACTCTCTCTCATTACATCCTGATGTTATTGGTGCTACGCTCTCATTACTTCCTTATGTTATTGGTGCTGCTCTCTCATTACTCCCTGATGTTATTGGTGCTACTCTCTCATTACTCCCTGATGTTATTGGTGCTGCTCTCTCATTGCTCCCTGTTGTAATTGGTGCTACTCTCTCATTACTCCCTAATGTTATTGGTGCTGCTCTCTTATTACTCCCTGATGTTATTGGTGCTGCTCTCTCATTACTCCCTGATGAATTTGGTGCAACTCTCTTTAATTATTCCCTGATGTTTTGGTGCTACTTTCTCTCATTACTCCCTGATGTTATTGGTGCTACTCTCTCATTACTCCCTGATGTTATTGGTGCTACTCTCTCTCATTACTCCCTGATGTTATTGGTGCTACTTTCTCATTACTCCCTGATGTTGTTGGTGCTGCTACTCTCTCATTACTCCCTGATGTTACTGGTGCTGCTACTCTCTCATTACTCCCTGATGTTATTGGTGCTGCTACTCTCTCATTACTACCTGATGTTACTGGTGCTGCTACTCTCTCTCAATACTCCCTGATGTTATTGGTGCTACTCTCTCATTACTCCCTGATGTTATTGGTACTACACTCTCATTACTCCCTGATGTTATTGGTGCTACTCTCTCTCATTACTCCCTGGTGTTATTGGTGCTACTCTCTCATTACTCCCTGATGTTATGGGTGATACTTTCTCATTACTCCCTGATGTTATTGGTGTTACACTCTCTCAATACTCCCTGATGTTATTGGTGCTACTCTCTCATTACTCCCTTATTCTACAGTATTGTTGAAACTACTCTCTCTCATTACTCCCTGATGTTATAGGAGCTACTCTCTCTCATGACTCCCTGATGTTATTGGTGCTACTCTCTCTCTCATTACTTCCTGATGTTATTGGTGCTACTCTCTCTCTCATTACTTCCTGATGTTATTGGTGCTGCTCTCTCATTACTCCCTGATGTTATTGGTGCTACTCTCTCATTACTCCCTGATGTTATTGGTGCTACTCTCTCTTTACTCCCTGATGTTATCGGTGCTGCTCTCTTATTACTCCCTGATGTTATTGGTGCTACTCTCTCTCATGACTCCCTGATGTTATTGGTGCTACTCTCTCTCTCATTACTCCCTGATGTTATTGGTGCTACTCTCTCATTACTCCCTGATGTTATTGGTGTTACTCTCTCTCTCATTACTCCCTGATGTTATTGGTGTTACTCTCTCTCTGTCATTACTCCCTGATGTTATTGGTGCTACTCTCTCATGACTCCCTGATGTTATTGGTGCTACTCTCTCATGACTCCCTGATGTTATTGGTGCTACTCTCTCTCTGTCATTACTCCCTGATGTTATTGGTGCTACTCTCTCATGACTCCCTGATGTTATTGGTGCTACTCTCTCTCTCATTACTTTCTGATGTTATTGGTGCTACTCTATCATTACTCCCTGGTGTTATTGGTGTTACTCTCTCTCTCATTACTTCCTGGTTGTTATTGGTGTTACTCTCTTTCTCATTACTTCCTGGTTGTTATTGGTGCTACTCTCTCTCATTACTCCCTGATGTTATTGGTGCTACTCTCTCATTACTCCCTGATGTTATTAGTGCTACTCTCTCTCATTACTCCCTGATGTTATTGGTGCTACTCTCTCTCATTACTCCCTGATGTTATTGGTGCTACTCTCTCATTACTCCCTGATGTTATTAGTGCTACTCTCTCTCATTACTCCCTGATGTTATTGGTGCTACCCTCTCATTACTCCCTGGTGTTATTGGTGTTACTCTCTCTCTCTTATTACTCCCTGATTTTATTGGTGCTACTCTCTCTCATGACTCCCTGATGTTATTGGTGCTACTCTCTCTCTCATTACTCCCTCATGTTATTGGTGCTACTCTCTCATTACTCCCTAGTGTTATTGGTGTTACTCTGTCTCTCATTACTTCCTGGTTGTTATTGGTGTTACTCTCTCTCTCATTACTTCCTGGTTGTTATTGGTGCTACTCTCTCTCATTACTCCCTGATGTTATTGGTGCTACTCTCTCATTACTCCCTGATGTTATTAGTGCTACTCTCTCTCATTACTCCCTGATGTTATTGGTGCTACTCTCTCTCATTACTCCCTGATGTTATTGGTGCTACTTTCTCTCTCATTACTCCCTGATGTTATTGGTGCTACTCTCTCATTACTCCCTGATGTTATTGGTGCTACTCTCTCATTACTCCCTGATGTTATTGGTGCTACTTTCTCATTACTTCCGGATGTTATTGGTGCTGCTCTCTCATTACTCCCTGATGTTATTGGTGCTACTCTCTCTCATTATTCCCTCATGTTATTGGTGTTACTCTCTCTCATTACATCCTGATGTTATTGGTGCTACGCTCTCATTACTTCCTTATGTTATTGGTGCTGCTCTCTCATTACTCCCTGATGTTATTGGTGCTACTCTCTCATTACTCCCTGATGTTATTGGTGCTGCTCTCTCATTGCTCCCTGTTGTAATTGGTGCTACTCTCTCATTACTCCCTAATGTTATTGGTGCTGCTCTCTTATTACTCCCTGATGTTATTGGTGCTGCTCTCTCATTACTCCCTGATGAATTTGGTGCAACTCTCTTTAATTATTCCCTGATGTTTTGGTGCTACTTTCTCTCATTACTCCCTGATGTTATTGGTGCTACTCTCTCATTACTCCCTGATGTTATTGGTGCTACTCTCTCTCATTACTCCCTGATGTTATTGGTGCTACTTTCTCATTACTCCCTGATGTTGTTGGTGCTGCTACTCTCTCATTACTCCCTGATGTTACTGGTGCTGCTACTCTCTCATTACTCCCTGATGTTATTGGTGCTGCTACTCTCTCATTACTACCTGATGTTACTGGTGCTGCTACTCTCTCTCAATACTCCCTGATGTTATTGGTGCTACTCTCTCATTACTCCCTGATGTTATTGGTACTACACTCTCATTACTCCCTGATGTTATTGGTGCTACTCTCTCTCATTACTCCCTGGTGTTATTGGTGCTACTCTCTCATTACTCCCTGATGTTATGGGTGATACTTTCTCATTACTCCCTGATGTTATTGGTGTTACACTCTCTCAATACTCCCTGATGTTATTGGTGCTACTCTCTCATTACTCCCTTATTCTACAGTATTGTTGAAACTACTCTCTCTCATTACTCCCTGATGTTATAGGAGCTACTCTCTCTCATGACTCCCTGATGTTATTGGTGCTACTCTCTCTCTCATTACTTCCTGATGTTATTGGTGCTACTCTCTCTCTCATTACTTCCTGATGTTATTGGTGCTGCTCTCTCATTACTCCCTGATGTTATTGGTGCTACTCTCTCATTACTCCCTGATGTTATTGGTGCTACTCTCTCATTACTCCCTGATGTTATCGGTGCTGCTCTCTTATTACTCCCTGATGTTATTGGTGCTACTCTCTCTCATGACTCCCTGATGTTATTGGTGCTACTCTCTCTCTCATTACTCCCTGATGTTATTGGTGCTACTCTCTCATTACTCCCTGATGTTATTGGTGTTACTCTCTCTCTCATTACTCCCTGATGTTATTGGTGTTACTCTCTCTCTGTCATTACTCCCTGATGTTATTGGTGCTACTCTCTCATGACTCCCTGATGTTATTGGTGCTACTCTCTCATGACTCCCTGATGTTATTGGTGCTACTCTCTCTCTGTCATTACTCCCTGATGTTATTGGTGCTACTCTCTCATGACTCCCTGATGTTATTGGTGCTACTCTCTCTCTCATTACTTTCTGATGTTATTGGTGCTACTCTATCATTACTCCCTGGTGTTATTGGTGTTACTCTCTCTCTCATTACTTCCTGGTTGTTATTGGTGTTACTCTCTTTCTCATTACTTCCTGGTTGTTATTGGTGCTACTCTCTCTCATTACTCCCTGATGTTATTGGTGCTACTCTCTCATTACTCCCTGATGTTATTAGTGCTACTCTCTCTCATTACTCCCTGATGTTATTGGTGCTACTCTCTCTTTACTCCCTGGTGTTATTGGTGTTACTCTCTCTCTCTTATTACTCCCTGATTTTATTGGTGCTACTCTCTCTCATGACTCCATGATGTTATTGGTGCTACTCTCTCTCTCATTACTCCCTGATGTTATTGGTGCTACTCTCTCATTACTCCCTGATGTTATTGGTGTTATTCTCTCTCTCATTACTTCCTGGTTGTTATTGGTGTTACTCTCTCTCTCATTACTTCCTGGTTGTTATTAGTGCTACTCTCTCTCATTACTCCCTGATGTTATTGGTGCTACTCTCTCATTACTCCCTGATGTTATTGGTGCTGCTCTCTTATTACTCCCTGATGTTATTAGTGCTACTCTCTCTCATGACTCCCTGATGTTATTGGTGCTACTCTCTCTCTCATTACTCCCTGATGTTATTGGTGCTACTCTCTCATTACTCCTTGATGTTATTGGTGTTACTCTCTCTCATGACTCCCTGATGTTATTGGTGCTACTCTCTCTCTCATTACTTTCTGATGTTATTGGTGCTACTCTCTCATTACTCCCTGGTGTTATTGGTGTTACTCTCTCTCTCTCATTACTTCCTGGTTGTTATTGGTGTTACTCTCTCTCTCATTACTTCCTGGTTGTTATTGGTGCTACTCTCTCTCATTACTCCCTGATGTTATTGGTGCTACTCTCTCATTACTCCCTGATGTTATTAGTGCTACTCTCTCTCATTACTCCCTGATGATATTGGTGCTACTCTCTCATTACTCCCTGGTGTTATTGGTGTTACTCTCTCTCTCTTATTACTCCCTGATTTTATTGGTGCTACTCTCTCTCATGACTCCCTGATGTTATTGGTGCTACTCTCTCTCTCATTACTTTCTGATGTTATTGGTGCTACTCTGTCATTACTCCCTAGTGTTATTGGTGTTACTCTGTCTCTCATTACTTCCTGGTTGTTATTGGTGTTACTCTCTCTCTCATTACTTCCTGGTTGTTATTGGTGCTACTCTCTCTCATTACTCCCTGATGTTATTGGTGCTACTCTCTCATTACTCCCTGATGTTATTGGTGCTACTCTCTCATTACTCCCTGGTGTTATTGGTGTTACTCTCTCTCGCTTATTATTCCCTGATTTTATTGGTGCTACTCTCTCATTACTCGCTGATGTTATTGCTGCTACTCTCTCATTACTCCCTGATGTTATTGGTGTTATTCTCTCACTCATTACTTCCTGGTTGTTATTGGTGTTACTCTCTCTCTCATTACTCCCTGATGTTATTGGTGCTGCTCTCTCATTACTCCCTGATGTTATTGGTGCTACACTCTCTCATTACTCCATGATGTTATTGGTGCTACTCTCTCATTACTCCCTGATGTTATTAGTGCTACTCTCTCTCATTACTCCCTGATGTTATTGGTGTTACTCTCTCTCTCTTATTACTCCCTGATGTTATTTGTGCTACTCTCTCTCATGACTCCCTGATGTTATTGGTGCTACTCTCTCTCTCATTACTCCCTGATGTTATTGGTGCTACTCTCTCATTACTCCCTGATGTTATTGGTGTTACTCTCTCTCTCATTACTCCCTGATGTTATTGGTGTTACTCTCTCTCTGTCATTACTCCCTGATGTTATTGGTGCTACTCTCTCATGACTCCCTGAAGTTATTGGTGCTACTCTCTCATGACTCCCTGATGTTATTGGTGCTACTCTCTCTCTGTCATTACTCCCTGATGTTATTGGTGCTACTCTCTCATGACTCCCTGATGTTATTGGTGCTACTCTCTCTCATTACTTTCTGATGTTATTGGTGCTACTCTATCATTACTCCCTGGTGTTATTGGTGTTACTCTCTCTCTCATTACTTCCTGGTTGTTATTGGTGTTACTCCCTCTCTCATTACTTCCTGGTTGTTATTGGTGCTACTCTCTCTCATTACTCCCTGATGTTATTGGTGCTACTCTCTCATTACTCCCTGATGTTATTAGTGCTACTCTCTCTCATTACTCCCTGATGTTATTGGTGCTACTCTCTCATTACTCCCTGGTGTTATTGGTGTTACTCTCTCTCTCTTATTACTCCCTGATTTTATTGGTGCTACTCTCTCTCATGACTCCCTGATGTTATTGGTGCTACTCTCTCTCTCATTACTTTCTGATGTTATTGGTGCTACTCTCTCATTACTCCCTAGTGTTATTGGTGTTACTCTGTCTCTCATTACTTCCTGGTTGTTATTGGTGTTACTCTCTCTCTCATTACTTCCTGGTTGTTATTGGTGCTACTCTCTCTCATTACTCCCTGATGTTATTGGTGCTACTCTCTCATTACTCCCTGATGTTATTAGTGCTACTCTCTCTCATTACTCCCTGATGTTATTGGTGCTACTCTCTCATTACTCCCTGGTGTTATTGGTGTTACTCTCTCTCTCTTATTACTCCCTGATTTTATTGGTGCTACTCTCTCATTACTCGCTGATGTTATTGCTGCTACTCTCTCATTACTCCCTGATGTTATTGGTGTTATTCTCTCTCTTATTACTTCCTGGTTGTTATTGGTGTTACTCTCTCTCTCATTACTCCCTGATGTTATTGGTGCTGCTCTCTCATTACTCCCTGATGTTATTGGTGCTACACTCTCTCATTACTCCATGATGTTATTGGTGCTACTGTCTCATTACTCCCTGATGTTATTAGTGCGACTCTCTCTCATTACTCCCTGATGTTATTGGTGTTACTCTCTCTCTCTTATTACTCCCTGATGTTATTTGTGCTACTCTCTCTCATGACTCCCTGATGTTATTGGTGCTACTCTCTCATTACTCCCTGATGTTATTGGTGTTACTCTCTCTCTCATTACTTCCTGGTTGTTATTGGTGTTACTATCTCTCTCATTACTTCATGGTTGTTTTTGGTGCTACTCTCTCTCTCATTACCCCCTGATGTTATTGGTGCTGCTCTCTCATTACTCCATGATGTTATTGGTGCTACTCTCTCTCATTACTCCCTGATGTTATTGGTGCTACTCTCTCTCATTACTCCCTGATGTTATTGGTGCTACTCTCTCATTACTCCCTGATGTTATTGGTGCTTCTACTCTCTCATTACTACCTGATGTTACTGGTGCTGCTACTCTCTGTCATTACTCCCTGATGTTATTGGTGCTACTCTCTCATTACTCCCTGATGTTATTGGTGCTACTCTCTCTCATTACTCCCTGATGTTATTTGTGCTACTCTCTCTCATTACTACCTGATGTTATTGGTGCTACTCTCTCATTACTCCCTGATGTTATTGGTGAAACTTTCTCATTACTCCCTGATGTTATTAGTGTTACTCTCTCTCAATACTCCCTGATGTTATTGGTGCTACTCTCTCATTACTCCCTTATTCTACAGTATTGTTGAAACTACTCTCTCTCTCATTACTCCCTGATGTTATTGGTGCTACTCTCTCTCATTACTCCCTGACGTTATTGGTGCTACTCTGTCTCTCATTACTTCCTGGTTGTTATTGGTGCTACTCTCTCTCATTACTTCCTGATGTTATTGGTGCTGCTCTCTCATTACTCCCTGATGTTATTGGTGCTACTCTCTCATTACTCCCTGATGTTATTGGTGCTACTCTCTCATTACTCCCTGATGTTATTGGTGCTGCTCTATTATTACTCCCTGATGTTGTTGGAGTTACTCTCTCTCATTACTCCCTGATGTTATTGGTGCTACTCTCTCTCATGACTCCCTGATGTTATTGGTGCTACTCTCTCTCTCATTACTCCCTGATGTTATTGGTGCTACTCTCTCATTACTCCCTGATGTTATTGGTGTTACTCTCTCTCTCTCTTATTACTCGCTGATGTTATTGGTGCTACTCTCTCATTAGTCACTGATGTTATTGGTGTTACTCTCTCATTACTCCCTGATGTTATTGGTGCTACTCTCTCTCATTACTCCATGATGTTATTGGTGCTACTCTCTCATTACTCCCTGATGTTATTGGTGCTACTCTCTCATTACTTCCTGATGTTATTGGTGCTACTCTCTCATTACTCCCTGATGTTGTTGGAGTTACTCTCTCTCATTACTCCCTGTTGTTATTGGTGTTACTGACTCTCTCATTACTACCTGGTTGTTACTGGTGTTACTCTCTCTCGTTACTCCCTTATGTTATTGATGCTGCTCTCTTATTACTCCCTGATGTTGTTGGTGTTACTCTCTCTCATTACATCCTGGTTGTTATTGGTGCTACTCTCTCTCATTACTCCCTGATGTTATTGGTGCTACTCTCTCATTACTCCCTGATGTTATTGGTGCTACTCTCTCTCTCTATTATTACTCCATGATGTTATTGGTGTTACTCTCTCTCTTATTGCTCCCTGATGTTGTTGGTGTTACTCTCTCTCATTACTTCCTGGTTGTTATTGGTGCTACTCTCTCTCATTACTCCCTGATGTTATTGGTGCTACTCTCTCATTACTCCCTGATGTTATTGGTGCTGCTCTCTTATTACTCCCTGATGTTGTTGGTGTTACTCTCTCTCATTACTCCCTGATGTTATTGGTGTTACTCTCTCTCTCTTATTACTCCCTGATGTTATTGGTGCTGCTCTCTTATTACTCCCTGATGTTGTTGGAGTTACTCTCTCTCATTACTCCCTGATGTTATTGGTGCTACTCTCTCTCATTACTCCCTGATGTTATTGGAACTACTCTCTCATTACTCCCAGATGTTATTGGTGCTACTCTCTCTCATTACTCCCTGATGTTATTGGTGCTACTCTCTCATTACTCCCTGATGTTATTGGTGCTACTCTCTCATTACTCCCTGATGTTATTGGTGCTACTCTCACATTACTGCCTGATGTTATTGGTGCTGCTCTCTCATTACTCCCTGATGAATTTGGTGCAACTCTCTCTCATTATTCCCTGATATTATTGGTGCTACTTTCTCATTACTTCCGGATGTTATTGGTGCTGCTCTCTCATTACTCCCTGATGTTATTGGTGCTACTCTCACTCATTATTCCCTCATGTTATTGGTGTTACTCTCTCTCGTTACATCCTGATGTTATTGGTGCTACTCTCTCATTACTCCCTGATGTTATTGGTGCTGCTCTCTCATTACTCCCTGATGTTATTGGTGCTACTCTCTCATTACTCCCTGAAGTTGTTGGTGCTGCTCTCATTACTCCCTGTTGTAATTGGTGCTACTCTCTCATTACTCACTAATGTTATTGGTGCTGCTCTCTTATTACTCCCTGATGTTATTGGTGCTGCTCTCTCATTACTCCCTGATGAATTTGGTGCAACTCTCTCTCATTATTCCCTGATGTTATTGGTGCTACTTTCTCTCATTACTCCCTGATGTTATTGGTGCTACTCTCTCATTACTCCCTGATGTTATTGGTGCTACTCTCTCTCATTACTCCCTGATGTTATAGGTGCTACTTTCTCTCTTTACTCCCTGATGTTATTGGTGCTACTCTCTCATTACTCCCTGATGTTATTGGTGCTACTCTCTCATTACTACCTGATGTTACTGGTGCTGCTACTCTCTCTCATTACTCCCTGATGTTATTGGTGCTACTCTCTCATTACTCCCTGATGTTATTGGAACTACTCTCTCATTACTCCCAGATGTTATTGGTGCTACTCTCTCTCATTACTCCCTGATGTTATTGGTGCTACTCTCTCATTACTCCCTGTTGTTATTGGTGCTACTCTCTCTCATTACTCCCTGATGTTATTGGTGCTACTCTCTCATTACTCCCTGATGTTATTGGTGCTACTCTCTCTCTCTATTATTACTCCATGATGTTATTGGTGTTACTCTCTCTCTTATTGCTCCCTGATGTTGTTGGTGTTACTCTCTCTCATTACTTCCTGGTTGTTATTGGTGCTACTCTCTCTCATTACTCCCTGATGTTATTGGTGCTACTCTCTCATTACTCCCTGATGTTATTGGTGCTGCTCTCTTATTACTCCCTGATGTTGTTGGTGTTACTCTCTCTCATTACTCCCTGATGTTATTGGTGTTACTCTCTCTCTCTTATTACTCCCTGATGTTATTGGTGCTGCTCTCTTATTACTCCCTGATGTTGTTGGAGTTACTCTCTCTCATTACTCCCTGATGTTATTGGTGCTACTCTCTCTCATTACTCCCTGATGTTATTGGAACTACTCTCTCATTACTCCCAGATGTTATTGGTGCTACTCTCTCTCATTACTCCCTGATGTTATTGGTGCTACTCTCTCATTACTCCCTGATGTTATTGGTGCTACTCTCTCATTACTCCCTGATGTTATTGGTGCTACTCTCACATTACTGCCTGATGTTATTGGTGCTGCTCTCTCATTACTCCCTGATGAATTTGGTGCAACTCTCTCTCATTATTCCCTGATATTATTGGTGCTACTTTCTCATTACTTCCGGATGTTATTGGTGCTGCTCTCTCATTACTCCCTGATGTTATTGGTGCTACTCTCACTCATTATTCCCTCATGTTATTGGTGTTACTCTCTCTCGTTACATCCTGATGTTATTGGTGCTACTCTCTCATTACTCCCTGATGTTATTGGTGCTGCTCTCTCATTACTCCCTGATGTTATTGGTGCTACTCTCTCATTACTCCCTGAAGTTGTTGGTGCTGCTCTCATTACTCCCTGTTGTAATTGGTGCTACTCTCTCATTACTCACTAATGTTATTGGTGCTGCTCTCTTATTACTCCCTGATGTTATTGGTGCTGCTCTCTCATTACTCCCTGATGAATTTGGTGCAACTCTCTCTCATTACTCCCTGATGTTATAGGTGCTACTTTCTCTCTTTACTCCCTGATGTTATTGGTGCTACTCTCTCATTACTCCCTGATGTTATTGGTGCTACTCTCTCATTACTACCTGATGTTACTGGTGCTGCTACTCTCTCTCATTACTCCCTGATGTTATTGGTGCTACTCTCTCATTACTCCCTGATGTTATTGGAACTACTCTCTCATTACTCCCAGATGTTATTGGTGCTACTCTCTCTCATTACTCCCTGATGTTATTGGTGCTACTCTCTCATTACTCCCTGATGTTATTGGTGGTACTTTCTCATTACTCCCTGATGTTATTAGTGCTACTCTCTCTCAATACTCCCTGATGTTATTGGTGCTACTCTCTCATTACTCCCTTATTCTACAGTATTGTTGAAACTACTCTCTCTCATTACTCCCTGATGTTATTGGTGCTACTCTCTCTCATTACTCCCTGACATTATTGGTGCTACTCTCTCTCTCATTACTCATTGATGTTATTGGTACTACTCTCTCTCATTACTCCCTGATGTTATAGTAGCTACTCTCTCTCATGACTCCCTGATGTTATTGGTGCTACTCTCTCTCTCATTACTTCCTGATGTTATTGGTGCTGCTCTCTCATTACTCCCTGATGTTATTGGTGCTACTCTCTCATTACTCCCTGATGTTATTGGTGTTTCTCTCTCTCATTACTTCCTTGTTGTTATTGGTGCTACTCTCTCTCATTACTCCCTGATGTTATTGGTGCTACTCTCTCTCATTACTCCCAGATGTTATTGGTGCTACTCTCTCATTACTCCCTGATGTTATTGGTGCTGCTCTCATATTACTCCCTGATGTTATTGGTGCTACTCTCTCTCATGACTCCCTGATGTTATTGGTGCTACTCTCTCTCTCATTACTCCCTGATGTTATTGGTGCTACTCTCTCATTACTCCCTGATGTTATTGGTGTTACTCTCTCCCATGACTCCCTGATGTTATTGGTGCTACTCTCTCTCTCATTACTTTCTGATGTTATTGGTGCTACTCTCTCATTACTCCCTGGTGTTATTGGTGTTACTCTCTCTCTCATTACTTCCTGGTTGTTATTGGTGTTACTCTCTCTCTCATTACTTACTGGTTGTTATTGGTGCTACTCTCTCTCATTACTCCCTGATGTTATTGGTGCTACTCTCTCATTACTCCCTGATGTTATTAGTGCAACTCTTTCTCATTACTCCCTGATGTTATTGGTGCTACTCTCTCATTACTCCCTGGTGTTATTGGTGTTACTCTCTCTCTCTTATTAGTCCCTGATTTTATTGGTGCTACTCTCTCTCATGACTCCCTGATATTATTGGTGCTACTCTCTCTCTCATTACTCCCTGATGTTATTGGTGCTACTCTCTCATTACTCCCGGATGTTATTGGTGTTATTCTCTCTCTCATTACTTCCTGGTTGTTATTGGTGTTACTCTCTCTCTCATTATTTCCTGGTTGTTATTGGTGCTACTCTCTCTCATTACTCCCTGATGTTATTGGTGCTGCTCTCTCATTACTCTCTGATGTTATTGGTGCTACTCTCTCTCATTACTCCCTGAAGTTATTGTTGCTACTCTCTCATTACTCCCTGATGTTATTAGTGCTACTCTCTCTCATTACTCCCTGATGTTATTGGTGCTACTCTCTCATTACTCCCTGGTGTTATTGGTGTTACTCTCTCTCTCTTATTACTCCCTGATGTTATTGGTGCTACTCTCTCTCATGACTCCCTAATGTTATTGGTGCTACTCTCTCATTACACCCTGATGTTATTGGTGTTACTCTCTCTCTCATTACTTCCTGGTTGTTTTTGGTGTTACTCTCTCTCTCATTACTTCCTGGTTGTTATTGGTGCTACTCTCTCTCTCATTACTCCCTGATGTTATTGGTGCTGCTCTCTCATTACTCCCTGATGTTATTGGTGCTACTCTCTCTCAATACTCCCTGATGTTATTGGTGCTACTCTCTCATTACTCCCTGATGTTATTGGTGCTACTCTCTCTCATGACAACCCTGATGTTATTGGTGCTACTCTCTCTCTCATTACTCCCTGATGTTATTGGTGCTACTCTCTCATTACTCCCTGATGTTATTGGTGTTACTCTCTCTCTCTCTTATTACTCGCTGATGTTATTGGTGCTACTCTCTCATTAGTCACTGATGGTATTGGTGTTACTCTCTCTCATTACTCCCTAATGTTATTGGTGCTACTCTCTCTCATTACTCCATGATGTTATTGGTGCTACTCTCTCATTACTCCCTGATGTTATTGGTGCTACTCTCTCATTACTTCCAGATGTTATTGGTGCTACTCTCTCATTACTCCCTGATGTTATTGGGACTACTCTCTCTCATTACTCCCTGATGTTATTGGTGCTACTCTCTCATTACTCCCTCATGTTGTTGGAGTTACTCTCTCTCATTACTCCCTGTTGTTATTGGTGTTACTGTCTCTCTCATTACTTCCTGGTTGTTATTGGTGTTACTCTCTCTCATTACTCCCTTATGTTATTGCTGCTGCTCTCTTATTACTCCCTGATGTTGTTGGTGTTACTCTCTCTCATTACTTCCTGGTTGTTATTGGTGCTACTCTCTCTCATTACTCCCTGATGTTATTGGTGCTACTCTCTCATTACTCCCTGATGTTATTGGTGCTACTCTCTCTCTCTCTTATTACTCCATGATGTTATTGGTGTTACTCTCTCTCTCTTATTGCTCCCTGATGTTGTTGGTGTTACTCTCTCTCATTACTTCCTGGTTGTTATTGGTGCTACTCTCTCTCATTACTCTCTGATGTTATTGGTGCTACTCTCTCATTACTCCCTGATGTTATTGGTGCTGCTCTCTTATTACTCCCTGATGTTGTTGGTGTTACTCTCTCTCATTACTCCCTGATGTTATTGGTGTTACTCTCTCTCTCTTACTACTCCCTGATGTTATTGGTGCAGCTCTCTTATTACTCCCTGATGTTGTTGGAGTTACTCTCTCTCATTACTCCCTGATGTTATTGGTGCTACTCTCTCTCATTACTCCCTGAAGTTATTGGTGCTACTCTCTCATTACTCCCTGATGTTATTGGTGCTACTCTCTCATTACTCCCTGATGTTATTGGAGCTGCTCTCTCATTACTCCCTGATGAATTTGGTGCAACTCTCTCTCATTATTCCCTGATGTTATTGGTGCTACTTTCTCATTACTTCCGGATGTTATTGGTGCTGCTCTCTCATTACTCCCTGATGTTATTGGTGCTACTCTCTCTCATTATTCCCTCATGTTATTGGTGTTACTCTCTCTCGTTACATCCTGATGTTATTGGTGCTACTCTCTCATTACTCCCTGATGTTATTGGTGCTGCTCTCTCATTACTCCCTGATGTTATTGGTGCTACTCTCTCTCTCATTACTCCCTGATGTTATTGGTGCTACTCTCTCATGACTCCCTGTTGTAATTGGTGCTACTATCTCATTACTCACTAATGTTATTGGTGCTGCTCTCTTATTACTCCCTGATGTTATTGGTGCTGCTCTCTCATTACTCCCTGATGAATTTGGTGCAACTCTCTCTCATTATTCCCTGATGTTATTGGTGCTACTTTCTCTCATTACTCCCTGATGTTATTGGTGCTACTCTCTCATTACTCCCTGATGTTATTGGTGCTACTCTCTCTCATTACTCCCTGATGTTATTGGTGCTACTTTCTCTCTGTACTCCCTGATGTTATTGGTGCTACTCTCTCATTACTCCCTGATGTTATTGGTGCTACTCTCTCATTACTCCCTGATGTTATTGGTGCTACTCTCTCATTACTACCTGATGTTACTGGTGCTGCTACTCTCTCTCATTACTCCCTGCTGTTATTGGTGCTACTCTTTCATTACTCCCTGATGTTATTGGTACTACTCTCTCATTACTCCCTGATGTTATTGGTGCTACTGTCTCTCATTACTCCCTGATGTTATTGGTGCTACTCTCTCATTACTCCCTGATGTTATTGGTGATACTTTCTCATTACTCCCTGATGTTATTGGTGTTACTCTCTCTCAATACTCCCTGATGTTATTGGTGCTACTCTCTCATTACTCCCTTATTCTACAGTATTGTTGAAACTACTCTCTCTCATTACTCCCTGATGTTATTGGTGCTACTCTCTCTCATTACTCCCTGCCATTATTGGTGCTACTCTCTCTCATTACTCCTTGATGTTATTGGTACTACTCTCTCTCATTACTCCCTGATGTTATAGGAGCTACTCTCTCTCATGACTCCCTGATGTTATTGGTGCTACTCTCTCTCTCATTACTCCCTGATGTTATTGGTGCTGCTCTCTCATTACTCCCTGATGTTATTGATGCTACTCTCTCAATACTCCCTGATGTTATTGGTGTTTCTCTCTCTCATTACTTCCTTGTTGTTATTGGTGCTACTCTCTCTCATTACTCCCTGATGTTATTGGTGCTACTCTCTCTCATTACTCCCTGATGTTATTGGTGCTACTCTCTCATTACTCCCTGATGTTATTGGTGCTTCTCTCTTATTACTCCCTGATGTTATTGGTGCAACTGTCTCTCATGACTCCCTGATGTTATTGGTGCTACTCTCTCATTACTCCCTGGTGTTATTGGTGTTACTCTCTCTCTCATTACTTCCTGGTTGTTATTGGTGTTACTCTCTCTCTCATTACTTCCTGGTTGTTATTGGTGCTACTCTCTCTCATTACTCCCTGATGTTATTGGTGCTACTCTCTCATTACTCCCTGATGTTATTAGTGCTACTCTCTCTCATTACTCCCTGATGTTATTGGGGCTACTCTCTCATTACTCCCTGGTGTTATTGGTGTTACTCTCTCTCTCTTATTACTCCCTGATTTTATTGGTGCTACTCTCTCTCATGACTCCCTGATGTTATTGGTGCTACTCTCTCTCTCATTACTCCCTGATGTTATTGGTGCTACTCTCTCATTACTCCCTGATGTTATTGGTGTTATTCACTCTCTCATTACTTCCTGGTTGTTATTGGTGTTACTCTCTCTCTCATTATTTCCTGGTTGTTATTGGTGCTACTCTCTCTCATTACTCCCTGATGTTATTGGTGCTGCTCTCTCATTACTCCCTGATGTTATTGGTGCTACTCTCTCTCATTACTCCCTGATGTTATTGGTGCTACTCTCTCATTACTCCCTGATGTTATTAGTGCTACTCTCTCTCATTACTCCCTGATGTTATTGGTGCTACTCTCTCATTACTCCCTGGTGTTATTGGTGTTACTCTCTCTCTCTTATTACTCCCTGATGTTATTGGTGCTACTCTCTCTCATGACTCCCTGATGTTATTGGTGCTACTCTCTCATTACTCCCTGATGTTATTGGTGTTACTCTCTCTCTCATTACTTCCTGGAAGTTATTGGTGTTACTCTCTCTCTCATTACTTCCTGGTTGTTATTGGTGCTACTCTCTCTCTCATTACTCCCTGATGTTATTGGTGCTGCTCTCTCTCATTACTCCCTGATGTTATTGGTGCTACTCTCTCTCATTACTCCCTGATGTTATTTGTGCTACTCTCTCATTACTCCCTGATGTTATTGGTGCTTCTACTCTCTCATTACTACCTGATGTTACTGGTGCTGCTACTCTCTGTCATTACTCCCTGATGTTATTGGTGCTACTCTCTCATTACTCCCTGATGTTATTGGTGCTACTCTCTCTCATTACTCCCTGATGTTATTTGTGCTACTCTCTCTCATTACTACCTGATGTTATTGGTGCTACTCTCTCATTTCTCCCTGATAATATTGGTGATACTTTCTCATTATTCCCTGATGTTATTGGTGTTACTCTCTCTCAATACTCCCTGATGTTATTGGTGCTACTCTCTCATTACTCCCTTATTCTACAGTATTGTTGAAACTACTCTCTCTCTCATTACTCCCTGATGTTATTGGTGCTACTCTCTCTCATTACTCCCTGACGTTATTGGTGCTACTCTCTCTCATTACTCCTTGATGTTATTGGTACTACTCTCTCTCATTACTCCCTGATGTTATAGGAGCTACTCTCTCTCATGACTCCCTGATGTTATTGGTGCTACTCTCTCTCTCATTACTCCCTGATGTTATTGGTGCTGCTCTCTCATTACTCCCTGATGTTATTGATGCTACTCTCTCAGTACTCCCTGATGTTATTGGTGTTTCTCTCTCTCATTACTTCCTTGTTGTTATTGGTGCTACTCTCTCTCATTACTCCCTGATGTTATTGGTGCTACTCTCTCTCATTACTCCCTGATGTTATTGGTGCTACTCTCTCATTACTCCCTGATGTTAGTGGTGCTGCTCTCTTATTACTCCCTGATGTTATTGGTGCTACTCTCTCTCATGACTCCCTGATGTTATTGGTGCTACTCTCTCTCTCATTACTCCCTGATGTTATTGGTGCTACTCTCTCATTACTCCCTGATGTTATTGGTGTTACTCTCTCTCAAGACTCCCTGATGTTATTGGAGCTGCTCTCTCATTACTCCCTGATGAATTTGGTGCAACTCTCTCTCATTATTCCCTGATGTTATTGGTACTACTCTCTCATGACTCCCTGATGTTATTGGTGCTACTCTCTCTCTCATTACTTACTGATGTTATTGGTGCTGCTCTCTCATTACTCCCTGATGTTATTGTTGCTAATCTCTCATTACTCCCTGATGTTATTGGTGTTTCTCTCTCTCATTACTTCCTTGTTGTTATTGGTGCTACTCTCTCTCATTACTCCCTGATGTTATTGGTGCTACTCTCTCTCATTACTCCCAGATGTTATTGGTGCTACTCTCTCATTACTCCCTGATGTTATTGGTGCTGCTCTCTTATTACTCCCTGATGTTATTGGTGTTACTCTCTCTCATGACTCCCTGATGTTATTGGTGCTACTCTCTCTCTCATTACTCCCTGATGTTATTGGTGCTACTCTCTCATTACTCCCTGATGTTATTGGTGTTACTCTCTCTCATGACTCCCTGATGTTATTGGTGCTACTCTCTCTCTCATTACTTTCTGATGTTATTGGTGTTACTCTCTCTCTCTTATTACTCCCTGATGTTATTTGTGCTACTCTCTCTCATGACTCCCTGATGTTATTGGTGCTACTCTCTCATTACTCCCTGATGTTATTGGTGTTACTCTCTCTCTCATTACTTCCTGGTTGTTATTGGTGTTACTATCTCTCTCATTACTTCATGGTTGTTTTTGGTGCTACTCTCTCTCTCATTACTCCCTGATGTTATTGGTGCTGCTCTCTCATTACTCCATGATGTTATTGGTGCTACTCTCTCTCATTACTCCCTGATGTTATTGGTGCTACTCTCTCTCATTACTCCCTGATGTTATTGGTGCTCCTCTCTCATTACTCCCTGATGTTATTGGTGCTTCTACTCTCTCATTACTACCTGATGTTACTGGTGCTGCTACTCTCTGTCATTACTCCCTGATGTTATTGGTGCTACTCTCTCATTACTCCCTGATGTTATTGGTGCTACTCTCTCTCATTACTCCCTGATGTTATTTGTGCTACTCTCTCTCATTACTACCTGATGTTATTGGTGCTACTCTCTCATTACTCCCTGATGTTATTGGTGAAACTTTCTCATTACTCCCTGATGTTATTAGTGTTACTCTCTCTCAATACTCCCTGATGTTATTGGTGCTACTCTCTCATTACTCCCTTATTCTACAGTATTGTTGAAACTACTCTCTCTCTCATTACTCCCTGATGTTATTGGTGCTACTCTCTCTCATTACTCCCTGACGTTATTGGTGCTACTCTGTCTCTCATTACTTCCTGGTTGTTATTGGTGCTACTCTCTCTCATTACTTCCTGATGTTATTGGTGCTGCTCTCTCATTACTCCCTGATGTTATTGGTGCTACTCTCTCATTACTCCCTGATGTTATTGGTGCTACTCTCTCATTACTCCCTGATGTTATTGGTGCTGCTCTATTATTACTCCCTGATGTTGTTGGAGTTACTCTCTCTCATTACTCCCTGATGTTATTGGTGCTACTCTCTCTCATGACTCCCTGATGTTGTTGGTGCTACTCTCTCTCTCATTACTCCCTGATGTTATTGGTGCTACTCTCTCATTACTCCCTGATGTTATTGGTGTTACTCTCTCTCTCTCTTATTACTCGCTGATGTTATTGGTGCTACTCTCTCATTAGTCACTGATGTTATTGGTGTTACTCTCTCATTACTCCCTGATGTTATTGGTGCTACTCTCTCTCATTACTCCATGATGTTATTGGTGCTACTCTCTCATTACTCCCTGATGTTATTGGTGCTACTCTCTCATTACTTCCTGATGTTATTGGTGCTACTCTCTCATTACTCCCTGATGTTGTTGGAGTTACTCTCTCTCATTACTCCCTGTTGTTATTGGTGTTACTGACTCTCTCATTACTACCTGGTTGTTACTGGTGTTACTCTCTCTCGTTACTCCCTTATGTTATTGATGCTGCTCTCTTATTACTCCCTGATGTTGTTGGTGTTACTCTCTCTCATTACATCCTGGTTGTTATTGGTGCTACTCTCTCTCATTACTCCCTGATGTTATTGGTGCTACTCTCTCATTACTCCCTGATGTTATTGGTGCTACTCTCTCTCTCTATTATTACTCCATGATGTTATTGGTGTTACTCTCTCTCTTATTGCTCCCTGATGTTGTTGGTGTTACTCTCTCTCATTACTTCCTGGTTGTTATTGGTGCTACTCTCTCTCATTACTCCCTGATGTTATTGGTGCTACTCTCTCATTACTCCCTGATGTTATTGGTGCTGCTCTCTTATTACTCCCTGATGTTGTTGGTGTTACTCTCTCTCATTACTCCCTGATGTTATTGGTGTTACTCTCTCTCTCTTATTACTCCCTGATGTTATTGGTGCTGCTCTCTTATTACTCCCTGATGTTGTTGGAGTTACTCTCTCTCATTACTCCCTGATGTTATTGGTGCTACTCTCTCTCATTACTCCCTGATGTTATTGGTGCTACTCTCTCATTACTCCCTGATGTTATTGGTGCTACTCTCACATTACTGCCTGATGTTATTGGTGCTGCTCTCTCATTACTCCCTGATGAATTTGGTGCAACTCTCTCTCATTATTCCCTGATATTATTGGTGCTACTTTCTCATTACTTCCGGATGTTATTGGTGCTGCTCTCTCATTACTCCCTGATGTTATTGGTGCTACTCTCACTCATTATTCCCTCATGTTATTGGTGTTACTCTCTCTCGTTACATCCTGATGTTATTGGTGCTACTCTCTCATTACTCCCTGATGTTATTGGTGCTGCTCTCTCATTACTCCCTGATGTTATTGGTGCTACTCTCTCATTACTCCCTGAAGTTGTTGGTGCTGCTCTCATTACTCCCTGTTGTAATTGGTGCTACTCTCTCATTACTCACTAATGTTATTGGTGCTGCTCTCTTATTTCTCCCTGATGTTATTGGTGCTGCTCTCTCATTACTCCCTGATGAATTTGGTGCAACTCTCTCTCATTATTCCCTGATGTTATTGGCGCTACTTTCTCTCATTACTCCCTGATGTTATTGGTGCTACTCTCTCATTACTCCCTGATGTTATTGGTGCTACTCTCTCTCATTACTCCCTGATGTTATAGGTGCTACTTTCTCTCTTTACTCCCTGATGTTATTGGTGCTACTCTCTCATTACTCCCTGATGTTATTGGTGCTACTCTCTCATTACTACCTGATGTTACTGGTGCTGCTACTCTCTCTCATTACTCCCTGATGTTATTGGTGCTACTCTCTCATTACTCCCTGATGTTATTGGAACTACTCTCTCATTACTCCCAGATGTTATTGGTGCTACTCTCTCTCATTACTCCCTGATGTTATTGGTGCTACTCTCTCATTACTCCCTGATGTTATTGGTGGTACTTTCTCATTACTCCCTGATGTTATTAGTGCTACTCTCTCTCAATACTCCCTGATGTTATTGGTGCTACTCTCTCATTACTCCCTTATTCTACAGTATTGTTGAAACTACTCTCTCTCATTACTCCCTGATGTTATTGGTGCTACTCTCTCTCATTACTCCCTGACATTATTGGTGCTACTCTCTCTCTCATTACTCATTGATGTTATTGGTACTACTCTCTCTCATTACTCCCTGATGTTATAGTAGCTACTCTCTCTCATGACTCCCTGATGTTATTGGTGCTACTCTCTCTCTCATTACTTCCTGATGTTATTGGTGCTGCTCTCTCATTACTCCCTGATGTTATTGGTGCTACTCTCTCATTACTCCCTGATGTTATTGGTGTTTCTCTCTCTCATTACTTCCTTGTTGTTATTGGTGCTACTCTCTCTCATTACTCCCTGATGTTATTGGTGCTACTCTCTCTCATTACTCCCAGATGTTATTGGTTCTACTCTCTCATTACTCCCTGATGTTATTGGTGCTGCTCTCATATTACTCCCTGATGTTATTGGTGCTATTCTCTCTCATGACTCCCTGATGTTATTGGTGCTACTCTCTCTCTCATTACTCCCTGATGTTATTGGTGCTACTCTCTCATTACTCCCTGATGTTATTGGTGTTACTCTCTCCCATGACTCCCTGATGTTATTGGTGCTACTCTCTCTCTCATTACTTTCTGATGTTATTGGTGCTACTCTCTCATTACTCCCTGGTGTTATTGGTGTTACTCTCTCTCTCATTACTTCCTGGTTGTTATTGGTGTTACTCTCTCTCTCATTACTTCCTGGTTGTTATTGGTGCTACTCTCTCTCATTACTCCCTGATGTTATTGGTGCTACTCTCTCATTACTCCCTGATGTTATTAGTGCTACTCTTTCTCATTACTCCCTGATGTTATTGGTGCTACTCTCTCATTACTCCCTGGTGCTATTGGTGTTACTCTCTCTCTCTTATTAGTCCCTGATTTTATTGGTGCTACTCTCTCTCATGACTCCCTGATATTATTGGTGCTACTCTCTCTCTCATTACTCCCTGATGTTATTGGTGCTACTCTCTCATTACTCCCGGATGTTATTGGTGTTATTCTCTCTCTCATTACTTCCTGGTTGTTATTGGTGTTACTCTCTCTCTCATTATTTCCTGGTTGTTATTGGTGCTACTCTCTCTCATTACTCCCTGATGTTATTGGTGCTGCTCTCTCATTACTCTCTGATGTTATTGGTGCTACTCTCTCTCATTACTCCCTGATGTTATTGTTGCTACTCTCTCATTACTCCCTGATGTTATTAGTGCTACTCTCTCTCATTACTCCCTGATGTTATTGGTGCTACTCTCTCATTACTCCCTGGTGTTATTGGTGTTACTCTCTCTCTCTTATTACTCCCTGATGTTATTGGTGCTACTCTCTCTCATGACTCCCTAATGTTATTGGTGCTACTCTCTCATTACACCCTGATGTTATTGGTGTTACTCTCTCTCTCATTACTTCCTGGTTGTTTTTGGTGTTACTCTCTCTCTCATTACTTCCTGGTTGTTATTGGTGCTACTCTCTCTCTCATTACTCCCTGATGTTATAGGTGCTGCTCTCTCATTACTCCCTGATGTTATTGGTGCTACTCTCTCTCAATACTCCCTGATGTTATTGGTGCTACTCTCTCATTACTCCCTGATGTTATTGGTGCTACTCTCTCTCAGGACAACCCTGATGTTATTGGTGCTACTCTCTCTCTCATTACTCCCTGATGTTATTGGTGCTACTCTCTCATTACTCCCTGATGTTATTGGTGTTACTCTCTCTCTCTCTTATTACTCGCTGATGTTATTGGTGCTACTCTCTCATTAGTCACTGATGGTATTGGTGTTACTCTCTCTCATTACTCCCTGATGTTATTGGTGCTACTCTGTCTCATTACTCCATGATGTTATTGGTGCTACTCTCTCATTACTCCCTGATGTTATTGGTGCTACTCTCTCATTACTTCCAGATGTTATTGGTGCTACTCTCTCATTACTCCCTGATGTTATTGGGACTACTCTCTCTCATTACTCCCTGATGTTATTGGTGCTACTCTCTCATTACTCCCTCATGTTGTTGGAGTTACTCTCTCTCATTACTCCCTGTTGTTATTGGTGTTACTGTCTCTCTCATTACTTCCTGGTTGTTATTGGTGTTACTCTCTCTCATTACTCCCTTATGTTATTGCTGCTGCTCTCTTATTACTCCCTGATGTTGTTGGTGTTACTCTCTCTCATTACTTCCTGGTTGTTATTGGTGCTACTCTCTCTCATTACTCCCTGATGTTATTGGTGCTACTCTCTCATTACTCCCTGATGTTATTGGTGCTACTCTCTCTCTCTCTTATTACTCCATGATGTTATTGGTGTTACTCTCTCTCTCTTATTGCTCCCTGATGTTGTTGGTGTTACTCTCTCTCATTACTTCCTGGTTGTTATTGGTGCTACTCTCTCTCATTACTCTCTGATGTTATTGGTGCTACTCTCTCATTACTCCCTGATGTTATTGGTGCTGCTCTCTTATTACTCCCTGATGTTGTTGGTGTTACTCTCTCTCATTACTCCCTGATGTTATTGGTGTTACTCTCTCTCTCTTACTACTCCCTGATGTTATTGGTGCAGCTCCCTTATTACTCCCTGATGTTGTTGGAGTTACTCTCTCTCATTACTCCCTGATGTTATTGGTGCTACTCTCTCTCATTACTCCCTGAAGTTATTGGTGCTACTCTCTCATTACTCCCTGATGTTATTGGTGCTACTCTCTCATTACTCCCTGATGTTATTGGAGCTGCTCTCTCATTACTCCCTGATGAATTTGGTGCAACTCTCTCTCATTATTCCCTGATGTTATTGGTGCTACTTTCTCATTACTTCCGGATGTTATTGGTGCTGCTCTCTCATTACTCCCTGATGTTATTGGTGCTACTCTCTCTCATTATTCCCTCATGTTATTGGTGTTACTCTCTCTCGTTACATCCTGATGTTATTGGTGCTACTCTCTCATTACTCCCTGATGTTATTGGTGCTGCTCTCTCATTACTCCCTGATGTTATTGGTGCTACTCTCTCTCTCATTACTCCCTGATGTTATTGGTGCTACTCTCTCATGACTCCCTGTTGTAATTGGTGCTACTATCTCATTACTCACTAATGTTATTGGTGCTGCTCTCTTATTACTCCCTGATGTTATTGGTGCTGCTCTCTCATTACTCCCTGATGAATTTGGTGCAACTCTCTCTCATTATTCCCTGATGTTATTGGTGCTACTTTCTCTCATTACTCCCTGATGTTATTGGTGCTACTCTCTCATTACTCCCTGATGTTATTGGTGCTACTCTCTCTCATTACTCCCTGATGTTATTGGTGCTACTTTCTCTCTGTACTCCCTGATGTTATTGGTGCTACTCTCTCATTACTCCCTGATGTTATTGGTGCTACTCTCTCATTACTCCCTGATGTTATTGGTGCTACTCTCTCATTACTACCTGATGTTACTGGTGCTGCTACTCTCTCTCATTACTCCCTGCTGTTATTGGTGCTACTCTTTCATTACTCCCTGATGTTATTGGTACTACTCTCTCATTACTCCCTGATGTTATTGGTGCTACTGTCTCTCATTACTCCCTGATGTTATTGGTGCTACTCTCTCATTACTCCCTGATGTTATTGGTGATACTTTCTCATTACTCCCTGATGTTATTGGTGTTACTCTCTCTCAATACTCCCTGATGTTATTGGTGCTACTCTCTCATTACTCCCTTATTCTACAGTATTGTTGAAACTACTCTCTCTCATTACTCCCTGATGTTATTGGTGCTACTCTCTCTCATTACTCCCTGCCATTATTGGTGATACTCTCTCTCATTACTCCTTGATGTTATTGGTACTACTCTCTCTCATTACTCCCTGATGTTATAGGAGCTACTCTCTCTCATGACTCCCTGATGTTATTGGTGCTACTCTCTCTCTCATTACTCCCTGATGTTATTGGTGCTGCTCTCTCATTACTCCCTGATGTTATTGATGCTACTCTCTCAATACTCCCTGATGTTATTGGTGTTTCTCTCTCTCATTTCTTCCTTGTTGTTATTGGTGCTACTCTCTCTCATTACTCCCTGATGTTATTGGTGCTACTCTCTCTCATTACTCCCTGATGTTATTGGTGCTACTCTCTCATTACTCCCTGATGTTATTGGTGCTTCTCTCTTATTACTCCCTGATGTTATTGGTGCTACTGTCTCTCATGACTCCCTGATGTTATTGGTGCTACTCTCTCTCTCATTACTCCCTGATGTTATTGGTGCTACTCTCTCATTACTCCCTGATGTTATTGGTGTTACTCTCTCTCATGACTCCCTGATGCTATTGGTGCTACTCTCTCTCTCATTACTTTCTGATGTTATTGGTGCTACTCTCTCATTACTCCCTGGTGTTATTGGTGTTACTCTCTCTCTCATTACTTCCTGGTTGTTATTGGTGTTACTCTCTCTCTCATTACTTCCTGGTTGTTATTGGTGCTACTCTCTCTCATTACTCCCTGATGTTATTGGTGCTACTCTCTCATTACTCCCTGATGTTATTAGTGCTACTCTCTCTCATTACTCCCTGATGTTATTGGGGCTACTCTCTCATTACTCCCTGGTGTTATTGGTGTTACTCTCTCTCTCTTATTACTCCCTGATTTTATTGGTGCTACTCTCTCTCATGACTCCCTGATGTTATTGGTGCTACTCTCTCTCTCATTACTCCCTGATGTTATTGGTGCTACTCTCTCATTACTCCCTGATGTTATTGGTGTTATTCACTCTCTCATTACTTCCTGGTTGTTATTGGTGTTACTCTCTCTCTCATTATTTCCTGGTTGTTATTGGTGCTACTCTCTCTCATTACTCCCTGATGTTATTGGTGCTGCTCTCTCATTACTCCCTGATGTTATTGGTGCTACTCTCTCTCATTACTCCCTGATGTTATTGGTGCTACTCTCTCTCATTACTCCCTGATGTTATTGGTGCTACTCTCTCATTACTCCCTGATGTTATTAGTGCTACTCTCTCTCATTACTCCCTGATGTTATTGGTGCTACTCTCTCATTACTCCCTGGTGTTATTGGTGTTACTCTCTCTCTCTTATTTCTCCCTGATGTTATTGGTGCTACTCTCTCTCATGACTCCCTGATGTTATTGGTGCTACTCTCTCATTACTCCCTGATGTTATTGGTGTTACTCTCTCTCTCATTACTTCCTGGAAGTTATTGGTGTTACTCTCTCTCTCATTACTTCCTGGTTGTTATTGGTGCTACTCTCTCTCTCATTACTCCCTGATGTTATTGGTGCTGCTCTCTCTCATTACTCCCTGATGTTATTGGTGCTACTCTCTCTCATTACTCCCTGATGTTATTGGTGCTACTCTCTCATTACTCCCTGATGTTATTGGTGCTTCTACTCTCTCATTACTACCTGATGTTACTGGTGCTGCTACTCTCTGTCATTACTCCCTGATGTTATTGGTGCTACTCTCTCATTACTCCCTGATGTTATTGGTGCTACTCTCTCTCATTACTCCCTGATGTTATTTGTGCTACTCTCTCTCATTACTACCTGATGTTATTGGTGCTACTCTCTCATTACTCCCTGATAATATTGGTGATACTTTCTCATTATTCCCTGATGTTATTGGTGTTACTCTCTCTCAATACTCCCTGATGTTATTGGTGCTACTCTCTCATTACTCCCTTATTCTACAGTATTGTTGAAACTACTCTCTCTCTCATTACTCCCTGATGTTATTGGTGCTACTCTCTCTCATTACTCCCTGACGTTATTGGTGCTACTCTCTCTCATTACTCCTTGATGTTATTGGTACTACTCTCTCTCATTACTCCCTGATGTTATAGGAGCTACTCTCTCTCATGACTCCCTGATGTTATTGGTGCTACTCTCTCTCTCATTACTCCCTGATGTTATTGGTGCTGCTCTCTCATTACTCCCTGATGTTATTGATGCTACTCTCTCAGTACTCCCTGATGTTATTGGTGTTTCTCTCTCTCATTACTTCCTTGTTGTTATTGGTGCTACTCTCTCTCATTACTCCCTGATGTTATTGGTGCTACTCTCTCTCATTACTCCCTGATGTTATTGGTGCTACTCTCTCATTACTCCCTGATGTTAGTGGTGCTGCTCTCTTATTACTCCCTGATGTTATTGGTGCTACTCTCTCTCATGACTCCCTGATGTTATTGGTGCTACTCTCTCTCTCATTACTCCCTGATGTTATTGGTGCTACTCTCTCATTACTCCCTGATGTTATTGGTGTTACTCTCTCTCAAGACTCCCTGATGTTATTGGAGCTGCTCTCTCATTACTCCCTGATGAATTTGGTGCAACTCTCTCTCATTATTCCCTGATGTTATTGGTACTACTCTCTCATGACTCCCTGATGTTATTGGTGCTACTCTCTCTCTCATTACTTCCTGATGTTATTGGTGCTGCTCTCTCATTACTCCCTGATGTTATTGTTGCTAATCTCTCATTACTCCCTGATGTTATTGGTGTTTCTCTCTCTCATTACTTCCTTGTTGTTATTGGTGCTACTCTCTCTCATTACTCCCTGATGTTATTGGTGCTACTCTCTCTCATTACTCCCAGATGTTATTGGTGCTACTCTCTCATTACTCCCTGATGTTATTGGTGCTGCTCTCTTATTACTCCCTGATGTTATTGGTGTTACTCTCTCTCATGACTCCCTGATGTTATTGGTGCTACTCTCTCTCTCATTACTCCCTGATGTTATTGGTGCTACTCTCTCATTACTCCCTGATGTTATTGGTGTTACTCTCTCTCATGACTCCCTGATGTTATTGGTGCTACTCTCTCTCTCATTACTTTCTGATGTTATTGGTGCTACTCTCTCATTACTCCCTGGTGTTATTGGTGTTACTCTCTCTCTCATTACTTCCTGGTTGTTATTGGTGTTACTCTCTCTCTCATTACTTCCTGGTTGTTATTGGTGCTACTCTCTCTCATTACTCCCTGATGTTATTGGTGCTACTCTCTCATTACTCCCTGATGTTATTAGTGCTACTCTCTCTCATTACTCCCTGATGTTATTGGTGCTACTCTCTCATTACTCCCTGGTGTTATTGGTGTTACTCTCTCTCTCTTATTAGTCCCTGATTTTATTGGTGCTACTCTCTCTCATGACTCCCTGATATTATTGGTGCTACTCTCTCTCTCATTACTCCCTGATGTTATTGGTGCTACTCTCTCATTACTCCCTGGTGTTATTGGTGTTACTCTCTCTCTCTTATTAGTCCCTGATTTTATTGGTGCTACTCTCTCTCATGACTCCCTGATATTATTGGTGCTACTCTCTCTCTCATTACTCCCTGATGTTATTGGTGCTACTCTCTCATTACTCCCGGATGTTATTGGTGTTATTCTCTCTCTTATTACTTCCTGGTTGTTATTGGTGTTACTCTCTCTCTCATTATTTCCTGGTTGTTATTGGTGCTACTCTCTCTCATTACTCCCTGATGTTATTGGTGCTGCTCTCTCATTACTCCCTGATGTTATTGGTGCTACTCTCTCTCATTACTCCCTGATGTTATTGGTGCTACTCTCTCATTACTCCCTGATGTTATTAGTGCTACTCTCTCTCATTACTCCCTGATGTTATTGGTGCTACTCTCTCATTACTCACTGGTGATATTGGTGTTACTCTCTCTCTCTTATTACTCCCTGATGTTATTGGTGCTACTCTCTCTCATGACTCCCTGATGTTATAGGTGCTACTCTCTCATTACTCCCTGATGTTATTGGTGTTACTCTCTCTCTCATTACTTCCTGGTTATTTTTGGTGTTACTCTCTCTCTCATTACTTCCTGGTTGTTATTGGTGCTACTTTCTCTCTCATTACTCCCTGATGTTATTGGTGCTGCTCTCTCATTACTCCCTGACGTTATTGGTGCTACTCTCTCTCATTACTCCCTGATGTTATTGGTGCTACTCTCTCTCATTACTCCCTGATGTTATTGGTGCTACTCTCTCATTACTCCCTGATGTTATTGGTGCTACTCTCTCTCATGACAACCCTGATGTTATTGGTGCTACTCTCTCTCTCATTACTCCCTGATGTTATTGGTGCTACTCTCTCATTACTCCCTGATGTTATTGGTGTTACTCTCTCTCTCTCTTATTACTCGCTGATGTTATTGGTGCTACTCTCTCATTAGTCACTGATGTTATTGGTGTTACTCTCTCTCTCATTACTCCCTGATGTTATTGGTGCTACTCTCTCTCATTACTCCATGATGTTATTGGTGCTACTCTCTCATTACTCCCTGATGTTATTGGTGCTACTCTCTCATTACTTCCTGATGTTATTGGTGCTACACTCTCATTACTCCCTGATGTTATTGGGACTACTCTCTCTCATTACTCCCTGATGGTATTGGTACTACTCTCTCATTACTCCCTCATGTTGTTGGAGTTACTCTCTCTCATTACTCCCTGTTGTTATTGGTGTTACTGTCTCTCTCATTACTTCCTGGTTGTTATTGGTGTTACTCTCTCTCATTACTCCCTTATGTTATTGCTGCTGCTCTCATATTACTCCCTGATGTTGTTGGTGTTACTCTCTCTCATTACTTCCTGGTTGTTATTGGTGTTACTCTCTCTCATTACTCCCTTATGTTATTGCTGCTGCTCTCATATTACTCCCTGATGTTGTTGGTGTTACTCTCTCTCATTACTTCCTGGTTGTTATTGGTGCTACTCTCTCTCATTACTCCCTGATGTTATTGGTGCTACTCTCTCATTACTCCCTGATGTTATTGGTGCTACTCTCTCTCTCTCTTATTACTCCATGATGTTATTGGTGTTACTCTCTCTCTTATTGCTCCCTGATGTTGTTGGTGTTACTCTCTCTCATTACTTCCTGGTTGTTATTGGTGCTACTCTCTCTCATTACTCCCTGATGTTATTGGTGCTACTCTCTCATGACTCCCTGATGTTATTGGTGCTACTCTCTCTCTCATTACTTCCTGATGTTATTGGTGCTGCTCTCTCATTACTCCCTGATGTTATTGTTGCTACTCTCTCATTACTCCCTGATGTTATTGGTGTTTCTCTCTCTCATTACTTCCTTGTTGTTATTGGTGCTACTCTCTCTCATTACTCCCTGATGTTATTGGTGCTACTCTCTCTCATTACTCCCAGATGTTATTGGTGCTACTCTCTCATTACTCCCTGATGTTATTGGTGCTGCTCTCTTATTACTCCCTGATGTTATTGGTGTTACTCTCTCTCATGACTCCCTGATGTTATTGGTGCTACTCTCTCTCTCATTACTCCCTGATGTTATTGGTGCTACTCTCTCATTACTCCCTGATGTTATTGGTGTTACTCTCTCTCATGACTCCCTGATGTTATTGGTGCTACTCTCTCTCTCATTACTTTCTGATGTTATTGGTGCTACTCTCTCATTACTCCCTGGTGTTATTGGTGTTACTCTCTCTCTCATTACTTCCTGGTTGTTATTGGTGTTACTCTCTCTCTCATTACTTCCTGGTTGTTACTGGTGCTACTCTCTCTCATTACTCCCTGATGTTATTGGTGCTACTCTCTCATTACTCCCTGATGTTATTGGTGTTACTCTCTCTCTCTTATTAGTCCCTGATTTTATTGGTGCTACTCTCTCTCATGACTCCCTGATATTATTGGTGCTACTCTCTCTCTCATTACTCCCTGATGTTATTGGTGCTACTCTCTCATTACTCCCGGATATTATTGGTGTTATTCTCTCTCTCATTACTTCCTGGTTGTTATTGGTGTTACTCTATCTCTCATTATTTCCTGGTTTTTATTAGTGCTACTCTCTCTCATTACTCACTGATGTTATTGGTGCTGCTCTCTCATTACTCCCTGATGTTATTGGTGCTACTCTCTCTCATTACTCCCTGATGTTATTGGTGCTACTCTCTCATTACTCCCTGATGTTATTAGTGCTACTCTCTCTCATTACTCCCTGATGTTATTGGTGCTACTCTCTCATTACTCCCTGATGTTATTGGTGCTACTCTCTCATTACTCCCTGGTGTTATTGGTGTTACTCTCTCTCTCTTATTAGTCCCTGATTTTATTGGTGCTACTCTCTCTCATGACTCCCTGATATTATTGGTGCTACTCTCTCTCTCATTACTCCCTGATGTTATTGGTGCTACTCTCTCATTACTCCCGGATGTTATTGGTGTTATTCTCTCTCTCATTACTTCCTGGTTGTTATTGGTGTTACTCTCTCTCTCATTATTTCCTGGTTGTTATTGGTGCTACTCTCTCTCATTACTCCCTGATGTTATTGGTGCTGCTCTCTCATTACTCCCTGATGTTATTGGTGCTACTCTCTCTCATTACTCCCTGATGTTATTGGTGCTACTCTCTCATTACTCCCTGATGTTATTAGTGCTACTCTCTCTCATTACTCCCTGATGTTATTGGTGCTACTCTCTCATTACTCCCTGGTGATATTGGTGTTACTCTCTCTCTCTTATTACTCCCTGATGTTATTGGTGCTACTCTCTCTCATGACTCCCTGATGTTATAGGTGCTACTCTCTCATTACTCCCTGATGTTATTGGTGTTACTCTCTCTCTCATTACTTCCTGGTTATTTTTGGTGTTACTCTCTCTCTCATTACTTCCTGGTTGTTATTGGTGCTACTTTCTCTCTCATTACTCCCTGATGTTATTGGTGCTGCTCTCTCATTACTCCCTGACGTTATTGGTGCTACTCTCTCTCATTACTCCCTGATGTTATTGGTGCTACTCTCTCTCATTACTCCCTGATGTTATTGGTGCTACTCTCTCATTACTCCCTGATGTTATTGGTGCTACTCTCTCTCATGACAACCCTGATGTTATTGGTGCTACTCTCTCTCTCATTACTCCCTGATGTTATTGGTGCTACTCTCTCATTACTCCCTGATGTTATTGGTGTTACTCTCTCTCTCTCTTATTACTCGCTGATGTTATTGGTGCTACTCTCTCATTAGTCACTGATGTTATTGGTGTTACTCTCTCTCTCATTACTCCCTGATGTTATTGGTGCTACTCTCTCTCATTACTCCATGATGTTATTGGTGCTACTCTCTCATTACTCCCTGATGTTATTGGTGCTACTCTCTCATTACTTCCTGATGTTATTGGTGCTACACTCTCATTACTCTCTGATGTTATTGGGACTACTCTCTCTCATTACTCCCTGATGGTATTGGTACTACTCTCTCATTACTCCCTCATGTTGTTGGAGTTACTCTCTCTCATTACTCCCTGTTGTTATTGGTGTTACTGTCTCTCTCATTACTTCCTGGTTGTTATTGGTGTTACTCTCTCTCATTACTCCCTTATGTTATTGCTGCTGCTCTCATATTACTCCCTGATGTTGTTGGTGTTACTCTCTCTCATTACTTCCTGGTTGTTATTGGTGTTACTCTCTCTCATTACTCCCTTATGTTATTGCTGCTGCTCTCATATTACTCCCTGATGTTGTTGGTGTTACTCTCTCTCATTACTTCCTGGTTGTTATTGGTGCTACTCTCTCTCATTACTCCCTGATGTTATTGGTGCTACTCTCTCATTACTCCCTGATGTTATTGGTGCTACTCTCTCTCTCTCTTATTACTCCATGATGTTATTGGTGTTACTCTCTCTCTTATTGCTCCCTGATGTTGTTGGTGTTACTCTCTCTCATTACTTCCTGGTTGTTATTGGTGCTACTCTCTCTCATTACTCCCTGATGTTATTGGTGCTACTCTCTCATGACTCCCTGATGTTATTGGTGCTACTCTCTCTCTCATTACTTCCTGATGTTATTGGTGCTGCTCTCTCATTACTCCCTGATGTTATTGTTGCTATTCTCTCATTACTCCCTGATGTTATTGGTGTTTCTCTCTCTCATTACTTCCTTGTTGTTATTGGTGCTACTCTCTCTCATTACTCCCTGATGTTATTGGTGCTACTCTCTCTCATTACTCCCAGATGTTATTGGTGCTACTCTCTCATTACTCCCTGATGTTATTGGTGCTGCTCTCTTATTACTCCCTGATGTTATTGGTGTTACTCTCTCTCATGACTCCCTGATGTTATTGGTGCTACTCTCTCTCTCATTACTCCCTGATGTTATTGGTGCTACTCTCTCATTACTCCCTGATGTTATTGGTGTTACTCTCTCTCATGAATCCCTGATGTTATTGGTGCTACTCTCTCTCTCATTACTTTCTGATGTTATTGGTGCTACTCTCTCATTACTCCCTGGTGTTATTGGTGTTACTCTCTCTCTCATTACTTCCTGGTTGTTATTGGTGTTACTCTCTCTCTCATTACTTCCTGGTTGTTATTGGTGCTACTCTCTCTCATTACTCCCTGATGTTATTGGTGCTACTCTCTCATTACTCCCTGATGTTATTAGTGCTACTCTCTCTCATTACTCCCTGATGTTATTGGTGCTACTCTCTCATTACTCCCTGGTGTTATTGGTGTTACTCTCTCTCTCTTATTAGTCCCTGATTTTATTGGTGCTACTCTCTCTCATGACTCCCTGATATTATTGGTGCTACTCTCTCTCTCATTACTCCCTGATGTTATTTGTGCTACTCTCTCATTACTCCCTGGTGTTATTGGTGTTACTCTCTCTCTCTTATTAGTCCCTGATTTTATTGGTGCTACTCTCTCTCATGACTCCCTGATATTATTGGTGCTACTCTCTCTCTCATTACTCCCTGATGTTATTGGTGCTACTCTCTCATTACTCCCGGATATTATTGGTGTTATTCTCTCTCTCATTACTTCCTGGTTGTTATTGGTGTTACTCTATCTCTCATTATTTCCTGGTTGTTATTGGTGCTACTCTCTCTCATTACTCCCTGATGTTATTGGTGCTGCTCTCTCATTACTCCCTGATGTTATTGGTGCTACTCTCTCTCATTACTCCCTGATGTTATTGGTGCTACTCTCTCATTACTCCCTGATGTTATTAGTGCTACTCTCTCTCATTACTCCCTGATGTTATTGGTGCTACTCTCTCATTACTCCCTGGTGTTATTGGTGTTACTCTCTCTCTCTTATTACTCCCTGATGTTATTGGTGCTACTCTCTCTCATGACTCCCTGATGTTATTGGTGCTACTCTCTCATTACTCCCTGATGTTATTGGTGTTACTCTCTCTCTCATTACTTCCTGGTTATTTTTGGTGTTACTCTCTCTCTCATTACTTCCTGGTTGTTATTGGTGCTACTTTCTCTCTCATTACTCCCTGATGTTATTGGTGCTGCTCTCTCATTACTCCCTGACGTTATTGGTGCTACTCTCTCTCATTACTCCCTGATGTTATTGGTGCTACTCTCTCTCACTACTCCCTGATGTTATTGGTGCTACTCTCTCATTACTCCCTGATGTTATTGGTGCTACTCTCTCTCATGACAACCCTGATGTTATTGGTGCTACTCTCTCTCTCACTACTCCCTGATGTTATTGGTGCTACTCTCTCATTACTCCCTGATGTTATTGGTGTTACTCTCTCTCTCTCTTATTACTCGCTGATGTTATTGGTGCTACTCTCTCATTAGTCACTGATGTTATTGGTGTTACTCTCTCTCTCATTACTCCCTGATGTTATTGGTGCTACTCTCTCTCATTACTCCATGATGTTATTGGTGCTACTCTCTCATTACTCCCTGATGTTATTGGTGCTACTCTCTCATTACTTCCTGATGTTATTGGTGCTACTCTCTCATTACTCCCTGATGTTATTGGGACTACTCTCTCTCATTACTCCCTGATGTTATTGGTACTACTCTCTCATTACTCCCTCATGTTGTTGGTGTTACTCTCTCTCATTACTCCCTGTTGTTATTGGTGTTACTGTCTCTCTCATTACTTCCTGGTTGTTATTGGTGTTACTCTCTCTCATTACTCGCTTATGTTATTGCTCCTGCTCTCATATTACTCCCTGATGTTGTTGGTGTTACTCTCTCTCATTACTTCCTGGTTGTTATTGGTGCTACTCTCTCTCATTACTCCCTGATGTTATTGGTGCTACTCTCTCATTACTCCCTGATGTTATTGGTGCTACTCTCTCTCTCTCTTATTACTCCATGATGTTATTGGTGTTACTCTCTCTCTTATTGCTCCCTGATGTTGTTGGTGTTACTCTCTCTCATTACTTCCTGGTTGTTATTGGTGCTACTCTCTCTCATTACTCCCTGATGTTATTGGTGCTACTCTCTCATTACTCCCTGATGTTATTGGTGCTACTCTCTCTCATAACTCCCTGATGTTATTGGTGCTACTTTCTCTCTTTACTCCCTGATGTTATTGGTGCTACTCTCTCATTACTCCCTGATGTTATTGGTGCTACTCTCTCATTACTCCCTGATGTTATTGGTGCTACTCTCTCATTACTACCTGATGTTACTGGTGCTGCTACTCTCTCTCATTACTCCCTGCTGTTATTGGTGCTACTCTTTCATTACTCCCTGATGTTATTGGTACTACTCTCTCATTACTCCTTGATGTTATTGGTGCTACTGTCTCTCATTACTCCCTGATGTTATTGGTGCTACTCTCTCATTACTCCCTGATGTTATTGGTGATACTTTCTCATTACTCCCTGATGTTATTGGTGTTACTCTCTCTCAATACTCCCTGATGTTATTGGTGCTACTCTCTCATTACTCCCTTATTCTACAGTATTGTTGAAACTACTCTCTCTCATTACTCCCTGATGTTATTGGTGCTACTCTCTCTCATTACTCCCTGCCATTATTGGTGCTACTCTCTCTCATTACTCCTTGATGTTATTGGTACTACTCTCTCTCATTACTCCCTGATATAGGAGCTACTCTCTCTCATGACTCCCTGATGTTATTGGTGCTACTCTCTCTCTCATTACTCCATGATGTTATTGGTGCTGCTCTCTCATTACTCCCTGATGTTATTGATGCTACTCTCTCAATACTCCCTGATGTTATTGGTGTTTCTCTCTCTCATTACTTCCTTGTTGTTATTGGTGCTACTCTCTCTCATTACTCCCTGATGTTATTGGTGCTACTCTCTCTCATTACTCCCTGATGTTATTGGGGCTACTCTATCATTACTCCCTGATGTTATTGGTGCTGCTCTCTTATTACTCCCTGATGTTATTGGTGCTACTCTCTCTCATGACTCCCTGATGTTATTGGTGCTACTCTCTCTCTCATTACTCCCTGATGTTATTGGTGCTACTCTCTCATTACTCCCTGATGTTATTGGTGTAACTTTCTCTCATGACTCCCTGATGCTATTGGTGCTACTCTCTCTCATTACTTTCTGATGTTATTGGTGCTACTCTCTCATTACTCCCTGGTGTTATTGGTGTTACTCTCTCTCTCATTACTTCCTGGTTGTTATTGGTGTTACTCTCTCTCTCATTACTTCCTGGTTGTTATTGGTGCTACTCTCTCTCATTACTCCCTGATGTTATTGGTGCTACTCTCTCATTACTCCCTGATGTTATTAGTGCTACTCTCTCTCATTACTCCCTGATGTTATTGGGGCTACTCTCTCATTATTCCCTGGTGTTATTGGTGTTACTCTCTCTCTCTTATTACTCCCTGATTTTATTGGTGCTGCTCTCTCTCATGACTCCCTGATGTTATTGGTGCTACTCTCTCTCTCATTACTCCCTGATGTTATTGGTGCTACTCTCTCATTACTCCCTGATGTTATTGGTGTTATTCTCTCTCTCATTACTTCCTGGTTGTTATTGGTGTTACTCTCTCTCTCATTATTTCCTGGTTGTTATTGGTGCTACTCTCTCTCATTACTCCCTGATGTTATTGGTGCTACTCTCTCATTACTCCCTGATGTTATTAGTGCTACTCTCTCTCATTACTCCCTGATGTTATTGGTGCTACTCTCTCATTACTCCCTGGTGTTATTGGTGTTACTCTCTCTCTCTTATTACTCCCTGATGTTATTGGTGCTACTCTCTCTCATGACTCCCTGATATTATTGGTGCTACTCTCTCATTACTCCCTGATGTTATTGGTGCTTCTACTCTCTCATTACTACCTGATGTTACTGGTGCTGCTACTCTCTGTCATTACTCCCTGATGTTATTGGTGCTACTCTCTCATTACTCCCTGATGTTATTGGTGCTACTCTCTCTCATTGCTCCCTGATGTTATTTGTGCTACTCTCTCTCATTACTACCTGATGTTATTGGTGCTACTCTCTCATTACTCCCTGATGTTATTGGTGATACTTTCTCATTATTCCCTGATGTTATTGGTGTTACTCTCTCTCAATACTCCCTGATGTTATTGGTGCTACTCTCTCATTACTCCCTTTTTCTACAGTATTGTTGAAACTACTCTCTCTTTCATTACTCCCTGATGTTATTGGTGCTTCTCTCTCTCATTACTCCCTGACGTTATTGGTGCTACTCTCTCTCTCATTACTCCTTGATGTTATTGGTACTACACTCTCTCATTACTACCTGATGTTATAGGTGCTACTCTCTCTCATGACTCACTGATGTTATTGGTGCTACTCTCTCTCTCATTACTTCCTGGTTGTTATTGGTGCTACTCTCTCTCATTACTTCCTGATGTTATTGGTGCTGCTCTCTCATTACTCCCTGATGTTATTGGTGCTACTCTCTCATTACTCCCTGATGTTATTGGTGTTACTCTCTCTCATTACTCCCTGATGTTATTGGTGCTACTCTCTCTCATTACTCCCTGATGTTATTGGTGCTACTCTCTCTCCTTACTCCCTGATGTTATTGGTGCTACTCTCTCATTACTCCCTGAAGTTATTGGTGCTGCTCTATTATTACTCCCTGATGTTGTTGGAGTTACTCTCTCTCATTACTCCCTGATGTTATTGGTGCTACTCTCTCTCATGACTCCCTGATGTTATTGGTTCTACTCTCTCTCTCATTACTCCCTGATGTTATTGGTGCTACTCTCTCATTACTCCCTGATGTTATTGGTGTTACTCTCTCTCTCTCTTATTACTCGCTGATGTTATTGGTGCTACTCTCTCTATCATTACTCCCTGATGTTATTGGTGTTACTCTCTCTCTCATTACTTCCTGGTTGTTATTGGTACTACTCTCTCTCATTACTCCCTGATGTTATTGGTGCTACTCTCTCTCATTACTCCATGATGTTATTGGTGCTACTCTCTCATTACTCCCTGATGTTATTGGTGCTACTCTCTCATTACTCCCTGATGTTATTGGTGCTACTCTCTCATTACTCCCTGATGTTATTGGTACTACTCTCTCTCATTACTCCCTGATGTTATTGGTGCTACTCTCTCATTACTCCCTGTTGTTATTGGTGTTACTGTCTCTCTCATTACTTCCTGGTTGTTATTGGTGATACTCTCTCTCATTACTCCCTTATGTTATTGCTGCTGCTCTCTTATTACTCCCTGATGTTGTTGGTGTTACTCTCTCTCATTACTTCCTGGTTGTTATTGGTGCTACTCTCTCTCATTACTCCCTGATGTTATTGGTGCTACTCTCTCATTACTCCCTGATGTTATTGGTGCTACACTCTCTCTCTCTCTCTCTCTCTCTCTCTCTCTTATTACTCCCTGATGTTATTGGTGTTACTCTCTCTCTTATTGCTCCCTGATGTTGTTGGTGTTACTCTCTCTCATTACTTCCTGGTTGTTATTGATGCTACTCTCTCTCATTACTCGCTGATGTTATTGGTGCTACTCTCTCATTACTCCCTGATGTTGTTAGTGCTCGTCTCTCATTACTCCATGATGGTATTGGTGCTGCTCTCTTATTACTCCCTGATGTTGTTGGTGTTACTCTCTCTCATTACTCCCTGATGTTATTGGTGTTACTCTCTCTCATTACTCCCTGATGTTATTGGTGCTGCTCTCTTATTACTCCCTGATGTTGTTGGAGTTACTCTCTCTCATTACTCCCTGATGTTATTGGTACTACTCTCTCTCATGACTCCCTGATGTTATTGGTGCTACTCTCTCTCTCATTACTCACTGATGTTATTGGTGCTACTCTCTCTTTACTCCCTGATGTTATTGGTGTTACTCTCTCTCTCTCTTATTACTCCCTGATGTTATTGGTGCTACTCTCTCTCATGACTCCCTGATGTTATAGGTGCTACTCTCTCTCATGACTCCCTGATGTTATTGGTGCTACTCTCTCATTACTCCCTGATGTTATTGGTGTTACTCTCTCATTACTCCCTGATGTTATTGGTGCTACTCTCTCTCTCATTACTTCCTGGTTGTTATTGGTGCTACTTTCTCTCATTACTTCCAAGTTTTTTATTGGTGTTACTCTCTCTCTCATTACTTCCTGGTTGTTATTGGTGTTACTCTCACTCTCATTACTCCCTGATGTTATTGGTGCTACTCTCTCATTACTCCCTGATGTTATTGGTGCTACTCTCTCATTACTCCCTGATGTTATTAGTGCTACTCTCTCTCATTACTCCCTGATATTATTGGTGCTACTCTCTCATTACTCCCTGGTGTTATTGGTGTTACTCTCTCTCTCTTATTACTCCCTGATGTTATTGGTGCTACTCTCTCTCATGACTCCCTGATGTTATTGGTGCTACTCTCTCATTACTCCCTGATGTTGTTGGTGTTACTCTCTCTCTCATTACTTCCTGGTTGTTATTGGTGTTACTCTCTCTCTCATTACTTCCTGGTTGTTATTGGTGTTACTTTGACTCTCATTACTCCCTGATGTTATTAGTGCTACTCTCTCATTACTCCCTGATGTTATTGGTGCTACTCTCTCTCTCATTACTTCCTGGTTGTTATTGGTGCTACTTTCTCTCATTACTTCCAAGTTTTTTATTGGTGTTACTCTCTCTCTCATTACTTCCTGGTTGTTATTGGTGTTACTCTCACTCTCATTACTCCATGATGTTATTGGTGCTACTCTCTCATTACTCCCTGATGTTATTGGTGCTACTCTCTCATTACTCCCTGATGTTATTAGTGCTACTCTCTCTCATTACTCCCTGATGTTATTGGTGCTACTCTCTCATTACTCCCTGGTGTTATTGGTGTTACTCTCTCTCTCTTATTACTCCCTGATGTTATTGGTGCTACTCTCTCTCATGACTCCCTGATGTTATTGGTGCTACTCTCTCATTACTCCCTGATGTTGTTGGTGTTACTCTCTCTCTCATTACTTCCTGGTTGTGATTGGTGTTACTCTCACTCTCATTACTCCCTGATGTTATTGGTGCTACTCTCTCATTACTCCCTGATGTTATTGGTGTAACTCTCTCTCTCATTACTTCCTGGTTGTTATTGGTGTTACTCTCACTCTCATTACTCCCTGATGTTATTGGTGCTGCTCTCTCATTACTCCCTGATGTTATTGGTGCTACTCTCTCATTACTCCTTGATGTTATTGGTGTTACTCTCTCTCTCATTACTTCCTGGTTATTTTTGGTGTTACTCTCTCTCTCATTACTTCCTGGTTGTTATTGGTGCTACTTTCTCTCTCATTACTCCCTGATGTTATTGGTGCTGCTCTCTCATTACTCCCTGACGTTATTGGTGCTACTCTCTCTCATTACTCCCTGATGTTATTGGTGCTACTCTCTCTCACTACTCCCTGATGTTATTGGTGCTACTCTCTCATTACTCCCTGATGTTATTGGTGCTACTCTCTCTCATGACAACCCTGATGTTATTGGTGCTACTCTCTCTCTCACTACTCCCTGATGTTATTGGTGCTACTCTCTCATTACTCCCTGATGTTATTGGTGTTACTCTCTCTCTCTCTTATTACTCGCTGATGTTATTGGTGCTACTCTCTCATTAGTCACTGATGTTATTGGTGTTACTCTCTCTCTCATTACTCCCTGATGTTATTGGTGCTACTCTCTCTCATTACTCCATGATGTTATTGGTGCTACTCTCTCATTACTCCCTGATGTTATTGGTGCTACTCTCTCATTACTTCCTGATGTTATTGGTGCTACTCTCTCATTACTCCCTGATGTTATTGGGACTACTCTCTCTCATTACTCCCTGATGTTATTGGTACTACTCTCTCATTACTCCCTCATGTTGTTGGTGTTACTCTCTCTCATTACTCCCTGTTGTTATTGGTGTTACTGTCTCTCTCATTACTTCCTGGTTGTTATTGGTGTTACTCTCTCTCATTACTCGCTTATGTTATTGCTCCTGCTCTCATATTACTCCCTGATGTTGTTGGTGTTACTCTCTCTCATTACTTCCTGGTTGTTATTGGTGCTACTCTCTCTCATTACTCCCTGATGTTATTGGTGCTACTCTCTCATTACTCCCTGATGTTATTGGTGCTACTCTCTCTCTCTCTTATTACTCCATGATGTTATTGGTGTTACTCTCTCTCTTATTGCTCCCTGATGTTGTTGGTGTTACTCTCTCTCATTACTTCCTGGTTGTTATTGGTGCTACTCTCTCTCATTACTCCCTGATGTTATTGGTGCTACTCTCTCATTACTCCCTGATGTTATTGGTGCTACTCTCTCTCATAACTCCCTGATGTTATTGGTGCTACTTTCTCTCTTTACTCCCTGATGTTATTGGTGCTACTCTCTCATTACTCCCTGATGTTATTGGTGCTACTCTCTCATTACTCCCTGATGTTATTGGTGCTACTCTCTCATTACTACCTGATGTTACTGGTGCTGCTACACTCTCTCATTACTCCCTGCTGTTATTGGTGCTACTCTTTCATTACTCCCTGATGTTATTGGTACTACTCTCTCATTACTCCTTGATGTTATTGGTGCTACTGTCTCTCATTACTCCCTGATGTTATTGGTGCTACTCTCTCATTACTCCCTGATGTTATTGGTGATACTTTCTCATTACTCCCTGATGTTATTGGTGTTACTCTCTCTCAATACTCCCTGATGTTATTGGTGCTACTCTCTCATTACTCCCTTATTCTACAGTATTGTTGAAACTACTCTCTCTCATTACTCCCTGATGTTATTGGTGCTACTCTCTCTCATTACTCCCTGCCATTATTGGTGCTACTCTCTCTCATTACTCCTTGATGTTATTGGTACTACTCTCTCTCATTACTCCCTGATGTTATAGGAGCTACTCTCTCTCATGACTCCCTGATGTTATTGGTGCTACTCTCTCTCTCATTACTCCATGATGTTATTGGTGCTGCTCTCTCATTACTCCCTGATGTTATTGATGCTACTCTCTCAATACTCCCTGATGTTATTGGTGTTTCTCTCTCTCATTACTTCCTTGTTGTTATTGGTGCTACTCTCTCTCATTACTCCCTGATGTTATTGGTGCTACTCTCTCTCATTACTCCCTGATGTTATTGGGGCTACTCTATCATTACTCCCTGATGTTATTGGTGCTGCTCTCTTATTACTCCCTGATGTTATTGGTGCTACTCTCTCTCATGACTCCCTGATGTTATTGGTGCTACTCTCTCTCTCATTACTCCCTGATGTTATTGGTGCTACTCTCTCATTACTCCCTGATGTTATTGGTGTAACTTTCTCTCATGACTCCCTGATGCTATTGGTGCTACTCTCTCTCATTACTTTCTGATGTTATTGGTGCTACTCTCTCATTACTCCCTGGTGTTATTGGTGTTACTCTCTCTCTCATTACTTCCTGGTTGTTATTGGTGTTACTCTCTCTCTCATTACTTCCTGGTTGTTATTGGTGCTACTCTCTCTCATTACTCCCTGATGTTATTGGTGCTACTCTCTCATTACTCCCTGATGTTATTAGTGCTACTCTCTCTCATTACTCCCTGATGTTATTGGGGCTACTCTCTCATTATTCCCTGGTGTTATTGGTGTTACTCTCTCTCTCTTATTACTCCCTGATTTTATTGGTGCTGCTCTCTCTCATGACTCCCTGATGTTATTGGTGCTACTCTCTCTCTCATTACTCCCTGATGTTATTGGTGCTACTCTCTCATTACTCCCTGATGTTATTGGTGTTATTCTCTCTCTCATTACTTCCTGGTTGTTATTGGTGTTACTCTCTCTCTCATTATTTCCTGGTTGTTATTGGTGCTACTCTCTCTCATTACTCCCTGATGTTATTGGTGCTACTCTCTCATTACTCCCTGATGTTATTAGTGCTACTCTCTCTCATTACTCCCTGATGTTATTGGTGCTACTCTCTCATTACTCCCTGGTGTTATTGGTGTTACTCTCTCTCTCTTATTACTCCCTGATGTTATTGGTGCTACTCTCTCTCATGACTCCCTGATATTATTGGTGCTACTCTCTCATTACTCCCTGATGTTATTGGTGCTTCTACTCTCTCATTACTACCTGATGTTACTGGTGCTGCTACTCTCTGTCATTACTCCCTGATGTTATTGGTGCTACTCTCTCATTACTCCCTGATGTTATTGGTGCTACTCTCTCTCATTGCTCCCTGATGTTATTTGTGCTACTCTCTCTCATTACTACCTGATGTTATTGGTGCTACTCTCTCATTACTCCCTGATGTTATTGGTGATACTTTCTCATTATTCCCTGATGTTATTGGTGTTACTCTCTCTCAATACTCCCTGATGTTATTGGTGCTACTCTCTCATTACTCCCTTTTTCTACAGTATTGTTGAAACTACTCTCTCTTTCATTACTCCCTGATGTTATTGGTGCTTCTCTCTCTCATTACTCCCTGACGTTATTGGTGCTACTCTCTCTCTCATTACTCCTTGATGTTATTGGTACTACACTCTCTCATTACTACCTGATGTTATAGGTGCTACTCTCTCTCATGACTCACTGATGTTATTGGTGCTACTCTCTCTCTCATTACTTCCTGGTTGTTATTGGTGCTACTCTCTCTCATTACTTCCTGATGTTATTGGTGCTGCTCTCTCATTACTCCCTGATGTTATTGGTGCTACTCTCTCATTACTCCCTGATGTTATTGGTGTTACTCTCTCTCATTACTCCCTGATGTTATTGGTGCTACTCTCTCTCATTACTCCCTGATGTTATTGGTGCTACTCTCTCTCATTACTCCCTGATGTTATTGGTGCTACTCTCTCATTACTCCCTGAAGTTATTGGTGCTGCTCTATTATTACTCCCTGATGTTGTTGGAGTTACTCTCTCTCATTACTCCCTGATGTTATTGGTGCTACTCTCTCTCATGACTCCCTGATGTTATTGGTTCTACTCTCTCTCTCATTACTCCCTGATGTTATTGGTGCTACTCTCTCATTACTCCCTGATGTTATTGGTGTTACTCTCTCTCTCTCTTATTACTCGCTGATGTTATTGGTGCTACTCTCTCTATCATTACTCCCTGATGTTATTGGTGTTACTCTCTCTCTCATTACTTCCTGGTTGTTATTGGTACTACTCTCTCTCATTACTCCCTGATGTTATTGGTGCTACTCTCTCTCATTACTCCATGATGTTATTGGTGCTACTCTCTCATTACTCCCTGATGTTATTGGTGCTACTCTCTCATTACTCCCTGATGTTATTGGTGCTACTCTCTCATTACTCCCTGATGTTATTGGTACTACTCTCTCTCATTACTCCCTGATGTTATTGGTGCTACTCTCTCATTACTCCCTGTTGTTATTGGTGTTACTGTCTCTCTCATTACTTCCTGGTTGTTATTGGTGATACTCTCTCTCATTACTCCCTTATGTTATTGCTGCTGCTCTCTTATTACTCCCTGATGTTGTTGGTGTTACTCTCTCTCATTACTTCCTGGTTGTTATTGGTGCTACTCTCTCTCATTACTCCCTGATGTTATTGGTGCTACTCTCTCATTACTCCCTGATGTTATTGGTGCTACACTCTCTCTCTCTCTCTCTCTCTCTCTTATTACTCCCTGATGTTATTGGTGTTACTCTCTCTCTTATTGCTCCCTGATGTTGTTGGTGTTACTCTCTCTCATTACTTCCTGGTTGTTATTGATGCTACTCTCTCTCATTGCTCGCTGATGTTATTGGTGCTACTCTCTCATTACTCCCTGATGTTATTAGTGCTCGTCTCTCATTACTCCATGATGGTATTGGTGCTGCTCTCTTATTACTCCCTGATGTTGTTGGTGTTACTCTCTCTCATTACTCCCTGATGTTATTGGTGTTACTCTCTCTCATTACTCCCTGATGTTATTGGTGCTGCTCTCTTATTACTCCCTGATGTTGTTGGAGTTACTCTCTCTCATTACTCCCTGATGTTATTGGTACTACTCTCTCTCATGACTCCCTGATGTTATTGGTGCTACTCTCTCTCTCATTACTCACTGATGTTATTGGTGCTACTCTCTCTTTACTCCCTGATGTTATTGGTGTTACTCTCTCTCTCTCTTATTACTCCCTGATGTTATTGGTGCTACTCTCTCTCATGACTCCCTGATGTTATAGGTGCTACTCTCTCTCATGACTCCCTGATGTTATTGGTGCTACTCTCTCATTACTCCCTGATGTTATTGGTGTTACTCTCTCATTACTCCCTGATGTTATTGGTGCTACTCTCTCTCTCATTACTTCCTGGTTGTTATTGGTGCTACTTTCTCTCATTACTTCCAAGTTTTTTATTGGTGTTACTCTCTCTCTCATTACTTCCTGGTTGTTATTGGTGTTACTCTCACTCTCATTACTCCCTGATGTTATTGGTGCTACTCTCTCATTACTCCCTGATGTTATTGGTGCTACTCTCTCATTACTCCCTGATGTTATTAGTGCTACTCTCTCTCATTACTCCCTGATATTATTGGTGCTACTCTCTCATTACTCCCTGGTGTTATTGGTGTTACTCTCTCTCTCTTATTACTCCCTGATGTTATTGGTGCTACTCTCTCTCATGACTCCCTGATGTTATTGGTGCTACTCTCTCATTACTCCCTGATGTTGTTGGTGTTACTCTCTCTCTCATTACTTCCTGGTTGTTATTGGTGTTACTCTCTCTCTCATTACTTCCTGGTTGTTATTGGTGTTACTTTGACTCTCATTACTCCCTGATGTTATTAGTGCTACTCTCTCATTACTCCCTGATGTTATTGGTGCTACTCTCTCTCTCATTACTTCCTGGTTGTTATTGGTGCTACTTTCTCTCATTACTTCCAAGTTTTTTATTGGTGTTACTCTCTCTCTCATTACTTCCTGGTTGTTATTGGTGTTACTCTCACTCTCATTACTCCCTGATGTTATTGGTGCTACTCTCTCATTACTCCCTGATGTTATTGGTGCTACTCTCTCATTACTCCCTGATGTTATTAGTGCTACTCTCTCTCATTACTCCCTGATGTTATTGGTGCTACTCTCTCTTTACTCCCTGGTGTTATTGGTGTTACTCTCTCTCTCTTATTACTCCCTGATGTTATTGGTGCTACTCTCTCTCATGACTCCCTGATGTTATTGGTGCTACTCTCTCATTACTCCCTGATGTTGTTGGTGTTACTCTCTCTCTCATTACTTCCTGGTTGTGATTGGTGTTACTCTCACTCTCATTACTCCCTGATGTTATTGGTGCTACTCTCTCATTACTCCCTGATGTTATTGGTGTAACTCTCTCTCTCATTACTTCCTGGTTGTTATTGGTGTTACTCTCACTCTCATTACTCCCTGATGTTATTGGTGCTGCTCTCTCATTACTCCCTGATGTTATTGCTGCTGCTCTCTCATTACTCCCTGATGTTATTGCTGCTACTTTCTCTCATTACTCCCTGATGTTATTGGTACTACTCTCTCATTACTCCCTGATGTTATTGGTGTTACTCTCTCTCATTACTCCCTGATGTTATTGGTGCTACTCTCTCATTACTCCCTGATGTTATTGGTGCTACTCTCTCATTACTCCCTGATGTTATTGGTGCTGCTCTGTTATTACTCCCTGATGTTGTTGGTGTTACTCTCTCTCATTACTCCCTGATGTTATTGGTGTTACTCTCTCTCATTACTCCCTGATGTTATTGGTGCTACTCTCTCTCTCATTACTCCCTGATGTTATTGGTGCTACTCTCTCTCATTACTCCCTCGTTGTTATTGGTGCTACTCTCTCTCTCATTAGTCCCTGATGTTATTGGTGTTACTCTCTCATTACTCCCTCATGTTATTGGTGCTACTCTCTCTCTCATTACTTCCTGGTTGTTATTGGTGTTACTCTCTCTCATTACTCCCTGATGTTATTGGTGCTACTCTCTCTCATTACTCCCTGATGTTATTGGTGTTACTCTCTCTCTCATTACTTCCTGGTTGTTATTGGTGTTACTCTCACTCTCATTACTCCCTGATGTTATTGGTGCTGCTCTCTCATTACTCCCTGATGTTATTGCTGCTGCTCTCTCATTACTCCCTGATGTTATTGGTGCTACTTTCTCTCATTACTCCCTGATGTTATTGGTACTACTCTCTCATTACTCCCTGATGTTATTGGTGTTACTCTCTCTCATTATTCCCTGATGTTATTGGTGCTACTCTCTCATTACTCCCTGATGTTATTGGTGCTACTCTCTCATTACTCCCTGATGTTATTGGTGTTACTCTCTCTCTCATTTCTTCCTGGTTATTTTTGGTGTTACTCTCTCTCTCATTACTTCCTGGTTGTTATTGGTGCTACTTTCTCTCTCATTACTCCCTGATGTTATTGGTGCTGCTCTCTCATTACTCCCTGATGTTATTGGTGCTACTCTCTCTCATTACTCCCTGATGTTATTGGTGCTACTCTCTCTCATTACTCCCTGATGTTATTGGTGCTACTCTCTCATTACTCCCTGATGTTATTGGTGCTACTCTCTCTCATGACAACCCTGATGTTATTGGTGCTACTCTCTCTCTCATTACTCCCTGATGTTATTGGTGCTACTCTCTCATTACTCCCTGATGTTACTGGTGTTACTCTCTCTCTTATTACTCGCTGATGTTATTGGTGCTACTCTCTCATTAGTCACTGATGTTATTGGTGTTACTCTCTCTCTCATTACTCCCTGATGTTATTGGTGCTACTCTCTCTCATTACTCCATGATGTTATTGGTGCTACTCTCTCATTACTCCCTGATGTTATTGGTGCTACTCTCTCATTACTTCCTGATGTTATTGGTGCTACTCTCTCATTACTCCCTGATGTTATTGGGACTACTCTCTCTCATTACTCCCTGATGTTATTGGTGCTACTCTCTCATTACTCCCTGTTGTTATTGGTGTTACTGTCTCTCTCATTACTTCCTGGTTGTTATTGGTGTTACTCTCTCTCATTACTCCCTTATGTTATTGCTGCTGCTCTCTTATTACTCCCTGATGTTGTTGGTGTTACTCTCTCTCATTACTTCCTGGTTGTTATTGGTGCTACTCTCTCTCATTACTCCCTGATGTTATTGGTGCTACTCTCTCATTACTCCCTGATGTTATTGGTGCTACTCTCTCTCTCTTATTACTCCATGATGTTATTGGTGTTACTCTCTCTCTTATTGCTCCCTGATGTTGTTGGTGTTACTCTCTCTCATTACTTCCTGGTTGTTATTGGTGCTACTCTCTCTCATTACTCCCTGATGTTATTGGTGCTACTCCCTCATTACTCCCTGATGTTATTGGTGCTACTCTCTCTCATAACTCCCTGATGTTATTGGTGCTACTTTCTCTCTTTACTCCCTGATGTTATTGGTGCTACTCTCTCATTACTCCCTGATGTTATTGGTGCTACTCTCTCATTACTCCCTGATGTTATTGGTGCTACTCTCTCATTACTACCTGATGTTACTGGTGCTGCTACTCTCTCTCATTACTCCCTGCTGTTATTGGTGCTACTCTTTCATTACTCCCAGATGTTATTGGTACTACTCTCTCATTACTCCCTGATGTTATTGGTGCTACTGTCTCTCATTACTCCCTGATGTTATTGGTGCTACTCTATCATTACTCCCTGATGTTATTGGTGATACTTTCTCATTACTCCCTGATGTTATTGGTGTTACTCTCTCTCAATACTCCCTGATGTTATTGGTGCTACTCTCTCATTACTCCCTTATTCTACAGTATTGTTGAAACTACTCTCTCTCATTACTCCCTGATGTTATTGGTGCTACTCTCTCTCATTACTCCCTGCCATTATTGGTGCTACTCTCTCTCATTACTCCTTGATGTTATTGGTACTACTCTCTCTCATTACTCCCTGATGTTATAGGAGCTACTCTCTCTCATGACTCCCTGATGTTATTGGTGCTACTCTCTCTCTCATTACTCCCTGATGTTATTGGTGCTGCTCTCTCATTACTCCCTGATGTTATTGATGCTACTCTCTCAATACTCCCTGATGTTATTGGTGTTTCTCTCTCTCATTACTTCCTGATGTTATTGGTGCTACTCTCTCTCATTACTCCCTGATGTTATTGGTGCTACTCTCTCATTACTCCCTGATGTTATTGGTGCTGCTCTCTTATTACTCCCTGATGTTATTGGTGCTACTCTCTCTCATGACTCCCTGATGTTATTGGTGCTACTCTCTCTCTCATTACTCCCTGATGTTATTGGTGCTACTCTCTCATTACTCCCTGATGTTATTGGTGTTACTTTCTCTCATGACTCCCTGATGCTATTGGTGCTACTCTCTCTCATTACTTTCTGATGTTATTGGTGCTACTCTCTCATTACTCCCTGGTGTTATTGGTGTTACTCTCTCTCTCATTACTTCCTGGTTGTTATTGGTGTTACTCTCTCTCTCATTACTTCCTGGTTGTTATTGGTGCTACTCTCTCTCATTACTCCCTGATGTTATTGGTGCTACTCTCTCATTACTCCCTGATGTTATTAGTGCTACTCTCTCTCATTACTCCCTGATGTTATTGGGGCTACTCTCTCATTACTCCCTGGTGTTATTGGTGTTACTCTCTCTCTCTTATTACTCCCTGATTTTATTGGTGCTGCTCTCTCTCATGACTCCCTGATGTTATTGGTGCTACTCTCTCTCTCATTACTCCCTGATGTTATTGGTGCTACTCTCTCATTACTCCCTGATGTTATTGGTGTTATTCTCTCTCTCATTACTTCCTGGTTGTTATTGGTGTTACTCTCTCTCTCATTATTTCCTGGTTGTTATTGGTGCTACTCTCTCTCATTACTCCCTGATGTTATTGGTGCTGCTCTCTCATTACTCCCTGATGTTATTGGTGCTACTCTCTCTCATTACTCCCTGATGTTATTGGTGCTACTCTCTCATTACTCCCTGATGTTATTAGTGCTACTCTCTCTCATTACTCCCTGATGTTATTGGTGCTACTCTCTCATTACTCCCTGGTGTTATTGGTGTTACTCTCTCTCTCTTATTACTCCCTGATGTTATTGGTGCTAATCTCTCATGACTCCCTGATATTATTGGTGCTACTCTCTCATTACTCCCTGATGTTATTGGTGTTACTCTCTCTCTCATTACTTCCTGGATGCTATTGGTGTTACTCTCTCTATCATTACTTCCTGGTTGTTATTGGTGCTACTCTCTCTCATTACTCCCTGATGTTATTGGTGCTGCTCTCTCATTACTCCCTGATGCTATTGGTGCTACTCTCTCTCATTACTCCCTGATGTTATTGGTGCTACTCTCTGTCATTACTCCCTGATGTTATTGGTGCTACTCTCTCATTACTCCCTGATGTTATTGGTGCTACTCTCTCTCATTACTCCCTGATGTTATTTGTGCTACTGTCTCTCATTACTACCTGATGTTATTGGTGCTACTCTCTCATTACTCCCTGATGTTATTGGTGATACTTTCTCATTATTCCCTGATGTTATTGGTGTTACTCTCTCTCAATACTCCCTGATGTTATTGGTGCTACTCTCTCATTACTCCCTTATTCTACAGTATTGTTGAAACTACTCTCTCTTTCATTACTCCCTGATGTTATTGGTGCTTCTCTCTCTCATTACTCCCTGACGTTATTGGTGCTACTCTCTCTCTCATTACTCCTTGATGTTATTGGTACTACACTCTCTCATTACTACCTGATGTTATAGGTGCTACTCTCTCATGACTCACTGATGTTATTGGTGCTACTCTCTCTCTCATTACTTCCTGGTTGTTATTGGTGCTACTCTCTCTCATTACTTCCTGATGTTATTGGTGCTGCTCTCTCATTACTCCCTGATGTTATTGGTGCTACTCTCTCATTACTCCCTGATGTTATTGGTGTTACTCTCTCTCATTACTCCCTGATGTTATTGGTGCTACTCTCTCTCATTACTCCCTGATGTTATTGGTGCTACTCTCTCTCATTACTCCCTGATGTTATTGGTGCTACTCTCTCATTACTCCCTGATGTTATTGGTGCTGCTCTATTATTACTCCCTGATGTTGTTGGAGTTACTCTCTCTCATTACTCCCTGATGTTATTGGTGCTACTCTCTCTCATGACTCCCTGATGTTATTAGTTCTACTCTCTCTCTCATTACTCCCTGATGTTATTGGTGCTACTCTCTCATTACTCCCTGATGTTATTGGTGTTACTCTCTCTCTCTCTTATTATTCGCTGATGTTATTGGTGCTACTCTCTCTATCATTACTCCCTGATGTTATTGGTGTTACTCTCTCTCTCATTACTTCCTGGTTGTTATTGGTACTACTCTCTCTCATTACTCCCTGATGTTATTGGTGCTACTCTCTCTCATTACTCCATGATGTTATTGGTGCTACTCTCTCATTACTCCCTGATGTTATTGGTGCTACTCTCTCATTACTCCCTGATGTTATTGGTGCTACTCTCTCATTACTCCCTGATGTTATTGGTACTACTCTCTCTCATTACTCCCTGATGTTATTGGTGCTACTCTCTCATTACTCCCTGATGTTGTTGGAGTTACTCTCTCTCATTACTCCCTGTTGTTATTGGTGTTACTGTCTCTCTCATTACTTCCTGGTTGTTATTGGTGTTACTCTCTCTCTCATTACTCCCTTATGTTATTGCTGCTGCTCTCTTATTACTCCCTGATGTTGTTGGTGTTACTCTCTCTCATTACTTCCTGGTTGTTATTGGTGCTACTCTCTCTCATTACTCCCTGATGTTATTGGTGCTACTCTCTCATTACTCCCTGATGTTATTGGTGCTACTCTCTCTCTCTCTCTCTCTCTCTTATTACTCCCTGATGTTATTGGTGTTACTCTCTCTCTTATTGCTCCCTGATGTTGTTGGTGTTACTCTCTCTCATTACTTCCTGGTTGTTATTGATGCTACTCTCTCTCATTACTCGCTGATGTTATTGGTGCTACTCTCTCATTACTCCCTGATGTTCTTGGTGCTCCTCTCTCATTACTCCCTGATGGTATTGGTGCTGCTCTCTTATTACTCCCTGATGTTGTTGGTGTTACTCTCTCTCATTACTCCCTGATGTTATTGGTGTTACTCTCTCTCATTACTCCCTGATGTTATTGGTGCTGCTCTCTTATTACTCCCTGATGTTGTTGGAGTTACTCTCTCTCATTACTCCCTGATGTTATTGGTACTACTCTCTCTCATGACTCCCTGATGTTATTGATGCTACTCTCTCTCTCATTACTCACTGATGTTATTGGTGCTACTCTCTCTTTACTCCCTGATGTTATTGGTGTTACTCTCTCTCTCTCTTATTACTCCCTGATGTTATTGGTGCTACTCTCTCTCATGACTCCCTGATGTTATAGGTGCTACTCTCTCATTACTCCCTGATGTTATTGGTGCTGCTCTATTATTACTCCCTGATGTTGTTGGAGTTACTCTCTCTCATTACTCCCTGATGTTATTGGTGCTACTCTCTCTCATGACTCCCTGATGTTATTAGTTCTACTCTCTCTCTCATTACTCCCTGATGTTATTGGTGCTACTCTCTCATTACTCCCTGATATTATTGGTGTTACTCTCTCTCTCTCTCTTATTATTCGCTGATGTTATTGGTGCTACTCTCTCTATCATTACTCCCTGATGTTATTGGTGTTACTCTCTCTCTCATTACTTCCTGGTTGTTATTGGTACTACTCTCTCTCATTACTCCCTGATGTTATTGGTGCTACTCTCTCTCATTACTCCATGATGTTATTGGTGCTACTCTCTCATTACTCCCTGATGTTATTGGTGCTACTCTCTCATTACTCCCTGATGTTATTGGTGCTACTCTCTCATTACTCCCTGATGTTATTGGTACTACTCTCTCTCATTACTCCCTGATGTTGTTGGAGTTACTCTCTCTCATTACTCCCTGTTGTTATTGGTGTTACTGTCTCTCTCATTACTTCCTGGTTGTTATTGGTGTTACTCTCTCTCTCATTACTCCCTTATGTTATTGCTGCTGCTCTCTTATTACTCCCTGATGTTGTTGGTGTTACTCTCTCTCATTACTTCCTGGTTTTTATTGGTGCTACTCTCTCTCATTACTCCCTGATGTTATTGGTGCTACTCTCTCATTACTCCCTGATGTTATTGGTGCTACTCTCTCTCTCTCTCTCTTATTACTCCCTGATGTTATTGGTGTTACTCTCTCTCTTATTGCTCCCTGATGTTGTTGGTGTTACTCTCTCTCATTACTTCCTGGTTGTTATTGATGCTACTCTCTCTCATTACTCGCTGATGTTATTGGTGCTACTCTCTCATTACTCCCTGATGTTCTTGGTGCTCCTCTCTCATTACTCCCTGATGGTATTGGTGCTGCTCTCTTATTACTCCCTGATGTTGTTGGTGTTACTCTCTTTCATTACTCCCTGATGTTATTGGTGTTACTCTCTCTCATTACTCCCTGATGTTATTGGTGCTGCTCTCTTATTACTCCCTGATGTTGTTGGAGTTACTCTCTCTCATTACTCCCTGATGTTATTGGTACTACTCTCTCTCATGACTCCCTGATGTTATTGATGCTACTCTCTCTCTCATTACTCACTGATGTTATTGGTGCTACTCTCTCTTTACTCCCTGATGTTATTGGTGTTACTCTCTCTCTCTCTTATTACTCCTTGATGTTATTGGTGCTACTCTCTCTCATGACTCCCTGATGTTATAGGTGCTACTCTCTCTCATGACTCCCTGATGTTATTGGTGCTACTCTCTCATTACTCCCTGATGTTATTGGTGTTACTCTCTCATTACTCCCTGACGTTATTGGTGTTACTCTCTCTCTCTCATTACTTCCTAGTTGTTATTGGTGTTACTCTCTCTCTCATTACTTCCTGGTTGTTATTGGTATTACTTTGACTCTCATTACTCCCTGATGTTATAAGTGCTACTCTCTCATTACTCCCTGATGTTATTGGTGCTACTCTCTCTCTCATTACTTCCTGGTTGTTATTGGTGCTACTTTCTCTCATTACTTCCAAGTTGTTATTGGTGTTACTCTCTCTCTCATTACTTCCTGGTTGTTATTGGTGTTACTCTCACTCTCATTACTCCCTGATGTTATTGGTGTTACTCTCTCATTACTCCCTGATGTTATTGGTGCTACTCTCTCATTACTCCCTGATGTTATTAGTGCTACTCTCTCTCATTACTCCCTGATGTTATTGGTGCTACTCTCTCATTACTCCCTGGTGTTATTGGTGTTACTCTCTCTCTCTTATTACTCCCTGATGTTATTGGTGCTACTCTCTCTCATGACTCCCTGATGTTATTGGTGCTACTCTCTCACTACTCCCTGATGTTGTTGGTGTTACTCTCTCTCTCATTACTTCCTGGTTGTTATTGGTGTTACTCTCTCTCTCATTACTCCCTGATGTTATTGGTGCTACTCTCTCATTACTTCCTGATGTTATTGGTGCTTCTACTCTCTCATTACTACCTGATGTTACGGGTGCTGCTACTCTCTGTCATTACTCCCTGATGTTATTGGTGCTACTCTCTCATTACTCCCTGATGTTATTGGTGCTACTCTCTCTCATTACTCCCTGATGTTATTTGTGCTACTCTCTTTCATTACTACCTGATGTTATTGGTGCTACTCTCTCATTACTCCCTGATGTTATTGGTGATACTTTCTCATTACTCCCTGATGTTATTGGTGATACTTTCTCATTACTCCCTGATGTTATTGGTGTTACTCTCTCTCAATACTCCCTGATGTTATTGGTGCTACTCTCTCATTACTCCCTGACGTTATTGGTGCTACTCTCTCTCTCATTACTCCTTGATGTTATTGGTACTACACTCTCTCATTACTACCTGATGTTATAGGTGCTACTCTCTCTCATGACTCCCTGATGTTATTGGTGCTACTCTCTCTCTCATTACTTCCTGGTTGTTATTGGTGCTACTCTCTCTCATTACTTCCTGATGTTATTGGTGCTGCTCTCTCATTACTCCCTGATGTTATTGGTGCTACTCTCTCTCATTACTCCCTGATGTTATTGGTGCTACTCTCTCTCATTACTCCCTGATGTTATTGGTGCTACTCTCTCTCATTACTCCCTGATGTTATTGGTGCTACTCTCTCATTACTCCCTGATGTTATTGGTGCTGCTCTATTATTACTCCCTGATGTTGTTGGAGTTACTCTCTCTCATTACTCCCTGATGTTATTGGTGCTACTCTCTCTCATGACTCCCTGATGTTATTGGTGCTACTCTCTCTCTCATTACTCCCTGATGTTATTGGTGCTACTCTCTCATTACTCCCTGATGTTATAGGTGTTACTCTCTCTCTCTCTTATTACTCGCTGATGTTATTGGTGCTACTCTCTCTATCATTACTCCCTGATGTTATTGGTGTTACTCTCTCTCTCATTACTTCCTGGTTGTTATTGGTACTACTCTCTCTCATTACTCCATGATGTTATTGGTGCTACTCTCTCTCATTACTCCATGATGTTATTGGTGCTACTCTCTCATTACTCCCTGATGTTATTGGTGCTACTCTCTCATTACTCCCTGATGTTATTGGTGCTACTCTCTCATTACTCCCTGATGTTATTGGAACTACTCTCTCTCATTACTCCCTGATGTTATTGGTGCTACTCTCTCATTACTCCCTGATGTTGTTGGAGTTACTCTCTCTCATTACTCCCTGTTGTTATTGGTGTTACTCTCTCTCATTACTCCCTTATGTTATTGCTGCTGCTCTCTTATTACTCCCTGATGTTGTTGGTTTTACTCTCTCTCATTACTTCCTGGTTGTTATTGGTGCTACTCTCTCTCATTACTCCCTGATGTTATTGGTGCTACTCTCTCATTACTCCCTGGTGTTATTGCTGCTACTCTCTCTCTCTCTTATTACTCCCTGATGTTATTGGTGATACTCTCTCTCTTATTGCTCCCTGATGTTGTTGGTGTTACTCTCTCTCATTACTTCCTGGTTGTTATTGATGCTACTCTCTCTCATTACTCCCTGATGTTATTGGTGCTACTCTCTCATTACTCCCTGATGTTATTGGTGCTACTCTCTCATTACTCCCTGATGTTATAGGTGCTGCTCTCTTATTACTCCCTGATGTTGTTGGTGTTACTCTCTCTCATTACTCCCTGATGTTATTGGTGCTACGCTCTCTCATGACTCCCTGATGTTATTGGTGCTACTCTCTCTCTCATTACTCCCTGATGTTATTGGTGCTACTCTCTCATTACTACCTGATGTTATAGGTGTTACTCTCTCTCTCTCTTATTACTCGCTGATGTTATTGGTGCTACTCTCTCTATCATTACTCCCTGATGTTATTGGTGTTACTCTCTCTCTCATTACTTCCTGGTTGTTATTGGTACTACTCTCTCTCATTACTCCATGATGTTATTGGTGCTACTCTCTCTCATTACTCCATGATGTTATTGGTGCTACTCTCTCATTACTCCCTGATGTTATTGGTGCTACTCTCTCATTACTCCCTGATGTTATTGGTGCTACTCTCTCATTACTCCCTGATGTTATTGGAACTACTCTCTCTCATTACTCCCTGATGTTATTGGTGCTACTCTCTCATTACTCCCTGATGTTGTTGGAGTTACTCTCTCTCATTACTCCCTGTTGTTATTGGTGTTACTCTCTCTCATTACTCCCTTATGTTATTGCTGCTGCTCTCTTATTACTCCCTGATGTTGTTGGTGTTACTCTCTCTCATTACTTCCTGGTTGTTATTGGTGCTACTCTCTCTCATTACTCCCTGATGTTATTGGTGCTACTCTCTCATTACTCCCTGATGTTATTGGTGCTACTCTCTCTCTCTCTCTCTTATTACTCCCTGATGTTATTGGTGTTACTCTCTCTCTTATTACTCCCTGATGTTGTTGGTGTTACTCTCTCTCATTACTTCCTGGTTGTTATTGATGCTACTCTCTCTCATTACTCCACGATGTTATTGGTGCTACTCTCTCATTACTCCCTGATGTTATTGGTGCTACTCTCTCATTACTCCCTGATGTTATAGGTGCTGCTCTCTTATTACTCCCTGATGTTGTTGGTGTTACTCTCTCTCATTACTCCCTGATGTTATTGGTGTTACTCTCTCTCATTACTCCCTGATATTATTGTTGCTGCTCTCTTATTACTCCCTGATGTTGTTGGAGTTACTCTCTCTCATTACTCCCTGATGTTATTGGTGTTACTCTCTCTCTCATTACTCCCTGATGTTATTCGTGCTACTCTCTCATTACTCTCTGATGTTATTGGTGTTACTCTCTCTCTCTCTTATTACTCCCTGATGTTATTGGTGCTACTCTCTCTCATGACTCCCTGATGTTATTGGTGCTACTCTCTCTCATGACTCCCTGATGTTATTGGTGCTACTCTCTCATTACTCCCTGATGTTATTGGTGTTACTCTCTCATTACTCCCTGACGTTATTGGTGTTACTCTCTCTCTATCATTACTTCCTAGTTGTTATTGGTGTTACTCTCACTCTCATTACTCCCTGATGTTATTGGTGTTACTCTCACTCTCATTACTCCCTGATGTTATTGGTGCTACTCTCTCTCATTACTCCCTGATGTTATAGGTGCTACTCTCTCTCATTACTCCCTGATGTTATAGGTGCTACTCTCTCTCTCATTACTTCCTGGTTGTTATTGGTGCTACTTTCTCTCATTACTTCCTAGTTGTTATTGGTGCTACTCTCTCATTACTCCCTGATGTTATTGGTGTTACTATCTCTCATTACTTCCTGGTTGTGATTGGTGTTACTCTCACTCTCATTACTCCCTGATGTTATTGGTGCTACTCTCTCATTACTCCCTGATGTTATTGGTGTTACTCTCTCTCTCATTACTTCCTGGTTGTTATTGGTACTACTCTCTCTCATTACTCCATGATGTTATTGGTGCTACTCTCTCTCATTACTCCATGATGTTATTGGTGCTACTCTCTCATTACTCCCTGATGTTATTGGTGCTACTCTCTCATTACTCCCTGATGTTATTGGTGCTACTCTCTCATTACTCCCTGTTGTTATTGGAACTACTCTCTCTCATTACTCCCTGATGTTATTGGTGCTACTCTCTCATTACTCCCTGATGTTGTTGGAGTTACTCTCTCTCATTACTCCCTGTTGTTATTGGTGTTACTCTCTCTCATTACTCCCTTATGTTATTGCTGCTGCTCTCTTATTACTCCCTGATGTTGTTGGTGTTACTCTCTCTCATTACTTCCTGGTTGTTATTGGTGCTACTCTCTCTCATTACTCCCTGATGTTATTGGTGCTACTCTCTCATTACTCCCTGATGTTATTGGTGCTACTCTCTCTCTCTCTCTCTTATTACTCCCTGATGTTATTGGTGTTACTCTCTCTCTTATTGCTCCCTGATGTTGTTGGTGTTACTCTCTCTCATTACTTCCTGGTTGTTATTGATGCTACTCTCTCTCATTACTTCCCGATGTTATTGGTGCTACTCTCTCATTACTCCCTGATGTTATTGGTGCTACTCTCTCATTACTCCCTGATGTTATAGGTGCTGCTCTCTTATTACTCCCTGATGTTGTTGGTGTTACTCTCTCTCATTACTCCCTGATGTTATTGGTGTTACTCTCTCTCATTACTCCCTGATATTATTGTTGCTGCTCTCTTATTACTCTCTGATGTTGTTGGAGTTACTCTCTCTCATTACTCCCTGATGTTATTGGTGTTACTCTCTCTCTCATTACTCCCTGATGTTATTCGTGCTACTCTCTCATTACTCTCTGATGTTATTGGTGTTACTCTCTCTCTCTCTTATTACTCCCTGATGTTATTGGTGCTACTCTCTCTCATGACTCCCTGATGTTATTGGTGCTACTCTCTCTCATGACTCCCTGATGTTATTGGTGCTACTCTCTCATTACTCCCTGATGTTATTGGTGTTACTCTCTCATTACTCCCTGACGTTATTGGTGTTACTCTCTCTCTCTCATTACTTCCTAGTTGTTATTGGTGTTACTCTCACTCTCATTACTCCCTGATGTTATTGGTGTTACTCTCACTCTCATTACTCCCTGATGTTATTGGTGCTACTCTCTCTCATTACTCCCTGATGTTATAGGTGCTACTCTCTCTCATTACTCCCTGATGTTATAGGTGCTACTCTCTCTCTCATTACTTCCTGGTTGTTATTGGTGCTACTTTCTCTCATTACTTCCTAGTTGTTATTGGTGCTACTCTCTCATTACTCCCTGATGTTATTGGTGTTACTCTCTCTCATTACTTCCTGGTTGTGATTGGTGTTACTCTCACTCTCATTACTCCCTGATGTTATTGGTGCTACTCTCTCATTACTCCCTGATGTTATTGGTGTTACTCTCTCTCTCATTACTTCCTGGTTGTTATTGGTGTTACTCTCACTCTCATTACTCCCTGATGTTATTGGTGCTGCTCTCTCATTACTCCCTGATGTTATTGCTGCTGCTCTCTCATTACTCCCTGATGTTATTGGTGCTACTTTCTCTCATTACTCCCTGATGTTATTGGTACTACTCTCTCATTACTCCCTGATGTTATTGGTGTTACTCTCTCTCATTACTCCCTGATGTTATTGGTGCTACTCTCTCATTACTCCCTGATGTTATTGGTGCTACTCTCTCATTACTCCCTGATGTTATTGGTGCTGCTCTGTTATTACTCCCTGATGTTGTTGGTGTTACTCTCTCTCATTACTCCCTGATGTTATTGGTGTTACTCTCTCTCATTACTCCCTGATGTTATTGGTGCTTCTCTCTCTCTCATTACTCCCTGATGTTATTGGTGCTACTCTCTCTCATTACTCCCTCGTTGTTATTGGTGCTACTCTCTCTCTCATTAGTCCCTGATGTTATTGGTGTTACTCTCTCATTACTCCCTCATGTTATTGGTGCTACTCTCTCTCTCATTACTTCCTGGTTGTTATTGGTGTTACTCTCTCTCATTACTCCCTGATGTTATTGGTGCTACTCTCTCTCATTACTCCCTGATGTTATTGGTGTTACCCTCTCTCTCATTACTTCCTGGTTGTTATTGGTGTTACTCTCACTCTCATTACTCCCTGATGTTATTGTTGCTGCTCTCTCATTACTCCCTGATGTTATTGCTGCTGCTCTCTCATTACTCCCTGATGTTATTGGTGCTACTTTCTCTCATTACTCCCTGATGTTATTGGTACTACTCTCTCATTACTCCCTGATGTTATTGGTGTTACTCTCTCTCATTACTCCCTGATGTTATTGGTGCTTCTCTCTCATTACTCCCTGATGTTATTGGTGCTACTCTCTCATTACTCCCTGATGTTATTGGTGCTGTTCTGTTATTACTCCCTGATGTTGTTGGTGTTACTCTCTCTCATTACTCCCTGATGTTATTGGTGCTACTCTCTCTCTCATTACTCCCTGATGTTATTGGTGCTACTCTCTCTCATTACTCCCTCGTTGTTATTGGTGCTACTCTCTCTCTCATTAGTCCCTGATGTTATTGGTGCTGCTCTCTCATTACTCCCTGATGTTATTGCTGCTGCTCTCTCATTACTCCCTGATGTTATTGGTGCTACTTTCTCTCATTACTCCCTGATGTTATTGGTACTACTCTCTCATTACTCCCTGATGTTATTGGTGTTACTCTCTCTCATTACTCCCTGATGTTATTGGTGCTTCTCTCTCATTACTCCCTGATGTTATTGGTGCTACTCTCTCATTACTCCCTGATGTTATTGGTGCTGTTCTGTTATTACTCCCTGATGTTGTTGGTGTTACTCTCTCTCATTACTCCCTGATGTTATTGGTGCTACTCTCTCTCTCATTACTCCCTGATGTTATTGGTGCTACTCTCTCTCATTACTCCCTCGTTGTTATTGGTGCTACTCTCTCTCTCATTAGTCCCTGATGTTATTGGTGTTACTCTCTCATTACTCCCTCATGTTATTGGTGCTACTCTCTCTCTCATTACTTCCTGGTTGTTATTTGTGTTACTCTCTCTCATTACTCCCTGATGTTATTGGTGCTACTCTCTCTCATTACTCCCTGATGTTATTGGTGTTACTCTCTCTCTCATTACTTCCTGGTTGTTATTGGTGTTACTCTCTCATTACTCCCTGATGTTATTGGTGATACTCTCTCAATACTCCCTGATGTTATTGGTGTTTCTCTCTCTCATTACTTCCTGATGTTATTGGTGCTACTCTCTCTCATTACTCCCTGATGTTATTGGTGCTACTCTCTCATTACTCCCTGATGTTATTGGTGCTGCTCTCTTATTACTCCCTGATGTTATTGGTGCTACTCTCTCTCATGACTCCCTGATGTTATTGGTGCTACTCTCTCTCTCATTACTCCCTGATGTTATTGGTGCTACTCTCTCATTACTCCCTGATGTTATTGGTGTTACTTTCTCTCATGACTCCCTGATGCTATTGGTGCTACTCTCTCTCATTACTTTCTGATGTTATTGGTGCTACTCTCTCATTACTCCCTGGTGTTATTGGTGTTACTCTCTCTCTCATTACTTCCTGGTTGTTATTGGTGTTACTCTCTCTCTCATTACTTCCTGGTTGTTATTGGTGCTACTCTCTCTCATTACTCCCTGATGTTATTGGTGCTACTCTCTCATTACTCCCTGATGTTATTAGTGCTACTCTCTCTCATTACTCCCTGATGTTATTGGGGCTACTCTCTCATTACTCCCTGGTGTTATTGGTGTTACTCTCTCTCTCTTATTACTCCCTGATTTTATTGGTGCTGCTCTCTCTCATGACTCCCTGATGTTATTGGTGCTACTCTCTCTCTCATTACTCCCTGATGTTATTGGTGCTACTCTCTCATTACTCCCTGATGTTATTGGTGTTATTCTCTCTCTCATTACTTCCTGGTTGTTATTGGTGTTACTCTCTCTCTCATTATTTCCTGGTTGTTATTGGTGCTACTCTCTCTCATTACTCCCTGATGTTATTGGTGCTGCTCTCTCATTACTCCCTGATGTTATTGGTGCTACTCTCTCTCATTACTCCCTGATGTTATTGGTGCTACTCTCTCATTACTCCCTGATGTTATTAGTGCTACTCTCTCTCATTACTCCCTGATGTTATTGGTGCTACTCTCTCATTACTCCCTGGTGTTATTGGTGTTACTCTCTCTCTCTTATTACTCCCTGATGTTATTGGTGCTAATCTCTCATGACTCCCTGATATTATTGGTGCTACTCTCTCATTACTCCCTGATGTTATTGGTGTTACTCTCTCTCTCATTACTTCCTGGATGCTATTGGTGTTACTCTCTCTATCATTACTTCCTGGTTGTTATTGGTGCTACTCTCTCTCATTACTCCCTGATGTTATTGGTGCTGCTCTCTCATTACTCCCTGATGCTATTGGTGCTACTCTCTCTCATTACTCCCTGATGTTATTGGTGCTACTCTCTGTCATTACTCCCTGATGTTATTGGTGCTACTCTCTCATTACTCCCTGATGTTATTGGTGCTACTCTCTCTCATTACTCCCTGATGTTATTTGTGCTACTGTCTCTCATTACTACCTGATGTTATTGGTGCTACTCTCTCATTACTCCCTGATGTTATTGGTGATACTTTCTCATTATTCCCTGATGTTATTGGTGTTACTCTCTCTCAATACTCCCTGATGTTATTGGTGCTACTCTCTCATTACTCCCTTATTCTACAGTATTGTTGAAACTACTCTCTCTTTCATTACTCCCTGATGTTATTGGTGCTTCTCTCTCTCATTACTCCCTGACGTTATTGGTGCTACTCTCTCTCTCATTACTCCTTGATGTTATTGGTACTACACTCTCTCATTACTACCTGATGTTATAGGTGCTACTCTCTCATGACTCACTGATGTTATTGGTGCTACTCTCTCTCTCATTACTTCCTGGTTGTTATTGGTGCTACTCTCTCTCATTACTTCCTGATGTTATTGGTGCTGCTCTCTCATTACTCCCTGATGTTATTGGTGCTACTCTCTCATTACTCCCTGATGTTATTGGTGTTACTCTCTCTCATTACTCCCTGATGTTATTGGTGCTACTCTCTCTCATTACTCCCTGATGTTATTGGTGCTACTCTCTCTCATTACTCCCTGATGTTATTGGTGCTACTCTCTCATTACTCCCTGATGTTATTGGTGCTGCTCTATTATTACTCCCTGATGTTGTTGGAGTTACTCTCTCTCATTACTCCCTGATGTTATTGGTGCTACTCTCTCTCATGACTCCCTGATGTTATTAGTTCTACTCTCTCTCTCATTACTCCCTGATGTTATTGGTGCTACTCTCTCATTACTCCCTGATGTTATTGGTGTTACTCTCTCTCTCTCTTATTATTCGCTGATGTTATTGGTGCTACTCTCTCTATCATTACTCCCTGATGTTATTGGTGTTACTCTCTCTCTCATTACTTCCTGGTTGTTATTGGTACTACTCTCTCTCATTACTCCCTGATGTTATTGGTGCTACTCTCTCTCATTACTCCATGATGTTATTGGTGCTACTCTCTCATTACTCCCTGATGTTATTGGTGCTACTCTCTCATTACTCCCTGATGTTATTGGTGCTACTCTCTCATTACTCCCTGATGTTATTGGTACTACTCTCTCTCATTACTCCCTGATGTTATTGGTGCTACTCTCTCATTACTCCCTGATGTTGTTGGAGTTACTCTCTCTCATTACTCCCTGTTGTTATTGGTGTTACTGTCTCTCTCATTACTTCCTGGTTGTTATTGGTGTTACTCTCTCTCTCATTACTCCCTTATGTTATTGCTGCTGCTCTCTTATTACTCCCTGATGTTGTTGGTGTTACTCTCTCTCATTACTTCCTGGTTGTTATTGGTGCTACTCTCTCTCATTACTCCCTGATGTTATTGGTGCTACTCTCTCATTACTCCCTGATGTTATTGGTGCTACTCTCTCTCTCTCTCTCTCTCTTATTACTCCCTGATGTTATTGGTGTTACTCTCTCTCTTATTGCTCCCTGATGTTGTTGGTGTTACTCTCTCTCATTACTTCCTGGTTGTTATTGATGCTACTCTCTCTCATTACTCGCTGATGTTATTGGTGCTACTCTCTCATTACTCCCTGATGTTCTTGGTGCTCCTCTCTCATTACTCCCTGATGGTATTGGTGCTGCTCTCTTATTACTCCCTGATGTTGTTGGTGTTACTCTCTCTCATTACTCCCTGATGTTATTGGTGTTACTCTCTCTCATTACTCCCTGATGTTATTGGTGCTGCTCTCTTATTACTCCCTGATGTTGTTGGAGTTACTCTCTCTCATTACTCCCTGATGTTATTGGTACTACTCTCTCTCATGACTCCCTGATGTTATTGATGCTACTCTCTCTCTCATTACTCACTGATGTTATTGGTGCTACTCTCTCTTTACTCCCTGATGTTATTGGTGTTACTCTCTCTCTCTCTTATTACTCCCTGATGTTATTGGTGCTACTCTCTCTCATGACTCCCTGATGTTATAGGTGCTACTCTCTCATTACTCCCTGATGTTATTGGTGCTGCTCTATTATTACTCCCTGATGTTGTTGGAGTTACTCTCTCTCATTACTCCCTGATGTTATTGGTGCTACTCTCTCTCATGACTCCCTGATGTTATTAGTTCTACTCTCTCTCTCATTACTCCCTGATGTTATTGGTGCTACTCTCTCATTACTCCCTGATATTATTGGTGTTACTCTCTCTCTCTCTCTTATTATTCGCTGATGTTATTGGTGCTACTCTCTCTATCATTACTCCCTGATGTTATTGGTGTTACTCTCTCTCTCATTACTTCCTGGTTGTTATTGGTACTACTCTCTCTCATTACTCCCTGATGTTATTGGTGCTACTCTCTCTCATTACTCCATGATGTTATTGGTGCTACTCTCTCATTACTCCCTGATGTTATTGGTGCTACTCTCTCATTACTCCCTGATGTTATTGGTGCTACTCTCTCATTACTCCCTGATGTTATTGGTACTACTCTCTCTCATTACTCCCTGATGTTGTTGGAGTTACTCTCTCTCATTACTCCCTGTTGTTATTGGTGTTACTGTCTCTCTCATTACTTCCTGGTTGTTATTGGTGTTACTCTCTCTCTCATTACTCCCTTATGTTATTGCTGCTGCTCTCTTATTACTCCCTGATGTTGTTGGTGTTACTCTCTCTCATTACTTCCTGGTTTTTATTGGTGCTACTCTCTCTCATTACTCCCTGATGTTATTGGTGCTACTCTCTCATTACTCCCTGATGTTATTGGTGCTACTCTCTCTCTCTCTCTCTTATTACTCCCTGATGTTATTGGTGTTACTCTCTCTCTTATTGCTCCCTGATGTTGTTGGTGTTACTCTCTCTCATTACTTCCTGGTTGTTATTGATGCTACTCTCTCTCATTACTCGCTGATGTTATTGGTGCTACTCTCTCATTACTCCCTGATGTTCTTGGTGCTCCTCTCTCATTACTCCCTGATGGTATTGGTGCTGCTCTCTTATTACTCCCTGATGTTGTTGGTGTTACTCTCTTTCATTACTCCCTGATGTTATTGGTGTTACTCTCTCTCATTACTCCCTGATGTTATTGGTGCTGCTCTCTTATTACTCCCTGATGTTGTTGGAGTTACTCTCTCTCATTACTCCCTGATGTTATTGGTACTACTCTCTCTCATGACTCCCTGATGTTATTGATGCTACTCTCTCTCTCATTACTCACTGATGTTATTGGTGCTACTCTCTCTTTACTCCCTGATGTTATTGGTGTTACTCTCTCTCTCTCTTATTACTCCCTGATGTTATTGGTGCTACTCTCTCTCATGACTCCCTGATGTTATAGGTGCTACTCTCTCTCATGACTCCCTGATGTTATTGGTGCTACTCTCTCATTACTCCCTGATGTTATTGGTGTTACTCTCTCATTACTCCCTGACGTTATTGGTGTTACTCTCTCTCTCTCATTACTTCCTAGTTGTTATTGGTGTTACTCTCTCTCTCATTACTTCCTGGTTGTTATTGGTATTACTTTGACTCTCATTACTCCCTGATGTTATAAGTGCTACTCTCTCATTACTCCCTGATGTTATTGGTGCTACTCTCTCTCTCATTACTTCCTGGTTGTTATTGGTGCTACTTTCTCTCATTACTTCCAAGTTGTTATTGGTGTTACTCTCTCTCTCATTACTTCCTGGTTGTTATTGGTGTTACTCTCACTCTCATTACTCCCTGATGTTATTGGTGTTACTCTCTCATTACTCCCTGATGTTATTGGTGCTACTCTCTCATTACTCCCTGATGTTATTAGTGCTACTCTCTCTCATTACTCCCTGATGTTATTGGTGCTACTCTCTCATTACTCCCTGGTGTTATTGGTGTTACTCTCTCTCTCTTATTACTCCCTGATGTTATTGGTGCTACTCTCTCTCATGACTCCCTGATGTTATTGGTGCTACTCTCTCACTACTCCCTGATGTTGTTGGTGTTACTCTCTCTCTCATTACTTCCTGGTTGTTATTGGTGTTACTCTCTCTCTCATTACTCCCTGATGTTATTGGTGCTACTCTCTCATTACTTCCTGATGTTATTGGTGCTTCTACTCTCTCATTACTACCTGATGTTACGGGTGCTGCTACTCTCTGTCATTACTCCCTGATGTTATTGGTGCTACTCTCTCATTACTCCCTGATGTTATTGGTGCTACTCTCTCTCATTACTCCCTGATGTTATTTGTGCTACTCTCTTTCATTACTACCTGATGTTATTGGTGCTACTCTCTCATTACTCCCTGATGTTATTGGTGATACTTTCTCATTACTCCCTGATGTTATTGGTGATACTTTCTCATTACTCCCTGATGTTATTGGTGTTACTCTCTCTCAATACTCCCTGATGTTATTGGTGCTACTCTCTCATTACTCCCTGACGTTATTGGTGCTACTCTCTCTCTCATTACTCCTTGATGTTATTGGTACTACACTCTCTCATTACTACCTGATGTTATAGGTGCTACTCTCTCTCATGACTCCCTGATGTTATTGGTGCTACTCTCTCTCTCATTACTTCCTGGTTGTTATTGGTGCTACTCTCTCTCATTACTTCCTGATGTTATTGGTGCTGCTCTCTCATTACTCCCTGATGTTATTGGTGCTACTCTCTCTCATTACTCCCTGATGTTATTGGTGCTACTCTCTCTCATTACTCCCTGATGTTATTGGTGCTACTCTCTCTCATTACTCCCTGATGTTATTGGTGCTACTCTCTCATTACTCCCTGATGTTATTGGTGCTGCTCTATTATTACTCCCTGATGTTGTTGGAGTTACTCTCTCTCATTACTCCCTGATGTTATTGGTGCTACTCTCTCTCATGACTCCCTGATGTTATTGGTGCTACTCTCTCTCTCATTACTCCCTGATGTTATAGGTGTTACTCTCTCTCTCTCTTATTACTCGCTGATGTTATTGGTGCTACTCTCTCTATCATTACTCCCTGATGTTATTGGTGTTACTCTCTCTCTCATTACTTCCTGGTTGTTATTGGTACTACTCTCTCTCATTACTCCATGATGTTATTGGTGCTACTCTCTCTCATTACTCCATGATGTTATTGGTGCTACTCTCTCATTACTCCCTGATGTTATTGGTGCTACTCTCTCATTACTCCCTGATGTTATTGGTGCTACTCTCTCATTACTCCCTGATGTTATTGGAACTACTCTCTCTCATTACTCCCTGATGTTATTGGTGCTACTCTCTCATTACTCCCTGATGTTGTTGGAGTTACTCTCTCTCATTACTCCCTGTTGTTATTGGTGTTACTCTCTCTCATTACTCCCTTATGTTATTGCTGCTGCTCTCTTATTACTCCCTGATGTTGTTGGTTTTACTCTCTCTCATTACTTCCTGGTTGTTATTGGTGCTACTCTCTCTCATTACTCCCTGATGTTATTGGTGCTACTCTCTCATTACTCCCTGGTGTTATTGCTGCTACTCTCTCTCTCTCTTATTACTCCCTGATGTTATTGGTGATACTCTCTCTCTTATTGCTCCCTGATGTTGTTGGTGTTACTCTCTCTCATTACTTCCTGGTTGTTATTGATGCTACTCTCTCTCATTACTCCCTGATGTTATTGGTGCTACTCTCTCATTACTCCCTGATGTTATTGGTGCTACTCTCTCATTACTCCCTGATGTTATAGGTGCTGCTCTCTTATTACTCCCTGATGTTGTTGGTGTTACTCTCTCTCATTACTCCCTGATGTTATTGGTGCTACGCTCTCTCATGACTCCCTGATGTTATTGGTGCTACTCTCTCTCTCATTACTCCCTGATGTTATTGGTGCTACTCTCTCATTACTACCTGATGTTATAGGTGTTACTCTCTCTCTCTCTTATTACTCGCTGATGTTATTGGTGCTACTCTCTCTATCATTACTCCCTGATGTTATTGGTGTTACTCTCTCTCTCATTACTTCCTGGTTGTTATTGGTACTACTCTCTCTCATTACTCCATGATGTTATTGGTGCTACTCTCTCTCATTACTCCATGATGTTATTGGTGCTACTCTCTCATTACTCCCTGATGTTATTGGTGCTACTCTCTCATTACTCCCTGATGTTATTGGTGCTACTCTCTCATTACTCCCTGATGTTATTGGAACTACTCTCTCTCATTACTCCCTGATGTTATTGGTGCTACTCTCTCATTACTCCCTGATGTTGTTGGAGTTACTCTCTCTCATTACTCCCTGTTGTTATTGGTGTTACTCTCTCTCATTACTCCCTTATGTTATTGCTGCTGCTCTCTTATTACTCCCTGATGTTGTTGGTGTTACTCTCTCTCATTACTTCCTGGTTGTTATTGGTGCTACTCTCTCTCATTACTCCCTGATGTTATTGGTGCTACTCTCTCATTACTCCCTGATGTTATTGGTGCTACTCTCTCTCTCTCTCTCTTATTACTCCCTGATGTTATTGGTGTTACTCTCTCTCTTATTGCTCCCTGATGTTGTTGGTGTTACTCTCTCTCATTACTTCCTGGTTGTTATTGATGCTACTCTCTCTCATTACTCCACGATGTTATTGGTGCTACTCTCTCATTACTCCCTGATGTTATTGGTGCTACTCTCTCATTACTCCCTGATGTTATAGGTGCTGCTCTCTTATTACTCCCTGATGTTGTTGGTGTTACTCTCTCTCATTACTCCCTGATGTTATTGGTGTTACTCTCTCTCATTACTCCCTGATATTATTGTTGCTGCTCTCTTATTACTCCCTGATGTTGTTGGAGTTACTCTCTCTCATTACTCCCTGATGTTATTGGTGTTACTCTCTCTCTCATTACTCCCTGATGTTATTCGTGCTACTCTCTCATTACTCTCTGATGTTATTGGTGTTACTCTCTCTCTCTCTTATTACTCCCTGATGTTATTGGTGCTACTCTCTCTCATGACTCCCTGATGTTATTGGTGCTACTCTCTCTCATGACTCCCTGATGTTATTGGTGCTACTCTCTCATTACTCCCTGATGTTATTGGTGTTACTCTCTCATTACTCCCTGACGTTATTGGTGTTACTCTCTCTCTATCATTACTTCCTAGTTGTTATTGGTGTTACTCTCACTCTCATTACTCCCTGATGTTATTGGTGTTACTCTCACTCTCATTACTCCCTGATGTTATTGGTGCTACTCTCTCTCATTACTCCCTGATGTTATAGGTGCTACTCTCTCTCATTACTCCCTGATGTTATAGGTGCTACTCTCTCTCTCATTACTTCCTGGTTGTTATTGGTGCTACTTTCTCTCATTACTTCCTAGTTGTTATTGGTGCTACTCTCTCATTACTCCCTGATGTTATTGGTGTTACTCTCTCTCATTACTTCCTGGTTGTGATTGGTGTTACTCTCACTCTCATTACTCCCTGATGTTATTGGTGCTACTCTCTCATTACTCCCTGATGTTATTGGTGTTACTCTCTCTCTCATTACTTCCTGGTTGTTATTGGTACTACTCTCTCTCATTACTCCATGATGTTATTGGTGCTACTCTCTCTCATTACTCCATGATGTTATTGGTGCTACTCTCTCATTACTCCCTGATGTTATTGGTGCTACTCTCTCATTACTCCCTGATGTTATTGGTGCTACTCTCTCATTACTCCCTGTTTTTATTGGAACTACTCTCTCTCATTACTCCCTGATGTTATTGGTGCTACTCTCTCATTACTCCCTGATGTTGTTGGAGTTACTCTCTCTCATTACTCCCTGTTGTTATTGGTGTTACTCTCTCTCATTACTCCCTTATGTTATTGCTGCTGCTCTCTTATTACTCCCTGATGTTGTTGGTGTTACTCTCTCTCATTACTTCCTGGTTGTTATTGGTGCTACTCTCTCTCATTACTCCCTGATGTTATTGGTGCTACTCTCTCATTACTCCCTGATGTTATTGGTGCTACTCTCTCTCTCTCTCTCTTATTACTCCCTGATGTTATTGGTGTTACTCTCTCTCTTATTGCTCCCTGATGTTGTTGGTGTTACTCTCTCTCATTACTTCCTGGTTGTTATTGATGCTACTCTCTCTCATTACTTCCCGATGTTATTGGTGCTACTCTCTCATTACTCCCTGATGTTATTGGTGCTACTCTCTCATTACTCCCTGATGTTATAGGTGCTGCTCTCTTATTACTCCCTGATGTTGTTGGTGTTACTCTCTCTCATTACTCCCTGATGTTATTGGTGTTACTCTCTCTCATTACTCCCTGATATTATTGTTGCTGCTCTCTTATTACTCCCTGATGTTGTTGGAGTTACTCTCTCTCATTACTCCCTGATGTTATTGGTGTTACTCTCTCTCTCATTACTCCCTGATGTTATTCGTGCTACTCTCTCATTACTCTCTGATGTTATTGGTGTTACTCTCTCTCTCTCTTATTACTCCCTGATGTTATTGGTGCTACTCTCTCTCATGACTCCCTGATGTTATTGGTGCTACTCTCTCTCATGACTCCCTGATGTTATTGGTGCTACTCTCTCATTACTCCCTGATGTTATTGGTGTTACTCTCTCATTACTCCCTGACGTTATTGGTGTTACTCTCTCTCTCTCATTACTTCCTAGTTGTTATTGGTGTTACTCTCACTCTCATTACTCCCTGATGTTATTGGTGTTACTCTCACTCTCATTACTCCCTGATGTTATTGGTGCTACTCTCTCTCATTACTCCCTGATGTTATAGGTGCTACTCTCTCTCATTACTCCCTGATGTTATAGGTGCTACTCTCTCTCTCATTACTTCCTGGTTGTTATTGGTGCTACTTTCTCTCATTACTTCCTAGTTGTTATTGGTGCTACTCTCTCATTACTCCCTGATGTTATTGGTGTTACTCTCTCTCATTACTTCCTGGTTGTGATTGGTGTTACTCTCACTCTCATTACTCCCTGATGTTATTGGTGCTACTCTCTCATTACTCCCTGATGTTATTGGTGTTACTCTCTCTCTCATTACTTCCTGGTTGTTATTGGTGTTACTCTCACTCTCATTACTCCCTGATGTTATTGGTGCTGCTCTCTCATTACTCCCTGATGTTATTGCTGCTGCTCTCTCATTACTCCCTGATGTTATTGGTGCTACTTTCTCTCATTACTCCCTGATGTTATTGGTACTACTCTCTCATTACTCCCTGATGTTATTGGTGTTACTCTCTCTCATTACTCCCTGATGTTATTGGTGCTACTCTCTCATTACTCCCTGATGTTATTGGTGCTACTCTCTCATTACTCCCTGATGTTATTGGTGCTGCTCTGTTATTACTCCCTGATGTTGTTGGTGTTACTCTCTCTCATTACTCCCTGATGTTATTGGTGTTACTCTCTCTCATTACTCCCTGATGTTATTGGTGCTTCTCTCTCTCTCATTACTCCCTGATGTTATTGGTGCTACTCTCTCTCATTACTCCCTCGTTGTTATTGGTGCTACTCTCTCTCTCATTAGTCCCTGATGTTATTGGTGTTACTCTCTCATTACTCCCTCATGTTATTGGTGCTACTCTCTCTCTCATTACTTCCTGGTTGTTATTGGTGTTACTCTCTCTCATTACTCCCTGATGTTATTGGTGCTACTCTCTCTCATTACTCCCTGATGTTATTGGTGTTACCCTCTCTCTCATTACTTCCTGGTTGTTATTGGTGTTACTCTCACTCTCATTACTCCCTGATGTTATTGGTGCTGCTCTCTCATTACTCCCTGATGTTATTGCTGCTGCTCTCTCATTACTCCCTGATGTTATTGGTGCTACTTTCTCTCATTACTCCCTGATGTTATTGGTACTACTCTCTCATTACTCCCTGATGTTATTGGTGTTACTCTCTCTCATTACTCCCTGATGTTATTGGTGCTTCTCTCTCATTACTCCCTGATGTTATTGGTGCTACTCTCTCATTACTCCCTGATGTTATTGGTGCTGTTCTGTTATTACTCCCTGATGTTGTTGGTGTTACTCTCTCTCATTACTCCCTGATGTTATTGGTGCTACTCTCTCTCTCATTACTCCCTGATGTTATTGGTGCTACTCTCTCTCATTACTCCCTCGTTGTTATTGGTGCTACTCTCTCTCTCATTAGTCCCTGATGTTATTGGTGCTGCTCTCTCATTACTCCCTGATGTTATTGCTGCTGCTCTCTCATTACTCCCTGATGTTATTGGTGCTACTTTCTCTCATTACTCCCTGATGTTATTGGTACTACTCTCTCATTACTCCCTGATGTTATTGGTGTTACTCTCTCTCATTACTCCCTGATGTTATTGGTGCTTCTCTCTCATTACTCCCTGATGTTATTGGTGCTACTCTCTCATTACTCCCTGATGTTATTGGTGCTGTTCTGTTATTACTCCCTGATGTTGTTGGTGTTACTCTCTCTCATTACTCCCTGATGTTATTGGTGCTACTCTCTCTCTCATTACTCCCTGATGTTATTGGTGCTACTCTCTCTCATTACTCCCTCGTTGTTATTGGTGCTACTCTCTCTCTCATTAGTCCCTGATGTTATTGGTGTTACTCTCTCATTACTCCCTCATGTTATTGGTGCTACTCTCTCTCTCATTACTTCCTGGTTGTTATTGGTGTTACTCTCTCTCATTACTCCCTGATGTTATTGGTGCTACTCTCTCTCATTACTCCCTGATGTTATTGGTGTTACTCTCTCTCTCATTACTTCCTGGTTGTTATTGGTGTTACTCTCACTCTCATTACTCCCTGATGTTATTGGTGCTGCTCTCTCATTACTCCCTGATGTTATTGCTGCTGCTCTCTCATTACTCCCTGATGTTATTGGTGCTACTTTCTCTCATTACTCCCTGATGTTATTGGTACTACTCTCTCATTACTCCCTGATGTTATTGGTGTTACTCTCTTTCATTACTCCCTGATGTTATTGGTGCTACTCTCTCATTACTCCCTGATGTTATTGGTGCTACTCTCTCATTACTCCCTGATGTTATTGGTGCTGCTCTGTTATTACTCCCTGATGTTGTTGGTGTTACTCTCTCTCATTACTCCCTGATGTTATTGGTGTTACTCTCTCTCATTACTCCCTGATGTTATTGGTGCTACTCTCTCTCTCATTACTCCCTGATGTTATTGGTGCTACTCTCTCTCATTACTCCCTCGTTGTTATTGGTGCTACTCTCTCTCTCATTAGTCCCTGATGTTATTGGTGTTACTCTCTCATTACTCCCTCATGTTATTGGTGCTACTCTCTCTCTCATTACTTCCTGGTTGTTATTTGTGTTACTCTCTCTCATTACTCCCTGATGTTATTGGTGCTACTTTCTAACTTCTCCTGTTGTTTTTGGTGCTACTCTCTCTCATGGGGAGTTTGACTGGGGTGGTACACCTGTCAAACCGTAACGCAGGTGTCCTAAGGCGAGCTCAGGGAGGACAGAAACCTCCCGTGGAGCAGATGGGCACCACGGGAGGTTTCTGTCCTCCCTGAGCTCGCCTTAGGACACCTGCGTTACGGTTTGACAGGTGTACCGCCCCAGTCAAAACCCCACCTGCCAATGTACATTCTTACCTCCTGTACAGTTCCATGATAATAGTGTAGTTATGGCTGGAGACGGATTTGTTGAATCCAAGTTGATGAAGTGTGGACCTGGGTAGAGAGACCCCTTCTTCCACCAGGATCCCCAGACTGTACAGACCCTGCAATCACAACACAGGATGGGTGACTGATTACAGCATGGTCCTATGTCTGTATACTGCAGCACTGTGCAGCCAGGGTTACTCACTGAATATACCATGATATCATCAAAAGGACATACCATTATAATTACTTCATTTATTTGTGACAGTATATACTGCAGTACTGCACAATACTGCACAATACCACAATACTGCACAATACCACAATATTGCAATAATGCACAATACCACAATACTGCACAATACCACAATACTGCACAATACCACAATATTGCAATACTGCACAATACCACAATACCACAATACTGCACAATACCACAATACTGCACAATACCACAATATTGCAATACTGCACAATACCACAATACTGCACAATACCACAATACCACAATACTGCACAATACCACAATACTGCACAATACCACCAATACTGGTAGGATCGATATTGCACAATACCACCAATACTGGTAGGATCGGGGGTGCGGAGGTCCCCTGTGAGCTGGATGTGGAAGACGCTGTGACTCAGTATGAGTCTGGGCAAGGGATAAGGTTGGGGTTACGGGAGCCTAGCGGGCCAGCTGGCAGAGCAGCCGGGAGGAGGAAACGCCGGAGAGGGATGAGAGCTGGGGTGCTGGTCAGGTGGAGGAGAAGAGGACACAGGTCTGCGCTCCCAGCAGTCCTGTTAGCCAACGTTCGTTCCTTGACTAATAAACTGGATGAATTGCTGCTGCTGCTTCTTGACAGGTCAAATGGGGGCATTTCGGGATTTGCCATCTTATGTTTTACTGAGACCTGGTTGGAGGAACTTATCCCAGATGAACTCTTACAGTTGCCGGGTTTCCACCTGTATAGAGGGGACTGTGGGCCTGATTCAGACCTGGTCGCAAGTGCTGAGCGCTCGCAATTGGGTCGATGGTGGCCCACTGGGCATGCGCACGACAGAGCCGGCTCCATTGTGCGCATGCACGAGACACGGATAGCGACGGGAAAACCGTCGCTCCGGGTCTTGTACCAAAGGGGGCGTGCTGTCGATGTTGAGTGACAGCATGCCCCCTTTGGTGGGCGGGCCGGGGGAGTGGCTGCCCAAACGGAGGCGTTCCCATGTGAACGCCTCCGTTTGGGGGCAGCCCCACTGACATCACGAGTGATGTCAGTGGGAGAGATTTCGGCTGTGTTAGAGCCGAAATCTCTCTGGGGCTTGTGGCCACGAGACCCTACCACAAGGGTCTTGTCGCAAGCCCGATGGTCGCGATGGACTTCTTGACCATCGCGACCATCTTCCTGGCCGCTCGCTATAGCTGTGGGTGGTCACCCACAGCTATGCGAGCTGCTAGGAGACCGTTCTAAAAAATAAAAAGAACGGCCCTGATTCAGAGCGAGCGCTCTGTCAGAGCGTCCGGCTCTGAATCAGGGCCTGTGTGAGGGAATCATCGGGGAAGACAAAGGGGGTGGGATTTGTTTTTATGTTAATGAAGGCTGGTGCACAGATGTTGTGGTGTTGTACAAGTCATGTAGCCCTTATTTAGAGTGTATTTTCATTAATTGCAGGCCATTTTATTCTCTGCGGGAGTTTGCCTCTTTTATTATGGTAGGGGTGTATATTCCTCCGCAGGCTTGTGCGAGTGAAGCATTTGGCGGCTTCTATAACTGACATGGAGCGCCAATTTCCGGATTCTTTATTAATTGTTATGGGAGATTTTAATAAAGCAAATTTAAGGCAGGAGTTACCTAAGTATAGGCAGCACATTAGGTGCCCGACGAGGGATACAAATATTTTAGATCACTGTTACACTATATTAAGGGATTCTTATCGCTCCATTCCTCGTGCTGTTCTTGGTCTTTCGGATCTCTGTGTGGTTCAATTGTTACCAACCTACAGGCAGAAATTTAGGTCAGCTAAGCCTGTAGCCAAGGTAGTGAGGAAATGGACTGATGAAGCAGAGGAGAAGCTTCAGGCGGGCTTTGAGTGCACTGATTGGAGTGTGTTTGAGGCTGCAACTGTTGACTTAGATGATTTAGCAGATACTGTAACATCGTATATCAGGTTCTGTGAGGATTTGTGTGTCCCAACAAAAACTTTCCGTGCTTTTAATAATGATAAACCTTGGTTTACTGGTAAACTTAGGCAGCTTCGCTGTGCCAAGGAGGAGGCCTACAGAGGTGGGGATAGGATCCTGTATAATTAGGCCAGGAACACTCTGACTAAGGAGATCAGGGCGGCTTAAAAGTGTTTTGCCGAAAAGCTAAAAGTACAATTTGCAGCTAATGATCCTGTGTCGATGTGGAGAGGCCTGGAAGATATTACTAACTACAGGAAGACATCTCCCCACTCTGTTATGAGCCAGGAATTGGCAGATGAACTAAATAATATTTATTGTAGGTTTGAAAAGCCGGATTTAATGTCTCGCCCTAATTTTGACCGAGGTCAAATAGGCGGGTCTTTTGGTATCCCTCCGCCATGTAGCACAGATAGCTCATCTGCCTTGAGGGTGGAGGAGATTGAGGTGGCCAAACAGTTCAAGAGGCTGAGGACCAGGAAAGCACCTGGCCCAGATGGAGTGTCACCGTCTAGCCTGAAGATCTGTGCTGAACAGTTGGCCCCGGTTTTTACAGGGATTTTTACTGCATCTTTGGAACTGTGTGTAGTTCCATCCGTTTTTAAGTGTGCCACAATTATCTCAGTGCCTAAGAAATCCCCTGTTGACTGCAGACCAGTCGCTTTGACTTTGGTGGTCATGAAAACACTTGAACGACTAGTAGTGACCTACTTGAAGGATACTGTAGGCCCCTTTTTGGACTCTATGCAGTTTGCCTATAGGGAAAATAGGTCGGTGGAGGACGCAGTCAATTTAGGGCTGCATTTTATCCTGCAACATCTCCACTTGCCGGGAACATATGTAAGGGTCTTATTTGTTGACTTCAGTTCAGCGTTCAACACAATTGATCCAGGAAAACTTTACCCTAAGCTGGTTAGTTTGGGGGTTCCTGGTCCGATGTGTCGCTGGATCATTAATTTCTTAGAGGACAGGAAGCAGCAGGTGAGGTGAGGGAGGTTCACATCTAGTGGTCGAATAATCAGCACAGGGGGCCCCTCAAGGATGTGTCCTTTCGCCTCTGCTCTTTTCATTGTACACAAATGATTGCACTTCTGATGAGCCATCTGTAAAACTACTGAAATTTGCGGACGATACTACCGTCGTAGGCCTTATTAGTGATGGTGATGAGTCCGCTTATAGGAGAGTGGTGGAATGTTGGCCATCTATTGTTGGGAGAATAATTTAGAGCTAAACCCACAGAAATCAGTGGAAATGATAGTGGATTTTATAAGACGGCCGCTTGCGATGTCTCCTGTTGTTATCAGTGATACAGTGGTGGACTCCTTCAGGTTTTTGGGTTCAGTGATTTCACGGGATCTAAAATGGGGAACCAATGTGGACGCCATTGTGAAGAAGGCTCAGCAGAGGCTGTATTTTTTGCAGCAGCTCAGGAAGTTTAATCTGCCACAAGAATTGTTAGTCCTCTTTTATTCAACAATAATTCAGTCTGTTCTTTGTACATCAATTATTGTTTGGTTTAGCTCCATTACACAACGGGAGAAGAACAGACTGCAGAGAGTGGTTAGGGCTGCGGAAAAGTTCATTGGCACTGACCTCCCCCCCTTCAAGATCTCTATTTAGCCAGGATGAGTAGGCGAGCTGGTAATATTGTAGCAGATCATGTACATCCAGGCTGTCACCTGTTTCAAATGTTCCCTTCTGGTAGGCGGTATAGGTCACAACGGGTGAGATCTTCCAGACATCTGAATAGTTTTTTTCCACAGACTATTATGGTGTTAAATAGCTGAATTGAACAGCGGAGGGGGTAGGGTGGGCTGAGGGGGTAGGGTGGGCTGTAACTGTGGTATGGTTGAGTGGCTTTTTTTGTTGTAAGTTTTATGGGAGTGTGTTTATCCGGAACAAATTCCTTGTACATTTATGTATTTATGTATACTTGGCCAAATAAAGCTGAATTGAATACTGCACAATACTGCACAATACTGCACAATACCACACAATACTGCATACCACACAATACCACAATACTGCACAATTAGAGGAACAAAACAAATTAACAATAACCTTTCACTAAACAAACAAAAGGCGTCTGCAGCAGGAAACACGCGCCGGTGCACTGAGGGGGGGTTTCCAGGCACACGGGGACTGCAGTCACAGCAGGAATTCTGTGTAGTGCTGCCACCATGGACCCCAGTGGAGACTAGTGGGAAGATGTATCAAGCCTTAGACAGAGATAAAGTGTAGAATTTCCCCATCGCAACCAATCAGCTTCTAATTGTCATTTCATGTACGGTTCTAGATAAATGACAGAAACTGATTGGTTGCTATGGGCAATTTCTCCACTTTATCTCTCTCCAAGGCTTAATACTCTAGATCCCTCGGGCTGGCAGTTGGAGGCAAGTAAAGGTGCCTGCACACTAGACGTCATTATGCACGATGTGGCCGATTCATCAGAATGACAAATCGCGCAATTCGTATAGTGTATGATAACAGTGCGCTTACCCACAGGTTGTTTGTCAGGTCTTACTGCATGTAGGTAAGATCTGAGGATACGACAATCTCGTACACGATTCGCGGCATATCGTTCAATGTTTATGCCTGAACAATGTTGTTCTGACACACACAATGCTGACGTAACTTGACGCAGATGCAAGCATGGATTAGTGAGATCCATCCATGCATCTGTCAAAAAAAATGCTTCAAAAGTGTAAAAATAATTTAAAAAAATGGCGTGCCCCCCCAAAGCAATACAAGGGACAAAAGATATAGGGGTCCCCTGTATTTAGCACAAACAGCACGGGACTCAGCGAGCCGGTCCTGGTTTTGGAAATACAGAGGACAAAAAGAGTAGGGGTCCCTTGTATTTTCCATCACCAGCAGCGGACTCTTTCTAGCGGGGGGTGTAATGCAGCCTGGGGAACCCTTTCACTGGTTCCCTCGGCCAAAGTATTACCCCTGACCGCTAGTCAGCCCATGTCATTGTTTTTTACACTTTTTGTTAACACAGATGCATGCACGGATCACACTGATCCGTGCAGTGCATGCATTATATATTACGCACGATCTAACAATTTGCAAATTGTTAGATCATGCATGATATATCATTGGTCACATTGTACCATATCATGTCCTGGAGTGCCAGGGAGCTGCCGGAGAGGGTTCAATGGAAATCACTGACGACATCGCACCATTTGCAGGTCGCCTAGTGTGTAGACCCCTTAAGAGGGAAGGGTGGAAGGGATAGGGAGCAGAAGTCTGTGGTTTCAAGAGAGAGAAGAGTGGTGGGGGGAGGAGAGCAGGGGGTAGCAGAGCAGATGAGCCAACCTGTGAGAGAGAACACACAAGGGATCCATAAGGGAGAACCCCTCTGCAGCGTGTGCCAAGGAGCGGGAGCCCACGTGAGAAGGGCCTGCGGGTTTGTTCATTGGAGGGCAATGTAAATATATCTCCATGATGCTCCTTTACTGAAGCATCAGTCCTTTACCAAGATGGCCATATATACAGTGCTACTGAGCATGTGTGGCGCCATCTTGTCACTGTGTTTGAGAGCCACAGTACTACACGGAAGTGTTACTCAGCTCCAGGGAGACCCAACTGTATATCGCATACTGCCGCTACACATAGATACATAGATGACGGGACGCTCCGCTGTATGCTCCGCTCCATCTCCTCTGTCTGCTGGTGTTACTGTGAGTACGGCTCTGCACAATCTGCGCACTGCACATACATGTCGGGACGCTCCGCTCCATCTCCTCTGTCTGCTGGTGTTACTGTGAGTACGGCTCTGCACAATCTGCGCACTGCACATACATGACAGGACGCACCGCTGTATGTTCCGCTCCATCTCCTCTGTATGCTGGTGTTACTGTGAGTACGGCTCTGCACAATCTGCGCACTGCACATACATGACGGGACGCTCCGCTGTATGCTCCGCTCCATCTCCTCTGTATGCTGTTGTTACTGTGAGTACGGCTCTGCACAATCTGCGCACTGCACATACATGACGGGACGCACCGCTGTATGTTCCGCTCCATCTCCTCTGTCTGCTGGTGTTACTGTGATTACAGCTCTGCACAATATGCGCACTGCACATACATGACGGGACGCTCTGCTGTATGCTCCGCTCCATCTCCTCTGTCTGCTGGTGTTACTGTGAGTACGGCTCTGCACAATCTGCGCACTGCACATACATGATGGGACGCTCCGCTCCATCTCCTCTGTCTGCTGGTGTTACTGTGAGTACGGCTCTGCACAATCTGCGCACTGCACATACATGACGGGACGCTCTGCTGTATGCTCCGCTCCATCTCCTCTGTCTGCTGGTGTTACTGTGAGTACGGCTCTGCACAATCTGCGCACTGCACATACATGACGGGACGCTCCGCTGTATGCTCCGCTCCATCTCCTCTGTCTGCTGGTGTTACTGTGAGTACGGCTCTGCACAATCTGCGCACTGCACATACATGACGGGACGCTCCGCTCCATCCCTTCTGTCTGCTGGTGTTATTGTGAGTACGGCTCTGCACAATCTGAGCACTGCACATACATGACGGGACGCTCCGCTGTATGCTCCACTCCATCCCCTCTGTCTGCTGGTGTTACTGTGAGTACAGCTCTGCACAATCTGTACACTGCACATACATGACGGGATGCTCCGCTGTATGCTCCGCTCCATCTCCTCTGCCTGCTGGCGTTACTGTGAATACGGCTCTGCACAATCTGTACACTGCACATACATGACAGGACGCTCCGCTGTATGCTCCGCTCCATCCCCGCTGCCTGCTGGTGTTACTGTGAGTACGGCTCTGCACAATCTGCGCACTGCACATACATGATGGAACGCTCCGCTGTATGCTCCGCTCCATCCCCGCTGCCTGCTGGTGTTACTGTGAGTACGGCTCTGCACAATCTGCGCACTGCACATACATGACTGGACGCTCCGCTGTATGCTCCGCTCCATCCCCTCTGTCTGCTGGTGTTACTGTGAGTACCGCTCTGCACAATCTGCGCACTGCACATACATGACTGGATGCTCCGCTGTATGCTCCGCTCCATCCCCTCTGTCTGCTGGTGTTACTGTGAGTACGGCTCTGCACAATCTGTACACTGCACATACATGACGGGACGCTCCGCTGTATGCTCCGCTCCATACCCGCTGCCTGCTGGCGTTACTGTGAGTACAGCTCTGCACAATCTGCACACTGCAATAATCCCAAACTCCTGGTTATGTCTCTCTGCCGGATCTGCCTCATATACTGATTCCGCTGGTGTCTTCTATTATTCAGTCCAGGAGAAGTTATGGTAGCTGTAGCTATAGCTGGGGATGGGTTTGGGTAGGGGATACCAGCGCTCGGGATCCCGGCAGTCACAATCCCGATGCCGTCATCCCGTCAGGGTTTGGATACCGACACCTGTCGCACAGTATCCTAACCCCAAATTCTAACCCTCCCCATAACCCCGGTACTTACTGTCAGGATGCCGGCTGTCGAGATTCTGATAGGTGTTGGGAATTCCGGCGCCGGTATTCTAAGCGCCGGCATCCCGATTGTCGTGATATTGACGGCATCCCGGGGATGGTGATAAGGGGGAATGATAGGCGCAGGCCCTTGGCTGATCAGAGACTGGGGAGGGAGATGCTGCCCAATCACATTTCTGCAGTTGATGGTTTCTATCCAATCGTGTGAAACCATTGACGATTGAGTCATCAATGGATCAGCGCTGAGCCTATGGAGAGACAGGTGCTGACTGCTGAGCCTATGGAGAGACAGGTGCTGATTGCTGAGCCTATGGAAGAGACAGGTGCTGACTGCTGAGCCTATGGAGAGACAGGTGCTGACTGCTGAGCCTATGGAGAGACAGGTGCTGACTGCTGAGCCTATGGAGAGACAGGTGCTGACTGCTGAGCCTATGGAAGAGACAGGTGCTGACTGCTGAGCCTATGGAAGAGACAGGTGCTGACTGCTGAGCCTATGGAGAGACAGGTGCTGACTGCTGAGCCTATGGAAGAGACAGGTGCTGACTGCTGAGCCTATGGAGAGACAGGTGCTGACTGCTGAGCCTATGGAGAGACAGGTGCTGACTGCTGAGCCTATGGAGAGACAGGTGCTGACTGCTGAGCCTATGGAGAGACAGGTGCTGACTGCTGAGCCTATGGAGAGATAGGTGCTGACTGCTGAGCCTATGGAGAGACAGGTGCTGACTGCTGAGCCTGAGAGACAGGTGCTGACTGCTGAGCCTATGGAAGAGACAGGTGCTGACTGCTGAGCCTATGGAAGAGACAGGTGCTGACTGCTGAGCCTATGGAAGAGACAGGTGCTGACTGCTGAGCCTATGGAGAGACAGGTGCTGACTGCTGAGCCTATGGAGAGACAGGTGCTGACTGCTGAGCCTATGGAGAGACAGGTGCTGACTGCTGAGCCTATGGAGAGACAGGTGCTGACTGCTGAGCCTGAGAGACAGGTGCTGACTGCTGAGCCTATGGAAGAGACAGTTGCTGACTGCTGAGCCTATGGAAGAGACAGGTGCTGACTGCTGAGCCTATGGAGAGACAGGTGCTGACTGCTGAGCCTATGGAGAGACAGGTGCTGACTGCTGAGCCTATGGAGAGACAGGTGCTGACTGCTGAGCCTATGTACAGCCAGCCTTCCCTGTGTCCCCCTTGTACAGCCAGCCTTCCCTGTGTCCCCCTTGTACAGCCAGCCTTCCCTGTGTCCCCCTTGTACAGCCAGCCTTCCCTGTGTCCCCCTTGTACAGCCAGCCTTCCCTGTGTCCCCCTTGTACAGCCAGCCTTCCCTGTGTCCCCCTTGTACAGCCAGCCTTCCCTGCACCTCCCTTGTACAGCCAGCCTTCCCTGCGTCCCCCTTGTACAGCCAGCCTTCCCTGCGTCCCCCTTGTACAGCCAGCCTTCCCTGCGTCCCCCTTGTACAGCCAGCTTTCCCTGCGTCCCCCTTGTACAGCCAGCTTTCCCTGCGTCCCCCTTGTACAGCCAGCTTTCCCTGCGTCCCCCTAGTCCATCCAGCCTTCCCTGCGTCCCCCTTGTACAGCCAGCCTTCCCTGCGTCCCCCTTGTACAGCCAGCCTTCCCTGTGTCCCCCTTGTACAGCCAGCCTTCCCTGTGTCCCACTTGTACAGCCAGCCTTCCCTGTGTTCCCCTTGTACAGCCAGCCTTCCCTGTGTCCCCCTTGTACAGCCAGCCTTCCCTGCGTCCCCCTAGTCCATCCAGCCTTCCCTGTGTCCCCCTTGTACAGCCAGCCTTCCCTGTGTCTCGCTAGTCCAGGAAGCCTTCTCTGCCTTCCCTGCATCTCACTAGTCAAGCCAGCCTGTCTTCCCTGCCATGCCCCAGTCTAGCCAGCTTTTCTGCAACCCCACCTAGAATAGCCAGTCTGCCTTCCCTGAGCCCCCCAGTCCAGCCAGCCTTCTCTGCGTCCCCCTAGTCAAGTCAGCCTTCTCTGCATCCATCTAGTCCAGCAAGCCTTCTCAGCGTCCCCGTAGTCCGGCCCACCTGTCTTCCCTGCCTGGCCCCATTCTAGGCAGCCTTTCTGTGACCCCCCCCCCTCCTAGTCCAGCCAGCCTGCCTTCCTTGCCCCAGTCCAGTCAGCCTTCCCTGAGCCCCTTAGTTCAGCATGCCTACCCTGCCCCTCGTCCAGTCCAGCCGGCCTTTCCTGCCCCTAGCCCCCCCTAGTCCCCCCTAGTCCAACTGCCCCCACAGATTAAGCTTTGAGAATTTTTAAACTGGTTGATGTCCTACTCCCAGGGTAGCTCCACCCACATCCACAGCTCCGCCTACCACTGGGGGGGCCCTACCTATTTTGTCAGTACTGGGCCCCGCAATTTCTGATGGCAGCCCTGGGTAGCAGTAATGGAGACACCTGTACATCAGATAACAAGGTCTGCAGCACAGGAACATGGTGGTGTGATACTCTGCAGGCCAGTGATTAGCAGGTAACAGTAATGGAGACACCTGTACATCAGATATCAAGGTCTGCAGCACAGGACTATAGTGGTGTGATACTCTGCAGGCCGGGGATTAGCAGGTAGCAGTAATGGAGACACCTGTACATCAGATAACAAGGTCTGCAGCCCAGGAACATGGTGGTGTGATACTCTGCAGGCCGGGGATTAGCAGGTAACAGCAATGGAGACACCTGTACATCAGATAACAAGGTCTGGTGGACAGGAACATGGTGGTGTGATACTCTGCAGGTGCAGTAATAGAGACACCTGTACATCAGACAGAGCCCGGCAGTGCTGGCGGTCTGTTACCTGTGGATCTCGCTGTATAGCGGCCGCCGTGTACATCTGCACTGCTGCACGCACGTCCCTCTTCCTCCGCCCATGGGACATGTAGAATAGGTCGCCCATCTTTATCTGAGCTGCAGGAAGCAAGGGGAAGTAGGGTGTAATTATAATGCAGCATAGGGCAGTACATGCAGTTATATCATCCGTCTCACACATCACTGCTGTTATTACACATCTCCATCCCAGATAAAGCATCCTGTAACTGGTATAGTGCCAACACCTGCACAGTGCTCCTGGGTGTACTGGTTTCCCTCAGAGCCTCATAGTCCCTGTGGCCTTATCCCCCCCCAAGTGCTGTCAGACGCATTTCATGTGAGCAGGGCCGTGGGCCTTCTCTAATGTAAATCACACCAGTGGTCCCATGGGGGCTGGGCGCATACAGGTTACTGTGTGCCACTGACTGACTGATGAATCTTCCACCCGAGAATTAGCTGCACCCAGGTGGGGAGAGCCGCCCCTCACTGTGGCAATGCACGGGCAGGGTGATAACACCCCAACCCCTATCACTGAGTGCAATGATTAATGTGAGAAAATACAAGATTAGTGATGTATCCTGGAATGTTTAAAAGAACAAGGGACTGGATTACAGAGGCAGCTCTCTACTCTCCTACAGCTGGATTACAGAGGCAGCTCTCTACTCTCCTACAGCTGGATTACAGAGGCTACTCTCCTACAGATGGATTACAGAGGCAGCTCTCTACTCTCCTACAGCTGGATTATAGAGGCTACTCTCCTACAGATGGATTACAGAGGCAGCTCTCTACGCTCCTACAGCTGGATTACAGAGGCAGCTCTCTACTCTCCTACAGCTGGATTACAGAGGCAGCTCTCTACTCTCCTACAGCTGGATTACAGAGGCTACTCTCCTACAGATGGATTACAGAGGCAGCTCTCTACTCTCCTACAGCTGGATTACAGAGGCTACTCTCCTACAGATGGATTACAGAGGCAGCTCTCTACTCTCCTACAGCTGGATTACAGAGGCAGCGCTCTACTCTCCTACAGCTGGATTACAGAGGCAGCGCTCTACTCTCCTACAGCTGGATTACAGAAGCAGCTCTCTACTCTCCTACAGATGGATTACAGAGGCCACTCTCCTACAGATGGATTACAGAGGCAGCGCTCTACTCTCCTACAGCTGGATTACAGAGGCAGCGCTCTACTCTCCTACAGCTGGATTACAGAGGCAGCGCTCTACTCTCCTACAGCTGGATTACAGAGGCAGCTCTCTACTCTCCTACAGATGGATTACAGAGGCTACTCTCCTACAGATGGATTACAGAGGCAGCTCTCTACTCTCCTACAGCTGGATTACAGAGGCAGCTCTCTACTCTCCTACAGCTGGATTACAGAGGCTACTCTCCTACAGATGGATTACAGAGGCAGCTCTCTACTCTCCTACAGCTGGATTACAGAGGCAGCTCTCTACTCTCCTACAGCTGGATTACAGAGGCTACTCTCCTACAGATGGATTACAGAGGCAGCTCTCTACTCTCCTACAGCTGGATTACAGAGGCAGCGCTCTACTCTCCTACAGCTGGATTACCGAGGCAGCGCTCTACTCTCCTACAGCTGGATTACAGAGGCAGCTCTCTACTCTCCTACAGATGGATTACAGAGGCTACTCTCCTACAGATGGATTACAGAGGCAGCTCTCTACTCTCCTACAGCTGGATTACAGAGGCAGCTCTCTACTCTCCTACAGCTGGATTACAGAGGCAGCGCTCTACTCTCCTACAGCTGGATTACAGAGGCAGCTCTCCACTCTCCTACAGCTGGATTACAGAGGCTACTCTCCTACAGCTTGATTACAGAGGCCACTCTCCTACAGCTGGATTACAGAGGCTACTCTCCTACAGCTGGATTACAGAGGCCACTCTCCTACAGCTGGATTACAGAGGCTACTCTCCTACAGCTGGATTACAGAGGCCACTCTTCTACAGCTGGATTACAGAGGGTACTCTCTTACAGCTGGATAACAGAGGCTACTCTCCTACAGCTGGATTACAGAGGCAGTTCTCCTACAGCTGGATTACAGAGGCAGCTCTCTACTCTCCTACAGCTGGATTACAGAAGCAGCTCTCTACTCTCCTACAGCTGGATTACAGAGGCTACTCTCCTACAGATGGATTACAGAGGCAGCTCTCTACTCTCCTACAGCTGGATTACAGAGGCAGCTCTCTACTCTCCTACAGCTGGATTACAGAGGCAGCGCTCTACTCTCCTACAGCTGGATTACAGAGGCAGCTCTCTACTCTCCTACAGATGGATTACAGAGGCCACTCTCCTACAGCTGGATTACAGAGGCTACTCTCCTACAGCTGGATTACAGAGGCCACTCTCCTACAGCTGGATTACAGAGGCCACTCTCCTACAGTTCGATTACAGAGGCTACACTCCTACAGCTGGATTACAGAGGCCACTCTCCTACAGCTGGATTACAGAGGTCACTCTCCTACAGCTGGATTACAGAGGCCACTCTTCTACAGCTGGATTACAGAGGCCACTCTTCTACAGCTGGATTACAGAGGCTACTCTCTTACAGCTGGATTACAGAGGCCACACTCCTACAGCTGGATTACAGAGGCCACTCTCCTACAGATGGATTACAGAGGCCACTCTTCTACAGCTGGATTACAGAGGCCACTCTTCTACAGCTGGATTACAGAGGCAGCTCTCCTACAGCTGGATTACAGAGGCAGCTCTCTACTCTCCTACAGCTGGATTACAGAGGCAGCTCTCTACTCTCCTACAGCTGGATTACAGAGGCAGCGCTCTACTCTCCTACAGCTGGATTACAGAGGCAGCTCTCTACTCTCCTACAGATGGATTACAGAGGCCACTCTCCTACAGCTGGATTACAGAGGCTACTCTCCTACAGCTGGATTACAGAGGCCACTCTCCTACAGCTGGATTACAGAGGCCACTCTCCTACAGTTCGATTACAGAGGCTACACTCCTACAGCTGGATTACAGAGGCCACTCTTCTACAGCTGGATTACAGAGGCCACTCTTCTACAGCTGGATTACAGAGGCCACTCTTCTACAGCTGGATTACAGAGGCCACTCTTCTACAGCTGGATTACAGAGGCTACTCTCTTACAGCTGGATTACAGAGGCCACTCTCCTACCGCTGGATTACAGAGGCCACTCTCCTACCGCTGGATTACAGAGGCCACTCTCCTATGACTCGATAACAGAGGCAACTCTCATATGACTGGATTACAGAGGCTACTCTTACGACTGCATTACAGAGGCCACTCTCCAATGACTGCATTACAGAGGCCACTCTCCTATGACTGCATTACAGAGGCCACTCTTACGACTGCATTACAGAGGCCACTCTCCTACAACTGGATTACAGAGGCCACTCTCCTACGACTGGATTACAGAGGCTACTCTCCTACAGCTGGATTACAGAGGCCACTCTCCTACAGCTGGATTACAGAGGCCACTCTCCTACGACTGGATTACAGAGACCACTCTCCTACAGCTGGATTACAGAGGCAGCTCTCTACTCTCCTAAAGTTGAATTACAGAGGAAGCTCTCCTACAGCTGGATTACAGAGGCCACTCTCCTACAGATGGATTACAGAGGCTACTCTCCTACAGCTTGATTACAGAGGCAGCTCTCCTACGACTGGATTACAGAGGCCACTCTCCTACAGATGGATTACAGAGACCACTCTCCTACAGCTGGATTACAAAGGCAGCTCTCTACTCTCCTAAAGTTGAATTACAGAGGCAGCTCTCCTACAGCTGGATTACAGAGGCCACTCTCCTACAGATGGATTACAGAGGCCACTCTCCTACAGCTTGATTACAGAGGCAGCTCTCCTACAGCTGGATTACAGAGGCCACTCTCCTACAGATGGATTACAGAGGCTACTCTCCTACAGCTTGATTACAGAGGCCACTCTCCTACCGCTGGATTACAGAGGCCACTCTCCTACGACTGGATAACAGAGGCAACTCTCATATGACTGGATTACAGAGGCTACTCTTACGACTGCATTACAGAGGCCACTCTCCTATCACTGCATTACAGAGGCCACTCTCCTATGACTGCATTACAGAGGCCACTCTTACGACTGCATTACAGAGGCCACTCTCCTACAACTGGATTACAGAGGCCACTCTCCTACAACTGGATTACAGAGGCCACTCTCCTACGACTGGATTACAGAGGCTACTCTCCTACAGCTGGATTACAGAGGCAGCGCTCTACTCTCCTACAGCTGGATTACAGAAGCAGCTCTCTACTCTCCTACAGCTGGATTACAGAGGCCACTCTCCTACAGATGGATTACAGAGGCAGCGCTCTACTCTCCTACAGCTGGATTACAGAGGCAGCGCTCTACTCTCCTACAGCTGGATTACAGAGGCAGCGCTCTACTCTCCTACAGCTGGATTACAGAGGCAGCTCTCTACTCTCCTACAGATGGATTACAGAGGCTACTCCCCTACAGATGGATTACAGAGGCAGCTCTCTACTCTCCTACAGCTGGATTACAGAGGCAGCTCTCTACTCTCCTACAGCTGGATTACAGAGGCTACTCTCCTACAGATGGATTACAGAGGCAGCTCTCTACTCTCCTACAGCTGGATTACAGAGGCAGCTCTCTACTCTCCTACAGCTGGATTACAGAGGCTACTCCTACAGATGGATTACAGAGGCAGCTCTCTACTCTCCTACAGCTGGATTACAGAGGCAGCGCTCTACTCTCCTACATCTGGATTACAGAGGCAGCTCTCTACTCTCCTACAGCTGTATTACAGAGGCTACTCTCCTACAGATGGATTACAGAGGCAGCTCTCTACTCTCCTACAGCTGGATTACAGAGGCAGCGCTCTACTCTCCTACAGCTGGATTACAGAGGCAGCGCTCTACTCTCCTACAGCTGGATTACAGAGGCAGCTCTCTACTCTCCTACAGATGGATTACAGAGGCTACTCTCCTACAGATGGATTACAGAGGCAGCTCTCTACTCTCCTACAGCTGGATTACAGAGGCAGCTCTCTACTCTCCTACAGCTGGATTACAGAGGCAGCGCTCTACTCTCCTACAGCTGGATTACAGAGGCAGCTCTCCACTCTCCTACAGCTGGATTACAGAGGCTACTCTCCTACAGCTTGATTACAGAGGCCACTCTCCTACAGCTGGATTACAGAGGCTACTCTCCTACAGCTGGATTACAGAGGCCACTCTCCTACAACTGGATTACAGAGGCTACTCTCCTACAGCTGGATTACAGAGGCCACTCTTCTACAGCTGGATTACAGAGGCTACTCTCTTACAGCTGGATAACAGAGGCTACTTTCTTACAGCTGGATAACAGAGGCTACTCTCCTACAGCTGGATTACAGAGGCAGCTCTCCTACAGCTGGATTACAGAGGCAGCTCTCTACTCTCCTACAGCTGGATTACAGAAGCAGCTCTCTACTCTCCTACAGCTGGATTACAGAGGCTACTCTCCTACAGATGGATTACAGAGGCAGCTCTCTACTCTCCTACAGCTAGATTACAGAGGCAGCTCTCTACTTTCCTACAGCTGGATTACAGAGGCAGCTCTCTACTCTCCTACAGCTGGATTACAGAGGCAGCGCTCTACTCTCCTACAGCTGGATTACAGAGGCAGCTCTCTACTCTCCTACAGATGGATTACAGAGGCCACTCTCCTACAGCTGGATTACAGAGGCCACTCTCCTACAGCTGGATTACAGAGGCCACTCTCCTACAGCTGGATTACAGAGGCCACTCTCCTACAGTTCGATTACAGAGGCTACACTCCTACAGCTGGATTACAGAGGCCACTCTCCTACAGCTGGATTACAGAGGCCACTCTTCTACAGATGGATTACAGAGGCCACTTTTCTACAGATGGATTACAGAGGCTACTCTCTTACAGCTGGATTACAGAGGCCACTCTCCTACCGCTGGATTACAGAGGCCACTCTCCTACCGCTGGATTACAGAGGCCACTCTCCTACGACTGAATAACAGAGGCAACTCTCATATGACTGGATTACAGAGGCTACTCTTACGACTGCATTACAGAGGCCACTCTCCAATGACTGCATTACAGAGGCCACTCTCCTATGACTGCATTACAGAGGCCACTCTTACGACTGCATTACAGAGGCCACTCTCCTACAACTGGATTACAGAGGCCACTCTCCTACGACTGGATTACAGAGGCTACTCTCCTACAGCTGGATTACAGAGGCCACTCTCCTACAGCTGGATTACAGAGGCCACTCTCCTACGACTGGATTACAGAGACCACTCTCCTACAGCTGGATTACAGAGGCAGCTCTCTACTCTCCTAAAGTTGAATTACAGAGGCAGCTCTCCTACAGCTGGATTACAGAGGCCACTCTCCTACGACTGGATTACAGAGGCTACTCTCCTACAGCTGGATTACAGAGGCCACTCTCCTACAGCTGGATTACAGAGGCCACTCTCCTACGACTGGATTACAGAGACCACGCTCCTACAGCTGGATTACAGAGGCAGCTCTCTACTCTCCTAAAGTTGAATTACAGAGGCAGCTCTCCTACAGCTGGATTACAGAGGCCACTCTCCTACAGATGGATTACAGAGGCAGCTCTCTACTCTCCTACAGCTAGATTACAGAGGCAGCTCTCTACTCTCCTACAGCTGGATTACAGAGGCAGCTCTCTACTCTCCTACAGCTGGATTACAGAGGCAGCGCTCTACTCTCCTACAGCTGGATTACAGAGGCAGCTCTCTACTCTCCTACAGATGGATTACAGAGGCCACTCTCCTACAGCTGGATTACAGAGGCCACTCTCCTACAGCTGGATTACAGAGGCCACTCTCCTACAGCTGGATTACAGAGGCCACTCTCCTACAGTTCGATTACAGAGGCTACACTCCTACAGCTGGATTACAGAGGCCACTCTCCTACAGCTGGATTACAGAGGCCACTCTTCTACAGATGGATTACAGAGGCCACTTTTCTACAGCTGGATTACAGAGGCTACTCTCTTACAGCTGGATTACAGAGGCCACTCTCCTACCGCTGGATTACAGAGGCCACTCTCCTACCGCTGGATTACAGAGGCCACTCTCCTACGACTGAATAACAGAGGCAACTCTCATATGACTGGATTACAGAGGCTACTCTTACGACTGCATTACAGAGGCCACTCTCCAATGACTGCATTACAGAGGCCACTCTCCTATGACTGCATTACAGAGGCCACTCTTACGACTGCATTACAGAGGCCACTCTCCTACAACTGGATTACAGAGGCCACTCTCCTACGACTGGATTACAGAGGCTACTCTCCTACAGCTGGATTACAGAGGCCACTCTCCTACAGCTGGATTACAGAGGCCACTCTCCTACGACTGGATTACAGAGACCACTCTCCTACAGCTGGATTACAGAGGCAGCTCTCTACTCTCCTAAAGTTGAATTACAGAGGCAGCTCTCCTACAGCTGGATTACAGAGGCCACTCTCCTACAGATGGATTACAGAGGCTACTCTCCTACAGCTTGATTACAGAGGCAGCTCTCCTACGACTGGATTACAGAGGCCACTCTCCTACAGATGGATTACAGAGACCACTCTCCTACAGCTGGATTACAGAGGCAGCTCTCTACTCTCCTAAAGTTGAATTACAGAGGCAGCTCTCCTACAGCTGGATTACAGAGGCCACTCTCCTACAGATGGATTACAGAGGCCACTCTCCTACAGCTTGATTACAGAGGCAGCTCTCCTACAGCTGGATTACAGAGGCCACTCTCCTACAGATGGATTACAGAGGCTACTCTCCTTCAGCTTGATTACAGAGGCCACTCTCCTACCGCTGGATTACAGAGGCCACTCTCCTACGACTGGATAACAGAGGCAACTCTCATATGACTGGATTACAGAGGCTACTCTTACGACTGCATTACAGAGGCCACTCTCCTATCACTGCATTACAGAGGCCACTCTCCTATGACTGCATTACAGAGGCCACTCTTACGACTGCATTACAGAGGCCACTCTCCTACAACTGGATTACAGAGGCCACTCTCCTACGACTGGATTACAGAGGCTACTCTCCTACAGCTGGATTACAGAGGCCACTCTCCTACAGCTGGATTACAGAGGCCACTCTCCTACGACTGGATTACAGAGACCACTCTCCTACAGCTGGATTACAGAGACCACTCTCCTACAGCTGGATTACAGAGGCAGCTCTCTACTCTCCTAAAGTTGAATTACAGAGGCAGCTCTCCTACAGCTGGATTACAGAGGCCACTCTCCTACAGATGGATTACAGAGGCTACTCTCCTACAGCTTGATTACAGAGGCAGCTCTCCTACGACTGGATTACAGAGGCCACTCTCCTACAGATGGATTACAGAGACCACTCTCCTACAGCTGGATTACAGAGGCAGCTCTCTACTCTCCTAAAGTTGAATTACAGAGGCAGCTCTCCTACAGCTGGATTACAGAGGCCACTCTCCTACAGATGGATTACAGAGGCCACTCTCCTACAGCTTGATTACAGAGGCAGCTCTCCTACAGCTGGATTACAGAGGCCACTCTCCTACAGATGGATTACAGAGGCTACTCTCCTACCGCTGGATTACAGAGGCCACTCTCCTACCGCTGGATTACAGAGGCCACTCTCCTACGACTGGATAACAGAGGCAACTCTCATATGACTGGATTACAGAGGCTACTCTTACGACTGCATTACAGAGGCACTCTCCTATCACTGCATTACAGAGGCCACTCTCCTATGACTGCATTACAGAGGCCACTCTTACGACTGCATTACAGAGGCCACTCTCCTTCAACTGGATTACAGAGGCCACTCTCCTACGACTGGATTACAGAGGCTACTCTCCTACAGCTGGATTACAGAGGCCACTCTCCTACAGCTGGATTACAGAGGCCACTCTCCTACGACTGGATTACAGAGACCACTCTCCTACAGCTGGATTACAGAGACCACTCTCCTACAGCTGGATTACAGAGGCAGCTCTCTACTCTCCTAAAGTTGAATTACAGAGGCAGCTCTCCTACAGCTGGATTACAGAGGCCACTCTCCTACAGATGGATTACAGAGGCTACTCTCCTACAGCTTGATTACAGAGGCAGCTCTCCTACGACTGGATTACAGAGGCCACTCTCCTACAGATGGATTACAGAGACCACTCTCCTACAGCTGGATTACAGAGGCAGCTCTCTACTCTCCTAAAGTTGAATTACAGAGGCAGCTCTCCTACAGCTGGATTACAGAGGCCACTCTCCTACAGATGGATTACAGAGGCTACTCTCCTACAGCTTGATTACAGAGGCAGCTCTCCTACAACTGGATTACAGAGGCCACTCTCCTACAGATGGATTACAGAGGCTACTCTCCTACAGCTTGATTACAGAGGCAACTCTCATATGACTGGATTACAGAGGCTACTCTTACGACTGCATTACAGAGGCTACTTTTACGACTGGATTACAGAGGCCATTCTCCTACAGCTGGTTCACAGAGGCCGCTCTCCTATGACTGGATTACAGAGGCTACTCTCTTACGACTGGATTACAGAGGCCACTCTCCTATGACTGCATTACAGAGGCCACTCTCCTATGACTGGATTACAGAGGCTACTCTTACGACTGCATTACAGAGGCCACTCTCCTATCACTGCATTACAGAGGCCACTCTCCTATGACTGCATTACAGAGGCCACTCTTACGACTGCATTACAGAGGCCACTCTCCTACAACTGGATTACAGAGGCCACTCTCCTACGACTGGATTACAGAGGCTACTCTCCTACAGCTGGATTACAGAGGCCACTCTCCTACAGCTGGATTACAGAGGCCACTCTCCTACGACTGGATTACAGAGACCACTCTCCTACAGCTGGATTACAGAGACCACTCTCCTACAGCTGGATTACAGAGGCAGCTCTCTACTCTCCTAAAGTTGAATTACAGAGGCAGCTCTCCTACAGCTGGATTACAGAGGCCACTCTCCTACAGATGGATTACAGAGGCTACTCTCCTACAGCTTGATTACAGAGGCAGCTCTCCTACGACTGGATTACAGAGGCCACTCTCCTACAGATGGATTACAGAGACCACTCTCCTACAGCTGGATTACAGAGGCAGCTCTCTACTCTCCTAAAGTTGAATTACAGAGGCAGCTCTCCTACAGCTGGATTACAGAGGCCACTCTCCTACAGATGGATTACAGAGGCCACTCTCCTACAGCTTGATTACAGAGGCAGCTCTCCTACAGCTGGATTACAGAGGCCACTCTCCTACAGATGGATTACAGAGGCTACTCTCCTACCGCTGGATTACAGAGGCCACTCTCCTACCGCTGGATTACAGAGGCCACTCTCCTACGACTGGATAACAGAGGCAACTCTCATATGACTGGATTACAGAGGCTACTCTTACGACTGCATTACAGAGGCCACTCTCCTATCACTGCATTACAGAGGCCACTCTCCTATGACTGCATTACAGAGGCCACTCTTACGACTGCATTACAGAGGCCACTCTCCTTCAACTGGATTACAGAGGCCACTCTCCTACGACTGGATTACAGAGGCTACTCTCCTACAGCTGGATTACAGAGGCCACTCTCCTACAGCTGGATTACAGAGGCCACTCTCCTACGACTGGATTACAGAGACCACTCTCCTACAGCTGGATTACAGAGGCAGCTCTCTACTCTCCTAAAGTTGAATTACAGAGGCAGCTCTCCTACAGCTGGATTACAGAGGCCACTCTCCTACGACTGGATTACAGAGGCTACTCTCCTACAGCTGGATTACAGAGGCCACTCTCCTACAGCTGGATTACAGAGGCCACTCTCCTACGACTGGATTACAGAGACCACGCTCCTACAGCTGGATTACAGAGGCAGCTCTCTACTCTCCTAAAGTTGAATTACAGAGGCAGCTCTCCTACAGCTGGATTACAGAGGCCACTCTCCTACAGATGGATTACAGAGGCAGCTCTCTACTCTCCTACAGCTAGATTACAGAGGCAGCTCTCTACTCTCCTACAGCTGGATTACAGAGGCAGCTCTCTACTCTCCTACAGCTGGATTACAGAGGCAGCGCTCTACTCTCCTACAGCTGGATTACAGAGGCAGCTCTCTACTCTCCTACAGATGGATTACAGAGGCCACTCTCCTACAGCTGGATTACAGAGGCCACTCTCCTACAGCTGGATTACAGAGGCCACTCTCCTACAGCTGGATTACAGAGGCCACTCTCCTACAGTTCGATTACAGAGGCTACACTCCTACAGCTGGATTACAGAGGCCACTCTCCTACAGCTGGATTACAGAGGCCACTCTTCTACAGATGGATTACAGAGGCCACTTTTCTACAGCTGGATTACAGAGGCTACTCTCTTACAGCTGGATTACAGAGGCCACTCTCCTACCGCTGGATTACAGAGGCCACTCTCCTACCGCTGGATTACAGAGGCCACTCTCCTACGACTGAATAACAGAGGCAACTCTCATATGACTGGATTACAGAGGCTACTCTTACGACTGCATTACAGAGGCCACTCTCCAATGACTGCATTACAGAGGCCACTCTCCTATGACTGCATTACAGAGGCCACTCTTACGACTGCATTACAGAGGCCACTCTCCTACAACTGGATTACAGAGGCCACTCTCCTACGACTGGATTACAGAGGCTACTCTCCTACAGCTGGATTACAGAGGCCACTCTCCTACAGCTGGATTACAGAGGCCACTCTCCTACGACTGGATTACAGAGACCACTCTCCTACAGCTGGATTACAGAGGCAGCTCTCTACTCTCCTAAAGTTGAATTACAGAGGCAGCTCTCCTACAGCTGGATTACAGAGGCCACTCTCCTACAGATGGATTACAGAGGCTACTCTCCTACAGCTTGATTACAGAGGCAGCTCTCCTACGACTGGATTACAGAGGCCACTCTCCTACAGATGGATTACAGAGACCACTCTCCTACAGCTGGATTACAGAGGCAGCTCTCTACTCTCCTAAAGTTGAATTACAGAGGCAGCTCTCCTACAGCTGGATTACAGAGGCCACTCTCCTACAGATGGATTACAGAGGCCACTCTCCTACAGCTTGATTACAGAGGCAGCTCTCCTACAGCTGGATTACAGAGGCCACTCTCCTACAGATGGATTACAGAGGCTACTCTCCTTCAGCTTGATTACAGAGGCCACTCTCCTACCGCTGGATTACAGAGGCCACTCTCCTACGACTGGATAACAGAGGCAACTCTCATATGACTGGATTACAGAGGCTACTCTTACGACTGCATTACAGAGGCCACTCTCCTATCACTGCATTACAGAGGCCACTCTCCTATGACTGCATTACAGAGGCCACTCTTACGACTGCATTACAGAGGCCACTCTCCTACAACTGGATTACAGAGGCCACTCTCCTACGACTGGATTACAGAGGCTACTCTCCTACAGCTGGATTACAGAGGCCACTCTCCTACAGCTGGATTACAGAGGCCACTCTCCTACGACTGGATTACAGAGACCACTCTCCTACAGCTGGATTACAGAGACCACTCTCCTACAGCTGGATTACAGAGGCAGCTCTCTACTCTCCTAAAGTTGAATTACAGAGGCAGCTCTCCTACAGCTGGATTACAGAGGCCACTCTCCTACAGATGGATTACAGAGGCTACTCTCCTACAGCTTGATTACAGAGGCAGCTCTCCTACGACTGGATTACAGAGGCCACTCTCCTACAGATGGATTACAGAGACCACTCTCCTACAGCTGGATTACAGAGGCAGCTCTCTACTCTCCTAAAGTTGAATTACAGAGGCAGCTCTCCTACAGCTGGATTACAGAGGCCACTCTCCTACAGATGGATTACAGAGGCCACTCTCCTACAGCTTGATTACAGAGGCAGCTCTCCTACAGCTGGATTACAGAGGCCACTCTCCTACAGATGGATTACAGAGGCTACTCTCCTACCGCTGGATTACAGAGGCCACTCTCCTACCGCTGGATTACAGAGGCCACTCTCCTACGACTGGATAACAGAGGCAACTCTCATATGACTGGATTACAGAGGCTACTCTTACGACTGCATTACAGAGGCACTCTCCTATCACTGCATTACAGAGGCCACTCTCCTATGACTGCATTACAGAGGCCACTCTTACGACTGCATTACAGAGGCCACTCTCCTTCAACTGGATTACAGAGGCCACTCTCCTACGACTGGATTACAGAGGCTACTCTCCTACAGCTGGATTACAGAGGCCACTCTCCTACAGCTGGATTACAGAGGCCACTCTCCTACGACTGGATTACAGAGACCACTCTCCTACAGCTGGATTACAGAGACCACTCTCCTACAGCTGGATTACAGAGGCAGCTCTCTACTCTCCTAAAGTTGAATTACAGAGGCAGCTCTCCTACAGCTGGATTACAGAGGCCACTCTCCTACAGATGGATTACAGAGGCTACTCTCCTACAGCTTGATTACAGAGGCAGCTCTCCTACGACTGGATTACAGAGGCCACTCTCCTACAGATGGATTACAGAGACCACTCTCCTACAGCTGGATTACAGAGGCAGCTCTCTACTCTCCTAAAGTTGAATTACAGAGGCAGCTCTCCTACAGCTGGATTACAGAGGCCACTCTCCTACAGATGGATTACAGAGGCTACTCTCCTACAGCTTGATTACAGAGGCAGCTCTCCTACAACTGGATTACAGAGGCCACTCTCCTACAGATGGATTACAGAGGCTACTCTCCTACAGCTTGATTACAGAGGCAACTCTCATATGACTGGATTACAGAGGCTACTCTTACGACTGCATTACAGAGGCTACTTTTACGACTGGATTACAGAGGCCATTCTCCTACAGCTGGTTCACAGAGGCCGCTCTCCTATGACTGGATTACAGAGGCTACTCTCTTACGACTGGATTACAGAGGCCACTCTCCTATGACTGCATTACAGAGGCCACTCTCCTATGACTGGATTACAGAGGCTACTCTTACGACTGCATTACAGAGGCCACTCTCCTATCACTGCATTACAGAGGCCACTCTCCTATGACTGCATTACAGAGGCCACTCTTACGACTGCATTACAGAGGCCACTCTCCTACAACTGGATTACAGAGGCCACTCTCCTACGACTGGATTACAGAGGCTACTCTCCTACAGCTGGATTACAGAGGCCACTCTCCTACAGCTGGATTACAGAGGCCACTCTCCTACGACTGGATTACAGAGACCACTCTCCTACAGCTGGATTACAGAGACCACTCTCCTACAGCTGGATTACAGAGGCAGCTCTCTACTCTCCTAAAGTTGAATTACAGAGGCAGCTCTCCTACAGCTGGATTACAGAGGCCACTCTCCTACAGATGGATTACAGAGGCTACTCTCCTACAGCTTGATTACAGAGGCAGCTCTCCTACGACTGGATTACAGAGGCCACTCTCCTACAGATGGATTACAGAGACCACTCTCCTACAGCTGGATTACAGAGGCAGCTCTCTACTCTCCTAAAGTTGAATTACAGAGGCAGCTCTCCTACAGCTGGATTACAGAGGCCACTCTCCTACAGATGGATTACAGAGGCCACTCTCCTACAGCTTGATTACAGAGGCAGCTCTCCTACAGCTGGATTACAGAGGCCACTCTCCTACAGATGGATTACAGAGGCTACTCTCCTACCGCTGGATTACAGAGGCCACTCTCCTACCGCTGGATTACAGAGGCCACTCTCCTACGACTGGATAACAGAGGCAACTCTCATATGACTGGATTACAGAGGCTACTCTTACGACTGCATTACAGAGGCCACTCTCCTATCACTGCATTACAGAGGCCACTCTCCTATGACTGCATTACAGAGGCCACTCTTACGACTGCATTACAGAGGCCACTCTCCTTCAACTGGATTACAGAGGCCACTCTCCTACGACTGGATTACAGAGGCTACTCTCCTACAGCTGGATTACAGAGGCCACTCTCCTACAGCTGGATTACAGAGGCCACTCTCCTACGACTGGATTACAGAGACCACTCTCCTACAGCTGGATTACAGAGACCACTCTCCTACAGCTGGATTACAGAGGCAGCTCTCTACTCTCCTAAAGTTGAATTACAGAGGCAGCTCTCCTACAGCTGGATTACAGAGGCCACTCTCCTACAGATGGATTACAGAGGCTACTCTCCTACAGCTTGATTACAGAGGCAGCTCTCCTACGACTGGATTACAGAGGCCACTCTCCTACAGATGGATTACAGAGACCACTCTCCTACAGCTGGATTACAGAGGCAGCTCTCTACTCTCCTAAAGTTGAATTACAGAGGCAGCTCTCCTACAGCTGGATTACAGAGGCCACTCTCCTACAGATGGATTACAGAGGCTACTCTCCTACAGCTTGATTACAGAGGCAGCTCTCCTACAACTGGATTACAGAGGCCACTCTCCTACAGATGGATTACAGAGGCTACTCTCCTACAGCTTGATTACAGAGGCAACTCTCATATGACTGGATTACAGAGGCTACTCTTACGACTGCATTACAGAGGCTACTTTTACGACTGGATTACAGAGGCCATTCTCCTACAGCTGGTTCACAGAGGCCGCTCTCCTATGACTGGATTACAGAGGCTACTCTCTTACGACTGGATTACAGAGGCCACTCTCCTATGACTGCATTACAGAGGCCACTCTCCTATGACTGGATTACAGAGGCTACTCTTACGACTGGATTACAGAGGCCATTCTCCTACGACTGCATTACAGAGGCCACTCTCCTATGACTGCATTACAGAGGCCACGCTCCTATGACTGGATTACAGAGGCCACTCTCCTATGACTGGATTACAGAGGCTACTCTCTTACGACTGGATTACAGAGGCCACTCTCCTACGACTGCATTACAGAGGCCACTCTCCTATGACTGCATTACAGAGGCCACGCTCCTATGACTGGATTACAGAGGCCACTCTCCTATGACTGGATTACAGAGGCTACTCTCCTACGACTGGATAACAGAGGCCACTCTACTATGACTGGATAACAGAGGCCACTCTTCTACGACTGGATAACAGAGGCTACTCTCCTACAACTGGATTACAGAGGCTACTCTCCTACAACTGGATTACAGAGGCTACTCTCTTACAACTGGATTACAGAGGCTACTCTCTTACGACTGGAGTGCAGCTGAAACTTTATTTGAGAGTTGTTGTGTCTGGTGGACAATTAGCACCAGTAGGGGTGTTTAGTAATGATGGGTTACTGATGCCAAGATAAACCCCAAGGCCTATCTGTTTAACAAATACCCGGGGTGATTAAATACTCTGCACTGCTGTATACCCGGGGTGATTAAATACTCTGCACTGCTGTAGTAACTGCAGCCTTACAGAGCTCTGTGAGTTACAGCCCTATTTCATCCATCAGCTTTTCATTTATTCATAAAGGTAGAACATACGACCACACAAACCTTTACCATCAGGGGCAAATCTGTCTGTCTAGCATGTGATAGGTGCAAAATATCATCCTATTGTTTTTGTGGGGCTGGGGTCAGTTCGGTGGAGAGATAACATGGATCTGCAAGTCCTGATTTATACAACAGAACCACTTTTATTCATTTCTGACTTTCTACTATAACACTGATCAGCTTTCTTTATGGCTTACATTAGGTATGAGGGGACATCAGCACAGTGTATTATTTGTGTGTTTGGATGTTTTTATGACATTGTGTCTGGTAAAATTATAGTCCTACAGGGAGGAAAATCTGCGGGGGACTCACAATACAGGGAACATCTTCCTAAATGTGTGCCCTCTATAAATCCAGGTACAAATGTGTGCCCACTATAAATCCACGTACAAATGTGTGCCCACTATAAATCCACGTACAAATGTGTGCCCGCTATAAATCCACGTACAAATGTGTGCCCTCTATAAATCCACGTACACATTTGTGTCCTCTATAAATCCACGTACACATTTGTGTCCTCTATAAATCCACGTACACATTTGTGCCCTCTATAAATCCACGTACAAATGTGTGCCCTCTATAAATCCACGTACAAATGTGTGCCCTCTATAAATCCACGTACAAATGTGTGCCCTCTATAAATCCACGTACAAATGTGTGCCCTCTATAAAACCAGGTACAAAAGTGTGCCCACTATAAATCCACGTACACATGTGTGCCCTCTATAAATCCACGTACAAACGTGTGCCCTCTATAAACTCTCTGCTCCTCCCATCAGGAACTGCGATCGCGCAGATGTTGCCATGTAGAGCCACAGATCTGTGAGCTGCCATACTGTACATGTGCATGAAAATCTAGTTACAGATGGCTAAATGCTGGGATGTAAACACTTCGCGTTGTCATAATGTTATTTTTATAGTTAGGAAAAAGATACAAATTTGATTTATTTCACCCGATTCACTTTCTTCCTGAATATCTGCCACTTGTAAGGGAAATACATTGTCTCTAATGCATATGTGGCCGGGACCTTACCCTACATCATGGCCATTTATACACACAGGAACCTGCAATACGCCCCTTTCTTAGAGTCCCCTCGCTGGGAATGCTGCCATGGGAACATACATACATACAGTACAGCACATGACACGTAACAGGGGAACATACATACAGTACAGCACATGACACGTAACAGGGGAACATACATACAGTACAGCACATGACACGTAACGGGAACATACATACAGTACAGCACATGACACGTAACGGGAACATACATACAGTACAGCACATGACACGTAACAGGGGAACATACATACAGTACAGCACATGACACGTAACAGGGGAACATACATACAGTACAGCGCATGACACGTAACAGGGGAACATACATACAGTACAGCGCATGACACGTAACAGGGGAACATACACACAGTACAGCGCATGACACGTGACAGGGGAACATACACACAGTACAGCGCATGACACGTGACAGGGGAACATACACACAGTACAGCGCATGACACGTGACAGGGGAACATACACACAGTACAGCGCATGACACGTGACAGGGGAACATACACACAGTACAGCGCATGACACGTGACAGGGGAACATACACACAGTACAGCGCATGACACGTGACAGGGGAACATACATACAGTACAGCGCATGACATGTGACAGGGGAACATACATACTGTACAGCGCATGACACGTGACAGGGGAACATACATACTGTACAGCGCATGACACGTGACAGGGGAACATACATACTGTACAGCGCATGACACGTGACAGGGGAACATACATACAGTACAGCGCATGACACGTAACGGGAATATATATACAGTACAGCGCATGACATGTAACAGGGGAATATATATACAGTACAGCACATGACATGTAACAGGGAACATACATACAGTACTAAGCACAGACATGTCAGACAATCCCCGGTCATTCTGACTGTATGGTTAAACATAAATACGCAGCAGTGACTGCGTTAAAATGTGCGTCTGCATCTGATTCAGTTCCTCTATCACAAACTCACCGTAAGAAGGCGGCCGGTCACTGTGTGTCGATAGGTTATAATATTTCCACATACAATCAATTTGCAGAAAGCGACTGATTAGACCATCCTGAAAAATATATATCATTGTTTTATACGTAATAGTAAATGCAAACCACTGTCCGCCAGCATCAGAACCGTGATCACGCCTCGTGCACTATTACAACCAGCAAATCCTGAGCACCAGGCTGCCACAGTGTATTACATCTACCGCTGTTACCCCGGTGTCATTCCCTGTGTCATTCCCTGTGTCATTTCCTGTTGTTGTTCTACCTGATGTATAATAAATCTGAGGACTGGTTACGCTCTACTACGTGTGGACTAACCGCCACCAGCACCGACCAGTGCGTCATACATCTAATCATCATCACTCACACACTGGCCAGTTATAGTGTACTCTGGTGTATCAACTCATCTGGGGAACTACTGCTCCCAGCAAATTCTGCATGTGCATCATTGTGACAGTTTACACTGTCACCTGCTGTCACCGCCGTCTCTGCTAATAAAATGTATATTTCCCTGTCTATGCTGATGAGCGGACCCCTATATTCCTCAGAAACACCCTCCCTAACCTTCCCCTTACAGACATGACACATGAAGCATAGAGTGAAGCATTATTGTCTGTCCCGTACCTTCCCTGTATATCTATATGCACAACCTCTCCCTCTGGGTACAATAGGTCTCTATGTGTGTGATGAATGTAATATAAGTGACTGTGTATTAGAGATGTACTCACAGGATCCTGCTCGCAGAGAAAAGCTGCATTGAACTCAGCGACCTCAAACCCAGTCTCTGCGGCCTGGATGTTATAGAGAAGAGCTCCCGGCCTGTAAGAGAATAACAGGATCAGGCGGACAGGTGGCGCTTCAGTATGTTACAGGTCCATGATACGTCAATGAGGTTCTGTCTGGCAAAAGTATGGGACCGCTATGCATGGGGAAGAGGAGCTGGGACCGCTAGGCATGGGGAAGAGGAGCTGGGACCGCTAGGCATGGGGAAGAGGAGCTGAGACCGCTAGGCATGGGGAAGAGGAGCTGGGACCGCTAGGCATGGGGAAGAGGAGCTGGGACCGCTAGGCATGGGGAAGAGGAGCTGGGACCGCTAGGCATGGGGAAGAGGAGCTGGGACCGCTAGGCATGGGGAAGCAGAACTGGGACCGCTAGGCAGGGGGAAGAGGAGCTGGGACCGCTAGGCAGGGGGAAGAGGAGCTGGGACCGCTAGGCATGGGGAAGTGGAGCTGGGACCGCTAGGCAGGGGGAAGAGGAGCTGGGACCGCTAGGCATGGGGAAGCAGAACTGGGACCGCTAGGCAGGGGGAAGAGGAGCTGGGACCGCTAGGCATGAGGAAGAGGAGCTGGGACCGCTAGGCATGGGGAAGAGGAGCTGGGACCGCTAGGCAGGGGGAAGAGGAGCTGGGACCGCTAGGCATGGGGAAGAGGAGCTTGGATCGCTAGGCAGGGGGAAGAGGAGCTGGGACCGCTAGGCAGGAGAAGAGGAGCTGGGACCGCTAGGCATGGGGAAGAGGATCTTGGACCGCTAGGCAGGGGGAAGAGAAGCTGGGACCGCTAGGCAGGGGGAAGCAGGGCTGGGACCGCTAGGCATGGGGAAGAGGAGCTGGGACCGCTAGGCATGGGGAAGAGGAGCTGGGACCGCTAGGCATGGGGAAGCGGAGCTGGGACCGCTAGGCAGGAGGAAGAGGAGCTGGGACCGCTAGGCAGGAGGAAGAGGAGCTGGGACCGCTAGGCAGGAGGAAGAAGAGCTGGGACCGCTAGGCAGGGGGAAGAGGAGCTGGGACCGCTAGGCAGGGGGAAGAGGAGCTTGGACCGCTAGGCATGGGGAAGAGGAGCTGGGACCGCTAGGCATGGGCAAAAGGAGCTGGGACCGCTAGGCATGGGGAAGCAGAGCTGGGACCGCTAGGCAGGGGGAAGAGGAGCTGGGACCGCTAGGCATGGGGAAGAGGAGCTGGGACCGCTAGGCATGGGGAAGCAGGGCTGGGACCGCTAGGCATGGGGAAGCAGAGCTGGGACCGCTAGGCAGGGGGAAGAGGAGCTGGGACTGCTAGGCAGGGGGAAGCAGAGCTGGGACCGTTAGGCAGGGGTAAGAAGGGCTGGGACTGCTAGGCAGGGGGAAGCAGAGCTGGGACTGTTAGGCAGGGGGAAGCAGAGCTGGGGCTGCTAGGCAGAGGGAAGGAGCTAGGACTTCTAGGCAGGGGGAAGCAGAGCTGGGGCTGCTAGGTGGGGGGGAAGTAGGGCTGCGACCGCTAGGCAGGGGGAAGCATAGCTGGGACCGCTAGGCAGGGGGAAGCAGAGCTGGGACTGTTAGGCAGGGGGAAGCAGAGCTGGGGCTGCTAGGTGGGGGGGAAGTAGGGCTGGGGCCGCTAGGCAGGGGGAAGCATAGCTGGGACCGATAGGCACGGGGAAGCAGAGCTGGGACTGTTAGGCAGGGAGAAGCAGAGCTGGGACTGCTAGGTGGGGGGAAGCAGAGCTGGGACTGCTAAGCAGGTGAAAGGGGAGCTGGGACTGCTAGGCAGGAGGAAGCAGGGCTGGGACCGCTAGGCATGGGGAAGAGGAGCTGGGACCGCTAGGCATGGGGAAGAGGTGCTGGGACCGCTGGGCATGGGGAAGAGGAGCTGGGACTGCTATGCATAGGGACGCCCACTGCTGCCTTCTCATATCCATCCAATGACGCGCAACAGCATAAACATCGGTACCATCGACACAGATCTGGCAGCCTCACAGCTTCGTCTCACGCACTGCGGCTCTCCTGACACGCAGAGAGTTTTCATGCTGCGAAGAAGATCGCAGTTGCTAATTTATGCATGCCTATGAAACGGCGTGCAAATGGTCCCGACACAGCTATGTTTGCCTAGCCATCCCCAGTTACCTCCCCTAAACACCGACTACCTGTCACTCACTTTGCAAGTAAATCCTCTGTGCAAGCGTAATCGCAGATATATCGCAGAGGCGGCTTACACGCATGCAGAAAAGCTATATACACATATAACAGGCTATACTTTACATCTGCTGAGAATGAACTACAGTAAATACTCCTCACCCACCCACTCTGCTGCCAAACAAGGTGCCTGCATCCGCAGGGCCCATAGAAGATTCTGTAAACATGTACAGAGTGCAAGCTCTGATGGAGCATTCCACCAATCACATGTTCTGCTAAAGCACTTTGCATCCCAATTCCAAGAGGAGAGAGGTGCGTTGGTCTAGAGAGGGGCATTAATCTAGAGAGATGCATTGGTCTAGAGAGATGCATTGGTCTAGAGAGATGCATTGGTCTGGAGAGGTGCATTGGTCTAGAGAGATGCATTGGTCTAGAGAGATGCATTGGTCTAGAGAGATGCATTGGTCTAGAGAGGTGCTTTGGTCTAGAGAGATGCATTGGTCTAGAGAGGTGCTTTGGTCTAGAGAGATGCTTTGGTCTAGAGAGGTGCATTGCTGGGATTTACCAGGATTGCTCTAGGTAACTATCCAGAGCTTTCCGTAACATGGCTCCGAGGTACCCGTTCTGCTCCGCTGCCCATTTAGTCCATCTAAAAGAAAATGAGAAATATTAATGGTGATTTTCAGAGGTGCCTGATAACATTGTGGGGTAATGAGTCTGCTGCATATGGTGCCACATATTAATGGGTTCCCTCGTGCTGCCGCAGTGGTTAGCATTGCTGCCTCATAGCCAGCCATGAGTTCAATTCCTAACCAAGGCGCTATCATTGCAGAGTTTGTGTGTTCTCCCCGTGCCTGCATAGGTTTCCAATGGGTGCTCAGATTTCCTCCCACACTCCAAAAACATACCCTAGTGTGTATGTGTGTCCTGCGATAGGGAATATAGATTATAAGCTCCACTGGTTCAGGCACTGAGGACAGGATAACAGACATAATGGTTGCTACTTACACCACAGCATCATACGGCAGCCGGTTCACAACCTCCGGAAGTCCTCGTATCCAGTAAGCGGCCAGGTTCACGGCTGCGTCGATATGGCCACGAAGAGCTGACCGTTGGTAACAATGATAGGCTGCAGACTGAGCAAAGTCACCAAGTTATTGCCGCACTCATACCGGGCATTTACACTCAACTTTACAAAACTTTGGACCAGGAGAAATAGCGAATACGATTTTACGTTCAGTGCTGTGTGCGAAGGTTCGGGCAGCCCACAAAAATGTGTCTATTTCAAGGGAAACACTACATAGTGGTGACCGTGCGTCACTGGAGAAGAGTGACATGTGGGAGACAGTAGTCTCCTGCTAAGCTCGTATGAGAGACCTGGTTAATAATTGCTATAAAGCTGGTCCAGCATCCTGCACCGCTCCCCGCAAACAGCATACGCTCACTGGCTGCTGAGCTGTGTGATACCCCACTCCACCTAAGCTCCACTCCATCACCAGTGTGCATGTAAGAGTGAGTACAGATGTACCTACTATACTTCAATAAACCAACACCACTGGCTAAGTATAACTGGGCTGTTCATAGTGCGAGTCACCCGCTGGTGTGTGCCTACATAGCTCTGTGCAATATATACACCTACACACATCATTTCCAACAGAATCCTACTCCGTACCCCCGATGGCTGCACTTGCTCAACAGAAGAGATCTGATCAGGAGACCTGTCCTGGAAGGTTTGTATTACTGCCTACCGACGATCACAAATGTCTCTACGCAGGCGACAAAGTGTGGTATGTACTGGAATTTCCTTGATACATCCCGCCCTTTGTACCCTATGTACATGCACCTTAAATACCAAGCGGAGGACAAGTAGATGTACCACATCACCAGTTACTTGGGGTCCCTACTGCTCATGCGTGGGGTCCCTACTGCTCATGCGTGGGGTCCCTACTGCTCATGCGTGGGGTCCCTACTGCTCATGTGTGGGGTCCCTACCGCTCATGTGTGGGGTCCCTACCGCTCATGTGTGGGGTTCCTACCGCTCATGTGTGGGGTCCCTACTGCTCATGTGTGGGGTTCCTACCGCTCATGTGTGGGGTCCCTACTGCTCATGTGTGAGGTCCTTACTGCTCATGTGTGGGGTCCCTACTGCTCATGTGTGGGGTCCCTACTGTTCATGTGTGAGGTACCTACTGTTCATGTGTGGGGTCCCTACTGCTCATGTGTGGGGTCCCTACTGCTCATGTGTGGGGTCCCTACTGCCTAGTGTTAGGTTTCCAGGTGCAGATTTTTAAAAATGTAACATAAGTAAAAAAACATTTGAATGTAGTTGTAGCAAGGAAAATGCTTGTGTGTATATTGGTGATAGCGTTAGAGGTCAGCGGGCAGTATAAGCACTGCCGTCATTGATAAATATGCCGTATCTAGCTTCTACATGCGTTACATGGCTATGACAAGCTATGGCAATATAAAGCCTGCCATGGCTGCTGCTGCTGGTGTTTGCACCCTGCGGGGGTGACTGATAAATAGGGAGAATCCCAAAACTGCTTTTGACACATTTAGGGACGCTGATAGCGGAGTGTAATACTGCGCACATTCCATGCTTACAGGACCTCCAGGCATACTGGCTACTTTTGAAAATGACTTTGAGGGAGATTGCAGATGGCTGTAGAATGTGCGGCACCATTGTAGGGGCGTGGTCTGCTCCACCCAAAGGGCGTGTCTAACTCCACCTATGGGCGTATATATTCCTATAAGCTGACACCCTACCTCCCCACTGACATTAATACATCTCTGCCCTGCCACATTCACATTAATAGATCCTCACACACACACACCACATTAATAGATTCACACACACAGTCACACACACACAGTCTCACACACACACACCACATTAATAGATTCACACACAAAGTCACACACACATCACATTAATAGACTCACACACACAGTCACACACACACACAGTCTCACATACACACACACAGTCTCACACACACGCGCATCACATGAATAGATTCACACACACTCACGCATCACATGAATAGATTCACACACTCAGAAACACACATACAGTCACACACACACACAGGCATCACATGAATAGATTCACACACAGTCACACACACACATACAGTCACACACACACACACACGCATCACATGAATAGATTCACACACACACACACAGTCTCACACACACACAGTCTCACACACACACAGGCATCACATGAATAGATTCACACACAGTCACACACACACATACAGTCACACACACACACACACACAGGCATCACATGAATAGATTCACACACACAGTCTCACACACACACAGGCATCACATGAATAGATTCACACACAGTCACACACACACATACAGTCACACACACACACACACAGGCATCACATGAATAGATTCACACACACACACACACAGTCACACACACACAGTCTCACACACACACAGGCATCACATGAATAGATTCACACACACACAGTCTCACACACACACAGGCATCACATGAATAGATTCACACACAGTCACACACACACATACAGTCACACACACACACACACACAGGCATCACATGAATAGATTCACACACACAGTCTCACACACACACAGGCATCACATGAATAGATTCACACACAGTCACACACACACATACAGTCACACACACACACACACACACACACACACACACACAGGCATCACATGAATAGATTCACACACACACACACACACACACAGTCTCACACACACACAGGCATCACATGAATAGATTCACACACACACAGGCATCACATGAATAGATTCACACACACACAGTCTCACACACACACAGGCATCACATGAATAGATTCACACACAGTCACACACACACACATACAGTCACACACACACACACACAGGCATCACATGAATAGATTCACACACACACACACAGTCTCACACACACACAGTCTCACACACACACACACAGGCATCACATGAATAGATTCACACACACACACACACACACACACACACACACACACAGTCACACACACACAGTCTCACACACACACAGGCATCACATGAATAGATTCACACACACACACACAGTCTCACACACACACAGTCTCACACACACACACACAGGCATCACATGAATAGATTCACACACACACACACACACAGTCTCACACACACACAGGCATCACATGAATAGATTCACACACACACACACACACAGTCTCACACACACACACACACCACATGAATAGATTCTCACACACAGGGCTCTATTTATTAACATTATTTTGACTAAAATAAAGTGATACAGGCTGTTTTGTGTTGTCACACCCTTTTCACATTGTTAGTATCACCTATAGTTATTACAGGGCAATTGGAGTAGAATTCATAAAATTCTACTCCAACTCGTAATTATCATTTATTTTTAGTAATCAGATCGCATTTCCCATAATTGTAATGGGAACTGTGGGCCTGATTCAGAGCCGGACGCTATTTGCGCTCGCTCGTTTAGAAAAAGGGTCCGGCTATTTAAATTGAGCGCTCGCTCTTTGCGGTCTGTTGACGCCTCTATGTCTGAGCGAACGAACGAAATATGCACTCACTATTTTGTAAAGAAGCCCCCTGGCCGCTCGCATCCTACGTCATCTCCGCTATTTATTTGATTAATTGAGTACATCGAAAGGCGTCTGAACTGCTCGCAGTGCTTGTGGTTGGATTTTCCTACCGCAATCATGCGAGCAGTTCAGGCTAAGAGACAACCAAGTGACGTGGTCGGTGACGCTGCTTTGTTAATTATGCACACCCTTAAAACGCCCGTTTTGACCTTTTGGCATGCCTGCGTTCAGATCTCCACTCCCCGTTTTCAAGCACGTACCCCCATTACCACCCACAAACGCCTCTTTCTGTCACTCAAATTAGCAGGCATTCGCTATTTTGCGAGTACACAATTTCCGACCGCAATGACTGGTTCGCGCATGCGTATTACAACCCACATGCATGCGCAGTTGTGCGAACATCGCTCGGAGCGAACGAGCGGCCGCTTACAAGCGGCTCTGAATCAGGCCCTGTGATCCGACCAAAGTTACTAAAAATAAAATGTGAAAAAATATTGGGGAAACCTGTGATAATAACGTCACCTGGAGGTGGCGTTATCCAGGGTCTACCCCGGTTACCGGACTCCTGCTCCGCTATAACGGGCAGAGCCGGGAGTCGGTCCCAGTAATCAGCTGTGTTGTCTAAACAGATCACACACTGATCACTGCTACACACACCACACGCTGATCACTGCTACACACACCACACGCTGATCACTGCTACACACACCACACGCTGATACACTGCTACACACACCACACGCTGATCACTTCTACACAGACCACACGCTGATCACTTCTACACAGACCACACGCTGATCACTGCTACACACACCACACGCTGATCACTACTACACAGACCAAACGCTGATCACTGCTACACACACCAAACGCTGATCACTGCTACACAGACCACACGCTGATATCTGCTACACACACCACACGCTGATCACTGCTACACACACCACACGCTGATCACTGCTACACACACCACACGCTGATCACTGCTACACAGACCACACGCTGATACACTGCTACACACACCACACCCTGATCACTACTACACACACCGCACGCTGATCACTGCTACACACACCACACGCTGATCACTGCTACACAGACTACACGCTGATCACTACTACACAGACCACATGCTGATACACTGCTACACACACCACACTGATCTCTGCTACACAGACCACACGCTGATCACTACTACACAGACCAAACGCTGATCACTACTACACAGACCAAACGCTGATCACTGCTACACAGACCACACGCTGATATCTGCTACACACACCACACGCTGATCACTGCTACACAGACCACACGCTGATCACTTCTAAACAGACCACACGCTGATCACTGCTACACACACCACAAGCTGATACACTGCTACACACACCACACGCTGATCACTGCTACACACACCACACACTGATCTCTGCTACACACACCACACGCTGATCACTACTACACAGACCAAACGCTGATCACTGCTACACAGACCAAACGCTGATCACTGCTACACAGACCACACGCTGATATCTGCTACACACACCACACGCTGATCACTGCTACACACACCACACGCTGATCACTGCTACACACACCACACGCTGATCACTGCTACACACACCACACGCTGATCACTGCTACACACACCACATGCTGATACACTGCTACACACACCACACTGATCTCTGCTACACACACCACACGCTGATCACTACTACACAGACCAAACGCTGATCACTACTACACAGACCAAACGCTGATCACTGCTACACAGACCACACGCTGATATCTGCTACACACACCACACGCTGATCACTGCTACACACACCACACGCTGATCACTGCTAAACAGACCACACGCTGATCTCTGCTACACACACCACACTCTGATCACTGCTACACACACCACACGCTGATCACTGCTACACACACCACACGCTGATACACTGCTACACACACCACACTGATCTCTGCTACACACACCACACGCTGATCACTACTACACAGACCAAACGCTGATCACTGCTACACAGACCAAACGCTGATCACTGCTACACAGACCAAACGCTGATCACTGCTACACAGACCACACGCTGATATCTGCAACACACACCACACGCTGATCACTGCTACACACACCACACGCTGATCACTGCTAAACAGACCACACGCTGATCACTGCTACACAGACCACACGCTGATCACTGCTACACACACCACACGCTGATCACTGCTACACACACCACACGCTGATCACTGCTACACACACCACACGCTGATCACTGCTACACAGACCACATGCTGTTCACTGCTACACAGACCACACGCTGATACACTGCTACACACACCACACGCTGATCACTGCTACACAGACCACACGCTGTTCACTGCTACACAGACCACACGCTGATCTCTGCTACACACGCCACACGCTGATCACTGCTACACACGCCACACGCTGATCACTGCTACACAGACCACACGCTGATCACTGCTAAACAGACCACACGCTGATCACTGCTAAACAGACCACAGGCTGATCACTGCTACACACACCACAGGCTGATCACTGCTACACACGCCACACGCTGATCACTGCTACACACGCCACACGCTGATCACTGCTACACAGGCCACACGCTGATCACTGCTACACACACCACACTCTGATCACTGCTACACACACCACACGCTGATCACTGCTACACAGACCACACGCTGTTCACTGCTACACAGACCACACGCTGATCACTGCTACACACACCACACGCTGATCACTGCTACACACACCACACGCTGATCACTGCTACACACACCACACGCTGTTCACTGCTACACAGACCACACGCTGATCAATGCTACACACACCACACGCTGATCACTGCTACACACACCACACGCTGATCACTGCTACACACACCACACGCTAATACACTGCTACACACACCACACTGATCTCTGCTACACACACCACACGCTGATCACTACTACACAGACCAAACGCTGATCACTGCTACACGGACCAAACGCTGATCACTGCTACACAGACCAAACGCTGATCACTGCTACACAGACCACACGCTGATATCTGCTACACAGACCACACTCTGATCACTACTACACACACCGCATGCTGATCACTGCTACACAGACCACACGCTGATCACTGCTACACACACCACACGCTGATCACTGCTACACACACCACATGCTGATACACTGCTACACACACCACACTGATCTCTGCTACACACACCACACGCTGATCACTACTACACAGACCAAACGCTGATCACTACTACACAGACCAAACGCTGATCACTGCTACACAGACCACACACTGATCACTGCTACACACACCACACGCTGATCACTGCTAAACAGACCACACGCTGATCACTGCTAAACAGACCACACGCTGATCACTGCTACACACGCCACACGCTGATCACTGCTACACAGGCCACACGCTGATCACTGCTACACACGCCACACGCTGATACACTGCTACACACGCCACACGCTGATCACTGCTACACAGACCACACGCTGATCACTGCTACACACACCACACGCTGATCACTGCTACACACACCACACGCTGTTCACTGCTACACAGACCACACGCTGATCTCTGCTACACACACCACACGCTGATCACTGCTACACACACCACACGCTGATCACTGCTACACACACCACACGCTGATCACTGCTACACACACCACACGCTGATCACTGCTACACAGACCACATGCTGTTCACTGCTACACAGACCACACGCTGATACACTGCTACACACACCACACGCTGATCACTGCTACACAGACCACACGCTGTTCACTGCTACACAGACCACACGCTGATCTCTGCTACACACGCCACACGCTGATCACTGCTACACACGCCACACGCTGATCACTGCTACACACGCCACACGCTGATCACTGCTAAACAGACCACACGCTGATCACTGCTAAACAGACCACACGCTGGTCACTGCTACACACACCACAGGCTGATCACTGCTACACACGCCACACGCTGATCACTGCTACACACACCACACTCTGATCACTGCTACACACACCACACGCTGATCACTGCTACACACGCCACACGCTGATCACTGCTACACACGCCACACGCTGATCACTGCTACACACGCCACACGCTGATCACTGCTACACACGCCACACGCTGATCACTGCTACACAGGCCACACGCTGATCACTGCTACACACACCACACGCTGATACACTGCTACACACACCACACGCTGATCACTGCTACACAGACCACACGCTGTTCACTGCTACACAGACCACACGCTGATCTCTGCTACACACACCACACTCTGATCACTGCTACACACACCACACGCTGATCACTGCTACACAGACCACACGCTGATCACTGCTACACACACCACACGCTGATCACTGCTACACACACCACACGCTGATCACTGCTACACAGGCCACACGCTGATCACTGCTACACACACCACACGCTGATCACTGCTACACACACCACACGCTGATCACTGCTACACACACCACACGCTGATCACTGCTACACAGGCCACACGCTGATCACTGCTACACACACCACACGCTGATACACTGCTACACAGACCACACGCTGTTCACTGCTACACAGACCACACGCTGATCACTGCTACACACACCACACGCTGATCACTGCTACAGACCACACGCTGATCACTGCTACACACACCACACTGATCTCTGCTACACACACCACACGCTGATCACTGCTACACACACCACACTGATCTCTGCTACACACACCACACGCTGATCACTGCTACAGACCACACGCTGATCTCTGCTACACACACCACACGCTGATCACTGCTACACACACCACACGCTGATCACTGCTACACAGACCACACGCTGATCACTGCTACACAGACCACACGCTGATCACTGCTACACACACCACACGCTGATCACTGCTACACACACCACACTGATCTCTGCTACACACACCACACGCTGATCACTGCTACACACACCACACGCTGATCACTGCTACACACACCACACGCTGATACACTGCTACACAGACCACACGCTGATCACTGCTACACACGCCACACGCTGATCACTGCTACACACGCCACACGCTGATCACTGCTAAACAGACCACACGCTGATCACTGCTAAACAGACCACACGCTGATCACTGCTACACACACCACAGGCTGATCACTGCTACACACGCCACACGCTGATCACTGCTACACACGCCACACGCTGATCACTGCTACGCAGGCCACACGCTGATCACTGCTACACACACCACACGCTGATACACTGCTACACACACCACACGCTGATCACTGCTACACAGACCACACGCTGTTCACTGCTACACAGACCACACGCTGATCTCTGCTACACACACCACACTCTGATCACTGCTACACACACCACACGCTGATCACTGCTACACAGACCACACGCTGATCACTGCTACACACACCACACGCTGATCTCTGCTACACACACCACACGCTGATCACTGCTACACACACCACACGCTGATCACTGCTACACAGGCCACACGCTGATCACTGCTACACACACCACACGCTGATACACTGCTACACAGACCACACGCTGTTCACTACTACACAGACCACACGCTGATCACTGCTACACACACCACACGCTGATCACTGCTACAGACCACACGCTGATCACTGCTACACACACCACACTGATCTCTGCTACACACACCACACGCTGATCACTGCTACACACACCACACTGATCTCTGCTACACACACCACACGCTGATCACTGCTACAGACCACACGCTGATCTCTGCTACACACACCACACGCTGATCACTACTACACAGACCACACGCTGATCACTGCTACACAGACCACACGCTGATCACTGCTACACAGACCACACGCTGATCACTGCTACACAGACCACACGCTGATCACTGCTACACACACCACACTGATCTCTGCTACACACACCACACGCTGATCACTGCTACACAGACCACAGGCTGATCACTGCTACACAGACCACACGCTGATCACTGCTACACAGACCACACGCTGATCACTGCTACACACACCACACTGATCTCTGCTACACACACCACACGCTGATCACTGCTACACAGACCACAGGCTGATCACTGCTACACACACCACACGCTGATCACTACTACACACACCACACTGATCTCTGCTACACACACCACACGCTGATCACTGCTACACACACCACACTGATCTCTGCTACACACACCACACGCTGATCACTGCTACACAGACCACACGCTGATCACTGCTACAGACCACAAGCTGATCACTGCTACACACACCATACGCTGATCACTGCTACACACTCCACACGCTGATACACTGCTACACACACCACACGCTGATCTCTGCTACACACACCACACGCTGATCTCTGCTACACACACCACACGCTGATCACTGCTACACAGACCACACGCTGATCACTGCTACACAGACCACACGCTGATCACTGCTACACACACCACACGCTGATACACTGCTACACACACCACACGCTGATCTCTGCTACACACACCACATGCTGATCACTGCTACACAGACCACACGCTGATCACTGCTACACACACCACACGCTGATCACTGCTACAGACCACACGCTGATCACTGCTACACACACCACACACTGATCTCTGCTACACACACCACACGCTGATCACTGCTACACACACCACACTGATCTCTGCTACACACACCACACGCTGATCACTGCTACAGACCACACGCTGATCTCTGCTACACACACCATACGCTGATCACTGCTACACACACCACACGCTGATCACTGCTACACAGACCACACGCTGATCACTGCTACACAGACCACACGCTGATCACTGCTACACACACCACACGCTGATCACTACTACACACACCACACTGATCTCTGCTACACACACCACACGCTGATCACTGCTACACACACCACACTGATCTCTGCTACACACACCACACTGATCACTGCTACACAGACCACACGCTGATCACTGCTACAGACCACACGCTGATCACTGCTACACACACCATACGCTGATCACTGCTACACACACCACACGCTGATACACTGCTACACACACCACACGCTGATCTCTGCTACACACACCACACGCTGATCTCTGCTACACACACCACACGCTGATCACTGCTACACAGACCACACGCTGATCACTGCTACATACCACACGCTGATCACTGCTACACACACCACACGCTGATACACTGCTACACACACCACACGCTGATCTCTGCTACACACACCACATGCTGATCACTGCTACACAGACCACACGCTGATCACTGCTACACACACCACACGCTGATCACTGCTACAGACCACACGCTGATCACTGCTACACACACCACACACTGATCTCTGCTACACACACCACACGCTGATCACTGCTACACACACCACACTGATCTCTGCTACACACACCACACGCTGATCACTGCTACAGACCACACGCTGATCTCTGCTACACACACCATACGCTGATCACTGCTACACACACCACACGCTGATCACTGCTACACAGACCACACGCTGATCACTGCTACACACACCACACGCTGATCACTACTACACACACCACACTGATCTCTGCTACACACACCACACGCTGATCACTGCTACACACACCACACTGATCTCTGCTACACACACCACACTGATCACTGCTACACAGACCACACGCTGATCACTGCTACAGACCACACGCTGATCTCTGCTACACACACCACACTCTGATCACTGCTACACACACCACACGCTGATCACTTCTACACACACCACACGCTGATCACTGCTACAGACCACACGCTGATCACTGCTACACACACCACACACTGATCTCTGCTACACACACCACACGCTGATCACTGCTACACACACCACACTGATCTCTGCTACACACACCACACGCTGATCACTGCTACAGACCACACGCTGATCTCTGCTACACACACCATACGCTGATCACTGCTACACACACCACACGCTGATCACTGCTACACACACCACACGCTGATCACTGCTACACAGACCACACGCTGATCACTGCTACACAGACCACACGCTGATCACTGCTACACACACCACACGCTGATCACTACTACACACACCACACTGATCTCTGCTACACACACCACACGCTGATCACTGCTACACACACCACACTGATCTCTGCTACACACACCACACTGATCACTGCTACACAGACCACACGCTGATCACTGCTACACACACCATACGCTGATCACTGCTACACACACCACACGCTGATACACTGCTACACACACCACACGCTGATCACTGCTACACACACCATACGCTGATCACTGCTACACACACCACACGCTGATACACTGCTACACACACCACACGCTGATCACTGCTACACACACCACACGCTGATCACTGCTACACACACCACACGCTGATCACTGCTACAGACCACACGCTGATCACTGCTACACACACCACACACTGATCTCTGCTACACACACCACACGCTGATCACTGCTACACACACCACACTGATCTCTGCTACACACACCACACGCTGATCACTGCTACAGACCACACGCTGATCTCTGCTACACACACCATACGCTGATCACTGCTACACACACCACACGCTGATCACTGCTACACAGACCACACGCTGATCACTGCTACACAGACCACACGCTGATCACTGCTACACACACCACACGCTGATCACTACTACACACACCACACTGATCTCTGCTACACACACCACACGCTGATCACTGCTACACACACCACACTGATCTCTGCTACACACACCACACTGATCACTGCTACACAGACCACACGCTGATCACTGCTACAGACCACACGCTGATCACTGCTACACACACCATACGCTGATCACTGCTACACACACCACACGCTGATACACTGCTACACACACCACACGCTGATCTCTGCTACACACACCACACGCTGATCTCTGCTACACACACCACACGCTGATCACTGCTACACAGACCACACGCTGATCACTGCTACATACCACACGCTGATCACTGCTACACACACCACACGCTGATACACTGCTACACACACCACACGCTGATCTCTGCTACACACACCACATGCTGATCACTGCTACACAGACCACACGCTGATCACTGCTACACACACCACACGCTGATCACTGCTACAGACCACACGCTGATCACTGCTACACACACCACACACTGATCTCTGCTACACACACCACACGCTGATCACTGCTACACACACCACACTGATCTCTGCTACACACACCACACGCTGATCACTGCTACAGACCACACGCTGATCTCTGCTACACACACCATACGCTGATCACTGCTACACACACCACACGCTGATCACTGCTACACAGACCACACGCTGATCACTGCTACACACACCACACGCTGATCACTACTACACACACCACACTGATCTCTGCTACACACACCACACGCTGATCACTGCTACACACACCACACTGATCTCTGGTACACACACACCACACTGATCACTGCTACACAGACCACACGCTGATCACTGCTACAGACCACACGCTGATCTCTGCTACACACACCACACTCTGATCACTGCTACACACACCACACGCTGATCACTTCTACACACACCACACGCTGATCACTGCTACAGACCACACGCTGATCACTGCTACACACACCACACACTGATCTCTGCTACACACACCACACGCTGATCACTGCTACACACACCACACTGATCTCTGCTACACACACCACACGCTGATCACTGCTACAGACCACACGCTGATCTCTGCTACACACACCATACGCTGATCTCTGCTACACACACCACACGCTGATCTCTGCTACACACACCACACGCTGATCACTGCTACACAGACCACACGCTGATCACTGCTACATACCACACGCTGATCACTGCTACACACACCACACGCTGATACACTGCTACACACACCACACGCTGATCTCTGCTACACACACCACATGCTGATCACTGCTACACAGACCACACGCTGATCACTGCTACACACACCACACGCTGATCACTGCTACAGACCACACGCTGATCACTGCTACACACACCACACACTGATCTCTGCTACACACACCACACGCTGATCACTGCTACACACACCACACTGATCTCTGCTACACACACCACACGCTGATCACTGCTACAGACCACACGCTGATCTCTGCTACACACACCATACGCTGATCACTGCTACACACACCACACGCTGATCACTGCTACACAGACCACACGCTGATCACTGCTACACACACCACACGCTGATCACTACTACACACACCACACTGATCTCTGCTACACACACCACACGCTGATCACTGCTACACACACCACACTGATCTCTGCTACACACACCACACTGATCACTGCTACACAGACCACACGCTGATCACTGCTACAGACCACACGCTGATCTCTGCTACACACACCACACTCTGATCACTGCTACACACACCACACGCTGATCACTTCTACACACACCACACGCTGATCACTGCTACAGACCACACGCTGATCACTGCTACACACACCACACACTGATCTCTGCTACACACACCACACGCTGATCACTGCTACACACCACACGCTGATCACTGCTACAGACCACACGCTGATCTCTGCTACACACACCATACGCTGATCACTGCTACACACACCACACACTGATCTCTGCTACACACACCACACGCTGATCACTGCTACAGACCACACGCTGATCTCTGCTACACACACCATACGCTGATCACTGCTACACACACCACACGCTGATCACTGCTACACACACCACACGCTGATCACTGCTACACAGACCACACGCTGATCACTGCTACACAGACCACACGCTGATCACTGCTACACACACCACACGCTGATCACTACTACACACACCACACTGATCTCTGCTACACACACCACACGCTGATCACTGCTACACACACCACACTGATCTCTGCTACACACACCACACTGATCACTGCTACACAGACCACACGCTGATCACTGCTACACACACCATACGCTGATCACTGCTACACACACCACACGCTGATACACTGCTACACACACCACACGCTGATCACTGCTACACACACCATACGCTGATCACTGCTACACACACCACACGCTGATACACTGCTACACACACCACACGCTGATCACTGCTACACACACCACACGCTGATCTCTGCTACACAGACCACACGCTGATCACTGCTACACACACCACACGCTGATCACTGCTACACACACCATACGCTGATCACTGCTACACACACCACACGCTGATCACTGCTACACACACCACACGCTGATCACTGCTACACAGACCACACGCTGATCACTGCTACACAGACCACACGCTGATCACTGCTACACACACCACACGCTGATCACTACTACACACACCACACTGATCTCTGCTACACACACCACACGCTGATCACTGCTACACACACCACACTGATCTCTGCTACACACACCACACTGATCACTGCTACACAGACCACACGCTGATCACTGCTACACACACCATACGCTGATCACTGCTACACACACCACACGCTGATACACTGCTACACACACCACACGCTGATCACTGCTACACACACCATACGCTGATCACTGCTACACACACCACACGCTGATACACTGCTACACACACCACACGCTGATCACTGCTACACACACCACACGCTGATCTCTGCTACACAGACCACACGCTGATCACTGCTACACACACCACACGCTGATCACTGCTACACACACCACACACTGATCACTGCTACACACACCATACGCTGATCACTGCTACACACACCACACGCTGATACACTGCTACACACACCACACGCTGATCACTGCTACACACACCATACGCTGATCACTGCTACACACACCACACGCTGATACACTGCTACACACACCACACGCTGATCACTGCTACACACACCATACGCTGATCACTGCTACACACACCACACGCTGATCTCTGCTACACAGACCACACGCTGATCACTGCTACACACACCACACGCTGATCACTGCTACACACACCACACACTGATCACTGCTACACACACCATACGCTGATCACTGCTACACACACCACACGCTGATACACTGCTACACACACCACACGCTGATCACTGCTACACACACCACACGCTGATCACTGCTACACACACCACACGCTGATCACTGTAAAAAAAGAAAAAAAAAGTAAAAAAAAAAAATGACTTACCTGACTCCAGGAACCGTTGATCGGGTCTCCGGTGATGACTCCCCTTTGGTCAGCTGGTCTCCCATAGTGCACTGCTGCCCGGTCATCAGGTTATCAGGTCCCAGTGCAGTATGGGAGATCACCTGACCGGAGGAATGGATAACATCACCGTTGGCACGGACATGCAGGTAAGTGTAATTAAGGGAGGGGGGGTGGCGGGGGGTCCGGGGAGCGGGCACTTTGTCACAGTATTTTTTCCAAAAATACAGTGAGTATTGTGCGGATGGGATTCGCAGGGACAGAGCTTTATCGCAAGCTTTGTCCCTGCAAGGGATTTGTAGTAAATCCCTGTGATATTGCCTGAATTCGCAATGCGAATTCAGTCGTTAATATCACACTACAATCTGCATTCAATATGCGGATTGTAGTAAATAGAGCCCTTAGTCACATACACACATCACACATTAATAGATACACATAGTCACACACACCACATGAATAGATTCTCAAACACATATTGACATGAATAGATTCCCACACACAGTCACACACACATCACACATTAATAGATACACACACACAGTCTCACAAACACACATCACATGAATAGATTCACACACACACAGTCTCTCTCTCTCACACACACACACACACACACACCACATTAATAGATTCACACAGACACACACAGTAATAGATCTCCCTCGCACCCCATTTCCTCCCCATGGCACTGACATGAATAGATGTGGGAGGAGCTGCAGTGAGCTCTAACACTCACAGTCTTGACACTGTGAGGCTCAGGCCCCGCCCCCTTGGCCCTCGGACTCAAATGCGGGAGGATAGGAAGCTCTGTCTTCATGGAGACTTCGTTCCCAGATCCAAGAGTACTGTTAGAGAGCAGCGCGTTCCTGCATTCCTCACTGTGCATACATGCTGGGCACTAGGACCCAGAGTCTGCAGGGAGGTCCGACCTCCAACCTGATGTGCGCATGCATATGTGACTATAGCTCTCTTACTCTGTAGAAAGACATCTGGGTAAATGTAATAGTCTTCGTACTGTAGGCATGGGTGAGCTCCGTATGAGACTGCCCAATGTTTTAAAGTAACAGTAATTTAGAAGGAAAACTTAGATTCATCCCCGGGTACAGCCCATAGTAGTGATAGTCAGAGGTAGTCACATGATTCTGCGCTCTCCCCGGGTACAGCCCATAGAAGTGATAGTGAGAGGTGCTCTCATGACTCTGCCCTCTCCCCGGGTACAGACCATAGTAGTGATAGTGAGAGGTACTCACATGGTTCTGTGCTCTCTCCCCGAGGACAGCCCATAGTGATAGTGAGCGGTGCTCACATGATTCTGTGCTCTCCCCGAGTACAGCCCATAGTAGTGATAGTGAGTGGTAATCACACAATTTTGCTCTCTCCCTGGGTACAGCCCATAGTAGTGACAGTGAGAGGTGCTCACATGATTATGTGGTCGCCCCGGGTACAGCCCATAGTAGTGATAGTGAGAGGTAATCACATGATCTTGTGCTCTCCGCTGGTATAGCCCATAGTATTGACAGTGAGAGGTGCTCACATGATTCTGCTCTCTCCCCGGGTACAGCCCCTAGTAGTGATAGTGAGAGGTGCTCACATGGTTCTGTGCTCTCTCCCCGGGTACAGCCCATAGTATTGACCGTGAGAGGTGCTCACATGGTTCTGCTCTCTCCCCGGTTATAGCCCATAGTAGTGATAGTGAGAGGTACTCCCATGATTCTGTGCTCTCCCCGGTTATAGCCCATAGTAGTGATAGTGAGAGGTACTCACATGATTCTGTGCTCTCCCCGGGTACAGCCCATAGTAGTGATATTGAGAGGTACTCACATGGTTCTGCACTCTCCCCGGGTATAGCCCATAGTAGTGATAGTGAGAGATGCTCATATGATTCTGCGCTCTCTCCCCGGTTACAGCCCATAGTAGTGATAGTGAGAGGTAATCGCATGATCTTGTGCTCTCCCCTGGTATAGCCCATAGTATTGACCGTGAGAGGTGCTCACATGATTCTGCTCTCTCCCCGGGTACAGCCCATAGTAGTGATAGTGAGAGGTGCTCACATGTGCTCTCTCCCCGGGTACAGCCCATAGTATTGACCGTGAGTGGTGCTCACATGATTCTGCTCTTTCCCCGGGTACAGCCCATAGTAGTGATAGTGAGAGGTGCTCACATAGTTCTGTGCTCTCTCCCTGGGTACAGCCCATAGTATTGACCGTGAGTGGTGCTCACATGATTCTGCTCTTTCCCCGGGTACAGCCGATAGTAGTGATAGTGAGAGGCGCTCACATGAATCTGTGCTCTCTCCCCGGGTACAGCCCATACTAGTGATAGTGAGAGGTGCTCTCATGATTCTGCGCTCTCCCCGGGTACAGCCCATAGTAGTGATAGTGAGAGGTACTCACATGATTATATATTCTCCCTGGGAATAGCCCATAGTAGTGATAGTGAGAGAAGCTCACATGACTCTGCGCTCTCCCCGGGTACAGCCCATAGTAGTGATAGTGAGCCGTGCTCACATGATTCTGTGCTCTCCCCGAGTACAGCCCATAGTAGTGATAGTTAGAGGTAATCACACGATTTTGCTCTCTCCCTGGGTACAGCCCATAGTAGTGACAGTGAGAGGTGCTCACATGATTATGTGGTCGCCCTGGGTGCAGCCCATAGTAGTGATAGTGAGAGGTAATCACATGATTCTGTGGTCTCCCTGGGTACAGCCCATAGTAGTGATAGTGAGAGGTACTCACATGATTCTGCGCTCTCCCCGGGTACAGCCCATTGTAGTGATAGTGAGAGGTACTCACATGATTCTGCGGTCTCCCTGGGTATAGCCCATAGTAGTGATAGTGAGAGGTACTCACATGATTCTGCACTCTCCCAGGGCACAGCCCATAGTAGTGATAGTGAGAGGTGCTCACATGATTATGTGGTCGCCCCGGGTACAGCCCATAGTAGTGATAGTGAGAGGTAATCACATGATCTTGTGCTCTCCGCTGGTATAGCCCATAGTATTAACCGTGAGAGGTGCTCACATGATTCTGCTCTCTCCCCGGGTACAGCCCATAGTAGTGATAGTGGGAGGTACTCACATGATTCTGCGCTCTCCCCGGGTACACCCCATAGTAGTGATAGTGAGAGGTGCTCACATGATTCTGTAAGATAGTGGGAGGTACTCACATGGTTCTGTGCTCTCCCCGGGTACAGCCCATAGTAGTGATAGTGAGAGGTACTCACATGGTTCTGCTCTCTCCACGGGTGCAGCCCATAGTAGTGATAGTGAGAGGTGCTCACATGGTTCTGTGCTCTCCCCAGGTACAGCCCATAGTAGTGATAGTGAGAGGTACTCACATGATTCTGCGCTCTCCCTGGGTACAGCCCATAGTAGTGATAGTGAGAGGTACTCACATGATTCTGCACTCTCGGGTACAGTCCATAGTAGTGATAGTGAGAGGTGCTCACATGGTTCTGTGCTCTCCCCGGGTACAGCCCATAGTAGTGATAGTGAGAGGTACTCACATGATTCTGCGCTCTCCCTGGGTACAGCCCATAGTAGTGATAGTGAGAGGTACTCACATGATTCTGCACTCTCCTCGGGTACAGTCCATAGTAGTGATAGTGAGAGGTACTCACATGATTCTGCGCTCTCCCTGGGTACAGCCCATAGTAGTGATAGTGAGAGGTACTCAAATGATTCTGCACTCTCCCCGGGTACAGCCCATAGTAGGGAAAGTGAGAGGTACTCACATGATTCTGCGCTCTCCCTGGGTACAGCCCATAGTAGTGCAGGATTCCTAGGTTGAACGGAGCCTCAGAATTTCCAAGCTGGTCGGCTCTCTCCCAGAAGTCAGCAGCTTTGCTGTAGTCCTTCTCAAACTGTTCATAATACCAGCCCAGGCTGTTCAGTGCTGGCACAAAGTCCTGGAGGTAAGGGCTTGAAGGTAAATATATATATGACTGACTTATTGTACTATGCACAAGAACTGACATCTAGGAACTGGGACACCTGTCCTAAGCCATTTTGTTGGGTCTAATTCAACTGCTGACATTATAGACATCAGTAGGCGCAGTAGGATATTATTCAGTAGCCACATGTGGATACTTGAGTAGCGGGAGCAATGGCCGGAGCGTGTATTCAGGTAAGTGTCATTTTCTACTTCAGGGTCCATAGTGGTCCACAGGGTGACCTTGGGGTATAGCTGGATCCTGGATCCTCGGGCACCACGGAGTTAAAGCTTTTAGCTGCTCCCAGGATGCACTTGGATCCATCCTCCTCTATACCCCGTCCCCGAGCCACAGGCACCTCATCTGTTTAAGCTGGTGCCCGGCCGGAGTCGGGTCACTCTGCGGGGGGGGCTGCAGGAGCAGCCCCCTGAAGGTTTTTATTTTTTAACTTAGTTAAATTTATTTTTTATTTTTTTTTACTACAGTTTTTTTTCTCCAGAGCGGCAGCGATGGGCTGTCTGTACAGACGCCCACGCTGCCGCTCCTTCTCCCTGCTGGCGCCGCGACGCCAGTACTGAACTGGGGATCGCGGCGAGGGAAGCCAGGGTTTGTACTAGCCGGACTCTGGTTTCCCCCGGGACTGCTGCCGGAGATGCCGGGGAGATCAAGGTAAGCCGCGCACCGCTGATTAGCGGCGGTGCGCGGTTTCTTTTAAATGCAGTCCCATGCCCCCGGTCTAGGGGACAGACCGGGGGCGCTAGCGGTGGCGGCGGGCTCCCCCTCCATTGGAGGTATACCCCGCCAGACCACTAGACCACCAGGGTGAATAACGCTGCAAACGGGATGCCGGCAACCCGGGGGTTAATATGCTAGCCAGGGGAGGAAGCCTTCCCTGTCTAGCGGCTCCTCCCCTCAGCTCAGCGCGCCTTTCAGCACGTAGTCTGGCGTCGCGAGCTGCAGATACTCGGCCACTCCTCCTCTGAGGTCTCCAGCAGCCATTTTCTCCAGTGGCAGCGCAGATACTCTCAGGGAGCACACGGACCGGACCGCCTGTGTACCTCTCCCCTGCAAAAGGACAGTGTACACAGCACTATAGCCCTCCCAGACACTGAATCTGGGCAGGTTGATTGTAGTGGAAAGGTGCAGTGAGTATATCTTCCTGCATGGTATGTGACTTTTGCTAGTGCTGCCTGTCTGTGCTAATTTCTACTTACTGTCAGCCTATACCTATCCCATTCCTTCTCCTACAAGCCCTACAGGTGTGCGGGGGAAGGGTGTTTCTACTGACCTCACTTATATAGATCACGTATTTGTGAGGTCCGTCACATACAGTTGTGTGCTACACAGGGCCATATTGTTGGCTGTTGTCCAGCACACTGGTGAGTGCGCACGTTTTCTTCCTATGTCATAATTGCATCTTTAATTATATAGTCTGTCATGTCTGAGGAGGAGATTGAGCACTCCGTGGCTCCGGTATTGTTCTCCTGCAGGCGCTGTTCTGTCTATTTACTCTCTCTCAAGGGCTGTAGCCCGGCCGTCCATGGCCATCTCCTGGCCAAGGCCATTGAGGGTTGGGCCAACGCCTTGGAGGATATGTTTACGGATGAAGCTTCGGATGTCCAGAGGGCGTTGTTAGGACAGAGAGATGCCGCTTCCTACATTGGAGAAGCATCTTTGGATGCTAGCCTGCTGACCTCTAGGGTTTCGGCGGCAGCAGTGGCTGCTCGCAGATCCTTGTGGTTGAGGTCTTGGAGAGCAGACGCTGATTCAAAGAAAGGCTTGGAGGCCTTACCTTTTAATGGAGAGTTACTATTTGGTCCGGACCTGGACAAAATAGTAGATACCCTGGCAAAATCCAAGTCAGCCTTCCTCCCTTCAGCTACAACACCTGCTTAGGTCCGGAGCTCGGCCTTTCAGGTTCAGGGCAAGGCAAAGGGTCAGTCCTTCCCGAGGCAGTCCGCAACCAAGACCGCCTCAAAGCCAAAGAAGCAAGCCTGGAGTGCTAGGCGCTCTTCTTCCAAGCAAGAAGATAAGCCTTCTGCATGATGGGATGGGCCTCCCTCTGGGGCCCAATTTGCCCAGTGCTGGCACAATACCACCACGGATGCCTGTGTGCGAGAAGTGGTCTCCCAGGGGTACGCCCTGTCTTTTTGGCACAGGCCACCTCGACATTTTTTTTTGCACGAGTCCTTCTCAGGAAAAAACCAAGGCCTTGCAGGTTCAGGAAGCCATAGAGGCCTTGCTGACGGCAGGGGTCGTTATACCCGTACCACAACGTGGGATGGGGTATTACTCTACGCTGTTTCTGGTGCAGAAACCCAATGGCTCTCATCGCCCCATCCTCAATTTGAAGTCCCTGAACAGGTTTCTCAGGGTTCCCAAATTCAGGATGGAAACTTTGCGTTCCATCATTCTGGCGATGGAACCGGGGGATTATATGGTCTCCCTGGATATCCAGGACGCCTACTTCCATGTGCCTATAGCAACATCGCACCAACGGTTTCTGTGGTTTGCTATTCTCCACAACCACTACCAATTCAGGGCTCTACCCTTTGGCCTCTCCACGGCACCAAGGGTATTTACCAAGGTGATGGCGGTCATGGCGGCTCACCTTCAGAGCCAGGGGATACGGTTGCTACCGTATCTAGACGACCTCCTCTTGCTGGCAAGCTCCCCGGAGGTACTGATCCAGCATCTCCACCTGACGGTCGCTTGTCTACAGGCGCACGGGTGGTTGATCAACTGGAAGAAGTCCTCCCTCATCCCATCACAGCGGATGGTTCATTTGGGGGCTCTGCTGGACTTTCGTCAGCAACGGATTTTTCTGACTCCAGAGAAGGTCTCCTCCTTACAGCTGCGGATTCACAGTTGTCTGAGCAGTGGCAGAGTGTCGGGCAGTGTACAGAGCCCTGCAGTCGTCCGGCACCGCTCTTCCCGGAAGGGCCTTTCAGGTGCAGTCAGACAACGCCACCACGGTGGCGTACATCAATCACCAGGGAGGGACTCGCAGTCGAGCTGTGATGTCGGAGGTGTCCCGCGTCCTGGCTTGGGCAGAGCGCTATCTTCCAGCTCTCTCGGCAGTCTTCATCCTGGGAGTCCTCAATTGGGAGGCAGACTTCCTCAGCCGGTACGACGTGCATCCCGGGGAATGGTCGCTTCATCCAGAGGTATTCCAACTACTCGTGGACAAGTGGGGGCTGCCAGAGCTGGACCTGATGGCGTCCCATCACAATCACAAGCTGCCCATGTACGGGTCAAGGACAAGGGACGCAGGCGCAAGTCTGATAGACGCGCTGTCGGTGAAATGTCTGTTTCACCTGGCTTACTTGTTCCCTCCGATATCTCTGCTGCCTCGGGTCCTGCGCAAGTTCAAGCAGGACGGAGGCACACTGATCCTGGTGGCCCAGAAGGCCGTGGTACTCCGATCTGCGGAGCCTGTCCATCGACGCTCCGTACCTCCTACCTCAACGGTGGGACCTGTTGTCTCAGGGGCCCTGTCTTCACCCGGATCTGGGTCGACTATCTTTGACGGCGTGGCTCTTGAGACAGCCGTCCTGAGGTCTCGGGGCTTTTCTAGCTCCGTTATTACCACCATGCTGAGGGCGCGCAAGCCTGCTTCCGCGAGGATCTACCACAGAGTGTGGCACACTTACTTTCAGTGGTGCGAGGCCAGAAAATATGATCCCCAGGTGTTCCGGGTTTCGCGTATTCTGGCTTTCCTTCAGTCGGGTTTGGACTTAGGATTACGTCTTTTCTCACTGAAGGTGCATGTGTCTCCTCTGTCGGTGTGGTTCCAGCGCAGGATTACTGCTATGCCGGACGTACACACCTTTTTCCAGGGTGTTTTAAGAATCCAGCCTCCCTTTTGTGCCACCTGTGGCCCCGTGGGATTTGGCGGTGGTTCTTCGGGCCTTACAGGGTCCTCCTTTTGAGCCCTTGGAGTCAGTGGAGCTCAAGTGGCTAACTTTTAAGACGGTTTTCCTCTTGGCAATTGCTTCTGCCAGGAGGGTTTCGGATTTGGGGGCGCTTTCCTGTCGTCCCCCTTTTCTGGTTTTTCATCAGGACAGAGCGGTGCTTCGTACTCGTCCTGATTTCCTGCCTAAGGTGGTTTCCAGGTTCCACATTAATCAGGAAATTGTTGTACCAGCCTTTCAGTCGCCTAATCTTTCGGCTGGGGAGGCTTCCTTAGACGTTGTCCGTGCACTCCAGGTTTATGTGGACCGGACTAGTTCTGTGAGGAAGTTGGATTCTTTGTTTATCCTCTTTGGTTTTCACAAAAGGGGTTGGCCTGCCAACAAACAGACTCTAGCCTGTTGGCTTCGTTCTGTTATTATTGAGGCTTATATGCAGGAGGGTTTACCTGTTCCAGCCTCTGTTAAGGCTCATTCCACTTGGTCTGTGGTCCCTTCTTGGGCTGCTAGCCGTGGCGCCTCTGCTGTTCAGCTGTGTAAGGCGGCCACCTGGTCTTCCATTCAGACCTTTTTGAGGTTCTATGCGTTTGACACCTTTGCCTCTCAGGATGCATCCTTTGGGTGCCGGGTTCTCCTATCAGCACAGGAGCGTCCCCGCCCTTAGTTGGACTGCTTTGGGACATCCCCAAGGTCACCCTAAGGACCCCTATGGACCCTGAAGTAGAAAACAAGAGATATGGTAAGAACTTACCTTTGTTATCTCTGTTTCTACGAAGTCCATAGGGTCCACAGGGCACCTGCCCTGACGCACCTGGCTTCATATGGGCTTTGTGACTGGTCACCGGTTTCCATCTCCCATAGTTCTTGTGTGTTCCAGTCTTCCTTCTCTCTGTTTCGTCTCCTCCTCCAGCCTTGGCTGCTTACCAACTAAGGTGCCTGTGGCTCGGGGGCGGGGTATAGAGGAGGATGGACCCAAGTGCATCCTGGGAGCAGCTAAAAGCTTTAACTCCGTGGTGCCCGAGGATCCAGGATCCAGCTATACCCCAAGGTCACCCTGTGGACCCTATGGACTTCGTAGAAACAGAGATAACAAAGGTAAGTTCTTACCATATCTCTTGTTTTATTTCTTACTTGTATTTGTCTGCACTAATTGGAGGGGGGGACTTCTACTGTGGGGCACTGCATCTGGAGGGGGGACCTTTACTGGGGGCACTGCCGGCGGGGGGGGACTACTACTGGGGGCACTGCATCTGGAGGGGGGACCTTTACTGGGGGCACTACTGGGGGGGAACTACTACTGGGGGCACTTCATCTGGAGGGGGGCCTCTACTGGGGGCACTACTGGGGGGGACAACTACTGGGGGCACTGCATCTGGAGGGGGACCTTTACTAGGGGCACTACTGGGGGGTACTACTACTGGGGGCAATGCATCTGGAGGGGGGACCTTTTTTCTAGGGGCACTACTGGGGGGTACTGCATCTGGAGGGGGGACCTTTACTGTGGGCACTACTGGGAGGGACTACTACTGGGGGCACTGCATGGGGGAGTAGTACTACAGGGGGCACTACATTGGGAGGACCTGGACCACTGCAGGGGGCACTGTATAAGGGGCACTGGAGAGGGGGGATCACTACTGGGGCACTGCATAGGGGGGACTACAACTGGGGGCACTATATAAAGGGCACTGCATAGGAGGTACCACTACTGGGGACACTGCATAGAGGGGGACTACTACTGGGTGCACTACTGGGGGTGACAACTACTGGGGGCACTGCATCTGGAGGGGGACCTTTACTAGGGGCACTACTGGGGGGTAATACTACTGGGGGCACTGCATCTGGAGGGGGACCTTTTTTCTAGGGGCACTACTGGGGGGTACTACTAGGGGCACTGCATCTGGAGGGGGGACCTTTACTCTGGGCACTACTGGGGGGGACTACTACTGGGGGCACTGCATGGGGGAGGAGTACTACAGGGGGCACTACATTGGGAGGACCTGGACCACTACAGGGGGCACTGCATAAGGGGCACTGGAGAGGGGGGATCACTACTGGGGCACTGCATAGGGGGGACTACAACTGGGGGCACTATATAAAGGGCACTGCAAAGGAGGTACCACTACTGGGGACACTGCATAGAGGGGGACTACTACTGGGGGCACTATATAAAGGGCACTGCATAGGGGGTACCACTACTGGGGGCACTGCATGGGGGAGTACTACTGGGGGCACTGTCTAAGGGGAACTAATGGGGACTGCATAAGGGGAACCACTACTGGGGCCATTGCATACTGGGAGTATTGTATAAGGGGCACTACTGGGGTTAAGGTGCATATGGAAAAGACTGTTCAGAGTGACAATAAAGGGGTGTGTCATGTTGAGACGCCCCATTTGTAAGTGACCACGACCATTTTTTGCCGCACGCACCTTCGTCCCATGCACATAGGGTGGCTGGGTGGCTCCATTTTTACATTTGCCATGGGCTCAAATAGCCCAGTTACGCCACTGCTCTGTAATATTTTGCAGCACAGAATGTATACAGAGAGCCTTCAGGACTGAGGGGTGATATACATCTTACCATATCAGCCGCCTTCCGCAGGTACTCCAATGCCTTTGGGATGTTCTGTTTAACTCCTTGCCCCTGAAAGAAAGCACCAGAGAGAGATAAGGAAGGTGCAATCGTCCCAGATTTAGAAGTAGAAACAAGTACAGTAGTTCCTGATACAGATAGCACTAGATATAGATGTAGGTACAGGTAGCCTAGATATAGATGCAGGTACAGGTAACACTAGATATAGATGTAGGTACAGGTAGCCTAGATATAGATTAGGGGTGACCGAGTCCGATCCGAGTCAGGCTCGACTTTTCCCGCCTGACTCGGATCTGAAATCGAGGCAAAACGTCATCATCCCGCCTTCCGAGTCTCGCGGGTTTTGGATCCTATATAAGGTACCCGCTTCGGCTCCATTTTCTCACTCGGCTGTGGACAGTGAAGAGGGAGGGTGGGAGTTAGGGCTGGCTGGGTGTGTAGTGTAGTGTAGTGTAGTGCTGCTGTTGTCCACTACTTCAAAGTCCATAGGGGCTGGCTGTGTTGTGCTGTGCTGCTGTTGTTAATAGGGGCTGTGTCCACTACTTCAAAGTCCATAGGGGCTGGCTGGACTGTGTTGTGCAGTCAGTTCTCCATAGGGGCTGTGACCACTCCAAAGTCCTGTGCAGTGTCCCAGTCCTAAAGGGGTGCTGTAGTGTTGTCCAGGGGGTGCTCTGTCCATCAGGGGTGCTCCCCCCAAGTGCTAAAAAAATAATATATTTTCTGTGTTTGTGAATTGTGTGCGCAGTAGCCGCACATGCATCAACAAAGTAGTGCCAAGTGTGCGCCTGTGTCATAATTAAAGGGCCGGCTGGCTTGATCGTTAAAGGGTGCTGTAACCCCCAAAGTACACTCCAGTCCAAACCAAAAAAATATATATTTTCTGAGTTTGTGAATTGTGTGCGCAGTAGCCGCACGTGCATCAACAAAGTAGTGCCAAGCGTGCGCCTGTGTCATAAGTAAAGGGCCGGCTGGCTTGACCGTTAAAGGGTGCTGTAACCCCCAAAGTACACTCCAGTCCAAACCAAAAAAATATATATTTTCTGTGTTTGTGAATTGTGTGCGCAGTAGCCGCACGTGCATCAACAAAGTAGTGCCAAGCGTGCGCCTGTGTCATAAGTAAAAGGCCGGCTGGCTTGACCGTTAAAGGGTGCTGTAACCCCCAAAGTACCCTCCAGTCCAAACCAAAAAAAATAATATTTTCTGTGTTTGTGACTTGTGTGGGCTGTGGCTGCACGTGCATCAACAAAGGAGCAGCGCGAAGCGTGCGCCTGTGTCCCATAAGTAAAGAGCCGGCTGGCTCATTTCTTAAAGGGTGTTGTAACCCACAAAGTGCACTACTCTCCAGCAAAAATAAAAAAATATTTTCTGTGTTTGTGTGCGCTTTAGCCGCACGTATATATCAATATAACATAAATGGAGGACCAAACTTTCTCCGATAAAAATAAAATAGGGAAAGATCAAGAACCACTTCCTCCTAGTGCTGTTGCTGCTGCTGGGAGTTGTTCATCATCCCAGAGAGGAAGTAGGAACATCACTACTTTTACTAAACAATTGACCCTCCAACAGTCCCTAGCGATGAGAATGAAGTACGACAGCAGTCATCCTGAAGCAAAACGTATAACTGAGGCCTTGACTGCTATGTTGGTGTTAGATGTGCGTCCGGTATCCGCCATTAGTGCAGTGGGATTTAGACAATTGATGGAGGTAGTGTGTCCCCGATTCCAAATCCCGTCTAGATTCCACCTGCATCCTCAAAGCAGCAGCGACAAGCGTGCGTCTGTCTGTTAAAGGGTGGTGTAACCCTCAAAGTGCTCCAAAAAATAAAAAACTATTTTTTTAATGTGTTTGTGACTTGTGTGCGATGTAGCCGCACGTGCATCAACATAGTAGCAGCGCCAAGCGTGCGCCTGTGTCATAAGTCAAGGGCTGGTTTGGACATCTGGTCCGGACTGAAGGACGTGCCAACAATTTCTGACAAGTCTACTGTCACTGCATATGATACTGTCCTCAAAGCAGCAGCGACAAGCGTGCGTCTGTCTGTTAAAGGGTGGTGTAACCCTCAAAGTGCGCTCCACAAACAATAAAAATATTCTTCTTTTTTTTTCTGTCTTTGTGAATTGTGTGGGCTGTAGCCGCACTTGCATCCTCAAAGCAGCAGCGACAAGCGTGCGTCTGTCTGTTAAAGGTTTACATCGGTGACAGCATCCAAGTAGGCATGTCAGACAGTCCGTACCTGTACTGGCAGGAAAAAGAAGCAATTTGGAGGTCCCTGTACAAACTTGCTCTATTTTACCTGAGTTGCCCCCCCTCCAGTGTGTACTCCGAAAGAGTGTTTAGTGCAGCCGGGAACCTTGTCAGCGAAAGGCATAGGAGGTTGCTTCCACAAAATGTGGAGAAGATGATGTTCATAAAATGAATTATCAACTCTTCCAGGGAGACCAGCCTCCAGAACGTACAGAGGGACCTGTGGTTGTGGATTCCAGTGGGGACTAATTAATACTCTGTGAGGATGAGGATGTACACACTGAAGAGGATGAGGAATCGGTGGATGAGGAGGATGAGGATGACATCTTGCCTCCGTAGAGCCAGTTTGTGCAGGGACAGATTAATTGCCAGCTTGTTTTGTGGGGGCCCAAACGAACCAATCATTTCAGCCACAGTTGTGTGGCAGACCCTGGCACTGAAATGATTGGTTTGTTAAAGTGTGCATGTCCTGTTTATACAACATAAGGGTGGGTGGGAGGGCCCAAGGACAATTCCATCTTGCACCTCTTTTTTTTCTTTGCATTATGTACAGTTTGGGGCCTAGTTTTTCAAACTGCCATCCTGTCTGCCACTGCAGTTTCACGCCTAGATGGGTCACGTGTTTGTGCCGCCCACTCGTGTCGCTTAGCATAGTCATCCAGCTACCTCGGTGCAACCTTTTGGACATAAAAACACTATTGTGAGATGTGAGGTGTTCAGAATAGACTGGAAATGAGTGGAAATTAAGGTTATTGAGGTTAATAATAGCATAGGAGCAGAAAAACCTAAAAATTCTGTGATTTTAGCTGTTTTTATGCTTTTTTTCAAAAAAATACAGATCCAAAACACAAAACCCAGAACCCAAAACACGGAAGAGTGGTTTTGGCAAAACCAATCCAGATCCATAACCCGAAGAAAGATCCAGATCCAAAACCAAAACACAAAACACGAAAAGTGGCCGGTGCACACCCCTAATATAGATGCAGGTACAGGTAGCCGTAGATATAGATGCAGGTACAGTTAGCCTACATATAGATGCAGGTACAGGTAGCCCTGGATATAGATGCAGGTACAGGTAGCCCTAGATATAGATGTAGGTACAGGTAGCACTAGCTATAGATATAGGTACAGGTAGCCCTAGATATAGATGAGGTACAGGTAGCACTAGATATAGATGTAGGTACAGGTAGCCCTGGATATAGATGCAGGTACAGGTAGCCCAAGATATATATGCAGGTACAGGTAGCCCTGGATATAGATGTAGGTACAGGTAGCCCTAGATATAGATGCAGGTACAGGTAGCACTAGATATAGATGCAGGTACAGGTAGCACTAGATATAGATGCAGGTACAGGTAGCACTAGATATAGATGCAGGTACAGGTAGCCCTAGATATAGATGTAGGTACAGGTAGCACTAGATATAGATGTAGGTACAGGTAGCACTAGATATAGATGCAGGTACAGGTAGTACTAGATATAGATGCAGGTACAGGTAGTCCTATATATAGATGCAGGTACAGGTAGCACTAGATATAGATGTAGGTACAGGTAGCACTAGATATAGATGTAGGTAGAGGTAGCACTAGATATAGATGCAGGTACAGGTAGCCCTAGATATAGATGCAGGTACAGGTAGCACTAGATATAGATGCAGGTACAGGTAGCCCTGGATATAGATGCAGGTACAGGTAGCCTAGATATAGATGCAGGTACAGGTAGCACTAGATATAGATGTAGGTACAGGTAGCACTAGATATAGATGCAGGTAGAGGTAGTCCCAGATATAGATGTAGGTACAGGTAGCACTAGATATAGATGCAGGTACAGGTAGTCCCAGATATCGATGTAGGTACAGGTAGCACTAGATATAGATGCAGGTACAGGTAGCACTAGATATAGATGCAGGTACAGGAAGCACTAGATATAGATGTAGGTACAGGTAGCCTAGATATAGATGTAGGTACAGGTAGCCCTAGATATAGATGCAAGTACAGGTAGCACTAGATATTGATGCAGGTACAGGTAGCCTAGATATAGATGCAGGTACAGGTAGCCTAGATATATATGTAGGTACAGGTAGCCTAGATATATATGCAGGTACAGGTAGCCTAGATATAGATGTAAGTACAGGTAGCACTAGCTATAGATATAGGTACAGGTAGCACTAGATATAGATGCAGGTACAGGTAGCACTAGATATAGATGCAGGTACAGGTAGCCTATATATAGATGTAAGTACAGGTAGCACTAGCTATAGATATAGGTACAGGTAGCACTAGATATAGATGCAGGTACAGGTAGCCCTAGATATAGATGCAGGTACAGGTAGCACTAGATATATATGTAGGTACAGGTAGCCTAGATATAGATGCAGGTACAGGTAGCACTAGATATAGATGCAGGTACAGGTAGCACTAGATATAGATGCAGGTACAGGTAGCCTAGATATAGATGCAGGTACAGGTAGCACTAGATATAGATGCAGGTACAGGTAGCACTAGATATAGATGCAGGTACAGGTAACACTAGATATAGATGCAGGTACAGGTAGCCTATATATAGATGTAAGTACAGGTAGCCCTAGATATAGATGCAGGTACAGGTAGCCTAGATATATATGTAGTTACAGGTAGCCTAGATATAGATGCAGGTACAGGTAGCACTAGATATAGATGCAGGTACAAGTAGCACTAGATTTAGATGCAGGTACAGGTAGCCTATATATAGATGTAAGTACAGGTAGCCCTAGATATAGATGCAGGTACAGGTAGCCTAGATATAGATGCAGGTACAGGTAGCACTAGATATAGATGCAGGTACAGGAAGCACTAGATATAGATGTAGGTACAGTTAGCGCTATATATAGATGCAGGTACAGTTAGCGCTATATATAGATGCAGGTACAGGTAGCCCTAGATATAGATGTAGGTACAGGTAGCACTAGATATAGATGCAGGTACAGGTAGCCCTAGATATAGATGCAGGTACAGGTAGCACTAGATATAGATGCAGGTACAGGTAGCACTAGATATAGATGCAGGTACAGGTAGCCCTAGATATAGATGCAGGTACAGGTGGCACTAGATATAGATGCAGGTACAGGTAGCACTAGATATAGATGCAGGTACAGGTAGCACTAGATATAGATGTAGGTACAGGTAGCCTAGAATAGATGCAGGTACAGGTAGCACTAGATATAGATGCAGGTACAGGTAGCACTAGATATAGATGCAGGTACAGGTAGCATTAGATATAGATGTAAGTACAGGTAACACTAGATATAGATGCAGGTACAGGTAGCACTAGATATAGATGTAGGTACAGGTAGCCTAGATATAGATGCAGGTACAGGTAGCACTAGATATAGATGCAGGTACAGGTAGCCCTAGATATAGATGCAGGTACAGGTAGCCCTAGATATAGATGCAAGTACAGGTAGCCCTAGATATAGATGCAGGTACAGGTGGCACTAGATATAGATGCAGGTACAGTTAGCCTAGATATAGATGTAGGTACAGGTAGCGCTATATATAGATGCAGGTACAGGTAGCCCTAGATATAGATGTAAGTACAGGTAGCACTAGATATAGATGCAGGTACATGTAGCACTAGATATAGATGCAGGTACAGGTAGCACTAGATATAGATGCAGGTACAGGTAGCACTAGATATAGATGCAGGTACAGGTAGCACTAGATATAGATGCAGGTACAGGTAGCGCTATATATAGATGCAGGTACAGGTAGCCCTAGATATAGATGCAGGTACAGGTAGCACTAGATATAGATGCAGGTACAGGTAGCCCTAGATATAGATGTCGGTACAGTTAGCGCTATATATTGAAGCAGGTACAGGTAGCCTATATATAGATGCAGGTACAGGTAGTCCTGGATATTGAAGCAGGTGCAGGTAGCCTAGATATAGATGCAGGTACAGGTAGTCCTGGATATTGAAGCAGGTACAGGTAGCCTAAATAAAGATGTAGGTACAGGTAGTCCCATATATATAGTTTTAGGAACAGGTAGTCCTAGATATAGATAATCCTACATATAGATGTAAGTGCAAGTAGTCCTATATATAGGTATAGGTAGTTCTAAATATAGGTATAGATAGTCCTAAATATATATGCACATGTAGTCCCAGATGTAGGTACTAAATATACAAATCAGGGGCTAACTTTTTAAATAAGTTAGAATAAACGCAACTGTCTACTGATTCTAAAAAAAGGAGAACACTGGATACCCACCAAAAAAAAACCCAAAAAAGTTACAAAGCTGGGGATTGCTATGGGAACCAGGCTGCTCATTCATACCTGCTCGCAAGATGTGGACGCTTGCTGGCAAAAAGGGGCCAGATATTTAAATTAAATGCTCGCACTGCGTGGCGTAAGGACGCCCTCTAAGTCTTAGCGAGCTACGGCACTGAGTGCTCGCAAGTGTATAAAGACACCTCCTTTCCCCTCGCAACACACGTCATCTCTGGGAATTGTTGGATTAATCGGTAACATCGAGAGCTATCGGAGCTGCTCGCAGCCCTTGGGTTTGCCTTTCCTTGCCGCAAGCACTGCGATCAGTGCTGGCTGAAATACATGCAGGTGACGTTGTCAATGATGCTACTTTGTTAATTATGCACGCCCTTTAAATGGCGTTTTGGTGGCCTGACACGCCTGCGTCCGCAACACTGCTCCCCCATTCAGAAGAACCATCCCCTGATACCACCCACAAACGGCACTGTCTCTCAAAGTAGCGGGCAGTCTGTGTGCTACGAGTGCACGATTCCCCATCGCTAAGACTGGTTTGCGCACGCGCACTGCGAATTATAAGCATTTGTGCACTGAGCAGCAATCGCCCGACAGCGAGAGATCGCACCTTAGCGAATGGCTCTGAATCAGGTCCCAGGTTTGCATTGAGTTTTGTGAACCTCTATATGGGGTAAACCTGGTTTTCTATGGTGGATATAATGACAATGTATTTATGATTTGGGATGGGGATTTAGAATCACTCACCTTTTTTTTGTATTTTATCTTAATCACAATTCTTTTGATTTAAAATTCACCAACAATTTCAAATTAGATTTTTATCAATTATCGTGATTGGCATTATTGGTAATGGAAGGTAACTTAGTAACTAAAATTTTGTCAAGGAAAATAAACCAAAATTGATATCTTTACTATGAAAGTAGCTTTTTAAAATCATGGAGAGATAGCGGCCAGTTTCTTAGAATAAGAAATAATTACTTAGAAGCAGAGTTGTATGAAATAGAAGTTGCACCGTTTTGTCAGTCTCTCATAGAACAAGGTTATCCTGAACTATTGTGAATAGTGATATACAATACTGTGCAGCATTTTTTCCTCACCTGCCTAAAATAATTACAAAGTAATAATGCTTTCACACATAGAAGTGTAAATAGATTATTTTTATCAATTAACAAAATGCAACGTGAATGAACAGAAGAGAAATCGAAATCAAATCAATATTTGGTGTGACCGCCCTTTGCCTTCAAAACAGCATCAATTCTTCTAGGTACACTTGCACACAGGTTTTGAAGGAACTCGGCTGGGTTGTTCCAAACATCTTGGAGAAGTAACCCCAGATCTTCTGTGGATGTAGCTGGCTCATATCCTTCTGTCTCTTCATGTAATCCCAGACAGACTCGATGATGTTAGGATCAGGGTTCTGTGGGGGCCAGATCATCACTTCCAGGTCTCCTTGTTCTTCTTTAGCCTGAAGATAGTTCTTAATGACATTGGCTGTATGTTTGGGGTCGTTGTCCTGCTGCAGAATAAATTTGGAGCCAATCAGTTGCCTCCCTGATGGTATTACATGATGGATAAGTACCAGCCTGTATATCTCAGCATTGAGGACACCATTAATCCTGACCAAATCCCCAACTCCATTTGCTGAAATGCAGCCACAAACTTGCAAGGAACCTCCACCATACGTCAATGTTGCCTGCAGATACTTATTATTGCTCCGCTCTCCAGCCCTTCGGCTCAGAACTGGCAGAAACCACTGGGACCCAGGTACACCCATCTACTGCTCGGAGTAGTCCGGCCAGAAGTGGGCTTCATGGAAGGATTTCAGCCAAAAGCCATACTGTACCTTCAACATGGAAGCAAGGCCAAGCGACCCAACTATGCATGAAAACATAGGGACTGGGGTGCAGAAAAATGGCCGCAGGTGCTCTGGACTGAGGAGCCACAATGTGAGATATTTGGCTGTAACAGAGGCTGTTTGTTTGCCGATTTTGATTTCTCTTCTGTTCGTTCACTTTTCATTTTGTTAATTGATAAAAAAAACTATTAACACTCCCAAGGGGGCCAATTTATCAAATATATTTGCGTGATATCCCCAGAAAATACCCATTTTCTGCAAATATTAAGGATCTCCTGGATGTACCACGAAGATATCTGCTGTGGTCCCCAACATTGTTCTGACCATTCTTGGACCCCCAACTGCCCAGATCCAGATTTCTGGAAACTGACCTTCCTTCGTTTCCCCAGGTCAGCTATTGGGCCTGAGTCCCCCTACACCTCTATTACTCCTACACCTCTATTACTCCTACACCTCTATTTCTCCTACACCTCTATTACTCCTACACCTCTATTTCTCCTACACCTCTATTACTCCTACACCTCTATTTCTCCTACACCTCTATTACTCCTACACCTCTATTACTCCTACACCTCTATTTCTCCTACACCTCTATTACTCCTACACCTCTATTTCTCCTACACCTCTATTACTCCTACACCTCTATTTCTCCTACACCTCTATTACTCCTACACCTCTATTACTCCTACACCTCTATTTCTCCTACACCTCTATTACTCCTACACCTCTATTTCTCCTACACCTCTATTACTCCTACACCTCTATTTCTCCTACATCTCTATTACTCCTACACCTCTATTACTCCTACACCTCTATTTCTCCTACACCTCTATTACTCCTACACCTCTATTTCTCCTACACCTCTATTTCTCCTACACCTCTATTACTCCTACACCTCTGTTAGGCTGCATTTCTCACCTCAGCTTTCTGCAGAAGTTATAATTGTTTTGCTGTCTCCAGTAATTTCCTGAGACACCATCAGAGCTCAGAATAAGCATCTACTACTGTGTGTTAATTTCTGGGGGCAACAAAGTATCAGTGACTGTATCTAGTTTCATGGGAAAGGGAAAGACCACCGATAGCAGCTGTAGTGGTCTTACTCCAATCAGGGCCGTAGAGAGTGGGCCCGGGTATTGTAGAGGGTGTGGCCTAATAGGGGAGGCGTGGCTATGCCCCCTAGGAAAAAAAACACATGACATTATTATCATTTCTGCTTCACGGTCGCTCCCCCCAAATACTCCCCCTCGCCCCGCACATGTATATAGGAGAGAATGCTGCTAAATGCCCCAGACCCATCTAAGCCCCAGCACATAGCAACATGTGCTGAGCTGGGGAGAGTGGCTGCTGTTGCTGACAGGTAAGTGGGGGCCATGGACCGAGCTCCTCCAACAACCTCAGGCAATTAGTACCCGCCCCCCCCATTTGGCTCCCCTGCTCTAGTCATGCTGACATCGACCTTTACCTTAAGGGTCTGATTATGAGCGGGTGATGTTGGGTGCATGTAAGTTGAGTCAGAGATGGACACTAATGCCATCGCAACTACGATCTCTCACAGATCGCACATGCGATAATATACTAATGACTGACCCGCCATCCAGTGCACAGAGACGCCCACTGACAGCATCTCACATCGGCCGCTCATGCACAAAACCGAAAACATGGAACACAGATCCGGCGGCCATCAGCCCTCTGACTAAGCCTAACATGCCGCAGACACAGCGCTCTCCTGCTGCGGGCAAGGACACAGTGGCTAATTTATTAATCCCCAGATGTCCGTTACTTCCCCAAATCCCAGTTACGTCCGTTACTGACAACCTGTCACTCAGTTTGTGAATGAATCCTCTGTGTCAGCGTAATTGCAATTCAATCGCTGTGCGTGCGGAGTGCGTCTTACTCACATGCACAATGGCGAACGATCACTCAATCTGCGTAAATATATGCACTGCGTCCATCTCCAAGTCAGGCCCAGAATCCGTACACACAGAGGCGCAGGTGTGACTGAGACACATAGGAGAGGCACAGTCTCAGAAAAGTTTATATTTTTTTCAAACAGAACCCACAGAGATATTATGGACCTCATTCAGAGTCGTAAGCGGCCGCTCGGTCGTACGCATCCGATGTTTCCAAACCACGCATGCATACGGTTAGTTGTGCGCATGTGCGTACGAGACCTTGCGATCCAAAATGCTGTCGATCGTACGGCTTACGAGCAGGAAGTGGCTTCTGAGAGTTGATTGACATGAAAGGCCGTTTGTGGGTGTTGACGGGGGTGGTGTTCTGAAAACGCAGGCGTGCCTCACCTTTTTCAGGGCGTTTTAGGGGCGTACATAAATTACCTGCTACGACCGACATAGAAGGCCGGAAGTAGTAAAACGTCACTCTGCGAGCAGGTTCGAGGACTGGCTGATCGTACAGCTTAAGGTAGGGTATGTGCTCCTGCAAGCCATACAGTACAATCGATACTATCGAAATTTAATGATGTTAGGACTGATGTTTCTATTTTGAACCACACAATGCAAGCAGCTAATAATCGTTTGTTGTAGCTTATAACACTGCTAATTGGCATGTAATTGATTCAGCTGCGTTTGCATTAGCGAATAATAAGAATATATTTCATGGGGATGGCTTATTCTGTGCGTTTTTTTGTTAATTTTTGGTGTAATTTGCACACAACACAAGCGGCCGCAACCATCAGAAGAAAATTAACATACAGCGACAGACAACGACTGACTCAGTCATTAGCTGCTATCAGTCGCTAGCTAGAGGAGGTGCATTGTTCACGTATGGGCGTCACTTTGGTTGCGACCGACCGGCCGTGCGATCGCTTCCTTGTTCAGTTTTGCGGTCATTAGGCGTACGACCGAGCGGCCGCTTACGAATGAGGTCCTCTGACTTATAGGCGTGTTATGGGAGTGTCATGTGCATGTTATGGAAGTGTCACGGGTGCGTTATAGGAGTGTAGTGGGCGTTTTATGGGAGTGTGGCGGCCGTGTTATAGGATTGTGGTGGGCGTGTTATGAGAGTGTCGCGGGCGTGTTATGGGAGTGTCGTGGGAGTGTCATGGGAGTGTTGCGGGCGTGTTATGGGAGTGTCGCGGGCGTGTTGCTGATAGTGGATGCGTACACAGACCACTCACATAGGAGACCGTCCTCAGGCAGATAATCTGCACCTCACATAGGACTGGTGCACATTTTCATGATGCGGCTGACAGCGGTATATCAGGGTCTACGGGCGCTGACTTGCACATTTGGATGCAGTATACCAGGGAAGGGCTCTGTAGCGGGACGTGCATAAAGTCACTGGCGTGCGACTGATAAGAGATAGAAAGATGGAGGCAGCTACGTACGACTCACCAATCAGGCCCTACGTTACATTAAATGACCCTTGCTTGTCACTGGTGCACAGGACAATGACTTCTTATATCCTGTCTGATATGTACAGTAAGAACCTAGAAAGAGCCGTCTCCTTACACACGGAGAGAGGAGACAGACTGGTCCCTTGTGTCACATACTGCTGGGAGGCCGCCCGTGTCATCCAGCTCTGCTGCAGCGCTGTTCCGTGACATCATCCGAGGAGGTGACACCAAAATAGCAGCACATCTCGGATGGTATCACCCCATGTGGCCCGCACCCCCCTAGTGATGCCCGCAACCCCCTAGTGATGCCCGCACCCCTTTGTGATGCCCGCACCCCCTAGTGATGCCCGCAACCCCCTAGTGATGCCCGCACCCCCCTAGTGATGCCCGCAACCCCCTAGTGATGCCCGCACCCCCTTGTGATGCCCGCTCCCCCCTAGTGATGCCCACACCCCCATAGTGATGCCCGCACCCCCATAGTGATGCCTGCACCCCCATAGTGATGCCCACACCCCCCTAGTGATGCCCACACCCCCTAGTGATGCCCGCCGCCCATAGTGATGCCCGCACGCCCATAGTGATGCCACAGTATACAATGCAAACATGATCTAGACAGTAAAATATTTGCTCTCCGGACATTGTGTAGAATTAACTGGGATAATGAAGAAGAGCTTGCACTCACCCTCAGCAACACAACTCCATAATCATACATCATGACAGGGTCTTTCAGGTCCCGAGCCCCCCTTTCATAGAACTTCACAGCGGCCTGGGGGTTGGAGGAGATTCCCTGCTGACCCCAGAAGAGCATCCTGCTGACGGCTTGCTGGGGAGCAGAGGAGAGTGCGGGTGATTAGGGTGTAGCGAGTGCAGAGAGACACATGTACAGCTGTCAGCAGCTCTGCCAGGGAGTCTGATTTATCACCTCTCTGCTCCTTATGTGATAAATAAACATCCTCCAAGTGTGCGCAGAGCTGCCAAAGGGATTGTATCCTGTCACCATTAATCTCACAGCATCTCCCATTCTCTCACCTGTGATACGGCTCCAGCTACTGCCAGCGTCTGAGTACAACTTCCAGGGACACACTGGCTGCTGCGCACAGGAATCTGTACACCACACACAGCGCCATCCCCACCTGCTGCCGGCATCTCAACCACAACGCACTAATACCCCGTTTACACCAGAGCAAAAACCTGGGTTATAGCTGGGTCTACCCGGGTCGCAGTTCAGTGTAAAAGGGTCCCTGAAAAATAACCCTGGTCAAGTGACCCGGCAAACCAGCCAAAGTAGCTACCAGAGATAGACCTGGGTAATGGTGCAGTGTAACGGCGCAACCCGGGTTATCCGACCTGGGTCATGCCTAAAATTAGCTGATTGGTGGTTGTGGATCAGTCACCTCCCACTTTTTATGACCTCACAAGTTTAGCAGGGCAGACCCAGGTTCAGTGTGAATGGGGCTGACCTGAGAATAACCCTGATCGATGGTGCTGTGTAAACGGGGTCTGACCTGGGTTGGAACCATGTCTGAAAACCCAGGTCGGTACCAGGTTTTTGGTGGAAAAGAGGTATTAGGGGCCCATGTAGAGTTCTCTGCCATGTGATGGCGGGTTACACTAAAGCGCATACCGCAGGGTATTTCATGTAGTGCACTCCCAATGCCTGCGCAATTCTCTCACTAATAGCAGAATGCGGGCCTCGTGGCATCATCGCACATTCATTAACCAGGGTTGCCTACCCTCCCAATTTGGGCGGGAGCCTCCCGATAATCGGGTGCAGCTCCCGCCCCCCCGGAAAGGCAGGCAAGCCTCCCGGCAGCCGGCGATCCCCCCGACATCCCCCGCAACTTACTCTTAACCCCCGCTTTGAGGGCAGCCAGTGACGCGATTCACGTCATTTTGACCCCGCCCCCTGCCTAACAATGCCTGTATTATCGGCATTGTGTGGCAGGGGCGGGGCCAAAATGACGCGATCGCGTTACCCCGCCCCCGTGACGCCTACAAACGGCAGGCACCCATCCGGACACGCCCCCTTTTTCAGCCACGCCCCCCGCTGCCCTGCCGATCTGGCTGCTCCCTCCCGGAAGGAGCAGCCAGAAAGTCGGCAACTATGTCATTAACTATGCAGTGTGTGAACTATTGGCTATTTCACACACACATCGGTGGATATTGGGCCTGATTCAGAGTTGGGAATAGAGGGCCTGATTTAGAGCTGCTGGCAAAAAGCGAGCGCTCGCTCAGAATCAGGGCGGGCACTTGTTTTTTTAGTTGCGGCCTCTTGGTGCTCGCATAGCTGTGAATTACCACCCACAGCTTATGCGAGCGGCCATGATGATGGTTGCGATGGTCCTTGCGGTAGGATCTCGTTGCCGCAAGCCACAGTGGACTTCCTGCTCTACTAGAGCAGGAAGTCCACCTACTGACATCACGAGTGATGTCTGTAGGGCTGCCCACAAACGGAGGCGGCCTCCGTTTGCTCAGCCACCCCCCTTCCCCGCCTTCCAAACGGGGCGAGCTGTCAATCAACATCGACAGCTGCCCCTTTTGGATGCAAGCGCCGGAGTGAGTGCTTTTTGCGCTCGCTCCGGGGCTCGCACGCCGCGTGTGCGCACTGGGCCACCATCGACCCGCTTGCGAGCGCATAGTGCTTGCGAGCGGGTCTGAATCAGGCCCAGAGTGAGATATCTCTCTCTCAACTGATCATCTAGGTGACACCATGCTGCACTGCAGGGGGGGCAGATTTAAAATGTGCAGAGAGACTTAGATTTGGGAGGGAGGTATCCAAGCTGACATCTAAATTGTAGAGTAATAATAAAGCTGTGCAGTATTTGTGGGCTACATGTAAAAGCAGCCAGTATTTACCCTACATGCAAAAAAAATTATGTATTTACACCCCTTGCATTGCAATATGGTTTGCCCAGGTACACAATTAAGTGCTATCTCTCTCTCTATTCCCAACTCTTTGGGCCTGATTCAGAGCCGGACGCTCTGACCAGAGCGCTCGCTCTGAATCAGGGCCCTCCTCCATGAAAATGGAGCGGCCACCCACAGCATATGCGAGCGGCCAAAAAGATGGTTGCGATGGTCTTGACCATCGGACTTGCGACGGAGACCCTGCGGTAGGGTTTCCCAGCCACAAGCCCTGGAGTGATTTTGGCTCTATCAGAGCCAAAATCACTCCCACTGACATCACTAGTGATGTCAGTGGGGCCGGCTTCAGACGGTAGGCGTTCCCATGGGAACGCCTCCGTCTGGCCGCCATGCCCCCGGCACGCCCACCAAAGGGGGCGTGCTGTCAGTCAACATCGACAGCACGCCCCCTTTGGTGCGAGACCCGGAGCGATGGAAAGCCCGTCGCTCCCCGGGTCTCGTGCATGCGCACGACGGAGCTCCCTCCGTCGTGCGCATGCGCAGTGGGGAACATCGACCCACTTGCGAGCGTACTGCCGCTCACGAGTGGGTCTGAATGACCCCCTTTGTCCTCAACAAAGAGTTGAGGACACACAACTCTTTGTTTCACACACAACGGTTTTAGTGGCGTGTGTGATGCTTTTGCCGTGTGTATGTTTTTTTCCCCCATCCTTCCAGCCGTCCATTTCAGTGGACATTTCCGTCTGGAACATGGTGCCCGTGCCATCTGAAAGGACCCATCTGTTTACATGCTTAATTAAATTTTACACACGGCAAAAAAAATTTGTCTTTTGCCGGCCGGTGAAAACCAGCGCGTGTGAAATAGCCCTATGGGTCTGATTCAGGTCCGGACAGTATTGCACAGCAGGAGGCGTCTATAGGAAGCAGACGCCTCCTGACAGCAATAATGATCCGAGTGCAGCGTCCGTATACACTCTCTTACATCACCATCGTGACCATCGGTTGTGATAATGGCAGCATCGGACGGTCTGAGAGTAAGCTTCGGCTTACTCAGGATGGCATCCTGCGAGGCCAGGAAATCTGTGTCCACCGACGCAGACCCTGGCCTTGCCACTCCCGGAAAAAGGGGGCGACAGACCCAGGGGTGCTGTACTGCGGGCCTGATTCAGATTTGTGAATAGTAAGATGGAGAAAGTAACTGAGCACCTGGACAGACCATGCTGCAATGCAAGGGGGGCAAATACATACATTATATTGCATGTAGGGTAAATACTGGCTGCTTTTGCATGTAGCGCAGAAATGCTGGACAGCTTTATTGTTAAACTGTAATCAGTGGCGTCCTGCCCGCTGTGTCACCTGGTGCGGGGAGGGACGGTATGTGAGCGGTATAGCCATGCTCCGCCGAAAAGGGCCGTGGCCACATGGGAAAAGGTGTGGTCACACTGGAAGGGGCGTGGCCTCACGATCCGAACCCCCTGTGCCTCGTCCTATTACTTCGGGAGGTTACAGGAGGTCCCTATGTGCACTGTGCCGGCCGGCTTCCTCAGTGTCAAGAGCAAGTGCTGCAATTATTGCTACAGCACAGCACCCGGCTCCTGTCAGTGAGGGGGGAGTCTGGACCTTGGTGTCAGCCCTCAGCGGGTGACACCCGGATGTGGACCGCACCCCCCTTGTGACGCCACGGACTGTAATTAAGGTGTCAGTTTAGACACCCCCCTCCCAAATCTAAGGGGTCTATTTACTAAGCAGTGTTAGGAGACAGAGTGAAAAGTGATAAGAAAGTGCCAGCCAATCAGCTCCCTACTGCCATCTCACAGGCTGTGTTTGAAAAATGACAGTTGGGAGCTGATTGGCTGGCACCTTATCACTTTCTTATCACTTTTCACTCTGTCTCCTAACACTGCTTAGTAACTAGACCCCTAAATCTCTGTGCACACTGTACACCTGACCCCCCCCCCCCCCCACCCCCCACTGCAGTGCAGCATGATGTTACCAGGATGTACAGTTACCGGCTCTATCTTACTATTCCCAAATCTAAATCAGGCGCTGTGTCCAGTCATTTAAATAAGGATATTTTCCTAGTTATTATCACCTAGGGCGGTATCCAATCAGCCCAATGCCAGCACTTATTGGGGATGTTTTTCGGAACCTAATGTGTACTGAAAAATTATCCCCGAAAAGTGACTTTTTTTTTTAGGCAGCACTATGGCAGGAACACATACTGTAGGTCCGTGAACTTATCATGGATCCTGTGTTTTCCGGCGAATTATCCTATTTGTCCGCCTGAAACATATAGGTTAGAGTGAAAAAAAATGGGGAAAAATGGGGAATATCAGTGAAAAATCCTCGTTTTTCGTCCCCGACAAAAATATCGGGGGCTAATCGGATACCGCGCCTAGAGGCGTGACCTAAAAGCCGTGATTTCTGCCATTGAGACCTGCATTAACCTAATGTGGATTTCAAAATAAATAGCAATAATGAGTGCACGCGAGTTCCCTCTGTGTTAAAAAGTTGCGCAAGCTAGTTTATGGTTAATTGAACTCGGCACACATGGGCGCCATAAATTCCCAACTGTAAAATATTGTATCCTTGTATATTGTATCCTTGTATATTGTTTCCTTGTATACTGTATCCTTGTATATTGTGTCCTTGTATATTGTATCCTTGTATATTGTATCCTTGTATTGGGTATATAGCACCATCCATGCATCTGGCACTCAGAACATGAGAAATACCTGGACTTGTAATTGGATGTGTAGCCCCTCCCACTACGCCACCCCGGGAAATACCTGAGCTGAGGTGACTCCCTGCTTGGCCTGGAATCTCAGCCACATGAAGAGGTCGTCGTTTTCCTTCGTCTGCTGCTTCAATATGTCCTCATCAGTGAGACGGATATGCTCCACGAAGGCCTGTGATGGCGACAGACAGAGGTCGCAGGTTATTCTGCAGCGTTATTGGGGTGCGCTAACCTCTGACAGCTCAGATAGTCTAATATGAATATTATTGTATACATGTAGGTGTAAAACACACCTACATGTATACAATATTCATATTAGACTACCACACATCTGTCCTGGCTATGAGCAAAGCTACCAGGACGCATCAGCCTTCTCTCTGCATATTGATAAATACGCCCCAATGTGTGTAGTTAGTGCAGTCAGTGTGTATTTGTGGGTTCCTGCATACTATCCCTGATCCAGGTAAAGTAATATTCTTAATTGCACAAAAATCCTGCACACAACCATAACACCATGGAAGCACATTGGTACAGATAAAGTGAGGCCGTCACCTACACCCAGGGGGGGCAGCAATTCTATAAGCTGAACCAATCTGGCACCTATTATTAGCGACTGCGCCGTGCCTCATTGCCGTCACCAGTTCCCACTGAATTAATAGACTGAGGACCAGATTTATCAGCGAGTGATATTCTTGTTATCACTTGTTACTAATCTGAGATGGCGCTCCAACCAATCAGCACCTGTCATTTTTCAAACACATGACAGTTAGGAGCTGATTGGCTGGAGCACCATTTAATATTAGTAACTGTGATAACAAGAATTTCACTCGTTGACAAATCTGAGTACCTCACACCTCAATGATATCATAATTTTCAGATAATAGATAGATCACAGTGATACGCATGTATGATGGGTGTATACAGTGGCTGTGTGTGATGGGTATGTATGGTGGGTGTCAATGGGTGCGTGCAATGGGCATGTATGATGGGCGTGTATGAAAGGCGTGTATGATGGATATGTATGATGATTGTGTACAATAATCATGTATAATGGCGTATATGATCGGTGGGTATGTACAAATTGTTAATGAATGATGGTGTGCACAATAGGTATGTATGATAGGTATGTATGATAGGTATGTATGATGGGTATGTATGATAGGTATGTATGATAGGTATGTATGATAGGTATGTATGATGGGTATGTATGATGGGTATGTATGATGGGTTTGTACCATAGGCGTGTAGTGTTGGATGTGTATTATGGACGTATTTATTGAATGTGTACTATGGGTGTGAATGTTAAGTGTGTGCTATGGGTGTATACAATAGGTGTGTATGTGCTATGGGCAGGTACATTGGGTGTATACTACAGTATGGGTATGTAGAATGGCCATGTACGTTGGGTGTGTGCTATGGGTGTGTATATTGGGTGTGTACTTTGGGTGTATATTGTATTGCTATGGGTGTGTATATTGGGTGTGTACTATGGGTGTGTACAATGGCCATGTACATTGGGTGTGTACGTTGGGTGTGTACTATGGGTGTCTTTATCGGGTGTGTACAATGGCCCTGTACATTGGGTGTGTACTATGGGTGTGTGCTATGGGTGTGTACATTGGGTGTGTACTATGAGTGTGTACGTTGGGTGTGGACAATGGCCATGTATGTTGGGTGTGTACGTTGGGTGTGTGCTATGGGTGTATACGTTGGGTGTGTACAATGGCCATGAACAGTGGGTGTGTACTATGGGTGTGTACATTGGGTGTGTACTATGAGTGTGTACGTTGGGTGTGGACAATGGCCATGTACGTTGGGTGTGTACGTTGGGTGTGTGCTATGGGTGTATACGTTGGGTGTGTACAATGGCCATGTACAGTGGGTGTGTACTATGGGGGTGTACTATGGATGTGTACGTTGGGTGCGTACTATGGGTGTGTACGTTGGGTGTGTACAATGGCCATGTAAGCTGGGTGCATACTATGGGTTTGTATGTTGTGTGTGTACTATGGCCATGTATGTTGGGTGTGTACTATGGGTGTGTATGTTGGGTGTGTACTATGGCCATGTACACTGGGTGTGTACTATGGGTGTGCACTATATGTCTGTACAATGGCCATGTATGTTGGGTGTGTACTATGGGTGTGTATGTTGGGTGTGTACATTGGGTGTGTACTATGGGTGTGTATGTTGGGTGTGTACTATGGGTGTGTATGTTGGGTGTGTACTATGGGTGTGTATGTTGGGTGTGTATGTTGGGTGTGTATGTTGGGTGTGTATGTTGGGTGTGTACAATGGCCACATACGTTGGGTGTGTACTATGGGCGTGAACAATGGGCATGTACGTCGGGTGTGTGCTATGGGCGTGTACAATGGGCATGTACATCAGGTGTGTATGTTGGGTGTGTACGTCAGGTGTGTACGTCAGGTGTGTGCTATGGGTGTATACGTTGGGTGTGTACTATGGCTTTGCTGTTATCTGTCCCGATTCCCCTCTTTCCATGACGAGTATCATATGGCACCTGATGTTTATCCGGTTTCAGTCGGTCTGCCATCGTCTGGCGTGCGATATTGGAGTAATAGGCATAAGACAGATCGTAGTCTACCGGGTACCCGTCCACTCCCAGGTGGTGCTTGTGCCCCAGAGACAACTGTGAGAGACGGTCATTATTCTGGGCGGTAATGAGGATGAATTTCAGGGCCTGGAGATGGACAGAAAGTGATAGCTTCATTCCTATAATGAGAGATTGTTATCCTACAGCAACGGATGGACAGAAACTAGCAGCACAGTCTGTCTGATCACTGGAGCCGGGTGATGTGTGTGGTTATCACAGTTGCGCCTCACGCCATATGGCGTACAGCCAGCCAGTGGAGACACGTCTAGCTTGGATAGAGCAGCATTGAATGATAAGCTACAGAGAGACCAATCACATACTACCATATCACTAGTTAAATTCTAAGGCCACCCAGAGGATGCACGAGGTATTGCTGCCGGTTTCGGGAGAGCCTGGAGCTAGATAATGTCAGCCTCTCACTTACCACAAGGGTCCTTGCCTGAATCTGAGGATAGTTAATGGAGGGCACATTTTATCACAAGCAGTATCACAAGCTACGCCACCCTCAATCGCTCGCCCTTGGGATACATTTCTAATACCTTGGATTTATCTCTTTTCACCCCCAGGCCGGTTTGGTATAGAACGGATGCAAGGTAGAGAGAGGGGTCATAGCCCAGACATCCAGCCTGTAACAGGAGCGGCATAGCCCTTCGTATTCCAGAAAAACCCTCCGGAGCCAGGATTTTCCTTAGGTATATTCTGTGCAGGTCTTGGCCGAAGAGCTGACTCTTAAAGTGCGTGTGACCTGAATAAAATAAACAAATCCCTAAGTAAGGCTCAAATGTCTGAAAGGAGTTGGGGGTTAGGAAATATGGGCCTGATTCAGACCCGCTCACTAAGCCCCGGACGCACGCTTTGGGCGTAGTCGCCTGTTTGCGCATGCATCTCAATGTGTGCGCAAGCCAGTCACTGCAATCGGGAATCGTGTGCTTGTAGTACACAGACTGATCGCTACCTTGAGTGACAGATAGCGCCATTTGTGGGTGGTAACAGGGGAAGGTGCTTGTGATCAGGGGAGTGATGATGCTAACGCAGGCGTGTCTGGGCGCAAAAACGGAGTTTAATGGGTGTGCATAATTAGTAAAGGTGCGTCATTGTACACGTCACCTGGGTGTATTTCAGCCTGCCATGACCGTAGTTCTTGCGGTAGTGTATAGTCAATCACAAGCGCTGCGCTCACATCCGATGGCACCCGATGTACCGATTGTTACATACACTTCCTGGAGATGACGTGCGCAAGCTTGCATCTGCACAGACAAAGTGATCGCATGCCGGGACATAGTGGGCGTGCTTATGCCTTGCCGTGCGATCGCTAGCCTTGCTAGGTGTGTGCCAGATTTGCATACACTGGGAGCGAGCGTACGCAGCTTAGCGACCGGGTCTGAATGAGCTCCTATGATCGATGTTGGCAGAGTCTTCTTACAGCAATCAGGCTGAGACTATTGTGAGGCAGCTGTCTGTGGCTCTAGGGATTGGGGGCTCCAAAAAATTTTAGTTAAAAAATATCTTCTTGCAGCAAAAGACGAAATGAGAGATTTATACTGTACCTTGTGGTATGCTGAATATTTATTATAATGACAATACTTCCCATTAATCGTATGTAGTTATTGCATAGACATGTTTGTGTAATGTCTGTATAATGGAGATGGGGGCATCTGTTGTCTCCTCACACAGAGAAATATAATACAGATCCCCTATATTTTTACTCACTCAGTCACCCTCATGCACATAAGTTGCAGGAGACGGAGGGTAATTGCTGACGCTGAGGGTTATCACCTTGTGGCTGATTTTGCTAAAAATATTTGTCTGCAAATCTAAAAATAAAATACAAACCCTGATAATGAGATATATGCAGTGGCGGAACTGCAAGGGGGCAGTCACTACAGAACCCTGGGTGTAAAGGAGCCGCAGAAGTTATGTGTCACCCCCCCACACACACACTGCTTCTGTAAAGTGCCCCCTACCCCAGAGGCCTGTGCTTTGTCTCAGTAGACCTGAAGCCTCTGCTGGACATGCACAGAGTTTGAGGCTCATACATGAAATTTGCTATGGATCCACCCATAAATGTAAGATAACCTGCATACATATAATTATCTTGCACATATGCACTTTGCAAAACATTTGTACATTTTATGCGGAGTAACAGTCCCATGTGTTCTGCACAATTGTCATTGTAATATAATGTACAATGCAGGTGTTATAAAATGCATCTTTATACTAGTAGGATTAGGGCCCCCACCAGTCTGTATACACGGAGACCACCTAAATCCCTGTAATGTGGGCGCTCACCTGCCCGGCCTGCTCTCCTCCTCAGCAGCCTGGTGATTAGTGCCCGGTGGGGGGAAGGTGGCGCTTCCCACATTGTGCACTTCGGTCCTGGATCTGGCGGGCGATATCGCGCAATAAACTCATGGTAAGCGTCACTGCAGCCCCCTGTGTGATGACAAAGTTGAAAATTGATCAACAAGAATAAAGAGAAACTTATACTAAAGATATATAACTGCAGAACGATCCGTATCTGGGAAATGGAAACAGATTTTTGTGGACACGGTCTGTATTATCCGGGATGTATTTTTAGGAGATTCTGCACAATGTAGACCAGATTATCTTCTATATGCTATATTTACGGTAATGATTGTAGTTGTAGTCCCATCCAGTACTGTAAGGCTCATTTCTAAACAGGCACAAGTGCCGCCCCACAGTGCAAATGGCCTATGAGTCTATATGGGGAGGTGGGATCTGCAGAACTAGATGGACCAGTCGGTGGTGCTGCAAAATGGGGGCACAGCTGATGTCCCTAACTGAATAAGTGCCCAAGCGTGCTTAGTATTGCACAGACATGAAAAAACTAGAGATGTGCGGTTCGGTTTTCCAGAAATCCAAATCCACCCCAATTTCGTGAATCCGGATAGATCTTAGACGCGTTTCTGATCTTCCCGTGGTTTGGAACTCAGATTTATAGAAACAAACTCAGGATTTTTGATTTGGACATTTTAGCTGTTTATTTTTTATTCTATTTTTCATAGATTTTTATCCATAACCTAAACACAAAGATGAATCCACATCCAAAAAAAACAACAACTTTTATTGAGTATTTGTGAAATTAACATAAAGAGAAAACTAAAACAAGTAAAAGAATAATAAAATTGTACAGAGATGGTTGAAGTAAAATATCAAACAAACAAAAATGGCAGCTGCTCAATCAATATAGCAGTACTAATCAGGTGCATGAAAGGGAGGAGTCATACTAAGTATAAAAAGGAGGGGGATTTAACCCCTATTGTTCCTCAGCACACTGAATAGTACTTGCAACAATATATGAAGACTATATGGTCATAGTAATTCAGAGATATTAGTTGCATGCATTTGCAAATACATGGGAAGCTGCTAGGCCTCATTATGGCTTCTCTGTCATTAGCAGTCCCTAACATTAGGAGGTTCACATCCGGGGCGCAGTGCACCCCAAAAAACGTCCAGCCCAGGACCCCCCCAGGGCATCACATGAAAAATGGAAAAAGAGTGACAGTGCAGTGTAAAGTATAGATGTGTAAGGCTAATTAATGAGTGTTGAAAAAAGGGGTTAAAATATATGTGAAATATTACATGAAAAAAATACAAACATATAAGATGATGTAAAAAGCAACTATGTGTATTAAGTGGTGATGCCATGAGGGGGCCCAGCCAGTCCAGCCCTGGGGGCCTTACGCCCAAATGCTCACCCCAAATGTAAAATATACCAATTATAAGGCCTCACGATAACGGCACATATAAATTTTGTCAAATGTAAGGCTTCCTGATAAAGGCACATACATAAATGCATCCACATTGAGAGCCAGCTTACCTGGGAGTCACCCCTGGGAACTCCAACTAGCACTACTAGAACCAGCATGCCCTGCTATGCTGGCTCCTTCATGCAACTCATACCAAACAAACAAAAATGGCAGCTGCTCAATCAATATAGCAGTACTAATCAGGTGCATGAAAGGGAGGGGTCATACTAAGTAGAAAAAGGAGGGGGATTTAACCCCCTATTGTTCCTCAGTACACTGACTTGCAACAATACATGAACACTATATGGTTATAGAATTTCAGAGATATTGGTTGCATGCATTTGCAAATACATGGGAAGCTGCTAGGCCTTGTCACGGCTTCTCTGTCACTAGCAGTCCCTAACACTAAGGGATTCACGTCCGGGGCACAGACCACCCCAAAAAATGTCCAGCCCAGGACCCCCCCAGGGCATCACATGAAAATGGAAAAAGAGTGACAGTGCAGTGTAAAGTATAGATGTGTGTGAGTAATTAATGAGTGATGAAAGAGATTAAAATATATGTGAAAAATTACATGACTAAAAAACAAACATATAAGGTGATGTGAAAAGTAACTATGTGTATTAAGTGGCGATGCCCTGCCTAGCAGCTTCCCATGTATTTGCAAATGCATGCAACCAATATCTCTGATTTCTATTATCATATAGTGTTCATGTATTGTTGCTAGTATGATTCGGTGTGCTGAGGAACAATAGGGGGTTAAAACCCCCTCTCTTTTCTACTTGGTATGACCCCTCCCTTTCATGCACGTGAAAAAAGTACTACCAGATTGATTGAGCAGCTGCCTTTTTTTGTTTGTGGTTATGAGATCCATGAATGAGCCAGCATTAGCAGGGCATGCTGGTTCTAGTATCTAGTAGTGCTAGTTGGAGTTCCCAGGGGTGACTAAAGGTGCATACACACACAACGATTTTTTGAACGATTATCGTTAAACGATATCGTTTAACGATAATCGTTTGAAAAAATCGTTCACTTTCTGTGTCAAACGATGAACGATTATTGTTCATGCGCGTTCACGTTTGTAGTTTGTAGTTTGTAGTTCAGTCAGACTTGTCAACTCAACGATTTTCATTAAGTTAATATGCAAAAATTGTTTGTAGTTCATAAAAATCGTTCATTACATTTAAATGAACATAGTAAATGAACAACTTTAGTAAACGATTTTAGTTCATTTTTTCAAAGTAGAAAATCGTTTATTAAAATCGTTCATTAACACAATCGTTGTGTGTGTATGCAGCTTCCCAGGTAAGCTGGCTCTCATTTTGGATGCATTTATGTACTGTATGTGCCTTTATCATGAGGTCTTACATTTGACAAAATACATATGTGCCTTTATTATGAGGCTTTAATTGGCATATATTACATTTGGGGTGAGCATTTGGGTGTAGGGCCCCCGGGGCCACTCTGGCTGGGCCTCCTCAGGGCGTCACCACTTAATACACATAGTTACTTTTCACATCACCTTATATGTTTGTTTTTTATTCATGTAATTTTTCACATATATTTTAATCTCTTTCATCACTCATTAATTACTCACACACATCTATACTTTACACTGCACTGTCACTCTTTTTCCATTTTCGTGTGATGCCCTGGGGGGTTTCTGGGCTGGATGTTTTTTGGGGTGCTCTGTGAACCCGGACGTGAACCCATTAGTGTTACAGACTGCTAGTGACAGAGAAGCCGTGACGAGGCCTAGCAGCTTTCCATGTATTTGCAAATGCATGCAACTAACATCTCTCAATTTCTATAACCATATAGTGTTCATAATTTGTTGCAAGTACTATTCAGTGTGTTGAGGAACAATAGGGGTTAAATCCCCCTTCTCTTTCTACTTAGTATGACCCCTCCCTTTCATGCACCTGATTAGTACTGCTATATTGATTGAGCAGCTGCCATTTTTGTTTGTTTGGTATGAGTTGCATGAAGGAGCCAGCATAGCAGGGCATGCTGGTTCTAGTAGTGCTAGTTGGAGTTCCTAGGGGTGACTCCCAGGTAAGCTGGCTCTCAATGTGGATGCATTTATGTATGTGCCTTTATCAGGAGGCCTTATAATTGGCATATTTTACATTTGGGGTGAGCGTTCGGGCGTAAGGCCCCCTGGGCTGGTCTGGCTGGGCCCCCTCATGGCATCACCACTTAATACACATAGTTGCTTTTTACATCACATATTATGTTTGTATTTTTTTCATGTAATATTTCACATATATTTTAACCCCTTTTTACAACACTCATTAATTAGTCGTACACATCTATACTTTACACTGCACTGTCACTCTTTTTCCATTTTTCGTGTGATGCCCTGGGGGGGTCCTGGGCTGGAAGTTTTTCGTGGTGCACTGTGCCCTGGACGTGAGTCTCCTAATGTTAGGGACTGCTACTGACAGAGAAGCCGTGACGAGGCCTAGCAGCTTTCCACTTGCAAATGCATGCAACTAATATCTCTGAATTTCTATGACCATATAGTCTTCATATATTGTTGCAAGTACTATTCAGTGTGCTGAGGAACAATATGGGGTTAAATCCCCCTCCTTTTTCTACTGAAGCAAAATATCGGCAGACAGATGGGCAAATTGCCTTAAAAAGTCAAATACGCGGTTATGTACCATATATCAGGAGTGCAAAATCAATATAACACATGACTAAACACAAGCGATGTCTAGTGAGTATTATATTAACCTATTAGAGAAAAAGCAAACACGTATTAAGGAAAACAAGAAAGAGAAAAAAAAGAGAGAAGGGAGAGAGAGAGAGAGAGAGAGAGAGAGAGAGGATAGAAAGGGTAGGTACCAGTCAATGTTGACTATAACTTTCAGTGTAACTGTATCTGAAGACAAAATTAAATACGCTATAATAACACGTGTACCTGCGGCCTCAGAGGGTTCCACAAGAGAGGCCAAATGCTGGAATCGCTCTGAACATTCATCCTTAAATGCATCACACTTCAGGAACCACTGGGGGAGCTCTGTACTCTCTACGAGCAGCGGAGGATGAGTCTGAGGAAGACACAGAAAGAATGGTCAGTGTGAGGGTACATCCACATGGTGGACCAGGGCCATAACTAGGGTAGTGTGACCAGTGCCATGGCACAGGGCACCGCAGGGCAGGGAGCGCTGTTTGAGCCTGTCACTTTTCTGTCTATTATTACTCTCACTTGTAGCTTCTTCTTAATTTATCCCCAGCATCTCCAGGCCTCCCCTATCTCTTCCCTGGCCCTTCCCCATGAGGCCATGGCCCTCTCTCAGGTGCACTATATTATGTCCCTATTTATCCCCAGCATCTCCTGTCCTCCCCTATCTCTTCCCTGGCCCTTCCCCATGAGGCCATGGCCCTCTCTCAGGTGCACTATATTATGTCCCTATTTATCCCCAGCATCTCCTGGCCTCCCCTATCTGTTCCCAGGCTCTTCCCCATGAAGCCATGGCCCTCTCTCAGGTGCGCTATATTATGACCCTATTTATCCCCAGCATCTCCTGGCCTCTCCTATCTCTTCCCTGGCCCTTCCCCATGAGGCCATGGCCCTCTCTCAGGTGCGCTATATTATGTCCATATTTATCCCCAGCATCTCCTGGCCTCTCCTATCTCTTCCCTGGCCCTTCCCCATGAGGCCATGGCCCTCTCTCAGGTGCACTATATTATGTCCCTATTTATCCCCAGAATCTCCTGGCCTCCCCTATCTCTTCCCTGGCCCTTCCCCATGAGGCCATGGCCCTCTCTCAGGTGCACTATATTATGTCCCTATTTATCCCCAGCATCTCCTGGCCTCCCCTATCTCTTCCCTGGCCCTTCCCCATGAGGCCATGGCCCTCTCTCAGGTGCACTATATTATGTCCCTATTTATCCCCAGCATCTCCTGGCCTCCCCTATCTGTTCCCAGGCTCTTCCCCATGAGGCCATGGCCCTCTCTCAGGTGCGCTATATTATGTCCATATTTATCCCCAGCATCTCCTGGCCCCTATCTCTTCCCTGGCCCTTCCCCATGAGGCCATGGCCCTCTCTCAGGTGCACTATATTATGTCCCTATTTATCCCCAGCATCTCCTGGCCTCCCCTATCTCTTCCCTGGCCCTTCCCCATGAGGCCATGGCCCTCTCTCAGGAGCGCTATATTATGTCCCTATTTATCCCCAGCATCTCCTGGCCTCCCCTATCTCTTCCCGGGCACTTCCCCATGAGGCCATGGCCCTCTCTCAGGTGCGCTATATTATGTCCCTATTTATCCCCAGCATCTCCTGGCCTCCCCTATCTCTTCCCTGGCCCTTCCCCATGAGGCCATGGTCCTCTCTCAGGTGCGCTATATTATGTCCCTATTTATCCCCAGCATCTCCTGGCCTCCCCTATCTCTTCCCCGGCCCTTCCCCATGAGGCCATGGCCCTCTCTCAGGTGCACTATATTATGTCCCTATTTATCCCCAGCATCTCCTGGCCTCCGCTATCTCTTCCCTGGCCCTTCCCCATGAGGCCATGGCCCTCTCTCAGGTGCGCTATATTATGTCCCTATTTATCCCCAGCATCTCCTGGCCTCCCCTATCTCTTCCCTGGCCCTTCCCCATGAGGCCATGGTCCTCTCTCAGGTGCGCTATATTATGTCCCTATTTATCCCCAGCATCTCCTGGTCTCCCCTATCTCTTCCCCGGCCCTTCCCCATGAGGCCATGGCCCTCTCTCAGGTGCGCTATATTATGTCCCTATTTATCCCCAGCATCTCCTGGCCTCCCCTATCTCTTCCCTGGCCCTTCCCCATGAGGCCATGGTCCTCTCTCAGGTGCACTATATTATGTCCCTATTTATCCCCAGCATCTCCTGGCCTCCCCTATCTCTTCCCTGGCCCTTCCCCATGAGGCCATGGCCCTCTCTCAGGTGCACTATATTATGTCCCTATTTATCCCCAGCATCTCCTGGCCTCCCCTATCTCTTCCCTGGCCCTTCCCCATGAGGCCATGGCCCTCTCTCAGGTGCACTATATTATGTCCCTATTTATCCCCAGCATCTCCTGGCCTCCCCTATCTCTTCCCTGGCCCTTCCCCATGAGGCCATGGCCCTCTCTCAGGTGCACTATATTATGTCCCTATTTATCCCCAGCATCTCCTGGCCTCCCCTATCTCTTCCCTGGCCCTTCCCCATGAGGCCATGGTCCCCTCTCAGGTGCACTATATTATGTCCCTATTTATCCCCAGCATCTCCTGGCGCATGTGCCGACCCACCGTCGCTGCTACCCTCACCGACGCTAAGCCCCACCCCCCGCGATCGCAGACCCCCGCGACCCCCCCTCCCTTCATTACACTTACCTGCATCCTCCTGGCCTCCGGTGATCTTCTCCGGGCTTCCCGATCAGGTGATCTCCCATACTGCACTGGGGCCCGATCACCTGATGACCGAGCGCAGTGCACTATGGGAGACCAGCTGACCGGAGAGGAGCCATCACCGGAGGCCCGATCACCAGTCCCTGGATTCAGGTAAGTAAAAAAAAATTGATTCATTTTTTTTTTCTTTTTTTACAGCAATCAGCTTGCGGTCTATTTAGACCACACAGCTGATTACTGGTACCGGCTCCCGCCTCTGCTCTCCTCGATAGAGCAGAGTGGGAGCCCGGTAACCGGGGGAGACCCTGGATAACGCCACCTCCAGGTGATGTTATTATAACAGGGCTTCCCCCGGTATTTTTTTACAATTTATTTTTAGTAACTATGGTCAGATCACATTTCCCATTACAATTATGGGAAATGCGATCTGCTTTACTAAAAATAAGTGATAATTAGGGGTTGGAGTAGAATTTTACTAATTCTACTCCAATTGCCCTGTAATAACTACAGGTGATACTAACATAATGTGAAAAGGGTGTGACAACACAAAACACCTTTTTCACTTTATTTTAGTAAAAATAATGCTAATAAATAGAGCCCACAGAATAGCACCCCTGCACGGCAATCAGTCAGTTTAGTAAGCACCATAGAGTAGTGTCGTTAGTAATTAAGACGCCTTATGTGCACTATAAGTAAAAATGATTAATGTCACAACAGCTTCACAGTGGCGCAATAGTTAGCATTGCTGCTTCACAGTACTGAGGTCTTTCATTTAAAACAATTGCTACTAAGGGCCTATCTGTGTGGATTTTGTATGTTCTCCCCGTGTTTATATGGTGTCCTTCGGGTGCTCAAGTTTTCTCCTGTACTCCAAACACATACTGGTAATTCTCTTTGAAAAGTGACCCCTAAAGTGTATGTGGTCCATGAGGTAGGGAACATAGGATCTGATTCAGAGCCGCTCGCTAGATGCGGCTGCTCGCTCCCTGCGTATGTAAATTCAGCTAAGTGATGTCAAGACAGGTGCTCGCTCGAAAAGGAATAAGCACGCCCACTATGTCTTGGCGAGCGATCAGTTTGTGTAAATTTACGCCCATTAGCTCACGTCGTCTCCAGGAAGTGTGTGTAAACATTGGTACATCGAGGACCATCGGAAGGGATCGCAGCACTTGTGGTAGACTCTACACACCTGCAAGCACTGCGAGCTCTTCAGTGTAATAAACAACCAAGTGACGTATACTCTGACGCTTCTTTGCTAATTATGCACACCCACAAAACTCCGTTTTGACGGCCAAACACGCCTGCGTCCACAGCAACACTCCCCCGTTCACAAGCACCTTCCCCTTTTACCACCCACAAACGGCGCTATCTGTCACTCAAAGTAGCGTCCAGGCTGTGCACTACAAGCAGTCGATTTCCCCTCGTAAAGACTGGCTTGCGCACGCGCACTGCGAATTATACGCATGTGCAGACGAGCGACTATTGGTCAGTGCGAGCGGCCGCATCCTAGCGAGCCGGTCTGAATCAGGTCCATAGAGTGTAAGCTCCAGTGGGCAGGGACTGATGTGAATGACTGGAATATGTGGCGCTACATCAATGTGAATAAATAAGGATAAAAAGCTGGATAGTGGATACTGCTTCACTTCAATACACAAAGTGACAGTAAGGAGATAAGGCTTCACAGGGGGAAACCAATTTAATGGATAGAGATAACGGAATAAAAGAATATGAGAGTTTAATTCTTTGTAAATATTTATTTTTAATGCAATAATATTTATTATGAAACCTTAAATGTCTTTTTAATCTTTACTAAAAATTTTTTGCTTACAGCACTAGTGGAACTGAAAGCCCAAATATGGCGTGCCGGGCAGGAGGGTGAAGTGGGGAGTTATCTCGGAGCGCTCTGTGCCAGTGTCACCAGCTGCCTCAGTGATATAATAATAATATAAATACCAGCAATGATGCGTTGCTTCCGCCATACATTATTGTATGTACAGCCTGTAGGGTAGTTTATTTAGCACAGTGTAGACTCTGCCGTTTCATGTGATAGAAATCATTGGGTCATGGGGCATAATTGGGGCCAGTCCTGGGCGCCGCACATAGAGCCATCAGTCTTTTCTGTTCCCTCTTCTGACTATCGGATGAATTTACCTTATATATGGGGACAATTCTGTTCCTGTAATAAACGCTGGGGCCGTAAAATCCGTTCATCCCGTTGACGTACTTGGTTCCGCCCAGGTGGAAGGTCCCCGCGGTGTCAGACAGCAGAATCTTATCCGAGAACCTGTGGGGAAATGCAGTGAACGTATCAGATTACTGTGCAGCCGATCTAGTGAGGGGCATCAGTCTAAGGAGGCAGAAAATGGTTTTATTTTGTCTCTGCTATTTCCTGCAGTGCTAAAATGTATTTCTAGTTATTTACATAGCGCACGTGTGCAGTATTATGCCGCCCTTGAATATTTACTAATTATAAATATTAACCCCTGCGTCTGACTCTCCCTTACTACTGCCCCTACCTCTTCCTGCGATCAAACCCCCCTGTGTCCCTTCCCCCCAGCTCACACTTACTTGATCGGTGCTCCGGTGAGGTCTTCTCTCTGGGCTCCTGCACTGGGCTTTATACAGCAGCTGACCAGGGTCACAGTGCAGGAGCCGGGAGACCAGTTGGCTGGAGCCCCAGAGGACATTACCGGAGCCCGATCACCGGTCCCTGGATGCAGGTAAGTTGTTTCATTTTTTTACAATTGTTTTTTTTAAGTGATCAGCTTGTGATCTGTTTAGACCACACAGCTGAGTACTGGGGCCTGGCTCCCGTCTCTGTTCTGCCTGTTAGAGCAGATCAGGAGCCGGGGAACCGGGGGAGACCCTGGATAGCGCCATCTCCAGGTGGCGTTATTATCACAAGGCTTCCCCCGGTATTTTTTCACAACATATTTTTAGTAAATCTCAGCAGATCACATTTCCATTACGTGTGTGGGAAATGTGATCTTCTTACTAAAAATATGTGAATTGAATGGATTGGGGTAGTTTTTCACGAAAACTACTCCAATTGCCCTTTTACGTGATACTAAAATAATATGAAAAAAGTGTAAAAACAGCACTTTTCACATTATTTTAGTAAAAATAATTTTTATAAATATGCCCCAAATAACAAATATGAGTCCATCTTGTGTTTTTACATGATTACATTATTACATGATATTAGACAAGAAAAGTGACTTTTGCTGTACATATTCTGCTGGCTGTAAGAGATCACTTTGTTTTATTCTAGCTCACTGGGAAATAGATTGCGTCAATCAGAATATATTTTATGAACACAATTAAATGTTGTTAATTATCCGTATACACGGTCACATTATCTAGTCTGATTTGTTAGGTGTTTGTCCCTGAGGTTTTAGCTCATATTTATTTAGTTGAGCAGAACACAAATCATCCCAAAGGCGAAAAGATGAGGATCTGACAATTCCAAAAACAAAGCTAAAGACTTGTCCGCACTGACCTATGTAATAATGTCCTTCCCCTATATCATATTAATATAGTTATAATTAGTTATGGCTTAAATACAACGTATTTTGGAGCACATAGGTTCATTCAGAAATTCTAGAACCGATAAAGAAAAATTTAAACCATTGATCTCTGTAGCAAAACACTTCGATGATTATCATGGTGGTAATCCCAGTGGATTAACAGCGTTTGGAATGGAAAAAGTATACTTGGGTATAAGAAGTGGAAACCTCACCCAACAATTACTTACAAGAGAAAGCCAATGGACATTTTTAATGGGAGGATTACAACCATCAGGACGAAATGAATATATAAATTATGGGGTTTTTCTTCAATGAGATGATACAACGTGATAACGTACATGGGATATGGCCAATCATTAAAGTTAATCAGTTTTATCACACGAGAGGACATCTCACTAATGTTAGTTATTCATCCTGTTTTCATATGATATCACATACACTACCATGCACTATCGGTCAAGGTAGGATAATATTATCTTACTTGGCCCCTATATACTATATTATTATATATTATTTATAATGATCACAGGTTTATAATTATATTTATCACTTCTACACCTTTTTATTACACATATGAATTTTAGTTATGGATTTTTATTTATTTGTTGTTATGGTATTTTGATGAATGAATCACTTTTGTTTAGGTTCACTTTATATATATCACTTTGGTTTTCAATATTTATACGAATCATTGTTAGATGAGATTGTCATTACATTAGTCATCATTGTAACTCATGGTCAACCTATATGATATTGTAGCCAATTATTTATTTGTTTTAATACATTATCTATTATCTTTACACAGGAATTTATGATGAAATTATGTCACATTAAGCTAATTATTTTTATTTTTTTGATTCATTTTTATTTTTAGATTAATAATTATGGGTGCAATATTGGGAATTGATTTTACTACCACAATTTAATCATTTTCATGGTTGGGTATTTTATACAATCCAACCAATCCTGATGAGACTCATCCATATAGATTCATTAATAAACAGAGGTAGTTATTATTTAGTATTCCTTCCATCTATTGAAGAGATATATATATATATATATATATATATATATTTACTTTATTTTCTAATTTAGAACCCCTGGAGGTGAATGACAATAATAGGTGTCTGGTTGGAAAATCTGTCATTTATAGTAATTATAATAGCTTCCCTGTAATTGAATAAGAGGATCATAATTTCACCTTGGAATAAGCTGACAGGCAATATTGATAGGCTTAGAGCTCTATCAATCATAAATAAGCATACTGACTGGTGAAATCTGTCATTTATAGCAATCACAATAGCCCCCTTGTAATAGTATAAGAGGATTGCAATTTAACCCAGAAATAAGCTGACAGGCAATACTGATAGGCTGAGAGATCTGTCAATCCTGAATAAGCATACTGATTGGTGATCAGTGAGAATATAGCCCCGTGCAACCCACTTGTCGGGTTGATCCTATGATGAAGGGTTAGCGAAACGTACGTTAGGAGCACCGCACACGTGGACCCGCGTGTCTGGTGGTTTTAATTGTTGCATGTCCACTCAATGTCCTCCGTACACAATATATTACTGGGCAATACTGTTACCAACGAATAAAATGAAATAAGATTTTGTGAATGTTAAGCTCATACCAGACTATTATAGACTATTATAGTCAAAGAGCCTTTACATCAGCTAGGAGGACCGCAAACGTGGGACAGTGTGTTTGGGAGTCTGTGCTGGTGTATGTCTATCCAAGTACTTTCTCTACACAGTACATTGCTGATCGGCAGTGTTATCAGCAATTAATAAACATACGGCGCTGACAATGTGGGGCTTGTATTTACAACGGATACAATTAGCGGCAGAGTTCTCATACTAGCCTGTATTATAATTATGCCCCCTCATAGTTCATGACAGCAATTATGTATCTAGATGACACAACAGTGTGGCAACATCATACTATCTGATATATAGAGATGCTGTGTATAGAGGAGCCTTCATCAAAAATATTGGGTGTAATTAGTCCGTACTCCACAGTATCGCTATCATAATTTTATATGTGTCTCAACAGATAATTCAATATGATGTATTTGGTGAATTATGTGATCATCCCTACTGTGAGTAACTCATGTCTGTATAAACTAGGTCGACCATGGATTATGGTGATTAACGATACCAACCTGTGAATAGATCTATACTCAATCTATTCTAGTATACAGCCCTCATATTTGTATACTGTATAAGGCATATTAGATCCCCTACCAGATTTCTGGATTAAATATTATTGTAGGGGTGTTGAATTTAACCTATGAGTGTTGTGATCAATTGAATTCACATGCCCTGAGGATGAGAAAAGAGATGATCATAATCATCATTATTTTTATATGAATGAGACACACCTAGTAGATTCATCTATCTATTACTTGACAATATTTCCATTATCTCTGCATGATTAGTCTTACTGTGAAGTGACATGTATTGGTACATGCTGTATAACATGTCACGTGATTTGGTATTAATATGATTGAAGGATTCATAAATTACATATAGCGATGAAGTGGTTATACCTTAGGGGGTCATTCAGACCCGTTCGCGAGCAAAGGACGCTCGCAAACGGGTCGATGTTCCCCCACTGCACGTGCGCACGACGGAGGGAGCTCCGTCGTGCGCATGCGCGAGACCCGGACTGCGACAGCCAAGCTGTCCCTCCAGGTCTCGCACCAAAGGGGGCGTGCTGTCGATGTTGATTGAGTGATGTCAGTGGGAGTGATTTTGGCTCTGATAGAGCCAAAATCACTCCTGGGCTTGCAGCAGCAAGACCCTACCGCAGGGTCTCCGTCGCAAGCCCGATGGTCGCGATGGTCAAGACCATCGCGACCATCATCATGGATGCTCGCATATGCTGTGGGTGGTCACCCACAGCTATGCGAGCGTCCAAGAGGACGCTCCATTTTCAGGGAGGAGGGCCCTGATTCAGAGCGAGCGCTCTGGTCAGAGCGTTCAGCTCTGAATCAGGCCCTTAGATCATTAATCTATATTTAAATAAATCATAATAAATATCTATGACACCCTATTAATCCTATAGTGCGTTGGGGACATAGTATTCACATTGTGATGGAGTCTCGATTTGTTAGTTATTAGAATTGTTTACTAGGAGCATATATTGGACTGTGAGTGGACACAACATTTTAATTATACTTACATGTTAGTTTTGTCTCACATTAGAAGCACTTTAACACTTTGGCACTTAATATTTCACTAATATTTTAATAGATCTAATAAAAGTAAATTTTTAGGATTCACTACATTGGGTTACCAGTTATGAGAATTCCATAGCTACATGTTTTCATAACTAATAGTCCGTGAGTGCCCCTTTTTGGAACACTTTCCCTTCTTTCTCAGTATGTATGAATTCCAAAAACAATTAAAGATCAGCATAAAATAAAACAATATATATATATATGATTTATATATAGTAATTATATGAGTAGCATTGGTATGAAGTTAAATTTCCATGAGTCTAAGGGGCCTATTCATCATCGAAGGCCGTATGGCCCCCTGATGATTAAGTATTGAACTCGCAGTGGGGGAAGAGTGACACCGGAGCAATTCATCATTCATCATTGCTCTGGTACGGGGACAACTGCTCCGAAAAGCAGCTGTTCCCATGGTTAGTATCGCAGCTATTTCTTTAGCGGTGTTACTTACCTTCTCCCTGTCGTCCCGTTTATGCATGCCTGACCTTGTGTCATATATGCGCACAGCCGCTGGGGAGGTAGTGAGGAGGCAGCGGAGGGATCCGCTCGGATCCCTCTTCGCATCCCCGGATCCCAGAACACCCCCGGGATCCCAGAACAAGCGCTGTCTGAAGATGGCGCTTGTTCTCGGCAGCAAACTCCGAAAACTTTCAGTTTTCGGAGTTTGCTGAATACCCTCATGATGAATGGCCCGGTAACCTAAATATGCGGAAACTAGCATTTCTCATGGGTACTGGGCCATTTATCATTGGATGAATAGGCCCCTGAATATATTGTTTGGGAAACAATTGAAGTTGGAGCTAAGAGGAGACTATAGATATTTATTCAAGTAGTTATTCGTTAGCATCCTAGTGTGTGTCTATTTGTTGCAAACACAGTGAGGAACACTTCTGATTAATCACTTACACCAGTGGTCGCCAACCCTAATTGAGCTGTGAGCTACTTTAGTAAAATGAAACCTCCTGAACAGCTACTAAAATTGTAGAAAAAAAAACAGGAGATATGGTAAGAACTTACCATTGTTATCTCCGTTTCTACGAAGTCCTTAGGGTCCACAGGGATACCTTGGGATATAGGGCTTGGCTCCAGCCATGGGCACCACAGAGTTAATGATGTCCTCCCAGGATGCACCGGACCCCCTCCTATACCCCGCCCCCAGGCCAAGGCACTTCAGTTTTAGTATCAAGCCATAGGCCGGGAGAGAGGGAAAAAGGAAGAAGAAAGTCTGGAACACACAAGATTCACATTCTCATAGAAAAGGGAGACAGAAACTGGTGACCAGAACAACACCCTACGGAAGCACAGGGCGTCAGGGCGGGCACCCTGTGGACCCTAAGATCTTCGTAGAAACGGAGATAACAAAGCTAAGTTCTTACCATATCTCCTGTTTTCTACCTCAGGGTCCTTAGGGATCCACAGGGATACCTTGTGGATGTCCCAAAGCAGTATCCTTCAAGGGAGGGGACGCTCCTGTGCCGAGAGGAGAATCCGCTGCCCGAAGGAAGCATCCTGAGAAGCAAATGTGTCAAAGGCGTAATGCTTGACGAAAGTTTGGACAGAGGACCACGTGGCCGCCTTACATAGCTGAAGGTCCCACAGATCTTGTAGAATGAGCTTTCACAGAGGGTGAACCTGGAAGTCCCTCATGAATGTATGCCTCAGAGATCGCCATGCAGATCCAGTGTGCCAATGTCTGTTTATTGGCAGGCCAACCCCTCTTATGAAATCCATATAGGACAAACAAAGAGTCCACTTTTCTCAAAGAACTGGTACGGTCCACGTAAATCCGCAGAGCCCATACCACATCCAAAGAAGCCTCACCAGCTGTGAGATCAGATGAATTAAAGGCTGGGACACAATTTCCTCGTTAATGTGGAAACTAGACACCACTTTAAGAAGGAATTCGGGACGGGTACGAAGTACTGCCCTATCCGAATGAAAAATTAGAAAAGGGGGATGACACGAAAGAGCCCCCAAATCCGACACCCTTCTGGCTGAAGCAATCGTCAAAAGGAACACTGTTTTTGCCGTAAGCCATTTCAGATCCACAGAACCCAGAGGTTCAAATTGAGGATCCTGTAGCACCTTCAGGACCACAGCCAGATCCCATGGAGCTACCGGATGGACATAGGGAGGCTGGATGCGAACAACACCCTGCATAAAGGTACAGATATCAGGCCGCGTAGCAATCCTTAGTTGAAACAAAACCGACAGGGTAGAAACAGGCACCTTCAGTGAAGCAAGGCGTAGACCTAAATCCAAGCCTGCCTGAAGGAAAGCCAACACTCTCGATATTCTAAACTCGTGAGGATCGTACGCTTTAGGGCGACACCACTCAAAATAGGTATGCCACACCCTGTGGTAAATTCTAGCTGAAGCCGGCTTACGAGCATGTAACATGGTATTGACCACCACTCTAGAGAAACCCTTGGACCTCAAGAGGGAAGTCTCAAGAGCCACGCCATCAAAGATAGCCGACTCAGGTCCGGGTAGAGACAAGGACCCTGAGACAATAGGTCCGGCCTCTGATGTAACAGCCAAGGAGTGTCGATGGATAGACACTGGAGATCCGAGTACCAACTCCTTCTGAGCCACGCAGGGGCCACCAGCAGGATCTTGCCTCCTTCCTGCCTGAACTTTCGAATTACTCAAGGCAGCAGGGAGAATGGAGGAAAAAGGTACGCGAATTGGAAGTTCCACCGTGCCGACAGAGCATCCACCAGGAGAGCGCCTGCATCTCTTGTTCTGGATCCGTACGCCCACAGCTTGCGGTTGTGTCTGGAGGCCATGAGGTCTATTTCGGGAAGACCCCACTTGTCCACCAGGAGTTGGAACACCTCCTGGTGAAGAGACCATTCCCCCGGGTGTACATCGTGGCGGCTGAGAAAGTCCGCCTCCCAGTTGAGCACACCCGGAATGAAGACGGCCGAAATGGCCGGAAGATTGCCTTGTCACAATGCGGGACACCTCCCTTAGCGCCGCTTGGCTTCGAGTTCCTCCCTGATGATTTAGGTAAGCCACCGTGGTGGCGTTGTCTGACTGAACCTGCACAGGTTTCCCCAGCAGGAACGGTCTTGCATGCTGCAGCGCCCTGAACACTGCTCGATTTCCAATATATTGATTGGGAGGCCCGATTCCTCTGACGTCCACCGGCCCTGGAAGACGTGTGGGCCTGTCACAGCGCCCCAGCCCCGAAGGCAGGCATCCGTTGTTAGAAGGACCCAATCCGAAATCCAAAACGGACGTCCCCTGCTGAGATGAGACTTTTGTAACCACCACGTCAAAGACAGGCGCACTTCCGGAGTGAGCCTGATCATCTGCGTCTTTATTCGACAGGGATTTCTGTCCCATCTGGACAGGATCAACATTTGTAGAGGCCTGGAATGGAACTGGGCATACACCATGTCGAACGTTGACACCATGGAACCCAGTAACTTCATCGCTGAGAGAAGAGCCACTCGGCAACTGCTTAGAACATTGCGTATCTTGGACTGCAACAGGACTAACTTTTCCTCCGTCAAGAAGATCCTCTGTTGCTGAGTCCAAGAATGCCCCGAGATGGACCATTCTCTGAGAAGGAATTAGAGAGGACTTCTTCCAATTCACTATCCAGCCGTGAGCCTGCAATACAGATATTGTCAGTTGTAGATGGCTGCAAAGGAATTGTGGAGACCCTGCCAACAACAGAAGGTCGTCCAAGTAAGATAACAGGCGAACTCACTGCAACCGCAAGTGTGCCGCCATGACCGCCAATACTTTTGTGAACACCCGAGGAGCCGTGGAAAGGCCAAACGGTAGAGCCTGAAACTGGTAATGGAGGTCCGACACTGTAAATCTGAGCTAACGCTGATGAACCCTGGCAATGGGGATATGCAGGTAAGCATCCTGAATATCCAGGGACACCATAAAATCCCCAGGCCGCATAGCTAAAACAATAGAACGCTGAGTCTCCATTCGGAACTGAGGGACCCTTAAAAACTTGTTCAGGGACTTGAGGTTGAGTATAGGTCGGTATGATCCATTTGGTTTTTGAACCAGAAAAAGGTTGGAATAATATCCGGTCCCTCTCAGGGATAACGGAACAGGTTCTATTACTCTCATCTGAAGCATAGAACGCACCGACTCTTGGATCGCTAGAGCCTTCGTTGGATCTGAAGGACGAGCTGTTACAAAGAACTGATGAGGAGGCCTTCTGCGGAAGGAGAAGGCATATCCCTGAGATACCACCTCCCTTACCCAAGTGTCTGTGGTGGTTTTGAACCAACACTGGGCGTATTGCAGAAGTCGGCCTCCCACCTTGGGATCCCCCAAGGGGAGGCCCAACCCGTCAGGCTGAGGGTTTGTCGTCTGGCTTAGCAGCTGGACGTCTGGTATTCCAAACTTGCTTCTTGGTCTTAGTGGTCTTTTTGGGACCTGAAGGTCTCGGAAAAGACTGAACCCTAGGTTTTCCCGGAGGGCGATAGGGCCGAAAGGACGGATTTTTAGACTCAGACGGAGTCGGGGCTGAGGGTAGACATGCAGATTTGGCAGCCACCAACGTGTCCACTATTTTGTCCAAAGCTGGTCCAAACAGAACCTGCCCATTGTAGGGTAAGCATTCCAAGCCTTTCTTGGATTCACCGTCCGCCCTCCACGAACGTAACCACAAGGAGCGTCGAGCGGCCACAGCCGCCGCAGAAATCCTAGAAGTAAGCAGGCTCAAATCCAAAGCTGCTTCGTTAATGTATGTAGCGGAATCCCGAAGGTTACCCACTAACACAACCTGTTCGCTGGTACCCTCAGAAGCAAATGATGCTTCCAAAGCATCCGCCCATAGCCTGGGCCACCCAGCAGACAGCCATAGCTGGTCTAGATGCTCCTCCAGCAAGGGAATAGATAGACTTTAGGCACACCTCCACTTTACGGTCTGTAGTATCCATCAGAGAAGACATAGACGGCATAGGCAAAGTTGCGCTCTTTACTAAGCGCGTCACATGAGAATCCACCTGAGGAGGAGACTCCCATTTAGTGAAGTAATCTTCCGCAAAGGGATATGTATGAGCCAGACGCTTTTGAGGTTGAAATCTTTTTCCTGGAGATTTCCAGGCCTCCTCCATGTGATCAACTAGCTGACCAGATAGGGGGAACACTGCTGCAGCTCCTTTAACCTCTTTAAAATAAGCATGAGTAGGCGCTGCAGGTAAGTTGTCGTCCGCAATTACCATGGCCGCACGGACTGCCCGTATGAGGCCTGGAATGTAAATACTAGACTTAGCCTCTGCCCTTACTTGAGGAGTGTCAGTGTCCGACAAATCTAGAATTTCGCCCTCATCAGACGACCCGTCATCCTCATCATCCTGAGCGGATGGATATGACAATAAAGGTCTCTTAGCAGGTCTAATATGATCCTGCTGAGAGCCCCGCACCCCAGAATCAGACAAACCTGGGTCAGCCTGATTAAGGACATGTTGCAGGGGGCACTGCATTACTATCGGTCCCGGAACTCCCAGAACAGGAGGCGGGACTACCGCCTGCTGTGCAAACCCCAATTGTGGAAACGTAGGAGGGGCTGCAAGCCTATTTACAAGAACAGTCAGGGCTTGTGCAAAACAAGCCCAAGGTGGTTTCTGAGAGGTGCTGGGTACAGCAGAGGTACCAGGGATGGCCAAACATGCAGCACATAACCCATCCTGAAGTACCGCCCCCTCCCCCACACCTGCTTTACATCTGGAGCAGGAAAATAGGAGAGGTGCTCCTCTAGCAGAGTCCTCACTGGACATAGTGGTATGTGACACTCCTCTCACAGAAATAAATCTACAACTGTGAGGTAAATTCCTACCCTGACAGTACTGGCACTGAGAGGGCTGTCAGGAGGAAGAAATAGGGATAGCTAAAATGGCTGACAGGAGAAAAGATCAGACACACAGCGCTAGCATAAAGTCACATACAATGCAGAAAACCCTGCACTAAATGCACTATCACACAGACCAACAGCCTGGCAGTGATAGCGCTACATACGCCGACCTTTACTGGAGGAGAGGTATGTAAGGGGCACCCCAGGCTCCGCACCCTGTCACCACAGCATTCACCTAAATTGGCCGCCGGAGGATAAAGGGAGGCGGGCTTGGGGAGGATCACTGCCTCAGCCCGCCAAAACCTTAATGTAAGGCGCCGACAGCAGTGATGGGGAGGAGCCTCCTGTGTGCTACAGGGAAGGCATCCTCCTCTGGCAAGCCATTAACCCCCCGGGATGCTGGACCGTGTTCCGCAACGCTCCAGCCCCGTATCCCTGGTGGTCTAGTGGAGAGCGCAGGCATTCGCCTGGCTCCACTATACTGCCATCCCCAGGGAGCCCCCAGCCCTGGGGACGCCGGACTGTGATTCAGCGGGCGCCTACCGCAGACGCCCGCTGCTTACCTTAAGTAGCCCCCCGTACATCCGGCCACAATCCAAGGCCCCCGGGGGTTCCGCTAGCTGGAACCCCCAAGAGCCCGCCAAGCTCCCCGGATCGCTACCGGTGGTCGGCGCTGGCAGGGGTGTCAGAGCGGTAGCATGGACGTCCGCTGGACAGTCCTATGCTACCGCTCTTGAAGATCTTCAGGGGCTGTTATACACAGCCCCCCTCTGCGATGACCAGCTCCCGGCCGGGCACCTACTGAAACTGAGGTGCCTTGGCCTGGGGGCGGGGTATAGGAGGGGGCCCAATGCATCCTGGGAGGACATCTTTAACTCTGTGGTGCCCATGGCTGGAGCCAAGCCCTATACCCCAAGGTATCCCTGTGGATCCCTAAGGACCCTGAGGTAGAAATCTGGCTAATAAATAACCGAATAATTTAAGGAAAATGTAAAAAAATGTTTAATAGAAAACAACAATGCATTTAATTATTACCGTGATATTGTTGTAGTTTGTAAATAGAATGTAAGCACAGGCGCATTTCACTGTAATTACCAGCCGCTGTAGAGGAGCAAAAGATACTGGCAGGGCTGCTGTGTGATTTTCTGGCAGGGCTGGACGGGAGTCACTGCTCTGCCGTAGCGTAGACGCCGTGGGTGGAAGCACAGCTGCGGCAATCACCTGACGTGCTTCCTTGTGGCTCCACCCATAGCGTCGACACCATGGGGAAGCACGCGTCAGAAGTCACTTCCTCCTAGTTTACTCGGCAGTATTGCAGCTAGGTGAGCTACCAAAATTAAGACCGCGGGCCACTGGTTGGAGACCACCGACTTATAGGGATTAATTCTTCCCATCTGTATTTTAGAAATATGATATAAACTTTTGTATTTTTAAAACATATAACCTATACACCTAAACACTATAATATATATACAGACTCATGTGTGCCCCCCAAAATCTTGCAAGAAAATAAATTCCTTCTGTGTTTGAAATATGACAGTTAGGAGCTGATTGGTTGGTACTTTATTGCTTTGATACATCTTCCCCATTGTATTTGATAAACCGATTTCTATAGCATTAGTAGTGATAACATCAGTCACAAGCAGCCCAAGAGAGGCGCGGTTATAGATAAACATAACAGCAGTGTGGGCCGAATGCATCAACGCTAAAAATGCTGTCAAACCTCAAAAAATGCGCCAAGCTTGGACCCGATAGGCAACACTATCTATAGATGGTGTTGCCCAATAAAAGCCTTGGGACTTCTTTTCGGAGCTTTATCTGAGTGGGATCAAATAGGATCCATCCCAGCCAGCATCCCCCCCCCCCCCCCCCCCCCCGCATCTCTTGCATGCTCTGGTTGACGGATGGCGCATCTGAAATGCGTTGCTTGATCCTAGATCCACTATAATACTTCTGTGTGCCCTGAATGACTGGCGTGTTTGCAGAAGGCAGTAAATCATTTTACCTGTATGTCATCGCATTCACTTTCTCTCCACATATTACGGTCAGGTTCGCCTGGGAAAGACAATTAGATTATTAATTACCAAGAACACATCGCTGGTATAATGGATAAATGATCCAGCTAGAAGAAGCTAAATGGCTAAGCAGGTACCCCCATAAGTTATTAGTGTCTGTGGGTAGATGAATGGTAAAGATATTCTGGGGTGACATTGAGCTGGTGCACTTTCATGGTGGAACGGGCTGACTGACTGGAGCCTTGGGCAGCACAGACGGTGTAGTGGTTAGCATTACTGCCACACAGCACTGAGGTTGTGGGTTCGATTCCCACGATGGCCCTAACTGTGTGGAGTTTGTATATTCTCCCTGTGCTTGCGTGGGTTTCCTAAGGGTACTCCGGTTTCCTCCCACACTCCAAAAATATACTGGTAGGTTAATTGGGTCCCAACACAAATTACCCCGTGTGTGTGTGTGTGTGTGTGTGTGTGTGTGTGTGTGTGTGTGTGTGATAGGGAATATAGATTGTAAGCTCCACTGGGGCAGGGACTGATGTGAGTGGCCAAATATTATCTGTAAAGCACTGCGTAATATGTGTGCATATTATAATAACTGGTAATAATAAATAAAAGCTATGTACATACAATATGATTTTTCGGTTGAACCGATAATTGCCACGATTGCCCACTGTATGTAATACAATAATTGAAACCAAGCGGTTCTGGCTGTTGCAGTGTTGGATGAAAATGCAATGTATGGAGGTCTCTGGCTAGTATGGGGATAACAGTGATTATAGTGCAGCCAGTGCTCAGAGTTAATCGTGGAAGGAACATACAGAGTAATGTACAGGTCAGAAGCTGGTAAATGCTCACCAGGGAGATCTCCAGCGTCAGCTGAATCTGGCACCACTCCTTCAAAGCGATCGGAGTCTCACTGCGAAACGCGTGGGGTTCCCTAGACACCAGTTCCACCTGGATGTGGAGATGACCTGGAGGCAAAAATCGTTACAGTAATCAGTGGCAACTAACTGGACCCAATATTAATTTCATACCCATTAAAAGTCTCCTGATCCTTTAACAAACAAACATAAATATTGTATCAGTCACCACCATCGCCACATAAGTCTTCTCCATGTCAGAGCTATTCCGAGGCAGCGAGAATCCTCCCTGTTATAGGCATGAGAACCTACTCACAGTGATCTACACCAAGAGCACCAATGAGATAATGTTCTCACTCTGGGGCCCATTTTATCATTGTATATTTGAGGTATAATCCCCTTAAACACCTGTTTTCGGGGGTTAACCACAAATATTAAGTTTCCCCCGAATGTATGAAGGAGGGACAACAGCATATATCTCCGATACCTGCTGTGATCCCTCCATTCCCGGAGGCAGCCCCTCCCCCATAGGTTTATATATAGGGGATGCAGTGCTGCCAAATTTACCACTATCTGGGTCGATGTGTACTAAGCATCACATTAGCGATGTGGTACATCCCCCCGGTCTTCATGTACATCCCCCTGTCTTTGGGTACGTCCCCCCTGTCTTCGGGTACATCCCCCTGTCTTCGGTAACATCCCCCCTGTCTTCGGGTACATCCCCCCTGTCGTCAGTAACATCCCCCCTGTCTTCGGGTACATCCCCCCTGTCTTTGGGTACATCCCCCCTGTCTTTGGGTACATCCCCCCCTGTCATTGGGTACACCCCCCCTGTCTTCGGGTACATCCCTCTGTCTTTGGGTACATCCCCCTGTCTTCGGGTACATCCCTCCTGTCTTCGTGTACATCCCCCCTGTCTTCGGGTACATCCCCCCTGTCGTCGGGTACATCCCCCCTGCCTTCAGGTGCATCCCCCTGCCTTTGGGTACATCCCCCCTGCCTTCGGGTACATCCCCCCTGTCTTCGTGTACATACCACTCTTCATTACTGAGGTATGTACCAAGAATATTGCATAGGACAGTTCTCCTGACAAGAGCTGTCTTTTACGATGCTGCCGGGCAGAGGTTGTTCCGGGGTTAACACCCAGAAGTCTCTTTGGTGTCCTTCTGTGCATTAACAGAAGGACGCGGGCTGCTGGGGTTCATGGCAGGATCCGATCGGATCCCTTCCAAGGGCGATCATCCCGATAAAAAGCCCATAGGCTTCTATTGGGTATCCACACCTGAGGGTGGCGCTACCCATCGGTACGAAGCACTGGAATGCGATAGTACATTTGGGGAAAGCGGTAAAACCCCTGATAATTGCATTTTCTGGGTTTTCATGTTTAGTACATCCCGCCCCATTGGCCCCCGCAGCTAATGCCACCTGAAGATGGCTTCAGCCACTATAGCCTATGGGCTACACCGCTCATAATTAGCCGGCGGAGGGTTCCTCCAGGGCAATGGCGGCTACGCATGTGCAGCAGCCCTGACAGCTCTTCGGGCACATCGCAGGGACGGGCTCCTTTCAGAGCCCGGATACCTGCATATGCAAGATCATGGATGATACATCCGGGTGCTGTGATCGGGTAATATCATGTACAGATCACACTGCAAGATATAGTGCAGGTGCTGACAGGGGAACTACACCTGTACTGTAACATGAAACCTTTCTAGCTTAATTGTTTTTTATATGTCATTTTGAATAATGTTTTTACTGAAAACAGTTTAATTGTGGTTCCAACTTTTTTTTATTCTCCATGGTTTATGTAATTCAGGTCAGGTGTCGTTCCTGGGATCAGACTCATTGTTAGAACGGACTGATCCCTAGAAGGAGCCCGGGTGATACTGATCCCTAGAAGGAGCGCGGTGATACTGATCCCTAGAAGGAGCGCGGTGATACTGATCCCTAGAAGGAGCACGGGTGATACTGATCCCTAGAAGGAGCGCGGGTTATACTGATCCCTAGAAGGAGCCCGGGTGATACTGAACCCTAGTAGGAGCCTGGGTGATACTGATCCCTAGAAGGAGCCCAGATGATACTGATCCCTAGAAGGAGCCCGGGTATACTGATCCCTAGAAGGAGCCCGGGTGATACTGATCCCTAGAAGGAGCCCGGGTGATACTGATCCCTAGAAGGAGCCCTGGTTATACTGATCCCTAGAAGGAGCCCAGGTGATACTGATCCCTAGAAGGAGCCCGGGTATACTGATCCCTAGAAGGAGCCCGGGTGATACTGATCCCTAGAAGGAGTCCGGGTGATACTGATCCCTAGAAGGAGCCCGGGTGATACTGATCCCTAGAAGGAGCCCGGGTGACACTGATCCCTAGAAGGAGCCCAGGTGACACTGATCCCTAGAAGGAGCCCGGGTGATACTGATCCCTAGAAGGAGCCCGGGTTATACTGATCCCTAGAAGGAGCCCGGGTGATACTGATCCCTAGAAGGAGCCCGGGTTATACTGATCCCTAGAAGGAGTCCGGGTGATACTGATCCCTAGAAGGAGCCCGGGTGGTACTGATCCCTAGAAGGAGCCCGGGTTATACTGATCCCTAAATAAAACAATGGCAGAAGATATTTCCTATACATCAGAGGACTCGCTGGGGAGCTTCCGGGGCAGATGCCGGAGAGCTGGGGCAGGTGGGGTACTTCCCCTGAGATCTGCACCAGTGTCGGCACCGCATCAGATGTACTGTACGTAGGTCCAGGTGGGAGCATGCCAGTATATATTGGGGTCTATTTACTAAGCCTTGGACAGAGAGAGAAACTGGATGGAGATAAGGTACCAACCAATCAGCTCCTAATTGTCATGTTAGAGGCTGTGTTTGAAAATAACAGGAGCTGATTGGTTGGTACTTTATCTCTCTCCAAGTCTTAGTAAATAGACCCCTGATGTCTGGTGCCCCTCTGAAATGGTTAATATAAGCCTGTGTTAGAGCAGCTCTAACACTTGGCTACTTGATCTAGGACAGGGGTGGAGTGGAGGAGGGGCAGGCACATTGCACCTTCTCCCCCAATGCTCCGCACATTACACCTCCTCCTCCAATGCTCCGCACATTGTACCTCCTCCTCCTCCAATGATCCTCCTCTGTGCAGTGCAGGGGCCGTGCAGACTATTCCTACAATGCACAGCCTCTGCCTCCTTCTCCTCCATGGTACTACTGCTGCCTGCCGGTGTCTCCTCCTCCCTTTAAGTTCCGGCCTCCTTCTCCCCCATGGTAGTACTACTGCTGACAGTGCCTCCTATTCCCCCATGGTACTACTACTGCTGACAGTGCCTCCTTCTCCCCCATGGTACTGCCTTTTCCTCCTCCGTGGTGCCGGCCTCCACCTTCCCGTGTTGTCAGCCTCCCCCCACACCTGGTCCCACCCTTCCCCCATGGAAGTGCCTCCTCCCCCCCACCCGGTGCCACCTACACAAGGCACCACAATTACATTGAACCCTGTTTCCTGTGTTTGCTACAAAAAAATTAAAAATAAAAATCAGCACCCTCATTGGCTGCCTCAACGAGTCAGAGAGGACCCAGGAGCATCACTATTACAGCGGACAAGGGGCTTATTTTACTACCGAAACATGACCCCTTTAGCGCTCGCTAAAGGGGTTTATGCCACCTTTTTGTATTTAATAAACAGCGGTAATCTAAGATTACCGCATCACTCTTGCCATCTTTTCCGGCTTCAGCGAAGCCTTCCAGGCACTGCCGGTTCGCCATTTCATGCATATACGCAGATGGCGTGTCGCACATGCGCATAACACTGGAGCCCCGTCGCTGGCAGCAGCCCAGCGGAGGACCTTGCCGGAGGGTAAGTATTAGTAAATACTAGTGGCATTTTCGTTTGTATCACACTGATACTAAACAAAAATCGCTGCTGGTATTTTAGTTCATTTGTAAATGGGGCCCAAGAACAGGTAATTGGGAAGGAAGGGGAAGGGGGGTTAATGCTGTAACAGTGTTAAGATAAAGGGGTTATTTCTTTTGTTGGAGTTAATTAAGATTAAGGAGATACATTGTTATACTGAGGGGGGTAATGTGGGGGATAATGAATATGTATAGGAATTAATTTATCTGTTATGTGAAGAGGGGGCAACATTCAGTGATTTAGGGACACCAAAATGAAAATATATCTTGCCCCCCCAACCTAAAGACATTCTGACTCCCCTGATCTGATCACGTATGTATCGTGAGTAGTAGGGGTGTGCAGTAACAGATGGTGGCCTTTGCATGTGATGCCTCCACAGTAGGTACGCTGGCCCATGGGCACAGTCTGGGCAGCCTGCAGCCTCCGCTCCCTGGCTCTCTGGATGCTGCAGCAGAGTATACCCCCCTGTGCAGACCCCTGGGGAGCTCTCACTGGCTTCCAGTGAGACACGCATGCACCATGTAGGGATGTCACACATGGGAAAGCCATGCCATCAGAATATGTGCACATGTAATGAACCACGTCCTGATGTCCTCTCACTCTCATGGACACAGATACAATATGGTAGTAATACTTTTGTAGAAAAAAGAAAAATCTGAATGTAATGATAATGAAGCCCAGATACTGCAGTGGCTTTTATTTACTATGTGTATTTCCAACTAATATTATAATATACAGTATATATAGTGTGCATTGTTCTACCTGTGTCGGTCATCAGCACTGCTGGGGTTACGTAATCATTCCTGAAATCCAGATGGTACAGAACGCCACAGAAGTCTACTGGACACCACTGCATGACGTACACCCAGGTGGAGAAGCTACAGCTGGGGAGAGCACAGAGGCAGTGTCAGGGTTAAATGACAGAAGCAACAAGATGGCTGACAAAGCAACAAGATGGCTGACACAACAACAATATGGATGAAGTATCAAGATGGCTGACACAACACCATGATGGGTGACACGAAAACACTACGGATGAACCAGCAAGATGGCTGATACAACTACAAGACAGCTACCACAATGAACAAGATTCCTGACACAACAACAATATGAATGAACCTGCAAGATGGCTGACACAACAACAATATGAATGAACCTGTAAGATGGCTGACACAACTACAAGGTAGGTAACACAATAACAAGATGGCTGACACAACAACAAAATGAATGAACCAGCAAGATGGCTGACACAACTACAAGGTAGCTAACACAATAACAAGATGGCTGACACAAGAACATGGATGAACAACAAGATGGCTGCCACATCTAGGATTTTGTCCCTCATAACAAGAGTAGCTTTGGATGATATTTTTAATTTAATTTCTTTCCATGGACAATTGTCATAATGATAAATAAAAAATATGAAGAGAAGCTTCCCTTGTGATGAGGAACATTCCTGAATACGTCACTGTGATTAGTGCTCTGGGCACAGACACTGGGTGTTCTCACTTTTCTGCATGGCTGAAAACCTGACTGGAAATATTCTCCCACATAATGATGTCAGATGGTTTAACCTTTGTTTGCTGTACAAGGCCTACAATGACTAATGGCCTCGGGAACCAGGATGATGCTGCAGCCTAATCCTCCCAGTGTACTATAATGCTGGGTGGTTATAGGTCACTTATCCTGATGTGCTTCTGTTCTGCTTGACGTGAAGATGAGACACGCTGGATTTCTGTAAGTCCTGTAAAACTCTGGTATCAGTCCAGATATAGTACTATGAAATACTACACTGACTATGTCATCTGCCAGCAGTCATGCTTCTAATGAAAATAAATATTGGAGTTATGATGCAGAAATATCTTAATATATTTGTTTTTCATCTGTTTCCAGCAAGTTCTACAACTTTTCTACAACTGCTATAATTACTGGGGAAGTGGGAACTCTTGGTAAATACCTGATACCCAAACAGAAGGACTTCACCCAGCCAGATATGTACCTACAGGCAGGCAGCACACCAAAGGAACATGGACCTGACAGTGACCTCTTATGGTCCACCAAGTGCTTATCGCTGACTGTACATGTAGATGGTGCATTTACGGGTCCTAATTCAGAGATGGAGGCAATTTTGTTGTTCCTGCAGTTGTGTAACCCCCCTTTACCCTCTAAATGGACACCAGGTTACTAACTCCTATGTAATCTCTTTTTCCCACCCTTAAACTCATTGATAAGTGGTGTACCTCCTATTACTATTAAATCAGTGCCTCCACCAAGTATTGGTAGTAGACTGGGCCTACTTGGGAAAACCCATATGAGGATAAACTCACACTTAAACTATATCACTGCATGTTTATAATTTTACTTAAGCTCACAACTGACACTCGCAAATAATAACATCTTGTATAGACATTATGTAATCACATAACCGAATTACAATATGAGTGGTAAAATTTAACTGAACAGAGTAACACTCAATCCTTGTATATAAATTAATAACTTAGATGTATATAGTGGTAATACAAGTCATATTTTACTGTAACACCTGTGGTCATAAAGTAGTTGATACATTGCAAGTCCTCAACTGTTTTAATACGGGGTAAGTACTTTACACCACTGTAAGTTTGTAGTCCCTTTGACACTTGTCGATAATATGCTGTTCCTAACTTTTAGTTTATAAAAGTTCTGTTGTCAGAATATCCTTTGACGGATATTCTGTATGCTGCTGTCTATAGCCACTGAATGCTGCTGTCTATAATGCTGCTGTCTATAGCCACTGAATGCTGCTGTCTATAGCCACTGAATGCTGCTGTCTATAATGCTGCTGTCTATAGCCACTGAATGCTGCTGTCTATAGCCACTGAATGCTGCTGTCTATAGCCACTGAATGCTGCTGTCTATAGTGCTGCTGTCTATAGCCACTGAATGCTGCTGTCTATAGCCACTGAATGCTGCTGACTATAGCCACTGAATGCTGCTGTCTATAATGCTGCTGTCTATAATGCTGCTGTCTATAGCCACTGAATGCTGCTGTCTATAATGCTGCTGTCTATAGCCACTGAATGCTGTTGTCTATAGCCACTGAATGCTGCTGTCTATAGCCACTGAATGCTGCTGTCTATAATGCTGCTGTCTATAGCCACTGAATGCTGCTGTCTATAGCCACTGAATGCTGCTGTCTATAATGCTGCTGTCTATAGCCACTGAATGCTGCTGTCTATAATGCTGCTGTCTATAGCCACTGAATGCTGCTGTCTATAATGCTGCTGTCTATAGCCACTGAATGCTGCTGTCTATAATGCTGCTGTCTATAGCCACTGAGGGATAAATAATGTTGATACATGTGTTGCACATGTTTCTAAGAGAATAGCATTTAGTTATAATCCACCTCCTGAGTTTTGAAATATTTCCTGAGTTAATAGTTTGCCTTATACCTTCAAATGTATTCTTATCCATATACTATATATATATATATATATATATATATATATATATATATATATATATATATATATATATGCATTTCCCCCTCCCCCAGCTATTTGCTAAGGCTAGTATTTTAGGGAAGTCTATCCAGCTCAATGGCTGGTAGTACAAATGTCAGCCATCATTACTAGTGTTATTTCTCACACTTGCACTCCTGTGATACTAATGTACAGTAGCTATGTATGTGCAGAGCCTGGAGTCTACTCTCTGAGCAGCATTAGTATTCATACCACCGCCTTTATGGTACTGAGGATTTCTCTGACTGGGCTCTGCTGCCATCACTACCTCAGCTGCCGATTAAAGAGCATATGGTGAGGCTTCAATACACTAACAGCGTAACCCCAGCCTTGTCCGACAGTAGCCGCCTCCTTCCTATGGCTGCCACCTCTCATGTCTGGTTCTACAGTAGCCTGCCTCCTTCCTATGGCTGCCACCTCTCATGTCTGGTTCTACAGTAGCCTGCCTCCTTCCTATGGCTGCCACCTCTCATGTCTGGTTCTACAGTAGCCTGCCTCCTTCCTATGGCTGCCACCTCTCATGTCTGGTTCCACACCTCCGCTGGCCGCTACTGCTGCTATTCTGCCTCTGCCTCAATGTTATGAGCATACATGCCCACCTTCTGCAATGCAGCCACTCAGCTATGTCTCCGGCCCCTCACAGCCTCAGCTCACCGCCGATCCCACCGTGCAGCTCCCCCATCGGGACCACCACTGCTGCTGCTCCATCCCCATGACCTCGGCCTCTGACCCGGCTCCTGGGACCAACACTACCGGTCACTCCAGCAAAGTGCCGCACGGTGAGCTGCTTACTGGGACGCCGTTGTCAACCAGCTTCCCCAGCTCCGGCTGGGCTCCCTCTCCAAATCCACCCCCCTGTGCCCAGGAGCCTCTCTACCACTCAGCTGCCACCTGGGACACAGGGGGGTGAGCATCCCAGCCCTCTCAGTCTTTTGGCAGCTCCTCCTCTCTGTCTCTGTCACTGCCCTTCTTTTTCTGACAGGAACCAAACCACCCCCATCTAAATCACTCCGCCCTTCTTCTAGTGTGTGTATCCCATACAATGAGACACAGGGGGTCATTCAGACCCGGTCGTTCGCGCCGATGTGCTTGGACCGGGTCAATGGCCCCCCACAGAGCATGCGCACGACGGCGCCGTCGTGCGCATGCGTGAGACCCGCTATGACCGACAGCGCCGGTCATAGCGGGTCTCAATCCAAAGGGGGCGAGCTGTCGATTTTGATTGACAGCTCGCCCCGTTTGGAAGGCGGGCCGGGGGGGTGGCAGCCCAAATGGGGGCGTTCCCATGGGAACGCCTACCATTTGGGGGCGGCCCCACTGACATCACTAGTGATGTCAGTGGAGAGCTTCCGGCTCAGACAGAGCCAGAAGCTCTCCGGGGCTTATGACAAGGGAGACCCTACCCTAGAGTCTCGTCGTAAGCCCCGATGGTCGCGATGGTTTTGACCATCGCGACCATCACCTTAGGCGGTCATAAGGCTGTGGGTGTTAACCCACAGCCTTACCACCGCAAAGGAGGACGTCTTGAAAAATCAAGAGGTCCTCCCCTCATTCAGACCGACCGCACGCTCTGTGCGACCGGCTCTGAATGAGGTCCACATCCCCACCAAAGAAAGAAGTACCATATAAATTTACATGTAACTACATGAAATAGATATACTGTACCAGTATACATAAATTATAGAAGGGCCATGTACATGAGTACAATAAATACATCTATATACATATGCTTTACCTCACAAATTGTACATTTATAAATTTTACAATCATTTATGAATACAGTACTTATTTTAACCCTTAACCAGGGTTACAGTTGTGTGAATTGTTTTTTTTGCGCATGCACGAGAATCCCTGGAAACCATCACTGCACATGCACGAACCCAAGTGTCTGATGGCGTTTGCAGATAGCGTGTGGGCTCGCACATACTTGTGAAGGGGTTTACAGTCTTTGGGCTATTCACGGAGGTGACCTGAAGAGAATGCAAAACGGGGCAGTTTCAGGGGCATGTTATGGGAGTGTCAGGGGCGTGTTATGGGAGTGTCAGGGGCATGTTATGGGAGTGTCAGGGGTGTGTCTGGGAGTGTCAGGGGTGTGTTATGGGAGTGTCAGGGGCATGTTATGGGAGTGTCAGGGGCGTGTTATGGGAGTGTCAGGGGTGTGTCTGGGAGTGTCAGGGGCATGTTATGGGAGTGTCAGGGGCGTGTTATGGGAGTGTCAGGGGCATGTTATGGGGGTGTCAGGGGCATGTTATGGGAGTGTCAGGGGCATGTTATGGGAGTGTCAGGGGCATGTTATGGGAGTGTCAGGGGCATGTTATGGGAGTGTCAGGGGCGTGTTATGGGAGTGTCAGGGGTGTGTCTGGGAGCGCTGCTACGTTCATATTCACAATCCAATGCATCAGAGGCCATGGTTAGCTGGATTAGAGGAGGGTAGCTGGAGTAGACCCAAGGCTACTGTAAAAGTTGAGGATGCAACTGATGTTGGAATATTTATAGTCTACATCGCAAACACACGGCCCCCGCAAGCCAGAAAGTCTCACTGCACGTACTCTCCATCGCACCATCACGCACAAAAGGAAGGCTGACATTAGCATGTCCGCAACCGATATTGCGAGAGCGGCTGCATTAGCAACTATCTCAGAACCAGGCCCACTGACCGTGGTCACCTTGCAGAGTTACTACTGGTAGCAAATTACCAACTTTGCTATTTAAGCTTAATCTGCACCCAAAATAAAGACCATGGGGGACATTTACTAAAGTGCGTGTTTTTAGAAGTGGAGATGTTGCTCATAGCAACCAATCAGATTCTAGCTATTATCTTCTAGAAGGTGCTAACGAATGAAAATAGAAACATATAGTATAATGTTTTCTATCAAATAGCAAATCAGAAGCATCTTCTGATGAAGGACCACAAGGTCTGAAACGCGTTAAGCTGGGGATCTCTGCATGGCATCGGTATTGACAATTACCTGACCAGGAGTGGAGACACAACTACCCGGGACTTGTGGATACCTACATCAGCTACTACCATCATGGAAGGATGATTGTGAAAAAGACTGTTAGCCTTGTGTTATACACCTGGGATATGGTGATATATGCTTATTTTTATCTTTTAAAGGTGAGTGCATTGTATGACTAGATTAGCTATTTGATAGAAAACAATATTATGTGTCTCTGTCTTTATTGTTTTTGAGATACAAAAACGTTATTTGAAGATAATTTGGAATAAAAGCCGATAACCTATACGGAAAAGGACTAAGTGGAATTTCTGTGTAAGATAACTTATACAATTGGTGGACACTTGTGAATGCGCTATTGTGGGACACTATCTTCTATTCTAAAGTGCAACTGGCAACACTTAAAGCCAAAATCTCCTGGAAAAACATTCATGGGCAAAAGTATATTGAGGCGAATGGAACAATGTACAACATTTTGCACATCTCTATATGGTGGGAACGGTTTCTGTTTAGAAAGTGCCTAATTGGAAGAGAATGCTTTCAAAATTATTAAACAATATAAAAATATTTATGTCAGTATATAAATAAAGTTCACGAAACACGACAAGCACGCACATGAGTTTGGCAGACAGTTGAGTTACCTCACAAATCATTAAAGTATCTTCATCATTTTAGCTTAAATATATGGAGAATCATTTACCGAGGAGACACTGAGTATTTCCACCTCTGCCGTTCTAGTACCCGGTCACTGTATGGCGCCAGCGTCCTTAGTAAACCAAAACTCTCTCCACTGCAGGCATAAAGAAAGGGCAGGAGATGGGCGACTTCTGCAAAGACCAACAATAAATATAATTTCTGTTAATGTGACATCTCTCAGTGTCATAGTGTGTACAGCCAGCATCTCTAACGACTTCCCATGGACACTTCGCTGCTGAGTGGGTGAATATAAACATGGCAGACGCCTTTCAGTCTAGTTGTTTCCTTCATGATGGAATGTTTAAAGCAGTGATGGGCAACCTCAGACCCAGGGGCTGTAAAAGGCCCCCGGGAATCATCTGGTCTGGCCCTCGGAGCTTTATTCTGCTAGCCTATAGGCCCAAGAATAATGTTATATATATCAAAATGGCCCTCGGCAGAAGAAAGGTTCCCCATGCCTTGTTTAAAGGAAGTGGGTGACTTTTTTCATTTTAAATATTCCATTTACTACAGTATATATTAAGCATTAATAACCTTGAAAAGAAAGATGTATGGTTCAATCTATAAATAAGCAGCTGTTTGAGGCAGCAGTCATTTTGAATTAGTCTAAACAGAATCGGTTCGATTCCCGGCAGCACCTGGCTGACAAAAGCAGAGTTTCCGGCAGCGGAAGCCCGACAGCGCTGGAAATCCTGATCGTTGCTAAGGTAAACTAACCTAACCTAACCCCCTAACCCTAACCCTCCTTAGTGGTGCCTAACCCTAACCTCCCCCCCAAGTGCCTAACACTAATCCCCCCTCTAAGTGCCTAACCCTAACCCACCCCTTCCCCGCTGCCTAACCCTAAGGACCCCCGGGGGGGTGCCTAACCCTAGCCATCCCTCCCCCTAGCCAAACCCTCCCAGGGGGGTGCCTAACCCTAAGTCCCCCCCCGGGTGCCCTAAACCTAACCCTCCCCCCCGCCGCTGTCCGCTTGCGGCGCCCGGCATCCCTTCGATCGGGATGCCGGGCTCCTGTCTCCCGGCGTCGGGGAAATTACAGGCGCCTAGATATAGACGCCCGGCATTTCACCCTCGCCGGGATATAACAATCGGGAAGCCAGCTGTCGGTATTAAGGCAGCCGGTTTCCCGATTGTATAACGTCTAAACATCCATAGGATTCTGCTTGTTCAGATCGAAAAACCGGAAGTGATGTCACTATCAATCTGGAACAATAATTCAATCAGTCCTAATTTATGGGGGTATAAGTAAGAACTACCCTCTGATAATACCCCTTGTTAAAGTCCCAGAATGGCGAAAAGCATTGGAGGCTGCCTTTTCTTGCCTGATGAATCTTTTTATCATTAATTCAGGTAAGCATTGTTTTTTAAGAAAATTCTTTTTATCCCATTTTTAAGAATTATTCTCTCTGTGTCCTATATCTAAGTTTTAAACATATCTATCTGCATAATTTGAGATATTTATTGTATGAACTACTCTGTGATTTATTTTATTGTATATGTTTACATATTACATAGCACTTTATAGCAGTATTTTTAAAACAGAACTATTATCGCTGCTAATATTGCTGCTATTATTGTGTGCACTGATCAAATTTTATGTTTGTTATACGTCAAAATAAATTGTTTAAAATATCACTTGTGTAAAGGAACACTCACTATACTTTTGCTATACTTATACACACAATTATTAATTCACAAAGTTTTTATGGTTGTTTTCACTTTATTATTGTTATGCGAAATACCAGGCACTTGATGTGACTACACATACACAGTATATATGAATATACAAATTTCAGAAAACAATAACAGACAATAAGACTTGCATTTAATATACAGAATAAGAGGAATTATTTGGTGAATTGGGCAATAGAGAAAATAAGTCAGTTTATATGTAAAATCTTAGGCTGCCCTGGAAATGAGGGTTAGTTGTGTTACTTCATGGAGATTCCCCCTCCCAGAGTGGCCTAGGTACGAGCATAATATCACTATCTTGTGTGACGCAACATGAAAACCATTTTCCTGCTTCTCTCACCTTGCTCAGCCGGGCACTGCGGTATGTTGTCCTTTCTGAGATTCCACATCAGTTCCAGGTCCCAGCGTAAAGTCTTCTGGTGGTCTTTGCGTGGTCTATTGTAAAGTGTCAGAGTTTGTATCAAGTGGGAAATTTTTACCACCCCGTTGCTGTATGACTTTCGGTCAGGGCTGTTGAAATCTATTGGGTAATCAGTGATCCAGGCCCTCAGTAGAACATCAGTGACATAGATTGGGTGTCTGAGGAAGAAGTCCTCTCTATAGACCATCTGATCCGGAAAGTCCAACCTGATTTCTCTTATCGACTCTGTGCCATCGGGACTGCAAATCCAGCGTTTTTTAAATATACCGACCAAAGGCTTTACTAGCGACGATGCTAATACATCAACATGCACCACCTGGCTCCTCTCACAGTGATAAAGTACCTCTAGGATAGGTCTCTTGGTCACCTCCTCCGGTGGATTGAGGAACTCAATGAATGATCTGCTGGTGGCCGTGTGCATTGTTCCTGTCTGCGTTGTGACGAACTGCAGCCAACAGGACTGTACAATAAATACAAGGGTTATTTATTAATACACTATAGCTACTCTTGTCTTAGCCATGCAGGAATTCAAGGCAGAGGAGGGATATATATGGATAACTAAGGCACAAAAACACTGTATATAAAGTTATGACTTTCTTAATAATTATATCAGTTATTAATAATAATCAAAGAGAACCTGCAGACTACACACAAGTCAAATACAAAGGCTGATAAATGACCACACACACACACACTGTGATAGATGACTGGACATACAGTGGCTGATAGATGACCACACACAGAAACTGAGATAAAACCATATAGAAAGCTGTTAATGACAACTGAGATAGCAGGACCATATAGAAGGCTGTTAGTGACACTGAGATATCAGGACCATGTAGAAGGCTGTTAGTGACACTGAGATATCAGGAACATGTAGAAGGCTGTTAGTGACACTGAGATATCAGGACCATGTAGAAGGCTGTTAGTGACACTGAGATATCAGGACCATGTAGAAGGCTCTAAGTGACAACTGAGATAACAGACCATATAGAAGGTTGTTAGTGACAACTGAGATAGCAGGACCATATAGAAGGTTGTTAGTGACAGCAGAGATAGCAGGACCATATAGAAAGCTGTTAGTGAAAAATTGAGATAGCAGGACCATATAGAAGGCTCCTAGTGACAACTGAGATATCAGGACCATATAGAAGACTGTTAGTGGTCATAAGGAAGTTTTAAAATGTGTCAAATGTCCGATTTTTGCATTTTTATATATTGGTTATAAAATTATAGCAAGCAAGTGTTTTCCAGCAAATGAAAGTCCAGTATTTTGTGGTGCAGAAAATTGTCTGTATAGTAGTTGTCCAGTGTTTTTTTACAACTTTGTAATATGAGGTAATAAACACTTATCTCTCATCAGCAAGTTCAAAAACCCATTTCACATCAATACAATGCCTCTATGTACCTGTCCCACATCAAGTCTAATACAAAGGCTGATAGATGACCACACACACACACAGTATGATAGATGACTGGACATACAGTGGCTGATAGACGACCACACACAGTAACTGATAGATGACTGGACATACAGAGGCAGATACTGTAGATGACCACACACAAAAACTGATAGATGACCTCACACACAGAGGCTGGTAGATGACCACAGACAACTGAGATAGCAGAACCATATAGAAGGCTGTTATTGACAACTGAAATAGCAGGACCATATAGAAGGCTGTTAGTGACAACTGAGATAGCAGGACCATATAGAAGGCTGTAAATAACAACTGAGATAGCAGGACCATATAGAAGGCTGGTAGTGACACTGATAGCAGAACCATATAGAAAGCTGTTAATGACAACTGAGGTAGCAGGACCATATAGAAGGCTGGTAGTGACACTGAGATAGCAGAACCATATAAAAGGATGGTAGTGACCCTGAGATAGCAGGACCATATAGAAGGCTCCTAGTTACAACTGAGATAACATGACCATATAGAAGGCTGTTAGTGACAACTGAGATAGCAGGATCATATCGAAGGCTGTAAGTGACAACTGAGACAGCAGGACCATATAGAAAGCTGTTAGTGAAAAATTGAGATAGCAGGACCATATACACGGCTGTTAGTGACAACTGAGATATAGTAGCATGACCATATAGATGGCTGCAAGTGACAATTGATATAGCAGAACCATATAAATGGCTGTTAGTGACAGCTGAGATAGCAGAACCATAAAGACGGCTGTTAGTGACAACTGAGATAGCAGGACCATAGAGAAGACTATTAGTGACAACTGAGATAGCAGGACCATATAGAAGACTGTTAGGGACAGCTGAGATAGCAGGACCATATAGAAGGCTGTTAGTGACAGCTGAGATAGCAGGGCCATATAGAAGGCTGTTAGTGACAGCTGAGATAGCAGGGCCATATAGAAGGCTGTTAGTGACAGCTGAGATATTAGGACCATATAGAAGGTTGTTAGTGACAGCTGAGATAGCAGGACCAAATAGAAAGCTGTTTAGTGAAAAATTGAGATAGCAGGACCATATAGAAGGCTCCTAGTGACAACTGAGATAGAGGACCATATAGAAGATTGTTAGTGGTCATAAGGAAAGTACTGGAAGTTTTAAAATGTGTCAAATGCCTGATTGTTGCATTTTTATATAATGGTTATACAATTATAGCAAGCAAGTGTTTTCCAGAAATGAAAGTCCAATATGTTGTGGTGCAGAAAATTGTTTGTATAGTAGTTGTCCAGTGTTTTTTTCACAACTTAACTCTAATCTGCAAGTTCAAAAACCCATTTCCCATCAATACAACACCTCTATGTATCTATCCCACATCATTTATACCTCCACATACCTGTCCCACATCATTTACACCTCACAATATTTGTCCCCACATCACTTACACCTCCACATATCTGTTCTACATCATTTATACCTCCACATACCTGTCCCGCATCATTTACACCTTCCTATACCTGTCCCCCAACATTTACACCTCCACATACCTGTCCCCCATCATTTACACCTCACCATACCTGTCCCCCATCATTTATACCTCCTCATACCTGTCCCACATCAGTTACACCTCCACATACCAGTCCCACATCATTTACACCTCCTCATACCTGTCCCACATCATTTACACCTCCTCATACCTGTCCCCCATCATTTGCACATCCCCATACCTGTCCCACATCATTTACACCTCCACATGCCTGTCCCACATCATTAACACCTCCACATACCTGTCCCAAATCATTTACACACCCACATACCTGGCCCACATCACATACACCTCCACATACCTGTTCTACATCACTTACACAACCTCATACCTGTCCCACATCATTTACACCTCACCATATAGCTGTCCCCCATCCTTTACTCCTCCACATACCTGTCCCACATCATTTACACCTCCACATATCTATCCCTTAACATTTACACCTCCCCATAACTGTCCCACATCATTTACACCCCCACATACCTGTCCCACATCATTTACACCTCCTTATACCTGTCCTACATTATTTACACCTCCCCATACCTGTCCCCACATCATTTACACCTTCCCATACCTGTCCTACATCACTTACACCTCCACATACCTGTCCCCCATCATTTACACCTACTTATACCTGTCCCCCATTATTTACACCTTATACCTGTCGCCCATTATTTACACCTCCACATAGCTGTCCCACATAATTTACACCTCCACATCATTTACACCATCACATACCTCTCCCACTTCATTTACACCTCCAGATACCTGTCCCCCATCATTTACACCACCACATACCTGTCCCCCATCATTTACACCTCCACATACCTGTCCTAATTCATTTACACCCTCACATACCTGTCCCACATCAATTACACCTCCAAATACCTGTCCCACATCATTTACACCTCACAATATTTGTCCCCACATCACTTACACCTCCACATACCTGTCCCACATCATTAACACCTCACAATACCTGTCCTCACATCACTTGCACCTCCACATACCTGTACCACATTGTTTCATCTCCACATACCTGTCCCACATCACTTACACCTCCACATACCTGTCCCACATCATTTATACCTCACCATACCAACCCCCCAATATTTACACCTCCACATACCTGTCCCACTTAATTTACACCTCCACATACCTGTTCTACATCATTTACACCTCCACATACCTGTCCTGCATCATTTACACCTCCCAATACCTGTCCCCCAACATTTACACCTCCCCATACCTGTCTCGCATCACTTACACCTCCACATACCTGTCCCACATCATTTACACCTCCACATACCTGTCCCACATCATTTACACCTCCACATACCTATCCCAAAACATTTACACCCCCACATACCTGTCCCACATCACATACACCTCCACATAACTGTTCTACTTCACTTACCTCATACCTGTCCCACTTCATTTACACGTCACCAAATAGCTGTCCCCCATCATTTACACCTCCACATACCTGTCCCGCATCATTTACACCTCCACATACCTGTCCTGCATCATTTACACATCCACAGACCTGTCCCCCATCATTTACACCTACTTATACCTGTCCCCCATTATTTACACCTAATACCTGTCCCCCATCATTTACACCTCCGCTTAGCTGTCCCACATAATTTACACCTCCACATCATTTACACCATCACATACCTCTCCCACTTCATTTACACCTCCACATACCTGTCCCACATCATTTACACCTCCAGATACCTGTGCCCCATCATTTACACCACCACATACCTGTCCCCCATCATTTACACCTCCACATACCTGTCCTAATTCATTTACACCCTCACATACCTGTCCCACATCAATTACACCTCCAAATATCTGTCCCACATCATTTACACCTCACAATATTTGTCCCCACATCACTTACACCTCCACATACCGGTCCCACATCATTAACACCTCACAATACCTGTCCTCACATCACTTGCACCTCCACATACCTGTTCCACATCACTTACACCTCCACATACCTGTCCCACATCACTTACACCTCCACATACCTGTCCCACATCATTTATACCTCACCATACCTACCCGCCATAATTTACACCTCCACATACCTGTCCCACATAATTTACACCTCCACATACCTGTTCTACATCATTTACACCTCCACATACCTGTCCTGCATCATTTACACCTCCACATACCTGTCCCAAATCATTTACACCCCCACATACCTGTCCCCTATCACTTACAGCTCCACATACCTGTCCCCCAACATTTACACCTCCCCATACCTGTCTCGCATCACTTACACCTCCACATACCTGTCCCACATCATTTACACCTCCACATACCTGTCCCACATCATTTACACCTCCACATACCTGTCCCACATCATTTACACCTCCACATACCTATCCCAAATCATTTACACCCCCACATACCTGTCCCACATCACATACACCTCCACATAACTGTCCTACATCACTTAACTCATTCCTGTCCCACATCATTTACACATCACCAAATTGCTGTCCCCCATCATTTACACCTTCACATACCTGTCCCGCATCATTTACACCTCCACATACTTGTCCTGCATCATTTACACATCCACAGAACTGTCCCCCATCATTTACACCTACTTATACCTGTCCCCCATTATGTACACCTTATACCTGTACTACATTATTTACACCTCCCCATACCTGTCCCCACATCATTTACACCTCCCCATACATGTCCTACATCTTTTACACCTCCACATACCTGTCCCCCATCATTTACACCTACTTATACCTGTCCCCCATTATTTACACCTTATACCTGTCCCCCATCATTTACACCTCCGCTTAGCTGTCCCACATAATTTACACCTCCACATCATTTACACCATCACATACCTGTACCACATCATTTACACCTCCACATACCTGTCCCACATCATTTACACCACCACATAGCTGTCCCACATAATATACACCTCCACATACCTGTCCCCCATCACTTAAACCTCCAAAAACTTGTCCCACATCATTTACACCTTCACATACCTAAGCCACATCATTTACACCTCCACATACCTGTCCCACATCATTTACACCTCCTCAAACATGTCCTATATCACTTACACCTTCACATACCTGTGCTCCATCATTTACGCCTCCACATACCTCTCCCACATCATTTACACCTCCACATACCTGTTCTACATCATTTGCACCTCCACAGACCTGTCCCGCATCATATACACCATCCCATACCTGTCCCCCAACATTTAAACCTCCACATACCTGTTCCACATCACTTACACCTCCACATACCTGTCCCACATCATTTGCACCTCACCATACCTATCCCCTATAAATTGCACCTCCACATACCTGTCCCACAACATTTACACCTCCACATACCTGTCCCACATCATTTCCACCTCCACATACCTGTTCTACATCATTTACACCCTCACATACCTGTACCCCATCATTTATACCTCCCCATACCTGTCCCGCATCACTTACACCTCCACATACCTATCCCAAATAATTTACACCCCCACATACCTGTCCCACATCACATACACCTCCACATACCTGTCCTACATCACTTACACCTCCTCATACCTGTCCCACATCTGTTACACCTCACCATTTAGCTGTCCCATCATTTACACCTCCAAATACCTGTCCTGCATCATTTACACCTACTTATACCTGTCCCCCATTATGAACACCATATACATGTCCCATATCATTTACACCCCCACATACCTGTCCCATATCATTTACACCTTCACATACCTGTCCCACATCATTTACACCTCCACATACCTGTCCCATAACATTTACACCACCCCATACCTGTCCCATATCATTTACACCTCCTTATAACTGTCCTACATTATTTATACCTCCCCATACCTGTCCTACATCATTTACACCTCTACATACCTGTCCCCCATCATTTACACCTACTTATGCCTGTCCCCCATTATTTACACCTTTTTCTTGTCCCCCATCCTTTACACCTCCACATAGCTATCCCACATAATTTACACCTCAAAATCAGTTACAACATCACATACCTGTCCCACATCATTTACACCTCCACATACCTGTCCCACATCATTTACACTTCCACATAACTGTACCACATCATTTACAACACCAAATACCTGTCCCCCATCTTATACACCTCCACATACCTATCCTACATAATGTACACACTCACATACCTGTACCCCATCACTTACAACTCCACATACCTGTCCCACATCATTTAAACCTTCACATACCTGTCCCCCATTACTTACACCTCCATATACCTGTCCCCCATCATTTACACCTCCCCATACCTGTCCCGCATCACTTACACCTCCACATACCTGTCCCACATCATATCAACCTCCAGATACCTATCCCAAATCATTTACACCCCCACATACCTGTCCCACATCACATCACCTCCACATACCTGTCCTACATCACTTACACCTCTTCATACCTGTCCCACATCATTTATACCTCACCATATAGCTGTCCCCCATCATGTACACCTCCACATACCTGTCCTACATCATTTACTCCGTCACATACCTGTCCCCATCACTTACACCTACACATACCTGTCCCCCATCATTTACACCTCCACATACCTGTCTCGCATCACTTACACCTCCACATACCTGTCCCGCATCATATACACCTCCACATACCTGTCCCGCATCATTTACACCTCCACATACCTGTCCCACATCATTTACACCTCACCATACCTCTCCCCCATTATTTACACCTCCACATACCTGTCCCACAACACTTACACCTCCACATACCTGTCCCACATCATTTACACCTCCGCATACCTGTTCTACATCATTTACACCCTCATATACCTGTACCACATCACTTACACCTCCACATACCTGTCCCACATCATTTACACCCTCTCATACCTGTCCCCCATTGCTTACCCCTTCTCATACCTGTCCCCCATCATTTACACCTCCACATACCTGTCCCACATCATTTACACCATACTTGTCCCACATCATTTACACCTCCACATACCTGTCCCACATCACTTACACCTCCACATACCTGTACCCCATCATTTACACAACCACAAACCTGTCCCCCATCATTTACACCTCCACATACCTATCCCACATCATTTACACCCTCACATACTTGAACCCCATCACTTACACCTCCACTTACTTGTCCCACATCATTTACACCCTCACATACCTGTCCCCCATTACTTACACATCAACATACCTCTACCCCATCATTTACACCTCCCCATACCTATCATGCATCACTTACACCTCCACATACCTGTCCCACATCATTTGCACCTCCACATACCTATCCCAAATCATTTACACCCCCACATACCTGTCCCACATCACATACACATCCACATACCTGTCCTATATCACTTCCACCTCCTCATACCTATCCCACATCATTTACACATCCACATACCTGTCCCCCATCATTTATACCTCCACATACCTGTACCCCATCGTTTACACCACCACATACCTGTCCCCCATCATTTACACCTCCACATACCTGTCCTACATCATTTACACCCTCACATACCTGTCCCACATCATTTACACATCCACATACCTGTCGCACATCATTTACACCTCCACATACCTGTCCTACATCATTTACACCCTCACATACCTGTACCCCATAACTTACACCTCCACATAACTGTCCCACATCATTTACACCCTCACATACCTGTTCCCCTTCACTTACACCTCCACATACCTGTACCCCATCACTTACACCCTCACATACCTGTTCCCCTTCACTTACACCTCCACATACCTGTCCCCTATAATTTACACCTCCACATACCTGTCTCGCATCGCTTACACATCCACATACCTGTCCCACGTCATTTACACCTCCACATACCTGTCCCACATCATGGACACCTCCACATTCCTGTCCCACATAATTTACACCTCCACATACCTTTCCCACATCATTTACACTTCCACATACCTGTACCACATAATTTACACCACCTCATACCTGTCCTACATCATTTACATCTCCACATAGCTGTCCCACATAATTTACACCTCCACATAATTTACACCATCACATACCTGTCCCACATCATATACACCTCCACATACCTGTCCCCCATCATTTACACCACCACATACCTGTATCCATCATTTACACCTCCACATACCTGTCCCCCATCACTTACACTTCCACATACCTGTCTCCCATCACTTACACCTCCACATACCTGTCCCCCATCATTTACACCTCCACATACCTGTCCCCCATCACTTACACTTCCACATAACTTTCCCCATCACTTACACCTCCACATACCTGTCCCCCATAATTTACACCTCCCCATACCTGTCCCCCATCACTTACACCACCACATACCTGTCCCCCATCATTTACACTTCCACGTACCTGTCCCCCATCACTTACACTTCCACATACCTGTCCCCCATCATTTACACCTCCACATACCTGTCCCATATCATTTCCACCTCTACATACCTGTCCCGCATAATTTCCCCCTCCACATACCTGTCCCAACAGCAGTTACAACTCCACATACCTGTCCCACATCATTTACACCTCCACATACCTGTCCCGCATCATTTACACCTCCACATACCTGTCCCCACATCAGTTACACCTCCACATACCTGTCCCAGATCATTTACACCTCCACATACCTGTCTCACATCATTCACACTTCCCCATACCTGTCCCACATCACATACACCTCCACATACCTGTCCTACATCACTTACACCTCCTCATACCTGTACCACATCATTTACACCTCACCATATAGCTGTCCCCATTATTTACACCTCCACACACCTGTCCCGCATTATTTACACCTCCACATACCTGTCCCCCATCATTTACACCTCCACATACCTGGACCCCATCATTTACAACACCACATACCTGTCCCCCATCATTTACACCTCCACATACCAGTCCTACATCATTTACACACTCACATACCTGTACCCCATCACTTACACCTCCACATAACTGTCCCACATCATTTACAACCTCACATACCTGTTCCCTATCACTTACAGCTCCACATACCTGTCCCCCATCATTTACACCTCCACATACCTGTCTCGCATCACTTACACCTCCACATACCTGTCCCACGTCATTTACTCCTCCACATACCTGTCCCACATGTTTTACACCTCCACATACCTGTCCCACATAATTTACACCTCCACATACCTGTCCCACATCATTTACACTTCCACATACCTGTCCCACATAATTTACACCTCCACATACCTGTCCTACATCCCTTACACCTTCACATACCTGCCCTCCATCATTTACACCTCCACATGCCTGTCCCATATCATTTCCACCTCCAAATATTTGTCCCACATCATTTACACCTCCCCATACCTGTCCCCCATCATTTACGCCAACTTATACCTGTCCCCCATTATTTACACATTATACCTGTCCCACATCATTTATACCTCCACATACCTGTCCCACATCATTTACACCTCCACATACCTGTCCCTCATCATTTACATCACCACATACCTGTCTCCCATCAACTACACCTCCACATACCTGTCCCCCATCATAAACACCACCACATACCTGTTTCCCATCATTTACACCTCCACATACCTGTCTCCCATCACTTCCACTTCCACATACCTGTCCCCCATCACTTCCACTTCCACATACCTGTCCCCCATCACTTACTCCTCCACATACCTGTCCCCCATCATTTACACCTCCACATACATGTCCCCCATCACTTACACTTCCACATACCTGTCCCCCATCACTTACACCTCCACATACCTGTTCCCATCATTTACACCTCCACATACCTGTCCCCCATTATTTACACCTCCACATACCTGTTCCCCATCACTTACACCTCCACATACCTGTCCCCCATCATGTACACCTCCATATACCTGTCCCATATCATTTACACCTCCACATACCTGTCCCATATAATTTCCACCTCCACATACCTGTCCCTACATCAGTTACACCTCCAGATACCTTTCCCACATCATGTACACCTCCACATACCTGTCCCGCATCATTTACACCTCCACATACCTGTCCCACATCATTTACACCTCCACATACCTGTCCCGCATCATTTACACCCCCACATACCTGTCCCAATCACATACACCTCCACATACCTGTCCTACATCACTTACACCTCCTCATACCTGTCCCACATAATTTACACCTCACCATATAGCTGTCCCCCATCATTTACACCTCCACTCACCTGTCCCGCATCATTTACACATCCACATACATGTCCCCCATCATTTACACCTCCACTTACCTGTACCCCATCATTTACATGACCACATACCTGTCCCCCATCATTTACACCTCCACATACCTGTCCTACATCATTTACACCCTCACATACCTGTCCCACATCATCAACTCCTACACATACCTGTCCCACATCATTTACACCTCCACATACCTGTCCTACATCATTTACACTGTCACATACCTGTACCCCATCACTTACACCTCCACATATCTGTCACACATCATTTACACCCTCACATACCTGTTCCCCATCACTTACACCTCCACATACCTGTCCCCCATCATTTACACCTCCACGTACCTGTCTCGCATCACTTACACCTCCACATACCTGTCCCACGTCATTTACACCTCCAGATACCTGTCCCACATCATTTACACCTCCACATACCTGTCCTACATCACTTACACCTTCACATACCTGCCCTCCATCATTTACACCTCCACATACCTGTCCCACATAATTTCCACCTCCAAATATTTGTCCCACATCATTTACACCTCCCCATACCTGTCCCCCATCATTTACACCTACTTATACCTGTCCCCCATTATTTACACCATATACCTGTCCTACATCATTTACACCTCCACATAGCTGTCCCACATAATTTACACCTCCACATCATTTACACCATCACATACCTGTCCCACATCATGTATACCTCCACATACCTGTCCCACATCATTTACACCTCCACATACCTGTCCCCCATAATTTACACCACCACATACCTGTCTCCCATCATTTACACCTCCACATACCTGTTCCCCATCACTTCCACTTCCACATACCTTTCCCCCATCACTTATACCTACACATACCTGTCCCCCATCATTTACACCTCCACATACCTGTCCCCCATCACTTACACTTCCACATACCTGTCCCCCATCACTTACACCTCCACATACCTGTCCCCCATCATTTACACCTCCACATACCTGTCCCCCATTATTTACACCTCCACATACCTGTCCCCATCACTTACACCTCCACATACCTGTCCCCCATCATTTACACTTCCACATACCTGTCCCCCATCATTTACACTTCCACATACCTGTTCCACATCATGTACACCTCCATATTCCTGTCCCACATCATTTACACCTCCACATACCTGTCCCATATAATTTCCATTTCCACATACCTGTCCCGCATCATTTCCACCTCCACATACCTGTCCCCACATCAGTTACACCTACACATACCTGTCCCACATCATTTACACCTCCACATACCTGTCCCGCATCATTTACACCTCCACATACCTGTCCCCACATCAGTTACACCTCCACATACAAGTCCCCCATCACTTACTCTTCCACATACCTGTCCCCCATCACTTACACCTCCACATACCTGTTCCCATCATTTACACCTCCACATACCTGTCCCCCATTATATACACCTCCACATACCTGTTCCCCATCTCTTACACCTCCACATACCTGTCCCCCATCATGTACACCTCCATATACCTGTCCCATATCATTTACACCTCCACATACCTGTCCCATATAATTTCCACCTCCACATACCTGTCCCTACATCAGTTACACCTCCACATACCTTTCCCACATCATTTACACCTCCACATACCTATCCCGCATCATTTACACCTCCACATACCTGTCCCATATCACATACACCTCCACATACCTGTCCTACATCACTTACACCTCCTGATACCTGTCCCACATAATTTACTCCTCACCATACAGCTGTCCCCCATCATTTACACCTCCACTCACCTGTCCCGCATCATTTACAAATCCACATACATGTCCCCCATCATTTACACCTCCACTTACCTGTACCCCATCATTTACACGACCACATACCTGTCCCCCATCATTTACACCTCCACATACCTGTCCTACATCATTTACACCCTCACATACCTGTCCCACATCATCAACACCTACACATACCTGTCCCACATCATTTACACCTCCACATACCTGTCCTACATCATTTACACCGTCACATACCTGTACCCCATCACTTACACCTCCACATATCTGTCACACATCATTTACACCCTCACATACCTGTTCCCCATCACTTACACCTCCACATACCTGTCCCCCATCATTTACACCTCCACGTACCTGTCTCGCATCATTTACACCTCCACATACCTGTCCCACGTCATTTACACCTCCAGATACCTGTCCCACATCATTTACACCTCCACATACCTGTCCTACATCACTTACACCTTCACATACCTGCCCTCCATCATTTACACCTCCACATACCTGTCCCACATAATTTCCACCTCCAAATATTTGTCCCACATCATTTACACCTCCCCATACCTGTCCCCCATCATTTACACCTACTTATACCTGTCCCCCATTATTTACACCATATACCTGTCCTACATCATTTACACCTCCACATAGCTGTCCCACATAATTTACACCTCCACATCATTTACAACATCACATACCTGTCCCACATCATGTATACCTCCACATACCTGTCCCACATCATTTACACCTCCACATACCTGTCCCCCATAATTGACACCACCACATACCTGTCTCCCATCATTTACACCTCCACATACCTGTTCCCCATCACTTCCACTTCCACATACCTTTCCCCCATCACTTATACCTACACATACCTGTCCCCCATCATTTACACCTCCACATACCTGTCCCTCATCACTTACACTTCCACATACCTGTCCCCCATCACTTACACCTTCACATACCTGTCCCCCATCATTTACACCTCCACATACCTGTCCCCCATTATTTACACCTCCACATACCTGTCCCCATCACTTACACCTCCACATACCTGTCCCCCATCATTTACACTTCCACATACCTGTCCCCCATCATTTACACTTCCACATACCTGTTCCACATCATGTACACCTCCATATTCCTGTCCCACATCATTTACACCTCCACATACCTGTCCCATATAATTTCCATTTCCACATACCTGTCCCGCATCATTTCCACCTCCACATACCTGTCCCCACATCAGTTACACCTCCACATACCTGTCCCGCATCATTTACACCTCCACATACCTGTCCCCACATCAGTTACACCTCCACATACAAGTCCCCCATCACTTACTCTTCCACATACCTGTCCCCCATCACTTACACCTCCACATACCTGTTCCCATCATTTACACCTCCACATACCTGTCCCCCATTATATACACCTCCACATACCTGTTCCCCATCACTTACACCTCCACATACCTGTCCCCCATCATGTACACCTCCATATACCTGTCCCATATCATTTACACCTCCACATACCTGTCCCATATAATTTCCACCTCCACATACCTGTCCCTACATCAGTTACACCTCCACATACCTTTCCCACATCATTTACACCTCCACATACCTATCCCGCATCATTTACACCTCCACATACCTGTCCCCACATCAGTTACACCTCCACATACATGTCCCACATCACTTACACCTCCACATACCTGTCCCACATCATTTACACCTCCACATACCTGTCCCGCATCATTTACACCCCCACATACCTGTCCCATATCACATACACCTCCACATACCTGTCCTACATCACTTACACCTCCTGATACCTGTCCCACATAATTTACTCCTCACCATACAGCTGTCCCCCATCATTTACACCTCCACTCACCTGTCCCGCATCATTTACAAATCCACATACATGTCCCCCATCATTTACACCTCCACTTACCTGTACCCCATCATTTACACGACCACATACCTGTCCCCCATCATTTACACCTCCACATACCTGTCCTACATCATTTACACCCTCACATACCTGTCCCACATCATCAACACCTACACATACCTGTCCCACATCATTTACACCTCCACATACCTGTCCTACATCATTTACACCGTCACATACCTGTACCCCATCACTTACACCTCCACATATCTGTCACACATCATTTACACCCTCACATACCTGTTCCCCATCACTTACACCTCCACATACCTGTCCCCCATCATTTACACCTCCACGTACCTGTCTCGCATCACTTACACCTCCACATACCTGTCCCACGTCATTTACACCTCCAGATACCTGTCCCACATCATTTACACCTCCACATACCTGTCCCACATCATTTACACCTCCACATACCTGTCCTACATCACTTACACCTTCACATACCTGCCCTCCATCATTTACACCTCCACATACCTGTCCCACATAATTTCCACCTCCAAATATTTGTCCCACATCATTTACACCTCCCCATACCTGTCCCCCATCATTTACACCTACTTATACCTGTCCCCCATTATTTACACCATATACCTGTCCTACATCATTTACACCTCCACATAGCTGTCCCACATAATTTACACCTCCACATCATTTACACCATCACATACCTGTCCCACATCATGTATACCTCCACATACCTGTCCCACATCATTTACACCTCCACATACCTGTCCCCCATAATTTACACCACCACATACCTGTCTCCCATCATTTACACCTCCACATACCTGTTCCCCATCACTTCCACTTCCACATACCTTTCCCCCTTCACTTATACCTCCACATACCTGTCCCCCATCATTTACACCTCCACATACCTGTCCACCATCACTTACACTTCCACATACCTGTCCCCCATCACTTACACCTCCACATACCTGTCCCCCATCATTTACACCTCCACATACCTGTCCCCCATAATTTACACCTCCACATACCTGTCCCCCATCATTTACACTTCCACATACCTGTCCCCCATCATTTACACTACCACATACCTGTTCCACATCATGTACACCTCCATATACCTGTCCCACATCATTTGCACCTCCACATACCTGTCCCATATAATTTCCATCTCCACATACCTGTCCCGCATCATTTCCACCTCCACATACCTGTCCCCACATCAGTTACACCTCCACATACCTGTCCCACATCATTTACACCTCCACATACCTGTCCCGCATCATTTACACCTCCACATGCCTGTCCCCACATCAGTTACACCTCCACATACATGTCCCACATCATTTACACCTCCACATACCTGTCCCGCATCATTTACACCCCCACATACCTGTCCCCACATCAGTTACACCTCCACATACCTGTCCCCCATCATTTACACCTCCACATACCTGTCCCCCATCACTTACACTTCCACATACCTGTCCCCCATCACTTACACCTCCACATACCTGTCCCCCATCATTTACACCTCCACATACCTGTCCCCCATTATTTACACCTCCACATACCTGTCCCCCATCACTTACACCTCCACATACCTGTCCCCCATCATTTACACTTCCACATACCTGTCCCCCATCATTTACACTACCACATACCTGTTCCACATCATGTACACCTCCATATACCTGTCCCACATCATTTACACCTCCACATACCTGTCCCATATAATTTCCATCTCCACATACCTGTCCCGCATCATTTCCACCTCCACATACCTGTCCCCACATCAGTTACACCTCCACATACCTGTCCCACATCATTTACACCTCCACATACCTGTCCCGCTTCATTTACACCTCCACATGCCTGTCCCCACATCAGTTACACCTCCACATACATGTCCCACATCATTTACACCTCCACATACATGTCCCACATCATTTACACCTCCACATACCTGTACCATATCATTTACTCCTCCACATACCTGTCCCCCATCATTTAACCAATTTTTGAGCTGTTTAGAGAAATTTTCCTGAAAATGTATATTTTTGGGGGGGGGCAAAGTTCTGCCACAATATTTAAACCCCTCCAAGTGCATAATAATTAGGAGAGGCGTAATAGAGGTACCAGAGGTTCTGCACTGTGGGCCTGATTCAGCAATGTACACAAAGATGATATTTATGCAGTTGAGCGATTATCAGTATACTGCGCATGCATCAAGGTACCATAATCGTTTGCAGCAACTTTTTACTCGCAGTGCTATTGGCAGGGAGCGTTTGAGGGAGGTAAGGAGAAATGGCAGCAAAAATCGCAGGTGTGCCACGTCCATTTTCTGGCTGTGTCTGTGATCATGTATGCAATAAAAATGGCTCCAGCATCCCAGTTCTCACGCCATTGTGAGTGACAATAGGGTCTCTCAGAACTACCATAATGAAATGAACTGCAGCCAATGCTGCGTCTGTGTACGCTGATGCTGGGATGTGCAAAGCCGCAGGTGGGCGCCTCCATTCATATCCCAGGGGCTGTGACGTTTGCATATTGTCGCACAGTAGCTGCGTTACGGGATCGCAGCTGTGATGGCGTTAGCAGCGTACACCTCAAAAAAAGTCCATAAGTACCAACATTTTTACCTTAAAATAAAGATTTTCCCGACCTTTTCACCTGCTCAGGGCGGTGCGCACCAGAGAATGCAAATTTCCTCTGGAAAATCAATGCGAGTTTGCAGCTGAATTGCCAATGTTATTTGCGTTGCGAGTTCACCGTCCAAACACCTTGTAGGACCCAATTGATTTGTCCCTCGGAGACTGATGGATGATACATAGTGTGACAGATGAAGCAGTTATCCTGTACGTGGTCAGTAACAGGGACCCATCCTGTAACGTAAAGCAGTAATACATGTCACCATCCGCCATGCTTACCTGACAGAGGAGCACGCAGCTGAGGACGCTCTCCCCCACACTGCGCACTCTCATTTTCTTCTCGCTGTGTTCTCTTCACCGGTTTCACTATTGTAAGGACGAGATCAGCGTCTCCTCTATAATCTCTGTAGAAGTTAGTCACAGGCTGGGTCGCTGTCAGCATGGAGACTGCAATGTTATACGTGGAAGTTATAACACTCGGCACACCAGGGGTTAATTAAACATTAGTAATAACTGTTTGCTTTGTTCAGCAAGTCACCTTAACCTCTTAGTTCCGGGAAAGTTCTGAAACAATACAGAGCAGTGAGCGTGAGGGATTCATAGTATATACAGTATGCAGCCGATACAGTATATACTAGGGGTGTGCACCGGCCACTTTTCGTGTTTTGTGTTTTGGTTTTGGATCTGGATCTTTCTTCGTGTTTTGGATCTGGATTGGTTTTGCCAAAACCACCCTTCCGTGTTTTGGGTTCTGGGTTTTGTGTTTTGGATCTGTATTTTTTTTTTAAAAAGCATAAAAACAGCTAAAATCACAGAATGTGTTGGTTTTCTGCTCCTATGCTATTATTAACCTCAATAACCTTAATTTCCACTAATTTCCAGTCTATTCTGAACACCTCACACCTCACAATAGTGTTTTTATGTCCAAAAGGCTGCACCGAGGTAGTTGGATGACTATGCTAAGCGACACGAGTGGGCGGCACAAACACGTGACCCATCTAGGCGTGATACTGCAGTGGCAGACAGGATGGCAGTTTGAAAGACTAGGCCCCAAACTGTACATAATGCAAAGAAAAAAAAGAGGTGCAAGATGGAATTGTCCTTGGGCCCTCCCACCCACCCTTATGTTGTATAAACAGGACATGCACACTTTAACAAACCAATCATTTCAGCGCCAGGGTCTGTGGCTGAAATGATGGTTCGTTTGCGCCCCCACAAAACAAGCTGGCAATTAATCTGTCCCTGCACAAACTGGCTCTACGGAGGCAAGATGTCGTCCTCATCCTCCTCATCCACCGATTCCTCACCCTCTTCAGTGTTGTGTACATCCTCATCCTCACAGAGTATTAACTCGTCCCCACTGGAATCCACCACCACAGGTCCCTCTGTATGTTCCGGAGGCTGGTCTCCCTGGAAGAGTTGATAATTCATTTTGATGAACATCATCTTCTCCACATTTTGTGGAAGCAACCTCCTACGCCTTTCGCTGACAAGGTTCCCGGCTGCACTAAACACTCTTTCGGAGTACACACTGGAGGGGGGGCAACTCAGGTAAAATAGAGCCAGTTTGTACAGGGGCCTCCAAATTGCCTCTTTTTCCTGCCAGTACAGGTATGGACTGTCTGACATGCCTACTTGGATGCTGTCACCGATGTAATCCTCCACCATTCTGTCAATGGTGACAGTATCATATGTAGTGACAGTAGACATGTCAGAAATTGTTGCCAGGTCCTTCAGTCCGGACCAGATGTCCAAACTTGGTCCTGCCTGCCCTGCATCACCGCCAGCGGGTTGCTTAGGATACCTAAGTTTTTTCCTGGCAGCCCCAGTTGCGGGAGAAAATGAAGAAGGAGCTGTTGACATGTCACGTTCCGCTTCAGCTGACAGTGTGTTCACCAGCAGGTCTTTGCACCTCTGCAGGCTTGTGTCGGCCGGAAAGAGAGACACCACATAGGCTTTAAACCTAGGATCGAGCACGGTGGCCAAAATGTAGTGGTCTGATTTCAACAGATTGACCACCCTGGAATTATGGCAAAGCGAATGAAGGGCTTCATCCACAAGTCCCACATGCCGAGCGGAAATGCTCCATCTTAGCTCCTCCTTCACTTTCTCCAGCTGCTTCTGCAAAAGCCTGATGAGGGGAATGACCTGACTCAAGCTGGCAGTGTCTGAACTGACTTCACGTGTGGCAAGTTCGAAGGGCTGGAGAACCTTGCACAACACGGAAATCATTCTCCACTGCGCTTGAGTCAGGTGCATACCCCCTCCTTTGCCTATGTCATAGGTGGATGTATAGGCTTGTATGGCCTTTTGCTGCTCCTTCATCCTCTGAAGCATATAGAGGGATGAGTTCCACCGTGTCACAACCTCTTGCTTCAGGTGATGGCGGGGCAGGTTCAAGAGTGTTTGCTGGCGCTCCAGTCTTCAGCACGCAGTCGCTGAATGGCGAAAGTGGCCAGAAATTTTTCGGGCCACCCAAAGCGTCTCCTGCACGCCCCTGTCACTTTTCAGAAAATTCTGCACCACCAAGTTTATTGTGTGAGCAAAACATGGGACGTGCTGGAATTTGCCCGCACAATATTGGTGGCGTTGTCAGATATCACAAATCCCCAGGAGAGTCTAAGTGGGGTAAGCCACTAGGCGATGATTTCCCTCAGTTTCTCTAAGAGGTTGTCGGCGGTGTGCCTCTTACTAAAACCGGTGATACACAGCGTAGCCTGCCTTGGAACGAGCTGGCGTTTCTGAGATGCTGCTACTGGTGACGCTGCTGCTGTTGCTGCGTAAGGTGATACATCTACCCAGTGGGCTGTCACAGTCATATAGTCCTTAGTCTGCCCTGTTCCACTTGTCCACATGTCCGTGGTTAAGTGGACAATGGGTACAACGGCATTTTTCAGGACACTGAGGACACTTTTTCTGATGTTTCTGTACAGTCTCGGTATCGCCTGCCTAGTGAAGTGGAATCTAGATGGAATTTGGAACCGGGGACACACTACCTCCATCAATTGTCTAAATCCCACTGCACTAATGGCGGATACCGGACGCACATCTAACACCAACATAGCAGTCAAGGCCTCAGTTATACGTTTTGCTTCAGGATGACTGCTGTCGTACTTCATCCTCCTCGCTAAGGACTGTTGGAGGGTCAATTGTTTAGTAAAAGTAGTGGTGTTCCTACTTCCTCTCTGGGATGATGAACGACTCCCAGCAGCAGCAACGGCAGCAGTAGGCGTAGCAATGCAGGATCCTCCGGAGGAATACCCGATTGGAGAGTCAGTCATGCCAGTGACATGGCCTGCAGGACTACTTCCGATCCTGACTAAGGAGGAAATTGACGAGGAAGGAGTTGATGGTGTGGTTTGCAGGCGCTTGGATACAACAGGACAACGGGATTTAGGTGTCCCTGGACTGCTTACGGTCTTAGCCAAAGTTTCTGAACTTGACAGTAACTTTTTATGAACGTGCTGCAGGTGCCGTATAAGGGAGGATGTTCCTAGGTGGTTGACGTCCCTACCCCTACTTATTTCACCTTTACATATGGTACATATGGCAAGACAGTTGTTGTCCGGATTTGGATAGAAATATTGCCAGACCAAAGAGGTGGAATGTTTGGTCTTCTGCCCAGGCATGACCGTGATGGGCTTTTTCATCCCACGGACAACAACTGTCTCCCCCGGAGCCTGATTTAAACAAACCACATCACCATCAGAATCCTCCTCGCCAACTTCCTCCTCAGCACCAGCTACACCAGTATCCTCATCCTGTTGTACTTCAACAGTGACATCTTCAATTTGCATATCAGCAAGTGGACTGTGGGTGCTCCTTTCAGCACTTGCAGGGGGCGTGCAAATGGTGGAAAGAGCCACCTCTTCCCATCCAGTGCTGGGAAGGTCAGGCATCGCAACCACCACCACACTTGGACTCTCCTTGGGGATTTGTGATATCTTCTTAGAACGCACAGTTCTTCGCTGTGCTTTTGCCAGCTTAACTCATTTGATTTTTTTAGTGGGAGGAGGGCTTCCATCGTCATGTGAAGCTGAACCACTAGTCATGAACATAGGGAAAGACCTTAGCCATTCTTGCCACTCCGTGTCGTAAATGGCATATTGGCAAGTTTACGTTTCTCTTCAGATGATTTAAATGTTTTTTTCAAGGTCATTTTCCTGAACTTTGCCATTTGGGATTGTATGTGCCCTCTATTATGACATTGGGCATCGGCCTTGGCAGACGACGTTGATGGCATGTTATCGTCTATGTCATGACTAGTGGCAGCAGCTTCAGCACTAGGAGGAAGTGGTTCTTGATCTTTCTCTATTTTATTTTTATCGGAGAAAGTTTGGTCCTCCATTTATGTTATATCGATTTGATATATATGTGCGGCTAAGGCGCACACAAACACAGAAAATATTTTTTTATTTTTGCTGGAGAGTAGTGCACTTTGTGGGTTACACCACCCTTTAAGAAATGAGCAAGCCGGCTCTTTACTTATGGGACACAGGGGCACGCTTGGCACTGCTCCTTTGTTGATGCACGTGTGGCTGCTGCGCACACAATTCACAAACACAGAAAAAAAAAATTTATTTGGTTTGGAGTGTACTTTGGGGGTTACAGCACCCTTTAACGGTCAAGCCAGCCGGAACTTTACTTATGACACAGGCGCACGTTTGGCACTACTTTGTTGATGCACGTGCGGCTACTGCGCACACAATTCACAAACACAGAAAAAATATTTTGTTATTTGGTTTGGAGTGTACTTTGGGGGTTACAGCACCCTTTAACGGTCAAGCCAGCCGGCCCTTTACTTATGACACAGGCGCACGCTTGGCACTACTTTGTTGATGCACGTGCGGCTACTGCGCACACAATTCACAAACACAGAAAAAATATTTTGTTATTTGGTTTGGAGTATACTTTGGGGGTTACAGCACCCTTTAACGGTCAAGCCAGCCGACCCTTTACTTATGACACAGGCGCACGCTTGGCACTACTTTGTTGATGCACGTGCGGCTACTGCGCACACAATTCACAAACACAGAAAATATTTTTTTATTTGGTTTGGAGTGTACTTTGGGGGTTACAGCACCCTTTAACGGTCAAGCCAGCCAGCCCTTTACTTATGACACAGGCGCACGCTTGGCACTACTTTGTTAATGCACGTGCGGCTACTGCGCACACAATTCACAAACACAGAAAATATTTTGTTATTTGGTTTGGAGTGTACTTTGGGGGTTACAGCACCCTTTAACGGTCAAGCCAGCCGGCCCTTTACTTATGACACAGGCGCACGCTTGGCACTACTTTGTTGATGCACATGCGGCTACTGCGCACACAATTCACAAACACAGAAAAAATATTTTGTTATTTGGTTTGGAGTGTACTTTGGGGGTTACAGCACCCTTTAACGGTCAAGCCAGCCGGCCCTTTACTTATGACACAGGCGCACGCTTGGCACTACTTTGTTGATGCACGTGCGGCTACTGCGCACACAATTCACAAACATAGAAAAAATATTATTTTTTTAGCACTTGGGGGGAGCACCCCTGATGGACAGAGCACCCCCTGGACAACACTACAGCACCCCTTTAGGACTGGGACACTGCACAGGACTTTGGAGTGGACACAGCCCCTATGGAGAACTGACTGCACAACACAGTCCAGCCAGCCCCTATGGACTTTGAAGTAGTGGACACAGCCCCTATGGATAACAGCAGCACAGCGCAGCACAGCACAGCACAACACTACTCTGCACTAAACTACACTACACTACACAGCCGAGCCAGCCCTAACTCCCACCCATACTTGCCTACCCTCCTGCTTTCTGCGGGAGCCTCCCGCTTTTAGGTGGGAGCTCCCGCTATCCCGCAATATAAAGGGAATCCCCCGCTTTCCCCACTGCCCCGTCAGATATCCGGACTGCGCATGCGCGACTCAGTCCGGATGTAACACGCGTGTGTGGACGTCAGGCTTGCTGAAAGCCAACCACCGCGGGGTTGGGAGTGAGTGGCGGTGGCCGGCCGTCTAACCCAGCCAGATCCCAGTGTGGCTGTATAATGTGCGCGGGTGGTCAGCAGTGTTGTGCTGCGGCAGCACTGCCTTTACGGCCACAGTGCCCTTACCTCCTCTCCACAATGCGGCGGGACCCGCTTCCTCCTCCACGGCAGTCAGTGCCACGAGAACTGAGCTGCAGCAGCAGAGTAATCATGTGTACCAGGTATGTGACTGCACACTGGCCTGGGGAGGGGACACAGCTTCCAGTAAACACTGATATGTGGTATTATGGAGGGGAGAGAGGACTGTATAGTGATATATCAGGGGACACAGTTCCCAGCACACACTGATATGTGGTGGTATTATTATATAGGGGGAGGGGACTGTACAGTGATATATGATGGGGAATATGTACAACTTCCAGCACACACTGTTGTGGTATTATATAGAGGAGAGGACTGTTTAATGATATATGATACATCCTGCACTTCTGCAACAGCATTGAGACATCAGCCCACACACAGCAACTGGCAGCTGTTACTCTTGCCCGCAATCCCCAGCACCTGCATTTTGCAGTATACAACCCTGATCTCCCGTTATTGCTGGCTTCTCACCCCTAAGTAGAAATAGATATGGTAGTGTATAGATCCCTTTCAGTAGATGTACCTGGAGGTGAGGTAGAGTGGGGGTGGAAGTGCGGTTCCATGCCCATAAAGGACACCAAAAGTAGAAATTTGTTAGCTCGCTACGCTTCACTCGTCACAGGTTTATATTTCCCCTCCACGTGCACATGGATAGTAACTATGACGTTGGACAGTGAGTGATGACGTCGGGGTACATCTGCTGAAGGGGATCTATTCACTACCAAATGGATATGCCCATAGGTAAAGCTAGACATGCCCTTTGGGCGGAGCATGGCACACCTCCCTCGAAGGCACATACTACAACTGACTGTAATCTCCCTGAAACTAATTTTCAAAAGTAGGCAAGTATGCTCCCACCCTCCCTCTTCACTGTCCACAGCCGAGTGAGAAAATGGCGCCGACGCGGGTACCTTATATAGGATCCAAAACCCGCGAGACCCGGAAGGCGGGATGATGACGTTTTGCCTCGATTTCAGATCCGAGTCAGGCGGGAAAAGTCGAGCCTGACTCGGATCTGCCTTGGATCGGGTGGCTCGGGGAGGGTTCGGATTTCAGAAATCCGAACCCGCTCACCCCTAGTATATACAACACAAAACACACACACACGTCACATTACAGCACTGAGACTCAGGTATATATACAGTATATACACAGCTGGTGTATACAGCACACAACACAAAACACACACACGTCACATTACAGCACTGAGACTCAGGTATATATACAGTATATACACAGCCGGTGTATACAGCACACAACACAAAACACACACACGTCACATTACAGCACTGAGGCTCAGGTATATAATATACAGTATATACACAGCCGGTGTATACAGCACACAACACAAAACACACACACGTCACATTACAGCACTGAGACTCAGGTATATAATATACAGTATATACACAGCTGGTGTATACAGCACACAACACAAAACACACACACGTCACATTACAGCACTGAGACTCAGGTATATATACAGTATATACACAGCTGGTGTATACAGCACACAACACAAAACACACACACGTCACATTACAGCACTGAGACTCAGGTATATATACAGTATATACACAGCTGGTGTATACAGCACACAACACAAAACACACACACGTCACATTACAGCACTGAGGCCAGGTATATATATACAGTATATACACAGCTGGTGTACACGTCACACTACACACCTGCAGCTTTGGTATACACAGTATATAAAAACAAATGTTTTGTTTGATATTTTTTGTAAGAGTGCACAAACAAAAAGAAAAAAAACTATTTTTTTGGTCACACTTATGTATATAGGTCATACCGGCCTACTCTCCCAGAAGTTGCTGGAGTCTCCCCAATTTGAGGGCAGAGGAAGGGTAGGCAGTCCCCCCATATTTTGCCCACTTCCTAGTGAAATGGGGAGGATAATCCCGCGATTTGTGGGTAAACAGTGAAGGGGCGGAACTAGCATTACGTGTTTCTCAAGTCAGCAGCGTCTCTCCTCTGGGCTGATCCCGGTGGAGAGATGCGATATGTGGCAAGTATGTATATAGGTATGTAAGTAGGTATGTAAGTATGTATATAGGTATGTAAGTAGGTATGTAAGTATGTATATAGGTATGTAAGTAGGTAGGTATGTATATAGGTTTCTATAAAGGTATGTATATAGGTTTCTATAAAGGTATGTATATAGGCAGGTAGTTATGTATATTTACAGGCAGGGCTATTTTTCAGCAGGAACTCAGTTCCTGAATCTAACTATGACGCAATGTCCTGGGCTAAAATGTATTTTCCATAAGAAAATTCTATATAAATATAATTATGTATATATATATATATATATATATATATATATATATATATATACACATAGTCAGAGCCGTAACTAGACTTTTTGGTGCCCTGTGCCAGAAAGAGCATCGGTGCCCCCCTCATTTTTCAAAGGGACATAATGCACTCAAAAAAGGGCCATGGCTTCATGGAGAAGGGCCAGGGAAGAGAAAGGAGAGGCCAGGAGATGCTGGGGATAAAATAAGAGGAAGCTACAAGCAAGAATGATAATAAACAGAAATTAGGCCCAAACAGCGCCCCCTGTCCTGTGGTGCCCTGTGTGATGGCACCGGCTGCACTACCCTAGCTACGGCCCTGTATATAGTGATAACTTGGGGGTAATTAGCTTGGTAGAGGGTGGATTGGTGCAGTGTTTAGGTGCTTTTTGAGGGTCCACACACAGCTTCCAAGTAAATAAACTCAATGGTGCTTTACTGCCAGCATAGAAGCCGGGAAACAGAAATAGAAAATAACCTGCCCTTTCTTAGGGAACTAGCTCACTTCTTGAACCCTCTCTACAGAAGCAGTTAGTCTGCCAACACAGTCTCTGCCTGCTTCTCTGCAGGTCTATCACCTGCTCCAGCCTGGCTTGGCTGCCACAGCTATACAAACAGTCAATCCTGGTGGCCTTCCCTGTATCCTACAGGTATAGGCCTTGGCTTCTTCAGCCTGCAGCCCAGCTGCTTCGGTATACAATCGTGAAACCGGCTGCCTTAATACCGACAACCGGCTTCCCGACTGTCATATCCCGACAAGGGTGAAATGCCGGGTGTCTAGATGTAGATGCCTGACATTTCCCCGATGCCGGGAGACCGGATAGCCGCGCGGGGGGGGGTAGGTTTAGGGCACCCAGGGTGGACTTAGGGTTAGGTACCCCCCGGGAGGGTTAGGGTTAGGCTATGGGGAGGGAGGGTTAGGGTTAGGCTAGGGGGAGGGAGGGTTAGGGTTAGGCACCCTCGGGGGGGACTTAGGGCTAGGCACCCCCCCCCGGGGGACTTAGGTTTAGGCAGTGGTGAAGGGGGGGTTAGGGTTAGGCACTTAGAGGGGGAATTAGGGTTAGGCACTTGGGGGGAGGTTAGGGTTAGGCACCCCTAAGGAGGGTTAGGGGGATAGGTTAGGTTAGTTTATACTTACTTTAACCAGTTTTCTGCTGTTCTCTATGGGGAACTTTTGGGAAGGCATAACTCAGTGTAGGGGGCAAATTTAGACTTGTGGTTTGTTTTATTAGGTAGCTATTGTTCCAGGGTAGGTGATTTTGGGGTTTAGGTAGTTGAGAAATTACAGTTTTTAAACTATTACCTCACGAATCCGCCATTGTAGAGATAGGAAGTTTCAACTTGTTGCGCAGCCTCAGTAGGAGCCTCCAGCAGGTGTACTCACTGCAGCTTCACTTGGGTGCACCAAGATGGCTGGCCAGTGTGGGCAGTAGCGGCGGTTGGCTCGGTGGAAGACAGCGGGCGTTAGCCGCGGCCAGGACCCGTGGGGAGGAGGGGATAGCAGGCGTTAGCTGTGACCGAGACTCGGGGACCGAGACTCTGGGACTGTAGCGGGCGTTAGCATTGGCAGTGTGGTGGCAGCGGTGGTGCAGACTGCAGGACCCGGGGGAGGCAGCTTGAGACAGATGCAGTCTCGAATCATGATACCTGCATCTGTGTATAAATAAACAAACACAGAAGCATGGATGGGATCAGTGAGACCCATCTGTGCTTCTGTGTTTAAAAAAAACCTGTGTAAAAAAAAAAAAATTGTGTGCCCCCCCCCAAAAAAAAATCAACCAGCACCGGGCTGTGGAGACCCAGTACTGGTTGCCAAAATATAGGGGACAAATGATGCACTGGGCTCTAAGCCGGTTCTGGTTCTGGAAATACAGGGGGAAAATATGCATAGGGTCCACTTCTGTTTGCCAGAACAAGCACCAGACTCTTTCTAGCGGGGGGGGTAATGCCACAGCCAGGGGAGCCCTTACCCCGGGTCACCCAGCCAAAGCATCACCCCTGACAACTAGTCAGCTTAGGCTAGGGATCCCTGGGAGCTGGGGACCCCCCCAATAAAGGGGCGAGGTGGTGTGGGATTACACAGGGCCATATATATCATTTTCTGAGGATCCCCATTGGATGTATGTACCATACTTGTGCAAAGTAAGCATACATTTAAGAACCATTATATGATGCACCATTCACATTTGGGGTGCTTATGGCGGGAGCTTGGATACCTGCTCCCAAGGAGACCCAGAATCCGGACTAAACCCAGGTTGTAAGCCTGAAACAATTCTCCCAGGTCCTGGGGCACCTTTTAGCTGCTTGAACTGCGGCACCTGAGTCTATCTGCCACACTCCCTCCCCTTATGCTTCTTACCATCTGGTGAGGCTTCTTGTATCTTAGGGAAGTTTATGCATTTACCTTCTTCCTTTTACCCTTATTGACATAGGGTCTCATTCAGACCCGCTCGCGTGCGCAGGACGCTCGCAAGCGGGTCGATGGTACCCAAATGTGCATGCGCACAACGGAGGGAGCTCCGTCGTGCGCATGCGCGAGACCCGCATAGCGACAGCCAAGCTGTCGCTCCGGGTCTCGCACCAAAGGGGGCATGCTGTCGATGGTGAGTGACAGCACGCCCCCTTTGGTGGGCGTGCCTGCCAGACAGAGGCGTTCCCATGGGAGGGCCTACCATCTGGGGTCGGCCCCACTGACATCACTAGTGATGTCAGTGGGAGTGATTTTGGCTCTGATAGAGCCAAAATCACTCCAGGGCTTACGGCAGTGAGACCCTACCACAGGGTCTCATCGCAAGCCCGATGGTCGCGATGGTCTTGACCATCGCGACCATCATCATGGACGCTCGCATAAGCTGTGCATAAGCTATGCGAGCATCCAAAAGGCCGCTCCAAATTTAAATAGGACAGCCCTGATTCAGAGCGAGCGCTCTGGTCAGAGTGTCCAGCTCTGAATCAGGGCCATAGTTCGGAGAAAAACTAATTTCAACCTTCCTCACCCCCCAGCTTCACCATAAGTTCTTTTGTTTGTACAACCATAATGTCTCGTCTGGAGAGAGTGTCTGCATTTGCATGCATTTTGCCTGGTCGGGTTGTAAAGCCAGAAATAAATACAGATGCATCCACTGCAACGGGGCATGGTCCGTTATCAAAAGAAATTCTCTTCCCAGAAGGTAATATTGTAGTGTTTCCACTGCCCATTTTATAGCCGGACACTCCCAATCTACTGTGGCATATTTCCTTTCCGTGGGTAAGGGCTTGCAGCAAAGATATAGGATGGGGTTTTTCCTCTCCCTTTACATATTGAACCAAAACAGCTCCCAGGCCCATTTCTGAAGCATCTGTTTGTAACACAAATTTATTTCTGAAATTAGGCGCCTGTAGAACTGAGGCTGAATATAAGGCTCCTCTTAAGTCCTTCCAAGCAGTTTCTACCTCTTGTGTCCAGATAACCTTGTCTGGGCTGTTCTTCTTCAGACACTCAGTTAAAGCCGTGGCTCTGGTCACAAAATTACGAATGAACCTTTGATAGTAGCCTACCAGGCCTAAAAAGGTTCATAGTTTGGTTTTACAAGTTGGTTTAGGCCAGGTAAGCATTACCTCCACTTTATTAGTCTGTGGCTTCACCTGACCACAGCCTACTATGTACGCTTAGATACCGGACCTCACTCATACCAACAGCGTACTTTTCTGTGTTGGTGGTGAAGCCATAGGTATGGAGTAAATCAAGGACCGCATTTACTTTGGGAAGATGATCCTCCCAATTTTGAGTGAATATGACAATGTCGTCAAGATATACAACTGCGTAACCTTGGTGGGACTTTAAAACTTTATCCATAGCCCTCTGGAAGGTGGCTGGGGCACCATGAAGACCAAAAGGCAACATCCAATACTGGAATAACACATCAGGGGTTGAGAACGCTGTCTTGGCTTCTGCCTGCTCAGTTAGCGGTATTTGCCAATACCCTTTCGTTAGATCTAACATTGTCAAATAATAACTTCGGGTGAGATGTTCCACTAATTCATCGACTCGGGGCATGGGATGGGAATCAAATTTTGAGACTTTATCTAGTTGACGAAAATCATTGCAAAACCTCAGGGTGCCTAATGTTTTGGCTACGAGTACGATTGGATTGTTCCAATCACTATTGAATTCTTCAATAACCCCCAACCACAACATCTCTTGCACTTCTTGCCATACTGCTGCTCTCTTAGCTTCGGGAATTCAATAGGGTCACAGTTTTACCTTAACACCGGAGTCGTTATGATATCAGGCTGTATTATCTGTGTCTGACCTGGAAGAGGAGAGAAGACGTCCTGGTTATTTCTGACGAGCTCTTCGGCTTGTTGCTACTGAGTTGGAGTCAGAGTCTCCTCTATAGTGTCTGGACAGACTAGACTTTTTACGGCAACATTAGATGTCTCCTTTCCAGGGTTTTAGCAGGTTAATATGATAGATATGTTCTGGCTTTCGCCTCCCTTCCTGTCTAACTTTGTAATTAATGGGCGTCCAACCGCTTATATCACTTCATATGTTCCTTGCCAGTGGGCATAAAGCTTGCTTTCCTGAGTAGGCACCAGTACTAAAACTTTGTCGCCTGGTTTGAATGACCGACTAACTGCTATTTTGTCGTAATATTTATTTTGTCGACTTTGAGCAAGATGTAGGTTCTGTTGAAGGACAGGCTCTATTTGATGGAAATGTTGTTACAACTGAGACACAAATTGTACCACATTGGGATCTGGGGCTGACTGCTTCTCCCATCCCTCTTTTAGCAAATCAAGGATGCCCCGAGGCTGTCTACCAAACAAAAGTTCAAAGGGACTAAGGGCTTTATTCAGAGGCGACCGCACGGCCGCCTCGATGTTTGTCTAGTGCACATGCGCACGAGGGAGCCGGTTCCCTCGTGCGCATGCGTGAGACCCGCTACGACCGACAGCGCTGGTCGTAGCGGGTCTCTTTCCAAAGGGGGTGAGCTGTCGATGTTGATTGACAGCTCGCCCCGTTTGGAAGGCGGGCCGGGGGGGTGGCAGCCCAAACGGAGGCGTTCCCATGGGAACGCCTGCCGTTTGGGGGAGGCCCCACTGACATCACTAGTGACAGAGCCAGAAGCTCTCTGGGGCTTACGACAAGTGAGACCCTACCCTAGGGTCTCGTCGTAAGCCCCGATGGTCGCGATGGCCCTTGACCATCGCGACCATCACCCTAGCAGTCGTTAGAGCTGTGGGTGTTAACCCACATCCTAATGACCGAAACAGAGGCAGCCGGTCAGGATGCAAGCGGCCGCCCAGTTTCTGAGTGACCGCTTGCATCCTCCGACCACCTCTGAATGAGGGTCTAAATCCTGTAGACACTTGGGGCACTTCTCTAATGACGAAAATTAAGTATGAGAGCAATAGATCCCAGTCCCGTTTATCCTGGGCCACAGCCCATCGCATCATTTGTGTTAAAGGTGAAGGTAAATCTCTCCACTAGCCCATCTGTCTGTGGATGATAGACTGAAGTTAACTTTCTTACACCTAACAGTGTATACCTATCTTTCATTAGCTTTGTTACAAAGGTAGTCCCTTGATCCGTAAGCATTTCTTTTGGTATACCCAAGCAGGAATAGACCATTAACAACTCTCGGGCTATGGTACTAGCAGTGGCGTAACTAGGGTATTTGGAGCCCAGGGCAAATTTGAAAAGGGAGCCCCCCCCCCCGATGTGCGCGCACGGCAAAATAAATGGGCGTGGTCACTTAAAAATGGGGTGTGTCAACATGACACACCCCTTTATTTTCACGCTGAACATTCCTATCCATATACACCTTAACCCCAGTAGTACCCCTTATACAGTACCCCCAGTATGCAGTTGTGGTCCCTCTTATGCAGGCCCATAGTAGTGCCCCTTATACAGTATCCCCAGTAGTGGTCCACCTTATACAGCCCCCAATTAGTTCCCCTTACTCAGTACCCCCTGTAGTGGCCCCCCCAAAAGCAGTGCCCCATGTAGTGTTCCCCCTTATGCAGTGCCCCCAGTAGCAGTCCCCACAATGCAATGCGCCCAGTAGCGGTATCCCCTTATGCAGTGCCCTTTATACAGTGCCCCCAGTAGTAGTCCCCCCCTATGCAGTGCCCTTTATATAGTGCCCCCAGCAGTAGTCCCCCCCATGCAGTTTTCCCAGTAGTGGTCCCCCCTTATGCAGGCACCCAGTAGTGATCCCCCCCTATCCAGTGCCCCCTGTAGTGGCCCTTCCTATTATTGCCCCCAGTAGTGGTCCCCCCAGTGCAGTGCCTCTAGTAGTAGGCCCCTTTTATAATGCCCCCAGTGGTAGTTCTCCCCCAAGTAGTAGTCCCCAGTAGAGGTTCCCCCTCCCGATTAAGTGCCCCCAGTAGTAGCCCCCCCAGTAGAGGTCCTCCCAATAATGGTGCCCCCAGTAGTAGCCACCCCTCCCCTGTTGTGCCCCCACCCCCAGTAGAGGTCCCCCCAGTAGTAGCCACCCCCCTCCCCCGTTGTGCCCCCAGTAGTGCAGACAGGTTTAAAAAAAATATATATAAAAATATACTTACCTGAATCCACGATGCTGCTCCGGTCCACGACACCGCTCCCGCCGCTGCTGCCCGCCAGTCCTCTCGGGCTGGCACGCTCAGCATTATGGGAGAGACATCATGATGTCATGACATCTGTCCCATTACCCACTGCAGGAGCCGGACAGAAGTCCGGCTCTTGCAGTGGGCGCGCAGCCGTCAATGAGAGTCTTTCTGACTCTCATTGGCTGCTGTTTAACACACGCATCGCCGCCAGCGCTGGCGGCGATGCGTGTGTTATGCACTGCCTGAGCCCGCCTCCTAACGCTATTGGGCAAGCACTCAGGGGGAGAGAACGGGCTCAGCTGTGCAGCACAGGGCCGGCGCTTGAAGCCTAGCGCCGGTCCTGTGTAAATGTGTAGCGCTGACCGCACTCACTGCGGTTGGTGCTACACTGGTGGCTAACTAGGGCGGGCCGGACCGTGGCCGGCGGCACCCCCCCACACCACCGGTCCCATGTCGCCCAGGGCATGCACTCTGCCCGACCCCCCCTAGTTACGCCACTGGGTACTAGACTTGATATTCCTTAACGGAATAGCCTCGGGGTACCTTGTGGCATAATCTAGTATCACCAATGTATATTGTTGTCCCCTAGCTGATTTGTCAACGAGACCTACTATATTCATTCCAACCCTTTCAAAGGGTAGGGGAACCAAGGGTGAACGAAAATGTGGGCAAGGGCTGGTCCTTTGGCAGACAGGGTACTCTCAACAGTATTTCTGAACTGCTGCCATGATCCCTGGCCAAAATAACCACTGTTGTACTCTTTGCAAGGTTTTCTCTTCTCCCAGATGACCCCCCATAACTGTGTATGAACAGCTTGAAGAACTAGCCCTACATGTGTCCGGGGTACCAACAATTGATAGACTTTATTACCCTGCACATATGCTACCCGATATAACAAATTTCCTTCCAAGGCAAAGTAAGGGGTACCCTCTGGGGGTAAAGAAAACTCTATTTGCCCATTTATCTCTGCTACATTCTTAAAAGCATTTCACAAATTAGGGTCATTTATATGATCACGTCCAAAGTCTGACAGCGACACCCCCAGACAGTCCTGCTCCCAGCTCCCCTCATCGCCTTCTTCTCCCATGATTTCAGAAGTGGGAGCCTCTTTCCCAAGAGGTAACTCCACATGTCCAGGTAAGGCTTGTAGTGGAAAGGGGTTTGCTTCTTCAGCTGTCCCAGCAACTGTAGACTTGGTCTCCACCCGGAAGGTAATAATCTCCTGTAGCAATGGGAAATCTTGAAGAAAGATTAAGGGGTACGGTGACCAGGGTGCTACTTCCACTACCAGAGGTATCTCCTTTCCCAGCCAAGTCAGTGGGATCTTTACACATAGTTACTCCTCCACAGCCCCATGCACGCATACAACCTTTACATGTGGTAGGTCTTGTTTGGCCTCTAGGGGTACCAAGTCAGCTGAAATCAGGGATAACTCACTCCCAGTATCCACCAGTCCCCACACTTCCCAGCCTCCAATTTTAACTGCTACCCAAAATAGAGTAGCCTCTCCTAGTGAATTTAAAGTCACATGCAGGCTGCTGGTGGGTTAACTCACTTTTCCGTTCCCACAGTCCATAGGCTCAGCCTGGTTAGGACAGTCCCGCCGGATATGTCCCAACTCCCCACATTATAACAGAGAATGGACCCCATCCTGGCAGGGACCTCTGCAGGGGTCTTCATGCATGGACGGGGCACAGGTTTAGACTCTCTGTCTGAAGGTTTCCCCAATTTCCCCAAATATCTTTCAAAGTCCTCATAGTTCCCAGGATCTGCTTGCAGGGTCCACCTTTGTAGGCCTCGATCCAGACTCCTTACACAGTGATCCACAGCTATAATCTCTGTGATCTGTAAGCCTGTATTCATTTCCGGTTGTAGCAAGGTCCACACTACTGTAGGTGAGCCAACTAGGCTAAATTAGCATGTACAGAGTCATCAGGGTTAAAGCACCAATCGCGGAACCTTTGGGCTTTTGTCGGACCCGTCAACCAGCTTCTGGCTAACATAGCAGCTTTCAAAGGGGAGTATGATTTTTATTGTTGTTCGGGCAGGTCCATATAAGCTTTTTGGCGTTCTCCTGTTAAATATGGAGCAAGCCTCTCAGCCCATTCCTCCGCTGGCCATTTTAGGCAGGTGGCCGTTCTCTCAAAAGTAAGCTGATAAGGCTCCATATCATTCGCTGGTGTCCTCTTTTGGCATGGGAGCATCTTCGACCCACTTTCTTTCAACTCTGTTAACTCTGCATTGATAAGCTGGTTGCATTCCAGCTGAGCTCGGGCCAGAGCAGACAAATTGCTTATATGCAACTGCATCTGTGCTTGTTGCGTCTGCTGACTCACCGCTAAATTAGTAAGAGTTCGCAGAATTTCCTCCATGTTTCAATGAGAACTGTTTGTAAATTTAAACTCAGCACCTTAAATCATATAGCAGTGATACTTTAAGCATTCAACGTATATATCCCCAGCAAAAGTTACTGTAGTTTTTCTAACTAGAGACAAAATCAAAGGGAATAAAAAAGAAAATTCCCCTTTAAGATTTTTACAATTTCTCTGCACAGCACAAGCTGGCTCGTTGTCACAGACTCTGCAGCTAAAGGTCCCCATACATCAGCAATTGTGCAATTTGCAATCGATTGTGTATAAAAATCTTTCCCTTTTTCAATCGATTGCAGATTGCAGATCTGCCACAATCGATTGAAAAAGGGAAAGATTTTTATACAAAATCGATTGCAAATTGCACAATTGCTGAAATCAATTGCTGATGTATGGGGGTCTTAACAAGTGCCTTTAGGGGGATGGCAATCCTGAAGCAGGCCACACATCTAAAGATTATCTGTCCGAGCAGCCAACTAGTTGATTGGTTGGAATGAAAATCTGCGTCCGTCTGCCCCATTAAAGTCTATGGCAAAGACGGTTCTCTCAGCCAATCAGCGGTCAGCCCATTGATTACAATAGGACTTTTAAAATTGGCACCCGAGCCAAGACCGTGAGATCCAACAGGTTTTGGCTCGGTTAGGGATTCGAGGCAGATGGGGAGATCAGAGCTGCCGCTCAGATCGCCTCGGATCCCGGAAGTTCGGGTGTGTTCAGATTCCATGGAATCTCAACCGCTCATCTCTAGTTTTGATGAGAACGGCAGTAAAGCAGGTGTTGGAAGGGGAGCGCTCCGCACAGAGGGCCTGATTCAGAGCTGAACGCTCTGACCAGAGCGCTCACTCTGAATCAGGGCCCGCCTACCTTTTTTTGGAGCGTCCTCATGGACGCTCGCATAGCTGTGGGTTACCACCCACAGCAATAGCGAGCGTCCATGATAATGGTCACGATGGTCTTGACCATCGCGACCATCGGGCTTGCGACGGAGACCCTGCTGTAGGGTCTCGCTGCCGCAAGCCCTGGAGTGATTTTGGCTCTATCAGAGCCAAAATCACTCCCACTGACATCACTAGTGATGTCAGTGGGGCCGGCTTCAGACGGTAGGCGTTCCCATGGGAACGCCTCCGTCTGGCAGGCACGCCCCCCGCACACCCACCAAAGGGGGTGTGCTGTCAATCAACATCGACAGCACGCCCCCTTTGGTGCGAGACCCGGAGTGACAGCTTGGCTGTCGCAGTCCGGGTCTCGCGCATGCGCACAACGGAGCTCCCTCCGTCGTGAGCATGCGCAGTGGGGCAATATCGACCCGTTTGCGAGCGTCCTTTGCTCGCGAATGGGTCTGAATGACCCCCAGTCTTCCTTCTATTACATGTCGGGCACTTCCAGAGTTGCATCACTCCCGCAACCTCTGACCCGGATCCCACGTGCGCTCCTGCGCATGTGCTGTGTGTCTTTGCACGTCTCCTCTCTTCATCCTCCATAGGTAGAGGACCTGCCCCTGAGCGTCTGCGACACCGATCACTGTAAGAGGGCCCACTGCCACCACCTGGTATGTACATACAGGCGTGGGCTACTCCATCTACGCACACCACCTGCATTAACCCTATAAGCTCCGGGCTGGATCTGTCGTTAAAGATAGGTACACACTGACAGATATATTGGCCGATCAATTGATTGGACAATGTATCTGCTGCCTGTCGGGCAGTGTGTACCCGCGATATGTCGGTGAATGTTGGCGGTCACCGACATATCTCATTGGCTGTGGTGCAGACATATCTGTCCATTGGCAGGTTTGCAGGGGTTGTTCAGTGTGTATGGACAACCATCATCTGCAGATATAGCTGTATAATGTGTACCCACATTTACTGTATGTGCATGCCTACATTAACCCTGTGTTACCCTGAATCCTGTTATCTGTCGGTTAATAAACCAATAAGCCCGGTTAAGGTATCTGCCATGTGGACTGACCTCCATTGCACACCAGTGACACCATAGGATGTGCCAATAGCAGGCGTGCGTCTTTGCATGCACCAGGCAGACACCTAGGAAATGCGTTAATAAATGACCTGTCATGACTCATGTAGCTAGTAGTCTTATTTCAGTGTATTATCCAAGACATGTGGGAAGAGTTAAAAGGAAACATTCAGAGACCGGGACTCAGTCCAGAAAATGAAATATCCTCTTCCTTATACACAGTGTCTGGATCACAGACACATGAATGGTGACAGGTCCCTCTGGCTGGAGCCGTATTTGAGATCTGCGACAGGTACACGGATTATAGACACGCTGTAACCCTGCACTGTTTGTCTAATGGGTGTGAGATCTCCGTAAACACAAGTTTCTAAGCTCCAGGACATAGGAACACGCAGCGTTATGTGATTCAGGATACCATGACACCTCCTATATAGAGGACCTCACGCTGTGCCCCTGTGTCTGCCGCTTCCTGCTTCATCCTATGTGCGGAATACAGCTATGGTGTCAGTTATGTCAGTCTGGGCATCATCGAGCAGTGCAGACATAGAATTCAATGCTAGCCCATTTGCAGAGCAGGTATTGGGGGTTTTCGCTCTACGTATGCTCTGCAACCAAGCGCACTCATCTATGGGGTATGCATGCTAAAGGTGGGCACATATTAGACAATATTTCGGCTGATCCGACGGATTGGTCCGATATATTGTCAATATCATCTTATGCAGGGGTAGGCAACCTCTGTCCTCGAGAGCTACTAACAGTTCACGTTTTCCAGACCACCCAGCTGGTGCACAGGTGTATTTATTACTCACGATGCACACAGGTGCAGCTAATTATTTCAATTGTGAGAGGAGACCTGGAAAACATGCACTGTTGGTACTGTAGCTCTCAAGGAGCTGGCTACCCCTGGTCTAATGTGTATGCTCTATGTGGGGTCATGCGTTTGGGCGTCATTCGCATCGTCGGCTCAGTCTGACAATCCGGATGACGACCCCATGTAGTGGGATACAGCTGGTGCCGACATATTGGGCAGTCAGGCACCGGATCATCTACTGTGTAACAGCCACCTGATGTGTCGGCCCATCGCCCGTGTGGTCGACCATCGCAATGCTGTGTACACATATCCGAATAAGGTGTTATCCCGCACCAGTAATACAATATTTAGACTACTATGTATGTTGTCGGTGCGATGGGTATGTGTGAGATATCAGCTTTAATAAATTGCTATCAGATAGAGAATGTCATCCCCTTCAATTTAGGGGAATATTATAATTCCAAAAAGTTAAATAATTACTTTTGCTGTGGTGCCACCAATTACTCCAGTAATACATCAATGCAAACAGAAAAGAAAAAAAGTGATGCCATGAGAAAGGTCCAGCCAGAACAACCCCGGGGGCCCCACTCCCAAACGTTCACCCCAAAATAATTATTGCTACATAATGGTAGCACCCACTCTGGGTCATATAATAACAAATTGATGTACTGCATGATAACAGTACATATATAAGCTGAGAGCTAACTTACCTTGGAGGTACCCCAAAAAACCTCCACATGGCACTACAAGGATCAGCACATCCTCCTAATGCTGACTCCCTTCATGCCTCCCCAAACTGCAAAAAAATATGGCAGTTGCTCAAATCAGCTTAATTGGATAACACAGGTGCTAGCTTATATATGTACTGTTATCATGCAGTACACCAATTGTAATTATATGACCCAGAGTGGGTGCTACCATTATGTAGCAATAATTATTTTGGGGTGAACGTTTGGGAGTGGGGCCCCCGGGGTTGTTCTGGCTGGACCTTTCTCATTGCATCACTTTTTTTCTTTTCTATTTGTTTGTATAATATTTATGTCATTTTAATTCTTTATCATTTCATTAACACTTATTGATTTATCCTTACACATCTTTTCTTTATACTTCACTATCACCTTTTTCCCTTTTTCTGTTAGCTATTCCTCAGTGAGAGTAAATCCTATAATGTGATATCATTATGTACCGATTTTAGCTGTCAAGTTATTCGTCTCATCAGCGACCAAGTGGTATTGTCAAAAACTTTCATAATATTATCGGATGTTGTAATGGGTAGAAAGAATAAATATATTTCCCATTTCAAGATAAAGGTCTTGACTCCCCTTTCAATATCAAACAGAGCAGCGCGTCTATCAAAATATATTACATTCAACATTTCTAAAGACGGGACTCCTTTTGATAGCCAATACTGTAAAATAATTTTTTTTGCTAGGGTAATAATAGTCCTTAATAATGGCAATAATTTATTTTGAATTAGATTTGGAGCCCAGGAAGAAAAATCTGCTAATAGAAATGCTTCCCAAGAAATAGGAAGATTGCTCTTTGTAATCTGTTGGACAAAATTATGAACTTTATACTAGGGGTGTGCACCGGCCACTTTTCGTGTTTTGTGTTTTGGTTTTGGATCTGGATCTTTCTTCGTGTTTTGGATCTGGATTGGTTTTGCCAAAACCACCCTTCCGTGTTTTGGGTTCTGGGTTTTGTGTTTTGGATCTGTATTTTTTTGAAAAAAAGCATAAAAACAGCTAAAATCACAGAATTTGTAGGTTTTTCTGCTCCTATGCTATTATTAACCTCAATAACCTTAATTTCCACTCATTTCCAGTCTATTCTGAACACCTCACACCTCACAATAGTGTTTTTATGTCCAAAAGGTTGCACCGAGGTAGCTGGATGACTATGCTAAGCGACACAAGTGGGCGGCACAAACACGTGACCCATCTAGGAGTGACACTGCAGTGGCAGGCAGGATGGCAGTTAGAAAAACTAGGCCCCAAACTGTACATAATGCAAAGAAAAAAAGAGGTGCAAGATGGAATTGTCCTTGGGCCCTCCCACCCACCCTTATGTTGTATAAACAGGACATGCACACTTTAACAAATCAATCATTTCAGCGCCAGGGTCTGCCACACAACTGTGGCTGAAATGATTGGTTCGTTTGGGCCCCCACAAAACAAGCTGGCAATTAATGTGTCCCTGCACAAACTGGCTCTACGGAGGCAAGATGTCATCCTCATCCTCCTCATCCACCGATTCCTCACCCTCTTCAGTGTGTACATCCTCATCCTCACAAAGTATTAACTCGTCCCCACTTGAATCCACCACCACAGGTCCCTCTGTACCTTCTGGAGGCTGGTCTCCCTGGAAGAGCTGATAATTCATTTTGATGAACATCATCTTCTCCACATTCTGTGGAAGCAACCTCCTACGCCTTTCGCTGACAAGGTTCCCGGCTGCACTAAACACTCTTTCGGAGTACACACTGGAGGGGGGGCAACTCAGGTAAAATAGAGCCAGTTTGTACAGGGGCCTCCAAATTGCCTCTTTTTCCTGCCAGTACAGGTATGGACTGTCTGACATGCCTACTTGGATGCTGTCACCGATGTAATCCTCCACCATTCTGTCAATGGTGACAGTATCATATGCAGTGACAGTAGACATGTCAGAAATTGTTGCCAGGTCCTTCAGTCCGGACCAGATGTCCAAACTTGGTCCTGCCTGCCCTGCATCACCGCCAGCGGGTTGCTTAGGATACCTAAGTTTTTTCCTGGCAGCCCCAGTTGCGGGAGAAAATGAAGAAGGAGCCGTTGACGTGTCACGTTCCGCTTCAGCTGACAGTGTGTTCACCAGCAGGTCTTTGCACCTCTGCAGGCTTGTGTCGGCCGGAAAGAGAGACACCACATAGGCTTTAAACCTAGGATCGAGCACGGTGGCCAAAATGTAGTGGTCTGATTTCAACAGATTGACCACCCTGGAATCCTGGCAAAGCGAATGAAGGGCTTCATCCACAAGTCCCACATGCCGAGCGGAATCGCTCCGTCTTAGCTCCTCCTTCACTTTCTCCAGCTGCTTCTGCAAAAGCCTGATGAGGGGAATGACCTGACTCAAGCTGGCAGTGTCTGAACTGACTTCACGTGTGGCAAGTTCGAAGGGCTGAAGAACCTTGCACAACACGGAAATCATTCTCCACTGCGCTTGAGTCAGGTGCATACCCCCTCCTTTGCCTATGTCATAGGTGGATGTATAGGCTTGTATGGCCTTTTGCTGCTCCTCCATCCTCTGAAGCATATAGAGGGTTGAGTTCCACCGCGTCACAACCTCTTGCTTCAGGTGATGGCGGGGCAGGTTCAAGAGTGTTTGCTGGCGCTCCAGTCTTCGGCACGCAGTCGCTGAATGGCGAAAGTGGCCAGAAATTTTTCGGGCCACCCAAATCGTCTCCTGCACGCCCCTGTCGCTTTTCAGAAAATTCTGCACCACCAAGTTTATTGTGTGAGCAAAACATGGGACGTGCTGGAATTTGCCCAGATGTAATGCCCGCACAATATTGGTGGCGTTGTCAGATATCACAAATCCCCAGGAGAGTCTAAGTGGGGTAAGCCACTGGGCGATGATTTCCCTCAGTTTCTCTAAGAGGTTGTCGGCGGTGTGCCTCTTACTGAAACCGGTGATACACAGCGTAGCCTGCCTTGTAACGAGCTGGCATTTCTGAGATGCTGCTACTGGTGACGCTGCTGCTGTTGCTGCGTAAGGTGATACATCTACCCAGTGGGCTGTCACAGTCATATAGTCCTTAGTCTGCCCTGTTCCACTTGTCCACATGTCCGTGGTTAAGTGGACATTGTGTACAACGGCATTTTTCAGGACACTGAGGACACTTTTTCTGACGTTTCTGTACAGTCTCGGTATCGCCTGCCTAGTGAAGTGGAATCTAGACGGGATTTGGAACCGGGGACACACTACCTCCATCAATTGTCTAAATCCCACTGCACTAATGGCGGATACCGGACGCACGTCTAACACCAACATAGCAGTCAAGGCCTCAGTTATACGTTTTGCTTCAGGATGACTGCTGTCGTACTTCATCCTCCTCGCTAAGGACTGTTGGAGGGTCAATTGTTTAGTAAAAGTAGTGGTGTTCCTACTTCCTCTCTGGGATGATGAACGACTCCCAGCAGCAGCAGCAACAGCAGCAGCGGCAGCAGTAGGCGTAGCAATGCAGGATCCTCCGGAGGAATCCCGGATAGGAGAGTCAGTCATGCCAGTGATATGGCCTGCAGGACTACTTCCGATCCTGACTAAGGAGGAAATTGACGAGGAGGGAGTTGACGGTGTGGTTTGCAGGCGCTTGGATACAACAGGACAACGGGATTTAGGTGTCCCTGGACTGCTTACGGTCTGAGCCAAAGTTTCTGAACTTGACAGTAACTTTTTATGAACGCGCTGCAGGTGCCGTATAAGGGAGGATGTTCCTAGGTGGTTGACGTCCCTACCCCTACTTATTTCACCTTTACATATGGTACATATGGCAAGACAGTTGTTGTCCGGATTTGGATAGAAATATTGCCAGACCAAAGAGGTGGAATGTTTGGTCTTCTGCCCAGGCATGACCGTGATGGGCTTTTTCATCCCACGGACAACAACTGTCTCCCCCGGAGCCTGATTTAAACAAACCACATCACCATCAGAATCCTCCTCGCCAACTTCCTCCTCAGCGCCAGCTACACCAGTATCCTCATCCTGTTGTACTTCAACAGTGACATCTTCAATTTGCATATCAGCAAGTGGACTGTGGGTGCTCCTTTCAGCACTTGCAGGGGGCGTGCAAATGGTGGAAAGAGCCACCTCTTCCCGTCCAGTGCTGGGAAGGTCAGGCATCGCAACCACCACCACACTTGGACTCTCTTTGGGGATTTGTGATATCTTCTTAGAAAGCACAGTTCTTCGCTGTGCTTTTGCCAGCTTAACTCTTTTGATTTTTTTAGTGGGAGGAGTGCTTCCATCGTCATGTGAAGCTGAACCACTAGTCATGAACATACTAGGGATCGACCTTAGCCGTTCCTTGCCACTCCGTGTCGTAAATGGCATATTGGCAAGTTTACGTTTCTCTTCAGCTGATTTAAATGTCTTTTTCAAGGTCATTTTCCTGAACTTTGCCATTTGGGATTGTATGTGCCCTCTACTATGACATTGGGCATCGGCCTTGGCAGACGACGTTGATGGCATGTTATCGTCTATGTCATGACTAGTGGCAGCAGCTTCAGCACTAGGAGGAAGTGGTTCTTGATCTTTCTCTATTTTATTTTTATCGGAGAAAGTTTGGTCCTCCATTTATGTTATATCGATTTGATATATACGTGCGGCTAAACACAGAAAATAAATTTTTTTTTGGTTCGGACTGGAGTGTACTTTGTGGGTTACAGCACCCTTTAACGGTCAAGCCAGCCGGCCCTTTACTTATGACACAGGCGCACTCTTGGCACTACTTTGTTGATGCACGTGCGGCTACTGCGCACACAATTCACAAACACAGAAAATAATTTTTTTTTGGTTTGGACTGGAGTGTACTTTGGGGGTTACAGCACCCTTTAACGGTCAAGCCAGCCGGCCCTTTACTTATGACACAGGCGCACGCTTGGCACTACTTTGTTGATGCACGTGCGGCTACTGCGCACACAATTCACAAACACAGAAAATAATTTTTTTTTGGTTTGGACTGGAGTGTACTTTCAGGGGTTACAGCACCCTTTAACGGTCAAGCCAGCCGGCCCTTTACTTATGACACAGGCGCACGCTTGGCACTACTTTGTTGATGCACGTGCGGCTACTGCGCACACAATTCACAAACACAGAAAATAATTTTTTTTTGGTTTGGACTGGAGTGTACTTTCGGGGGTTACAGCACCCTTTAACGGTCAAGCCAGCCGGCCCTTTACTTATGACACAGGCGCACTCTTGGCACTACTTTGTTGATGCACGTGCGGCTACTGCGCACACAATTCACAAACACAGAAAATAATTTTTTTTTAGGTTTGGACTGGAGTGTACTTTCGGGGGTTACAGCACCCTTAACGGTCAAGCCAGCCGGCCCTTTACTTATGACACAGGCGCACGCTTGGCACTACTTTGTTGATGCACGTGCGGCTACTGCGCACACAATTCACAAACACAGAAAATAATTTTTTTTTTGGTTTGGACTGGAGTGTACTTTTGGGGGTTACAGCACCCTTAACGGTCAAGCCAGCCGGCCCTTTACTTATGACACAGGCGAACGCTTGACACTACTTTGTTGATGCACGTGCGGCTACTGCGCACACAATTCACAAACACAGAAAATAATTTTTTTTTGGTTTGGACTGGAGTGTACTTTCAGGGGTTACAGCACCCTTTAACGGTCAAGCCAGCCGGCCCTTTACTTATGACACAGGCGCACGCTTGGCACTACTTTGTTGATGCACGTGCGGCTACTGCGCACACAATTCACAAACACAGAAAATAATTTTTTTTTGGTTTGGACTGGAGTGTACTTTCGGGGGTTACAGCACCCTTTAACGGTCAAGCCAGCCGGCCCTTTACTTATGACACAGGGGCACTCTTGGCACTACTTTGTTGATGCACGTGCGGCTACTGCGCACACAATTCACAAACACAGAAAATAATTTTTTTTTAGGTTTGGACTGGAGTGTACTTTCGGGGGTTACAGCACCCTTAACGGTCAAGCCAGCCGGCCCTTTACTTATGACACAGGCGCACGCTTGGCACTACTTTGTTGATGCACGTGCGGCTACTGCGCACACAATTCACAAACACAGAAAATAATTTTTTTTTGGTTTGGACTGGAGTGTACTTTCGGGGGTTACAGCACCCTTTAACGGTCAAGCCAGCCGGCCCTTTACTTATGACACAGGCGCACGCTTGGCACTACTTTGTTGATGCACGTGCGGCTACTGCGCACACAATTCACAAACACAGAAAATAATTTTTTTTTAGGTTTGGACTGGAGTGTACTTTCGGGGGTTACAGCACCCTTAACGGTCAAGCCAGCCGGCCCTTTACTTATGACACAGGCGAACGCTTGACACTACTTTGTTGATGCACGTGCGGCTACTGCGCACACAATTCACAAACACAGAAAATAATTTTTTTTTGGTTTGGACTGGAGTGTACTTTCAGGGGTTACAGCACCCTTTAACGGTCAAGCCAGCCGGCCCTTTACTTATGACACAGGCGCACGCTTGGCACTACTTTGTTGATGCACGTGCGGCTACTGCGCACACAATTCACAAACACAGAAAATAATTTTTTTTTGGTTTGGACTGGAGTGTACTTTCGGGGGTTACAGCACCCTTTAACGGTCAAGCCAGCCGGCCCTTTACTTATGACACAGGGGCACTCTTGGCACTACTTTGTTGATGCACGTGCGGCTACTGCGCACACAATTCACAAACACAGAAAATAATTTTTTTTTAGGTTTGGACTGGAGTGTACTTTCGGGGGTTACAGCACCCTTAACGGTCAAGCCAGCCGGCCCTTTACTTATGACACAGGCGCACGCTTGGCACTACTTTGTTGATGCACGTGCGGCTACTGCGCACACAATTCACAAACACAGAAAATAATTTTTTTTTGGTTTGGACTGGAGTGTACTTTCGGGGGTTACAGCACCCTTTAACGGTCAAGCCAGCCGGCCCTTTACTTATGACACAGGCGCACGCTTGGCACTACTTTGTTGATGCACGTGCGGCTACTGCGCACACAATTCACAAACACAGAAAATAATTTTTTTTTAGGTTTGGACTGGAGTGTACTTTCGGGGGTTACAGCACCCTTAACGGTCAAGCCAGCCGGCCCTTTACTTATGACACAGGCGCACGCTTGGCACTACTTTGTTGATGCACGTGCGGCTACTGCGCACACAATTCACAAACACAGAAAATAATTTTTTTTTTGGTTTGGACTGGAGTGTACTTTTGGGGGTTACAGCACCCTTAACGGTCAAGCCAGCCGGCCCTTTACTTATGACACAGGCGCACGCTTGGCACTACTTTGTTGATGCACGTGCGGCTACTGCGCACACAATTCACAAACACAGAAAATATATGATTTTTTTAGCACTTGGGGGGAGCACCCCTGATGGACAGAGCACCCCCTGGACAACACTACAGCACCCCTTTAGGACTGGGACACTGCACAGGACTTTGGAACTGACTGCACAACACAGTCCAGCCAGCCCCTATGGACTTTGAAGTAGTGGACACAGCCCCTATTAACAACAGCAGCACAGCACAACACAGCCAGCCCCTATGGACTTTGAAGTAGTGGACAACAGCAGCACTACACTACACTACACTACACAGCGCTAACTCCCACCCTCCCTCTTCACTGTCCACAGCCGAGTGAGAAAATGGCGCCGACGCGGGTACCTTATATAGGATCCAAAACCCGCGAGACTCGGAAGGCGGGATGATGACGTTTTGCCTCGATGTCAGATCCGAGTCAGGCGGGAAAAGTCGAGCCTGACTCGGATCGGACTCGGATCGGGGGGGCTCGGGGGGGTTCGGATTTCAGAAATCCGAACCCGCTCACCCCTACTTTATACCAAAATTTCTTGACCTTAGAGCATTGCCATATATTATGACTAAAGGTACTAGAAGATGAGGAGCATTTTGGACAACAAGCAAACTTATGGTGGGTACACACTACACGATATGCTCCCTGAGCGATATCGTGTAGTGTTGTCCCCGGCAGGCTGAGATGCCTTTGTACATCTAGAAGTGTCATTTTTGGATAGGCCCATGGGTAGCATTTGAAGCGGATACAACAGTTTAGGGAATAAAATATTTTTTATAACCAGCCCTCTCCCCAATAAGGAAAGTGATAGTGACATCCAGTGCTGTAGTTTCTATAGGAGTTTGGTTATAATTGGATGAAAATTAGCATTATAGATTTTGCGAATTGATGACTTTATCATAATGCCTAGGTATTTTACTTTAGATGCAACCGAAAAAGCTTCCTCTAAGGCCGTGTATTCTGCTAGTTGATCAGGTTTAGTCAATGGTAGAATTTCTGATTTAGTTATATTTATTTTATAGCCAGCAAAAGAGCTATAGAGGTTAATTTGTTGTAAAATAACAGGGATGGATAGACGCGGACGTGAAATGAAAAGTAGCATGTCATCCGCGTACAGTGATAACATAAGCTCCAGTGCACCCACTTTGATACCTTTAAAATCTCTATTTAATCTCAGAGCTGCTGCCAAGGGTTCTAGAACCAGTGCAAATAGGAGAGGGGATAAAAGGCCGCCCTGTCTAGTTCCACGTTGTATAAGAATAGGGAGTGAGACGTAGTTATTAGCTATTATTCGGGAGGATGAGCAATTATTCAGTGCTTGAATAAGCATTATAGATTGGGGGGGGGGGAACCAAAATTGCAGAGTGTCTCATACAGGTGGTCCCATACCACCAAATCGAACGCTTTCTCAGCGTCTAATGAAATTAAAATGTGTGACTCATTTTCTTGCACAGAAACAGACAAATCTCAGGTGCATAACTCCAAATTATTAATAATATATAAATGCAATAAAATTTTGCAATCAATAGAGGTTTTTAGCATAATCATGGCCAAGGTTATGGGCCTACCCACCATAACCAGGTCACCTCTTTAGGGTAGGTCCCAAACATACTGGGGTTCAAAACCAGAGCACAGGACACCCTCAAACCGGCCCAGCAAAGCCGCCCCGGGGCACCGCCATAGTAAGAAAAGTGCAGTGTAAAGAGATAGTTAGGAGCAGCTGCAGCTGCATATAAAGAATGAAAATAAAAAAGTGAAGTACATACATATTAAACACACACAGTGAAGGGTTAAAATGTGTTATAAAGGAAAATGTGTTATAATGCAGTGCCCTGAAACAGATCAACCAAAGCAATCCAGGGGGACCCATGCCCCAAAAATGAACCAGAGTTTCACTACAGTATATAACTTGTAGGACTTACCTAGAATTGTGCCTAATACCAGTGTGCATATACATTACCAGATTCCATGCTTTTAAACCAATAAGGTAGGGGTGCTAATCCAGACTGAGGGCGTCTCCTTTCCCTCAGAAGTGCAATAAAGCACATTAAATGGAGTATATGGGAAAGATTTCTGGATGTTGTAATACTGCCAACACTTTACATATGTTGGATACAGCACTGCATCCCCACACATATCCTGCTTGATCCTGGTGTACTAAAGTAGGGATCACTCCTTTGAGCCGATCCGCAATAATTTGAGTAAAAATTTTATAGTCCACATTCAAAAAGGATATGGGACGATAAGAAGCGGGCAATGTGGGATCCTTATCGGGTTTCGGGAGGACTCTAATAAAAGCATCGTTGAAATATGAGGGTGGCGTATTACCTGTTAGTATGGAATTGTACAGGTTAGATAATGGTGAAACTACAGAATTTTTATGGCATTTGTAAAACCGTCTGGGCGTGGTGATTTGCCCGGTTTAAGACCCTTAATAACTGAAAGCACTTTAGTTTCGGTAATAGGGGTGATTATGGATATCTTTTGATCTTCCGTTAGTTTAGGAAGCGTTATGGAATTCCAAAAGTTTTTATTTATTTTGTGCATTTATGGAGTCTTGAGAATATAATTTTGCGTAGAAATCCCGTCGGGTGTCTAAAATGGCAGGGCCTGAAGTACATGACGTGCCCGATTTATCGGTCAACTTCAGTATAGTCGAATCAATCCTATCGCCCCGTAATAAATTGGACATAAGTTTACTATTCTTATTCCCTTTAAGAATGAAATTGATATCTGTTATTATGAATTCTTGTATCTACGATCTGTTGCATCAGGGTGTCAAATGTCAACTTACATTCCTTGAATTTGGATTTATGGAGGGGGCTGATGAATGACGGAGTAGCTCATATGCATTCGTCAGTTCTAGTTGTGCTGATCTTAGTAGTTCAGATAGGTGCTTTTTGTTATGTGCCACAAATCAGAGGATCCTGCCTCTTATTACTGCCTTTGCCGTATGCCAATATAGAGTTGGATTCTGCTGATGTTGGTATTTACCATCTGATATTCGTCCCATGCAGTTTGTAATATGTTCTTGAATTTAGTGGAAGAGGTCATAAAAGAGGAAAGCGCCATTGTCTAAAATCCCCTAAGCGGGGCCATTGAGTTCACTTTAATCTGTATAAGGGCATGGTCCGACAATCCTATCGTCTCTATACCAGACTCCGGTATTCTAAAAGTTAATGTGGAAGAAGTGAGGGAAATAGTCAATTTTAGTGAACGTAGAATGGGGAGCAGAATAAAAGGAATATTGCTTATCTATTGGGTGATGATATCGCCAAATATCTACTAATTGGAGCCACCTAAGGAGATAACGAATACCAACTCGGCGTGTTGTAATAGGATTAGAAGTCGTAGTTTGACGGTCCATATAACTAGATGCTACAATATTTAAATCACCTCCCAAGATTACGTTGGAGTCGAGGTACGGACTCAACAAGTTAGCCAGGGTTATAAAGAATTGTTTATCATAGCTTGTAGGAGCATAGATATTGCAAAGTGTATAAGTTAACTCAAATATATTAATTACCAAAAGTACAAATCGGCCCTCAGAATCTGATTGCTGGTGTAGGATGGTAAAAAGCAGACTTATCCATATTAAAATAGCAACGCCTCGGGATTTAGAATTGTAAGACGCATAAATCACTACTTTTTGTCCCATTGCTAATTTCTCATGTTCTAGGGCAGTTAAATGTGTTTCCTGCAAAAAGGAAATATCAGATTCTTGTGTATTTAGGTAAGAAATTATTTTGCGTCGTGTGGCTGGAGAATTGATGCCCTTTACGTTCCAAGGGCACATTTTGAGATCACACATAAGAAATAGACCGGTGGTAAAGTTGTGCCTGACTCATGTCTAGTGTATTCCGTGTATTTAAAACCATAAGATCATACATAATAATCACAGTGATAGCTTGTCCCTGTTCCCAATGGAACCGTGTGTATGGGGTGCTTATTAAATAACACATTTTTGCAAGACAATTCTTGAAAAGAAAAAAGAAAAAAGAACAAAAAATTAAAATAAAAACATATACAAAACATTTGAGGACCAAAATTAGAAAATAGAAAGTGGCTCTTAGTGAGCCCAACAAATGTAATTATAGTACTAAAACTAAATAAACCACCTAAAGTGATTAACATATTGGGATACTGAGAAGTATTTCCCAGGGCCGGCTCTAGGGGTGTTTGACCAGTGCGGTCGCACAGGGGTGGCACCCGTAGAGGGGCGGCACCCCTCCCCAGCATCCCGATTTCAGCGGGACAGTAGTGTCCTGCTGTTCCACCCGCGGGCCGAAGTGGCCCACGGGTGGTCAAATCGGGAGGTTGGGGACCCCCACCGCCGCAGCTGTGCAGCGGTGCCGGACCCCTGGAGTGTGAATGGATGCCGCGCGCATGGCGCGGCAACCATTCACTGACAGGAGAGGGCTGGGGGAAGCCCAGCCAGTAATGGAGTGCTGGGCTTTACCCCCAGCCTGACGTTAAAATAACGTCACACAGGGGGTGTGACCTATGGTAATTAGGCCACGCCCCCAAATTAGGTTGTGTGCGGCGAAGCCACGCACGATGTTAGGGCACCTTCTCAAGGGCCGGCACAGAGCGCTCCGAACCCTGGACCCGGCTCTGGTATTCCCTGCATAATAAAACCATACATAGTGACATTGGGCCTGATTCAGAGCCGTTCGCTATTTGCGGTCGTTCGTTCTAAAACAAGGGGTGGCTATTCAAATGATCAGTTCGCAAATTGCAGTCTGTTCACACCTCTAAGTCTGAATGAGCGAGCAAAACATACGCTCGTTTATTTGTTAAAAACGCCCCCTGGCCGCTCGCACCATACGTCATGTCCGCTATTTATTAGATTAATCGAGTACATCGACCAGCGTATGAACTGCTCGCTATTCTTGTGGTTGGTTTTTTCTACCACAATCTTGCGAGCAGTTCTGGCTATAAAATAACCCAGTGACATGGTCAATGACGCTGCTGTATTAATTATGCACACCCATAAAACGCCCGTTTTGACCTTTAAGCACGCCTGCGTTCGGATCTCCACTCCCCATTTTCAAGCACCTTCCCCTGTTACCACCCACATACGCCTCATTCTGTCACTCAAAATAGCAGGCATTCGCTATATTGCGAGCACATGAATTTCGGCCGCACTGACTGGTTCGCACATGCGTATAACGATCCGTACGCATGCGCAGATGTGCGAACATCGCTCGGAACGAGCGTACTGCCGCTAGCGAGTGGCTCTGAATGAGGGCCATTGTTGTCTAACGTCATAAAAATTGACTTCTAGGAAACAACATCAATCTTTCCAGAATATAATTTCCTAAACATCAACCTCCATAGTTTGCAATATAACTAACTATATGACGTATTTACCTAAAAAAGGGTAAGAGAATATCAGACATATATTTAAATGCATATAAGCAAATTGTAACCGTAATGGTTAATCAATAACCAATCAAACTGGGATATTTGACTGGGCACAAAGTTGTAATAATGCACATCATCTGTTTAATTGTATACGTTGCCCATTCAGGTAGATGAAGCTGCGGATTCAGCCTCTTCCTCTTCCAGGTAAGCCATCGCATCTGCACCGTTTGTAAAGTCCTTCGGACCCGAATCCTGAAATAGGCGAAAACCTCGCCAGGAAAAGCAGCGCAAATTTCCTCTGGGCTTTTATCAGCTTCGAGCACACAGGAGCCATCTCCTTACGTGCACGGGACACTTCCACAGAATAGTCCTGAAACATCAGCAGACGATGATTCTGCCATTCAAGATGACCCTTTTTACGAGCTGCAGTCCATATTGCTGATTTATGGACTGAATTAAGGCATCTGAAAATAACTGTGCGAGGGCGTTTGATGTGCCCTTTCCACTGCAAAGTCAGGTAATTCTGAGGATAGTTCCGATAATTGTAATAAATCTTTATGTAAAAAAGAGAGCAGCTCCGGCCCTTTATTTGTTCTAGGAGGCCTATTATACGGAGGTTGTTCCTCTGAGAACGATTTTCCAAGTCGTCTACTTTATTTAAGAGATGAAGTGTAGTCTTCAGCTCCTGATCCAATTGCTTTTGTAATTCGCAAATAGCTTGTTCATGCTCTTCAATGTTATGCTGGTTAGTAACGACTTGGAGGTCTGTAGAGTCTAAATGTTCTCTCAGATCTTTAATTGTGGCGGCAAATGTATTAGTCTGTGACTCCATTATAGGGGTAATAGTGTCTTTTATGGCTCGAACCACATCTTCATAGGTTAGTGACTTATTGGTATCCATAGAAGACATAGGGGGTCATTCAGACCCACTCGCAAGCGGCAGTACGCTCGCAAGTGGGTCGATGTTCCCCACTGCGCATGCGCACGACGGAGGGAGCTCCGTCATGCGCATGCGCGAGACACGGACTGCGACAGCCAAGCTGTCGCTCCAGGTCTCGCACCAAAGGGGGCGTGCTGTCGATGGTGACTGACAGCACACCCCCTTTGGTGGGCGTGCCTGCCAGACGGAGGCGTTCCCATGGGAACGCCTACCGTCTGAAGCCGGCCCCACTGACATCACTCGTGATGTCAGTGGGAGTAATTTTGACTCTGATAGAGCCAAAATCACTCCAGGGCTTGTGGCTGGCAAACCCTACTGCAGGGTCTCCGTCGCAAGTCCGATGGTCGCGATGGTCAAGACCATCGCGACCATCTTTTTGGACGCTCGTATATGCTGTGGGTGGTCACCCAAAGCTATACGAGCGTCCAGGGGGACTCTCCATTTTAATGGAGGGCCCTGATTCAGAGCGAGCACTCTGGTCAGAGCGTCCGGCTCTGAATCAGGCCCATAGTTTTAGCTTGGTGTACAGATCCGGAAGAACTTGGAAGTAAATCAGTAGAGATAAGAGATGTATGGGTATATTTACTAAGGTGCGGGTTTTTAGAAGTGGTTTTGTTGCCCATAGCAACCAATCAGATTCTAGCTATTACCTTGTAGAAGGTGCTAGATAAATGTTAAGTAGAATCTGATTGGTTGCTATGGGCAACAAAACCACTTCTAAAAACCTGCACCTTAGTAAATATACCCCCTAGTGTCGACCACTTTTTTCCCTGCACGCGTACGTGGAGTTTGAGCAGGTGTAGAAGTTGTAGTGATTTTTGTCATTACCACTATATGGCGGTAGATCACAGCAAGTGGTCTAGGGATCAGAGGTATTTTTTGCAATCACTGAAAATTTTAGAATATCACAGTCCAGCCAATAATATAAAACACTCTACGGTTTTATTCATCCAGATAATCCGATATCTCGTGGCATTTGTCACATGAAATAATGTGTCATCATTGATGATCTAAGAGATTGAAAGCAGGGAATCTTCCCATTTAAATTGACATCAGCATTCCAGCCATTGATGACAGATTCCTAACTAGTAGGCTCTGACCCAGAGATTTAAGATCCCAAAAGGGGGTAATGGTACCTCAGGGAGTGCTGTGAGGAATCTCTGCTACCCCTACTCCTGTTTTGTAATGCATGTAGCAGGAGGAGTAGAAGTGGGGAATACTTATTTAGAGATGCTTGCCTTATTAGATGGAGCAGGCAAGCTGCAATACTCATATGCAGGTTTTTAATCCATTTACTACACAGTAATAGAACCAATATTCTTCTCAAATGAGTTCATTACCCTGCAGCTATGTAACGATAACCAATTGTGTTTCACTTATAGATACAGTTATAGTAACGTTTCACATCTATTGCTGGGAGGGAATTACAGTTTATCACATTGATTTATGAGCTAACATGCTCCATTCAGTATTTCTTCACTTAAGAGATATTGGGCCTGATTCATACCCGGTCGCAAGCGCTGTGCGCTCGCAAGTGGGTCGATGGTGGGCCAGTGTGAATGCACACATGCACATGCGTGAGACCCGGATAGCGATGGGCAATCTGTTGCTCCGGGTCTCGCAACAAAGGGGGCGTGCTGTCGATGTTGAGCGACAGCACGCCCCCTTTGGTGGGCGGACCGGGGGAGTGGCTGCCCAAATGGAGGCGTTCCCATGGGAACACGTCCGTTTGGGGGCAGCCCCACTGACATCACGAGTGATGTCTGTGGGAGAGCTTCCGGCTCTGTTAGAGCCTAAATATCTCTGGGGCTTGCGGCCACGAGACCCTACCAAAAGGGTCTCATCGCAAGCCCGATGATCACGATGGTCTTGACCCTCGCGACCATCTTCCTGGCCGCTCGCTATAGCTGTTGGTGGCCAAAAAAAAAGACCGGCCCTGATTCAGAGCGAGCACTCTGTCAGAGCGTCTGGCTCTGAATCAGGCCCATAGACTATTCCCCATTCCCCTCTCTGTGACAGCGTGATACTATGTAATCTGTCACTCCTGGCAGGAAATAAACATACTGTACGCTGCAATCGCTCATATTCATCCATCCTATTATTGGGCCTGATTCAGAGCCGGACGCTATTTGCGCTTGCTCGGTCAGAAAAAGGGGACGGCTATTTAAATTGAGCGCTCGCTCTTTGCGGTCTGTTGACGCCTCTATGTCTGAGCGAGCGTACGAAACATGTGCTCGCTATTTTGTAAAGACGTCCCCTGGCCGCTCGCATCCTACGTCATCTCCGCTATTTATTAGATTAAACGAGTACATCGAAAGGCGTCTGAACTGCTCGCAGTGTTTGTGGTTGGTTTATCCTACCGCAATCATGCTAAGAGACAACCAAGTGACGTGGTCGATGACGCTGCTTTGTTAATTATGCACACTCTTAAAACGCCCATTTTGACTGTTTGGCCCGCCTGCGTTCAGATCTCCACTCCCCGTTTTCAAGCACCTTCCCCTGTTACAAGCAGATATATGCTAAGGCGCCAGTGAAAGTACACAGCGTACTATAACTGCTAGTCACAAAGAGCCGCACATCTATCAGGGGTCTGCCACACTCCCAACAGTCAAAATCTAGAAACAAAAATAGATAGACGGCGCTAATATATGACAGCTGATAAAAGTAGCAATATACAAAAAATGTATCATTTATTAATAAACACATATAATATGTGAGAATAGTCCCTACATGGGATTCCCAGAGACCATCTGAAAAACATATATTGTAAAAAACATAAAAAACATAAGTCATACACAAAATAACAATAAATGTAAATATAGCAGCCGGTGAATAGAAATCTCCAATCCCCTATATTAAGGGTGCCAAAGTCACTTTCCAGAGCAAAAAACTGTGCACAGTATAAGCTCAAAGTCCAGCGGTAAAGGTATCGTTCCCAATGGTTATAACACTATGTAACAGACGGGCCACAAGCTGATAGTTGTAACAGCGTAGATGTCAAAACACAGTGCAGGTGAGCTGGAGTTCAAGATGGAATAAATACTGATAGCCACCCTATGTTGGGGCAAGTATTTGATAGTGAATATACAAAAGCTCAGCGGTACTCACAGTACTCAAGTGAGCACAGCCACTCCGGTATTGATATGTGTTTAGCAGCCTCCGTGGTCAATAGCAATGTCCCAGGCAGATAGAAACAGGTGCCCTCTCTCTGTACCGCTCCGGCGGTCTGCAGTCTGCGACGTCCGTAGCCGTCAGGCTTCCTTGAGAGGTGGAGGGAACAGGGACTGAACTTGCTAAGGCAGTGATCCCGTAATGAAGACCACCTGCGCTGCGAAAGTGGATCCCGACAAGCCGCTGTGCATCAGCCAGGCCGCTACCGCTGACAGGAAAGGGTAAGCAGGCAAAAGATCTCACACTGCAGCATGCAGTAATGAATGGAGTAACATCACCGGATAACACAGCCGTATCCTCAAACACCTTCCCCTGTTACCACCCACAAACGCCTCATCCTGTCACTCAATTTAGCAGGCACTCGCTATTTGGCGAGCGCTCGATTTCCGATCGCGCTGACTGGTTGGCGCATGCGCATTACAACCCATACGCATGCGCAGTTGTGCGAACATCGCTCGGAGCGAACGAGCGGCCGCTTACGAGCGGCTCTGAATCAGGCCCATTATTTGTACTTGACCAGCAGTCTTTGTATATTTTAATATTTCGCCTAATATATGGGACCCTAAAAACAACATATTTTTAATAATGGACTAATAAAAATGACAGAACTGTGTGCTATAAAACTATGTGGGTTGTACAGCTAGGATAAAGTGCACCATACAGTACATAATACTTTTTTTCTTGTTTGTTTGCATTGTGTATACATATGGTCTAATGTGTACCCAGCTTAGACACGTATTCAATTAGTTTCGCACCCGCGATACTTTTTTGCACGCCAGACTTTTCACCTATTTTAGCCGCGGAAGCTTATTGTACGCGCCCCGACTATGCGCTGTATTCAATTCCAGAACACGCGAAAACACAACCTGGCGAATGCAAACCAGGCGAAAAGAGCTGTCAGAATTGGGGGAATCAGCCTGACACCCCCTAAAAGATGCACTAACATTGGGGATCAATGTACACGCCCCCGAATTGCCCTAATTAAGCTATATGGGATACTTAAGTGCTGTCAGTTTCTTCTAATTAGCGCTTTGCACAAGTGTTGAAGAATAGCATTAAGCATTTTTTTTGGTGTGAAAATAAATAGTTCTGTCAAATTTGGGATACTTGAAAATGGGGGCAAGCATGGTTTAAAGTAAAGTTTAAAAAAACTTAAAATACGCACCTGAAGCATGCACCTGCAATCCAAAAAACACCTCCCCCATACTTGCAGAGCCAACAAAAGTCTATTTTGTTTGTACCCCCACTTTTTCACCCACATTTTCAAATAGCTTTTTTGGGTGTTCCTCACTTTTTTAGGGTTTTTTGACGCAGTTATCCTTTGGGGGCTGTCCCAAGGGTGCCGAGTAGTTTCCCCACCTTTGTACCCCAAAATAGCAATTTTGCACTTTTTTTCGCCACCTATTCAGAGGCGAATCCTTTTCGCCTATTACATTGTATTGCGTTTTCGCGTACACGAAAAGTGGACGGAATTGAATACGGCGATACTTTTTCCGACAGGAGAAAAGTCGCAATCTCCGATACTTTTTCGTGGATCTTGGCTTTTTGCTTCTAATTGAATACGGGCCTTAATACGGTAACTGGATGCATCTCCACTTTCAACCGAAGTTCAGGGAGGGGTGTGGGTGAATTGAGGGCTATGCAGACTAGTTCATACAAGTAAATACAGGACTTTTGCCCCTGGTATAGGGCTTGGGAGAGCGTGCACTGGTAATGGTGATGGCTGTAATATCAGGCGTACAGATAGGGCAGAGCAGCCACATTACAAGACTGCATATGGGCGAATATAGGCATGTATTTCTGTGCACACAATGGACCTTATTCAGGATGCATGCAATGCCCGTCGCTGCTGGGATCCTGTACACAGCGGACTAACAAAAATATGCTAATTACTCTTGTGCACAGAGACGCCCACCTCCGATGTCTCACATCCGCTGCAGAGACATCAGCCGCACATCGAACCTCTCAGAAAGCCTACAGCATGCTATCTCAGAATGAGCGTCTCCCCTAAGACACCTGGGCTTCCAGCTCCACCTCAAATCACTTGTATTGGCCTGAGGCCTGTAATTTGCTGTTTGGATAAGTGTGTTGATAATATATTATATTTTCTACTAGGCTCTTAGGGCCCCATTCAGACCCACTCGCTAGGATGCTTTCGCAGGCAGCCAGCCAATTGTTTGCATTCGTACGCATCGCAAATGCGTGTGCGCGAACCAGTGAGAGCAATTGTTAAGCGTATGCTCGCTGCGCATAGACTGCCCGGCTGACTAAGTGACAGGAGAAGCTGTTTGTGGGTGGTGATAGGGGCAGGCCACTGGAAACGGGGGAGTGGAGGTGCGAACGCAGGTGTGCCTGAGAATCTTAACACCATTTCAGAGGCGTGCATAATTAACAGGCAGCGCCATAGTGCACGCCACCTGGTTGTATTTCACACTGAAGCACTCGCAGTGCTTGCGGTAGGGTATAGTCAGACACAAGCGCTGCGTTTGCTTCCGATGGTTCTCGATGTTACCGATATATATATCTTCCTAGATTGATACCTTAGTACTTATATGTTTATTTTGTATGTTCTCTGAAACTAGGAGATCTTAAATCTGTCTCCAACATTATTGATTTTCCCTTTTTTCCTATGGTTGTCGTTGTTTCCTTCCCTTTCTTTTTACTTCCTTCAATCATTTGATATATACACTTGTCCTCATATATTCAATACATTTTTGAATCTTATTCTATGTACTTACAGGCTTACACCATATTTTACTATCACACACATCACAACACCTCCCTTTTTTTAGTTCACATATCTATTTTATTGACAGTTCACTTTTATTTTAGTATAGTATTCAGTGATTTTTAATAATTTGGCTTTAATACTTGCTTATTTGGCCCCCTTTTTTCACTTATTTCATTTTATTTTATCACTATTAATATTTATATAACACCTATTCACACATTTTTACGGTCAATTCACCACATTCAATGAGTACACAATCCCCTTATATTCATACACATACTCACATATTAATCATCAATAGTGTCACCTTATACACTAGGTAGTTGAATCCCTGGTGTATTCACCTTTGTTTATTATCCTCTTATTACACATTAATATTATGGTCCACACCGCTTATAGTCCTAGTTTATTCATATGGTCCAGTCGTGTCACAACATTAGTGTCATTAGAAATTTATTATTAAATTTTGCCCCCATTTTTTTGAGGATAGGAGAAAGGGCATATTAATATATCAATTTTCCGGACTTTTGTGAATTGTGTAATTTTGAGTGTATATGTACGTGCTTGTATGTGTACATATGCGCATGTACATGCATGTATGCATATAAACATATGAGCAATAATCTTTATAAATAATAGATATTATGAGATGTTTGAATATGACTTTTGCATTTATTATATATTAAGTTCCAATGTTTATTAAACAGCTATTATACTTATTTTTATTTCTTGGAATGACTGTGGTCTAATATTAGATTAAGGTTACCTGGATGCAGGATGGAAGTACCCAGATGATCACACTATACCTTATTATATCATATTACAATCCAATATTTATCTATTTATTATATGGATTGGTGTGTTTGCATTCTTACTACATATCAATAATAATTACTTATTTATTTATTTATCTGTTTATTTATTTTTCCTCTTTTGTCTCATTTTACATATCTTCTAAGATTATGAATGTTTTAAAGATATATATATATATTTCTTTATATATATTCTTATTTATTTTCCCAGCACTAGGCACTAAATTAATTGATTTTGGAAGTACCTTTAATGAAATAATAATATTACATGTTCCTCAGTTATCCATTTGCTAGAACTATTGATCCTCTGAACAGGGTTAAGTCAGCCGTGCTATCTAATGTATTTAGACTATTTAACTGATGGCAACATCTATTGGCTGCCCAGACTGTCTATCAGGTTTTGAATTGAGCCCATTGGTCAGCTCTCACATACAGGACTATATGACTCAGGGAATTCCCTTCCTGGATCACCTCCGTGATCAAGCTAATAGCGAAACGCGCATCGGGGAGTTACAAGTGCCCGTGGCTGTACGGCACGAGGCATCGGCATTATCTACTAGTACCCAACAGGACTCTGTCTCCACTCACCTCCTAGGATGATGGGTACCCGAAGGTAACAGTTTGTGAGCGGCAGTCCCGCCCGGTGAGACTATTGTCACAGCACAGCATAGACTTTACTTGCTGTGCTTACCAGCGCATGATTCCTACACAATTACTTACATTTTATTTGTGCGTTTGTATCGGTAACAGTGCAGCTATTACTGACCACATTACACGGTCCATACCTATTCATTTGCACCTCACCTGATCATATGCATAAGTAACAGCATGGATTATACCTGCTGTGATTAGCATAGACTACACTTGTTTTGCTGTAAAACTTATACCTGATTTTGGGCATTGTATCTGATTGCCTGCATTTAAGCCCTTGATCTTTATTGAATAGATGTTTATTTCTGTCAGGCGTTTATTTACATTAGTAATAGTATAGATTTTACTTACTTTGTTATATGATCTATACCTGTTCATTTGTATTTTTTCCTGACTATATGTGTCGGTAACTGTATCGATTATATCTGCTGCAAACAGTCTAGACTACACTTATTGTGTTTTATGTGCCAATAATTTATATCTGACCTCAGGCAGTATATCTGTTTGTTTTCATAAGTGACTAACACATTTACGTCACCTGTTTAGTTCACAGCAATGTTGGATTCTCTATCAGTAATTGAATAAATGGTTCCTTCTGTGCAATTCACCCACTTACGGTATCTACATATACTTTTGATCTGTGTGGATATGAATTTTTAAGTTTTATAGTTCTGTGCACTTCATTAAATCATTTGTATTCATAGCTGTTATAATTTCGCACTTTAAGGATTTATTGCTATCTTTCCAATGGTTATATTGCATATCTCTTGAAAAATAAGTGATGTCACACTTGTAATAGGCCTATTTATGAACCGATTATTCACATAAGGCTCCCTAAATTATTGAATTCTTGTATTTTCACTTGTGATTTATGGTCTTTTTACTATCTGTTCTATTGCTCTATTAACTGCGGACGATCTCATTAGAGTAGTTCTCTCATTGGGTGTCCAATGCGATAAGTATGACACCCAAAAGCAGAAACAAAATGTGAGTAAAGCCCCTGATTAACTGTTGTTTCTAGGGGCAACCTGCTCTCCAGTAATCTCTCACTCTTCACAGATAGCTATTTGCAGAGGTGAAGAGAAGTAGAATGAGGAGTAGCAGTCCTATGCTCTGACCTTTTCTATATTTTTTCCACACTCAGACATGTTTTGAACCATTTATTAATGGGTACTAATAGACTATTAGCAGTCATTTAGTATTAAACTGATTGATTGTTATATATCAGATCTCATATTTTTCGCTAACAAGGAGGATATTACACTTGCTGTTATATTTTTCAAAAAAACAAGATAATATTTGTCTTAATTCAAGTGTCTTTTATTTGTTACATGTTGTAGGTAATTTTGTATGTAAGTATTTTTTTGTCTTAATGCAAGTGTCTTTTATTTGTTATATGTTGTAGGTAACTTAGTAATTGAGTATCTATTGGGTCTTATATAGTCGCTTAATTACGCGACCTTTTATTTTTAAGAATAATCATTAAAAGTTATTTTTTAGAGGCGTGATTGGACCTATTCCAATTTCCCTTCTGTATTTGATCAAGAGTGCTCACCAAACAGAGTTTCTTCTTTCTTTTTCGTTATACCATATTGCATATTACTCTAGTGAGCACCGCCACCTTTTCAATTACTCCTTTCAATGTACATATATATGATTAATCTGTAATGGACTAGATTATACTTACTGTGGCTATATCAACTATTGAAAATTGTACTATTAAATAGCCTGTGCGACGTATCTCCCTCCCCCTTTTCCTTTTCGTATATAAGTGACAGGAGAAGCTGTTTGTGGGTGGTGATAGGGGCAGGCCACTGGAAACGGGGGAGTGGAGGTGCGAACGCAGGCGTGCCTGAGAATCTTAACGCCATTTCAGAGGCGTGCATAATTAACAGGCAGCGCCATAGTGCACGCCACCTGGTTGTATTTCACACTGAAGCACTCGCAGTACTTGTGGTAGGGTATGGTCAGACACAAGTGCTGCGTTTGCTTCCGATGGTTCTCGATGTTACCGATGGTTACATACACATACACTGGAGATGAAATGCGCAAGTGGGTGTCTTAAGACAGGCTGGTAGGCGTCTGCATACACAAAGTGATCGCATGCTAAGACTTAGTAGGCGCGCTAATGCCTTGCCGTGCGATCGCTTGCCTTGCCAAAATTTGCATACGCATCTAGCGTGCGAACGTATCTAGCGAGTGGGTCTGAATTGAGCCCTGAGGCTATTAGTTCTTGATTGATGAAAACATTCTATAGGGTAATATAGTTTATTAATCTGCCATCCTCTCTGCCATTGCTCTGTCACTTAGTTTAGCCAATATGAGTAAAAACAATATTGTGAGCTGTGAGGTGGTCAAAATTGACTGGAAACTAATGTTATTGGGGTTAATAATAATATAATAGGAACAAAAAATGGTCAAAATTACATTTTAGATTTTTTTATAAAGTTTTAAAATAAATTTAGAACCAAAGCCAAAACATGGAGTTCACAGGAGCTGATTTGGACCCGCTCGCTAGATGCATTTGCTCGCTCCCAGCGTAGGCAAATCCGGCGTACGCCCAGCAAGCCAGGCAATCGCACAGCAAGGCATTAGCACGCCCACTATGTCTTGGCGTGCGATCACATAGTGTATGCAGACACCCACCGGCCATTCTTAAGACGCTCACTTGCGCATGTCATCTCCTGGAAGTGCTTGTAAAACATTGGTACATCAAACACCATCGGATGCGATCGCAGCGCTTGAGGTTGACTATATTATATATATATATCACTTCAGAGTAAAATCCCACCAAGTGACGTGTCCTATTATGCTGCCTTTTAATTATGCACGCCTTTGAAACGGCGTTGAAACACTCTGGCACGCCTGCGTTCACACCTCCACTCCCCCGTAACCAGTGGTTAGTCCCTGTCATCACCCACAAACGGCTTCTCCTGTCACTCATTCTGCTGGGCTGTCTGTGCACAGATAGCGAACGCATCCCGATCTCTAGCACTGGTTTGCGCACATGCATTGCGATGCGTATGCATGCGCAGAAAGCGACTATCGGCCAGCTGCGAGCGTTCGCATTATAGCGACCGGGTCTGAATCAGCTCCACAGTCCCCCCTTAGCAGCATGACTGACTTGCTGATGTGTTTGGGGGGCAGAAAGGGGGCGAATACCAGGACGGTTCTATAAAATGGGGGTTGTTGCTTAGTTTAGCCAGCTCACTGCAGCCCAGGCTTGCCTACCCTTCCGATTTGGTCGGGAGCCTCCCGAATATCGGGTGCCGCTCCCGACCCCCCGGAAAGGCAGGCAAGCCTCCCGGCTGCCGCCTGCCCCCGCACAACTACTGGAAACCCCCGCAGCGGGGATGCCCGATGACGCGATTCGCGCTGAATCGCGTCATCGTGGCTCCGCCCCCTGCTTCGCAATGCCTTTATTTTTGGCATTGTGAAGAGGGGGCGGGGCCACGATGATGCGTTCGTGCCGCCCCCAAAACATTGTCATAGCCGGCCATGCCTCCCCCTCTATGCAGGCATTCAGCTCCCTCCCAGAAGGAGGGAGCTGAATGTCGGCAAGTATGCTGCAGCCTGACCTCTCTCTCCCCTGTATCTGGAGATGAAGTCATGGCTCTCATTCCTTCCCCCTTCCACCTATCCCCTCCACCACCTCTCATCTTTGCATGCTCCCATCTCGCCATCAGGCCCTGTCCCCTCAGTAGTGTCACTAGTCGCACTGCATCTGCTGCAGCCACCGGGTCACTTATCTGCTTTTCTGCTCCATGATCCGGCTCCGTGACAGACTCCCGCCAGCTGCAGCGTCTCCTGCTGTCTCCCTGGCTTCCACATGCAGCATTCCCTCTAAGCCACAGGTTCTCAAACTTTGGCCCTCATTCAGAGGCGGTCGCAAGAAGCGATTGCTCTCTCTGAATGAGGGCGGCTGCTTGTTTAAGAGCGGCCTCCTGGTCGCTAGCTAAGCAGTGAGTTACCACCCACAGCTTAGCAACCGACCAGGGTGATGGTCGTGATGGTCAAGACCATCGCGACCATCGGTGCTTGCGACGACACCCTAAGGTTGGGTCTCGGCAACCGCAAGCCCCAGGGAGCTTCCTGCTCTGATCGAGCAGGAAGCTCCCCACTGACATCACTGCTGATGTCAGTGCGGCCGCCCACAAAACAACAGGTGTTCGCTTGGGAATGCCTCCGTTTTGTAGGCGGGGGCGTGGCTACACAAACGATCACCATCGACAGCCACCCCTTTTGGCTCACTCCGGAGCTTGCGGACACGCAGTGTGGCCGCTGCTTGTGCGTAGGGCCTTAACATCAACCTGGTTGCGAGCACTCAGCACTTGCGACCGGGTCTGAATGAGACCCTCTGTCCTCAGACCCCCAAACAGTGCATATTTTCCAGGTCTCCTCACAGGATCACAGGTGAAATAATTAGCTCCACCTGTGGTTTAAAATGTGTCAGTGAGTAATGAGTACACCTGTGCCCCTGCTGGGTGACCTGGGAAATGTGTCAGTGAGTAATGAGTACACCTGTGCCCCTGCTGGGTGACCTGGGAAATGTGTCAGTGAGTAATGAGTACACCTGTGCCCCTGCTTGGTGACCTGGGAAATGTCTCAGTGAGTAAAGACTACACCTGTGCACCTGCTGGGTGACCTGGGAAATGTGTCAGTGAGTAATGAGTACACCTGTGCACCTGCTGGGTGACCTGGGAAATGTGTAAGTGAGTAATGAATACACCTGTGCCCCTGCTGGGTGACCTATGAAATGTGTCAGTGAGTAATGAGTACACCTGTGTACCTGCTGTGTGACCTGGGAAATGTGTCAGTGAGTAATGAATACACCTGTGCCCCTGCTGGGTGACCTGGGAAATGTGTCAGTGAGTAATGACTACACCTGTGTACCTGCTGGGTGACCTGTGAAATGTGTCAGTGAGTAATGAGTACACCTGTGTACCTGCTGGGTGACCTGTGAAATGTGTCAGTGAGTAATGAGTACACCTGTGTACCTGCTGGGTGACCTGTGAAATGTGTCAGTGAGTAATGAGTACACCTGTGTACCTGCTGGGTGACCTGTGAAATGTGTCAGTGAGTAATGAGTACACCTGTGTACCTGCTGGGTGACCTGTGAAATGTGTCAGTGAGTAATGAGTACACATGTGCACCTGCTGGGTGACCTGGGAAATGTGTCAGTGAGTAATGAATACACCTGTGCCCCTGCTGGGTGACCTATGAAATGTGTCAGTGAGTAATGAGTACACCTGTGTACCTGCTGTGTGACCTGGGAAATGTGTCAGTGAGTAATGAATACACCTGTGCCCCTGCTGGGTGACCTGGGAAATGTGTCAGTGAGTAATGACTACACCTGTGTACCTGCTGGGTGACCTGTGAAATGTGTCAGTGAGTAATGAGTACACCTGTGTACCTGCTGGGTGACCTGTGAAATGTGTCAGTGAGTAATGAGTACACCTGTGTACCTGCTGGGTGACCTGTGAAATGTGTCAGTGAGTAATGAGTACACCTGTGTACCTGCTGGGTGACCTGTGAAATGTGTCAGTGAGTAATGAGTACACCTGTGTACCTGCTGGGTGACCTGTGAAATGTGTCAGTGAGTAATGAGTACACCTGTGTACCTGCTGGGTGACCTGTGAAATGTGTCAGTGAGTAATGAGTACACATGTGCACCTGCTGGGTGACCTGGGAAATGTGTCAGTGAGTAATGAGTACACCTGTGCGCCTGCTAGGTTACCTGCAAAACATGACCTGTATGGGGTCCTGAAGACCGAGTTTGAGAACCACTGCTCTAAGCTAATGTCTAAATGCCCTTCACGCAGAGGACCCTGATATCATCAGCTACAGTCCAACGTCATTCCCTACCATCCACGTGGATATAGAGGCATGCCTGAAGCATGGCGAGCAAAGCAAGACAGCGAAAGGACAAGTTTCTTCTGTAGGTGGACTTAATGGGCATGGAATCGGACTTCCGCCCTCACTGCACGTCACTTCCAGATCCCCGAGCATGAAGGGGAAAAAAGCTCAACCTTCCCTCTAGGGCTGGCTGCCTAGCGCAGCCATGACAGTCTGAATCAGGTGACAGTTCATCCTCCAACAGGAGAGCAGTATGCAGTCACATGATGTCTGCAGCCAATCCCTGACAAGCCAGGAGTACAGTATATAAGGACTTGTGTGCTTTCCAGTAAGCGTCTGCAAATGCTTATCACAGGGCCTCATTCATTATGGATCGCAAGTGCAATTGCGATAACGATTGCACGCGTAGTCTCACTGCGATGGCATGCTAATCCACTGCGATCGCTATGCCATCGCAGCACAACATAAGGATGCCAACCTAACATTACTCACATCCATAATACTGCGGTACCTGCATTTTGCCGACCACCCCTTGTCACCACCCCCAAACAGTACTTCCTGTCAATCACTCTGTCCCGAACGCAGTGACTGGTTTGAGCAAGTGCACTGCAATGCATGTGCAGTACACAACAATCGGCCCATTGTCCAGTGATTTTAAGTGCAGTTTACCATCTTGCTGCACTACTGGCTCCACTATCGGTTCAAGTCTGATATGCTGTATCATCGGTTCCAATCCAGCACCATTGGTTTCAATCCGATACCTGATTCTATCGGTTCAAGTCCGATATCCCGTATTATCGGTCCCAATCTAATAACCAGAACCATCGGTTCCAGTCTGATACCTGATTCTATCGGTTCCAGTCCGATATTCTGTATCATCGGTCTCAATCCAATAACCAGAACCATCGGTTCCAGTAGAATACTGTTTTAGTAGGTTCCAGTCCGATATTCTGTATCATCGATTCCAATCCAATAACCAACACCATCGGTTCCAGTCTTATACCTGATTCCATCGGTCCCATTCTGGTGTTCAAGCCAATCCGGTCCCATTCCGGTGTTCCAGCAATCTGGTTCCATTGCAGCTATCCAGCATCTGGTCCCATTCTGGTGATCTAGTATTCCGGTCCAGAGCTATTCTCAAAGATTCCTGCATATGCGCAGATCACATCTCACCTCAGCCAGCTTCACTCACTCTGACCTCAGTCCAGTTCATAACCCGAGTCCGGATTCACAAACAAAACAGATCCTGACAGCCCTTGTCTCCCCCATTCTTAACAGACTCACCCTTTGTCCTATCTCTCTCTGCCTTCCATCCTCCCCATTCCACAGAAACTGCCTTATAAAAGACACTAATGACCTCCTTGCTGCCAAATTCAAGGGCCACTACTCTCAGCTCATTCTCCTTAATCTCTCTGCTGCTTTTGACACTGTGGACCATCCTCTCCTCATGCATATCCTTCAGTCCCTGGGTCTACGTGACACTGCCCTCTCCTGGCTGTCCTCCTACCTCTCTGACCGATCCTTCTCTGTCTCCTCTCATGACTTCACCCCCCGCCCATATCCTCTTACAATAGGTGTCTCCCAAGGATCTGTCTTCGGACCTCTCCTATTCCCCCTCTATACATTCATTTTAGGGAGTAAATTTACTAAAGTTCGATTAGAGATTCTCCTGAGATTGAATTGAACTTGAACAGCAAAATCCATTAGCAGATCTCAAATTTACTAAGAATGGATTTTGCTTTCGATTTTCAACTCTAATTCGATCTTTTTTCAGTTAAAGAAGGGATTTGCTGGTCGATTTTGTATGTTCATGTCCACATCGAACAGCAAATCCCATTCCAAAATGAACTTCTAAAGCTGCCCATCCACTAGGCGATTAAACCTAGCGATGGAGCGATAACGACGGTCGTTATCGCTCCATCGCTTGGTAATTGCCCGCAAATCGGGCAGTAAAAGGTTAAAAACGACCAGCGATGCGCGCGCCCGCTGGTCGTTTTTAACATCAATCATCGCCCGAACATGACGGTCAACCTGACGACCGCCGTCAGGTTGCCATGTTCGGGGATGATTGATCTGCATACACTGAACGTCGGAACGCTCAGTGTAGGCACTTCGCCCCGTGGGAGATGACGGCATCGTAATCGTGCCGTTGTCCTCCGCATCGTTAAGTGAATGGGCAGCATAAGCCACTTTAATTTTCAGCATGAGCAGTTAGTTTTAAGACATATACATGCATTTATCTTACTGTAAAAAGCTTGTAAAGTGTTAATGTTTTGTGGGGTCTCAGCCAATGAATGGCTCCCACCAGGCTAAACTTTAGTAACCCTGTAGCTCTCACCATTAACTTCAATGGTGGGAGCCGTTCATTGACTGAGAGAGGCGAGGCTGACCTCTCTCAGCCAATGAACACTCAGGCACTACAACGGGTAATGCCGCATCTGAGCCCCTAATTCGCGAGGTATTATACTTCAAGGATGGTACATGGTTCGTGGGTCGGGTCTCGTTTTTTTATTTTAAGACCAAGGATGCCTACAGGGAGAAGGGGACCAGTCCAGGTAATGTAGGTGAGTATGTGTGAGTATGTATGTATTAAACTATACTGTCACGGTGTGTGTGTATTGTCTTTATTTAAACATTTCTTTACAGGTGAGCTACAGGTACCAGCGGGCCCTTAAGGCCTCGCATGCTGGTACTTGTGGTTCTCCAACTACCAGCATGCAGGGTAGGCTTGCTGGGACCTGCAGTTCCACTCGTAATGACAATGTTTACACTTAACTTTTTACACTACACTTTTACACTATCAACCCAGCATCCACAGCCCACGTGTGCCTGGAATAGCCCCGGGATATCAGCCTAGGCCTGGGTTGTCCTGCAGAGGGGGATCCCTTTATTGGGGGGTCCCCAAGTCCCCAGGGACTAGTGGTCAGGAGTAATGTTTCAGCAGGGGAACCCGGTGGTAGGGTTTCCCTGGCTGTGACATTACCCCCCCCCCACACTAGAAAGGGTCTGGTAATGGTTATAGAAATTACAGGGGAACCCTATGCATTTTTCCCCTGTAATTCCAGAACCAGGATTGGATCAGAGCCTGGTGCTGGTTGTGATAAGTTCAGGGGAACCCTATGCATTTTTTTACCTACAGTATATTTACATAACCAGGACTGGCTATGAAAAGTCCGGGGTTGGTTGTGTATATACGGGGGGGACCCCACATCATTTTTTTTTTTTAACATTAACACTTAACAAGCTTTTTACAATAAGACACATGCATGCATCTCACTGATGTATACATGTATCTGTGTCAAATTGAACTGCTCATGCTGAAAATGAAAGCAAGAAGTTCTTCTATTCATTTGGGGATTTGCAGTTCGATTTTGAGTTAGTTTTTCATTTGATTTGCAAATCGAATGTTAGTAAATGAAGGGATCCTATAGTCTTCTATGGGAAAACATTGATGTTTTTCAGAAATTCAATTTAATTTGAAATTTCTTTTCTGTTTAATTTGACATTCGATTTGGCCTTTAGTAAATCCTTTCATAAGAAATCGAATGCAAAATTGAACAGAAAACAAAATCTAACCTTTGTAAATATACCCCCAGGATGCATTGTAAATTCCCTGTCTATAACAGGAACTATGGGGAACTGCCACTAGATGGAGCCAAATTCTATCAGATTGTTACATGCTCAGCGTATAAGAGTCAACAGTAGTGTAATAATTAGTGAAGTGCGGGTTCGGATTCCTGGAAATCGAACACACCCAAACTTAGGTGTTATAAGTCGCACCAAGCCCCGGCTCAGGTCTCCCCACCAACTTTGGATCCCAAAAAGAAGCAAAAAATCTTCTTCTTGACTCTGTTTCTCCTGTGATTTGGATTTGATAAAAGCATACTTTCCTAATTTCCCAAACTCCAGGAGGCCGCTCCATAAAAAAAAAAAAAGACGCCCTGATTCAGAGCGAGCGTTCTGTCAGAGCGTCCGGCTCTCAATCAGGGCCATGGTGCGAGACCTTCAGCCACTGTATGCCTGTAGGTGTGAGATCTGATGTGCTGTGGGACTACTGCACCCAGCAACAACAGCACAAGCTGCTGGTTTACCACTGTGACATGTATGCAAAAGACTGTGCTGGAGGTGCAAGAGTTAAGAGTACTGTGCAGGAGGATTAGGAGGCTGCATCGCAATTTGCCATCTACTGAAACATGCGCAGAGAACCTGGATAATTCTGGCATTGCTGCGGTAAATAAGTCTTACATCACAAGAAAATGAGGACATTGTTTGTAAGACTAATAATGAGAATTACACTCTACTAATGCAGCTGTTGTGTTCTGAAACCATGAAATAACATAATCGTCTCAATCCAGGGTCTCGGGGGGATGATACACAGAAAATACTGCGCAGCCCGACTTTAACTTCCAGACAAAGCAAAACTACCGGCAGAAATTCCGCCAGCAGCTGTATTCTTACTAAGCGAGTCGTATTCTGCATCACTGTATAATGGGTGTATCATAGACAAATGAACACGTAACCTAGGTGTGAGATCCACTACTGAGGGCTACAGGCAATGGGCAGGTGACCACAGTGCCAGGACGGTGGCATGTTATCCAGACGAGACAGCCAAACTGAGCCCCCCGTATCCATCCCATAAATATAAGTGACACGGCGCTAACCTTGCGCAGATCACATTTCATACTCCTGTGTCTTCTCATGTGTTATATTATTAACCTTTATTTATATGGGGCCACAAGGGTTCCGCTGCGCCTCGCTGTTGGCTGAGGAGCGCTCTGGTGCTGAATCCATCTATGCTGCAGACCGGTATCTGAGCCAGCAGCCTCTCCCGGAGCTCAGCAAGGTCTCCGCTCTCTGACATGTGCTGTCTCCCCGTGCATCTTTCTCCCTGGTGCTCTTCATGGACAGACCCGACCCGGAGGTTCTCCATATGTTTTCTGTGTATAGAGCCTGTAAAGCTGCTACAAATACCCTACACCACCACTGCCAGAGTGAGGGGGCATAGGGCCTGATTCAGATGCTCTATGGTTTGCGTAAAAGCCCGATGGTAGGCAGATGGTAGAGACCGTGCGACTTGTGCTGTGCATGTGCAGAATGGGTCCAGCGTCATCACACACAGCGCCCCCTAAGTCGCAGCCTGATTTACAGCCTGTATCCATTTGGAGGCTGGGAGGGGACAGTGCTCCCGAAAACGGGGACGTGTTGTTTGGGAGGTCTTTGGGGTACTTCCTGGTAACTTATCTGCCAACAGAAAAACATGAGAAAATATATGACCCAATATGGGGACTCTCAATGTTTAGAGTCAGGACCATTGTTATCAGAAGCGCCATGAAGTGGCTGTGTGTCTTATCACACATTCATAGGCGTGTGTAGGTGATTTACATGTACTCTATGTGTGCTCTCTATGTGCTCTCTATGCATGTTCTCTATGTGGGCTCACTATGCATGATCTCTATGTGTGCTCTCTATGCATGTTCTCTATGTGGGCTCTCTATGCATGTTCTCTATGTGTGCTCTCTATGCATATTCTACAGTATGTGTGCTCTCTAAGCGTGCTCTCTATGCATGTTCTTTATGTGTGCTCTCTATGCATGTTCTACAGTATGTGTGCTCTCTATGCATGTTCTCTATGTGTGCTCTCTATGCATGTTGTCTATGTGTGCTCTCTATGCATGTTCTACAGTATGTGTGCTCTCTATGCATGTTCTACAGTATGTGTGCTCTCTATGCATGTTCTCTATGTGTGCTCTCTATGCATGTTCTACAGTATGTGTGCTTTCTATGCATGTTCTACAGTATGTGTGCTCTCTATGCATGTTCTACAGTATGTGTGCTCTCTATGCATGTTCTACAGTATGTGTGCTCTCTATGCATGTTCTCTATGTGTGCTCTCTATGCATGTTCTCTATGTGTGCTCTCTATGCATGTTCTACAGTATGTGCGCTCTCTATGCATGTTCTACAGTATGTGTGCTCTCTATGCATGTTCTACAGTATGTGTGCTCTCTATGCATGTTCTACAGAATGTGTGCTCTCTCTGTGAGCTCTCTATGCATGTTCTACAGTATGTGTGCTCTCTATGCATGTTCTACAGTATGTGTGCTCTCTATGCATGTTCTCTATGTGTGCTCTCTATGCATGTTCTACAGTATGTGTGCTTTCTATGCATGTTCTACAGTATGTGTGCTCTTTATGCATGTTCTACAGTATGTGTGCTCTCTCTGCATGCTCTACAGTATGTGTGCTCTCTATGCATGTTCTACAGTATGTGTGCTCTCTATGCATGTTCTACAGTATGTGTGCTCTCTATGTGCTCTCTATGCATGTTCTACAGTATGTGTGCTTTCTATGCATGTTCTACAGTATGTGTGCTCTCTCTGCATGTTCTACAGTATGTGTGCTCTCTCTGCATGCTCTACAGTATGCGTGCTCTCTATGCATGTTCTACAGTATGCGTGCTCTCTATGCATGTTTTACAGTATGCGTACTCTCTGCATGCTCTACAGTATGCGTACTCTCTGCATGCTCTACAGTATGCGTGCTCTCTATGCATGTTCTACAGTATGCGTGCTCTCTATGCATGTTCTACAGTATGTGTGCTCTCTATGCATGCTCTACAGTATGTGTGCTCTCTATGCATGCTCTACAGTATGTGTGCTCTCTATGCATGTTCTACAGTATGTGTTCTCTCTCTGCATGCTCTACAGTATGTGTGCTCTCTATGCATGTTCTACAGTATGTGTGCTCTCTCTGCATGCTCTACAGTATGTGTGCTCTCTATGCATGTTCTACAGTATGTGTGCTCTCTATGCATGCTTTACAGTATGTGTGCTCTCTATGCATGCTCTACAGTATGTGTGCTCTCTATGCATGCTCTACAGTATGTGTGCTCTCTATGCATGCTCTACAGTATGTGTGCTCTCTATGCATGCTCTACAGTATGTGTGCTCTCTATGCATGCTCTACAGTATGTGTGCTCTCTATGCATGCTCTACAGTATGTGTGCTCTCTATGCATGCTCTACAGTATGTGTGCTCTCTATGATTGTTCTACAGTATGTGTGCTCTCTATGCTTGTTCTACAGTATGTGTGCTCTCTATGCATGTTCTACAGTATGTGTGCTCTCTATGCATGCTCTACTGTATGTGTGCTCTCTATGCATGCTCTACAGTATGTGTGCTCTCTATGCATGCTCTACAGTATGTGTGCTTTCTATGCTTGCTCTACAGTATGTGTGCTCTCTATGCATGCTCTACAGTATGGGTGCTCTCTATGCATGCTCTACAGTATGGGTGCTCTCCATGCATGCTCTACAGTATGTGTGCTCTGTATGCATGCTCTACAGTATGTGTGCTCTGTATGCATGCTCTACAGTATGGGTGCTCTCTATGCATGCTCTACAGTATGGGTGCTCTCTATGCATGCTCTACAGTATGGGTGCTCTCTATGCATGCTCTACAGTATGTGTGCTCTCTATGCATGTTCTACAGTATGTGTGCTCTCTATGCATGCTCTACAGTATGTGTGCTCTCTATGCATGCTCTACAGTATGTGTGCTCTCTATGTATGCTCTACAGTATGTGTGGTCTCTATGCATACTCTACAGTATGTGTGCTCTCTATGCTTGTTCTACAGTATGTGTGCTCTCTATGCATGTTCTACAGTATGTGTGCTCTCTATGCATGTTCTACAGTATGTGTGCTCTCTATGCATGTTCTACAGTATGTGTGCTCTCTATGCATGCTCTACAGTATGTGTGCTCTCTATGCATGCTCTACAGTATGTGTGCTCTCTCTGCATGTTCTACAGTATGTGTGCTCTCTATGCATGCTCTACAGTATGTGTGCTCTCTATGCATGTTCTACAGTATGTGTGCTCTCTATGCATGTTCTACAGTATGTGTACTCTCTGCATGCTCTACAGTATGCGTGCTCTCTATGCATGTTCTACAGTATGCTTGCTCTCTATGCATGTTCTACAGTATGTGTGCTCTCTATGCATGTTCTACAGTATGTGTGCTTTATATGCATGTTCTACAGTATGTGTGCTCTCTATGCATGTTCTACAGTATGTGTTCTACAGTATGTGTGCTCTCTATGCATGTTCTACAGTATGTGTGCTCTCTATGCATGTTCTACAGTATGTGTGCTCTCTCTGTATGCTCTACAGTATGTGTGCTCTCTATGCATGTTCTACAGTATGTGTGCTCTCTCTGCATGCTCTACAGTATGTGTGCTCTCTATGCATGTTCTACAGTATGTGTGCTTTATATGCATGTTCTACAGTATGTGTGCTCTCTATGCATGTTCTACAGTATGTGTTCTACAGTATGTGTGCTCTCTATGCATGTTCTACAGTATGTGTGCTCTCTATGCATGTTCTTCAGTATGTGTGCTCTCTATGCATGCTCTACAGTATGTGTGGTCTCTATGCATGCTCTACAGTATGTGTGCTCTCTATGCATGCTCTACAGTATGTGTGATCTCTATGCATGTTCTACAGTATGTGTGCTCTCTATGCATGCTCTACAGTATGTGTGCTCTCTATGCATGCTCTACAGTATGTGTGCTCTCTATGCTTGTTCTACAGTATGTGTGCTCTCTATGCATGCTCTACAGTATGTGTGCTCTCTATGCATGCTCTACAGTACGTGTGCTCTCTATGCATGCTCTACAGTATGTGTGCTCTCTATGCATGCTCTACAGTATGTGTGCTCTCTATGCTTGTTCTACAGTATGTGTGCTCTCTATGCATGTTCTACAGTATGTGTGCTCTCTATGCATGTTCTACAGTATGTGTGCTCTCTATGCATGCTCTACAGTATGTGTGCTCTCTATGCATGCTCTACAGTATGTGTTCTACAGTATGTGTGCTCTCTATGCATGATCTACAGTATGTGTACTCTCTATGCATGTTCTACAGTATGTGTGCTCTCTATGCATGTTCTACAGTATGTGTGCTCTCTATGCATGTTCTACAGTGTGTGTGCTCTCTATGCATGTTCTACAGTATGTGTGCTCTCTATGCATGCTCTGCAGTATGTGTGCTCTCTATGCATGTTCTACAGTATGTGTGCTCTCTCTGCATGCTCTACAGTATGTGTGCTCTCTATGCATGCTCTACAGTATGTGTGCTCTCTATGCATGTTCTACAGTATGTGTGCTCTCTATGCATGCTCTACAGTATGTGTGCTCTCTATGCATGCTCTACAGTATGTGTGCTCTCTATGCATGCTCTACAGTATGTGTGCTCTCTATGCATGCTCTACAGTATGTGTGCTCTCTATGCATGTTCTACAGTGTGTGTGCTCTCTATGCATGTTCTACAGTATGTGTGCTCTCTATGCATGCTCTGCAGTATGTGTGCTCTCTATGCATGTTCTACAGTATGTGTGCTTTCTATGCATGTTCTGCAGTATGTGTGCTCTCTATGCATGTTCTACAGTATGTGTTCTACAGTATGTGTGCTCTCTATGCATGTTCTACAATATGTGTGCTCTCTATGCATGTTCTACAGTATGTGTGCTCTCTATGCATGCTCTACAGTATGTGTGCTCTCTATGTGCTCTCTATGCATGTTCTACAGTGTGTGTGCTCTCTCTGCATGCTCTACAGTATGTGTGCTCTCTATGCATGTTCTCCAGTATGTGTGCTCTCTTTGCATGTTCTCCAGTATGTGTGCTCTCTCTGCATGTTCTACAGTATGTGTGCTCTCTCTGCATGCTCTACAGTATGTGTGCTCTCTCTGCATGTTCTACAGTATGTGTGCTCTCTATGCATGCTCTACAGTATGTGTGCTCTCTATGCATGTTCTACAGTATGTGTACTCTCTGCATGCTCTACAGTATGCGTGTTCTCTATGCATGTTCTACAGTATGCGTGCTCTCTATGCATGTTCTACAGTATGTGTGCTCTCTATGCATGTTCTACAGTATGTGTGCTTTATATGCATGTTCTACAGTATGTGTGCTCTCTATGCATGTTCTACAGTATGTGTTCTACAGTATGTGTGCTCTCTATGCATGTTCTACAGTATGTGTGCTCTCTATGCATGTTCTACAGTATGTGTGCTCTCTCTGTATGCTCTACAGTATGTGTGCTCTCTATGCATGTTCTACAGTATGTGTGCTCTCTATGCATGTTCTACAGTATGTGTGCTCTCTATGCATGCTCTACAGTATGTGTGCTCTCTATGTGCTCTCTATGCATGTTCTACAGTATGTGTGCTCTCTCTGCATGCTCTACAGTATGTGTGCTCTCTATGCATGTTCTCCAGTATGTGTGCTCTCTTTGCATGTTCTCCAGTATGTGTGCTCTCTCTGCATGTTCTACAGTATGTGTGCTCTCTCTGCATGCTCTACAGTATGTGTGCTCTCTCTGCATGTTCTACAGTATGTGTGCTCTCTATGCATGCTCTACAGTATGTGTGCTCTCTATGCATGTTCTACAGTATGTGTACTCTCTGCATGCTCTACAGTATGCGTGCTCTCTATGCATGTTCTACAGTATGCGTGCTCTCTATGCATGTTCTACAGTATGTGTGCTCTCTATGCATGTTCTACAGTATGTGTGCTTTATATGCATGTTCTACAGTATGTGTGCTCTCTATGCATGTTCTACAGTATGTGTTCTACAGTATGTGTGCTTTCTATGCATGTTCTACAGTATGTGTGCTCTTTATGCATGTTCTACAGTATGTGTGCTCTCTCTGCATGCTCTACAGTATGTGTGCTCTCTATGCATGTTCTACAGTATGTGTGCTCTCTATGTGCTCTCTATGCATGTTCTACAGTATGTGTGCTTTCTATGCATGTTCTACAGTATGTGTGCTCTCTCTGCATGTTCTACAGTATGTGTGCTCTCTCTGCATGCTCTACAGTATGCGTGCTCTCTATGCATGTTCTACAGTATGCGTGCTCTCTATGCATGTTTTACAGTATGCGTACTCTCTGCATGCTCTACAGTATGCGTACTCTCTGCATGCTCTACAGTATGCGTGCTCTCTATGCATGTTCTACAGTATGCGTGCTCTCTATGCATGTTCTACAGTATGTGTGCTCTCTATGCATGCTCTACAGTATGTGTGCTCTCTATTCATGCTCTACAGTATGTGTGCTCTCTATGCATGTTCTACAGTATGTGTGCTCTCTCTGCATGCTCTACAGTATGTGTGCTCTCTATGCATGTTCTACAGTATGTGTGCTCTCTCTGCATGCTCTACAGTATGTGTGCTCTCTATGCATGTTCTACAGTATGTGTGCTCTCTATGCATGCTTTACAGTATGTGTGCTCTCTATGCATGCTCTACAGTATGTGTTCTCTCTATGCATGCTCTACAGTATGTGTGCTCTCTATGCATGCTCTACAGTATGTGTGCTCTCTATGCATGCTCTACAGTATGTGTGCTCTCTATGCATGCTCTACAGTATGTGTGCTCTCTATGCATGCTCTACAGTATGTGTGCTCTCTATGCATGCTCTACAGTATGTGTGCTCTCTATGCATGCTCTATAGTATGTGTGCTCTCTATGCTTGTTCTACAGTATGTGTGCTCTCTATGCTTGTTCTACAGTATGTGTGCTCTCTATGCATGTTCTACAGTATGTGTGCTCTCTATGCATGCTCTACTGTATGTGTGCTCTCTATGCATGCTCTACAGTATGTGTGCTCTCTATGCATGCTCTACAGTATGTGTGCTTTCTATGCTTGCTCTACAGTATGTGTGCTCTCTATGCATGCTCTACAGTATGGGTGCTCTCCATGCATGCTCTACAGTATGTGTGCTCTCCATGCATGCTCTACAGTATGTGTGCTCTGTATGCATGCTCTACAGTATGTGTGCTCTGTATGCATGCTCTACAGTATGGGTGCTCTCTATGCATGCTCTACAGTATGGGTGCTCTCTATGCATGCTCTACAGTATGTGTGCTCTCTATGCATGTTCTACAGTATGTGTGCTCTCTATGCATGTTCTACAGTATGTGTGCTCTCTATGCATGCTCTACAGTATGTGTGCTCTCTATGCATGCTCTACAGTATGTGTGCTCTCTATGCATGCTCTACAGTATGTGTGGTCTCTATGCATGCTCTACAGTATGTGTGCTCTCTATGCTTGTTCTACAGTATGTGTGCTCTCTATGCATGTTCTACAGTATGTGTGCTCTCTATGCATGTTCTACAGTATGTGTGCTCTCTATGCATGTTCTACAGTATGTGTGCTCTCTATGCATGCTCTACAGTATGTGTGCTCTCTATGCATGCTCTACAGTATGTGTGCTCTCTATGCATGCTCTACAGTATGTGTGCTCTCTATGCATGCTCTACAGTATGTGTGCTCTCTATGCATGTTCTACAGTATGTGTGCTCTCTATGCATGTTCTACAGTATGTGTGCTCTCTATGCATGTTCTACAGTATGTGTGCTCTCTATGCATGCTCTACAGTATGTGTGCTCTCTATGCATGCTCTACAGTATGTGTGCTCTCTCTGCATGCTCTACAGTATGTGTGCTCTCTCTGCATGCTCTACAGTATGTGTGCTCTCTATGCATGTTCTACAGTATGTGTGCTCTCTATGCATGTTCTACAGTATGTGTGCTCTCTATGCATGTTCTACAGTATGTGTTCTACAGTATGTGTGCTCTCTATGCATGATCTACAGTATGTGTACTCTCTATGCATGTTCTACAGTATGTGTGCTCTCTATGCATGTTCTACAGTATGTGTGCTCTCTTTGCATGTTCTACAGTATGTGTGCTCTCTATGCATGCTCTACAGTATGTGTGCTCTCTATGCATGCTCTACAGTATGTGTGCTCTCTATGCAAGCTCTACAGTATGTGTGCTCTATGCATGCTCTACAGTATGTGTGCTCTCTATGCATGCTCTACAGTATGTGTGCTCTCTATGCATGCTCTACAGTATGTGTGCTCTGTATGCATGCTCTACAGTATGTGTGCTCTCTATGCATGCTCTACAGTATGTGTGCTCTCTATGCATGCTCTACAGTATGTGTGCTCTCTATGTATGTTCTACAGTATGTGTGCTCTCTATGCATGCTCTACAGTATGTGTGCTCTCTATGCATGCTCTACAGTATGTGTGCTCTCTATGCATGCTCTACAGTATGTGTGCTCTCTATGCATATTCTACAGTATGTGTGCTCTCTATGCATGTTCTACAGTATGTGTGCTCTCTATGCATGTTCTACAGTATGTGTGCTTTCTATGCATGTTCTACTGTATGTGTGCTCTCTATGCATGTTCTACAGTATGTGTTCTACAGTATGTGTGCTCTCTATGCATGTTCTACAGTATGTGTACTCTCTATGCATGTTCTACAGTATGTGTGCTCTCTATGCATGTTCTACAGTATGTGTGCTCTCTATGCATGTTCTAGAGTATGTGTGCTCTATATGTGCTCTCTATGCATGTTCTACAGTATGTGTGCTCTCTATGCATGTTCTACTGTATGTGTGCTCTCTATGCATGCTCTGCAGTATGTGTGCTCTCTATGCATGTTCTACAGTATGTGTGCTCTCTATGCATGTTCTACAGTATGTGTGCTCTCTCTGCATGCTCTACAGTATGTGTGCTCTCTATGCATGCTCTACAGAATGTGTGCTCTCTATGCATGTTCTACAGTATGTGTGCTCTCTCTGCATGCTCTACAGTATGTGTGCTCTCTATGCATGTTCTACAGTATGTGTGCTCTCTATGCATGTTCTACAGTATGTGTGCTCTCTCTGCATGCTCTACAGTATGTGTGCTCTCTATGCATGTTCTACAGTATGTGTGCTATCTATGCATGTTCTACAGTATGTGTGCTCTCTATGCATGCTCTACAGTATGTGTGCTCTCTATGCATGCTCTACAGTATGTGTGCTCTCTCTGCATGCTCTACAGTATGTGTGCTCTCTGCATGCTCTACAGTATGTGTGCTCTCTATGCAGGTTCTACAGTATGTGTGCTCTCTATGCATGTTCTACAGTATGTGTGCTCTCTATGCATGTTCTACAGTATGTGTTCTACAGTATGTGTGCTCTCTATGCATGATCTACAGTATGTGTACTATCTATGCATGTTCTACAGTATGTGTGCTCTCTATGCATGTTCTACAGTATGTGTGCTCTCTTTGCATGTTCTACAGTATGTGTGCTCTCTATGCATGCTCTACAGTATGTGTGCTCTCTATGCATGCTCTACAGTATGTGTGCTCTCTATGCAAGCTCTACAGTATGTGTGCTCTCTATGCATGCTCTACAGTATGTGTGCTCTCTATGCATGCTCTACAGTATGTGTGCTCTCTATGCATGCTCTACAGTATGTGTGCTCTCTATGCATGCTCTACAGTATGTGTGCTCTCTATGCATGCTCTACAGTATGTGTGCTCTCTATGCATATTCTACAGTATGTGTGCTCTCTATGCATGTTCTACAGTATGTGTGCTCTCTATGCATGTTCTACAGTATGTGTGCTTTCTATGCATGTTCTACTGTATGTGTGCTCTCTATGCATGTTCTACAGTATGTGTTCTACAGTATGTGTGCTCTCTATGCATGTTCTACAGTATGTGTACTCTCTATGCATGTTCTACAGTATGTGTGCTCTCTATGCATGTTCTACAGTATGTGTGCTCTCTATGCATGTTCTAGAGTATGTGTGCTCTCTATGTGCTCTCTATGCATGTTCTACAGTATGTGTGCTCTCTATGCATGTTCTACAGTATGTGTGCTCTCTATGCATGCTCTGCAGTATGTGTGCTCTCTATGCATGTTCTACAGTATGTGTGCTCTCTCTGCATGCTCTACAGTATGTGTGCTCTCTCTGCATGCTCTACATTATGTGTGCTCTCTATGCATGCTCTACAGAATGTGTGCTCTCTATGCATGTTCTACAGTATGTGTGCTCTCTATGCATGCTCTACAGTATGTGTGCTCTCTATGCATGCTCTACAGTATGTGTGCTCTCTATGCATGCTCTACAGTATGTGTGCTCTCTATGCATGCTCTACAGTATGTGTGCTCTCTATGCATGCTCTACAGTATGTGTGCTCTCTATGCATGCTCTACAGTATGTGTGCTCTCTATGCATGCTCTACAGTATGTGTGTTCTCTATGCATGCTCTACAGTATGTGTGCTCTCTGTGCTTGTTCTACAGTATGTGTGCTCTCTGTGCTTGTTCTACAGTATGTGTGCTCTCTGTGCATGCTCTACAGTATGTGTGCTCTCTGTGCATGTTCTACAGTATGTGTGCTCTCTGTGCATGTTCTACAGTATGTGTGCTCTCTGAACATGTTCTATAGTATGTGTGCTCTCTGTGCATGCTCTACAGTATGTGTGCTCTCTGTGCATGCTCTACAGTGTGTGTGCTCTCTATGCATGTTCTACAGTATGTGTTCTACAGTATGTGTGCTCTCTATGCATGTTCTACAGTATGTGTACTCTCTATGCATGTTCTACAGTATGTGTGCTCTCTATGCATGTTCTACAGTATGTGTGCTCTCTATGCATGTTCTAGAGTATGTGTGCTCTCTATGTGCTCTCTATGCATGTTCTACAGTATGTGTGCTCTCTATGCATGTTCTACAGTATGTGTGCTCTCTATGCATGCTCTGCAGTATGTGTGCTCTCTATGCATGTTCTACAGTATGTGTGCTCTCTCTGCATGCTCTACAGTATGTGTGCTCTCTCTGCATGCTCTACAGTATGTGTGCTCTCTATGCATGCTCTACAGAATGTGTGCTCTCTATGCATGTTCTACAGTATGTGTGCTCTCTATGCATGCTCTACAGTATGTGTGCTCTCTATGCATGCTCTACAGTATGTGTGCTCTCTATGCATGCTCTACAGTATGTGTGCTCTCTATGCATGCTCTACAGTATGTGTGCTCTCTATGCATGCTCTACAGTATGTGTGCTCTCTATGCATGCTCTACAGTATGTGTGCTCTCTATGCATGCTCTACAGTATGTGTGTTCTCTATGCATGCTCTACAGTATGTGTGCTCTCTGTGCTTTTTCTACAGTATGTGTGCTCTCTGTGCTTGTTCTACAGTATGTGTGCTCTCTGTGCATGCTCTACAGTATGTGTGCTCTCTGTGCATGTTCTACAGTATGTGTGCTCTCTGTGCATGTTCTACAGTATGTGTGCTCTCTGAACATGTTCTATAGTATGTGTGCTCTCTGTGCATGCTCTACAGTATGTGTGCTCTCTGTGCATGCTCTACAGTGTGTGTGCTCTCTGTGCATGCTCTACAGTATGTGTGCTCTCTGAACATGTTCTATAGTATGTGTGCTCTCTGTGCATGCTCTACAGTATGTGTGCTCTCTGTGCATGCTCTACAGTGTGTGTGCTCTCTGTGCATGCTCTACAGTATGCGTGCTCTCTATGCATGTTCTACAGTATGCGTGCTCTCTATGCATGTTTTACAGTATGCGTACTCTCTGCATGCTCTACAGTATGCGTACTCTCTGCATGCTCTACAGTATGCGTGCTCTCTATGCATGTTCTACAGTATGCGTGCTCTCTATGCATGTTCTACAGTATGTGTGCTCTCTATGCATGCTCTACAGTATGTGTGCTCTCTATGCATGCTCTACAGTATGTGTGCTTTCTATGCATGTTCTACAGTATGTGTGCTCTCTATGCATGTTCTGCAGTATGTGTGCTTTCTATGCATGTTCTACAGTATGTGTGCTCTCTATGCATGTTCTACAGTATGTGTTCTACAGTATTTGTGCTCTCTATGCATGTTCTACAGTATGTGTGCTCTCTATGCATGTTCTACAGTATGTGTGCTCTCTATGCATGTTCTACAGTATGTGTGCTCTCTATGCATGTTCTACAGTATGTGTGCTCTCTATGTGCTCTCTTTGCATGTTCTACAGTATGTGTGCTCTCTCTGCATGCTCTACAGTATGTGTGCTCTCTATGCATGTTCTCCAGTATGTGTGCTCTCTCTGCATGTTCTCCAGTATGTGTGCTCTCTCTGCATGTTCTACAGTATGTGTGCTCTCTCTGCATGCTCTACAGTATGTGTGCTCTCTCTGCATGTTCTACAGTATGTGTGCTCTCTATGCATGCTCTACAGTATGTGTGCTCTCTATGCATGTTCTACAGTATGTGTGCTCTCTATGCATGTTCTACAGTATGTGTACTCTCTGCATGCTCTACAGTATGCGTGCTCTCTATGCATGTTCTACAGTATGCTTGCTCTCTATGCATGTTCTACAGTATGTGTGCTCTCTATGCATGTTCTACAGTATGTGTGCTTTATATGCATGTTCTACAGTATGTGTGCTCTCTATGCATGTTCTACAGTATGTGTTCTACAGTATGTGTGCTCTCTATGCATGTTCTACAGTATGTGTGCTCTCTATGCTTGTTCTACAGTATGTGTGCTCTCTCTGTATGCTCTACAGTATGTGTGCTCTCTATGCATGTTCTACAGTATGTGTGCTCTCTCTGCATGCTCTACAGTATGTGTGCTCTCTATGCATGTTCTACAGTATGTGTGCTTTATATGCATGTTCTACAGTATGTGTGCTCTCTATGCATGTTCTACAGTATGTGTTCTACAGTATGTGTGCTCTCTATGCATGTTCTACAGTATGTGTGCTCTCTATGCATGTTCTTCAGTATGTGTGCTCTCTATGCATGCTCTACAGTATGTGTGCTCTCTATGCATGCTCTACAGTATGTGTGCTCTCTATGCATGCTCTACAGTATGTGTGATCTCTATGCATGTTCTACAGTATGTGTGCTCTCTATGCATGCTCTACAGTATGTGTGCTCTCTATGCATGCTCTACAGTATGTGTGCTCTCTATGCTTGTTCTACAGTATGTGTGCTCTCTATGCATGCTCTACAGTATGTGTGCTCTCTATGCATGCTCTACAGTATGTGTGCTCTCTATGCATGCTCTACAGTATGTGTGCTCTCTATGCATGCTCTACAGTATGTGTGCTCTCTATGCTTGTTCTACAGTATGTGTGCTCTCTATGCATGTTCTACAGTATGTGTGCTCTCTATGCATGTTCTACAGTATGTGTGCTCTCTATGCATGCTCTACAGTATGTGTGCTCTCTATGCATGTTCTACAGTATGTGTGCTCTCTATGCATGTTCTACAGTATGTGTGCTCTCTATGCATGTTCTACAGTATGTGTGCTCTCTATGCATGTTCTACAGTATGTGTGCTCTCTATGTGCTCTCTTTGCATGTTCTACAGTATGTGTGCTCTCTCTGCATGCTCTACAGTATGTGTGCTCTCTATGCATGTTCTCCAGTATGTGTGCTCTCTCTGCATGTTCTCCAGTATGTGTGCTCTCTCTGCATGTTCTACAGTATGTGTGCTCTCTCTGCATGCTCTACAGTATGTGTGCTCTCTCTGCATGTTCTACAGTATGTGTGCTCTCTATGCATACTCTACAGTATGTGTGCTCTCTATGCATGTTCTACAGTATGTGTGCTCTCTATGCATGTTCTACAGTATGTGTACTCTCTGCATGCTCTACAGTATGCGTGCTCTCTATGCATGTTCTACAGTATGCTTGCTCTCTATGCATGTTCTACAGTATGTGTGCTCTCTATGCATGTTCTACAGTATGTGTGCTTTATATGCATGTTCTACAGTATGTGTGCTCTCTATGCATGTTCTACAGTATGTGTTCTACAGTATGTGTGCTCTCTATGCATGTTCTACAGTATGTGTGCTCTCTATGCTTGTTCTACAGTATGTGTGCTCTCTCTGTATGCTCTACAGTATGTGTGCTCTCTATGCATGTTCTACAGTATGTGTGCTCTCTCTGCATGCTCTACAGTATGTGTGCTCTCTATGCATGTTCTACAGTATGTGTGCTTTATATGCATGTTCTACAGTATGTGTGCTCTCTATGCATGTTCTACAGTATGTGTTCTACAGTATGTGTGCTATCTATGCATGTTCTACAGTATGTGTGCTCTCTATGCATGTTCTTCAGTATGTGTGCTCTCTATGCATGCTCTACAGTATGTGTGCTCTCTATGCATGCTCTACAGTATGTGTGCTCTCTATGCATGCTCTACAGTATGTGTGATCTCTATGCATGTTCTACAGTATGTGTGCTCTCTATGCATGCTCTACAGTATGTGTGCTCTCTATGCATGCTCTACAGTATGTGTGCTCTCTATGCTTGTTCTACAGTATGTGTGCTCTCTATGCATGCTCTACAGTATGTGTGCTCTCTATGCATGCTCTACAGTATGTGTGCTCTCTATGCATGCTCTACAGTATGTGTGCTCTCTATGCATGCTCTACAGTATGTGTGCTCTCTATGCTTGTTCTACAGTATGTGTGCTCTCTATGCATGTTCTACAGTATGTGTGCTCTCTATGCATGTTCTACAGTATGTGTGCTCTCTATGCATGCTCTACAGTATGTGTGCTCTCTATGCATGCTCTACAGTATGTGTTCTACAGTATGTGTGCTCTCTATGCATGATCTACAGTATGTGAACTCTCTATGCATGTTCTACAGTATGTGTGCTCTCTATGCATGTTCTACAGTATGTGTGCTCTCTATGCATGTTCTACAGTGTGTGTGCTCTCTATGCATGTTCTACAGTATGTGTGCTCTCTATGCATGCTCTGCAGTATGTGTGCTCTCTATGCATGTTCTACAGTATGTGTGCTCTCTCTGCATGCTCTACAGTATGTGTGCTCTCTATGCATGCTCTACAGTATGTGTGCTCTCTATGCATGTTCTACAGTATGTGTGCTCTCTATGCATGCTCTACAGTATGTGTGCTCTCTATGCATGCTCTACAGTATGTGTGCTCTCTATGCATGCTCTACAGTATGTGTGCTCTCTATGCATGCTCTACAGTATGTGTGCTCTCTATGCATGTTCTACAGTGTGTGTGCTCTCTATGCATGTTCTACAGTATGTGTGCTCTCTATGCATGCTCTGCAGTATGTGTGCTCTCTATGCATGTTCTACAGTATGTGTGCTTTCTATGCATGTTCTGCAGTATGTGTGCTCTCTATGCATGTTCTACAGTATGTGTTCTACAGTATGTGTGCTCTCTATGCATGTTCTACAATATGTGTGCTCTCTATGCATGTTCTACAGTATGTGTGCTCTCTATGCATGCTCTACAGTATGTGTGCTCTCTATGTGCTCTCTATGCATGTTCTACAGTATGTGTGCTCTCTCTGCATGCTCTACAGTATGTGTGCTCTCTATGCATGTTCTCCAGTATGTGTGCTCTCTTTGCATGTTCTCCAGTATGTGTGCTCTCTCTGCATGTTCTACAGTATGTGTGCTCTCTCTGCATGCTCTACAGTATGTGTGCTCTCTCTGCATGTTCTACAGTATGTGTGCTCTCTATGCATGCTCTACAGTATGTGTGCTCTCTATGCATGTTCTACAGTATGTGTGCTCTCTATGCATGTTCTACAGTATGTGTACTCTCTGCATGCTCTACAGTATGCGTGCTCTCTATGCATGTTCTACAGTATGCGTGCTCTCTTATGCATGTTCTACAGTATGTGTGCTCTCTATGCATGTTCTACAGTATGTGTGCTTTATATGCATGTTCTACAGTATGTGTGCTCTCTATGCATGTTCTACAGTATGTGTTCTACAGTATGTGTGCTCTCTATGCATGTTCTACAGTATGTGTGCTCTCTATGCATGTTCTACAGTATGTGTGCTCTCTCTGTATGCTCTACAGTATGTGTGCTCTCTATGCATGTTCTACAGTATGTGTGCTTTATATGCATGTTCTACAGTATGTGTGCTCTCTATGCATGTTCTACAGTATGTGTTCTACAGTATGTGTGCTCTCTATGCATGTTATACAGTATGTGTGCTCTCTTTGCATGTTCTACAGTATGTGTGCTCTCTATGCATGCTCTACAGTATGTGTGCTCTCTATGCATGCTCTACAGTATGTGTGCTCTCTATGCATGCTCTACAGTATGTGTGATCTCTATGCATGTTCTACAGTATGTGTGCTCTCAATGCATGCTCTACAGTATGTGTGCTCTCTATGCATGCTCTACAGTATGTGTGCTCTCTATGCTTGTTCTACAGTATGTGTGCTCTCTGTGCATGCTCTACAGTATGTGTGCTCTCTGTGCATGTTCTACAGTATGTGTGCTCTCTGTGCATGCTCTACAGTATTTGTGCTCTCTATGCATGCTCTACAGTATGTGTGCTCTCTATGCATGCTCTACAGTATGTGTGCTTTCTATGCATGTTCTACAGTATGTGTGCTCTCTATGCATGTTCTACAGTATGTGTGCTCTCTATGCATGTTCTACAGTATGTGTGCTCTCTATGCATGTTCTACAGTATGTGTTCTACAGTATGTGTGCTCTCTATGAATGTTCTACAGTATGTGTACTCTCTATGCATGTTCTACAGTATGTGTGCTCTCTATGCATGTTCTACAGTATGTGTGCTCTCTATGCATGTTCTACAGTATGTGTGCTCTCTATGCATGTTCTACAGTATGTGTGCTCTCTATGTGCTCTCTGTGCATGTTCTACAGTATGTCTGCTCTCTCTGCATGCTCTACAGCATGTGTGCTCTCTCCGCATGCTCTACAGTATGTGTGCTCTCTATGCATGTTCTCCAGTATGTGTGCTCTCTCTGCATGCTCTACAGTATGTGTGCTCTCTCTGCATGTTCTACAGTATGTGTGCTCTCTCTGCATGCTCTACAGTATGTTTGCTCTCTCTGCATGTTCTACAGTATGTGTGCTCTCTTTGCATGCTCTACAGTATGTGTGCTCTCTATGCATGTTCTACAGTATGTGTGCTCTCTCTGCATGCTCTACAGTATGTGTGCTCTCTATGCATGTTCTACAGTATGTGTGCTCTCTATGCATGTTCTACAGTATGTGTACTCTCTGCATGCTCTACAGTATGCGTGCTCTCTATGCATGTTCTACAGTATGCATGCTCTCTGTGCATGTTCTACAGTATGTGTGCTTTATATGCATGTTCTACAGTAGGTGTGCTCTCTATGCATGTTCTACAGTATGTGTTCTACAGTATGTGTGCTCTCTATGCATGTTCTACAGTATGTGTGCTCTCTATGCATGTTCTACAGTATGTGTGCTCTCTCTGCATGCTCTACAGTATTTGTGCTCTCTATGCATGTTCTACAGTATGTGTGCTCTCTCTGCATGCTCTACAGTATGTGTGCTCTCTATGCATGTTCTACAGTATGTGTGCTTTATATGCATGTTCTACAGTATGTGTGCTCTCTATGCATGTTCTACAGTATGTGTTCTACAGTATGTGTGCTCTCTATGCATGTTCTACAGTATGTGTGCTCTCTATGCATGCTCTACAGTATGTGTGCTCTCTATGCATGCTCTACAGTATGTGTGCTCTCTATGCATGCTCTACAGTATGTGTGCTCTCTATGCATGCTCTACAGTATGTGTGCTCTCTATGCATGCTCTAGAGTATGTGTGCTCTCTATGCATGCTCTACAGTATGTGTGCTCTCTATGCATGCTCTACAGTATGTGTGCTCTCTATGCATGTTCTACAGTATGTGTGCTCTCTATACATGCTCTACAGTATGTGTGCTCTCTATGCATGCTCTACGGTATGTGTGCTCTCTATGCATGCTCTACGGTATGTGTGCTCTCTATGCATGTTCTACGGTATGTGTGCTCTCTATGCATGTTCTACGGTATGTGTGCTTTCTAAGCATGTTCTACGGTATGTGTGCTCTCTATGCATGCTCTACGGTATGTGTTCTACAGTATGTGTGCTCTCTATGCATGTTCTACAGTATGTGTACTCTCTATGCATGTTCTACAGTATGTGTGCTCTCTATGCATGTTCTACAGTATGTGTGCTCTCTATGCATGCTCTACAGTATGTGTGCTCTCTATGCATGCTCTACAGTATGTGTGCTCTCTATGCATGCTCTACAGTATGTGTGCTCTCTCTGCATGCTCTACAGTATGTGTGTTCTCTCTGCATGCTCTACAGTATGTGTGCTCTCTGTGCTTGTTCTACAGTATGTGTGCTGTCTGTGCTTGTTCTACAGTATGTGTGCTCTCTGCATGCTCTACAGTATGTGTGCTCTCTGTGCATGTTCTACAGTATGTGTGCTCTCTGTGCATGTTCTACAGTATGTGTGCTCTCTATGCATGTTCTACAGTATGTGTGCTCTCTATGCATGTTCTACAGTATGTGTGCTCTCTATGCATGTTCTCTATGTGTGCTCTCTATGCATGTTCTCTATGTGTGCTCTCTATGCATGTTCTACAGTATGTGCGCTCTCTATGCATGTTCTACAGTATGTGTGCTCTCTATGCATGTTCTACAGTATGTGTGCTCTCTATGCATGTTCTACAGAATGTGTGCTCTCTCTGTGAGCTCTCTATGCATGTTCTACAGTATGTGTGCTCTCTTTGCATGTTCTACAGTATGTGTGCTCTCTATGCATGTTCTCTATGTGTGCTCTCTATGCATGTTCTACAGTATGTGTGCTTTCTATGCATGTTCTACAGTATGTGTGCTCTTTATGCATGTTCTACAGTATGTGTGCTCTCTCTGCATGCTCTACAGTATGTGTGCTCTCTATGCATGTTCTACAGTATGTGTGCTCTCTATGCATGTTCTACAGTATGTGTGCTCTCTATGTGCTCTCTATGCATGTTCTACAGTATGTGTGCTTTCTATGCATGTTCTACAGTATGTGTGCTCTCTCTGCATGTTCTACAGTATGTGTGCTCTCTCTGCATGCTCTACAGTATGCGTGCTCTCTATGCATGTTCTACAGTATGCGTGCTCTCTATGCATGTTTTACAGTATGCGTACTCTCTGCATGCTCTACAGTATGCGTACTCTCTGCATGCTCTACAGTATGCGTGCTCTCTATGCATGTTCTACAGTATGCGTGCTCTCTATGCATGTTCTACAGTATGTGTGCTCTCTATGCATGCTCTACAGTATGTGTGCTCTCTATGCATGCTCTACAGTATGTGTGCTCTCTATGCATGTTCTACAGTATGTGTGCTCTCTCTGAATGCTCTACAGTATGTGTGCTCTCTATGCATGCTCTACAGTATGTGTGCTCTCTCTGCATGCACTACAGTATGTGTGCTCTCTATGCATGTTCTACAGTATGTGTGCTCTCTATGCATGCTTTACAGTATGTGTGCTCTCTATGCATGCTCTACAGTATGTGTGCTCTCTATGCATGCTCTACAGTATGTGTGCTCTCTATGCATGCTCTACAGTATGTGTGCTCTCTATGCATGCTCTACAGTATGTGTGCTCTCTATGCATGCTCTACAGTATGTGTGCTCTCTATGCATGCTCTATAGTATGTGTGCTCTCTATGCTTGTTCTACAGTATGTGTGCTCTCTATGCTTGTTCTACAGTATGTGTGCTCTCTATGCATGTTCTACAGTATGTGTGCTCTCTATGCATGCTCTACTGTATGTGTGCTCTCTATGCATGCTCTACAGTATGTGTGCTCTCTATGCATGCTCTACAGTATGTGTGCTTTCTATGCTTGCTCTACAGTATGTGTGCTCTCTATGCATGCTCTACAGTATGGGTGCTCTCTATGCATGCTCTACAGTATGGGTGCTCTCCATGCATGCTCTACAGTATGTGTGCTCTGTATGCATGCTCTACAGTATGTGTGCTCTGTATGCATGCTCTACAGTATGGGTGCTCTCTATGCATGCTCTACAGTATGGGTGCTCTCTATGCATGCTCTACAGTATGTGTGCTCTCTATGCATGTTCTACAGTATGTGTGTTCTCTATGCATGTTCTACAGTATGTGTGCTCTCTATGCATGCTCTACAGTATGTGTGCTCTCTATGCATGCTCTACAGTATGTGTGCTCTCTATGCATGCTCTACAGTATGTGTGGTCTCTATGCATGCTCTACAGTATGTGTGCTCTCTATGCTTGTTCTACAGTATGTGTGCTCTCTATGCATGTTCTACAGTATGTGTGCTCTCTATGCATGTTCTACAGTATGTGTGCTCTCTATGCATGTTCTACAGTATGTGTGCTCTCTATGCATGCTCTACAGTATGTGTGCTCTCTATGCATGCTCTACAGTATGTGTGCTCTCTATGCATGCTCTACAGTATGTGTGCTCTCTATGCATGCTCTACAGTATGTGTGCTCTCTATGCATGTTCTACAGTATGTGTGCTCTCTATGCATGTTCTACAGTATGTGTGCTCTCTATGCATGTTCTACAGTATGTGTGCTCTCTATGCATGCTCTACAGTATGTGTGCTCTCTATGCATGCTCTACAGTATGTGTGCTCTCTCTGCATGCTCTACAGTATGTGTGCTCTCTCTGCATGCTCTACAGTATGTGTGCTCTCTCTGCATGCTCTACAGTATGTGTGCTCTCTATGCATGTTCTACAGTATGTGTGCTCTCTATGCATGTTCTACAGTATGTGTGCTCTCTATGCATGTTCTACAGTATGTGTTCTACAGTATGTGTGCTCTCTATGCATGATCTACAGTATGTGTACTCTCTATGCATGTTCTACAGTATGTGTGCTCTCTATGCATGTTCTACAGTATGTGTGCTCTCTTTGCATGTTCTACAGTATGTGTGCTCTCTATGCATGCTCTACAGTATGTGTGCTCTCTATGCATGCTCTACAGTATGTGTGCTCTCTATGCATGCTCTACAGTATGTGTGCTCTCTATGCAAGCTCTACAGTATGTGTGCTCTCTATGCATGCTCTACAGTATGTGTGCTCTCTATGCATGCTCTACAGTATGTGTGCTCTCTATGCATGCTCTACAGTATGTGTGCTCTCTATGCATGCTCTACAGTATGTGTGCTCTCTATGCATGCTCTACAGTATGTGTGCTCTCTATGCATGTTCTACAGTATGTGTGCTCTCTATGCATGCTCTACAGTATGTGTGCTCTCTATGCATGCTCTACAGTATGTGTGCTCTCTAAGCATGCTCTACAGTATGTGTGCTCTCTATGCATATTCTACAGTATGTGTGCTCTCTATGCATGTTCTACAGTATGTGTGCTCTCTATGCATGTTCTACAGTATGTGTGCTTTCTATGCATGTTCTACTGTATGTGTGCTCTCTATGCATGTTCTACAGTATGTGTTCTACAGTATGTGTGCTCTCTATGCATGTTCTACAATATGTGTACTCTCTATGCATGTTCTACAGTATGTGTGCTCTCTATGCATGTTCTACAGTATGTGTGCTCTCTATGCATGTTCTAGAGTATGTGTGCTCTCTATGTGCTCTCTATGCATGTTCTACAGTATGTGTGCTCTCTATGCATGTTCTACAGTATGTGTGCTCTCTATGCATGCTCTGCAGTATGTGTGCTCTCTATGCATGTTCTACAGTATGTGTGCTCTCTCTGCATGCTCTACAGTATGTGTGCTCTCTCTGCATGCTCTACAGTATGTGTGCTCTCTATGCATGCTCTACAGAATGTGTGCTCTCTATGCATGTTCTACAGTATGTGTGCTCTCTATGCATGCTCTACAGTATGTGTGCTCTCTATGCATGCTCTACAGTATGTGTGCTCTCTATGCATGCTCTACAGTATGTGTGCTCTCTATGCATGCTCTACACTATGTGTGCTCTCTATGCATGCTCTACAGTATGTGTGCTCTCTATGCATGCTCTACAGTATGTGTGCTCTCTATGCATGCTCTACAGTATGTGTGTTCTCTATGCATGCTCTACAGTATGTGTGCTCTCTGTGCTTGTTCTACAGTATGTGTGCTCTCTGTGCTTGTTCTACAGTATGTGTGCTCTCTGTGCATGCTCTACAGTATGTGTGCTCTCTGTGCATGTTCTACAGTATGTGTGCTCTCTGTGCATGTTCTACAGTATGTGTGCTTTCTGAACATGTTCTATAGTATGTGTGCTCTCTGTGCATGCTCTACAGTATGTGTGCTCTCTGTGCATGCTCTACAGTGTGTGTGCTCTCTGTGCATGCTCTACAGTATGTTTGCTCTCTATGCATGCTCTACAGTATGTGTGCTCTCTATGCATGCTCTACAGTATGTGTGCTTTCTATGCATGTTCTACAGTATGTGTGCTCTCTATGCATGTTCTGCAGTATGTGTGCTTTCTATGCATGTTCTACAGTATGTGTGCTCTCTATGCATGTTCTACAGTATGTGTTCTACAGTATGTGTGCTCTCTATGCATGTTCTACAGTATGTGTGCTCTCTATGCATGTTCTACAGTATGTGTGCTCTCTATGCATGTTCTACAGTATGTGTGCTCTCTATGTGCTCTCTTTGCATGTTCTACAGTATGTGTGCTCTCTCTGCATGCTCTACAGTATGTGTGCTCTCTATGCATGTTCTCCAGTATGTGTGCTCTCTCTGCATGTTCTCCAGTATGTGTGCTCTCTCTGCATGTTCTACAGTATGTGTGCTCTCTCTGCATGCTCTACAGTATGTGTGCTCTCTCTGCATGTTCTACAGTATGTGTGCTCTCTATGCATGCTCTACAGTATGTGTGCTCTCTATGCATGTTCTACAGTATGTGTGCTCTCTATGCATGTTCTACAGTATGTGTACTCTCTGCATGCTCTACAGTATGCGTGCTCTCTATGCATGTTCTACAGTATGCTTGCTCTCTATGCATGTTCTACAGTATGTGTGCTCTCTATGCATGTTCTACAGTATGCGTGCTCTCTATGCATGTTCTACAGTATGCTTGCTCTCTATGCATGTTCTACAGTATGTGTGCTCTCTATGCATGTTCTACAGTATGTGTGCTTTATATGCATGTTCTACAGTATGTGTGCTCTCTATGCATGTTCTACAGTATGTGTTCTACAGTATGTGTGCTCTCTATGCATGTTCTACAGTATGTGTGCTCTCTATGCATGTTCTACAGTATGTGTGCTCTCCCTGTATGCTCTACAGTATGTGTGCTCTCTATGCATGTTCTACAGTATGTGTGCTCTCTCTGCATGCTCTACAGTATGTGTGCTCTCTATGCATGTTCTACAGTATGTGTGCTTTATATGCATGTTCTACAGTATGTGTGCTCTCTATGCATGTTCTACAGTATGTGTTCTACAGTATGTGTGCTCTCTATGCATGTTCTACAGTATGTGTGCTCTCTATGCATGTTCTTCAGTATGTGTGCTCTCTATGCATGCTCTACAGTATGTGTGCTCTCTATGCATGCTCTACAGTATGTGTGCTCTCTATGCATGCTCTACAGTATGTGTGATCTCTATGCATGTTCTACAGTATGTGTGCTCTCTATGCATGCTCTACAGTATGTGTGCTCTCTATGCATGCTCTACAGTATGTGTGCTCTATGCTTGTTCTACAGTATGTGTGCTCTCTATGCATGCTCTACAGTATGTGTGCTCTCTATGCATGCTCTACAGTATGTGTGCTCTCTATGCATGCTCTACAGTATGTGTGCTCTCTATGCTTGTTCTACAGTATGTGTGCTCTCTATGCATGTTCTACAGTATGTGTGCTCTCTATGCATGTTCTACAGTATGTGTGCTCTCTATGCATGCTCTACAGTATGTGTGCTCTCTATGCATGCTCTACAGTATGTGTTCTACAGTATGTGTGCTCTCTATGCATGATCTACAGTATGTGTACTCTCTATGCATGTTCTACAGTATGTGTGCTCTCTATGCATGTTCTACAGTATGTGTGCTCTCTATGCATGTTCTACAGTGTGTGTGCTCTCTATGCATGTTCTACAGTATGTGTGCTCTCTATGCATGCTCTGCAGTATGTGTGCTCTCTATGCATGTTCTACAGTATGTGTGCTCTCTCTGCATGCTCTACAGTATGTGTGCTCTCTATGCATGCTCTACAGTATGTGTGCTCTCTATGCATGTTCTACAGTATGTGTGCTCTCTATGCATGCTCTACAGTATGTGTGCTCTCTATGCATGCTCTACAGTATGTGTGCTCTCTATGCATGCTCTACAGTATGTGTGCTCTCTATGCATGCTCTACAGTATGTGTGCTCTCTATGCATGTTCTACAGTGTGTGTGCTCTCTATGCATGTTCTACAGTATGTGTGCTCTCTATGCATGCTCTACAGTATGTGTGCTCTCTATGCATGTTCTACAGTATGTGTACTCTCTGCATGCTCTACAGTATGTGTGCTCTCTATGCATGCTCTACAGTATGTGTGCTCTCTATGCATGTTCTACAGTGTGTGTGCTCTCTATGCATGTTCTACAGTATGTGTGCTCTCTATGCATGCTCTGCAGTATGTGTGCTCTCTATGCATGTTCTACAGTATGTGTGCTTTCTATGCATGTTCTACAGTATGTGTGCTCTCTATGCATGTTCTACAGTATGTGTTCTACAGTATGTGTGCTCTCTATGCATGTTCTACAATATGTGTGCTCTCTATGCATGTTCTACAGTATGTGTGCTCTCTATGCATGCTCTACAGTATGTGTGCTCTCTATGTGCTCTCTATGCATGTTCTACAGTATGTGTGCTCTCTCTGCATGCTCTACAGTATGTGTGCTCTCTATGCATGTTCTCCAGTATGTGTGCTCTCTTTGCATGTTCTCCAGTATGTGTGCTCTCTCTGCATGTTCTACAGTATGTGTGCTCTCTCTGCATGCTCTACAGTATGTGTGCTCTCTCTGCATGTTCTACAGTATGTGTGCTCTCTATGCATGCTCTACAGTATGTGTGCTCTCTATGCATGTTCTACAGTATGTGTACTCTCTGCATGCTCTACAGTATGCGTGCTCTCTATGCATGTTCTACAGTATGCGTGCTCTCTATGCATGTTCTACAGTATGTGTGCTCTCTATGCATGTTCTACAGTAAGTGTGCTTTATATGCATGTTCTACAGTATCTGTGCTCTCTATGCATGTTCTACAGTATGTGTTCTACAGTATGTGTGCTCTCTATGCATGTTCTACAGTATGTGCGCTCTCTATGCATGTTCTACAGTATGTGTGCTCTCTCTGTATGCTCTACAGTATGTGTGCTCTCTATGCATGTTCTACAGTATGTGTGCTTTATATGCATGTTCTACAGTATGTGTGCTCTCTATGCATGTTCTACAGTATGTGTTCTACAGTATGTGTGCTCTCTATGCATGTTCTACAGTATGTGTGCTCTCTATGCATGTTCTACAGTATGTGTGCTCTCTATGCATGCTCTACAGTATGTGTGCTCTCTATGCATGCTCTACAGTATGTGTGCTCTCTATGCATGCTCTACAGTATGTGTGATCTCTATGCATGTTCTACAGTATGTGTGCTCTCAATGCATGCTCTACAGTATGTGTGCTCTCTATGCATGCTCTACAGTATGTGTGCTCTCTTTGCTTGTTCTACAGTATGTGTGCTTTCTATGCATGTTCTACAGTATGTGTGCTCTCTATGCATGTTCTACAGTATGTGTGCTCTCTATGCATGTTCTACAGTATGTGTGCTCTCTATGCATGTTCTCTATGTGTGCTCTCTATGCATGTTCTCTATGTGTGCTCTCTATGCATGTTCTACAGTATGTGCGCTCTCTATGCATGTTCTACAGTATGTGTGCTCTCTATGCATGTTCTACAGTATGTGTGCTCTCTATGCATGTTCTACAGAATGTGTGCTCTCTCTGTGAGCTCTCTATGCATGTTCTACAGTATGTGTGCTCTCTATGCATGTTCTACAGTATGTGTGCTCTCTATGCATGTTCTCTATGTGTGCTCTCTATGCATGTTCTACAGTATGTGTGCTTTCTATGCATGTTCTACAGTATGTGTGCTCTTTATGCATGTTCTACAGTATGTGTGCTCTCTCTGCATGCTCTACAGTATGTGTGCTCTCTATGCATGTTCTACAGTATGTGTGCTCTCTATGTGCTCTCTATGCATGTTCTACAGTATGTGTGCTTTCTGTGCATGTTCTACAGTATGTGTGCTCTCTCTGCATGTTCTACAGTATGTGTGCTCTCTCTGCATGCTCTACAGTATGCGTGCTCTCTATGCATGTTCTACAGTATGCGTGCTCTCTATGCATGTTTTACAGTATGCGTACTCTCTGCATGCTCTACAGTATGCGTACTCTCTGCATGCTCTACAGTATGCGTGCTCTCTATGCATGTTCTACAGTATGCGTGCTCTCTATGCATGTTCTACAGTATGTGTGCTCTCTATGCATGCTCTACAGTATGTGTGCTCTCTATTCATGCTCTACAGTATGTGTGCTCTCTATGCATGTTCTACAGTATGTGTGCTCTCTCTGCATGCTCTACAGTATGTGTGCTCTCTATGCATGTTCTACAGTATGTGTGCTCTCTCTGCATGCTCTACAGTATGTGTGCTCTCTATGCATGTTCTACAGTATGTGTGCTCTCTATGCATGCTTTACAGTATGTGTGCTCTCTATGCATGCTCTACAGTATGTGTGCTCTCTATGCATGCTCTACAGTATGTGTGCTCTCTATGCATGCTCTACAGTATGTGTGCTCTCTATGCATGCTCTACAGTATGTGTGCTCTCTATGCATGCTCTACAGTATGTGTGCTCTCTATGCATGCTCTACAGTATGTGTGCTCTCTATGCATGCTCTACAGTATGTGTGCTCTCTATGCATGCTCTATAGTATGTGTGCTCTCTATGCTTGTTCTACAGTATGTGTGCTCTCTATGCTTGTTCTACAGTATGTGTGCTCTCTATGCATGTTCTACAGTATGTGTGCTCTCTATGCATGCTCTACTGTATGTGTGCTCTCTATGCATGCTCTACAGTATGTGTGCTCTCTATGCATGCTCTACAGTATGTGTGCTCTCTATGCTTGCTCTACAGTATGTGTGCTCTCTATGCATGCTCTACAGTATGGGTGCTCTCCATGCATGCTCTACAGTATGGGTGCTCTCCATGCATGCTCTACAGTATGGGTGCTCTCCATGCATGCTCTACAGTATGGGTGCTCTGTATGCATGCTCTACAGTATGGGTGCTCTCTATGCATGCTCTACAGTATGGGTGCTCTCTATGCATGCTCTACAGTATGGGTGCTCTCTATGCATGTTCTACAGTATGTGTGCTCTCTATGCATGTTCTACAGTATGTGTGTTCTCTATGCATGCTCTACAGTATGTGTGCTCTCTATGCATGCTCTACAGTATGTGTGCTCTCTATGCATGCTCTACAGTATGTGTGCTCTCTATGCATGCTCTACAGTATGTGTGCTCTCTATGCTTGTTCTACAGTATGTGTGCTCTCTATGCATGTTCTACAGTATGTGTGCTCTCTATGCATGTTCTACAGTATGTGCTCTCTATGCATGTTCTACAGTATGTGTGCTCTCTATGCATGCTCTACAGTATGTGTGCTCTCTATGCATGCTCTACAGTATGTGTGCTCTCTATGCATGCTCTACAGTATGTGTGCTCTCTATGAATGCTCTACAGTATGTGTGCTCTCTATGCATGCTCTACAGTATGTGTGCTCTCTATGCATGTTCTACAGTATGTGTGCTCTCTATGCATGTTCTACAGTATGTGTGCTCTCTATGCATGTTCTACAGTATGTGTGCTCTCTATGCATGCTCTACAGTATGTGTGCTCTCTATGCATGCTCTACAGTATGTGTGCTCTCTCTGCATGCTCTACAGTATGTGTGCTCTCTCTGCATGCTCTACAGTATGTGTGCTCTCTATGCATGTTCTACAGTATGTGTGCTCTCTATGCATGTTCTACAGTATGTGTGCTCTCTATGCATGTTCTACAGTATGTGTTCTACAGTATGTGTGCTCTCTATGCATGATCTACAGTATGTGTACTCTCTATGCATGTTCTACAGTATGTGTGCTCTCTATGCATGTTCTACAGTATGTGTGCTCTCTTTGCATGTTCTACAGTATGTGTGCTCTCTATGCATGCTCTACAGTATGTGTGCTCTCTATGCATGCTCTACAGTATGTGTGCTCTCTATGCAAGCTCTACAGTATGTGTGCTCTATGCATGCTCTACAGTATGTGTGCTCTCTATGCATGCTCTACAGTATGTGTGCTCTCTATGCATGCTCTACAGTATGTGTGCTCTGTATGCATGCTCTACAGTATGTGTGCTCTCTATGCATGCTCTACAGTATGTGTGCTCTCTATGCATGCTCTACAGTATGTGTGCTCTCTATGTATGTTCTACAGTATGTGTGCTCTCTATACATGCTCTACAGTATGTGTGCTCTCTATGCATGCTCTACAGAATGTGTGCTCTCTATGCATGCTCTACAGTTTGTGTGCTCTCTATGCATATTCTACAGTATGTGTGCTCTCTATGCATGTTCTACAGTATGTGTGCTCTCTATGCATGTTCTACAGTATGTGTGCTTTCTATGCATGTTCTACTGTATGTGTGCTCTCTATGCATGTTCTACAGTATGTGTTCTACAGTATGTGTGCTCTCTATGCATGTTCTACAGTATGTGTACTCTCTATGCATGTTCTACAGTATGTGTGCTCTCTATGCATGTTCTACAGTATGTGTGCTCTCTATGCATGTTCTAGAGTATGTGTGCTCTCTATGTGCTCTCTATGCATGTTCTACAGTATGTGTGCTCTCTATGCATGTTCTACAGTATGTGTGCTCTCTATGCATGCTCTGCAGTATGTGTGCTCTCTATGCATGTTCTACAGTATGTGTGCTCTCTCTGCATGCTCTACAGTATGTGTGCTCTCTCTGCATGCTCTACAGTATGTGTGCTCTCTATGCATGCTCTACAGAATGTGTGCTCTCTATGCATGTTCTACAGTATGTGTGCTCTCTATGCATGCTCTACAGTATGTGTGCTCTCTATGCATGCTCTACAGTATGTGTGCTCTCTATGCATGCTCTACAGTATGTGTGCTCTCTATGCATGCTCTACAGTATGTGTGCTCTCTATGCATGCTCTACAGTATGTGTGCTCTCTATGCATGCTCTACAGTATGTGTGTTCTCTATGCATGCTCTACAGTATGTGTGCTCTCTGTGCTTGTTCTACAGTATGTGTGCTCTCTGTGCTTGTTCTACAGTATGTGTGCTCTCTGTGCATGCTCTACAGTATGTGTGCTCTCTGTGCATGTTCTACAGTATGTGTGCTCTCTGTGCATGTTCTACAGTATGTGTGCTCTCTGAACATGTTCTACAGTATGTGTGCTCTCTGTGCATGCTCTACAGTATGTGTGCTCTCTGTGCATGCTCTACAGTGTGTGTGCTCTCTGTGCATGCTCTACAGTGTGTGTGCTCTCTATGCATGCTCTACAGTATGTGTGCTCTCTATGCATGCTCTACAGTATGTGTGCTTTCTATGCATGTTCTACAGTATGTGTGCTCTCTATGCATGTTCTACAGTATGTGTGCTCTCTATGCATGTTCTACAGTATGTGTGCTCTCTATGCATGTTCTACAGTATGTGTGCTCTCTCTGCATGCTCTACAGTATGTGTGCTCTCTCTGCATGCTCTACAGTATGTGTGCTCTCTATGCATGTTCTACAGTATGTGTGCTCTCTATGCATGTTCTACAGTATGTGTTCTACAGTATGTGTGCTCTCTATGCATGATCTACAGTATGTGTACTCTCTATGCATGTTCTACAGTATGTGTGCTCTCTATGCATGTTCTACAGTATGTGTGCTCTCTTTGCATGTTCTACAGTATGTGTGCTCTCTATGCATGCTCTACAGTATGTGTGCTCTCTATGCATGCTCTACAGTATGTGTGCTCTCTATGCAAGCTCTACAGTATGTGTGCTCTCTATGCATGCTCTACAGTATGTGTGCTCTCTATGCATGCTCTACAGTATGTGTGCTCTCTATGCATGCTCTACAGTATGTGTGCTCTGTATGCATGCTCTACAGTATGTGTGCTCTCTATGCATGCTCTACAGTATGTGTGCTCTCTATGCATGCTCTACAGTATGTGTGCTCTCTATGCATGTTCTACAGTATGTGTGCTCTCTATGCATGCTCTACAGTATGTGTGCTCTCTATGCATGCTCTACAGTATGTGTGCTCTCTATGCATGCTCTACAGTATGTGTGCTCTCTATGCATATTCTACAGTATGTGTGCTCTCTATGCATGTTCTACAGTATGTGTGCTCTCTATGCATGTTCTACAGTATGTGTGCTTTCTATGCATGTTCTACTGTATGTGTGCTCTCTATGCATGTTCTACAGTATGTGTTCTACAGTATGTGTGCTCTCTATGCATGTTCTACAGTATGTGTACTCTCTATGCATGTTCTACAGTATGTGTGCTCTCTATGCATGTTCTACAGTATGTGTGCTCTCTATGCATGCTCTGCAGTATGTGTGCTCTCTATGCATGTTCTACAGTATGTGTGCTCTCTCTGCATGCTCTACAGTATGTGTGCTCTCTCTGCATGCTCTACAGTATGTGTGCTCTCTATGCATGCTCTACAGAATGTGTGCTCTCTATGCATGTTCTACAGTATGTGTGCTCTCTATGCATGCTCTACAGTATGTGTGCTCTCTATGCATGCTCTACAGTATGTGTGCTCTCTATGCATGCTCTACAGTATGTGTGCTCTCTATGCATGCTCTACAGTATGTGTGCTCTCTATGCATGCTCTACAGTATGTGTGCTCTCTATGCATGCTCTACAGTATGTGTGCTCTCTATGCATGCTCTACAGTATGTGTGTTCTCTATGCATGCTCTACAGTATGTGTGCTCTCTGTGCTTGTTCTACAGTATGTGTGCTCTCTGTGCTTGTTCTACAGTATGTGTGCTCTCTGTGCATGCTCTACAGTATGTGTGCTCTCTGTGCATGTTCTACAGTATGTGTGCTCTCTGTGCATGTTCTACAGTATGTGTGCTCTCTGAACATGTTCTATAGTATGTGTGCTCTCTGTGCATGCTCTACAGTATGTGTGCTCTCTGTGCATGCTCTACAGTGTGTGTGCTCTCTGTGCATGCTCTACAGTATGTGTGCTCTCTATGCATGCTCTACAGTATGTGTGCTCTCTATGCATGCTCTACAGTATGTGTGCTTTCTATGCATGTTCTACAGTATGTGTGCTCTCTATGCATGTTCTGCAGTATGTGTGCTTTCTATGCATGTTCTACAGTATGTGTGCTCTCTATGCATGTTCTACAGTATGTGTTCTACAGTATGTGTGCTCTCTATGCATGTTCTACAGTATGTGTGCTCTCTATGCATGTTCTACAGTATGTGTGCTCTCTATGCATGTTCTACAGTATGTGTGCTCTCTATGCATGTTCTACAGTATGTGTGCTCTCTATGTGCTCTCTTTGCATGTTCTACAGTATGTGTGCTCTCTCTGCATGCTCTACAGTATGTGTGCTCTCTATGCATGTTCTCCAGTATGTGTGCTCTCTCTGCATGTTCTCCAGTATGTGTGCTCTCTCTGCATGTTCTACAGTATGTGTGCTCTCTCTGCATGCTCTACAGTATGTGTGCTCTCTCTGCATGTTCTACAGTATGTGTGCTCTCTATGCATGCTCTACAGTATGTGTGCTCTCTATGCATGTTCTACAGTATGTGTGCTCTCTATGCATGTTCTACAGTATGTGTACTCTCTGCATGCTCTACAGTATGCGTGCTCTCTATGCATGTTCTACAGTATGCTTGCTCTCTATGCATGTTCTACAGTATGTGTGCTTTATATGCATGTTCTACAGTATGTGTGCTCTCTATGCATGTTCTACAGTATGTGTGCTCTCTATGCATGCTCTACAGTATGTGTGCTCTCTATGCATGCTCTACAGTATGTGTGCTCTCTCTGCATGCTCTACAGTATGTGTGCTCTCTCTGCATGCTCTACAGTATGTGTGCTCTCTCTGCATGCTCTACAGTATGTGTGCTCTCTATGCATGTTCTACAGTATGTGTGCTCTCTATGCATGTTCTACAGTATGTGTTCTACAGTATGTGTGCTCTCTATGCATGATCTACAGTATGTGTACTCTCTATGCATGTTCTATAGTATGTGTGCTCTCTATGCATGTTCTACAGTATTTGTGCTCTCTTTGCATGTTCTACAGTATGTGTGCTCTCTATGCATGCTCTACAGTATGTGTGCTCTCTATGCATGCTCTACAGTATGTGTGCTCTCTATGCAAGCTCTACAGTATGTGTGCTCTCTATGCATGCTCTACAGTATGTGTGCTCTCTATGCATGCTCTACAGTATGTGTGCTCTCTATGCATGCTCTACAGTATGTGTGCTCTGTATGCATGCTCTACAGTATGTGTGCTCTCTATGCATGCTCTACAGTATGTGTGCTCTCTATGCATGCTCTACAGTATGTGTGCTCTCTATGCATGTTCTACAGTATGTGTGCTCTCTATGCATGCTCTACAGTATGTGTGCTCTCTATGCATGCTCTACAGTATGTGTGCTCTCTATACATGCTCTACAGTATGTGTGCTCTCTATGCATATTCTACAGTATGTGTGCTCTCTATGCATGTTCTACAGTATGTGTGCTCTCTATGCATGTTCTACAGTATGTGTGCTTTCTATGCATGTTCTACTGTATGTGTGCTCTCTATGCATGTTCTACAGTATGTGTTCTACAGTATGTGTGCTCTCTATGCATGTTCTACAGTATGTGTACTCTCTATGCATGTTCTACAGTATGTGTGCTCTCTATGCATGTTCTACAGTATGTGTGCTCTCTATGCATGTTCTAGAGTATGTGTGCTCTCTATGTGCTCTCTATGCATGTTCTACAGTATGTGTGCTCTCTATGCATGTTCTACAGTATGTGTGCTCTCTATGCATGCTCTGCAGTATGTGTGCTCTCTATGCATGTTCTACAGTATGTGTGCTCTCTCTGCATGCTCTACAGTATGTGTGCTCTCTCTGCATGCTCTACAGTATGTGTGCTCTCTATGCATGCTCTACAGAATGTGTGCTCTCTATGCATGTTCTACAGTATGTGTGCTCTCTATGCATGCTCTACAGTATGTGTGCTCTCTATGCATGCTCTACAGTATGTGTGCTCTCTATGCATGCTCTACAGTATGTGTGCTCTCTATGCATGCTCTACAGTATGTGTGCTCTCTATGCATGCTCTACAGTATGTGTGCTCTCTATGCATGCTCTACAGTATGTGTGCTCTCTATGCATGCTCTACAGTATGTGTGTTCTCTATGCATGCTCTACAGTATGTGTGCTCTCTGTGCTTGTTCTACAGTATGTGTGCTCTCTGTGCTTGTTCTACAGTATGTGTGCTCTCTGTGCATGCTCTACAGTATGTGTGCTCTCTGTGCATGTTCTACAGTATGTGTGCTCTCTGTGCATGTTCTACAGTATGTGTGCTCTCTGAACATGTTCTATAGTATGTGTGCTCTCTGTGCATGCTCTACAGTATGTGTGCTCTCTGTGCATGCTCTACAGTGTGTGTGCTCTCTGTGCATGCTCTACAGTATGTGTGCTCTCTATGCATGCTCTACAGTATGTGTGCTCTCTATGCATGCTCTACAGTATGTGTGCTTTCTATGCATGTTCTACAGTATGTGTGCTCTCTATGCATGTTCTGCAGTATGTGTGCTTTCTATGCATGTTCTACAGTATGTGTGCTCTCTATGCATGTTCTACAGTATGTGTTCTACAGTATGTGTGCTCTCTATGCATGTTCTACAGTATGTGTGCTCTCTATGCATGTTCTACAGTATGTGTGCTCTCTATGCATGTTCTACAGTATGTGTGCTCTCTATGCATGTTCTACAGTATGTGTGCTCTCTATGTGCTCTCTTTGCATGTTCTACAGTATGTGTGCTCTCTCTGCATGCTCTACAGTATGTGTGCTCTCTATGCATGTTCTCCAGTATGTGTGCTCTCTCTGCATGTTCTCCAGTATGTGTGCTCTCTCTGCATGTTCTACAGTATGTGTGCTCTCTCTGCATGCTCTACAGTATGTGTGCTCTCTCTGCATGTTCTACAGTATGTGTGCTCTCTATGCATGTTCTACAGTATGTGTGCTCTCTATGCATGTTCTACAGTATGTGCTCTCTATGCATGTTCTACAGTATGTGTGCTCTCTATGCATGCTCTACAGTATGTGTGCTCTCTATGCATGCTCTACAGTATGTGTGCTCTCTATGCATGCTCTACAGTATGTGTGCTCTCTATGCATGCTCTACAGTATGTGTGCTCTCTATGCATGCTCTACAGTATGTGTGCTCTCTATGCATGTTCTACAGTATGTGTGCTCTCTATGCATGTTCTACAGTATGTGTGCTCTCTATGCATATTCTACAGTATGTGTGCTCTCTATGCATGCTCTACAGTATGTGTGCTCTCTATGCATGCTCTACAGTATGTGTGCTCTCTCTGCATGCTCTACAGTATGTGTGCTCTCTCTGCATGCTCTACAGTATGTGTGCTCTCTATGCATGTTCTACAGTATGTGTGCTCTCTATGCATGTTCTACAGTATGTGTGCTCTCTATGCATGTTCTACAGTATGTGTTCTACAGTATGTGTGCTCTCTATGCATGATCTACAGTATGTGTACTCTCTATGCATGTTCTACAGTATGTGTGCTCTCTATGCATGTTCTACAGTATGTGTGCTCTCTTTGCATGTTCTACAGTATGTGTGCTCTCTATGCATGCTCTACAGTATGTGTGCTCTCTATGCATGCTCTACAGTATGTGTGCTCTCTATGCAAGCTCTACAGTATGTGTGCTCTATGCATGCTCTACAGTATGTGTGCTCTCTATGCATGCTCTACAGTATGTGTGCTCTCTATGCATGCTCTACAGTATGTTTGCTCTGTATGCATGCTCTACAGTATGTGTGCTCTCTATGCATGCTCTACAGTATGTGTGCTCTCTATGCATGCTCTACAGTATGTGTGCTCTCTATGTATGTTCTACAGTATGTGTGCTCTCTATGCATGCTCTACAGTATGTGTGCTCTCTAAGCATGCTCTACAGTATGTGTGCTCTCTATGCATGCTCTACAGTTTGTGTGCTCTCTATGCATATTCTACAGTATGTGTGCTCTCTATGCATGTTCTACAGTATGTGTGCTCTCTATGCATGTTCTACAGTATGTGTGCTTTCTATGCATGTTCTACTGTATGTGTGCTCTCTATGCATGTTCTACAGTATGTGTTCTACAGTATGTGTGCTCTCTATGCATGTTCTACAGTATGTGTACTCTCTATGCATGTTCTACAGTATGTGTGCTCTCTATGCATGTTCTACAGTATGTGTGCTCTCTATGCATGTTCTAGAGTATGTGTGCTCTCTATGTGCTCTCTATGCATGTTCTACAGTATGTGTGCTCTCTATGCATGTTCTACAGTATGTGTGCTCTCTATGCATGCTCTGCAGTATGTGTGCTCTCTATGCATGTTCTACAGTATGTGTGCTCTCTCTGCATGCTCTACAGTATGTGTGCTCTCTCTGCATGCTCTACAGTATGTGTGCTCTCTATGCATGCTCTACAGAATGTGTGCTCTCTATGCATGTTCTACAGTATGTGTGCTCTCTATGCATGCTCTACAGTATGTGTGCTCTCTATGCATGCTCTACAGTATGTGTGCTCTCTATGCATGCTCTACAGTATGTGTGCTCTCTATGCATGCTCTACAGTATGTGTGCTCTCTATGCATGCTCTACAGTATGTGTGCTCTCTATGCATGCTCTACAGTATGTGTGTTCTCTATGCATGCTCTACAGTATGTGTGCTCTCTGTGCTTGTTCTACAGTATGTGTGCTCTCTGTGCTTGTTCTACAGTATGTGTGCTCTCTGTGCATGCTCTACAGTATGTGTGCTCTCTGTGCATGTTCTACAGTATGTGTGCTCTCTGTGCATGTTCTACAGTATGTGTGCTCTCTGAACATGTTCTACAGTATGTGTGCTCTCTGTGCATGCTCTACAGTATGTGTGCTCTCTGTGCATGCTCTACAGTGTGTGTGCTCTCTGTGCATGCTCTACAGTGTGTGTGCTCTCTATGCATGCTCTACAGTATGTGTGCTCTCTATGCATGCTCTACAGTATGTGTGCTTTCTATGCATGTTCTACAGTATGTGTGCTCTCTATGCATGTTCTACAGTATGTGTGCTCTCTATGCATGTTCTACAGTATGTGTGCTCTCTATGCATGTTCTACAGTATGTGTGCTCTCTATGCATGCTCTACAGTATGTGTGCTCTCTATGCATGCTCTACAGTATGTGTGCTCTCTCTGCATGCTCTACAGTATGTGTGCTCTCTCTGCATGCTCTACAGTATGTGTGCTCTCTCTGCATGCTCTACAGTATGTGTGCTCTCTATGCATGTTCTACAGTATGTGTGCTCTCTATGCATGTTCTACAGTATGTGTTCTACAGTATGTGTGCTCTCTATGCATGATCTACAGTATGTGTACTCTCTATGCATGTTCTACAGTATGTGTGCTCTCTATGCATGTTCTACAGTATGTGTGCTCTCTTTGCATGTTCTACAGTATGTGTGCTCTCTATGCATGCTCTACAGTATGTGTGCTCTCTATGCATGCTCTACAGTATGTGTGCTCTCTATGCAAGCTCTACAGTATGTGTGCTCTCTATGCATGCTCTACAGTATGTGTGCTCTCTATGCATGCTCTACAGTATGTGTGCTCTCTATGCATGCTCTACAGTATGTGTGCTCTGTATGCATGCTCTACAGTATGTGTGCTCTCTATGCATGCTCTACAGTATGTGTGCTCTCTATGCATGCTCTACAGTATGTGTGCTCTCTATGCATGTTCTACAGTATGTGTGCTCTCTATGCATGCTCTACAGTATGTGTGCTCTCTATGCATGCTCTACAGTATGTGTGCTCTCTATGCATGCTCTACAGTATGTGTGCTCTCTATGCATATTCTACAGTATGTGTGCTCTCTATGCATGTTCTACAGTATGTGTGCTCTCTATGCATGTTCTACAGTATGTGTGCTTTCTATGCATGTTCTACTGTATGTGTGCTCTCTATGCATGTTCTACAGTATGTGTTCTACAGTATGTGTGCTCTCTATGCATGTTCTACAGTATGTGTACTCTCTATGCATGTTCTACAGTATGTGTGCTCTCTATGCATGTTCTACAGTATGTGTGCTCTCTATGCATGCTCTGCAGTATGCGTGCTCTCTATGCATGTTCTACAGTATGTGTGCTCTCTCTGCATGCTCTACAGTATGTGTGCTCTCTCTGCATGCTCTACAGTATGTGTGCTCTCTATGCATGCTCTACAGAATGTGTGCTCTCTATGCATGTTCTACAGTATGTGTGCTCTCTATGCATGCTCTACAGTATGTGTGCTCTCTATGCATGCTCTACAGTATGTGTGCTCTCTATGCATGCTCTACAGTATGTGTGCTCTCTATGCATGCTCTACAGTATGTGTGCTCTCTATGCATGCTCTACAGTATGTGTGCTCTCTATGCATGCTCTACAGTATGTGTGCTCTCTATGCATGCTCTACAGTATGTGTGTTCTCTATGCATGCTCTACAGTATGTGTGCTCTCTGTGCTTGTTCTACAGTATGTGTGCTCTCTGTGCTTGTTCTACAGTATGTGTGCTCTCTGTGCATGCTCTACAGTATGTGTGCTCTCTGTGCATGTTCTACAGTATGTGTGCTCTCTGTGCATGTTCTACAGTATGTGTGCTCTCTGAACATGTTCTATAGTATGTGTGCTCTCTGTGCATGCTCTACAGTATGTGTGCTCTCTGTGCATGCTCTACAGTGTGTGTGCTCTCTGTGCATGCTCTACAGTATGTGTGCTCTCTATGCATGCTCTACAGTATGTGTGCTCTCTATGCATGCTCTACAGTATGTGTGCTTTCTATGCATGTTCTACAGTATGTGTGCTCTCTATGCATGTTCTGCAGTATGTGTGCTTTCTATGCATGTTCTACAGTATGTGTGCTCTCTATGCATGTTCTACAGTATGTGTTCTACAGTATGTGTGCTCTCTATGCATGGTCTACAGTATGTGTGCTCTCTATGCATGTTCTACAGTATGTGTGCTCTCTATGCATGTTCTACAGTATGTGTGCTCTCTATGTGCTCTCTTTGCATGTTCTACAGTATGTGTGCTCTCTCTGCATGCTCTACAGTATGTGTGCTCTCTATGCATGTTCTCCAGTATGTGTGCTCTCTCTGCATGTTCTCCAGTATGTGTGCTCTCTCTGCATGTTCTACAGTATGTGTGCTCTCTCTGCATGCTCTACAGTATGTGTGCTCTCTCTGCATGTTCTACAGTATGTGTGCTCTCTATGCATGCTCTACAGTATGTGTGCTCTCTATGCATGTTCTACAGTATGTGTGCTCTCTATGCATGTTCTACAGTATGTGTACTCTCTGCATGCTCTACAGTATGCGTGCTCTCTATGCATGTTCTACAGTATGCTTGCTCTCTATGCATGTTCTACAGTATGTGTGCTCTCTATGCATGTTCTACAGTATGTGTGCTTTATATGCATGTTCTACAGTATGTGTGCTCTCTATGCATGTTCTACAGTATGTGTGCTCTCTATGCATGCTCTACAGTATGTGTGCTCTCTATGCATGCTCTACAGTATGTGTGCTCTCTCTGCATGCTCTACAGTATGTGTGCTCTCTCTGCATGCTCTACAGTATGTGTGCTCTCTCTGCATGCTCTACAGTATGTGTGCTCTCTATGCATGTTCTACAGTATGTGTGCTCTCTATGCATGTTCTACAGTATGTGTTCTACAGTATGTGTGCTCTCTATGCATGATCTACAGTATGTGTACTCTCTATGCATGTTCTATAGTATGTGTGCTCTCTATGCATGTTCTACAGTATGTGTGCTCTCTTTGCATGTTCTACAGTATGTGTGCTCTCTATGCATGCTCTACAGTATGTGTGCTCTCTATGCATGCTCTACAGTATGTGTGCTCTCTATGCAAGCTCTACAGTATGTGTGCTCTCTATGCATGCTCTACAGTATGTGTGCTCTCTATGCATGCTCTACAGTATGTGTGCTCTCTATGCATGCTCTACAGTATGTGTGCTCTGTATGCATGCTCTACAGTATGTGTGCTCTCTATGCATGCTCTACAGTATGTGTGCTCTCTATGCATGCTCTACAGTATGTGTGCTCTCTATGCATGTTCTACAGTATGTGTGCTCTCTATGCATGCTCTACAGTATGTGTGCTCTCTATGCATGCTCTACAGTATGTGTGCTCTCTATGCATGCTCTACAGTATGTGTGCTCTCTATGCATATTCTACAGTATGTGTGCTCTCTATGCATGTTCTACAGTATGTGTGCTCTCTATGCATGTTCTACAGTATGTGTGCTTTCTATGCATGTTCTACTGTATGTGTGCTCTCTATGCATGTTCTACAGTATGTGTTCTACAGTATGTGTGCTCTCTATGCATGTTCTACAGTATGTGTACTCTCTATGCATGTTCTACAGTATGTGTGCTCTCTATGCATGTTCTACAGTATGTGTGCTCTCTATGCATGTTCTACAGTATGTGTGCTCTCTATGTGCTCTCTATGCATGTTCTACAGTATGTGTGCTCTCTATGCATGTTCTACAGTATGTGTGCTCTCTATGCATGCTCTGCAGTATGTGTGCTCTCTATGCATGTTCTACAGTATGTGTGCTCTCTCTGCATGCTCTACAGTATGTGTGCTCTCTCTGCATGCTCTACAGTATGTGTGCTCTCTATGCATGCTCTACAGAATGTGTGCTCTCTATGCATGTTCTACAGTATGTGTGCTCTCTATGCATGCTCTACAGTATGTGTGCTCTCTATGCATGCTCTACAGTATGTGTGCTCTCTATGCATGCTCTACAGTATGTGTGCTCTCTATGCATGCTCTACAGTATGTGTGCTCTCTATGCATGCTCTACAGTATGTGTGCTCTCTATGCATGCTCTACAGTATGTGTGCTCTCTATGCATGCTCTACAGTATGTGTGTTCTCTATGCATGCTCTACAGTATGTGTGCTCTCTGTGCTTGTTCTACAGTATGTGTGCTCTCTGTGCTTGTTCTACAGTATGTGTGCTCTCTGTGCATGCTCTACAGTATGTGTGCTCTCTGTGCATGTTCTACAGTATGTGTGCTCTCTGTGCATGTTCTACAGTATGTGTGCTCTCTGAACATGTTCTATAGTATGTGTGCTCTCTGTGCATGCTCTACAGTATGTGTGCTCTCTGTGCATGCTCTACAGTGTGTGTGCTCTCTGTGCATGCTCTACAGTATGTGTGCTCTCTATGCATGCTCTACAGTATGTGTGCTCTCTATGCATGCTCTACAGTATGTGTTCTTTCTATGCATGTTCTACAGTATGTGTGCTCTCTATGCATGTTCTGCAGTATGTGTGCTTTCTATGCATGTTCTACAGTATGTGTGCTCTCTATGCATGTTCTACAGTATGTGTTCTACAGTATGTGTGCTCTCTATGCATGTTCTACAGTATGTGTGCTCTCTATGCATGTTCTACAGTATGTGTGCTCTCTATGCATGTTCTACAGTATGTGTGCTCTCTATGCATGTTCTACAGTATGTGTGCTCTCTATGTGCTCTCTTTGCATGTTCTACAGTATGTGTGCTCTCTCTGCATGCTCTACAGTATGTGTGCTCTCTATGCATGTTCTCCAGTATGTGTGCTCTCTCTGCATGTTCTCCAGTATGTGTGCTCTCTCTGCATGTTCTACAGTATGTGTGCTCTCTCTGCATGCTCTACAGTATGTGTGCTCTCTCTGCATGTTCTACAGTATGTGTGCTCTCTATGCATGCTCTACAGTATGTGTGCTCTCTATGCATGTTCTACAGTATGTGTGCTCTCTATGCATGTTCTACAGTATGTGTACTCTCTGCATGCTCTACAGTATGCGTGCTCTCTATGCATGTTCTACAGTATGCTTGCTCTCTATGCATGTTCTACAGTATGTGTGCTCTCTATGCATGTTCTACAGTATGTGTGCTTTATATGCATGTTCTACAGTATGTGTGCTCTCTATGCATGTTCTACAGTATGTGTTCTACAGTATGTGTGCTCTCTATGCATGTTCTACAGTATTTGTGCTCTCTATGCATGTTCTACAGTATGTGTGCTCTCTCTGTATGCTCTACAGTATGTGTGCTCTCTATGCATGTTCTACAGTATGTGTGCTCTCTCTGCATGCTCTACAGTATGTGTGCTCTCTATGCATGTTCTACAGTATGTGTGCTTTATATGCATGTTCTACAGTATGTGTGCTCTCTATGCATGTTCTACAGTATGTGTTCTACAGTATGTGTGCTCTCTATGCATGTTCTACAGTATGTGTGCTCTCTATGCATGTTCTTCAGTATGTGTGCTCTCTATGCATGCTCTACAGTATGTGTGCTCTCTATGCATGCTCTACAGTATGTGTGCTCTCTATGCATGCTCTACAGTATGTGTGATCTCTATGCATGTTCTACAGTATGTGTGCTCTCTATGCATGCTCTACAGTATGTGTGCTCTCTATGCATGCTCTACAGTATGTGTGCTCTCTATGCTTGTTCTACAGTATGTGTGCTCTCTATGCATGCTCTACAGTATGTGTGCTCTCTATGCATGCTCTACAGTATGTGTGCTCTCTATGCATGCTCTACAGTATGTGTGCTCTCTATGCATGCTCTACAGTATGTGTGCTCTCTATGCTTGTTCTACAGTATGTGTGCTCTCTATGCATGTTCTACAGTATGTGTGCTCTCTATGCATGTTCTACAGTATGTGTGCTCTCTATGCATGCTCTACAGTATGTGTGCTCTCTATGCATGCTCTACAGTATGTGTTCTACAGTATGTGTGCTCTCTATGCATGATCTACAGTATGTGTACTCTCTATGCATGTTCTATAGTATGTGTGCTCTCTATGCATGTTCTACAGTATGTGTGCTCTCTTTGCATGTTCTACAGTATGTGTGCTCTCTATGCATGCTCTACAGTATGTGTGCTCTCTATGCATGCTCTACAGTATGTGTGCTCTCTATGCAAGCTCTACAGTATGTGTGCTCTCTATGCATGCTCTACAGTATGTGTGCTCTCTATGCATGCTCTACAGTATGTGTGCTCTCTATGCATGCTCTACAGTATGTGTGCTCTGTATGCATGCTCTACAGTATGTGTGCTCTCTATGCATGCTCTACAGTATGTGTGCTCTCTATGCATGCTCTACAGTATGTGTGCTCTCTATGCATGTTCTACAGTATGTGTGCTCTCTATGCATGCTCTACAGTATGTGTGCTCTCTATGCATGCTCTACAGTATGTGTGCTCTCTATGCATGCTCTACAGTATGTGTGCTCTCTATGCATATTCTACAGTATGTGTGCTCTCTATGCATGTTCTACAGTATGTGTGCTCTCTATGCATGTTCTACAGTATGTGTGCTTTCTATGCATGTTCTACTGTATGTGTGCTCTCTATGCATGTTCTACAGTATGTGTTCTACAGTATGTGTGCTCTCTATGCATGTTCTACAGTATGTGTACTCTCTATGCATGTTCTACAGTATGTGTGCTCTCTATGCATGTTCTACAGTATGTGTGCTCTCTATGCATGTTCTACAGTATGTGTGCTCTCTATGTGCTCTCTATGCATGTTCTACAGTATGTGTGCTCTCTATGCATGTTCTACAGTATGTGTGCTCTCTATGCATGCTCTGCAGTATGTGTGCTCTCTATGCATGTTCTACAGTATGTGTGCTCTCTCTGCATGCTCTACAGTATGTGTGCTCTCTCTGCATGCTCTACAGTATGTGTGCTCTCTATGCATGCTCTACAGAATGTGTGCTCTCTATGCATGTTCTACAGTATGTGTGCTCTCTATGCATGCTCTACAGTATGTGTGCTCTCTATGCATGCTCTACAGTATGTGTGCTCTCTATGCATGCTCTACAGTATGTGTGCTCTCTATGCATGCTCTACAGTATGTGTGCTCTCTATGCATGCTCTACAGTATGTGTGCTCTCTATGCATGTTCTACAGTATGTGTGCTCTCTATGCATGCTCTACAGTATGTGTGTTCTCTATGCATGCTCTACAGTATGTGTGCTCTCTGTGCTTGTTCTACAGTATGTGTGCTCTCTGTGCTTGTTCTACAGTATGTGTGCTCTCTGTGCATGCTCTACAGTATGTGTGCTCTCTGTGCATGTTCTACAGTATGTGTGCTCTCTGTGCATGTTCTACAGTATGTGTGCTCTCTGAACATGTTCTATAGTATGTGTGCTCTCTGTGCATGCTCTACAGTATGTGTGCTCTCTGTGCATGCTCTACAGTGTGTGTGCTCTCTGTGCATGCTCTACAGTATGTGTGCTCTCTATGCATGCTCTACAGTATGTGTGCTCTCTATGCATGCTCTACAGTATGTGTTCTTTCTATGCATGTTCTACAGTATGTGTGCTCTCTATGCATGTTCTGCAGTATGTGTGCTTTCTATGCATGTTCTACAGTATGTGTGCTCTCTATGCATGTTCTACAGTATGTGTTCTACAGTATGTGTGCTCTCTATGCATGTTCTACAGTATGTGTGCTCTCTATGCATGTTCTACAGTATGTGTGCTCTCTATGCATGTTCTACAGTATGTGTGCTCTCTATGCATGTTCTACAGTATGTGTGCTCTCTATGTGCTCTCTTTGCATGTTCTACAGTATGTGTGCTCTCTCTGCATGCTCTACAGTATGTGTGCTCTCTATGCATGTTCTCCAGTATGTGTGCTCTCTCTGCATGTTCTCCAGTATGTGTGCTCTCTCTGCATGTTCTACAGTATGTGTGCTCTCTCTGCATGCTCTACAGTATGTGTGCTCTCTCTGCATGTTCTACAGTATGTGTGCTCTCTATGCATGCTCTACAGTATGTGTGCTCTCTATGCATGTTCTACAGTATGTGTGCTCTCTATGCATGTTCTACAGTATGTGTACTCTCTGCATGCTCTACAGTATGCGTGCTCTCTATGCATGTTCTACAGTATGCTTGCTCTCTATGCATGTTCTACAGTATGTGTGCTCTCTATGCATGTTCTACAGTATGTGTGCTTTATATGCATGTTCTACAGTATGTGTGCTCTCTATGCATGTTCTACAGTATGTGTTCTACAGTATGTGTGCTCTCTATGCATGTTCTACAGTATTTGTGCTCTCTATGCATGTTCTACAGTATGTGTGCTCTCTCTGTATGCTCTACAGTATGTGTGCTCTCTATGCATGTTCTACAGTATGTGTGCTCTCTCTGCATGCTCTACAGTATGTGTGCTCTCTATGCATGTTCTACAGTATGTGTGCTTTATATGCATGTTCTACAGTATGTGTGCTCTCTATGCATGTTCTACAGTATGTGTTCTACAGTATGTGTGCTCTCTATGCATGTTCTACAGTATGTGTGCTCTCTATGCATGTTCTTCAGTATGTGTGCTCTCTATGCATGCTCTACAGTATGTGTGCTCTCTATGCATGCTCTACAGTATGTGTGCTCTCTATGCATGCTCTACAGTATGTGTGATCTCTATGCATGTTCTACAGTATGTGTGCTCTCTATGCATGCTCTACAGTATGTGTGCTCTCTATGCATGCTCTACAGTATGTGTGCTCTCTATGCTTGTTCTACAGTATGTGTGCTCTCTATGCATGCTCTACAGTATGTGTGCTCTCTATGCATGCTCTACAGTATGTGTGCTCTCTATGCATGCTCTACAGTATGTGTGCTCTCTATGCATGCTCTACAGTATGTGTGCTCTCTATGCTTGTTCTACAGTATGTGTGCTCTCTATGCATGTTCTACAGTATGTGTGCTCTCTATGCATGTTCTACAGTATGTGTGCTCTCTATGCATGCTCTACAGTATGTGTGCTCTCTATGCATGCTCTACAGTATGTGTTCTACAGTATGTGTGCTCTCTATGCATGATCTACAGTATGTGTACTCTCTATGCATGTTCTACAGTATGTGTGCTCTCTATGCATGTTCTACAGTATGTGTGCTCTCTATGCATGTTCTACAGTGTGTGTGCTCTCTATGCATGTTCTACAGTATGTGTGCTCTCTATGCATGCTCTGCAGTATGTGTGCTCTCTATGCATGTTCTACAGTATGTGTGCTCTCTCTGCATGCTCTACAGTATGTGTGCTCTCTATGCATGCTCTACAGTATGTGTGCTCTCTATGCATGTTCTACAGTATGTGTGCTCTCTATGCATGCTCTACAGTATGTGTGCTCTATATGCATGCTCTACAGTATGTGTGCTCTCTATGCATGCTCTACAGTATGTGTGCTCTCTATGCATGCTCTACAGTATGTGTGCTCTCTATGCATGTTCTACAGTGTGTGTGCTCTCTATGCATGTTCTATAGTATGTGTGCTCTCTATGCATGCTCTGCAGTATGTGTGCTCTCTATGCATGTTCTACAGTATGTGTGCTTTCTATGCATGTTCTGCAGTATGTGTGCTCTCTATGCATGTTCTACAGTATGTGTTCTACAGTATGTGTGCTCTCTATGCATGTTCTACAATATGTGTGCTCTCTATGCATGTTCTACAGTATGTGTGCTCTCTATGCATGCTCTACAGTATGTGTGCTCTCTATGTGCTCTCTATGCATGTTCTACAGTATGTGTGCTCTCTCTGCATGCTCTACAGTATGTGTGCTCTTTATGCATGTTCTCCAGTATGTGTGCTCTCTTTGCATGTTCTCCAGTATGTGTGCTCTCTCTGCATGTTCTACAGTATGTGTGCTCTCTCTGCATGCTCTACAGTATGTGTGCTCTCTCTGCATGTTCTACAGTATGTGTGCTCTCTATGCATGCTCTACAGTATGTGTGCTCTCTATGCATGTTCTACAGTATGTGTGCTCTCTATGCATGTTCTACAGTATGTGTACTCTCTGCATGCTCTACAGTATGCGTGCTCTCTATGCATGTTCTACAGTATGTGTGCTCTCTATGCATGTTCTACAGTATGTGTGCTCTCTATGCATGTTCTACAGTATGTGTGCTTTATATGCATGTTCTACAGTATGTGTGCTCTCTATGCATGTTCTACAGTATGTGTTCTACAGTATGTGTGCTCTCTATGCATGTTCTACAGTATGTGTGCTCTCTATGCATGTTCTACAGTATGTGTGCTCTCTCTGTATGCTCTACAGTATGTGTGCTCTCTATGCATGTTCTACAGTATGTGTGCTTTATATGCATGTTCTACAGTATGTGTGCTCTCTCTGCATGTTCTACAGTATGTGTTCTACAGTATGTGTGCTCTCTATGCATGTTCTACAGTATGTGTGCTCTCTATGCATGTTCTACAGTATGTGTGCTCTCTATGCATGCTCTACAGTATGTGTGCTCTCTATACATGCTCTACAGTATGTGTGCTCTCTATGCATGCTCTACAGTATGTGTGATCTCTATGCATGTTCTACAGTATGTGTGCTCTCAATGCATGCTCTACAGTATGTGTGCTCTCTATGCATGCTCTACAGTATGTGTGCTCTCTATGCTTGTTCTACAGTATGTGTGCTCTCTGTGCATGCTCTACAGTATGTGTGCTCTCTGTGCATGTTCTACAGTATGTGTGCTCTCTGTGCATGCTCTACAGTATTTGTGCTCTCTATGCATGCTCTACAGTATGTGTGCTCTCTATGCATGCTCTACAGTATGTGTGCTTTCTATGCATGTTCTACAGTATGTGTGCTCTCTATGCATGTTCTACAGTATGTGTGCTCTCTATGCATGTTCTACAGTATGTGTGCTCTCTATGCATGTTCTACAGTATGTGTTCTACAGTATGTGTGCTCTCTATGAATGTTCTACAGTATGTGTACTCTCTATGCATGTTCTATAGTATGTGTGCTCTCTATGCATGTTCTACAGTATGTGTGCTCTCTATGCATGTTCTACAGTATGTGTGCTCTCTATGCATGTTCTACAGTATGTGTGCTCTCTATGTGCTCTCTGTGCATGTTCTACAGTATGTGTGCTCTCTCTGCATGCTCTACAGCATGTGTGCTCTCTCTGCATGCTCTACAGTATGTGTGCTCTCTATGCATGTTCTCCAGTATGTGTGCTCTCTCTGCATGCTCTACAGTATGTGTGCTCTCTCTGCATGTTCTACAGTATGTGTGCTCTCTCTGCATGCTCTACAGTATGTTTGCTCTCTCTGCATGTTCTACAGTATGTGTGCTCTCTATGCATGCTCTACAGTATGTGTGCTCTCTATGCATGTTCTACAGTATGTGTGCTCTCTCTGCATGCTCTACAGTATGTGTGCTCTCTATGCATGTTCTACAGTATGTGTGCTCTCTATGCATGTTCTACAGTATGTGTACTCTCTGCATGCTCTACAGTATGCGTGCTCTCTATGCATGTTCTACAGTATGCACGCTCTCTGTGCATGTTCTACAGTATGTGTGCTTTATATGCATGTTCTACAGTAGGTGTGCTCTCTATGCATGTTCTACAGTATGTGTTCTACAGTATGTGTGCTCTCTATGCATGTTCTACAGTATGTGTGCTCTCTATGTATGTTCTACAGTATGTGTGCTCTCTCTGCATGCTCTACAGTATTTGTGCTCTCTATGCATGCTCTACAGTATGTGTGCTCTCTATGCATGCTCTACAGTATGTGTGCTCTCTATGCATGCTCTAGAGTATGTGTGCTCTCAATGCATGCTCTAGAGTATGTGTGCTCTCTATGCATGCTCTACAGTATGTGTGCTCTCTATGCATGCTCTACAGTATGTGTGCTCTCTATGCATGTTCTACAGTATGTGTGCTCTCTATGCATGCTCTACAGTATGTGTGCTCTCTATGCATGCTCTACGGTATGTGTGCTCTCTATGCATGCTCTACGGTATGTGTGCTCTCTATGCATGTTCTACGGTATGTGTGCTCTCTATGCATGTTCTACGGTATGTGTGCTTTCTAAGCATGTTCTACGGTATGTGTGCTCTCTATGCATGCTCTACGGTATGTGTTCTACAGTATGTGTGCTCTCTATGCATGTTCTACAGTATGTGTACTCTCTATGCATGTTCTACAGTATGTGTGCTCTCTATGCATGTTCTACAGTATGTGTGCTCTCTATGCATGCTCTACAGTATGTGTGCTCTCTATGCATGCTCTACAGTATGTGTGCTCTCTATGCATGCTCTACAGTATGTGTGCTCTCTCTGCATGCTCTACAGTATGTGTGTTCTCTATGCATGCTCTACAGTATGTGTGCTCTCTGTGCTTGTTCTACAGTATGTGTGCTGTCTGTGCTTGTTCTACAGTATGTGTGCTCTCTGTGCATGCTCTACAGTATGTGTGCTCTCTGTGCATGTTCTACAGTATGTGTGCTCTCTGTGCATGTTCTACAGTATGTGTGCTCTCTGTGCATGCTCTACAGTATGTGTGCTCTCTGTGCATGCTCTACAGTATGTGTGCTCTCTGTGCATGCTCTACAGTATGTGTGCTCTCTGTGCATGCTCTACAGTATGTGTGCTCTCTGTGCATGCTCTGCAGTATGTGTTCTTTCTATGCATGTTCTACAGTATGTGTGCTCTCTATGCATGTTCTGCAGTATGTGTGCTTTCTATGCATGTTCTGCAGTATGTGTGCTCTCTATGCATGTTCTACAGTATGTGTTCTACAGTATGTGTGCTCTCTATGCATGTTCTACAGTATGTGTGCTCTCTATGCATGTTCTACAGTATGTGTGCTCTCTATGCATGTTCTACAGTATGTGTGCTCTCTATGTGCTCTCTATGCATGTTCTTCAGTATGTGTGCTCTCTCTGCATGTTCTACAGTATGTGTGCTCTCTCTGCATGCTCTACAGTATGTGTGCTCTCTCTGCATGTTCTACAGTATGTGTGCTCTCTATGCATGCTCTACAGTATGTGTGCTCTCTATGCATGCTCTACAGTATGTGTGCTCTCTATGCATGTTCTACAGTATGTGTGCTCTCTATGCATGCTCTACAGTATGTGTGCTCTCTATGCATGCTCTACAGTATGTGTGCTCTCTATGCATGCTCTACAGTATGTGTGCTCTCTATGCATGCTCTACAGTATGTGTGCTCTCTATGCATGTTCTACAGTGTGTGTGCTCTCTATGCATGTTCTACAGTATGTGTGCTCTCTATGCATGCTCTGCAGTATGTGTGCTCTCTATGCATGTTCTACAGTATGTGTGCTTTCTATGCATGTTCTGCAGTATGTGTGCTCTCTATGCATGTTCTACAGTATGTGTTCTACAGTATATGTGCTCTCTATGCATGTTCTACAATATGTGTGCTCTCTATGCATGTTCTACAGTATGTGTGCTCTCTATGCATGCTCTACAGTATGTGTGCTCTCTATGTGCTCTCTATGCATGTTCTACAGTATGTGTGCTCTCTCTGCATGCTCTACAGTATGTGTGCTCTCTATGCATGTTCTCCAGTATGTGTGCTCTCTTTGCATGTTCTCCAGTATGTGTGCTCTCTCTGCATGTTCTACAGTATGTGTGCTCTCTCTGCATGCTCTACAGTATGTGTGCTCTCTCTGCATGTTCTACAGTATGTGTGCTCTCTATGCATGCTCTACAGTATGTGTGCTCTCTATGCAGGTTCTACAGTATGTGTGCTCTCTATGCATGTTCTACAGTATGTGTACTCTCTGCATGCTCTACAGTATGCGTGCTCTCTATGCATGTTCTACAGTATGCGTGCTCTCTATGCATGTTCTACAGTATGTGTGCTCTCTATGCATGTTCTACAGTATGTGTGCTTTATATGCATGTTCTACAGTATGTGTGCTCTCTATGCATGTTCTACAGTATGTGTTCTACAGTATGTGTGCTCTCTATGCATGTTCTACAGTATGTGTGCTCTCTATGCATGTTCTACAGTATGTGTGCTCTCTCTGTATGCTCTACAGTATGTGTGCTCTCTATGCATGTTCTACAGTATGTGTGCTTTATATGCATGTTCTACAGTATGTGTGCTCTCTATGCATGTTCTACAGTATGTGTTCTACAGTATGTGTGCTCTCTATGCATGTTCTACAGTATGTGTGCTCTCTATGCATGTTCTACAGTATGTGTGCTCTCTATGCATGCTCTACAGTATGTGTGCTCTCTATGCATGCTCTACAGTATGTGTGATCTCTATGCATGTTCTACAGTATGTGTGCTCTCTATGCATGCTCTACAGTATGTGTGCTCTCTATGCATGCTCTACAGTATGTGTGCTCTCTATGCTTGTTCTACAGTATGTGTGCTCTCTGTGCATGCTCTACAGTATGTGTGCTCTCTGTGCATGTTCTACAGTATGTGTGCTCTCTGTGCATGCTCTACAGTATTTGTGCTCTCTATGCATGCTCTACAGTATGTGTGCTCTCTATGCATGCTCTACAGTATGTGAGCTTTCTATGCATGTTCTACAGTATGTGTGCTCTCTATGCATGTTCTACAGTATGTGTGCTCTCTATGCATGTTCTACAGTATGTGTGCTCTCTATGCATGTTCTACAGTATGTGTTCTACAGTATGTGTGCTCTCTATGCATGTTCTACAGTATGTGTACTCTCTATGCATGTTCTACAGTATGTGTGCTCTCTATGCATGTTCTACAGTATGTGTGCTCTCTATGCATGTTCTACAGTATGTGTGCTCTCTATGCATGTTCTACAGTATGTGTGCTCTCTATGTGCTCTCTGTGCATGTTCTACAGTATGTGTGCTCTCTCTGCATGCTCTACAGCATGTGTGCTCTCTCTGCATGCTCTACAGTATGTGTGCTCTCTACGCATGTTCTCCAGTATGTGTGCTCTCTCTGCATGCTCTACAGTATGTGTGCTCTCTCTGCATGTTCTACAGTATGTGTGCTCTCTCTGCATGCTCTACAGTATGTTTGCTCTCTCTGCATGTTCTACAGTATGTGTGCTCTCTATGCATGCTCTACAGTATGTGTGGTCTCTATGCATGTTCTACAGTATGTGTGCTCTCTCTGCATGCTCTACAGTATGTGTGCTCTCTATGCATGTTCTACAGTATGTGTGCTCTCTATGCATGTTCTACAGTATGTGTACTCTCTGCATGCTCTACAGTATGCGTGCTCTCTATGCATGTTCTACAGTATGCATGCTCTCTGTGCATGTTCTACAGTATGTGTGCTTTATATGCATGTTCTACAGTAGGTGTGCTCTCTATGCATGTTCTACAGTATGTGTTCTACAGTATGTGTGCTCTCTATGCATGTTCTACAGTATGTGTGCTTTATATGCATGTTCTACAGTATGTGTGCTCTCTATGCATGTTCTACAGTATGTGTTCTACAGTATGTGTTCTACAGTATGTGTGCTCTCTATGCATGTTCTACAGTATGTGTGCTCTCTATGCATGTTCTACCGTATGTGTGCTCTCTCTGTATGCTCTACAGTATGTGTGCTCTCTATGCATGTTCTACAGTATGTGTGCTTTATATGCATGTTCTACAGTATGTGTGCTCTCTATGCATGTTCTACAGTATGTGTTCTACAGTATGTGTGCTCTCTATGCATGTTCTACAGTATGTGTGCTCTCTATGCATGCTCTACAGTATGTGTGCTCTCTATGCATGCTCTACAGTATGTGTGCTCTCTATGCATGCTCTACAGTATGTGTGCTCTCTATGCATGCTCGACAGTATGTGTGCTCTCCCCAAGCATGCTCTAGAGTATGTGTGCTCTCTATGCATGCTCTACAGTATGTGTGCTCTCTATGCATGTTCTACAGTATGTGTTCTACAGTATGTGTGCTCTCTATGCATGTTCTACAGTATGTGTGCTCTCTATGCATGCTCTACAGTATGTGTGCTCTCTATGCATGCTCTACAGTATGTGTGCTCTCTATGCATGCTCTACAGTATGTGTGCTCTCTATGCATGCTCGACAGTATGTGTGCTCTCCCCAAGCATGCTCTAGAGTATGTGTGCTCTCTATGCATGCTCTACAGTATGTGTGCTCTCTATGCATGCTCTACAGTATGTGTGCTCTCTATGCATGTTCTACAGTATGTGTGCTCTCTATGCATGCTCTACAGTATGTGTGCTCTCTTTGCATGCTCTACGGTATGTGTGCTCTCTATGCATGTTCTACGGTATGTGTGCTCTCTATGCATGTTCTACGGTATGTGTGCTTTCTAAGCATGTTCTACGGTATGTGTGCTCTCTATGCATGCTCTACGGTATGTGTTCTACAGTATGTGTACTCTCTATGCATGTTCTACAGTATGTGTACTCTCTATGCATGTTCTACAGTATGTGTGCTCTCTATGCATGTTCTACAGTATGTGTGCTCTCTATGCATGCTCTACAGTATGTGTGCTCTCTATGCATGCTCTATAGTATGTGTGCTCTCTATGCATGCTCTACAGTATGTGTGCTCTCTCTGCATGCTCTACAGTATGTGTGTTCTCTATGCATGCTCTACAGTATGTGTGCTCTCTATGCATGCTCTACAGTATGTGTGCTCTCTATGCATGCTCGACAGTATGTGTGCTCTCCCCAAGCATGCTCTAGAGTATGTGTGCTCTCTATGCATGCTCTACAGTATGTGTGCTCTCTATGCATGCTCTACAGTATGTGTGCTCTCTATGCATGTTCTACAGTATGTGTGCTCTCTATGCATGCTCTACAGTATGTGTGCTCTCTTTGCATGCTCTACGGTATGTGTGCTCTCTATGCATGTTCTACGGTATGTGTGCTCTCTATGCATGTTCTACGGTATGTGTGCTTTCTAAGCATGTTCTACGGTATGTGTGCTCTCTATGCATGCTCTACGGTATGTGTTCTACAGTATGTGTACTCTCTATGCATGTTCTACAGTATGTGTACTCTCTATGCATGTTCTACAGTATGTGTGCTCTCTATGCATGTTCTACAGTATGTGTGCTCTCTATGCATGCTCTACAGTATGTGTGCTCTCTATGCATGCTCTACAGTATGTTTGCTCTCTATGCATGCTCTACAGTATGTGTGCTCTATCTGCATGCTCTACAGTATGTGTGTTCTCTATGCATGCTCTACAGTATGTGTGCTCTCTGTGCTTGTTCTACAGTATGTGTGCTGTCTGTGCTTGTTCTACAGTATGTGTGCTCTCTGTGCATGCTCTACAGTATGTGTGCTCTCTGTGCATGTTCTACAGTATGTGTGCTCTCTGTGCATGTTCTACAGTATGTGTGCTCTCTGTGCATGCTCTACAGTATGTGTGCTCTCTGTGCATGCTCTACAGTATGTGTGCTCTCTGTGCATGCTCTACAGTATGTGTGCTCTCTGTGCATGCTCTACAGTATGTGTGCTCTCTGTGCATGCTCTACAGTATGTGTGCTTTCTATGCATGTTCTACAGTATGTGTGCTCTCTATGCATGTTCTGCAGTATGTGTGCTTTCTATGCATGTTCTGCAGTATGTGTGCTCTCTATGCATGTTCTACAGTATGTGTTCTACAGTATGTGTGCTCTCTATGCATGTTCTACAGTATGTGTGCTCTCTATGCATGTTCTACAGTATGTGTGCTCTCTATGCATGTTCTACAGTATGTGTGCTCTCTATGTGCTCTCTATGCATGTTCTTCAGTATGTGTGCTCTCTCTGCATGTTCTACAGTATGTGTGCTCTCTCTGCATGCTCTACAGTATGTGTGCTCTCTATGCATGTTCTCCAGTATGTGGGCTCTCTCTGCATATTCTCCAGTATGTGTGCTCTCTCTGCATGTTCTACAGTATGTGTGCTCTCTCTGCATGCTCTACAGTATGTGTGCTCTCTCTGCATACTCTACAGTATGTGTGCTCTCTATGCATGCTCTACAGTATGTGTGCTCTCTATGCATGTTCTACAGTATGTGTGCTCTCTATGCATGTTCTGCAGTATGTGTGCTCTCTCTGTATGCTCTACAGTATGTGTGCTCTCTATGCATGTTCTACAGTATGTGTGCTCTCTCTGCATGCTCTACAGTATGTGTGCTCTCTATGCATGTTCTACAGTATGTGTGCTTTATATGCATGTTCTACAGTATGTGTGCTCTCTATGCATGTTCTACAGTATGTGTTCTACAGTATGTGTGCTCTCTATGCATGTTCTACAGTATGTGTGCTCTCTATGCATGCTCTACAGTATGTGTGCTCTCTATGCATGCTCTACAGTAAGTGTGCTCTCTATGCATGCTCTACAGTATGTGTGCTCTCTATGCATGTTCTACAGTATGTGTGCTCTCTATGCATGCTCTACAGTATGTGTGCTCTCTATGCATGCTCTACAGTATGTGTGCTCTCTATGCTTTTTCTACAGTATGTGTGCTCTCTATGCTTGTTCTACAGTATGTGTGCTCTCTATGCATGTTCTACAGTATGTGTGCTTTCTATGCATGTTCTACAGTATGTGTGCTCTCTATTCATGTTCTACAGTATGTGTGCTCTCTATGCATACTCTACAGTATGTGTGCTCTCTATGCATGCTCTACAGTATGTGTGCTCTCTATGCTAGTTCTACAGTATGTGTGCTCTCTGTGCATGCTCTACAGTATGTGTGCTCTCTGTGCATGTTCTACAGTATGTGTGCTCTCTGTGCATGTTCTACAGTATGTGTGCTCTCTGTGCATGATCTACAGTATGTGTGCTCTCTGTGCATGCTCTACAGTATGTGTGCTCTCTATGCATGCTCTACAGTATGTGTGCTTTCTATGCATGTTCTACAGTATGTGTGCTCTCTATGCATGTTCTACAGTATGTGTGCTCTCTATGCATGTTCTACAGTATGTGTTCTACAGTATGTGTGCTCTCTATGCATGTTCTACAGTATGTGTACTCTCTATGCATGTTCTACAGTATGTGTGCTCTCTATGCATCTTCTACAGTATGTGTGCTCTCTATGCATGTTCTACAGTATGTGTGCTCTCTATGCATGTTCTACAGTATGTGTGCTCTCTATGTGCTCTCTGTGCATGTTCTACAGTATGTGTGCTCTCTCTGCATGCTCTACTGCATGTGTGCTCTCTCTGCATGCTCTACAGTATGTGTGCTCTCTATGCATGTTCTCCAGTATGTGTGCTCTCTCTGCATGCTCTACAGTATGTGTGCTCTCTCTGCATGTTCTACAGTATGTGTGCTCTCTCTGCATGCTCTACAGTATGTGTGCTCTCTCTGCATGTTCTACAGTATGTGTGCTCTCTATGCATGCTCTACAGTATGTGTGCTCTCTATGCATGTTCTACAGTATGTGTGCTCTCTATGCATGTTCTACAGTATGTGTTCTACAGTATGTGTGCTCTCTCTGCATGTTCTACAGTATGTGTGCTCTCTATGCATGCTCTACAGTATGTGTGCTCTCTATGCATGTTCTACAGTATGTGTGCTCTCTATGCATGTTCTACAGTATGTGTTCTACAGTATGTGTGCTCTCTATGCATGTTCTACAGTATGTGTACTCTCTATGCATGTTCTACAGTATGTGTGCTCTCTATGCATGTTCTACAGTATGTGTGCTCTCTATGCATGCTCTACGGTATGTTTGCTCTCTATGCATGCTCTACGGTATGTGTGCTCTCTATGCATGCTCTACGGTATGTGTGCTCTCTATGCATGCTCTACGGTATGTGTGCTCTCTATGCATGCTCTACGGTATGTGTGCTCTGTATGCATGCTCTACGGTATGTGTGCTCTCTATGCATGCTCTACGGTATGTGTGCTCTCTATGCATGCTCTACGGTATGTGTGCTCTCTATGCATGCTCTACGGTATGTGTGCTCTCTATGCATGTTCTACGGTATGTGTGCTCTCTATGCATGTTCTACGGTATGTGTGCTTTCTATGCATGTTCTACGGTATGTGTGCTCTCTATGCATGTTCTACAGTATGTGTTCTACAGTATGTGTGCTCTCTATGCATGTTCTACAGTATGTGTACTCTCTATGCATGTTCTACAGTATGTGTGCTCTCTATGCATGTTCTACAGTATGTGTGCTCTCTATGCATGTTCTACAGTATGTGTGCTCTCTATGTGCTCTCTATGCATGTTCTACAGTATGTGTGCTCTCTATGCATGTTCTACAGTATGTGTGCTCTCTACGCATGTTCTGCAGTATGTGTGCTCTCTATGCATGTTCTACTGTATGTGTGCTCTCTCTGCATGCTCTACAGTATGTGTGCTCTCTCTGCATGCTCTACAGTATGTGTGCTCTCTATGCATGCTCTACAGTATGTGTGCTCTCTATGCATGTTCTACAGTATGTGTGCTCTCTATGCGTGCTCTACAGTATGTGTGCTCTCTATGCATGCTCTACAGTATGTGTGCTCTCTATGCATGCTCTACAGTATGTGTGCTCTCTCTGCATGCTCTACAGTATATGTGTTCTCTATGCATGCTCTACAGTATGTGTGCTCTCTGTGCTTGTTCTACAGTATGTGTGCTCTCTCTGCATGCTCTACAGTATGTGTACTCTCTATGCATGTTCTACAGTATGTGTGCTTTATATGCATGTTCTACAGTATGTGTGCTCTCTATGCATGTTCTACAGTATGTGTTCTACAGTATGTGTGCTCTCTATGCATGTTCTACAGTATGTGTGCTCTCTGCATGTTCTACAGTATGTGTGCTCTCTATGCATGCTCTACAGTATGTGTGCTCTCTATGCATGCTCTACAGTATGTGTGCTCTCTATGCATGCTCTACAGTATGTGTGCTCTCTATGCATGCTCTACAGTATGTGTGCTCTCTATGCATGCTCTACAGTATGTGTGCTCTCTATGCATGTTCTACAGTATGTGTGCTCTCTATGCATATTCTACAGTATGTGTGCTCTCTATGCATGTTCTACAGTATGTGTGCTCTCTATGTGCTCTCTATGCATGTTCTTCAGTATGTGTGCTCTCTCTGCATGCTCTACAGTATGTGTGCTCTCAATGCATGTTCTCCAGTATGTGTGCTCTCTCTGCATGTTCTCCAGTATGTGTGCTCTCTCTGCATGTTCTACAGTATGTGTGCTCTCTCTGCATGCTCTACAGTATGTGTGCTCTCTCTGCATGTTCTACAGTATGTGTGCTCTCTATGCATGCTCTACAGTATGTGTGCTCTCTATGCATGTTCTACAGTATGTGTGCTCTCTATATGCATTTTCTACAGTATGTGTACTCTCTGCATGCTCTACAGTATGCGTGCTTTCTATGCATGTTCTACAGTATGCGTGCTCTATATGCATGTTCTACAGTATGTGTGCTCTCTATGCATGTTCTACAGTATGTGTGCTTTATATGCATGTTCTACAGTATGTGTGCTCTCTATGCATGTTCTACAGTATGTGTTCTACAGTATGTGTGCTCTCTATGCATGTTCTACAGTATGTGTGCTCTCTATGCATGTTCTACAGTATGTGTGCTCTCTCTGTATGCTCTACAGTATGTGTGCTCTCTATGCATGTTCTACAGTATGTGTGCTCTCTCTGCATGCTCTACAGTATGTGTGCTCTCTATGCTTGTTCTACAGTATGTGTGCTTTATATGCATGTTCTACAGTATGTGTGCTCTCTATGCATGTTCTACAGTATGTGTTCTACAGTATGTGTGCTCTCTATGCATGTTCTACAGTATGTGTGCTCTCTATGCATGTTCTACAGTATGTGTGCTCTCTATGCATGCTCTACAGTATGTGTGCTCTCTATGCATGTTCTTCAGTATGTGTTCTACAGTATGTGTGCTCTCTATGCATGTTCTACAGTATGTGTGCTCTCTATGCATGTTCTACAGTATGTGTGCTCTCTATGCATTCTCTACAGTATGTGTGCTCTCTATGCATGCTCTACAGTATGTGTGCTCTCTATGCATGTTCTACAGTATGTGTGCTCTCTATGCATGCTCTACAGTATGTGTGCTCTCTATGCATGCTCTACAGTATGTGTGCTCTCTATGCATGCTCTACAGTATGTGTGCTCTCTGTGCTTGTTCTACAGTATGTGTGCTCTCTGTGCTTGTTCTACAGTATGTGTGCTCTCTCTGCATGCTCTACAGTATGTGTACTCTCTATGCATGTTCTACAGTATGTGTGCTTTATATGCATGTTCTACAGTATGTGTGCTCTCTATGCATGTTCTACAGTATGTGTTCTACAGTATGTGTGCTCTCTCTGCATGCTCTACAGTATGTGTACTCTCTATGCATGTTCTACAGTATGTGTGCTTTATATGCATGTTCTACAGTATGTGTGCTCTCTATGCATGTTCTACAGTATGTGTTCTACAGTATGTGTGCTCTCTATGCATGTTCTACAGTATGTGTGCTCTCTGCATGTTCTACAGTATGTGTGCTCTCTATGCATGCTCTACAGTATGTGTGCTCTCTATGCATGCTCTACAGTATGTGTGCTCTCTATGCATGTTCTACAGTATGTGTGCTCTCTATGCATGTTCTACAGTATGTGTGCTCTCTATGCATGTTCTACAGTATGTGTGATCTCTATGCATGCTCTACAGTATGTGTGCTCTCTATGCATGCTCTACAGTATGTGTGCTCTCTATGCATGCTCTACTGCATGTGTGCTCTCTCTGCATGCTCTACAGTATGTGTGCTCTCTATGCATGTTCTCCAGTATGTGTGCTCTCTCTGCATGCTCTACAGTATGTGTGCTCTCTCTGCATGTTCAACAGTATGTGTGCTCTCTCTGCATGCTCTACAGTATGTGTGCTCTCTCTGCATGTTCTACAGTATGTGTGCTCTCTATGCATGCTCTACAATATGTGTGCTCTCTATGCATGTTCTACAGTATGTGTGCTCTCTCTGCATGCTCTACAGTATGTGTGCTCTCTATGCATGTTCTACAGTATGTGTGCTCTCTATGCATGTTCTACAGTATGTGTTCTACAGTATGTGTGCTCTCTATGCATGTTCTACAGTATGTGTGCTCTCTATGCATGTTCTACAGTATGCGTGCTCTCTCTGCATGCTCTACAGTATGTGTGCTCTCTATGCATGTTCTACAGTATGTGTGCTCTCTCTGCATGCTCTACAGTATGTGTGCTCTCTATGCATGTTCTACAGTATTTGTGCTTTATATGCATGTTCTACAGTATGTGTGCTCTCTATGCATGTTCTACAGTATGTGTTCTACAGTATGTGTGCTCTCTGTGCATGCTCTACAGTATGTGTGCTCTCTGTGCATGCTCTACAGTATGTGTGCTCTCTATGCATGCTCTACAGTATGTGTGCTCTCTATGCATGCTCTACAGTATGTGTGCTCTCTATGCATGCTCTACAGTATGTGTGCTCTCTATGCATGCTCTACAGTATGTGTGCTCTCTATGCATGTTCTACGGTATGTGTGCTCTCTATGCATGTTCTACGGTATGTGTGCTTTCTATGCATGTTCTACGGTATGTGTGCTCTCTATGCATGTTCTACAGTATGTGTTCTACAGTATGTGTGCTCTCTATGCATGTTCTACAGTATGTGTACTCTCTATGCATGTTCTACAGTATGTGTGCTCTCTATGCATGTTCTACAGTATGTGTGCTCTCTATGCATGTTCTACAGTATGTGTGCTCTCTATGTGCTCTCTATGCATGTTCTACAGTATGTGTGCTCTCTATGCATGTTCTACAGTATATGTGCTCTCTATGCATGTTCTACAGTATGTGTGCTCTCTATGCATGCTCTGCAGTATGTGTGCTCTCTATGCATGTTCTACAGTATGTGTGCTCTCTCTGCATGCTCTACAGTATGTGTGCTCTCTCTGCATGCTCTACAGTATGTGTGCTCTCTATGCATGTTCTACAGTATGTGTGCTCTCTATGCATGCTCTACAGTATGTGTGCTCTCTATGCATGCTCTACAGTATGTGTGCTCTCTATGCATGCTCTACAGTATGTGTGCTCTCTCTGCATGCTCTACAGTATGTGTGTTCTCTATGCATGCTCTACAGTATGTGTGCTCTCTGTGCTTGTTCTACAGTATGTGTGCTCTCTCTGCATGCTCTACAGTATGTGTACTCTCTATGCATGTTCTACAGTATGTGTGCTTTATATGCATGTTCTACAGTATGTGTGCTCTCTATGCATGTTCTACAGTATGTGTTCTACAGTATGTGTGCTCTCTATGCATGTTCTACAGTATGTGTGCTCTCTGCATGTTCTACAGTATGTGTGCTCTCTATGCATGCTCTACAGTATGTGTGCTCTCTATGCATGCTCTACAGTATGTGTGCTCTCTATGCATGCTCTACAGTATGTGTGCTCTCTATGCATGCTCTACAGTATGTGTGCTCTCTATGCATGTTCTACAGTATGTGTGCTCTCTATGCATGCTCTACAGTATGTGTGCTATCTATGCATGTTCTACAGTATGTGTGCTCTCTATGCATGTTCTACAGTATGTGTACTCTCTGCATGCTCTACAGTATGCGTGCTCTCTATGCATGTTCTACAGTATGCGTGCTCTCTATGCATGTTCTACAGTATGTGTGCTCTCTATGTGCTCTCTATGCATGTTCTTCAGTATGTGTGCTCTCTCTGCATGTTCTACAGTATGTGTGCTCTCAATGCATGTTCTCCAGTATGTGTGCTCTCTCTGCATGTTCTCCAGTATGTGTGCTCTCTCTGCATGTTCTACAGTATGTGTGCTCTCTCTGCATGCTCTACAGTATGTGTGCTCTCTCTGCATGTTCTACAGTATGTGTGCTTTATATGCATGTTCTACAGTATGTGTGCTCTCTATGCATGTTCTACAGTATGTGTTCTACAGTATGTGTGCTCTCTATGCATGTTCTACAGTATGTGTGCTCTCTATGCATGTTCTACAGTATGTGTGCTCTCTATGCATGCTCTACAGTATGTGTGCTCTCTATGCATGCTCTACAGTATGTGTGCTCTCTATGCATGCTCTACAGTATGTGTGCTCTCTATGCATGTTCTACAGTATGTGTGCTCTCTATGCATGCTCTACAGTATGTGTGCTATCTATGCATGTTCTACAGTATGTGTGCTCTCTATGCATGTTCTACAGTATGTGTACTCTCTGCATGCTCTACAGTATGCGTGCTCTCTATGCATGTTCTACAGTATGCGTGCTCTCTATGCATGTTCTACAGTATGTGTGCTCTCTATGTGCTCTCTATGCATGTTCTTCAGTATGTGTGCTCTCTCTGCATGTTCTACAGTATGTGTGCTCTCTATGCATGTTCTACAGTATGTGTACTCTCTGCATGCTCTACAGTATGCGTGCTCTCTATGCATGTTCTACAGTATGCGTGCTCTCTATGCATGTTCTACAGTATGTGTGCTCTCTATGCATGTTCTACAGTATGTGTGCTTTATATGCATGTTCTACAGTATGTGTGCTCTCTATGCATGTTCTACAGTATGTGTTCTACAGTATGTGTGCTCTCTATGCATGTTCTACAGTATGTGTGCTCTCTATGCATGTTCTACAGTATGTGTGCTCTCTCTGTATGCTCTACAGTATGTGTGCTCTCTATGCATGTTCTACAGTATGTGTGCTCTCTCTGCATGCTCTACAGTATGTGTGCTCTCTATGCATGTTCTACAGTATGTGTGCTTTATATGCATGTTCTACAGTATGTGTGCTCTCTATGCATGTTCTACAGTATGTGTTCTACAGTATGTGTGCTCTCTATGCATGTTCTACAGTATGTGTGCTCTCTATGCATGTTCTACAGTATGTGTGCTCTCTATGCATGCTCTACAGTATGTGTGCTCTCTATGCATGTTCTTCAGTATGTGTTCTACAGTATGTGTGCTCTCTATGCATGTTCTACAGTATGTGTGCTCTCTATGCATGTTCTACAGTATGTGTGCTCTCTATGCATTCTCTACAGTATGTGTGCTCTCTATGCATGCTCTACAGTATGTGTGCTCTCTATGCATGTTCTACAGTATGTGTGCTCTCTCTGCATGCTCTACAGTATGTGTGCTCTCTCTGCATGCTCTACAGTATGTGTGTTCTCTATGCATGCTCTACAGTATGTGTGCTCTCTGTGCTTGTTCTACAGTATGTGTGCTCTCTGTGCTTGTTCTACAGTATGTGTGCTCTCTCTGCATGCTCTACAGTATGTGTACTCTCTATGCATGTTCTACAGTATGTGTGCTTTATATGCATGTTCTACAGTATGTATGCTCTCTATGCATGTTCTACAGTATGTGTTCTACAGTATGTGTGCTCTCTATGCATGTTCTACAGTATGTGTGCTCTCTGCATGTTCTACAGTATGTGTGCTCTCTATGCATGCTCTACAGTATGTGTGCTCTCTATGCATGCTCTACAGTATGTGTGCTTTCTATGCATGTTCTACAGTATGTGTGCTCTCTATGCATGTTCTACAGTATGTGTGCTCTCTATGCATGCTCTACAGTATGTGTGCTCTCTATGCATGCTCTACAGTATGTGTGCTCTCTATGCATGCTCTACAGTATGTGTGCTCTCTATGCATGCTCTACAATATGTGTGCTCTCTATGCATGCTCTACAGTATGTGTGCTCTCTATGCATGTTCTACAGTATGTGTGCTCTCTGTGCATGTTCTACAGTATGTGTGCTCTCTGTGCATGTTCTACAGTATGTGTGCTCTCTGTGCATGCTCTACAGTATGTCTGCTCTCTATGCATGCTCTACAGTATGTGTGCTTTCTATGCATGTTCTACAGTATGTGTGCTCTCTATGCATGTTCTACAGTATGTGTGCTCTCTATGCATGTTCTACAGTATGTGTGCTCTCTATGCATGTTCTACAGTATGTGTTCTACAGTATGTGTGCTCTCTATGCATGTTCTACAGTATGTGTACTCTCTATGCATGTTCTACAGTATGTGTGCTCTCTATGCATGTTCTACAGTATGTGTGCTCTCTATGCATGTTCTACAGTATGTGTGCTCTCTATGCATGTTCTACAGTATGTGTGCTCTCTATGTGCTCTCTGTGCATGTTCTACAGTATGTGTGCTCTCTCTGCATGCTCTACTGCATGTGTGCTCTCTCTGCATGCTCTACAGTATGTGTGCTCTCTATGCATGTTCTCCAGTATGTGTGCTCTCTCTGCATGCTCTACAGTATGTGTGCTCTCTCTGCATGTTCTACAGTATGTGTGCTCTCTCTGCATGCTCTACAGTATGTGTGCTCTCTCTGCATGTTCTACAGTATGTGTGCTCTCTATGCATGCTCTACAATATGTGTGCTCTCTATGCATGTTCTACAGTATGTGTGCTCTCTGTGCATGTTCTACAGTATGTGTGCTCTCTGTGCATGTTCTACAGTATGTGTGCTCTCTCTGCATGCTCTACAGTATGTGTGCTCTCTCTGCATGCTCTACAGTATGTGTGCTCTCTATGCATGTTCTACAGTATGTGTGCTCTCTATGCATGTTCTACAGTATGTGTACTCTCTGCATGCTCTACAGTATGCGTGCTCTCTATGCATGTTCTACAGTATGCGTGCTCTCTGTGAATGTTCTACAGTATGTGTGCTTTATATGCATGTTCTACAGTATGTGTGCTATCTATGCATGTTCTACAGTATGTGTTCTACAGTATGTGTGCTCTCTATGCATGTTCTACAGTATGTGTGCTCTCTATGCATGTTCTACAGTATGTGTGCTCTCTCTGCATGCTCTACAGTATGTGTGCTCTCTATGCATGTTCTACAGTATGTGTGCTCTCTCTGCATGCTCTACAGTATGTGTGCTCTCTATGCATGTTCTACAGTATTTGTGCTTTATATGCATGTTCTACAGTATGTGTGCTCTCTATGCATGTTCTACAGTATGTGTTCTACAGTATGTGTGCTCTCTATGCTTGTTCTACAGTATGTGTGCTCTCTGTGCATGCTCTACAGTATGTGTGCTCTCTATGCATGCTCTACAGTATGTGTGCTCTCTATGCATGCTCTACAGTATGTGTGCTCTCTATGCATGCTCTACAGTATGTGTGCTCTCTATGCATGCTCTACAGTATGTGTGCTCTCTATGCATGCTCTACAGTATGTGTGCTCTCTATGCATGCTCTACAGTATGTGTGCTCTCTATGCATGCTCTACAGTATGTGTGCTCTCTATGCATGCTCTACAGTATGTGTGCTCTCTATGCATGCTCTACGGTATGTGTGCTCTCTATGCATGCTCTACGGTATGTGTGCTCTCTATGCATGCTCTACGGTATGTGTGCTCTCTATGCATGCTCTACGGTATGTGTGCTCTCTATGCATGCTCTACGGTATGTGTGCTCTCTATGCATGCTCTACGGTATGTGTGCTCTCTATGCATGCTCTACGGTATGTGTGCTCTCTATGCATGCTCTACGGTATGTGTGCTCTGTATGCATGCTCTACGGTATGGGTGCTCTGTATGCATGCTCTACGGTATGTGTGCTCTCTATGCATGCTCTACGGTATGTGTGCTCTCTATGCATGCTCTACGGTATGTGTGCTCTCTATGCATGCTCTACGGTATGTGTGCTCTCTATGCATGCTCTACGGTATGTGTGCTCTCTATGCATGCTCTACGGTATGTGTGCTCTCTATGCATGCTCTACGGTATGTGTGCTCTCTATGCATGCTCTACGGTATGTGTGCTCTCTATGCATGTTCTACGGTATGTGTGCTCTCTATGCATGTTCTACGGTATGTGTGCTTTCTATGCATGTTCTACGGTATGTGTGCTCTCTATGCATGTTCTACAGTATGTGTTCTACAGTATGTGTGCTCTCTATGCATGTTCTACAGTATGTGTACTCTCTATGCATGTTCTACAGTATGTGTGCTCTCTATGCATGCTCTACAGTATGTGTGCTCTCTATGCATGCTCTACAGTATGTGTGCTCTCTCTGCATGCTCTACAGTATGTGTGCTCTCTCTGCATGCTCTACAGTATGTGTGCTCTCTATGCATGCTCTACAGTATGTGTGCTCTCTGTGCTTGTTCTACAGTATGTGTGCTCTCTGTGCTTGTTCTACAGTATGTGTGCTCTCTCTGCATGCTCTACAGTATGTGTGCTCTCTATGCATGTTCTACATTATGTGTGCTCTCTATGCATGTTCTACAGTATGTGTGCTCTCTATGCATGTTCTACAGTATGTGTGCTCTCTATGTGCTCTCTATGCATGTTCTTCAGTATGTGTGCTCTCTCTGCATGCTCTACAGTATGTGTGCTCTCAATGCATGTTCTCCAGTATGTGTGCTCTCTCTGCATGTTCTCCAGTATGTGTGCTCTCTCTGCATGTTCTACAGTATGTGTGCTCTCTCTGCATGCTCTACAGTATGTGTGCTCTCTCTGCATGTTCTACAGTATGTGTGCTCTCTATGCATGCTCTACAGTATGTGTGCTCTCTATGCATGTTCTACAGTATGTGTGCTCTCTATGCATGTTCTACAGTATGTGTACTCTCTGCATGCTCTACAGTATGCGTGCTCTCTATGCATGTTCTACAGTATGCGTGCTCTCTATGCATGTTCTACAGTATGTGTGCTCTCTATGCATGTTCTACAGTATGTGTGCTTTATATGCATGTTCTACAGTATGTGTGCTCTCTATGCATGTTCTACAGTATGTGTTCTACAGTATGTGTGCTCTCTATGCATGTTCTACAGTATGTGTGCTCTCTATGCATGTTCTACAGTATGTGTGCTCTCTCTGTATGCTCTACAGTATGTGTGCTCTCTATGCATGTTCTACAGTATGTGTGCTCTCTCTGCATGCTCTACAGTATGTGTGCTCTCTATGCATGTTCTACAGTATGTGTGCTTTATATGCATGTTCTACAGTATGTATGCTCTCTATGCATGTTCTACAGTATGTGTTCTACAGTATGTGTGCTCTCTATGCATGTTCTACAGTATGTGTGCTCTCTATGCATGTTCTACAGTATGTGTGCTCTTTATGCATGCTCTACAGTATATGTGCTCTCTATGCATGTTCTACAGTATGTGTTCTACAGTATGTGTGCTCTCTATGCATGTTCTACAGTATGTGTGCTCTCTATGCATGTTCTACAGTATGTGTGCTCTCTATGCATGCTCTACAGTATGTGTGCTCTCTATGCATGCTCTACAGTATGTGTGCTCTCTATGCATGTTCTACAGTATGTGTGGTCTCTATGCATGCTCTACAGTATGTGTGCTCTCTATGCATGCTCTACAGTATGTGTGCTCTCTCTGCATGCTCTACAGTATGTGTGTTCTCTATGCATGCTCTACAGTATGTGTGCTCTCTGTGCTTGTTCTACAGTATGCGTGCTCTCTGTGCTTGTTCTACAGTATGTGTGCTCTCTCTGCATGCTCTACAGTATGTGTACTCTCTATGCATGTTCTACAGTATGTGTGCTTTATATGCATGTTCTACAGTATGTGTGCTCTCTATGCATGTTCTACAGTATGTGTTCTACAGTATGTGTGCTCTCTATGCATGTTCTACAGTATGTGTGCTCTCTGCATGTTCTACAGTATGTGTGCTCTCTATGCATGCTCTACAGTATGTGTGCTCTCTATGCATGCTCTACGGTATGTGTGCTCTCTATGCATGCTCTACGGTATGTGTGCTCTCTATGCATGCTCTACGGTATGTGTGCTCTGTATGCATGCTCTACGGTATGGGTGCTCTGTATGCATGCTCTACGGTTTGTGTGCTCTCTATGCATGTTCTACAGTATGTGTGCTCTCTGTGCATGTTCTACAGTATGTGTGCTCTCTGTGCATGTTCTACAGTATGTGTGCTCTCTGTGCATGCTCTACAGTATGTCTGCTCTCTATGCATGCTCTACAGTATGTGTGCTTTCTATGCATGTTCTACAGTATGTGTGCTCTCTATGCATGTTCTACAGTATGTGTGCTCTCTATGCATGTTCTACAGTATGTGTGCTCTCTATGCATGCTCTACAGTATGTGTGCTCTCTATGCATGCTCTACAGTATGTGTGCTCTCTATGCATGTTCTACAGTATGTGTGCTCTCTATGCATGTTCTACAGTATGTGTGCTCTCTATGCATGTTCTACAGTATGTGTGCTCTTTATGCATGCTCTACAGTATATGTGCTCTCTATGCATGTTCTACAGTATGTGTTCTACAGTATGTGTGCTCTCTGCATGTTCTACAGTATGTGTGCTCTCTATGCATGCTCTACAGTATGTGTGCTCTCTATGCATGCTCTACAGTATGTGTGCTCTCTATGCATGTTCTACAGTATGTGTGCTCTCTATGCATGTTCTACAGTATGTGTGCTCTCTATGCATGTTCTACAGTATGTGTGATCTCTATGCATGCTCTACAGTATGTGTGCTCTCTATGCATGCTCTACAGTATGTGTGCTCTCTATGCATGCTCTACTGCATGTGTGCTCTCTCTGCATGCTCTACAGTATGTGTGCTCTCTATGCATGTTCTCCAGTATGTGTGCTCTCTCTGCATGCTCTACAGTATGTGTGCTCTCTCTGCATGTTCAACAGTATGTGTGCTCTCTCTGCATGCTCTACAGTATGTGTGCTCTCTCTGCATGTTCTACAGTATGTGTGCTCTCTATTCATGCTCTACAATATGTGTGCTCTCTATGCATGTTCTACAGTATGTGTGCTCTCTCTGCATGCTCTACAGTATGTGTGCTCTCTATGCATGTTCTACAGTATGTGTGCTCTCTATGCATGTTCTACAGTATGTGTTCTACAGTATGTGTGCTCTCTATGCATGTTCTACAGTATGTGTGCTCTCTATGCATGTTCTACAGTATGTGTGCTCTCTCTGCATGCTCTACAGTATGTGTGCTCTCTATGCATGTTCTACAGTATGTGTGCTCTCTCTGCATGCTCTACAGTATGTGTGCTCTCTATGCATGTTCTACAGTATTTGTGCTTTATATGCATGTTCTACAGTATGTGTGCTCTCTATGCATGTTCTACAGTATGTGTTCTACAGTATGTGTGCTCTCTGTGCATGCTCTACAGTATGTGTGCTCTCTGTGCATGCTCTACAGTATGTGTGCTCTCTATGCATGCTCTACAGTATGTGTGCTCTCTATGCATGCTCTACAGTATGTGTGCTCTCTATGCATGCTCTACAGTATGTGTGCTCTCTATGCATGCTCTACAGTATGTGTGCTCTCTATGCATGCTCTACAGTATGTGTGCTCTCTATGCATGCTCTACAGTATGTGTGCTCTCTATGCATGTTCTACGGTATGTGTGCTCTCTATGCATGTTCTACGGTATGTGTGCTTTCTATGCATGTTCTACGGTATGTGTGCTCTCTCTGCATGCTCTACAGTATGTGTGTTCTCTATGCATGCTCTACAGTATGTGTGCTCTCTGTGCTTGTTCTACAGTATGTGTGCTCTCTCTGCATGCTCTACAGTATGTGTACTCTCTATGCATGTTCTACAGTATGTGTGCTTTATATGCATGTTCTACAGTATGTGTGCTCTCTATGCATGTTCTACAGTATGTGTTCTACAGTATGTGTGCTCTCTATGCATGTTCTACAGTATGTGTGCTCTCTGCATGTTCTACAGTATGTGTGCTCTCTATGCATGCTCTACAGTATGTGTGCTCTCTATGCATGCTCTACAGTATGTGTGCTCTCTATGCATGCTCTACAGTATGTGTGCTCTCTATGCATGCTCTACAGTATGTGTGCTCTCTATGCATGTTCTACAGTATGTGTGCTCTCTATGCATGCTCTACAGTATGTGTGCTATCTATGCATGTTCTACAGTATGTGTGCTCTCTATGCATGTTCTACAGTATGTGTACTCTCTGCATGCTCTACAGTATGCGTGCTCTCTATGCATGTTCTACAGTATGCGTGCTCTCTATGCATGTTCTACAGTATGTGTGCTCTCTATGTGCTCTCTATGCATGTTCTTCAGTATGTGTGCTCTCTCTGCATGTTCTACAGTATGTGTGCTCTCAATGCATGTTCTCCAGTATGTGTGCTCTCTCTGCATGTTCTCCAGTATGTGTGCTCTCTCTGCATGTTCTACAGTATGTGTGCTCTCTCTGCATGCTCTACAGTATGTGTGCTCTCTCTGCATGTTCTACAGTATGTGTGCTCTCTATGCATGCTCTACAGTATGTGTGCTCTCTATGCATGTTCTACAGTATGTGTGCTCTCTATGCATGTTCTACAGTATGTGTACTCTCTGCATGCTCTACAGTATGCGTGCTCTCTATGCATGTTCTACAGTATGCGTGCTCTCTATGCATGTTCTACAGTATGTGTGCTCTCTATGCATGTTCTACAGTATGTGTGCTTTATATGCATGTTCTACAGTATGTGTGCTCTCTATGCATGTTCTACAGTATGTGTTCTACAGTATGTGTGCTCTCTATGCATGTTCTACAGTATGTGTGCTCTCTATGCATGTTCTACAGTATGTGTGCTCTCTCTGTATGCTCTACAGTATGTGTGCTCTCTATGCATGTTCTACAGTATGTGTGCTCTCTCTGCATGCTCTACAGTATGTGTGCTCTCTATGCATGTTCTACAGTATGTGTGCTTTATATGCATGTTCTACAGTATGTGTGCTCTCTATGCATGTTCTACAGTATGTGTTCTACAGTATGTGTGCTCTCTATGCATGTTCTACAGTATGTGTGCTCTCTATGCATGTTCTACAGTATGTGTGCTCTCTATGCATGCTCTACAGTATGTGTGCTCTCTATGCATGTTCTTCAGTATGTGTTCTACAGTATGTGTGCTCTCTATGCATGTTCTACAGTATGTGTGCTCTCTATGCATGTTCTACAGTATGTGTGCTCTCTATGCATTCTCTACAGTATGTGTGCTCTCTATGCATGCTCTACAGTATGTGTGCTCTCTATGCATGTTCTACAGTGTGTGCTCTCTCTGCATGCTCTACAGTATGTGTGCTCTCTCTGCATGCTCTACAGTATGTGTGTTCTCTATGCATGCTCTACAGTATGTGTGCTCTCTGTGCTTGTTCTACAGTATGTGTGCTCTCTGTGCTTGTTCTACAGTATGTGTGCTCTCTATGCATGCTCTACAGTATGTGTGCTCTCTATGCATGCTCTACAGTATGTGTGCTCTCTATGCATGCTCTACAGTATGTGTGCTCTCTATGCATGCTCTACAATATGTGTGCTCTCTATGCATGCTCTACAGTATGTGTGCTCTCTATGCATGTTCTACAGTATGTGTGCTCTCTGTGCATGTTCTACAGTATGTGTGCTCTCTGTGCATGTTCTACAGTATGTGTGCTCTCTGTGCATGCTCTACAGTATGTCTGCTCTCTATGCATGCTCTACAGTATGTGTGCTTTCTATGCATGTTCTACAGTATGTGTGCTCTCTATGCATGTTCTACAGTATGTGTGCTCTCTATGCATGTTCTACAGTATGTGTGCTCTCTATGCATGTTCTACAGTATGTGTTCTACAGTATGTGTGCTCTCTATGCATGTTCTACAGTATGTGTACTCTCTATGCATGTTCTACAGTATGTGTGCTCTCTATGCATGTTCTACAGTATGTGTGCTCTCTATGCATGTTCTACAGTATGTGTGCTCTCTATGCATGTTCTACAGTATGTGTGCTCTCTATGTGCTCTCTGTGCATGTTCTACAGTATGTGTGCTCTCTCTGCATGCTCTACTGCATGTGTGCTCTCTCTGCATGCTCTACAGTATGTGTGCTCTCTATGCATGTTCTCCAGTATGTGTGCTCTCTCTGCATGCTCTACAGTATGTGTGCTCTCTCTGCATGTTCTACAGTATGTGTGCTCTCTCTGCATGCTCTACAGTATGTGTGCTCTCTCTGCATGTTCTACAGTATGTGTGCTCTCTATGCATGCTCTACAATATGTGTGCTCTCTATGCATGTTCTACAGTATGTGTGCTCTCTGTGCATGTTCTACAGTATGTGTGCTCTCTGTGCATGTTCTACAGTATGTGTGCTCTCTCTGCATGCTCTACAGTATGTGTGCTCTCTCTGCATGCTCTACAGTATGTGTGCTCTCTATGCATGTTCTACAGTATGTGTGCTCTCTATGCATGTTCTACAGTATGTGTACTCTCTGCATGCTCTACAGTATGCGTGCTCTCTATGCATGTTCTACAGTATGCGTGCTCTCTGTGAATGTTCTACAGTATGTGTGCTTTATATGCATGTTCTACAGTATGTGTGCTATCTATGCATGTTCTACAGTATGTGTTCTACAGTATGTGTGCTCTCTATGCATGTTCTACAGTATGTGTGCTCTCTATGCATGTTCTACAGTATGTGTGCTCTCTCTGCATGCTCTACAGTATGTGTGCTCTCTATGCATGTTCTACAGTATGTGTGCTCTCTCTGCATGCTCTACAGTATGTGTGCTCTCTATGCATGTTCTACAGTATTTGTGCTTTATATGCATGTTCTACAGTATGTGTGCTCTCTATGCATGTTCTACAGTATGTGTTCTACAGTATGTGTGCTCTCTATGCTTGTTCTACAGTATGTGTGCTCTCTGTGCATGCTCTACAGTATGTGTGCTCTCTATGCATGCTCTACAGTATGTGTGCTCTCTATGCATGCTCTACAGTATGTGTGCTCTCTATGCATGCTCTACAGTATGTGTGCTCTCTATGCATGCTCTACAGTATGTGTGCTCTCTATGCATGCTCTACAGTATGTGTGCTCTCTATGCATGCTCTACAGTATGTGTGCTCTCTATGCATGCTCTACAGTATGTGTGCTCTCTATGCATGCTCTACAGTATGTGTGCTCTCTATGCATGCTCTACGGTATGTGTGCTCTCTATGCATGCTCTACGGTATGTGTGCTCTCTATGCATGCTCTACGGTATGTGTGCTCTCTATGCATGCTCTACGGTATGTGTGCTCTCTATGCATGCTCTACGGTATGTGTGCTCTCTATGCATGCTCTACGGTATGTGTGCTCTCTATGCATGCTCTACGGTATGTGTGCTCTCTATGCATGCTCTACGGTATGTGTGCTCTGTATGCATGCTCTACGGTATGGGTGCTCTGTATGCATGCTCTACGGTATGTGTGCTCTCTATGCATGCTCTACGGTATGTGTGCTCTCTATGCATGCTCTACGGTATGTGTGCTCTCTATGCATGCTCTACGGTATGTGTGCTCTCTATGCATGCTCTACGGTATGTGTGCTTTCTATGCATGTTCTACGGTATGTGTGCTCTCTATGCATGTTCTACAGTATGTGTTCTACAGTATGTGTGCTCTCTATGCATGTTCTACAGTATGTGTACTCTCTATGCATGTTCTACAGTATGTGTGCTCTCTATGCATGCTCTACAGTATGTGTGCTCTCTATGCATGCTCTACAGTATGTGTGCTCTCTCTGCATGCTCTACAGTATGTGTGCTCTCTCTGCATGCTCTACAGTATGTGTGCTCTCTATGCATGCTCTACAGTATGTGTGTTCTCTGTGCTTGTTCTACAGTATGTGTGCTCTCTGTGCTTGTTCTACAGTATGTGTGCTCTCTCTGCATGCTCTACAGTATGTGTGCTCTCTATGCATGTTCTACATTATGTGTGCTCTCTATGCATGTTCTACAGTATGTGTGCTCTCTATGCATGTTCTACAGTATGTGTGCTCTCTATGTGCTCTCTATGCATGTTCTTCAGTATGTGTGCTCTCTCTGCATGCTCTACAGTATGTGTGCTCTCAATGCATGTTCTCCAGTATGTGTGCTCTCTCTGCATGTTCTCCAGTATGTGTGCTCTCTCTGCATGTTCTACAGTATGTGTGCTCTCTCTGCATGCTCTACAGTATGTGTGCTCTCTCTGCATGTTCTACAGTATGTGTGCTCTCTATGCATGCTCTACAGTATGTGTGCTCTCTATGCATGTTCTACAGTATGTGTGCTCTCTATGCATGTTCTACAGTATGTGTACTCTCTGCATGCTCTACAGTATGCGTGCTCTCTATGCATGTTCTACAGTATGCGTGCTCTCTATGCATGTTCTACAGTATGTGTGCTCTCTATGCATGTTCTACAGTATGTGTGCTTTATATGCATGTTCTACAGTATGTGTGCTCTCTATGCATGTTCTACAGTATGTGTTCTACAGTATGTGTGCTCTCTATGCATGTTCTACAGTATGTGTGCTCTCTATGCATGTTCTACAGTATGTGTGCTCTCTCTGTATGCTCTACAGTATGTGTGCTCTCTATGCATGTTCTACAGTATGTGTGCTCTCTCTGCATGCTCTACAGTATGTGTGCTCTCTATGCATGTTCTACAGTATGTGTGCTTTATATGCATGTTCTACAGTATGTATGCTCTCTATGCATGTTCTACAGTATGTGTTCTACAGTATGTGTGCTCTCTATGCATGTTCTACAGTATGTGTGCTCTCTATGCATGTTCTACAGTATGTGTGCTCTTTATGCATGCTCTACAGTATATGTGCTCTCTATGCATGTTCTACAGTATGTGTTCTACAGTATGTGTGCTCTCTATGCATGTTCTACAGTATGTGTGCTCTCTATGCATGTTCTACAGTATGTGTGCTCTCTATGCATGCTCTACAGTATGTGTGCTCTCTATGCATGCTCTACAGTATGTGTGCTCTCTATGCATGTTCTACAGTATGTGTGGTCTCTATGCATGCTCTACAGTATGTGTGCTCTCTATGCATGCTCTACAGTATGTGTGCTCTCTCTGCATGCTCTACAGTATGTGTGTTCTCTATGCATGCTCTACAGTATGTGTGCTCTCTGTGCTTGTTCTACAGTATGCGTGCTCTCTGTGCTTGTTCTACAGTATGTGTGCTCTCTCTGCATGCTCTACAGTATGTGTACTCTCTATGCATGTTCTACAGTATGTGTGCTTTATATGCATGTTCTACAGTATGTGTGCTCTCTATGCATGTTCTACAGTATGTGTTCTACAGTATGTGTGCTCTCTATGCATGTTCTACAGTATGTGTGCTCTCTGCATGTTCTACAGTATGTGTGCTCTCTATGCATGCTCTACAGTATGTGTGCTCTCTATGCATGCTCTACAGTATGTGTGCTCTCTATGCATGCTCTACAGTATGTGTGCTCTCTATGCATGCTCTACAGTATGTGTGCTCTCTATGCATGTTCTACAGTATGTGTGCTCTCTATGCATGTTCTACAGTATGTGTGCTCTCTATGCATGTTCTACAGTATGTGTGCTCTCTATGTGCTCTCTATGCATGTTCTACAGTATGTGTGCTCTCTCCGCATGCTCTACAGTATGTGTACTCTCTATGCATGTTCTCCAGTATGTGTGCTCTCTCTGCATGTTCTCCAGTATGTGTGCTCTCTCTGCCTGTTCTACAGTATGTGTGCTCTCTCTGCATGCTCTACAGTATGTGTGCTCTCTCTGCATGTTCTACAGTATGTGTGCTCTCTATGCATGCTCTACAGTATGTGTGCTCTCTATGCATGTTCTACAGTATGTGTGCTCTCTATGCATGTTCTACAGTATGTGTACTCTCTGCATGCTCTACAGTATGCGTGCTCTCTATGCATGTTCTACAGTATGCGTGCTCTCTATGCATGTTCTACAGTATGTGTGCTCTCTATGCATGTTCTACAGCATGTGTGATTTATATGCATGTTCTACAGAATGTGTTCTACAGTATGTGTGCTCTCTATGCATGTTCTACAGTATGTGTGCTCTCTATGCATGTTCTACAGTATGTGTGCTCTCTCTGTATGCTCTACAGTATGTGTGCTCTCTATGCATGTTCTACAGTATGTGTGCTCTCTCTGCATGCTCTACAGTATGTGTGCTCTCTATGCATGTTCTACAGTATGTGTGCTTTATATGCATGTTCTACAGTATGTGTGCTCTCTATGCATGTTCTACAGTATGTGTTCTACAGTATGTGTGCTCTCTATGCATGTTCTACAGTATGTGTGCTCTCTATGCATGTTCTACAGTATGTGTGCTCTCTCTGTATGCTCTACAGTATGTGTGCTCTCTATGCATGTTCTACAGTATGTGTGCTCTCTATGCATGTTCTACAGTATGTGTGCTCTCTATGCATGCTCTACAGTATGTGTGATCTCTATGCATGTTCTACAGTATGTGTGCTCTCTATGCATGCTCTACAGTATGTGTGCTCTCTATGCATGCTCTACAGTATGTGTGCTCTCTATGCTTGTTCTACAGTATGTGTGCTCTCTGTGCATGCTCTACAGTATGTGTGCTCTCTGTGCATGCTCTACAGTATGTGTGCTCTCTGTGCATGCTCTACAGTATGTGTGCTCTCTGTGCATGCTCTACAGTATGTGTGCTCTCTGTGCATGTTCTACAGTATGTGTGCTCTCTGTGCATGTTCTACAGTATGTGTGCTCTCTGTGCATGCTCTACAGTATGTGTGCTCTCTGTGCATGCTCTACAGAATGTGTGGTCTCTATGCATGCTCTACAGTATGTGTGATCTCTATGCATGTTCTACAGTATGTGTGCTCTCTATGCATGCTCTACAGTATGTGTGCTCTCTATGCATGCTCTACAGTATGTGTGCTCTCTATGCTTGTTCTACAGTATGTGTGCTCTCTGTGCATGCTCTACAGTATGTGTGCTCTCTGTGCATGCTCTACAGTATGTGTGCTCTCTGTGCATGCTCTACAGTATGTGTGCTCTCTGTGCATGCTCTACAGTATGTGTGCTCTCTGTGCATGCTCTACAGTATGTGTGCTTTCTATGCATGTTCTACAGTATGTGTGCTCTCTATGCATGTTCTACAGTATGTGTGCTCTCTATGCATGTTCTACAGTATGTGTGCTCTCTATGCATGTTCTACAGTATGTGTTCTACAGTATGTGTGCTCTCTGCATGTTCTACAGTATGTGTACTCTCTATGCATGTTCTACAGTATGTATGCTCTCTATGCATGTTCTACAGTATGTGTGCTCTCTATGCATGTTCTTCAGTATGTGTGCTCTCTATGCATGTTCTACAGTATGTGTGCTCTCTATGTGCTCTCTGTGCATGTTCTACAGTATGTGTGCTCTCTCTCCATGTTCTACAGTATGTGTGCTCTCTATGCATGCTCTACAGTATGTGTGCTCTCTATGCATGTTCTACAGTATGTGTGCTCTCTCTGCATGCTCTACAGTATGTGTGCTCTCTATGCATGTTCTACAGTATGTGTGCTCTCTATGCATGTTCTACAGTATGTGTACTCTCTGCATGCTCTACAGTATGCGTGCTCTCTATGCATGTTCTACAGTATGCGTGCTCTCTGTGCATGTTCTACAGTATGTGTGCTTTATATGCATGTTCTACAGTATGTGTGCTCTCTATGCATGTTCTACAGTATGTGTTCTACAGTATGTGTGCTCTCTCTGCATGCTCTACAGTATGCGTGCTCTCTATGCATGTTCTACAGTATGCGTGCTCTCTGTGCATGTTCTACAGTATGTGTGCTTTATATGCATGTTCTACAGTATGTGTGCTCTCTATGCATGTTCTACAGTATGTGTTCTTCAGTATGTGTGCTCTCTATGCATGTTCTACAGTATGTGTGCTCTCTATGCATTTTCTACAGTATGTGTGCTCTCTCTGCATGCTCTACAGTATGTGTGCTCTCTATGCATGTTCTACAGTATGTGTGCTCTCTCTGCATGCTCTACAGTATGTGTGCTCTCTATGCATGTTCTACAGTATGTTTGCTTTATATGCATGTTCTACAGTATGTGTGCTCTCTATGCATGTTCTACAGTATGTGTTCTACAGTATGTGTGCTCTCTATGCATGCTCTACAGTATGTGTGCTCTCTATGCATGCTCTACAGTATGTGTGCTCTCTATGCATGCTCTACAGTATGTGTGCTCTCTATGCATGCTCTACAGTATGTGTGCTCTCTATGCATGCTCTACAGTATGTGTGCTCTCTATGCATGTTCTACAGTATGTGTGCTCTCTATGCATGCTCTACAGTATGTGTGCTCTCTATGCATGCTCTACAGTATGTGTGCTCTCTATGCATGCTCTACAGTATGTGTGCTCTCTATGCATGCTCTACGGTATGTGTGCTCTCTATGCATGTTCTACGGTATGTGTGCTCTCTATGCATGTTCTACGGTATGTGTGCTTTCTATGCATGTTCTACGGTATGTGTGCTCTCTATGCATGTTCTATGTGTTCTACAGTATGTGTGCTCTCTATGCATGTTCTACAGTATGTGTACTCTCTATGCATGTTCTACAGTATGTGTGCTCTCTATGCATGTTCTACAGTATGTGTGCTCACTATGCATGCTCTACGGTATGTGTGCTCTCTATGCATGCTCTACGGTATGTGTGCTCTCTATGCATGCTCTACGGTATGTGTGCTCTCTATGCATGCTCTACGGTATGTGTGCTCTGTATGCATGCTCTACGGTATGTGTGCTCTGTATGCATGCTCTACGGTATGTGTGCTCTCTATGCATGCTCTACGGTATGTGTGCTCTCTATGCATGCTCTACGGTATGTGTGCTCTCTATGCATGCTCTACGGTATGTCTGCTCTCTATGCATGCTGTACGGTATGTGTGCTCTCTATGCATGCTCTACGGTATGTGTGCTCTCTATGCATGCTCTACGGTATGTGTGCTCTCTATGCATGCTCTACGGTATGTGTGCTCTCTATGCATGTTCTACGGTATGTGTGCTCTCTATGCATGTTCTTCGGTATGTGTGCTTTCTATGCATGTTCTACGGTATGTGTGCTCTCTATGCATGTTCTATGTGTTCTACAGTATGTGTGCTCTCTATGCATGTTCTACAGTATGTGTACTCTCTATGCATGTTCTACAGTATGTTTGCTCTCTATGCATGTTCTACAGTATGTGTGCTCTCTATGCATGCTCTACAGTATGTGTGCTCTCTATGCTTGTTCTACAGTATGTGTGCTCTCTGTGCATGCTCTACAGTATGTGTGCTCTCTGTGCATGCTCTACAGTATGTGTGCTCTCTGTGCATGCTCTACAGTATGTGTGCTCTCTGTGCATGCTCTACAGTATGTGTGCTCTCTGTGCATGTTCTACAGTATGTGTGCTCTCTGTGCATGTTCTACAGTATGTGTGCTCTCTGTGCATGTTCTACAGTATGTGTGCTCTCTGTGCATGCTCTACAGTATGTGTGCTCTCTATGCATGCTCTACAGAATGTGTGGTCTCTATGCATGCTCTACAGTATGTGTGATCTCTATGCATGTTCTACAGTATGTGTGCTCTCTATGCATGCTCTACAGTATGTGTGCTCTCTATGCATGATCTACAGTATGTGTGCTCTCTATGCTTGTTCTACAGTATGTGTGCTCTCTGTGCATGCTCTACAGTATGTGTGCTCTCTGTGCATGCTCTACAGTATGTGTGCTCTCTGTGCATGCTCTACAGTATGTGTGCTCTCTGTGCATGCTCTACAGTATGTGTGCTTTCTATGCATGTTCTACAGTATGTGTGCTCTATATGCATGTTCTACAGTATGTGTGCTCTCTATGCATGTTCTACAGTATGTGTGCTCTCTATGTGCTCTCTATGCATGTTCTACAGTATGTGTGCTCTCTCCGCATGCTCTACAGTATGTGTACTCTCTATGGATGTTCTCCAGTATGTGTGCTCTCTCTGCATGTTCTCCAGTATGTGTGCTCTCTCTGCCTGTTCTACAGTATGTGTGCTCTCTCTGCATGCTCTACAGTATGTGTGCTCTCTCTGCATGTTCTACAGTATGTGTGCTCTCTATGCATGCTCTACAGTATGTGTGCTCTCTATGCATGTTCTACAGTATGTGTGCTCTCTATGCATGTTCTACAGTATGTGTACTCTCTGCATGCTCTACAGTATGCGTGCTCTCTATGCATGTTCTACAGTATGCGTGCTCTCTATGCATGTTCTACAGTATGTGTGCTCTCTATGCATGTTCTACAGCATGTGTGATTTATATGCATGTTCTACAGTATGTGTGCTCTCTATGCATGTTCTACAGAATGTGTTCTACAGTATGTGTGCTCTCTATGCATGTTCTACAGTATGTGTGCTCTCTATGCATGTTCTACAGTATGTGTGCTCTCTCTGTATGCTCTACAGTATGTGTGCTCTCTATGCATGTTCTACAGTATGTGTGCTCTCTCTGCATGCTCTACAGTATGTGTGCTCTCTATGCATGTTCTACAGTATGTGTGCTTTATATGCATGTTCTACAGTATGTGTGCTCTCTATGCATGTTCTACAGTATGTGTTCTACAGTATGTGTGCTCTCTATGCATGTTCTACAGTATGTGTGCTCTCTATGCATGTTCTACAGTATGTGTGCTCTCTCTGTATGCTCTACAGTATGTGTGCTCTCTATGCATGTTCTACAGTATGTGTGCTCTCTATGCATGTTCTACAGTATGTGTGCTCTCTATGCATGCTCTACAGTATGTGTGATCTCTATGCATGTTCTACAGTATGTGTGCTCTCTATGCATGCTCTACAGTATGTGTGCTCTCTATGCATGCTCTACAGTATGTGTGCTCTCTATGCTTGTTCTACAGTATGTGTGCTCTCTGTGCATGCTCTACAGTATGTGTGCTCTCTGTGCATGCTCTACAGTATGTGTGCTCTCTGTGCATGCTCTACAGTATGTGTGCTCTCTGTGCATGCTCTACAGTATGTGTGCTCTCTGTGCATGTTCTACAGTATGTGTGCTCTCTGTGCATGTTCTACAGTATGTGTGCTCTCTGTGCATGCTCTACAGTATGTGTGCTCTCTGTGCATGCTCTACAGAATGTGTGGTCTCTATGCATGCTCTACAGTATGTGTGATCTCTATGCATGTTCTACAGTATGTGTGCTCTCTATGCATGCTCTACAGTATGTGTGCTCTCTATGCATGCTCTACAGTATGTGTGCTCTCTATGCTTGTTCTACAGTATGTGTGCTCTCTGTGCATGCTCTACAGTATGTGTGCTCTCTGTGCATGCTCTACAGTATGTGTGCTCTCTGTGCATGCTCTACAGTATGTGTGCTCTCTGTGCATGCTCTACAGTATGTGTGCTCTCTGTGCATGCTCTACAGTATGTGTGCTTTCTATGCATGTTCTACAGTATGTGTGCTCTCTATGCATGTTCTACAGTATGTGTGCTCTCTATGCATGTTCTACAGTATGTGTGCTCTCTATGCATGTTCTACAGTATGTGTTCTACAGTATGTGTGCTCTCTGCATGTTCTACAGTATGTGTACTCTCTATGCATGTTCTACAGTATGTATGCTCTCTATGCATGTTCTACAGTATATGTGCTCTCTATGCATGTTCTTCAGTATGTGTGCTCTCTATGCATGTTCTACAGTATGTGTGCTCTCTATGTGCTCTCTGTGCATGTTCTACAGTATGTGTGCTCTCTCTCCATGTTCTACAGTATGTGTGCTCTCTATGCATGCTCTACAGTATGTGTGCTCTCTATGCATGTTCTACAGTATGTGTGCTCTCTCTGCATGCTCTACAGTATGTGTGCTCTCTATGCATGTTCTACAGTATGTGTGCTCTCTATGCATGTTCTACAGTATGTGTACTCTCTGCATGCTCTACAGTATGCGTGCTCTCTATGCATGTTCTACAGTATGCGTGCTCTCTGTGCATGTTCTACAGTATGTGTGCTTTATATGCATGTTCTACAGTATGTGTGCTCTCTATGCATGTTCTACAGTATGTGTTCTACAGTATGTGTGCTCTCTCTGCATGCTCTACAGTATGCGTGCTCTCTATGCATGTTCTACAGTATGCGTGCTCTCTGTGCATGTTCTACAGTATGTGTGCTTTATATGCATGTTCTACAGTATGTGTGCTCTCTATGCATGTTCTACAGTATGTGTTCTTCAGTATGTGTGCTCTCTATGCATGTTCTACAGTATGTGTGCTCTCTATGCATTTTCTACAGTATGTGTGCTCTCTCTGCATGCTCTACAGTATGTGTGCTCTCTATGCATGTTCTACAGTATGTGTGCTCTCTCTGCATGCTCTACAGTATGTGTGCTCTCTATGCATGTTCTACAGTATGTTTGCTTTATATGCATGTTCTACAGTATGTGTGCTCTCTATGCATGTTCTACAGTATGTGTTCTACAGTATGTGTGCTCTCTATGCATGCTCTACAGTATGTGTGCTCTCTATGCATGCTCTACAGTATGTGTGCTCTCTATGCATGCTCTACAGTATGTGTGCTCTCTATGCATGCTCTACAGTATGTGTGCTCTCTATGCATGCTCTACAGTATGTGTGCTCTCTATGCATGTTCTACAGTATGTGTGCTCTCTATGCATGCTCTACAGTATGTGTGCTCTCTATGCATGCTCTACAGTATGTGTGCTCTCTATGCATGCTCTACAGTATGTGTGCTCTCTATGCATGCTCTACGGTATGTGTGCTCTCTATGCATGTTCTACGGTATGTGTGCTCTCTATGCATGTTCTACGGTATGTGTGCTTTCTATGCATGTTCTACGGTATGTGTGCTCTCTATGCATGTTCTATGTGTTCTACAGTATGTGTGCTCTCTATGCATGTTCTACAGTATGTGTACTCTCTATGCATGTTCTACAGTATGTGTGCTCTCTATGCATGTTCTACAGTATGTGTGCTCACTATGCATGCTCTACGGTATGTGTGCTCTCTATGCATGCTCTACGGTATGTGTGCTCTCTATGCATGCTCTACGGTATGTGTGCTCTCTATGCATGCTCTACGGTATGTGTGCTCTGTATGCATGCTCTACGGTATGTGTGCTCTGTATGCATGCTCTACGGTATGTGTGCTCTCTATGCATGCTCTACGGTATGTGTGCTCTCTATGCATGCTCTACGGTATGTGTGCTCTCTATGCATGCTCTACGGTATGTCTGCTCTCTATGCATGCTGTACGGTATGTGTGCTCTCTATGCATGCTCTACGGTATGTGTGCTCTCTATGCATGCTCTACGGTATGTGTGCTCTCTATGCATGCTCTACGGTATGTGTGCTCTCTATGCATGTTCTACGGTATGTGTGCTCTCTATGCATGTTCTTCGGTATGTGTGCTTTCTATGCATGTTCTACGGTATGTGTGCTCTCTATGCATGTTCTATGTGTTCTACAGTATGTGTGCTCTCTATGCATGTTCTACAGTATGTGTACTCTCTATGCATGTTCTACAGTATGTTTGCTCTCTATGCATGTTCTACAGTATGTGTGCTCTCTATGCATGCTCTACAGTATGTGTGCTCTCTATGCTTGTTCTACAGTATGTGTGCTCTCTGTGCATGCTCTACAGTATGTGTGCTCTCTGTGCATGCTCTACAGTATGTGTGCTCTCTGTGCATGCTCTACAGTATGTGTGCTCTCTGTGCATGCTCTACAGTATGTGTGCTCTCTGTGCATGTTCTACAGTATGTGTGCTCTCTGTGCATGTTCTACAGTATGTGTGCTCTCTGTGCATGTTCTACAGTATGTGTGCTCTCTGTGCATGCTCTACAGTATGTGTGCTCTCTATGCATGCTCTACAGAATGTGTGGTCTCTATGCATGCTCTACAGTATGTGTGATCTCTATGCATGTTCTACAGTATGTGTGCTCTCTATGCATGCTCTACAGTATGTGTGCTCTCTATGCATGATCTACAGTATGTGTGCTCTCTATGCTTGTTCTACAGTATGTGTGCTCTCTGTGCATGCTCTACAGTATGTGTGCTCTCTGTGCATGCTCTACAGTATGTGTGCTCTCTGTGCATGCTCTACAGTATGTGTGCTCTCTGTGCATGCTCTACAGTATGTGTGCTTTCTATGCATGTTCTACAGTATGTGTGCTCTCTATGCATGTTCTACAGTATGTGTGCTCTCTATGCATGTTCTACAGTATGTGTGCTCTCTATGCATGTTCTACAGTATGTGTTCTACAGTATGTGTGCTCTCTATGCATGTTCTACAGTATGTGTACTCTCTATGCATGTTCTACAGTATGTATGCTCTCTATGCATGTTCTACAGTATGTGTGCTCTCTATGCATGTTCTTCAGTATGTGTGCTCTCTATGCATGTTCTCCAGTATGTGTGCTCTCTATGTGCTCTCTGTGCATGTTCTACAGTATGTGTGCTCTCTATGCATGTTCTATGTGTTCTACAGTATGTGTGCTCTCTATGCATGTTCTACAGTATGTGTACTCTCTATGCATGTTCTACAGTATGTGTGCTCTCTATGCATGTTCTACAGTATGTGTGCTCTCTATGCATGCTCTACGGTATGTGTGCTCTCTATGCATGCTCTACGGTATGTGTGCTCTCTATGCATGCTCTACGGTATGTGTGCTCTCTATGCATGCTCTACGGTATGTGTGCTCTGTATGCATGCTCTACGGTATGTGTGCTCTGTATGCATGCTCTACGGTATGTGTGCTCTCTATGCGTGCTCTACGGTATGTGTGCTCTCTATGCATGCTCTACGGTATGTGTGCTCTCTATGCATGCTCTACGGTATGTCTGCTCTCTATGCATGCTCTACGGTATGTGTGCTCTCTATGCATGCTCTACGGTATGTGTGCTCTCTATGCATGCTCTACGGTATGTGTGCTCTCTATGCATGCTCTACGGTATGTGTGCTCTCTATGCATGTTCTACGGTATGTGTGCTCTCTATGCATGTTCTACGGTATGTGTGCTTTCTATGCATGTTCTACGGTATGTGTGCTCTCTATGCATGTTCTATGTGTTCTACAGTATGTGTGCTCTCTATGCATGTTCTACAGTATGTGTACTCTCTATGCATGTTCTACAGTATGTTTGCTCTCTATGCATGTTCTATGTGTTCTACAGTATGTGTGCTCTCTATGCATGTCCTACAGTATGTGTACTCTCTATGCATGTTCTACAGTATGTGTGCTCTCTATGCATGTTCTACAGTATGTGTGCTCTCTATGCATGTTCTACAGTATGTGTGCTCTCTATGTGCTCTCTATGCATGTTCTACAGTATGTGTGCTCTCTATGCATGTTCTACAGTATGTGTGCTCTCTATGCATGTTCTACAGTATGTGTGCTCTCTATGCATGCTCTGCAGTATGTGTGCTCTCTCTGCATGCTCTACAGTATGTGTGCTCTCTCTGCATGCTCTACAGTATGTGTGCTCTCTCTGCATGCTCTACAGTATGTGTGCTCTCTATGCATGCTCTACAGTATGTGTGCTCTCTATGCATGTTCTACAGTATGTGTGCTCTCTATGCATGCTCTACAGTATGTGTGCTCTCTATGCATGCTCTACAGTATGTGTGCTCTCTATGCATGTTCTACAGTATGTGTGCTCTCTCTGCATGCTCTACAGTATGTGTGCTCTCTATGCATGCTCTACAGTATGTGTGCTCTCTGTGCTTGTTCTACAGTATGTGTGCTCTCTGTGCTTGTTCTACAGTATGTGTGCTCTCTGTGCATGCTCTACAGTATGAGTGCTCTATGTGCATGTTCTACAGTATGTGTGCTCTCTGTGCATGCTCTACAGTATGTGTGCTCTCTGTGCATGCTCTACAGTATGTGTGCTCTCTGTGCATGCTCTACAGTATGTGTGCTCTCTGTGCATGCTCTACAGTATGTGTGCTCTCTGTGCATGCTCTACAGTATGTGTGCTCTCTGTGCATGCTCTACAGTATGTGTGCTCTCTGTGCATGCTCTACAGTATGTGTGCTCTCTGTGCATGCTCTACAGTATGTGTGCTTTCTATGCATGTTCTACAGTATGTGTGCTCTCTATGCATGTTCTACAGTATGTGTGCTCTCTATGCATGTTCTACAGTATGTGTGCTCTCTATGCATGTTCTACAGTATGTGTTCTACAGTATGTGTGCTCTCTATGCATGTTCTACAGTATGTGTACTCTCTATGCATGTTCTACAGTATGTATGCTCTCTATGCATGTTCTACAGTATGTGTGCTCTCTATGCATGTTCTTCAGTATGTGTGCTCTCTATGCATGTTCTCCAGTATGTGTGCTCTCTATGTGCTCTCTGTGCATGTTCTACAGTATGTGTGCTCTCTATGCATGTTCTATGTGTTCTACAGTATGTGTGCTCTCTATGCATGTTCTACAGTATGTGTACTCTCTATGCATGTTCTACAGTATGTGTGCTCTCTATGCATGTTCTACAGTATGTGTGCTCTCTATGCATGCTCTACGGTATGTGTGCTCTCTATGCATGCTCTACGGTATGTGTGCTCTCTATGCATGCTCTACGGTATGTGTGCTCTGTATGCATGCTCTACGGTATGTGTGCTCTGTATGCATGCTCTACGGTATGTGTGCTCTGTATGCATGCTCTACGGTATGTGTGCTCTCTATGCGTGCTCTACGGTATGTGTGCTCTCTATGCATGCTCTACGGTATGTGTGCTCTCTATGCATGCTCTACGGTATGTCTGCTCTCTATGCATGCTCTACGGTATGTGTGCTCTCTATGCATGCTCTACGGTATGTGTGCTCTCTATGCATGCTCTACGGTATGTGTGCTCTCTATGCATGCTCTACGGTATGTGTGCTCTCTATGCATGTTCTACGGTATGTGTGCTCTCTATGCATGTTCTACGGTATGTGTGCTTTCTATGCATGTTCTACGGTATGTGTGCTCTCTATGCATGTTCTATGTGTTCTACAGTATGTGTGCTCTCTATGCATGTTCTACAGTATGTGTACTCTCTATGCATGTTCTACAGTATGTTTGCTCTCTATGCATGTTCTATGTGTTCTACAGTATGTGTGCTCTCTATGCATGTCCTACAGTATGTGTACTCTCTATGCATGTTCTACAGTATGTGTGCTCTTTATGCATGTTCTACAGTATGTGTGCTCTCTATGCATGTTCTACAGTATGTGTGCTCTCTATGTGCTCTCTATGCATGTTCTACAGTATGTGTGCTCTCTATGCATGTTCTACAGTATGTGTGCTCTCTATGCATGTTCTACAGTATGTGTGCTCTCTATGCATGCTCTGCAGTATGTGTGCTCTCTCTGCATGCTCTACAGTATGTGTGCTCTCTCTGCATGCTCTACAGTATGTGTGCTCTCTCTGCATGCTCTACAGTATGTGTGCTCTCTATGCATGCTCTACAGTATGTGTGCTCTCTATGCATGTTCTACAGTATGTGTGCTCTCTATGCATGCTCTACAGTATGTGTGCTCTCTATGCATGCTCTACAGTATGTGTGCTCTCTATGCATGTTCTACAGTATGTGTGCTCTCTCTGCATGCTCTACAGTATGTGTGCTCTCTATGCATGCTCTACAGTATGTGTGCTCTCTGTGCTTGTTCTACAGTATGTGTGCTCTCTGTGCTTGTTCTACAGTATGTGTGCTCTCTGTGCATGCTCTACAGTATGAGTGCTCTATGTGCATGTTCTACAGTATGTGTGCTCTCTGTGCATGCTCTACAGTATGTGTGCTCTCTGTGCATGCTCTACAGTATGTGTGCTCTCTGTGCATGCTCTACAGTATGTGTGCTCTCTGTGCATGCTCTACAGTATGTGTGCTCTCTGTGCATGCTCTACAGTATGTGTGCTTTCTGTGCATGTTCTACAGTATGTGTGCTCTCTATGCATGTTCTGCAGTATGTGTGCTTTCTATGCATGTTCTGCAGTATGTGTGCTCTCTATGCATGTTCTACAGTATGTGTTTTACAGTATGTGTGCTCTCTATGCATGTTCTACAGTATGTGTGCTCTCTATGCATGTTCTACAGTATGTGTGCTCTCTATGCATGTTCTACAGTATGTGTGCTCTCTATGCATGTTCTACAGTATGTGTGCTCTCTATGTGCTCTCTATGCATGTTCTACAGTATGTGTGCTCTCTCTGCATACTCTACAGTATGTGTGCTCTCTCTGCATGCTCTACAGTATGTGTGCTCTCTATGCATGCTCTACAGTATGTGTGCTCTCTATGCATGTTCTACAGTATGTGTGCTCTCTATGCATGTTCTGCAGTATGTGTGCTCTCTCTGTATGCTCTACAGTATGTGTGCTCTCTATGCATGTTCTACAGTATGTTTGCTTTATATGCATGTTCTACAGTATGTGTGCTCTCTATGCATGTTCTACAGTATGTGTTCTACAGTATGTGTGCTCTCTATGCATGCTCTACAGTATGTGTGCTCTCTATGCATGCTCTACAGTATGTGTGCTCTCTATGCATGCTCTACAGTATGTGTGCTCTCTATGCATGCTCTACAGTATGTGTGCTCTCTATGCATGTTCTACAGTATGTGTGCTCTCTATGCATGCTCTACAGTATGTGTGCTCTCTATGCATGCTCTACAGTATGTGTGCTCTCTATGCATGCTCTACAGTATGTGTGCTCTCTATGCATGCTCTACGGTATGTGTGCTCTCTATGCATGTTCTACGGTATGTGTGCTCTCTATGCATGTTCTACGGTATGTGTGCTTTCTATGCATGTTCTACGGTATGTGTGCTCTCTATGCATGTTCTATGTGTTCTACAGTATGTGTGCTCTCTATGCATGTTCTACAGTATGTGTACTCTCTATGCATGTTCTACAGTATGTGTGCTCTCTATGCATGTTCTACAGTATGTGTGCTCTCTATGCATGCTCTACGGTATGTGTGCTCTCTATGCATGCTCTACGGTATGTGTGCTCTCTATGCATGCTCTACGGTATGTGTGCTCTCTATGCATGCTCTACGGTATGTGTGCTCTGTATGCATGCTCTACGGTATGTGTGCTCTGTATGCATGCTCTACGGTATGTGTGCTCTCTATGCATGCTCCACGGTATGTGTGCTCTCTATGCATGCTCTACGGTATGTGTGCTCTCTATGCATGCTCTACGGTATGTGTGCTCTCTATGCATGCTCTACGGTATGTGTGCTCTCTATGCATGCTCTACGGTATGTGTGCTCTCTATGCATGCTCTACGGTATGTGTGCTCTCTATGCATGCTCTACGGTATGTGTGCTCTCTATGCATGTTCTACGGTATGTGTGCTCTCTATGCATGTTCTACGGTATGTGTGCTTTCTATGCATGTTCTACGGTATGTGTGCTCTCTATGCATGTTCTATGTGTTCTACAGTATGTGTGCTCTCTATGCATGTTCTACAGTATGTGTACTCTCTATGCATGTTCTACAGTATGTTTGCTCTCTATGCATGTTCTATGTGTTCTACAGTATGTGTGCTCTCTATGCATGTTCTACAGTATGTGTACTCTCTATGCATGTTCTACAGTATGTGTGCTCTCTATGCATGTTCTACAGTATGTGTGCTCTCTATGCATGTTCTACAGTATGTGTGCTCTCTATGTGCTCTCTATGCATGTTCTACAGTATGTGTGCTCTCTATGCATGTTCTACAGTATGTGTGCTCTCTATGCATGTTCTACAGTATGTGTGCTCTCTATGCATGCTCTGCAGTATGTGTGCTCTCTCTGCATGCTCTACAGTATGTGTGCTCTCTCTGCATGCTCTACAGTATGTGTGCTCTCTCTGCATGCTCTACAGTATGTGTGCTCTCTATGCATGCTCTACAGTATGTGTGCTCTCTATGCATGTTCTACAGTATGTGTGCTCTCTATGCATGCTCTACAGTATGTGTGCTCTCTATGCATGCTCTACAGTATGTGTGCTCTCTATGCATGCTCTACAGTATGTGTGCTCTCTCTGCATGCTCTACAGTATGTGTGCTCTCTATGCATGCTCTACAGTATGTGTGCTCTCTGTGCTTGTTCTACAGTATGTGTGCTCTCTGTGCTTGTTCTACAGTATGTGTGCTCTCTGTGCATGCTCTACAGTATGAGTGCTCTATGTGCATGTTCTACAGTATGTGTGCTCTCTGTGCATGCTCTACAGTATGTGTGCTCTCTGTGCATGCTCTACAGTATGTGTGCTCTCTGTGCATGCTCTACAGTATGTGTGCTCTCTGTGCATGCTCTACAGTATGTGTGCTCTCTGTGCATGCTCTACAGTATGTGTGCTCTCTGTGCATGCTCTACAGTATGTGTGCTTTCTGTGCATGATCTACAGTATGTGTGCTCTCTATGCATGTTCTGCAGTATGTGTGCTTTCTATGCATGTTCTGCAGTATGTGTGCTCTCTATGCATGTTCTACAGTATGTGTTTTACAGTATGTGTGCTCTCTATGCATGTTCTACAGTATGTGTGCTCTCTATGCATGTTCTACAGTATGTGTGCTCTCTATGCATGTTCTACAGTATGTGTGCTCTCTATGTGCTCTCTATGCATGTTCTACAGTATGTGTGCTCTCTCTGCATGCTCTACAGTATGTGTGCTCTCTCTGCATGCTCTACAGTATGTGTGCTCTCTATGCATGCTCTACAGTATGTGTGCTCTCTATGCATGTTCTACAGTATGTGTGCTCTCTATGCATGTTCTGCAGTTTGTGTGCTCTCTCTGTATGCTCCACAGTATGTGTGCTCTCTATGCATGTTCTACAGTATGTGTGCTCTCTCTGCATGCTCTACAGTATGTGTGCTCTCTATGCATGTTCTACAGTATGTGTGCTTTATATGCATGTTCTACAGTATGTGTGCTCTCTATGCATGTTCTACAGTAGGTGTTCTACAGTATGTGTGCTCTCTATGCATGTTCTACAGTATGTGTGCTCTCTATGCATGCTCTACAGTATGTGTGCTCTCTATGCATGCTCTACAGTAAGTGTGCTCTCTATGCATGCTCTACAGTATGTGTGCTCTCTATGCATGTTCTACAGTATGTGTGCTCTCTATGCATGCTCTACAGTATGTGTGCTCTCTATGCATGTTCTACAGTATGTGTGCTCTCTCTGCATACTCTACAGTATGTGTGCTCTCTGTGCATGTTCTACAGTATGTGTGCTCTCTGTGCATGTTCTACAGTATGTGTGCTCTCTGTGCATGTTCTACAGTATGTGTGCTCTCTGTGCATGCTCTACAGTATGTGTGCTCTCTATGCATGCTCTACAGTATGTGTGCTCTCTATGCATGCTCTACAGTATGTGTGCTTTCTATGCATGTTCTACAGTATGTGTGCTCTCTATGCATGTTCTACAGTATGTGTGCTCTCTATGCATGTTCTACAGTATGTGTGCTTTCTATGCATGTTCTACAGTATGTGTGCTCTCTATGCATGTTCTACAGTATGTGTTCTACAGTATGTGTGCTCTCTATGCATGTTCTACAGTATGTGTACTCTCTATGCATGTTCTACAGTATGTGTGCTCCCTATGCATGTTCTACAGTATGTGTGCTCTCTATGCATATTCTACAGTATGTGTGCTCTCTATGCTTGTTCTACAGTATGTGTGCTCTCTATGTGCTCTCTATGCATGTTCTACAGTAGGTGTGCTCTCACTGCATGCTCTACAGCATGTGTGCTCTCTCTGCATGCTCTACAGTATGTGTGCTCTCTATGCATGTTCTCCAGTATTTGTGCTCTCTCTGCATGCTCTACAGAATGTGTGCTGTCTCTGCATGTTCTACAGTATGTGTGCTCTCTCTGCATGCTCTACAGTATGTGTGCTCTCTCTGCATGTTCTACAGTATGTGTGCTCTCTATGCATGCTCTACAGTATGTGTGCTCTCTATGCATGTTCTACAGTATGTGTGCTCTCTCTGTATGCTCTACAGTATGTGTGCTCTCTATGCATGTTCTACAGTATGTGTGCTCTCTATGCATGTTCTACAGTATGTGTACTCTCTGCATGCTCTACAGTATGTGTGCTCTCTATGCATGTTCTACAGTATGCGTGCTCTCTGTGCATGTTCTACAGTATGTGTGCTCTCTGTGCATGTTCTACAGTATGTGTGCTTTATATGCATGTTCTACAGTATGTGTGCTCTCTATGCATGTTCTACAGTATGTGTGCTCTCTATGCATGTTCTACAGTATGTGTGCTCTCTATGCATGTTCTACAGTATGTGTGCTCTCTCTGCATGCTCTACAGTATGTGTGCTCTCTGTGCATGTTCTACAGTATGTGTGCTCTCTCTGCATGCTCTACAGTATGTGTACTCTCTATGCATGTTCTACAGTATGTGTGCTTTATATGCATGTTCTACAGTATGTGTGCTCTCTATGCATGTTCTACAGTATGTGTTCTACAGTATGTGTACTCTCTATGCATGTTCTACAGTATGTGTGCTTTATATGCATGTTCTACGGTATGTGTGCTCTCTATGCATGTTCTACAGTATGTGTGCTCTCTATGCATGCTCTACGGTATGTGTGCTCTCTATGCATGCTCTACGGTATGTGTGCTCTCTATGCATGCTCTACGGTATGTGTGCTCTCTATGCATGCTCTACGGTATGTGTGCTCTCTAAGCATGCTCTACGGTATGTGTGCTCTCTATGCATGCTCTACGGTATGTGTGCTCTCTATGCATGCTCTACGGTATGTGTGCTCTCTATGCATGTTCTACGGTATGTGTGCTCTCTATGCATGTTCTACGGTATGTGTGCTCTCTCTGCATGCTCTACAGTATGTTTACTCTCTATGCATGTTCTACAGTATGTGTGCTTTATATGCATGTTCTACAGTATGTGTGCTCTCTATGCATGTTCTACAGTATGTGTTCTACAGTATGTGTGCTCTCTATGCATGTTCTGCAGTATGTGTGCTTTCTATGCATGTTCTGCAGTATGTGTGCTCTCTATGCATGTTCTACAGTATGTGTTTTACAGTATGTGTGCTCTCTATGCATGTTCTACAGTATGTGTGCTCTCTATGCATGTTCTACAGTATGTGTGCTCTCTATGTGCTCTCTATGCATGTTCTACAGTATGTGTGCTCTCTCTGCATGCTCTACAGTATGTGTGCTCTCTCTGCATGCTCTACAGTATGTGTGCTCTCTATGCATGCTCTACAGTATGTGTGCTCTCTATGCATGTTCTACAGTATGTGTGCTCTCTATGCATGTTCTGCAGTTTGTGTGCTCTCTCTGTATGCTCCACAGTATGTGTGCTCTCTATGCATGTTCTACAGTATGTGTGCTCTCTCTGCATGCTCTACAGTATGTGTGCTCTCTATGCATGTTCTACAGTATGTGTGCTTTATATGCATGTTCTACAGTATGTGTGCTCTCTATGCATGTTCTACAGTAGGTGTTCTACAGTATGTGTGCTCTCTATGCATGTTCTACAGTATGTGTGCTCTCTATGCATGCTCTACAGTATGTGTGCTCTCTATGCATGCTCTACAGTAAGTGTGCTCTCTATGCATGCTCTACAGTATGTGTGCTCTCTATGCATGTTCTACAGTATGTGTGCTCTCTATGCATGCTCTACAGTATGTGTGCTCTCTATGCATGCTCTACAGTATGTGTGCTCTCTGTGCATGCTCTACAGTATGTGTGCTCTCTGTGCATGTTCTACAGTATGTGTGCTCTCTGTGCATGTTCTACAGTATGTGTGCTCTCTGTGCATGTTCTACAGTATGTGTGCTCTCTGTGCATGCTCTACAGTATGTGTGCTCTCTATGCATGCTCTACAGTATGTGTGCTCTCTATGCATGCTCTACAGTATGTGTGCTTTCTATGCATGTTCTACAGTATGTGTGCTCTCTATGCATGTTCTACAGTATGTGTGCTCTCTATGCATGTTCTACAGTATGTGTGCTTTCTATGCATGTTCTACAGTATGTGTGCTCTCTATGCATGTTCTACAGTATGTGTTCTACAGTATGTGTGCTCTCTATGCATGTTCTACAGTATGTGTACTCTCTATGCATGTTCTACAGTATGTGTGCTCCCTATGCATGTTCTACAGTATGTGTGCTCTCTATGCATATTCTACAGTATGTGTGCTCTCTATGCTTGTTCTACAGTATGTGTGCTCTCTATGTGCTCTCTATGCATGTTCTACAGTAGGTGTGCTCTCACTGCATGCTCTACAGCATGTGTGCTCTCTCTGCATGCTCTACAGAATGTGTGCTGTCTCTGCATGTTCTACAGTATGTGTGCTCTCTCTGCATGCTCTACAGTATGTGTGCTCTCTCTGCATGTTCTACAGTATGTGTGCTCTCTATGCATGCTCTACAGTATGTGTGCTCTCTATGCATGTTCTACAGTATGTGTGCTCTCTCTGTATGCTCTACAGTATGTGTGCTCTCTATGCATGTTCTACAGTATGTGTGCTCTCTATGCATGTTCTACAGTATGTGTACTCTCTGCATGCTCTACAGTATGTGTGCTCTCTATGCATGTTCTACAGTATGCGTGCTCTCTGTGCATGTTCTACAGTATGTGTGCTCTCTGTGCATGTTCTACAGTATGTGTGCTTTATATGCATGTTCTACAGTATGTGTGCTCTCTATGCATGTTCTACAGTATGTGTGCTCTCTATGCATGTTCTACAGTATGTGTGCTCTCTATGCATGTTCTACAGTATGTGTGCTCTCTCTGCATGCTCTACAGTATGTGTGCTCTCTGTGCATGTTCTACAGTATGTGTGCTCTCTCTGCATGCTCTACAGTATGTGTACTCTCTATGCATGTTCTACAGTATGTGTGCTTTATATGCATGTTCTACAGTATGTGTGCTCTCTATGCATGTTCTACAGTATGTGTTCTACAGTATGTGTACTCTCTATGCATGTTCTACAGTATGTGTGCTTTATATGCATGTTCTACGGTATGTGTGCTCTCTATGCATGTTCTACAGTATGTGTGCTCTCTATGCATGCTCTACGGTATGTGTGCTCTCTATGCATGCTCTACGGTATGTGTGCTCTCTATGCATGCTCTACGGTATGTGTGCTCTCTATGCATGCTCTACGGTATGTGTGCTCTCTAAGCATGCTCTACGGTATGTGTGCTCTCTATGCATGCTCTACGGTATGTGTGCTCTCTATGCATGCTCTACGGTATGTGTGCTCTCTATGCATGTTCTACGGTATGTGTGCTCTCTATGCATGTTCTACGGTATGTGTGCTCTCTCTGCATGCTCTACAGTATGTTTACTCTCTATGCATGTTCTACAGTATGTGTGCTTTATATGCATGTTCTACAGTATGTGTGCTCTCTATGCATGTTCTACAGTATGTGTTCTACAGTATGTGTGCTCTCTATGCATGTTCTGCAGTATGTGTGCTTTCTATGCATGTTCTGCAGTATGTGTGCTCTCTATGCATGTTCTACAGTATGTGTTTTACAGTATGTGTGCTCTCTATGCATGTTCTACAGTATGTGTGCTCTCTATGCATGTTCTACAGTATGTGTGCTCTCTATGTGCTCTCTATGCATGTTCTACAGTATGTGTGCTCTCTCTGCATGCTCTACAGTATGTGTGCTCTCTCTGCATGCTCTACAGTATGTGTGCTCTCTATGCATGCTCTACAGTATGTGTGCTCTCTATGCATGTTCTACAGTATGTGTGCTCTCTATGCATGTTCTGCAGTTTGTGTGCTCTCTCTGTATGCTCCACAGTATGTGTGCTCTCTATGCATGTTCTACAGTATGTGTGCTCTCTCTGCATGCTCTACAGTATGTGTGCTCTCTATGCATGTTCTACAGTATGTGTGCTTTATATGCATGTTCTACAGTATGTGTGCTCTCTATGCATGTTCTACAGTAGGTGTTCTACAGTATGTGTGCTCTCTATGCATGTTCTACAGTATGTGTGCTCTCTATGCATGCTCTACAGTATGTGTGCTCTCTATGCATGCTCTACAGTAAGTGTGCTCTCTATGCATGCTCTACAGTATGTGTGCTCTCTATGCATGTTCTACAGTATGTGTGCTCTCTATGCATGCTCTACAGTATGTGTGCTCTCTATGCATGCTCTACAGTATGTGTGCTCTCTGTGCATGCTCTACAGTATGTGTGCTCTCTGTGCATGTTCTACAGTATGTGTGCTCTCTGTGCATGTTCTACAGTATGTGTGCTCTCTGTGCATGTTCTACAGTATGTGTGCTCTCTGTGCATGCTCTACAGTATGTGTGCTCTCTATGCATGCTCTACAGTATGTGTGCTCTCTATGCATGCTCTACAGTATGTGTGCTTTCTATGCATGTTCTACAGTATGTGTGCTCTCTATGCATGTTCTACAGTATGTGTGCTCTCTATGCATGTTCTACAGTATGTGTGCTTTCTATGCATGTTCTACAGTATGTGTGCTCTCTATGCATGTTCTACAGTATGTGTTCTACAGTATGTGTGCTCTCTATGCATGTTCTACAGTATGTGTACTCTCTATGCATGTTCTACAGTATGTGTGCTCCCTATGCATGTTCTACAGTATGTGTGCTCTCTATGCATATTCTACAGTATGTGTGCTCTCTATGCTTGTTCTACAGTATGTGTGCTCTCTATGTGCTCTCTATGCATGTTCTACAGTAGGTGTGCTCTCACTGCATGCTCTACAGCATGTGTGCTCTCTCTGCATGCTCTACAGTATGTGTGCTCTCTATGCATGTTCTCCAGTATTTGTGCTCTCTCTGCATGCTCTACAGAATGTGTGCTGTCTCTGCATGTTCTACAGTATGTGTGCTCTCTCTGCATGCTCTACAGTATGTGTGCTCTCTCTGCATGTTCTACAGTATGTGTGCTCTCTATGCATGCTCTACAGTATGTGTGCTCTCTATGCATGTTCTACAGTATGTGTGCTCTCTCTGTATGCTCTACAGTATGTGTGCTCTCTATGCATGTTCTACAGTATGTGTGCTCTCTATGCATGTTCTACAGTATGTGTACTCTCTGCATGCTCTACAGTATGCGTGCTCTCTATGCATGTTCTACAGTATGCGTGCTCTCTGTGCATGTTCTACAGTATGTGTGCTCTCTGTGCATGTTCTACAGTATGTGTGCTTTATATGCATGTTCTACAGTATGTGTGCTCTCTATGCATGTTCTACAGTATGTGTTCTACAGTATGTGTGCTCTCTATGCATGTTCTACAGTATGTGTGCTCTCTATGCATGTTCTACAGTATGTGTGCTCTCTCTGCATGCTCTACAGTATGTGTGCTCTCTGTGCATGTTCTACAGTATGTGTGCTCTCTCTGCATGCTCTACAGTATGTGTACTCTCTATGCATGTTCTACAGTATGTGTGCTTTATATGCATGTTCTACAGTATGTGTGCTCTCTATGCATGTTCTACAGTATGTGTTCTACAGTATGTGTACTCTCTATGCATGTTCTACAGTATGTGTGCTTTATATGCATGTTCTACGGTATGTGTGCTCTCTATGCATGTTCTACAGTATGTGTGCTCTCTATGCATGCTCTACGGTATGTGTGCTCTCTATGCATGCTCTACGGTATGTGTGCTCTCTATGCATGCTCTACGGTATGTGTGCTCTCTATGCATGCTCTACGGTATGTGTGCTCTCTAAGCATGCTCTACGGTATGTGTGCTCTCTATGCATGCTCTACGGTATGTGTGCTCTCTATGCATGCTCTACGGTATGTGTGCTCTCTATGCATGTTCTACGGTATGTGTGCTCTCTATGCATGTTCTACGGTATGTGTGCTCTCTCTGCATGCTCTACAGTATGTTTACTCTCTATGCATGTTCTACAGTATGTGTGCTTTATATGCATGTTCTACAGTATGTGTGCTCTCTATGCATGTTCTACAGTATGTGTTCTACAGTATGTGTGCTCTCTATGCATGTTCTACAGTATGTGTGCTCTCTGCATGTTCTACAGTATGTGTGCTCTCTATGCATGCTCTACAGTATGTGTGCTCTCTATGCATGCTCTACAGTATGTGTGCTCTCTATGCATGCTCTACAGTATGTGTGCTCTCTATGCATGCTCTACAGTATGTGTGCTCTCTATGCATGCTCTACAGTATGTGTGCTCTCTATGCATGCTCTACGGTATGTGTGCTCTCTATGCATGCTCTACGGTATGTGTGCTCTCTATGCATGCTCTACGGTATATGTGCTCTCTATGCATGCTCTACGGTATGTGTGCTCTCTATGCATGCTCTACGGTATGTGTACTCTCTATGCATGCTCTACGGTATGTGTGCTCTCTATGCATGCTCTACAGTATGTGTGCTCTCTATGCATGCTCTACGGTATGTGTGCTCTCTATGCATGTTCTACGGTATGTGTGCTCTCTATGCATGTTCTACGGTATGTGTGCTCTCTATGCATGTTCTACGGTATGTGTGCTCTCTATGCATGTTCTACGGTATGTGTGCTTTCTATGCATGTTCTACGGTATGTGTGCTCTCTATGCATGTTCTACAGTATGTGTTCTACAGTATGTGTGCTCTCTATGCATGTTCTACAGTATGTATACTCTCTATGCATGTTCTACAGTATGTGTGCTCTCTATGCATGTTCTACAGTATGTGTGCTCTCTATGCTTGTTCTACAGTATGTGTGCTCTCTATGTGCTCTCTATGCATGCTCTACAGCATGTGTGCTCTCTCTGCATGCTCTACAGTATGTGTGCTCTCTATGCATGTTCTCCAGTATTTGTGCTCTCTCTGCATGCTCTACAGTATGTGTGCTCTCTCTGCATGTTCTACAGAATGTGTGCTCTCTCTGCATGCTCTACAGTATGTGTGCTCTCTCTGCATGTTCTACAGTATGTGTGCTCTCTATGCATGCTCTACAGTATGTGTGCTCTCTATGCATGTTCTACAGTATGTGTGCTCTCTCTGTATGCTCTACAGTATGTGTGCTCTCTATGCATGTTCTACAGTATGTGTGCTCTCTATGCATGTTCTACAGTATGTGTACTCTCTGCATGCTCTACAGTATGCGTGCTCTCTATGCATGTTCTACAGTATGCGTGCTCTCTGTGCATGGTCTACAGTATGTGTGCTTTATATGCATGTTCTACAGTATGTGTGCTCTCTATGCATGTTCTACAGTATGTGTTCTACAGTATGTGTGCTCTCTATGCATGTTCTACAGTATGTGTGCTCTCTATGCATGTTCTACAGTATGTGTGCTCTCTCTGCATGCTCTACAGTATGTGTGCTCTCTATGCATGTTCTACAGTATGTGTGCTCTCTCTGCATGCTCTACAGTATGTGTGCTCTCTATGCATGTTCTACAGTATGTGTGCTTTATATGCATGTTCTACAGTATGTGTGCTCTCTATGCATGTTCTACAGTATGTGTTCTACAGTATGTGTGCTCTCTATGCATGTTCTACAGTATGTGTGCTCTCTATGCATGCTCTACAGTATGTGTGCTCTCTATGCATGCTCTACAGTATGTGTGCTCTCTATGCATGCTCTACAGTATGTGTGCTCTCTATGCATGCTCTACAGTATGTGTGCTCTCTATGCATGTTCTACAGTATGTGTGCTCTCTATGCATGCTCTACAGTATGTGTGCTCTCTATGCATGCTCTACGGTATGTGTGCTCTCTATGCATGCTCTACGGTATGTGTGCTCTCTATGCATGCTCTACGGTATGTGTGCTCTCTATGCATGCTCTACGGTATGTTTGCTCTCTATGCATGCTCTACGGTATGTGTGCTCTCTATGCATGCTCTACGGTATGTGTGCTCTCTATGCATGCTCTACGGTATGTGTGCTCTGTATTCATGCTCTACGGTATGTGTGCTCTGTATTCATGCTCTACGGTATGTGTGCTCTCTATGCATGCTCTACGGTATGTGTGCTCTCTATGCATGCTCTACGGTATGTGTGCTCTCTATGCATGTTCTACGGTATGTGTGCTCTCTATGCATGCTCTACGGTATGTGTGCTCTCTATGCATGCTCTACGGTATGTGTGCTCTCTATGCATGCTCTACGGTATGTGTGCTCTCTATGCATGCTCTACGGTATGTGTGCTCTCTATGCATGTTCTACGGTATGTGTGCTCTCTATGCATGTTCTACGGTATGTGTGCTTTCTATGCATGTTCTACGGTATGTGTGCTCTCTATGCATGTTCTACGGTATGTGTTCTACAGTATGTGTGCTCTCTATGCATGTTCTACAGTATGTGTACTCTCTATGCATGTTCTACAGTATGTGTGCTCTCTATGCATGTTCTACAGTATGTGTGCTCTCTATGCATGTTCTACAGTATGTGTGCTCTCTATGTGCTCTCTATGCATGTTCTACAGAATGTGTGCTCTCTATGCATGTTCTACAGTATGTGTGCTCTCTATGCATGCTCTGCAGTATGTGTGCTCTCTATGCATGTTCTACAGTATGTGTGCTCTCTCTGCATGCTCTACAGTATGTGTGCTCTCTCTGCATGCTCTACAGTATGTGTGCTCTCTATGCATGCTCTACAGTATGTGTGCTCTCTATGCATGTTCTACAGTATGTGTGCTCTCTATGCATGCTCTACAGTATGTGTGCTCTCTATGCATGCTCTACAGTATGTGTGCTCTCTATGCATGCTCTACAGTATGTGTGCTCTCTCTGCATGCTCTACAGTATGTGTGTTCTCTATGCATGCTCTACAGTATGTGTGCTCTCTGTGCTTGTTCTACAGTATGTGTGCTCTCTGTGCTTGTTCTACAGTATGTGTGCTCTCTCTGCATGCTCTACAGTATGTGTACTCTCTATGCATGTTCTACAGTATGTGTGCTTTATATGCATGTTCTACAGTATGTGTGCTCTCTATGCATGTTCTACAGTATGTGTTCTACAGTATGTGTGCTCTCTATGCATGTTCTACAGTATGTGTGCTCTCTGCATGTTCTACAGTATGTGTGCTCTCTATGCATGCTCTACAGTATGTGTGCTCTCTATGCATGTTCTACAGAATGTGTGCTCTCTCTGCATGCTCTACAGTATGTGTGCTCTCTCTGCATGTTCTACAGTATGTGTGCTTTCTATGCATGTTCTACGGTATGTGTGCTTTCTATGCATGTTCTACGGTATGTGTGCTCTCTATGCATGTTCTACAGTATGTGTTCTACAGTATGTGTGCTCTCTATGCATGTTCTACAGTATGTATACTCTCTATGCATGTTCTACAGTATGTGTGCTCTCTATGCATGTTCTACAGTATGTGTGCTCTCTATGCTTGTTCTACAGTATGTGTGCTCTCTATGTGCTCTCTATGCATGCTCTACAGCATGTGTGCTCTCTCTGCATGCTCTACAGTATGTGTGCTCTCTATGCATGTTCTCCAGTATTTGTGCTCTCTCTGCATGCTCTACAGTATGTGTGCTCTCTCTGCATGTTCTACAGAATGTGTGCTCTCTCTGCATGCTCTACAGTATGTGTGCTATCTCTGCATGTTCTACAGTATGTGTGCTCTCTATGCATGCTCTACAGTATGTGTGCTCTCTATGCATGTTCTACAGTATGTGTGCTCTCTCTGTATGCTCTACAGTATGTGTGCTCTCTATGCATGTTCTACAGTATGTGTGCTCTCTATGCATGTTCTACAGTATGTGTACTCTCTGCATGCTCTACAGTATGCGTGCTCTCTATGCATGTTCTACAGTATGCGTGCTCTCTGTGCATGGTCTACAGTATGTGTGCTTTATATGCATGTTCTACAGTATGTGTGCTCTCTATGCATGTTCTACAGTATGTGTTCTACAGTATGTGTGCTCTCTATGCATGTTCTACAGTATGTGTGCTCTCTATGCATGTTCTACAGTATGTGTGCTCTCTCTGCATGCTCTACAGTATGTGTGCTCTCTATGCATGTTCTACAGTATGTGTGCTCTCTCTGCATGCTCTACAGTATGTGTGCTCTCTATGCATGTTCTACAGTATGTGTGCTTTATATGCATGTTCTACAGTATGTGTGCTCTCTATGCATGTTCTACAGTATGTGTTCTACAGTATGTGTGCTCTCTATGCATGTTCTACAGTATGTGTGCTCTCTATGCATGCTCTACAGTATGTGTGCTCTCTATGCATGCTCTACAGTATGTGTGCTCTCTATGCATGCTCTACAGTATGTGTGCTCTCTATGCATGCTCTACAGTATGTGTGCTCTCTATGCATGCTCTACAGTATGTGTGCTCTCTATGCATGTTCTACAGTATGTGTGCTCTCTATGCATGCTCTACAGTATGTGTGCTCTCTATGCATGCTCTACGGTATGTGTGCTCTCTATGCATGCTCTACGGTATGTGTGCTCTCTATGCATGCTCTACGGTATGTGTGCTCTTTATGCATGCTCTACGGTATGTTTGCTCTCTATGCATGCTCTACGGTATGTGTGCTCTCTATGCATGCTCTACGGTATGTGTGCTCTCTATGCATGCTCTACGGTATGTGTGCTCTGTATTCATGCTCTACGGTATGTGTGCTCTGTATTCATGCTCTACGGTATGTGTGCTCTCTATGCATGCTCTACGGTATGTGTGCTCTCTATGCATGCTCTACGGTATGTGTGCTCTCTATGCATGTTCTACGGTATGTGTGCTCTCTATGCATGCTCTACGGTATGTGTGCTCTCTATGCATGCTCTACGGTATGTGTGCTCTCTATGCATGCTCTACGGTATGTGTGCTCTCTATGCATGCTCTACGGTATGTGTGCTCTCTATGCATGTTCTACGGTATGTGTGCTCTCTATGCATGTTCTACGGTATGTGTGCTTTCTATGCATGTTCTACGGTATGTGTGCTCTCTATGCATGTTCTACGGTATGTGTTCTACAGTATGTGTGCTCTCTATGCATGTTCTACAGTATGTGTACTCTCTATGCATGTTCTACAGTATGTGTGCTCTCTATGCATGTTCTACAGTATGTGTGCTCTCTATGCATGTTCTACAGTATGTGTGCTCTCTATGTGCTCTCTGTGCATGTTCTACAGAATGTGTGCTCTCTATGCATGTTCTACAGTATGTGTGCTCTCTATGCATGCTCTGCAGTATGTGTGCTCTCTATGCATGTTCTACAGTATGTGTGCTCTCTCTGCATGCTCTACAGTATATGTGCTCTCTCTGCATGCTCTACAGTATGTGTGCTCTCTATGCATGCTCTACAGTATGTGTGCTCTCTATGCATGTTCTACAGTATGTGTGCTCTCTATGCATGCTCTACAGTATGTGTGCTCTCTATGCATGCTCTACAGTATGTGTGCTCTCTATGCATGCTCTACAGTATGTGTGCTCTCTCTGCATGCTCTACAGTATGTGTGTTCTCTATGCATGCTCTACAGTATGTGTGCTCTCTGTGCTTGTTCTACAGTATGTGTGCTCTCTGTGCTTGTTCTACAGTATGTGTGCTCTCTCTGCATGCTCTACAGTATGTGTACTCTCTATGCATGTTCTACAGTCTGTGTGCTTTATATGCATGTTCTACAGTATGTGTGCTCTCTATGCAATTTCTACAGTATGTGTTCTACAGTATGTGTACTCTCTATGCATGTTCTACAGTATGTGTGCTCTCTGCATGTTCTACAGTATGTGTGCTCTCTATGCATGCTCTACAGTATGTGTGCTCTCTATGCATGCTCTACAGTATGTGTGCTCTCTATGCATGCTCTACAGTATGTGTGCTCTCTATGCATGCTCTACAGTATGTGTGCTCTCTATGCATGCTCTACAGTATGTGTGCTCTCTATGCATGCTCTACAGTATGTGTGCTCTCTATGCATGTTCTACAGTATGTGTGCTCTCTATGCATGTTCTACAGTATGTGTGCTCTCTATGCATGTTCTACAGTATGTGTGCTCTCTATGTGCTCTCTATGCATGTTCTACAGTATGTGTGCTCTCTCTGCATGCTCTACAGTATGTGTGCTCTCTATGCATGTTCTCCAGTATGTGTGCTCTCTATGCATGCTCTACAGTATGTGTGCTCTCTATGCATGTTCTACAGTATGTGTGCTCTCTATGCATGCTCTACAGTATGTGTGCTCTCTATGCATGCTCTACAGTATGTGTGCTCTCTATGCTTGTTCTACAGTATGTGTGCTCTCTGTGCATGCTCTACAGTATGTGTGCTCTCTGTGCATGTTCTACAGTATGTGTGCTCTCTGTGCATGTTCTACAGTATGTGTGCTCTCTGTGCATGTTCTACAGTATGTGTGCTCTCTGTGCATGCTCTACAGTATGTGTGCTCTCTGTGCATGCTCTACAGTATGTGTGCTCTCTGTGCATGCTCTACAGTATGTGTGCTCTCTGTGCATGTTCTACAGTATGTGTGCTCTCTATGCATGTTCTACAGTATGTGTGCTCTCTATGCATGTTCTACAGTATGTGTTCTACAGTATGTGTGCTCTCTATGCATGTTCTACAGTATGTGTGCTCTCTATGCATGTTCTACAGTATGTGTGCTCTCTATGCATGTTCTACAGTATGTGTGCTCTCTATGCATGTTCTACAGTATTTGTGCTCTCTATGTGCTCTCTGTGCATGTTCTACAGTATGTGTGCTCTCTCTGCATGCTCTACTGCATGTGTGCTCTCTCTGCATGCTCTACAGTATGTGTGCTCTCTATGCATGTTCTCCAGTATGTGTGCTCTCTCTGCATGCTCTACAGTATGTGTGCTCTCTGTGCATGTTCTACAGTATGTGTGCTCTCTCTGCATGCTCTACAGTATGTGTGCTCTCTCTGCATGTTCTACAGTATGTGTGCTCTCTATGCATGCTCTACAGTATGTGTGCTCTCTATGCATGTTCTACAGTATGTGTGCTCTCTCTGCATGCTCTACAGTATGTGTGCTCTCTATGCATGTTCTACAGTATGTGTGCTCTCTATGCATGTTCTACAGTATGTGTACTCTCTGCATGCTCTACAGTATGCGTGCTCTCTATGCATGTTCTACAGTATGCGTGCTCTCTGTGCATGTTCTACAGTATGTGTGCTTTATATGCATGTTCTACAGTATGTGTGCTCTCTATGCATGTTCTACAGTATGTGTTCTACAGTATGTGTGCTCTCTATGCATGTTCTACAGTATGTGTGCTCTCTATGCATGTTCTACAGTATGTGTGCTCTCTCTGCATGCTCTACAGTATGTGTGCTCTCTATGCATGTTCTACAGTATGTGTGCTCTCTCTGCATGCTCTACAGTATGTGTGCTCTCTATGCATGTTCTACAGTATGTGTGCTTTTTATGCATGTTCTACAGTATGTGTGCTCTCTATGCATGTTCTACAGTATGTGTTCTACAGTATGTGTGCTCTCTATGCATGTTCTACAGTATGTGTGCTCTCTATGCATGCTCTACAGTATGTGTGCTCTCTATGCATGTTCTACAGTGTGTGTTCTACAGTATGTGTGCTCTCTATGCATGTTCTACAGTTTGTGTACTCTCTATGCATGTTCTACAGTATGTGTGCTCTCTATGCATGTTCTACAGTGTGTGCTCTCTATGCATGTTCTACAGTGTGTGTTCTACAGTATGTGTGCTCTCTATGCATGTTCTACAGTATGTGTGCTCTCTATGCATGTTCTACAGTATGTGTGCTCTCTATGCATGTTCTACAGTATGTGTGCTCTCTATGCATGCTCTGCAGTATGTGTGCTCTCTATGCATGTTCTACAGTATGTGTGCTCTCTCTGCATGCTCTACAGTATGTGTGCTCTCTCTGCATGCTCTACAGTATGTGTGCTCTCTATGCATGCTTTTCAGTATGTGTGCTCTCTATGCATGCTCTACAGTATGTGTGCTCTCTATGCATGCTCTACAGTATGTGTGCTCTCTATGCATGCTCTACAGTATGTGTGCTCTCTATGCATGCTCTACAGTATGTGTGCTCTCTCTGCATGCTCTACAGTATGTGTGCTCTCTGTGCTTGTTCTACAGTATGTGTGCTCTCTGTGCTTGTTCTACAGTATGTGTGCTCTCTCTGCATGCTCTACAGTATGTGTACTCTCTATGCATGTTCTACAGTATGTGTGCTTTATATGCATGTTCTACAGTATGTGTGCTATCTATGCATGTTCTACAGTATGTGTTCTACAGTATGTGTGCTCTCTATGCATGTTCTACAGTATGTGTGCTCTCTGCATGTTCTACAGTATGTGTGCTCTCTATGCATGCTCTACAGTATGTGTGCTCTCTATGCATGCTCTACAGTATGTGTGCTCTCTATGCATGCTCTACAGTATGTGTGATCTCTTTGCATGTTCTACAGTATGTGTGCTCTCTATGCATGCTCTACAGTATGTGTGCTCTCTATGCATGCTCTACAGTATGTGTGCTCTCTATGCTTGTTCTACAGTATGTTTGCTCTCTGTGCATGCTCTACAGTATGTGTGCTCTCTGTGCATGTTCTACAGTATGTGTGCTCTCTGTGCATGTTCTACAGTATGTGTGCTCTCTGTGCATGTTCTACAGTATGTGTGCTCTCTGTGCAAGCTCTACAGTATGTGTGCTCTCTGTGCATGCTCTACAGTATGTGTGCTCTCTGTGCATGCTCTACAGTATGTGTGCTCTCTGTGCATGTTCTACAGTATGTGTGCTCTCTCTGCATGTTCTACAGTATGTGTGCTCTCTATGCATGCTCTACAGTATGTGTGCTCTCTATGCATGCTCTACAGTATGTGTGCTCTCTATGCATGCTCTACCGTATGTGTGATCTCTTTGCATGTTCTACAGTATGTGTGCTCTCTATGCATGCTCTACAGTATGTGTGCTCTCTATGCATGCTCTACAGTATGTGTGCTCTCTATGCTTGTTCTACTGTATGTTTGCTCTCTGTGCATGCTCTACAGTATGTGTGCTCTCTGTGCATGTTCTACAGTATGTGTGCTCTCTGTGCATGTTCTACAGTATGTGTGCTCTCTGTGCATGTTCTACAGTATGTGTGCTCTCTGTGCAAGCTCTACAGTATGTGTGCTCTCTGTGCATGCTCTACAGTATGTGTGCTCTCTGTGCATGCTCTACAGTATGTGTGCTCTCTGTGCATGTTCTACAGTATGTGTGCTCTCTATGCATGTTCTACAGTATGTGTGCTCTCTATGCATGTTCTACAGTATGTGTGCTCTCTATGCATGTTCTACAGTATGTGTTCTACAGTATGTGTGCTCTCTATGCATGTTCTACAGTATGTGTACTCTCTATGCATGTTCTACAGTATGTGTGCTCTCTATGCATGTTCTACAGTATGTGTGATCTCTATGCATGTTCTACAGTATGTGTGCTCTCTATGCATGTTCTACAGTATGTGTGCTCTCTATGTGCTCTCTGTGCATGTTCTACAGTATGTGTGCTCTCTCTGCATGCTCTACTGCATGTGTGCTCTCTCTGCATGCTCTACAGTATGTGTGCTCTCTATGCATGTTCTCCAGTATGTGTGCTCTCTCTGCATGCTCTACAGTATGTGTGCTCTCTCTGCATGTTCTACAGTATGTGTGCTCTCTCTGCATGCTCTACAGTATGTGTGCTCTCTCTGCATGTTCTACAGTATGTGTGCTCTCTATGCATGCTCTACAGTATGTGTGCTCTCTATGCATGTTCTACAGTATGTGTGCTCTCTCTGCATGCTCTACAGTATGTGTGCTCTCTATGCATGTTCTACAGTATGTGTGCTCTCTATGCATGTTCTACAGTATGTGTACTCTCTGCATGCTCTACAGTATGCGTGCTCTCTATGCATGTTCTACAGTATGCGTGCTCTCTGTGCATGTTCTACAGTATGTGTGCTTTATATGCATGTTCTACAGTATGTGTGCTCTCTATGCATGTTCTACAGTATGTGTTCTACAGTATGTGTGCTCTCTATGCATGTTCTACAGTATGTGTGCTCTCTATGCATGTTCTACAGTATGTGTGCTCTCTCTGCATGCTCTACAGTATGTGTGCTCTCTATGCATGTTCTACAGTATGTGTGCTCTCTCTGCATGCTCTACAGTATGTGTGCTCTCTATGCATGTTCTACAGTATGTGTGCTTTATATGCATGTTCTACAGTATGTGTGCTCTCTATGCATGTTCTACAGTATGTGTTCTACAGTATGTGTGCTCTCTATGCATGCTCTACAGTATGTGTGCTCTCTATGCATGCTCTACAGTATGTGTGCTCTCTATGCATGTTCTACGGTATGTGTGCTCTCTATGCATGTTCTACAGTATGTGTTCTACAGTATGTGTGCTCTCTATGCATGTTCTACAGTATGTGTACTCTCTATGCATGTTCTACAGTATGTGTGCTCTCTATGCATGTTCTACAGTATGTGTGCTCTCTATGCATGTTCTACAGTATGTGTGCTCTCTATGTGCTCTCTATGCATGTTCTACAGTATGTGTGCTCTCTATGCATGTTCTACAGTATGTGTGCTCTCTATGCATGTTCTACAGTATGTGTGCTCTCTATGCATGTTCTACAGTATGTGTGCTCTCTATGCATGCTCTGCTGTATGTGTGCTCTCTATGCATGCTCTGCAGTATGTGTGCTCTCTATGCATGTTCTACAGTATGTGTGCTCTCTATGCATGTTTTGCAGTATGTGTGCTCTCTCTGTATGCTCTACAGTATGTGTGCTCTCTATGCATGTTCTACAGTATGTGTGCTCTCTCTGCATGCTCTACAGTATGTGTGCTCTCTATGCATGTTCTACAGTATGTGTGCTTTATATGCATGTTCTACAGTATGTGTGCTCTCTATGCATGTTCTACAGTATGTGTTCTACAGTATGTGTGCTCTCTATGCATGTTCTAAAGTATGTGTGCTCTCTATGCATGCTCTACAGTATGTGTGCTCTCTATGCATGCTCTACAGTAAGTGTGCTCTCTATGCATGCTCTACAGTATGTGTGCTCTCTATGCATGTTCTACAGTATGTGTGCTTTCTATGCATGTTCTACAGTATGTGTGCTCTCTATGCATGTTCTACAGTATGTGTTCTACAGTATGTGTGCTCTCTATGCATGTTCTACAGTATGTGTACTCTCTATGCATGTTCTACAGTATGTGTGCTCCCTATGCATGTTCTACAGTATGTGTGCTCTCTATGCATATTCTACAGTATGTGTGCTCTCTATGCATGCTCTACGGTATGTGTGCTCTATATGCATGCTCTACGGTATGTGTGCTCTCTATGCATGTTCTACAGTATGTGTGCTCTCTATGCATGTTCTACAGTATGTGTGCTCTCTCTGCATGCTCTACAGTATGTGTGCTCTCTATGCATGTTCTACAGTATGTGTGCTCTCTCTGCATGCTCTACAGTATGTGTGCTCTCTATGCATGTTCTACAGTATGTGTGCTTTTTATGCATGTTCTACAGTATGTGTGCTCTCTATGCATGTTCTACAGTATGTGTTCTACAGTATGTGTGCTCTCTATGCATGTTCTACAGTATGTGTGCTCTCTATGCATGCTCTACAGTATGTGTGCTCTCTATGCATGTTCTACAGTGTGTGTTCTACAGTATGTGTGCTCTCTATGCATGTTCTACAGTTTGTGTACTCTCTATGCATGTTCTACAGTATGTGTGCTCTCTATGCATGTTCTACAGTGTGTGCTCTCTATGCATGTTCTACAGTATGTGTGCTCTCTATGTGCTCTCTATGCATGTTCTACAGTATGTGTGCTCTCTATGCATGTTCTACAGTATGTGTGCTCTCTATGCATGTTCTACAGTATGTGTGCTCTCTATGCATGCTCTGCAGTATGTGTGCTCTCTATGCATGTTCTACAGTATGTGTGCTCTCTCTGCATGCTCTACAGTATGTGTGCTCTCTCTGCATGCTCTACAGTATGTGTGCTCTCTATGCATGCTTTTCAGTATGTGTGCTCTCTATGCATGCTCTACAGTATGTGTGCTCTCTATGCATGCTCTACAGTATGTGTGCTCTCTATGCATGCTCTACAGTATGTGTGCTCTCTATGCATGCTCTACAGTATGTGTGCTCTCTCTGCATGCTCTACAGTATGTGTGCTCTCTGTGCTTGTTCTACAGTATGTGTGCTCTCTGTGCTTGTTCTACAGTATGTGTGCTCTCTCTGCATGCTCTACAGGATGTGTACTCTCTATGCATGTTCTACAGTATGTGTGCTTTATATGCATGTTCTACAGTATGTGTGCTATCTATGCATGTTCTACAGTATGTGTTCTACAGTATGTGTGCTCTCTATGCATGTTCTACAGTATGTGTGCTCTCTGCATGTTCTACAGTATGTGTGCTCTCTATGCATGCTCTACAGTATGTGTGCTCTCTATGCATGCTCTACAGTATGTGTGCTCTCTATGCATGCTCTACAGTATGTGTGATCTCTTTGCATGTTCTACAGTATGTGTGCTCTCTATGCATGCTCTACAGTATGTGTGCTCTCTATGCATGCTCTACAGTATGTGTGCTCTCTATGCTTGTTCTACAGTATGTTTGCTCTCTGTGCATGCTCTACAGTATGTGTGCTCTCTGTGCATGTTCTACAGTATGTGTGCTCTCTGTGCATGTTCTACAGTATGTGTGCTCTCTGTGCATGTTCTACAGTATGTGTGCTCTCTGTGCATGCTCTACAGTATGTGTGCTCTCTGTGCATGCTCTACAGTATGTGTGCTCTCTGTGCATGCTCTACAGTATGTGTGCTCTCTGTGCATGTTCTACAGTATGTGTGCTCTCTCTGCATGTTCTACAGTATGTGTGCTCTCTATGCATGCTCTACAGTATGTGTGCTCTCTATGCATGCTCTACAGTATGTGTGCTCTCTATGCATGCTCTACAGTATGTGTGATCTCTTTGCATGTTCTACAGTATGTGTGCTCTCTATGCATGCTCTACAGTATGTGTGCTCTCTATGCATGCTCTACAGTATGTGTGCTCTCTATGCTTGTTCTACTGTATGTTTGCTCTCTGTGCATGCTCTACAGTATGTGTGCTCTCTGTGCATGTTCTACAGTATGTGTGCTCTCTGTGCATGTTCTACAGTATGTGTGCTCTCTGTGCATGTTCTACAGTATGTGTGCTCTCTGTGCAAGCTCTACAGTATGTGTGCTCTCTGTGCATGCTCTACAGAATGTGTGCTCTCTGTGCATGCTCTACAGTATGTGTGCTCTCTGTGCATGTTCTACAGTATGTGTGCTCTCTATGCATGTTCTACAGTATGTGTGCTCTCTATGCATGTTCTACAGTATGTGTGCTCTCTATGCATGTTCTACAGTATGTGTTCTACAGTATGTGTGCTCTCTATGCATGTTCTACAGTATGTGTACTCTCTATGCATGTTCTACAGTATGTGTGCTCTCTATGCATGTTCTACAGTATGTGTGATCTCTATGCATGTTCTACAGTATGTGTGCTCTCTATGCATGTTCTACAGTATGTGTGCTCTCTATGTGCTCTCTGTGCATGTTCTACAGTATGTGTGCTCTCTCTGCATGCTCTACTGCATGTGTGCTCTCTCTGCATGCTCTACAGTATGTGTGCTCTCTATGCATGTTCTCCAGTATGTGTGCTCTCTCTGCATGCTCTACAGTATGTGTGCTCTCTCTGCATGTTCTACAGTATGTGTGCTCTCTCTGCATGCTCTACAGTATGTGTGCTCTCTCTGCATGTTCTACAGTATGTGTGCTCTCTATGCATGCTCTACAGTATGTGTGCTCTCTATGCATGTTCTACAGTATGTGTGCTCTCTCTGCATGCTCTACAGTATGTGTGCTCTCTATGCATGTTCTACAGTATGTGTGCTCTCTATGCATGTTCTACAGTATGTGTACTCTCTGCATGCTCTACAGTATGCGTGCTCTCTATGCATGTTCTACAGTATGCGTGCTCTCTGTGCATGTTCTACAGTATGTGTGCTTTATATGCATGTTCTACAGTATGTGTGCTCTCTATGCATGTTCTACAGTATGTGTTCTACAGTATGTGTGCTCTCTATGCATGTTCTACAGTATGTGTGCTCTCTATGCATGTTCTACAGTATGTGTGCTCTCTCTGCATGCTCTACAGTATGTGTGCTCTCTATGCATGTTCTACAGTATGTGTGCTCTCTCTGCATGCTCTACAGTATGTGTGCTCTCTATGCATGTTCTACAGTATGTGTGCTTTATATGCATGTTCTACAGTATGTGTGCTCTCTATGCATGTTCTACAGTATGTGTTCTACAGTATGTGTGCTCTCTATGCATGCTCTACAGTATGTGTGCTCTCTATGCATGCTCTACAGTATGTGTGCTCTCTATGCATGTTCTACGGTATGTGTGCTCTCTATGCATGTTCTACAGTATGTGTTCTACAGTATGTGTGCTCTCTATGCATGTTCTACAGTATGTGTACTCTCTATGCATGTTCTACAGTATGTGTGCTCTCTATGCATGTTCTACAGTATGTGTGCTCTCTATGCATGTTCTACAGTATGTGTGCTCTCTATGTGCTCTCTATGCATGTTCTACAGTATGTGTCCTCTCTATGCATGTTCTACAGTATGTGTGCTCTCTATGCATGTTCTACAGTATGTGTGCTCTCTATGCATGTTCTACAGTATGTGTGCTCTCTATGCATGCTCTGCTGTATGTGTGCTCTCTATGCATGCTCTGCAGTATGTGTGCTCTCTATGCATGTTCTACAGTATGTGTGCTCTCTATGCATGTTTTGCAGTATGTGTGCTCTCTCTGTATGCTCTACAGTATGTGTGCTCTCTATGCATGTTCTACAGTATGTGTGCTCTCTCTGCATGCTCTACAGTATGTGTGCTCTCTATGCATGTTCTACAGTATGTGTGCTTTATATGCATGTTCTACAGTATGTGTGCTCTCTATGCATGTTCTACAGTATGTGTTCTACAGTATGTGTGCTCTCTATGCATGTTCTAAAGTATGTGTGCTCTCTATGCATGCTCTACAGTATGTGTGCTCTCTATGCATGCTCTACAGTAAGTGTGCTCTCTATGCATGCTCTACAGTATGTGTGCTCTCTATGCATGTTCTACAGTATGTGTGCTTTCTATGCATGTTCTACAGTATGTGTGCTCTCTATGCATGTTCTACAGTATGTGTTCTACAGTATGTGTGCTCTCTATGCATGTTCTACAGTATGTGTACTCTCTATGCATGTTCTACAGTATGTGTGCTCCCTATGCATGTTCTACAGTATGTGTGCTCTCTATGCATATTCTACAGTATGTGTGCTCTCTATGCATGCTCTACGGTATGTGTGCTCTATATGCATGCTCTACGGTATGTGTGCTCTCTATGCATGCTCTACGGTATGTGTGCTCTCTATGCATGTTCTACGGTATGTGTGCTCTCTATGCATGTTCTACGGTATGTGTGCTTTCTATGCATGTTCTACGGTATGTGTGCTCTCTATGCATGTTCTACGGTATGTGTTCTACAGTATGTGTACTCTCTATGCATGTTCTACAGTATGTGTGCTCTCTATGCATGTTCTACAGTATGTGTGCTCTCTATGCATGTTCTACAGTATGTGTGCTCTCTATGTGCTCTCTATGCATGTTCTACAGAATGTGTGCTCTCTATGCATGTTCTACAGTATGTGTGCTCTCTATGCATGCTCTGCAGTATGTGTGCTCTCTATGCATGTTCTACAGTATGTGTGCTCTCTCTGCATGCTCTACAGTATGTGTGCTCTCTCTGCATGCTCTACAGTATGTGTGCTCTCTATGCATGCTCTACAGTATGTGTGCTCTCTATGCATGTTCTACAGTATGTGTGCTCTCTATGCATGCTCTACAGTATGTGTGCTCTCTATGCATGCTCTACAGTATGTGTGCTCTCTATGCATGCTCTACAGTATGTGTGCTCTCTCTGCATGCTCTACAGTATGTGTGTTCTCTATGCATGCTCTACAGTATGTGTGCTCTCTGTGCTTGTTCTACAGTATGTGTGCTCTCTGTGCTTGTTCTACAGTATGTGTGCTCTCTCTGCATGCTCTACAGTATGTGTACTCTCTATGCATGTTCTACAGTATGTGTGCTTTATATGCATGTTCTACAGTATGTGTGCTCTCTATGCATGTTCTACAGTATGTGTTCTACAGTATGTGTGCTCTCTATGCATGTTCTACAGTATGTGTGCTCTCTGCATGTTCTACAGTATGTGTGCTCTCTATGCATGCTCTACAGTATGTGTGCTCTCTATGCATGCTCTACAGTATGTGTGCTCTCTATGCATGCTCTACAGTATGTGTGCTCTCTATGCATGCTCTACAGTATGTGTGCTCTCTATGCATGCTCTACAGTATGTGTGCTCTCTATGCATGCTCTACAGTATGTGTGCTCTCTATGCATGTTCTACAGTATGTGTGCTCTCTATGCATGTTCTACAGTATGTGTGCTCTCTATGCATGTTCTACAGTATGTGTGCTCTCTATGTGCTCTCTATGCATGTTCTACAGTATGTGTGCTCTCTCTGCATGCTCTACAGTATGTGTGCTCTCTATGCATGTTCTCCAGTATGTGTGCTCTCTCTGCATGTTCTCCAGTATGTGTGCTCTCTCTGCATGTTCTACAGTATGTGTGCTCTCTCTGCATGCTCTACAGTATGTGTGCTCTCTCTGCATATTCTACAGTATATGTGCTCTCTATGCATGCTCTACAGTATGTGTGCTCTCTATGCATGTTCTACAGTATGTGTGCTCTCTATGCATGTTCTACAGTATGTGTACTCTCTGCATGCTCTACAGTATGCGTGCTCTCTATGCATGTTCTACAGTATGCGTGCTCTTTATGCATGTTCTACAGTATGTGTGCTCTCTATGCATGTTCTACAGTATGTGTGCTTTATATGCATGTTCTACAGTATGTGTGCTCTCTTTCCATGTTCTACAGTATGTGTGCTCTCTATGCATGTTCTACAGTATGTGTGCTCTCTATGCATGTTCTACAGTATGTGTGCTCTCTCTGTATGCTCTACAGTATGTGTGCTCTCTATGCATGTTCTACAGTATGTGTGCTCTCTCTGCATGCTCTACAGTATGTGTGCTCTCTATGCATGTTCTACAGTATGTGTGCTTTATATGCATGTTCTACAGTATGTGTGCTCTCTATGCATGTTCTACAGTATGTGTTCTACAGTATGTGTGCTCGCTATGCATGTTCTACAGTATGTGTGCTCTCTATGCATGTTCTACAGTATGTGTGCTCTCTATGCATGCTCTACAGTATGTGTGCTCTCTATGCATGCTCTACAGTATGTGTGCTCTCTATGCATGCTCTACAGTATGTGTGCTCTCTATGCATATTCTACAGTATGTGTGCTCTCTATGCATGCTCTACAGTATGTGTGCTCTCTATGCATGCTCTACAGTATGTGTGCTCTCTATGCTTGTTCTACAGTATGTGTGCTCTCTGTGCATGCTCTACAGTATGTGTGCTCTCTGTGCATGTTCTACAGTATGTGTGCTCTCTGTGCATGTTCTACAGTATGTGTGCTCTCTGTGCATGTTCTACAGTATGTGTGCTCTCTGTGCATGCTCTACAGTATGTGTGCTCTCTGTGCATGCTCTACAGTATGTGTGCTCTCTGTGCATGCTCTACAGTATGTGTGCTCTCTGTGCATGTTCTACAGTATGTGTGCTCTCTATGCATGTTCTACAGTATGTGTGCTCTCTATGCATGTTCTACAGTATGTGTTCTACAGTATGTGTGCTCTCTATGCATGTTCTACAGTATGTGTGCTCTCTATGCATGTTCTACAGTATGTGTGCTCTCTATGCATGTTCTACAGTATGTGTGCTCTCTATGCATGTTCTACAGTATGTGTGCTCTCTATGTGCTCTCTGTGCATGTTCTACAGTATGTGTGCTCTCTCTGCATGCTCTACTGCATGTGTGCTCTCTCTGCATGCTCTACAGTATGTGTGCTCTCTATGCATGTTCTCCAGTATGTGTGCTCTCTCTGCATGCTCTACAGTATGTGTGCTCTCTGTGCATGTTCTACAGTATGTGTGCTCTCTCTGCATGCTCTACAGTATGTGTGCTCTCTCTGCATGTTCTACAGTATGTGTGCTCTCTATGCATGCTCTACAGTATGTGTGCTCTCTATGCATGTTCTACAGTATGTGTGCTCTCTCTGCATGCTCTACAGTATGTGTGCTCTCTATGCATGTTCTACAGTATGTGTGCTCTCTATGCATGTTCTACAGTATGTGTACTCTCTGCATGCTCTACAGTATGCGTGCTCTCTATGCATGTTCTACAGTATGCGTGCTCTCTGTGCATGTTCTACAGTATGTGTGCTTTATATGCATGTTCTACAGTATGTGTGCTCTCTATGCATGTTCTACAGTATGTGTTCTACAGTATGTGTGCTCTCTATGCATGTTCTACAGTATGTGTGCTCTCTATGCATGTTCTACAGTATGTGTGCTCTCTCTGCATGCTCTACAGTATGTGTGCTCTCTATGCATGTTCTACAGTATGTGTGCTCTCTCTGCATGCTCTATAGTATGTGTGCTCTCTATGCATGTTCTACAGTATGTGTGCTTTTTATGCATGTTCTACAGTATGTGTGCTCTCTATGCATGTTCTACAGTATGTGTTCTACAGTATGTGTGCTCTCTATGCATGTTCTACAGTATGTGTGCTCTCTATGCATGCTCTACAGTATGTGTGCTCTCTATGCATGTTCTACAGTGTGTGTTCTACAGTATGTGTGCTCTCTATGCATGTTCTACAGTTTGTGTACTCTCTATGCATGTTCTACAGTATGTGTGCTCTCTATGCATGTTCTACAGTGTGTGCTGTCTATGCATGTTCTACAGTATGTGTGCTCTCTATGTGCTCTCTATGCATGTTCTACAGTATGTGTGCTCTCTATGCATGTTCTACAGTATGTGTGCTCTCTATGCATGTTCTACAGTATGTGTGCTCTCTATGCATGCTCTGCAGTATGTGTGCTCTCTATGCATGTTCTACAGTATGTGTGCTCTCTCTGCATGCTCTACAGTATGTGTGCTCTCTCTGCATGCTCTACAGTATGTGTGCTCTCTATGCATGCTTTTCAGTATGTGTGCTCTCTATGCATGCTCTACAGTATGTGTGCTCTCTATGCATGCTCTACAGTATGTGTGCTCTCTATGCATGCTCTACAGTATGTGTGCTCTCTATGCATGCTCTACAGTATGTGTGCTCTCTCTGCATGCTCTACAGTATGTGTGCTCTCTATGCATGTTCTACAGTATGTGTGCTTTATTTGCATGTTCTACAGTATGTGTGCTCTCTGTGCTTGTTCTACAGTATGTGTGCTCTCTCTGCATGCTCTACAGTATGTGTACTCTCTATGCATGTTCTACAGTATGTGTGCTTTATATGCATGTTCTACAGTATGTGTGCTATCTATGCATGTTCTACAGTATGTGTTCTACAGTATGTGTGCTCTCTATGCATGTTCTACAGTATGTGTGCTCTCTGCATGTTCTACAGTATGTGTGCTCTCTATGCATGCTCTACAGTATGTGTGCTCTCTATGCATGCTCTACAGTATGTGTGCTCTCTATGCATGCTCTACAGTATGTGTGATCTCTTTGCATGTTCTACAGTATGTGTGCTCTCTATGCATGCTCTACAGTATGTGTGCTCTCTATGCATGCTCTACAGTATGTGTGCTCTCTATGCTTGTTCTACAGTATGTTTGCTCTCTGTGCATGCTCTACAGTATGTGTGCTCTCTGTGCATGTTCTACAGTATGTGTGCTCTCTGTGCATGTTCTACAGTATGTGTGCTCTCTGTGCATGTTCTACAGTATGTGTGCTCTCTGTGCAAGCTCTACAGTATGTGTGCTCTCTGTGCATGCTCTACAGTATGTGTGCTCTCTGTGCATGCTCTACAGTATGTGTGCTCTCTGTGCATGTTCTACAGTATGTGTGCTCTCTCTGCATGTTCTACAGTATGTGTGCTCTCTATGCATGCTCTACAGTATGTGTGCTCTCTATGCATGCTCTACAGTATGTGTGCTCTCTATGCATGCTCTACAGTATGTGTGATCTCTTTGCATGTTCTACAGTATGTGTGCTCTCTATGCATGCTCTACAGTATGTGTGCTCTCTATGCATGCTCTACAGTATGTGTGCTCTCTATGCTTGTTCTACTGTATGTTTGCTCTCTGTGCATGCTCTACAGTATGTGTGCTCTCTGTGCATGTTCTACAGTATGTGTGCTCTCTGTGCATGTTCTACAGTATGTGTGCTCTCTGTGCATGTTCTACAGTATGTGTGCTCTCTGTGCAAGCTCTACAGTATGTGTGCTCTCTGTGCATGCTCTACAGTATGTGTGCTCTCTGTGCATGCTCTACAGTATGTGTGCTCTCTGTGCATGTTCTACAGTATGTGTGCTCTCTGTGCATGTTCTACAGTATGTGTGCTCTCTATGCATGTTCTACAGTATGTGTGCTCTCTATGCATGTTCTACAGTATGTGTTCTACAGTATGTGTGCTCTCTATGCATGTTCTACAGTATGTGTACTCTCTATGCATGTTCTACAGTATGTGTGCTCTCTATGCATGTTCTACAGTATGTGTGATCTCTATGCATGTTCTACAGTATGTGTGCTCTCTATGCATGTTCTACAGTATGTGTGCTCTCTATGTGCTCTCTGTGCATGTTCTACAGTATGTGTGCTCTCTCTGCATGCTCTACTGCATGTGTGCTCTCTCTGCATGCTCTACAGTATGTGTGCTCTCTATGCATGTTCTCCAGTATGTGTGCTCTCTCTGCATGCTCTACAGTATGTGTGCTCTCTCTGCATGTTCTACAGTATGTGTGCTCTCTCTGCATGCTCTACAGTATGTGTGCTCTCTCTGCATGTTCTACAGTATGTGTGCTCTCTATGCATGCTCTACAGTATGTGTGCTCTCTATGCATGTTCTACAGTATGTGTGCTCTCTCTGCATGCTCTACAGTATGTGTGCTCTCTATGCATGTTCTACAGTATGTGTGCTCTCTATGCATGTTCTACAGTATGTGTACTCTCTGCATGCTCTACAGTATGCGTGCTCTCTATGCATGTTCTACAGTATGCGTGCTCTCTGTGCATGTTCTACAGTATGTGTGCTTTATATGCATGTTCTACAGTATGTGTGCTCTCTATGCATGTTCTACAGTATGTGTTCTACAGTATGTGTGCTCTCTATGCATGTTCTACAGTATGTGTGCTCTCTATGCATGTTCTACAGTATGTGTGCTCTCTCTGCATGCTCTACAGTATGTGTGCACTCTATGCATGTTCTACAGTATGTGTGCTCTCTCTGCATGCTCTACAGTATGTGTGCTCTCTATGCATGTTCTACAGTATGTGTGCTTTATATGCATGTTCTACAGTATGTGTGCTCTCTATGCATGTTCTACAGTATGTGTTCTACAGTATGTGTGCTCTCTATGCATGCTCTACAGTATGTGTGCTCTCTATGCATGCTCTACAGTATGTGTGCTCTCTATGCATGCTCTACAGTATGTGTGCTCTCTATGCATGTTCTACAGTATGTGTGCTTTCTATGCATGCTCTACAGTATGTGTGCTCTCTATGCATGCTCTACAGTATGTGTGCTCTCTATGCATGCTCTACAGTATGTGTGCTCTCTATGCATGCTCTACGGTATGTGTGCTCTCTATGCATGCTCTACGGTATGTGTGCTCTCTATGCATGCTCTACGGTATGTGTGCTCTCTATGCATGCTCTACGGTATGTGTGCTCTCTATGCATGCTCTACGGTATGTGTGCTCTCTATGCATGCTCTACGGTATGTGTGCTCTCTATGCATGTTCTACGGTATGTGTGCTCTCTATGCATGCTCTACGGTATGTGTGCTCTCTATGCATGCTCTACGGTATGTGTGCTCTCTATGCATGCTCTACGGTATGTGTGCTCTCTATGCATGCTCTACGGTATGTGTGCTCTCTATGCATGTTCTACGGTATGTGTGCTCTCTATGCATGTTCTACGGTATGTGTGCTTTCTATGCATGTTCTACGGTATGTGTGCTCTCTATGCATGTTCTACAGTATGTGTTCTACAGTATGTGTGCTCTCTATGCATGTTCTACAGTATGTGTACTCTCTATGCATGTTCTACAGTATGTGTGCTCTCTATGCATGTTCTACAGTATGTGTGCTCTCTATGCATGTTCTACAGTATGTGTGCTCTCTATGTGCTCTCTATGCATGTTCTACAGTATGTGTGCTCTCTATGCATGTTCTACAGTATGTGTGCTCTCTATGCATGTTCTACAGTATGTGTGCTCTCTATGCATGTTCTACAGTATGTGTGCTCTCTATGCATGCTCTGCTGTATGTGTGCTCTCTATGCATGCTCTGCAGTATGTGTGCTCTCTATGCATGTTCTACAGTATGTGTGCTCTCTATGCATGTTTTGCAGTATGTGTGCTCTCTCTGTATGCTCTACAGTATGTGTGCTCTCTATGCATGTTCTACAGTATGTGTGCTCTCTCTGCATGCTCTACAGTATGTGTGCTCTCTATGCATGTTCTACAGTATGTGTGCTTTATATGCATGTTCTACAGTATGTGTGCTCTCTATGCATGTTCTACAGTATGTGTTCTACAGTATGTGTGCTCTCTATGCATGTTCTAAAGTATGTGTGCTCTCTATGCATGCTCTACAGTATGTGTGCTCTCTATGCATGCTCTACAGTAAGTGTGCTCTCTATGCATGCTCTACAGTATGTGTGCTCTCTATGCATGTTCTACAGTATGTGTGCTTTCTATGCATGTTCTACAGTATGTGTGCTCTCTATGCATGTTCTACAGTATGTGTTCTACAGTATGTGTGCTCTCTATGCATGTTCTACAGTATGTGTACTCTCTATGCATGTTCTACAGTATGTGTGCTCCCTATGCATGTTCTACAGTATGTGTGCTCTCTATGCATATTCTACAGTATGTGTGCTCTCTATGCTTGTTCTACAGTATGTGTGCTCTCTATGTGCTCTCTATGCATGTTCTACAGTATGTGTGCTCTCTCTGCATGCTCTACAGCATGTGTGCTCTCTCTGCATGCTCTACAGTATATGTGCTCTCTATGCATGCTCTACAGTATGTGTGCTCTCTCTGCATGTTCTACAGTATGTGTGCTCTCTCTGCATGCTCTACAGTATGTGTGCTCTCTCTGCATGTTCTACAGTATGTGTGCTCTCTATGCATGCTCTACAGTATGTGTGCTCTCTATGCATGTTCTACAGTATGTGTGCTCTCTCTGTATGCTCTACAGTATGTGTGCTCTCTATGCATGTTCTACAGTATGTGTGCTATCTATGCATGTTCTACAGTATGTGTACTCTCTGCATGCTCTACAGTATGCGTGCTCTCTATGCATGTTCTACAGTATGCGTGCTCTCTGTGCATGTTCTACAGTATGTGTGCTCTCTGTGCATGTTCTACAGTATGTGTGCTTTATATGCATGTTCTACAGTATGTGTCCTCTCTATGCATGTTCTACAGTATGTGTTCTACAGTATGTGTGCTCTCTATGCATGTTCTACAGTATGTGTGCTCTCTATGCATGTTCTACAGTATGTGTGCTCTCTCTGCATGCTCTACAGTATGTGTACTCTCTATGCATGTTCTACAGTATGTGTGCTTTATATGCATGTTCTACAGTATGTGTGCTCTCTATGCATGTTCTACAGTATGTGTTCTACAGTATGTGTGCTCTCTATTCATGTTCTACAGTATGTGTGCTCTCTATGCATGTTCTACAGTATGTGTGCTCTCTATGCATGTTCTGCAGTATGTGTGCTCTCTCTGTATGCTCTACAGTATGTGTGCTCTCTATGCATGTTCTACAGTATGTGTTCTACAGTATGTGTGCTCTCTATGCATGTTCTACAGTATGTGTGCTCTCTATGCATGTTCTACAGTATGTGTGCTCTCTCTGCATGCTCTACAGTATGTGTGCTCTCTATGCATGTTCTACAGTATGTGTGCTCTCTCTGCATGCTCTACAGTATGTGTACTCTCTATGCATGTTCTACAGTATGTGTGCTTTATATGCATGTTCTACAGTATGTGTGCTCTCTATGCATGTTCTACAGTATGTGTTCTACAGTATGTGTGCTCTCTATTCATGTTCTACAGTATGTGTGCTCTCTGCATGTTCTACAGTATGTGTGCTCTCTATGCATGCTCTACAGTATGTGTGCTCTCTATGCATGCTCTACAGTATGTGTGCTCTCTATGCATGCTCTACAGTATGTGTGCTCTCTATGCATGCTCTACAGTATGTGTGCTCTCTATGCATGTTCTACAGTATGTGTGCTCTCTATGCATGCTCTACGGTATGTGTGCTCTCTATGCATGCTCTACGGTATGTGTGCTCTCTATGCATGCTCTACGGTATGTGTGCTCTCTATGCATGCTCTACGGTATGTGTGCTCTCTATGCATGCTCTACGGTATGTGTGCTCTCTATGCATGCTCTACGGTAAGTGTGCTCTCTATGCATGCTCTACGGTATGTGTGCTCTCTATGCATGCTCTACGGTATGTGTGCTCTCTATGCATGTTCTACGGTATGTGTGCTCTCTATGCATGTTCTACGGTATGTGTGCTCTCTCTGCATGCTCTACGGTATGTGTGCTCTCTCTGCATGTTCTACGGTATGTGTGCTCTCTCTGCATGCTCTACGGTATGTGTACTCTCTATGCATGTTCTACAGTATGTGTGCTTTATATGCATGTTCTACAGTATGTGTGCTCTCTATGCATGTTCTACAGTATGTGTTCTACAGTATGTGTGCTCTCTATGCATGTTCTACTGTATGTGTGCTCTCTGCATGTTCTACAGTATGTGTGCTCTCTATGCATGCTCTACAGTATGTGTGCTCTCTATGCATGCTCTACAGTATGTGTGCTCTCTATGCACGCTTTACAGTATGTGTGCTCTCTCTGCATGCTCTACAGTATGTGTACTCTCTATGCATGTTCTACAGTATGTGTGCTTTATATGCATGTTCTACAGTATGTGTGCTCTCTATGCATGTTCTACAGTATGTGTTCTACAGTATGTGTGCTCTCTATGCATGTTCTACAGTATGTGTGCTCTCTGCATGTTCTACAGTATGTGTGCTCTCTATGCATGCTCTACAGTATGTGTGCTCTCTATGCATGCTCTACAGTATGTGTGCTCTCTATGCATGCTCTACAGTATGTGTGCTCTCTATGCATGCTCTACAGTATGTGTGCTCTCTATGCATGCTCTACAGTATGTGTGCTCTCTATGCATGTTCTACGGTATGTGTGCTCTCTATGCATGCTCTACGGTATGTGTGCTCTCTATGCATGCTCTACGGTATGTGTGCTCTCTATGCATGCTCTACGGTATGTGTGCTCTCTATGCATGCTCTACGGTATGTGTGCTCTCTATGCATGCTCTACGGTATGTGTGCTCTCTATGCATGCTCTACGGTATGTGTGCTCTCTATGCATGTTCTACGGTATGTGTGCTCTCTATGCATGTTCTACGGTATGTGTGCTCTCTATGCATGTTCTACGGTATTTGTGCTTTCTATGCATGTTCTACGGTATGTGTGCTCTCTATGCATGTTCTACAGTATGTGTTCTACAGTATGTGTGCTCTCTATGCATGTTCTACAGTATGTGTACTCTCTATGCATGTTCTACAGTATGTGTGCTCTCTATGCATGTTCTACAGTATGTGTGCTCTCTATGCATATTCTACAGTATGTGTGCTCTCTATGCTTGTTCTACAGTATGTGTGCTCTCTATGTGCTCTCTATGCATGTTCTACAGTATGTGTGCTCTCTCTGCATGCTCTACAGCATGTGTGCTCTCTCTGCATGCTCTACAGTATGTGTGCTCTCTATGCATGTTCTCCAGTATGTGTGCTCTCTCAGCATGCTCTACAGTATGTGTGCTCTCTCTGCATGCTCTACAGTATGTGTGCTCTCTCTGCATGCTCTACAGTATGTGTGCTCTCTCTGCATGTTCTACAGTATGTGTGCTCTCTATGCATGCTCTACGGTATGTGTGCTCTCTATGCATGCTCTACGGTATGTGTGCTCTCTATGCATGCTCTACGGTATGTGTGCTCTCTATGCATGTTCTACGGTATGTGTGCTCTCTATGCATGCTCTACGGTATGTGTGCTCTCTATGCATGCTCTACGGTATGTGTGCTCTCTATGCATGCTCTACGGTATGTGTGCTCTCTATGCATGCTCTACGGTATGTGTGCTCTCTATGCATGTTCTACGGTATGTGTGCTCTCTATGCATGTTCTACGGTATGTGTGCTTTCTATGCATGTTCTACGGTATGTGTGCTCTCTATGCATGTTCTACAGTATGTGTTCTACAGTATGTGTGCTCTCTATGCATGTTCTACAGTATGTGTACTCTCTATGCATGTTCTACAGTATGTGTGCTCTCTATGCATGTTCTACAGTATGTGTGCTCTCTATGCATGTTCTACAGTATGTGTGCTCTCTATGTGCTCTCTATGCATGTTCTACAGTATGTGTGCTCTCTATGCATGTTCTACAGTATGTGTGCTCTCTATGCATGTTCTACAGTATGTGTGCTCTCTATGCATGTTCTACAGTATGTGTGCTCTCTATGCATGCTCTGCTGTATGTGTGCTCTCTATGCATGCTCTGCAGTATGTGTGCTCTCTATGCATGTTCTACAGTATGTGTGCTCTCTATGCATGTTTTGCAGTATGTGTGCTCTCTCTGTATGCTCTACAGTATGTGTGCTCTCTATGCATGTTCTACAGTATGTGTGCTCTCTCTGCATGCTCTACAGTATGTGTGCTCTCTATGCATGTTCTACAGTATGTGTGCTTTATATGCATGTTCTACAGTATGTGTGCTCTCTATGCATGTTCTACAGTATGTGTTCTACAGTATGTGTGCTCTCTATGCATGTTCTAAAGTATGTGTGCTCTCTATGCATGCTCTACAGTATGTGTGCTCTCTATGCATGCTCTACAGTAAGTGTGCTCTCTATGCATGCTCTACAGTATGTGTGCTCTCTATGCATGTTCTACAGTATGTGTGCTTTCTATGCATGTTCTACAGTATGTGTGCTCTCTATGCATGTTCTACAGTATGTGTTCTACAGTATGTGTGCTCTCTATGCATGTTCTACAGTATGTGTACTCTCTATGCATGTTCTACAGTATGTGTGCTCCCTATGCATGTTCTACAGTATGTGTGCTCTCTATGCATATTCTACAGTATGTGTGCTCTCTATGCTTGTTCTACAGTATGTGTGCTCTCTATGTGCTCTCTATGCATGTTCTACAGTATGTGTGCTCTCTCTGCATGCTCTACAGCATGTGTGCTCTCTCTGCATGCTCTACAGTATATGTGCTCTCTATGCATGTTCTCCAGTATTTGTGCTCTCTCTGCATGCTCTACAGTATGTGTGCTCTCTCTGCATGTTCTACAGTATGTGTGCTCTCTCTGCATGCTCTACAGTATGTGTGCTCTCTCTGCATGTTCTACAGTATGTGTGCTCTCTATGCATGCTCTACAGTATGTGTGCTCTCTATGCATGTTCTACAGTATGTGTGCTCTCTCTGTATGCTCTACAGTATGTGTGCTCTCTATGCATGTTCTACAGTATGTGTGCTATCTATGCATGTTCTACAGTATGTGTACTCTCTGCATGCTCTACAGTATGCGTGCTCTCTATGCATGTTCTACAGTATGCGTGCTCTCTGTGCATGTTCTACAGTATGTGTGCTCTCTGTGCATGTTCTACAGTATGTGTGCTTTATATGCATGTTCTACAGTATGTGTCCTCTCTATGCATGTTCTACAGTATGTGTTCTACAGTATGTGTGCTCTCTATGCATGTTCTACAGTATGTGTGCTCTCTATGCATGTTCTACAGTATGTGTGCTCTCTCTGCATGCTCTACAGTATGTGTACTCTCTATGCATGTTCTACAGTATGTGTGCTTTATATGCATGTTCTACAGTATGTGTGCTCTCTATGCATGTTCTACAGTATGTGTTCTACAGTATGTGTGCTCTCTATTCATGTTCTACAGTATGTGTGCTCTCTATGCATGTTCTACAGTATGTGTGCTCTCTATGCATGTTCTGCAGTATGTGTGCTCTCTCTGTATGCTCTACAGTATGTGTGCTCTCTATGCATGTTCTACAGTATGTGTTCTACAGTATGTGTGCTCTCTATGCATGTTCTACAGTATGTGTGCTCTCTATGCATGTTCTACAGTATGTGTGCTCTCTCTGCATGCTCTACAGTATGTGTGCTCTCTATGCATGTTCTACAGTATGTGTGCTCTCTCTGCATGCTCTACAGTATGTGTACTCTCTATGCATGTTCTACAGTATGTGTGCTTTATATGCATGTTCTACAGTATGTGTGCTCTCTATGCATGTTCTACAGTATGTGTTCTACAGTATGTGTGCTCTCAATTCATGTTCTACAGTATGTGTGCTCTCTGCATGTTCTACAGTATGTGTGCTCTCTATGCATGCTCTACAGTATGTGTGCTCTCTATGCATGCTCTACAGTATGTGTGCTCTCTATGCATGCTCTACAGTATGTGTGCTCTCTATGCATGCTCTACAGTATGTGTGCTCTCTATGCATGTTCTACAGTATGTGTGCTCTCTATGCATGCTCTACGGTATGTGTGCTCTCTATGCATGCTCTACGGTATGTGTGCTCTCTATGCATGCTCTACGGTATGTGTGCTCTCTATGCATGCTCTACGGTATGTGTGCTCTCTATGCATGCTCTACGGTATGTGTGCTCTCTATGCATGCTCTACGGTAAGTGTGCTCTCTATGCATGCTCTACGGTATGTGTGCTCTCTATGCATGCTCTACGGTATGTGTGCTCTCTATGCATGTTCTACGGTATGTGTGCTCTCTATGCATGTTCTACGGTATGTGTGCTCTCTCTGCATGCTCTACGGTATGTGTGCTCTCTCTGCATGTTCTACGGTATGTGTGCTCTCTCTGCATGCTCTACGGTATGTGTACTCTCTATGCATGTTCTACAGTATGTGTGCTTTATATGCATGTTCTACAGTATGTGTGCTCTCTATGCATGTTCTACAGTATGTGTTCTACAGTATGTGTGCTCTCTATGCATGTTCTACAGTATGTGTGCTCTCTGCATGTTCTACAGTATGTGTGCTCTCTATGCATGCTCTACAGTATGTGTGCTCTCTATGCATGCTCTACAGTATGTGTGCTCTCTATGCACGCTTTACAGTATGTGTGCTCTCTCTGCATGCTCTACAGTATGTGTACTCTCTATGCATGTTCTACAGTATGTGTGCTTTATATGCATGTTCTACAGTATGTGTGCTCTCTATGCATGTTCTACAGTATGTGTTCTACAGTATGTGTGCTCTCTATGCATGTTCTACAGTATGTGTGCTCTCTGCATGTTCTACAGTATGTGTGCTCTCTATGCATGCTCTACAGTATGTGTGCTCTCTATGCATGCTCTACAGTATGTGTGCTCTCTATGCATGCTCTACAGTATGTGTGCTCTCTATGCATGCTCTACAGTATGTGTGCTCTCTATGCATGCTCTACAGTATGTGTGCTCTCTATGCATGTTCTACGGTATGTGTGCTCTCTATGCATGCTCTACGGTATGTGTGCTCTCTATGCATGCTCTACGGTATGTGTGCTCTCTATGCATGCTCTACGGTATGTGTGCTCTCTATGCATGCTCTACGGTATGTGTGCTCTCTATGCATGCTCTACGGTATGTGTGCTCTCTATGCATGCTCTACGGTATGTGTGCTCTCTATGCATGTTCTACGGTATGTGTGCTCTCTATGCATGTTCTACGGTATGTGTGCTCTCTATGCATGTTCTACGGTATTTGTGCTTTCTATGCATGTTCTACGGTATGTGTGCTCTCTATGCATGTTCTACAGTATGTGTTCTACAGTATGTGTGCTCTCTATGCATGTTCTACAGTATGTGTACTCTCTATGCATGTTCTACAGTATGTGTGCTCTCTATGCATGTTCTACAGTATGTGTGCTCTCTATGCATATTCTACAGTATGTGTGCTCTCTATGCTTGTTCTACAGTATGTGTGCTCTCTATGTGCTCTCTATGCATGTTCTACAGTATGTGTGCTCTCTCTGCATGCTCTACAGCATGTGTGCTCTCTCTGCATGCTCTACAGTATGTGTGCTCTCTATGCATGTTCTCCAGTATGTGTGCTCTCTCAGCATGCTCTACAGTATGTGTGCTCTCTCTGCATGCTCTACAGTATGTGTGCTCTCTCTGCATGCTCTACAGTATGTGTGCTCTCTCTGCATGTTCTACAGTATGTGTGCTCTCTATGCATGCTCTACAGTATGTGTGCTCTCTCTGCATGTTCTACAGTATGTGTGCTCTCTCTGCATGCTCTACAGTATGTGTGCTCTCTATGCATGTTCTACAGTATGTGTGCTCTCTATGCATGTTCTACAGTATGTGTACTCTCTGCATGCTCTACAGTATGCATACTCTCTATGCATGTTCTACAGTATGCGTGCTCTCTGTGCATGTTCTACAGTATGTGTGCTTTATATGCATGTTCTACAGTATGTGTGCTCTCTATGCATGTTCTACAGTATGTGTTCTACAGTATGTGTGCTCTCTATGCATGTACTACAGTATGTGTGCTCTCCATGCTTGTTCTACAGTATGTGTGCTCTCTCTGCATGCTCTACAGTATGTGTGCTCTCTATGCATGTTCTACAGTATGTGTGCTCTCTCTGCATGCTCTACACTATGTGTGCTCTCTATGCATGTTCTACAGTATGTGTGCTTTATATGCATGTTCTACAGTATGTGTGCTCTCTATGCATGTTCTACAGTATGTGTTCTACAGTATGTGTGCTCTCTATGCATGTTCTACAGTATGTGTGCTCTCTATGCATGCTCTACAGTATGTGTGCTCTCTAAGCATGCTCTACAGTATGTGTGCTCTATCTGCATGCTCTACAGTATGTGTGCTCTCTATGCATGTTCTCCAGTATGTGTGCTCTCTCTGCATGCTCTACAGTATGTGTGCTCTCTCTGCATGTTCTACAGTATGTGTGCTCTCTCTGCATGCTCTACACTATGTGTGCTCTCTATGCATGTTCTACAGTATGTGTGCTTTATATGCATGTTCTACAGTATGTGTGCTCTCTATGCATGTTCTACAGTATGTGTTCTACAGTATGTGTGCTCTCTATGCATGTTCTACAGTATGTGTGCTCTCTAAGCATGCTCTACAGTATGTGTGCTCTCTCTGCATGCTCTACAGTATGTGTGCTCTCTATGCATGTTCTCCAGTATGTGTGCTCTCTCTGCATGCTCTACAGTATGTGTGCTCTCTCTGCATGTTCTACAGTATGTGTGCTCTCTCTGCATGTTCTACAGTATGTGTGCTCTCTATGCATGTTCTACAGTATGTGTGCTCTCTATGCTTGTTCTACAGTATGTGTGCTTTCTATGCATGTTCTACAGTATGTGTGCTCTCTGTGCATGTTCTACAGTATGTGTGCTCTCTATGCATGTTCTACAGTATGTGTGCTCTCTATGCATGTTCTACAGTATGTGTGCTCTCTATGCATGTTCTACAGTATGTGTTCTACAGTATGTGTGCTCTCTATGCATGTTCTACAGTATGTGTACTCTCTATGCATGTTCTACAGTATGTGTGCTCTCTATGCATGTTCTACAGTATGTGTGATCTCTATGCATGTTCTACAGTATGTGTGCTCTCTATGCATGTTCTACAGTATGTGTGCTCTCTATGTGCTCTCTGTGCATGTTCTACAGTATGTGTGCTCTCTCTGCATGCTCTACTGCATGTGTGCTCTCTCTGCATGCTCTACAGTATGTGTGCTCTCTATGCATGTTCTCCAGTATGTGTGCTCTCTCTGCATGCTCTACAGTATGTGTGCTCTCTCTGCATGTTCTACAGTATGTGTGCTCTCTCTGCATGCTCTACAGTATGTGTGCTCTCTCTGCATGTTCTACAGTATGTGTGCTCTCTATGCATGCTCTACAGTATGTGTGCTCTCTATGCATGTTCTACAGTATGTGTGCTCTCTCTGCATGCTCTACAGTATGTGTGCTCTCTATGCATGTTCTACAGTATGTGTGCTCTCTATGCATGTTCTACAGTATGTGTACTCTCTGCATGCTCTACAGTATGCGTGCTCTCTATGCATGTTCTACAGTATGCGTGCTCTCTGTGCATGTTCTACAGTATGTGTGCTTTATATGCATGTTCTACAGTATGTGTGCTCTCTATGCATGTTCTACAGTATGTGTTCTACAGTATGTGTGCTCTCTATGCATGTTCTACAGTATGTGTGCTCTCTATGCATGTTCTACAGTATGTGTGCTCTCTCTGCATGCTCTACAGTATGTGTGCTCTCTATGCATGTTCTACAGTATGTGTGCTCTCTCTGCATGCTCTACAGTATGTGTGCTCTCTATGCATGTTCTACAGTATGTGTGCTTTATATGCATGTTCTACAGTATGTGTGCTCTCTATGCATGTTCTACAGTATGTGTTCTACAGTATGTGTGCTCTCTATGCATGCTCTACAGTATGTGTGCTCTCTATGCATGCTCTACAGTATGTGTGCTCTCTATGCATGCTCTACAGTATGTGTGCTCTCTATGCATGCTCTACAGTATGTGTGCTCTCTATGCATGTTCTACAGTATGTGTGCTTTCTATGCATGCTCTACAGTATGTGTGCTCTCTATGCATGCTCTACAGTATGTGTGCTCTCTATGCATGCTCTACAGTATGTGTGCTCTCTATGCATGCTCTACGGTATGTGTGCTCTCTATGCATGCTCTACGGTATGTGTGCTCTCTATGCATGCTCTACGGTATGTTTGCTCTCTATGCATGCTCTACGGTATGTGTGCTCTCTATGCATGCTCTACGGTATGTGTGCTCTCTATGCATGCTCTACGGTATGTGTGCTCTGTATGCATGCTCTACGGTATGTGTGCTCTCTATGCATGCTCTACGGTATGTGTGCTCTCTATGCATGCTCTACGGTATGTGTGCTCTCTATGCATGTTCTACGGTATGTGTGCTCTCTATGCATGCTCTACGGTATGTGTGCTCTCTATGCATGCTCTACGGTATGTGTGCTCTCTATGCATGCTCTACGGTATGTGTGCTCTCTATGCATGCTCTACGGTATGTGTGCTCTCTATGCATGTTCTACGGTATGTGTGCTCTCTATGCATGTTCTACGGTATGTGTGCTTTCTATGCATGTTCTACGGTATGGGTGCTCTCTATGCATGTTCTACAGTATGTGTTCTACAGTATGTGTGCTCTCTATGCATGTTCTACAGTATGTGTACTCTCTATGCATGTTCTACAGTATGTGTGCTCTCTATGCATGTTCTACAGTATGTGTGCTCTCTATGCATGTTCTACAGTATGTGTGCTCTCTATGTGCTCTCTATGCATGTTCTACAGTATGTGTGCTCTCTATGCATGTTCTACAGTATGTGTGCTCTCTATGCATGTTCTACAGTATGTGTGCTCTCTATGCATGTTCTACAGTATGTGTGCTCTCTATGCATGCTCTGCTGTATGTGTGCTCTCTATGCATGCTCTGCAGTATGTGTGCTCTCTATGCATGTTCTACAGTATGTGTGCTCTCTATGCATGTTTTGCAGTATGTGTGCTCTCTCTGTATGCTCTACAGTATGTGTGCTCTCTATGCATGTTCTACAGTATGTGTGCTCTCTCTGCATGCTCTACAGTATGTGTGCTCTCTATGCATGTTCTACAGTATGTGTGCTTTATATGCATGTTCTACAGTATGTGTGCTCTCTATGCATGTTCTACAGTATGTGTTCTACAGTATGTGTGCTCTCTATGCATGTTCTAAAGTATGTGTGCTCTCTATGCATGCTCTACAGTATGTGTGCTCTCTATGCATGCTCTACAGTAAGTGTGCTCTCTATGCATGCTCTACAGTATGTGTGCTCTCTATGCATGTTCTACAGTATGTGTGCTTTCTATGCATGTTCTACAGTATGTGTGCTCTCTATGCATGTTCTACAGTATGTGTTCTACAGTATGTGTGCTCTCTATGCATGTTCTACAGTATGTGTACTCTCTATGCATGTTCTACAGTATGTGTGCTCCCTATGCATGTTCTACAGTATGTGTGCTCTCTATGCATATTCTACAGTATGTGTGCTCTCTATGCTTGTTCTACAGTATGTGTGCTCTCTATGTGCTCTCTATGCATGTTCTACAGTATGTGTGCTCTCTCTGCATGCTCTACAGCATGTGTGCTCTCTCTGCATGCTCTACAGTATATGTGCTCTCTATGGATGTTCTCCAGTATTTGTGCTCTCTCTGCATGCTCTACAGTATGTGTGCTCTCTCTGCATGTTCTACAGTATGTGTGCTCTCTCTGCATGCTCTACAGTATGTGTGCTCTCTCTGCATGTTCTACAGTATGTGTGCTCTCTATGCATGCTCTACAGTATGTGTGCTCTCTATGCATGTTCTACAGTATGTGTGCTCTCTCTGTATGCTCTACAGTATGTGTGCTCTCTATGCATGTTCTACAGTATGTGTGCTCTCTATGCATGTTCTACAGTATGTGTACTCTCTGCATGCTCTACAGTATGCGTGCTCTCTATGCATGTTCTACAGTATGCGTGCTCTCTGTGCATGTTCTACAGTATGTGTGCTCTCTGTGCATGTTCTACAGTATGTGTGCTTTATATGCATGTTCTACAGTATGTGTGCTCTCTATGCATGTTCTACAGTATGTGTTCTACAGTATGTGTGCTCTCTATGCATGTTCTACAGTATGTGTGCTCTCTATGCATGTTCTACAGTATGTGTGCTCTCTCTGCATGCTCTACAGTATGTGTACTCTCTATGCATGTTCTACAGTATGTGTGCTTTATATGCATGTTCTACAGTATGTGTGCTCTCTATGCATGTTCTACAGTATGTGTTCTACAGTATGTGTGCTCTCTATTCATGTTCTACAGTATGTGTGCTCTCTATGCATGTTCTACAGTATGTGTGCTCTCTATGCATGTTCTGCAGTATGTGTGCTCTCTCTGTATGCTCTACAGTATGTGTGCTCTCTATGCATGTTCTACAGTATGTGTTCTACAGTATGTGTGCTCTCTATGCATGCTCTACGGTATGTGTGCTCTCTATGCATGCTCTACGGTATGTTTGCTCTCTATGCATGCTCTACGGTATGTGTGCTCTCTATGCATGCTCTACGGTATGTGTGCTCTCTATGCATGCTCTACGGTATGTGTGCTCTGTATGCATGCTCTACGGTATGTGTGCTCTCTATGCATGCTCTACGGTATGTGTGCTCTCTATGCATGCTCTACGGTATGTGTGCTCTGTATGCATGCTCTACGGTATGTGTGCTCTCTATGCATGCTCTACGGTATGTGTGCTCTCTATGCATGCTCTACGGTATGTGTGCTCTCTATGCATGTTCTACGGTATGTGTGCTCTCTATGCATGCTCTACGGTATGTGTGCTCTCTATGCATGCTCTACGGTATGTGTGCTCTCTATGCATGCTCTACGGTATGTGTGCTCTCTATGCATGCTCTACGGTATGTGTGCTCTCTATGCATGTTCTACGGTATGTGTGCTCTCTATGCATGTTCTACGGTATGTGTGCTTTCTATGCATGTTCTACGGTATGTGTGCTCTCTATGCATGTTCTACAGTATGTGTTCTACAGTATGTGTGCTCTCTATGCATGTTCTACAGTATGTGTACTCTCTATGCATGTTCTACAGTATGTGTGCTCTCTATGCATGTTCTACAGTATGTGTGCTCTCTATGCATGTTCTACAGTATGTGTGCTCTCTATGTGCTCTCTATGCATGTTCTACAGTATGTGTGCTCTCTATGCATGTTCTACAGTATGTGTGCTCTCTATGCATGTTCTACAGTATGTGTGCTCTCTATGCATGTTCTACAGTATGTGTGCTCTCTATGCATGCTCTGCTGTATGTGTGCTCTCTATGCATGCTCTGCAGTATGTGTGCTCTCTATGCATGTTCTACAGTATGTGTGCTCTCTATGCATGTTTTGCAGTATGTGTGCTCTCTCTGTATGCTCTACAGTATGTGTGCTCTCTATGCATGTTCTACAGTATGTGTGCTCTCTCTGCATGCTCTACAGTATGTGTGCTCTCTATGCATGTTCTACAGTATGTGTGCTTTATATGCACGTTCTACAGTATGTGTGCTCTCTATGCATGTTCTACAGTATGTGTTCTACAGTATGTGTGCTCTCTATGCATGTTCTAAAGTATGTGTGCTCTCTATGCATGCTCTACAGTATGTGTGCTCTCTATGCATGCTCTACAGTAAGTGTGCTCTCTATGCATGCTCTACAGTATGTGTGCTCTCTATGCATGTTCTACAGTATGTGTGCTTTCTATGCATGTTCTACAGTATGTGTGCTCTCTATGCATGTTCTACAGTATGTGTTCTACAGTATGTGTGCTCTCTATGCATGTTCTACAGTATGTGTACTCTCTATGCATGTTCTACAGTATGTGTGCTCCCTATGCATGTTCTACAGTATGTGTGCTCTCTATGCATATTCTACAGTATGTGTGCTCTCTATGCTTGTTCTACAGTATGTGTGCTCTCTATTTGCTCTCTATGCATGTTCTACAGTATGTGTGCTCTCTCTGCATGCTCTACAGCATGTGTGCTCTCTCTGCATGCTCTACAGTATATGTGCTCTCTATGGATGTTCTCCAGTATTTGTGCTCTCTCTGCATGCTCTACAGTATGTGTGCTCTCTCTGCATGTTCTACAGTATGTGTGCTCTCTCTGCATGCTCTACAGTATGTGTGCTCTCTCTGCATGTTCTACAGTATGTGTGCTCTCTATGCATGCTCTACAGTATGTGTGCTCTCTATGCATGTTCTACAGTATGTGTGCTCTCTCTGTATGCTCTACAGTATGTGTGCTCTCTATGCATGTTCTACAGTATGTGTGCTCTCTATGCATGTTCTACAGTATGTGTACTCTCTGCATGCTCTACAGTATGCGTGCTCTCTATGCATGTTCTACAGTATGCGTGCTCTCTGTGCATGTTCTACAGTATGTGTGCTCTCTGTGCATGTTCTACAGTATGTGTGCTTTATATGCATGTTCTACAGTATGTGTGCTCTCTATGCATGTTCTACAGTATGTGTTCTACAGTATGTGTGCTCTCTATGCATGTTCTACAGTATGTGTGCTCTCTATGCATGTTCTACAGTATGTGTGCTCTCTCTGCATGCTCTACAGTATGTGTACTCTCTATGCATGTTCTACAGTATGTGTGCTTTATATGCATGTTCTACAGTATGTGTGCTCTCTATGCATGTTCTACAGTATGTGTTCTACAGTATGTGTGCTCTCTATTCATGTTCTACAGTATGTGTGCTCTCTATGCATGTTCTACAGTATGTGTGCTCTCTATGCATGTTCTGCAGTATGTGTGCTCTCTCTGTATGCTCTACAGTATGTGTGCTCTCTATGCATGTTCTACAGTATGTGTTCTACAGTATGTGTGCTCTCTATGCATGTTCTACAGTATGTGTGCTCTCTATGCATGTTCTACAGTATGTGTGCACTCTCTGCATGCTCTACAGTATGTGTGCTCTCTATGCATGTTCTACAGTATGTGTTCTACAGTATGTGTGCTCTCTATGCATGTTCTACAGTATGTGTACTCTATGCATGTTCTACAGTATGTGTGCTCTCTATGCATGTTCTACAGTATGTGTGCTCTCTATGCATGTTCTACAGTATGTGTGCTCTCTATGTGCTCTCTATGCATGTTCTACAGTATGTGTGCTCTCTATGCATGTTCTACAGTATGTGTGCTCTCTATGCATGTTCTACAGTATGTGTGCTCTCTATGCATGTTCTACAGTATGTGTGCTCTCTATGCATGCTCTGCTGTATGTGTGCTCTCTATGCATGCTCTGCAGTATGTGTGCTCTCTATGCATGTTCTACAGTATGTGTGCTCTCTATGCATGTTTTGCAGTATGTGTGCTCTCTCTGTATGCTCTACAGTATGTGTGCTCTCTATGCATGTTCTACAGTATGTGTGCTCTCTCTGCATGCTCTACAGTATGTGTGCTCTCTATGCATGTTCTACAGTATGTGTGCTTTATATGCATGTTCTACAGTATGTGTGCTCTCTATGCATGTTCTACAGTATGTGTTCTACAGTATGTGTGCTCTCTATGCATGTTCTAAAGTATGTGTGCTCTCTATGCATGCTCTACAGTATGTGTGCTCTCTATGCATGCTCTACAGTAAGTGTGCTCTCTATGCATGCTCTACAGTATGTGTGCTCTCTATGCATGTTCTACAGTATGTGTGCTTTCTATGCATGTTCTACAGTATGTGTGCTCTCTATGCATGTTCTACAGTATGTGTTCTACAGTATGTGTGCTCTATATGCATGTTCTACAGTATGTGTACTCTCTATGCATGTTCTACAGTATGTGTGCTCCCTATGCATGTTCTACAGTATGTGTGCTCTCTATGCATATTCTACAGTATGTGTGCTCTCTATGCTTGTTCTACAGTATGTGTGCTCTCTATGTGCTCTCTATGCATGTTCTACAGTATGTGTGCTCTCTCTGCATGCTCTACAGCATGTGTGCTCTCTCTGCATGCTCTACAGTATATGTGCTCTCTATGGATGTTCTCCAGTATTTGTGCTCTCTCTGCATGCTCTACAGTATGTGTGCTCTCTCTGCATGTTCTACAGTATGTGTGCTCTCTCTGCATGCTCTACAGTATGTGTGCTCTCTCTGCATGTTCTACAGTATGTGTGCTCTCTATGCATGCTCTACAGTATGTGTGCTCTCTATGCATGTTCTACAGTATGTGTGCTCTCTCTGTATGCTCTACAGTATGTGTGCTCTCTATGCATGTTCTACAGTATGTGTGCTCTCTATGCATGTTCTACAGTATGTGTACTCTCTGCATGCTCTACAGTATGCGTGCTCTCTATGCATGTTCTACAGTATGCGTGCTCTCTGTGCATGTTCTACAGTATGTGTGCTCTCTGTGCATGTTCTACAGTATGTGTGCTTTATATGCATGTTCTACAGTATGTGTGCTCTCTATGCATGTTCTACAGTATGTGTTCTACAGTATGTGTGCTCTCTATGCATGTTCTACAGTATGTGTGCTCTCTATGCATGTTCTACAGTATGTGTGCTCTCTCTGCATGCTCTACAGTATGTGTACTCTCTATGCATGTTCTACAGTATGTGTGCTTTATATGCATGTTCTACAGTATGTGTGCTCTCTATGCATGTTCTACAGTATGTGTTCTACAGTATGTGTGCTCTCTATTCATGTTCTACAGTATGTGTGCTCTCTATGCATGTTCTACAGTATGTGTGCTCTCTATGCATGTTCTGCAGTATGTGTGCTCTCTCTGTATGCTCTACAGTATGTGTGCTCTCTATGCATGTTCTACAGTATGTGTTCTACAGTATGTGTGCTCTCTATGCATGTTCTACAGTATGTGTGCTCTCTATGCATGTTCTACAGTATGTGTGCACTCTCTGCATGCTCTACAGTATGTGTGCTCTCTATGCATGTTCTACAGTATGTGTGCTCTCTCTGCATGCTCTACAGTATGTGTACTCTCTATGCATGTTCTACAGTATGTGTGCTTTATATGCATGTTCTACAGTATGTGTGCTCTCTATGCATGTTCTACAGTATGTGTTCTACAGTATGTATGCTCTCTATTCATGTTCTACAGTATGTGTGCTCTCTGCATGTTCTACAGTATGTGTGCTCTCTATGCATGCTCTACAGTATGTGTGCTCTCTATGCATGCTCTACAGTATGTGTGCTCTCTATGCATGCTCTACAGTATGTGTGCTCTCTATGCATGCTCTACAGTATGTGTGCTCTCTATGCATGTTCTACAGTATGTGTGCTCTCTATGCATGCTCTACGGTATGTGTGCTCTCTATGCATGCTCTACGGTATGTGTGCTCTCTATGCATGCTCTACGGTATGTGTGCTCTCTATGCATGCTCTACGGTATGTGTGCTCTCTATGCATGCTCTACGGTATGTGTGCTCTTATGCATGCTCTACGGTAAGTGTGCTCTCTATGCATGCTCTACGGTATGTGTGCTCTCTATGCATGCTCTACGGTATGTGTGCTCTCTATGCATGTTCTACGGTATGTGTGCTCTCTATGCATGTTCTACGGTATGTGTGCTCTCTCTGCATGCTCTACGGTATGTGTGCTCTCTCTGCATGTTCTACGGTATGTGTGCTCTCTCTGCATGCTCTACGGTATGTGTACTCTCTATGCATGTTCTACAGTATGTGTGCTTTATATGCATGTTCTACAGTATGTGTGCTCTCTATGCATGTTCTACAGTATGTGTTCTACAGTATGTGTGCTCTCTATGCATGTTCTACAGTATGTGTGCTCTCTATGCATGTTCTACAGTATGTGTTCTACAGTATGTGTGCTTTATATGCATGTTCTACAGTATGTGTGCTCTCTATGCATGTTCTACAGTATGTGTTCTACAGTATGTGTGCTCTCTATGCATGTTCTACAGTATGTGTGCTCTCTGCATGTTCTACAGTATGTGTGCTCTCTATGCATGCTCTACAGTATGTGTGCTCTCTATGCATGCTCTACAGTATGTGTGCTCTCTATGCATGCTCTACAGTATGTGTGCTCTCTATGCATGCTCTACAGTATGTGTGCTCTCTATGCATGTTCTACGGTATGTGTGCTCTCTATGCATGCTCTACGGTATGTGTGCTCTCTATGCATGCTCTACGGTATGTGTGCTCTCTATGCATGCTCTACGGTATGTGTGCTCTCTATGCATGCTCTACGGTATGTGTGCTCTCTATGCATGCTCTACGGTATGTGTGCTCTCTATGCATGCTCTACGGTATGTGTGCTCTCTATGCATGTTCTACGGTATGTGTGCTCTCTATGCATGTTCTACGGTATGTGTGCTCTCTATGCATGTTCTACGGTATTTGTGCTTTCTATGCATGTTCTACGGTATGTGTGCTCTCTATGCATGTTCTACAGTATGTGTTCTACAGTATGTGTGCTCTCTATGCATGTTCTACAGTATGTGTACTCTCTATGCATGTTCTACAGTATGTGTGCTCTCTATGCATGTTCTACAGTATGTGTGCTCTCTATGCATATTCTACAGTATGTGTGCTCTCTATGCATGTTCTACAGTATGTGTGCTCTCTATGTGCTCTCTATGCATGTTCTACAGTATGTGTGCTCTCTCTGCATGCTCTACAGCATGTGTGCTCTCTCTGCATGCTCTACAGTATGTGTGCTCTCTATGCATGTTCTCCAGTATGTGTGCTCTCTCAGCATGCTCTACAGTATGTGTGCTCTCTCTGCATGCTCTACAGTATGTGTGCTCTCTCTGCATGCTCTACAGTATGTGTGCTCTCTCTGCATGTTCTACAGTATGTGTGCTCTCTATGCATGCTCTACAGTATGTGTGCTCTCTCTGCATGTTCTACAGTATGTGTGCTCTCTCTGCATGCTCTACAGTATGTGTGCTCTCTATGCATGTTCTACAGTATGTGTGCTCTCTATGCATGTTCTACAGTATGTGTACTCTCTGCATGCTCTACAGTATGCATGCTCTCTATGCATGTTCTACAGTATGCGTGCTCTCTGTGCATGTTCTACAGTATGTGTGCTTTATATGCATGTTCTACAGTATGTGTGCTCTCTATGCATGTTCTACAGTATGTGTTCTACAGTATGTGTGCTCTCTATGCATGTACTACAGTATGTGTGCTCTCCATGCTTGTTCTACAGTATGTGTGCTCTCTCTGCATGCTCTACAGTATGTGTGCTCTCTATGCATGTTCTACAGTATGTGTGCTCTCTCTGCATGCTCTACACTATGTGTGCTCTCTATGCATGTTCTACAGTATGTGTGCTTTATATGCATGTTCTACAGTATGTGTGCTCTCTATGCATGTTCTACAGTATGTGTTCTACAGTATGTGTGCTCTCTATGCATGTTCTACAGTATGTGTGCTCTCTATGCATGCTCTACAGTATGTGTGCTCTCTAAGCATGCTCTACAGTATGTGTGCTCTCTCTGCATGCTCTACAGTATGTGTGCTCTCTATGCATGTTCTCCAGTATGTGTGCTCTCTCTGCATGCTCTACAGTATGTGTGCTCTCTCTGCATGTTCTACAGTATGTGTGCTCTCTCTGCATGCTCTACACTATGTGTGCTCTCTATGCATGTTCTACAGTATGTGTGCTTTATATGCATGTTCTACAGTATGTGTGCTCTCTATGCATGTTCTACAGTATGTGTTCTACAGTATGTGTGCTCTCTATGCATGTTCTACAGTATGTGTGCTCTCTATGCATGCTCTACAGTATGTGTGCTCTCTAAGCATGCTCTACAGTATGTGTGCTCTCTCTGCATGCTCTACAGTATGTGTGCTCTCTATGCATGTTCTCCAGTATGTGTGCTCTCTCTGCATGCTCTACAGTATGTGTGCTCTCTCTGCATGTTCTACAGTATGTGTGCTCTCTCTGCATGTTCTACAGTATGTGTGCTCTCTATGCATGTTCTACAGTATGTGTGCTCTCTATGCTTGTTCTACAGTATGTGTGCTTTCTATGCATGTTCTACAGTATGTGTGCTCTCTATGCATGTTCTACAGTATGTGTTCTACAGTATGTGTGCTCTCTATGCATGTTCTACAGTATGTGTGCTCTCTCTGCATGTTCTACAGTATGTGTGCTCTCTCTGCCTGCTCTACAGTATGTGTGCTCTCTATGCACGCTCTACAGTATGTGTGCTCTCTCTGCATGCTCTACAGTATGTGTACTCTCTATGCATGTTCTACAGTATGTGTGCTTTATATGCATGTTCTACAGTATGTGTGCTCTCTATGCATGTTCTACAGTATGTGTTCTACAGTATGTGTGCTCTCTATGCATGTTCTACAGTATGTGTGCTCTCTGCATGTTCTACAGTATGTGTGCTCTCTATGCATGCTCTACAGTATGTGTGCTCTCTATGCATGCTCTACAGTATGTGTGCTCTCTATGCATGCTCTACAGTATGTGTGCTCTCTATGCATGCTCTACAGTATGTGTGCTCTCTATGCATGCTCTACAGTATGTGTGCTCTCTATGCATGCTCTACAGTATGTGTGCTCTCTATGCATGCTCTACAGTATGTGTGCTCTCTATGCATGTTCTACGGTATGTGTGCTCTCTATGCATGCTCTACGGTATGTGTGCTCTCTATGCATGCTCTACGGTATGTGTGCTCTCTATGCATGCTCTACGGTATGTGTGCTCTCTATGCATGCTCTACGGTATGTGTGCTCTCTATGCATGCTCTACGGTATGTGTGCTCTCTATGCATGCTCTACGGTATGTGTGCTCTCTATGCATGTTCTACGGTATGTGTGCTCTCTATGCATGTTCTACGGTATGTGTGCTCTCTATGCATGTTCTACGGTATTTGTGCTTTCTATGCATGTTCTACGGTATGTGTGCTCTCTATGCATGTTCTACAGTATGTGTTCTACAGTATGTGTGCTCTCTATGCATGTTCTACAGTATGTGTACTCTCTATGCATGTTCTACAGTATGTGTGCTCTCTATGCATGTTCTACAGTATGTGTGCTCTCTATGCATATTCTACAGTATGTGTGCTCTCTATGCTTGTTCTACAGTATGTGTGCTCTCTATGTGCTCTCTATGCATGTTCTACAGTATGTGTGCTCTCTCTGCATGCTCTACAGCATGTGTGCTCTCTCTGCATGCTCTACAGTATGTGTGCTCTCTATGCATGTTCTCCAGTATGTGTGCTCTCTCAGCATGCTCTACAGTATGTGTGCTCTCTCTGCATGCTCTACAGTATGTGTGCTCTCTCTGCATGCTCTACAGTATGTGTGCTCTCTCTGCATGTTCTACAGTATGTGTGCTCTCTATGCATGCTCTACAGTATGTGTGCTCTCTCTGCATGTTCTACAGTATGTGTGCTCTCTCTGCATGCTCTACAGTATGTGTGCTCTCTATGCATGTTCTACAGTATGTGTGCTCTCTATGCATGTTCTACAGTATGTGTACTCTCTGCATGCTCTACAGTATGCATGCTCTCTATGCATGTTCTACAGTATGCGTGCTCTCTGTGCATGTTCTACAGTATGTGTGCTTTATATGCATGTTCTACAGTATGTGTGCTCTCTATGCATGTTCTACAGTATGTGTTCTACAGTATGTGTGCTCTCTATGCATGTACTACAGTATGTGTGCTCTCCATGCTTGTTCTACAGTATGTGTGCTCTCTCTGCATGCTCTACAGTATGTGTGCTCTCTATGCATGTTCTACAGTATGTGTGCTCTCTCTGCATGCTCTACACTATGTGTGCTCTCTATGCATGTTCTACAGTATGTGTGCTTTATATGCATGTTCTACAGTATGTGTGCTCTCTATGCATGTTCTACAGTATGTGTTCTACAGTATGTGTGCTCTCTATGCATGTTCTACAGTATGTGTGCTCTCTATGCATGCTCTACAGTATGTGTGCTCTCTAAGCATGCTCTACAGTATGTGTGCTCTCTCTGCATGCTCTACAGTATGTGTGCTCTCTATGCATGTTCTCCAGTATGTGTGCTCTCTCTGCATGCTCTACAGTATGTGTGCTCTCTCTGCATGTTCTACAGTATGTGTGCTCTCTCTGCATGCTCTACACTATGTGTGCTCTCTATGCATGTTCTACAGTATGTGTGCTTTATATGCATGTTCTACAGTATGTGTGCTCTCTATGCATGTTCTACAGTATGTGTTCTACAGTAAGTGTGCTCTCTATGCATGTTCTACAGTATGTGTGCTCTCTATGCATGCTCTACAGTATGTGTGCTCTCTAAGCATGCTCTACAGTATGTGTGCTCTCTCTGCATGCTCTACAGTATGTGTGCTCTCTATGCATGTTCTCCAGTATGTGTGCTCTCTCTGCATGCTCTACAGTATGTGTGCTCTCTCTGCATGTTCTACAGTATGTGTGCTCTCTCTGCATGTTCTACAGTATGTGTGCTCTCTATGCATGTTCTACAGTATGTGTGCTCTCTATGCTTGTTCTACAGTATGTGTGCTTTCTATGCATGTTCTACAGTATGTGTGCTCTCTATGCATGTTCTACAGTATGTGTTCTACAGTATGTGTGCTCTCTATGCATGTTCTACAGTATGTGTGCTCTCTCTGCATGTTCTACAGTATGTGTGCTCTCTCTGCATGCTCTACAGTATGTGTGCTCTTTATGCATGTTCTACAGTATGTGTGCTCTCTCTGCATGCTCTACAGTATGTGTACTCTCTATGCATGTTCTACAGTATGTGTGCTTTATATGTATGTTCTACAGTATGTGTGCTCTCTAAGCATGTTCTACAGTATGTGTTCTACAGTATGTGTGCTCTCTATGCATGCTCTACAGTATGTGTGCTCTCTATGCATGCTCTACAGTATGTGTGCTCTCTATGCATGCTCTACAGTATGTGTGCTCTCTATGCATGCTCTACAGTATGTGTGCTCTCTATGCATGTTCTACAGTATGTGTGCTCTCTATGCATGCTCTACGGTATGTGTGCTCTCTATGCATGCTCTACGGTATGTGTGCTCTCTATGCATGCTCTACGGTATGTGTGCTCTCTATGCATGCTCTACGGTATGTGTGCTCTCTATGCATGCTCTACGGTATGTGTGCTCTCTATGCATGCTCAACGGTTTGTGTGCTCTCTATGCATGTTCTACAGTATGTGTGCTCTCTATGCATGTTCTACAGTATGTGTGCTTTCTATGCATGTTCTACAGTATGTGTGCTCTCTATGCATGTTCTACAGTATGTGTTCTACAGTATGTGTGCTCTCTATGCATGTTCTACAGTATGTGTACTCTCTATGCATGTTCTACAGTATGTGTGCTCTCTATGCATGTTCTACAGTATATGTGCTCTCTATGCATGTTCTACAGTATGTGTGCTCTCTATGCATGTACTACAGTATGTGTGCTCTCTATGTGCTCTCTGTGCATGTTCTACAGTATGTGTGCTCTCTCTGCATGCTCTACAGCATGTGTGCTCTCTCTGCATGCTCTACAGTATGTGTGCTCTCTATGCATGTTCTCCAGTATGTGTGCTCTCTCTGCATGCTCTACAGTATGTGTGCTCTCTCTGCATGTTCTACAGTATGTGTGCTCTCTCTGCATGCTCTACAGTATGTGTGCTCTCTCTGCATGTTCTACAGTATGTGTGCTCTCTATGCATGCTCTACAGTATGTGTGCACTTTATGCATGTTCTACAGTATGTGTGCTCTCTCTGCATGCTCTACAGTATGTGTGCTCTCTATGCATGTTCTACAGTATGTGTGCTCTCTATGCATGTTCTACAATATGTGTATTCTCTGCATGCTCTACAGTATGCGTGCTCTCTATGCATGTTCTACAGTATGCGTGCTCTCTGTGCATGTTCGACAGTATGTGTGCTTTATATGCATGTTCTACAGTATGTGTGCTCTCTATGCATGTTCTACAGTATGTGTTCTACAGTATGTGTGCTCTCTATGCATGTTCTACAGTATGTGTGCTCTCTCTGCATGCTCTACAGTATGTGTGCTCTCTATGCATGTTCTACAGTATGTGTGCTCTCTCTGCATGCTCTACACTATGTGTGCTCTCTATGCATGTTCTACAGTATGTGTGCTTTATATGCATGTTCTACAGTATGTGTGCTCTCTATGCATGTTCTACAGTATGTGTTCTACAGTATGTGTGCTCTCTATGCATGTTCTACAGTATGTGTGCTCTCTATGCATGCTCTACAGTATGTGTGCTCTCTATGCATGCTCTACAGTATGTGTGCTCTCTATGCATGCTCTACAGTATGTGTGCTCTCTCTGCATGCTCTACAGTATGTGTGCTCTCTATGCATGTTCTCCAGTATGTGTGCTCTCTCTGCATGCTCTACAGTATGTGTGCTCTCTCTGCATGTTCTACAGTATGTGTGCTCTCTCTGCATGTTCTACAGTATGTGTGCTCTCTATGCTTGTTCTACAGTATGTGTGCTTTCTATGCATGTTCTACAGTATGTGTGCTCTCTATGCATGTTCTACAGTATGTGTTCTACAGTATGTGTGCTCTCTATGCATGTTCTACAGTATGTGTACTCTCTATGCATGTTCTACAGTATGTGTGCTCTCTATGCATGTTCTACAGTATGTGTGCTCTCTATGCATATTCTACAGTATGTGTGCTCTCTATGCTTGTTCTACAGTATGTGTGCTCTCTATGTGCTCTCTATGCATGTTCTACAGCATGTGTGCTCTCTCTGCATGCTCTACAGCATGTGTGCTCTCTCTGCATGCTCTACAGTATGTGTGCTTTATATGCATGTTCTACAGTATGTGTGCTCTCTATGCATATTCTACAGTATGTGTGCTCTCTATGCTTGTTCTACAGTATGTTTGCTCTCTATGTGCTCTCTATGCATGTTCTACAGCATGTGTGCTCTCTCTGCATGCTCTACAGCATGTGTGCTCTCTCTGCATGCTCTACAGTATGTGTGCTCTCTATGCATGTTCTCCAGTATGTGTGCTCTCTCTGCATGCTCTACAGTATGTGTGCTCTCTCTGCATGTTCTACAGTATGTGTGCTCTCTCTGCATGCTCTACAGTATGTGTGGTCTCTCTGCATGTTCTACAGTATGTGTGCTCTCTGTGCATGTTCTACAGTATGTGTGCTTTATATGCATGTTCTACAGTATGTGTGCTCTCTATGCATGTTCTACAGTATGTGTTCTACAGTATGTGTGCTCTCTATGCATGTTCTACAGTATTTGTGCTCTCTATGCTTGTTCTACAGTATGTGTGCTCTCTCTGCATGCTCTACACTATGTGTGCTCTCTATGCATGTTCTACAGTATGTGTGCTTTATATGCATGTTCTACAGTATGTGTGCTCTCTATGCATGTTCTACAGTATGTGTTCTACAGTATGTGTGCTCTCTATGCATGTTCTACAGTATGTGTGCTCTCTATGCATGCTCTACAGTATGTGTGCTCTCTATGCATGCTCTACGGTATGTGTGCTCTCTATGCATGCTCTACGGTATGTGTGCTCTCTATGCATGCTCTACGGTATGTGTGCTCTCTATGCATGCTCTACGGTATGTGTGCTCTCTATGCATGCTCTACGGTATGTGTGCTCTCTATGCATGCTCTACGGTATGTGTGCTCTCTATGCATGCTCTACGGTATGTGAGCTCTCTATGCATGCTCTACGGTATGTGTGCTCTCTATGCATGCTCTACGGTATGTGTGCTTTCTATGCATGTTCTACGGTATGTGTGCTCTCTATGCATGTTCTACGGTATGTGTTCTCTCTATGCATGTTCTACGGTATGTGTGCTCTCTATGCATGTTCTACGGTATTTGTGCTTTCTATGCATGTTCTACAGTATGTGTGCTCTCTATGCATGTTCTACAGTATGTGTTCTACAGTATGTGTGCTCTCTATGCATGTTCTACAGTATGTGTACTCTCTATGCATGTTCTACAGTATGTGTGCTCTCTATGCATGTTCTACAGTATGTGTGCTCTCTATGCATATTCTACAGTATGTGTGCTCTCTATGCTTGTTCTACAGTATGTGTGCTCTCTATGTGCTCTCTATGCATGTTCTACAGTATGTGTGCTCTCTCTGCATGCTCTACAGCATGTGTGCTCTCTCTGCATGCTCTACAGTATGTGTGCTCTCTATGCATGTTCTCCAGTATTTGTGCTCTCTCTGCATGCTCTACAGTATGTGTGCTCTCTCTGCATGTTCTACGGTATGTGTGCTCTCTCTGCATGCTCTACAGTATGTGTGCTCTCTCTGCATGTTCTACAGTATGTGTGCTCTCTATGCATGCTCTACAGTATGTGTGGTCTCTCTGCATGCTCTACAGTATGTGTGGTCTCTCTGCATGTTCTACAGTATGTGTGCTCTCTGTGCATGTTCTACAGTATGTGTGCTTTATATGCATGTTCTACCGTATGTGTGCTCTCTATGCATGTTCTACAGTATGTGTTCTACAGTATGTGTGCTCTCTATGCATGTTCTACAGTATGTGTGCTCTCTATGCTTGTTCTACAGTATGTGTGCTCTCTCTGCATGCTCTACAGTATGTGTGCTCTCTATGCATGTTCTACAGTATGTGTGCTCTCTCTGCATGCTCTACACTATGTGTGCTCTCTATGCATGTTCTACAGTATGTGTGCTTTATATGCATGTTCTACAGTATGTGTGCTCTCTATGCATGTTCTACAGTATGTGTTCTACAGTATGTGTGCTCTCTATGCATGTTCTACAGTATGTGTGCTCTCTATGCATGCTCTACGGTATGTGTGCTCTCTATGCATGCTCTATGGTATGTGTGCTCTCTATGCATGCTCTACGGTATGTGTGCTCTCTATGCATGCTCTACGGTATGTGTGCTCTCTATGCATGTTCTACAGTATGTGTGCTCTCTATGCATGTTCTACGGTATTTGTGCTTTCTATGCATGTTCTACAGTATGTGTTCTACAGTATGTGTGCTCTCTATGCATGTTCTACAGTATGTGTACTCTCTATGCATGTTCTACAGTATGTGTGCTCTCTATGCATGTTCTACAGTATGTGTGCTCTCTATGCATATTCTACAGTATGTGTGCTCTCTATGCTTGTTCTACAGTATGTGTGCTCTCTATGTGCTCTCTATGCATGTTCTACAGTATGTGTGCTCTCTCTGCATGCTCTACAGCATGTGTGCTCTCTCTGCATGCTCTACAGTATGTGTGCTCTCTCTGCATGTTCTCCAGTATTTGTGCTCTCTCTGCATGCTCTACAGTATGTGTGCTCTCTCTGCATGTTCTACGGTATGTGTGCTCTCTCTGCATGCTCTACGGTATGTGTGCTCTCTCTGCATGTTCTACAGTATGTGTGCTCTCTATGCATGCTCTACAGTATGTGTGCTCTCTATGCATGTTCTACAGTATGTGTGCTCTCTCTGTATGCTCTACAGTATGTGTGCTCTCTATGCATGTTCTACAGTATGTGTGCTCTCTATGCATGTTCTACAGTATGTGTACTCTCTGCATGCTCTACAGTATGCATGCTCTCTATGCATGTTCTACAGTATGCGTGCTCTCTGTGCATGTTCTACAGTATGTGTGCTCTCTATGCATGTTCTACAGTATGTGTGCTTTATATGCATGTTCTACAGTATGTGTTCTACAGTATGTGTGCTCTCTATGCATGTTCTACAGTATGTGTGCTCTCTATGCATGTTCTACAGTATGTGTGCTCTCTCTGCATGCTCTACAGTATGTGTACTCTCTATGCATGTTCTACAGTATGTGTGCTTTATATGCATGTTCTACAGTATGTGTGCTCTCTATGCATGTTCTACAGTATGTGTTCTACAGTATGTGTGCTCTCTATTCATGTTCTACAGTATGTGTGCTCTCTATGCATGTTCTACAGTATGTGTGCTCTCTATGTATGTTCTGCAGTATGTGTGCTCTCTCTGTATGCTCTACAGTATGTGTGCTCTCTATGCATGTTCTACAGTATGTGTTCTACAGAATGTGTGCTCTCTATGCATGCTCTACGGTATGTGTGCTCTCTATGCATGCTCTACGGTATGTTTGCTCTCTATGCATGCTCTACGGTATGTGTGCTCTCTATGCATGCTCTACGGTATGTGTGCTCTCTATGCATGCTCTACGGTATGTGTGCTCTGTATGCATGCTCTACGGTATGTGTGCTCTCTATGCATGCTCTACGGTATGTGTGCTCTCTATGCATGCTCTACGGTATGTGTGCTCTGTATGCATGCTCTACGGTATGTGTGCTCTCTATGCATGCTCTACGGTATGTGTGCTCTCTATGCATGCTCTACGGTATGTGTGCTCTCTATGCATGTTCTACGGTATGTGTGCTCTCTATGCATGCTCTACGGTATGTGTGCTCTCTATGCATGCTCTACGGTATGTGTGCTCTCTATGCATGCTCTACGGTATGTGTGCTCTCTATGTATGCTCTACGGTATGTGTGCTCTCTATGCATGTTCTACGGTATGTGTGCTCTCTATGCATGTTCTACGGTATGTGTGCTTTCTATGCATGTTCTACGGTATGTGTGCTCTCTATGCATGTTCTACAGTATGTGTTCTACAGTATGTGTGCTCTCTATGCATGTTCTACAGTATGTGTACTCTCTATGCATGTTCTACAGTATGTGTGCTCTCTATGCATGTTCTACAGTATGTGTGCTCTCTATGCATGTTCTACAGTATGTGTGCTCTCTATGTGCTCTCTATGCATGTTCTACAGTATGTGTGCTCTCTATGCATGTTCTACAGTATGTGTGCTCTCTATGCATGTTCTACAGTATGTGTGCTCTCTATGCATGTTCTACAGTATGTGTGCTCTCTATGCATGCTCTGCTGTATGTGTGCTCTCTATGCATGCTCTGCAGTATGTGTGCTCTCTATGCATGTTCTACAGTATGTGTGCTCTCTATGCATGTTTTGCAGTATGTGTGCTCTCTCTGTATGCTCTACAGTATGTGTGCTCTCTATGCATGTTCTACAGTATGTGTGCTCTCTCTGCATGCTCTACAGTATGTGTGCTCTCTATGCATGTTCTACAGTATGTGTGCTTTATATGCATGTTCTACAGTATGTGTGCTCTCTATGCATGTTCTACAGTATGTGTTCTACAGTATGTGTGCTCTCTATGCATGTTCTAAAGTATGTGTGCTCTCTATGCATGCTCTACAGTATGTGTGCTCTCTATGCATGCTCTACAGTAAGTGTGCTCTCTATGCATGCTCTACAGTATGTGTGCTCTCTATGCATGTTCTACAGTATGTGTGCTTTCTATGCATGTTCTACAGTATGTGTGCTCTCTATGCATGTTCTACAGTATGTGTTCTACAGTATGTGTGCTCTCTATGCATGTTCTACAGTATGTGTACTCTCTATGCATGTTCTACAGTATGTGTGCTCCCTATGCATGTTCTACAGTATGTGTGCTCTCTATGCATATTCTACAGTATGTGTGCTCTCTATGCTTGTTCTACAGTATGTGTGCTCTCTATGTGCTCTCTATGCATGTTCTACAGTATGTGTGCTCTCTCTGCATGCTCTACAGCATGTGTGCTCTCTCTGCATGCTCTACAGTATATGTGCTCTCTATGGATGTTCTCCAGTATTTGTGCTCTCTCTGCATGCTCTACAGTATGTGTGCTCTCTCTGCATGTTCTACAGTATGTGTGCTCTCTCTGCATGCTCTACAGTATGTGTGCTCTCTCTGCATGTTCTACAGTATGTGTGCTCTCTATGCATGCTCTACAGTATGTGTGCTCTCTATGCATGTTCTACAGTATGTGTGCTCTCTCTGTATGCTCTACAGTATGTGTGCTCTCTATGCATGTTCTACAGTATGTGTGCTCTCTATGCATGTTCTACAGTATGTGTACTCTCTGCATGCTCTACAGTATGCGTGCTCTCTATGCATGTTCTACAGTATGCGTGCTCTCTGTGCATGTTCTACAGTATGTGTGCTCTCTGTTCATGTTCTACAGTATGTGTGCTTTATATGCATGTTCTACAGTATGTGTGCTCTCTATGCATGTTCTACAGTATGTGTTCTACAGTATGTGTGCTCTCTATGCATGTTCTACAGTATGTGTGCTCTCTATGCATGTTCTACAGTATGTGTGCTCTCTCTGCATGCTCTACAGTATGTGTACTCTCTATGCATGTTCTACAGTATGTGTGCTTTATATGCATGTTCTACAGTATGTGTGCTCTCTATGCATGTTCTACAGTATGTGTTCTACAGTATGTGTGCTCTCTATTCATGTTCTACAGTATGTGTGCTCTCTATGCATGTTCTACAGTATGTGTGCTCTCTATGCATGTTCTGCAGTATGTGTGCTCTCTCTGTATGCTCTACAGTATGTGTGCTCTCTATGCATGTTCTACAGTATGTGTTCTACAGTATGTGTGCTCTCTATGCATGTTCTACAGTATGTGTGCTCTCTATGCATGTTCTACAGTATGTGTGCACTCTCTGCATGCTCTACAGTATGTGTGCTCTCTATGCATGTTCTACAGTATGTGTTCTACAGTATGTGTGCTCTCTATGCATGTTCTACAGTATGTGTACTCTCTATGCATGTTCTACAGTATGTGTGCTCTCTATGCATGTTCTACAGTATGTGTGCTCTCTATGCATGTTCTACAGTATGTGTGCTCTCTATGTGCTCTCTATGCATGTTCTACAGTATGTGTGCTCTCTATGCATGTTCTACAGTATGTGTGCTCTCTATGCATGTTCTACAGTATGTGTGCTCTCTATGCATGTTCTACAGTATGTGTGCTCTCTATGCATGCTCTGCTGTATGTGTGCTCTCTATGCATGCTCTGCAGTATGTGTGCTCTCTATGCATGTTCTACAGTATGTGTGCTCTCTATGCATGTTTTGCAGTATGTGTGCTCTCTCTGTATGCTCTACAGTATGTGTGCTCTCTATGCATGTTCTACAGTATGTGTGCTCTCTCTGCATGCTCTACAGTATGTGTGCTCTCTATGCATGTTCTACAGTATGTGTGCTTTATATGCATGTTCTACAGTATGTGTGCTCTCTATGCATGTTCTACAGTATGTGTTCTACAGTATGTGTGCTCTCTATGCATGTTCTAAAGTATGTGTGCTCTCTATGCATGCTCTACAGTATGTGTGCTCTCTATGCATGCTCTACAGTAAGTGTGCTCTCTATGCATGCTCTACAGTATGTGTGCTCTCTATGCATGTTCTACAGTATGTGTGCTTTCTATGCATGTTCTACAGTATGTGTGCTCTCTATGCATGTTCTACAGTATGTGTTCTACAGTATGTGTGCTCTCTATGCATGTTCTACAGTATGTGTACTCTCTATGCATGTTCTACAGTATGTGTGCTCCCTATGCATGTTCTACAGTATGTGTGCTCTCTATGCATATTCTACAGTATGTGTGCTCTCTATGCTTGTTCTACAGTATGTGTGCTCTCTATGTGCTCTCTATGCATGTTCTACAGTATGTGTGCTCTCTCTGCATGCTCTACAGCATGTGTGCTCTCTCTGCATGCTCTACAGTATATGTGCTCTCTATGGATGTTCTCCAGTATTTGTGCTCTCTCTGCATGCTCTACAGTATGTGTGCTCTCTCTGCATGTTCTACAGTATGTGTGCTCTCTCTGCATGCTCTACAGTATGTGTGCTCTCTCTGCATGTTCTACAGTATGTGTGCTCTCTATGCATGCTCTACAGTATGTGTGCTCTCTATGCATGTTCTACAGTATGTGTGCTCTCTCTGTATGCTCTACAGTATGTGTGCTCTCTATGCATGTTCTACAGTATGTGTGCTCTCTATGCATGTTCTACAGTATGTGTACTCTCTGCATGCTCTACAGTATGCGTGCTCTCTATGCATGTTCTACAGTATGCGTGCTCTCTGTGCATGTTCTACAGTATGTGTGCTCTCTGTGCATGTTCTACAGTATGTGTGCTTTATATGCATGTTCTACAGTATGTGTGCTCTCTATGCATGTTCTACAGTATGTGTTCTACAGTATGTGTGCTCTCTATGCATGTTCTACAGTATGTGTGCTCTCTATGCATGTTCTACAGTATGTGTGCTCTCTCTGCATGCTCTACAGTATGTGTACTCTCTATGCATGTTCTACAGTATGTGTGCTTTATATGCATGTTCTACAGTATGTGTGCTCTCTATGCATGTTCTACAGTATGTGTTCTACAGTATGTGTGCTCTCTATTCATGTTCTACAGTATGTGTGCTCTCTATGCATGTTCTACAGTATGTGTGCTCTCTATGCATGTTCTGCAGTATGTGTGCTCTCTCTGTATGCTCTACAGTATGTGTGCTCTCTATGCATGTTCTACAGTATGTGTTCTACAGTATGTGTGCTCTCTATGCATGTTCTACAGTATGTGTGCACTCTCTGCATGCTCTACAGTATGTGTGCTCTCTATGCATGTTCTACAGTATGTGTGCTCTCTCTGCATGCTCTACAGTATGTGTACTCTCTATGCATGTTCTACAGTATGTGTGCTTTATATGCATGTTCTACAGTATGTGTGCTCTCTATGCATGTTCTACAGTATGTGTTCTACAGTATGTGTGCTCTCTATGCATGTTCTACAGTATGTGTACTCTCTATGCATGTTCTACAGTATGTGTGCTCTCTATGCATGTTCTACAGTATGTGTGCTCTCTATGCATATTCTACAGTATGTGTGCTCTCTATGCATGTTCTACAGTATGTGTGCTCTCTATGTGCTCTCTATGCATGTTCTACAGTATGTGTGCTCTCTCTGCATGCTCTACAGCATGTGTGCTCTCTCTGCATGCTCTACAGTATGTGTGCTCTCTATGCATGTTCTCCAGTATGTGTGCTCTCTCAGCATGCTCTACAGTATGTGTGCTCTCTCTGCATGCTCTACAGTATGTGTGCTCTCTCTGCATGCTCTACAGTATGTGTGCTCTCTCTGCATGTTCTACAGTATGTGTGCTCTCTATGCATGCTCTACAGTATGTGTGCTCTCTCTGCATGTTCTACAGTATGTGTGCTCTCTCTGCATGCTCTACAGTATGTGTGCTCTCTATGCATGTTCTACAGTATGTGTGCTCTCTATGCATGTTCTACAGTATGTGTACTCTCTGCATGCTCTACAGTATGCATGCTCTCTATGCATGTTCTACAGTATGCGTGCTCTCTGTGCATGTTCTACAGTATGTGTGCTTTATATGCATGTTCTACAGTATGTGTGCTCTCTATGCATGTTCTACAGTATGTGTTCTACAGTATGTGTGCTCTCTATGCATGTACTACAGTATGTGTGCTCTCCATGCTTGTTCTACAGTATGTGTGCTCTCTCTGCATGCTCTACAGTATGTGTGCTCTCTATGCATGTTCTACAGTATGTGTGCTCTCTCTGCATGCTCTACACTATGTGTGCTCTCTATGCATGTTCTACAGTATGTGTGCTTTATATGCATGTTCTACAGTATGTGTGCTCTCTATGCATGTTCTACAGTATGTGTTCTACAGTATGTGTGCTCTCTATGCATGTTCTACAGTATGTGTGCTCTCTATGCATGCTCTACAGTATGTGTGCTCTCTAAGCATGCTCTACAGTATGTGTGCTCTCTCTGCATGCTCTACAGTATGTGTGCTCTCTATGCATGTTCTCCAGTATGTGTGCTCTCTCTGCATGCTCTACAGTATGTGTGCTCTCTCTGCATGTTCTACAGTATGTGTGCTCTCTCTGCATGCTCTACACTATGTGTGCTCTCTATGCATGTTCTACAGTATGTGTGCTTTATATGCATGTTCTACAGTATGTGTGCTCTCTATGCATGTTCTACAGTATGTGTTCTACAGTATGTGTGCTCTCTATGCATGTTCTACAGTATGTGTGCTCTCTATGCATGCTCTACAGTATGTGTGCTCTCTAAGCATGCTCTACAGTATGTGTGCTCTCTCTGCATGCTCTACAGTATGTGTGCTCTCTATGCATGTTCTCCAGTATGTGTGCTCTCTCTGCATGCTCTACAGTATGTGTGCTCTCTCTGCATGTTCTACAGTATGTGTGCTCTCTCTGCATGTTCTACAGTATGTGTGCTCTCTATGCATGTTCTACAGTATGTGTGCTCTCTATGCTTGTTCTACAGTATGTGTGCTTTCTATGCATGTTCTACAGTATGTGTGCTCTCTATGCATGTTCTACAGTATGTGTTCTACAGTATGTGTGCTCTCTATGCATGTTCTACAGTATGTGTGCTCTCTCTGCATGTTCTACAGTATGTGTGCTCTCTCTGCATGCTCTACAGTATGTGTGCTCTCTATGCACGCTCTACAGTATGTGTGCTCTCTCTGCATGCTCTACAGTATGTGTACTCTCTATGCATGTTCTACAGTATGTGTGCTTTATATGCATGTTCTACAGTATGTGTGCTCTCTATGCATGTTCTACAGTATGTGTTCTACAGTATGTGTGCTCTCTATGCATGTTCTACAGTATGTGTGCTCTCTGCATGTTCTACAGTATGTGTGCTCTCTATGCATGCTCTACAGTATGTGTGCTCTCTATGCATGCTCTACAGTATGTGTGCTCTCTATGCATGCTCTACAGTATGTGTGCTCTCTATGCATGCTCTACAGTATGTGTGCTCTCTATGCATGCTCTACAGTATGTGTGCTCTCTATGCATGCTCTACAGTATGTGTGCTCTCTATGCATGCTCTACAGTATGTGTGCTCTCTATGCATGTTCTACGGTATGTGTGCTCTCTATGCATGCTCTACGGTATGTGTGCTCTCTATGCATGCTCTACGGTATGTGTGCTCTCTATGCATGCTCTACGGTATGTGTGCTCTCTATGCATGCTCTACGGTATGTGTGCTCTCTATGCATGCTCTACGGTATGTGTGCTCTCTATGCATGCTCTACGGTATGTGTGCTCTCTATGCATGTTCTACGGTATGTGTGCTCTCTATGCATGTTCTACGGTATGTGTGCTCTCTATGCATGTTCTACGGTATTTGTGCTTTCTATGCATGTTCTACGGTATGTGTGCTCTCTATGCATGTTCTACAGTATGTGTTCTACAGTATGTGTGCTCTCTATGCATGTTCTACAGTATGTGTACTCTCTATGCATGTTCTACAGTATGTGTGCTCTCTATGCATGTTCTACAGTATGTGTGCTCTCTATGCATATTCTACAGTATGTGTGCTCTCTATGCTTGTTCTACAGTATGTGTGCTCTCTATGTGCTCTCTATGCATGTTCTACAGTATGTGTGCTCTCTCTGCATGCTCTACAGCATGTGTGCTCTCTCTGCATGCTCTACAGTATGTGTGCTCTCTATGCATGTTCTCCAGTATGTGTGCTCTCTCAGCATGCTCTACAGTATGTGTGCTCTCTCTGCATGCTCTACAGTATGTGTGCTCTCTCTGCATGCTCTACAGTATGTGTGCTCTCTCTGCATGTTCTACAGTATGTGTGCTCTCTATGCATGCTCTACAGTATGTGTGCTCTCTCTGCATGTTCTACAGTATGTGTGCTCTCTCTGCATGCTCTACAGTATGTGTGCTCTCTATGCATGTTCTACAGTATGTGTGCTCTCTATGCATGTTCTACAGTATGTGTACTCTCTGCATGCTCTACAGTATGCATGCTCTCTATGCATGTTCTACAGTATGCGTGCTCTCTGTGCATGTTCTACAGTATGTGTGCTTTATATGCATGTTCTACAGTATGTGTGCTCTCTATGCATGTTCTACAGTATGTGTTCTACAGTATGTGTGCTCTCTATGCATGTACTACAGTATGTGTGCTCTCCATGCTTGTTCTACAGTATGTGTGCTCTCTCTGCATGCTCTACAGTATGTGTGCTCTCTATGCATGTTCTACAGTATGTGTGCTCTCTCTGCATGCTCTACACTATGTGTGCTCTCTATGCATGTTCTACAGTATGTGTGCTTTATATGCATGTTCTACAGTATGTGTGCTCTCTATGCATGTTCTACAGTATGTGTTCTACAGTATGTGTGCTCTCTATGCATGTTCTACAGTATGTGTGCTCTCTATGCATGCTCTACAGTATGTGTGCTCTCTAAGCATGCTCTACAGTATGTGTGCTCTCTCTGCATGCTCTACAGTATGTGTGCTCTCTATGCATGTTCTCCAGTATGTGTGCTCTCTCTGCATGCTCTACAGTATGTGTGCTCTCTCTGCATGTTCTACAGTATGTGTGCTCTCTCTGCATGCTCTACACTATGTGTGCTCTCTATGCATGTTCTACAGTATGTGTGCTTTATATGCATGTTCTACAGTATGTGTGCTCTCTATGCATGTTCTACAGTATGTGTTCTACAGTAAGTGTGCTCTCTATGCATGTTCTACAGTATGTGTGCTCTCTATGCATGCTCTACAGTATGTGTGCTCTCTAAGCATGCTCTACAGTATGTGTGCTCTCTCTGCATGCTCTACAGTATGTGTGCTCTCTATGCATGTTCTCCAGTATGTGTGCTCTCTCTGCATGCTCTACAGTATGTGTGCTCTCTCTGCATGTTCTACAGTATGTGTGCTCTCTCTGCATGTTCTACAGTATGTGTGCTCTCTATGCATGTTCTACAGTATGTGTGCTCTCTATGCTTGTTCTACAGTATGTGTGCTTTCTATGCATGTTCTACAGTATGTGTGCTCTCTATGCATGTTCTACAGTATGTGTTCTACAGTATGTGTGCTCTCTATGCATGTTCTACAGTATGTGTGCTCTCTCTGCATGTTCTACAGTATGTGTGCTCTCTCTGCATGCTCTACAGTATGTGTGCTCTTTATGCATGTTCTACAGTATGTGTGCTCTCTCTGCATGCTCTACAGTATGTGTACTCTCTATGCATGTTCTACAGTATGTGTGCTTTATATGTATGTTCTACAGTATGTGTGCTCTCTAAGCATGTTCTACAGTATGTGTTCTACAGTATGTGTGCTCTCTATGCATGCTCTACAGTATGTGTGCTCTCTATGCATGCTCTACAGTATGTGTGCTCTCTATGCATGCTCTACAGTATGTGTGCTCTCTATGCATGCTCTACAGTATGTGTGCTCTCTATGCATGTTCTACAGTATGTGTGCTCTCTATGCATGCTCTACGGTATGTGTGCTCTCTATGCATGCTCTACGGTATGTGTGCTCTCTATGCATGCTCTACGGTATGTGTGCTCTCTATGCATGCTCTACGGTATGTGTGCTCTCTATGCATGCTCTACGGTATGTGTGCTCTCTATGCATGCTCAACGGTTTGTGTGCTCTCTATGCATGTTCTACAGTATGTGTGCTCTCTATGCATGTTCTACAGTATGTGTGCTTTCTATGCATGTTCTACAGTATGTGTGCTCTCTATGCATGTTCTACAGTATGTGTTCTACAGTATGTGTGCTCTCTATGCATGTTCTACAGTATGTGTACTCTCTATGCATGTTCTACAGTATGTGTGCTCTCTATGCATGTTCTACAGTATATGTGCTCTCTATGCATGTTCTACAGTATGTGTGCTCTCTATGCATGTACTACAGTATGTGTGCTCTCTATGTGCTCTCTGTGCATGTTCTACAGTATGTGTGCTCTCTCTGCATGCTCTACAGCATGTGTGCTCTCTCTGCATGCTCTACAGTATGTGTGCTCTCTATGCATGTTCTCCAGTATGTGTGCTCTCTCTGCATGCTCTACAGTATGTGTGCTCTCTCTGCATGTTCTACAGTATGTGTGCTCTCTCTGCATGCTCTACAGTATGTGTGCTCTCTCTGCATGTTCTACAGTATGTGTGCTCTCTATGCATGCTCTACAGTATGTGTGCACTTTATGCATGTTCTACAGTATGTGTGCTCTCTCTGCATGCTCTACAGTATGTGTGCTCTCTATGCATGTTCTACAGTATGTGTGCTCTCTATGCATGTTCTACAATATGTGTATTCTCTGCATGCTCTACAGTATGCGTGCTCTCTATGCATGTTCTACAGTATGCGTGCTCTCTGTGCATGTTCGACAGTATGTGTGCTTTATATGCATGTTCTACAGTATGTGTGCTCTCTATGCATGTTCTACAGTATGTGTTCTACAGTATGTGTGCTCTCTATGCATGTTCTACAGTATGTGTGCTCTCTCTGCATGCTCTACAGTATGTGTGCTCTCTATGCATGTTCTACAGTATGTGTGCTCTCTCTGCATGCTCTACACTATGTGTGCTCTCTATGCATGTTCTACAGTATGTGTGCTTTATATGCATGTTCTACAGTATGTGTGCTCTCTATGCATGTTCTACAGTATGTGTTCTACAGTATGTGTGCTCTCTATGCATGTTCTACAGTATGTGTGCTCTCTATGCATGCTCTACAGTATGTGTGCTCTCTATGCATGCTCTACAGTATGTGTGCTCTCTATGCATGCTCTACAGTATGTGTGCTCTCTCTGCATGCTCTACAGTATGTGTGCTCTCTATGCATGTTCTCCAGTATGTGTGCTCTCTCTGCATGCTCTACAGTATGTGTGCTCTCTCTGCATGTTCTACAGTATGTGTGCTCTCTCTGCATGTTCTACAGTATGTGTGCTCTCTATGCTTGTTCTACAGTATGTGTGCTTTCTATGCATGTTCTACAGTATGTGTGCTCTCTATGCATGTTCTACAGTATGTGTTCTACAGTATGTGTGCTCTCTATGCATGTTCTACAGTATGTGTACTCTCTATGCATGTTCTACAGTATGTGTGCTCTCTATGCATGTTCTACAGTATGTGTGCTCTCTATGCATATTCTACAGTATGTGTGCTCTCTATGCTTGTTCTACAGTATGTGTGCTCTCTATGTGCTCTCTATGCATGTTCTACAGCATGTGTGCTCTCTCTGCATGCTCTACAGCATGTGTGCTCTCTCTGCATGCTCTACAGTATGTGTGCTTTATATGCATGTTCTACAGTATGTGTGCTCTCTATGCATATTCTACAGTATGTGTGCTCTCTATGCTTGTTCTACAGTATGTTTGCTCTCTATGTGCTCTCTATGCATGTTCTACAGCATGTGTGCTCTCTCTGCATGCTCTACAGCATGTGTGCTCTCTCTGCATGCTCTACAGTATGTGTGCTCTCTATGCATGTTCTCCAGTATGTGTGCTCTCTCTGCATGCTCTACAGTATGTGTGCTCTCTCTGCATGTTCTACAGTATGTGTGCTCTCTCTGCATGCTCTACAGTATGTGTGGTCTCTCTGCATGTTCTACAGTATGTGTGCTCTCTGTGCATGTTCTACAGTATGTGTGCTTTATATGCATGTTCTACAGTATGTGTGCTCTCTATGCATGTTCTACAGTATGTGTTCTACAGTATGTGTGCTCTCTATGCATGTTCTACAGTATTTGTGCTCTCTATGCTTGTTCTACAGTATGTGTGCTCTCTCTGCATGCTCTACACTATGTGTGCTCTCTATGCATGTTCTACAGTATGTGTGCTTTATATGCATGTTCTACAGTATGTGTGCTCTCTATGCATGTTCTACAGTATGTGTTCTACAGTATGTGTGCTCTCTATGCATGTTCTACAGTATGTGTGCTCTCTATGCATGCTCTACAGTATGTGTGCTCTCTATGCATGCTCTACGGTATGTGTGCTCTCTATGCATGCTCTACGGTATGTGTGCTCTCTATGCATGCTCTACGGTATGTGTGCTCTCTATGCATGCTCTACGGTATGTGTGCTCTCTATGCATGCTCTACGGTATGTGTGCTCTCTATGCATGCTCTACGGTATGTGTGCTCTCTATGCATGCTCTACGGTATGTGAGCTCTCTATGCATGCTCTACGGTATGTGTGCTCTCTATGCATGCTCTACGGTATGTGTGCTTTCTATGCATGTTCTACGGTATGTGTGCTCTCTATGCATGTTCTACGGTATGTGTTCTCTCTATGCATGTTCTACGGTATGTGTGCTCTCTATGCATGTTCTACGGTATTTGTGCTTTCTATGCATGTTCTACAGTATGTGTGCTCTCTATGCATGTTCTACAGTATGTGTTCTACAGTATGTGTGCTCTCTATGCATGTTCTACAGTATGTGTACTCTCTATGCATGTTCTACAGTATGTGTGCTCTCTATGCATGTTCTACAGTATGTGTGCTCTCTATGCATATTCTACAGTATGTGTGCTCTCTATGCTTGTTCTACAGTATGTGTGCTCTCTATGTGCTCTCTATGCATGTTCTACAGTATGTGTGCTCTCTCTGCATGCTCTACAGCATGTGTGCTCTCTCTGCATGCTCTACAGTATGTGTGCTCTCTATGCATGTTCTCCAGTATTTGTGCTCTCTCTGCATGCTCTACAGTATGTGTGCTCTCTCTGCATGTTCTACGGTATGTGTGCTCTCTCTGCATGCTCTACAGTATGTGTGCTCTCTCTGCATGTTCTACAGTATGTGTGCTCTCTATGCATGCTCTACAGTATGTGTGGTCTCTCTGCATGCTCTACAGTATGTGTGGTCTCTCTGCATGTTCTACAGTATGTGTGCTCTCTGTGCATGTTCTACAGTATGTGTGCTTTATATGCATGTTCTACCGTATGTGTGCTCTCTATGCATGTTCTACAGTATGTGTTCTACAGTATGTGTGCTCTCTATGCATGTTCTACAGTATGTGTGCTCTCTATGCTTGTTCTACAGTATGTGTGCTCTCTCTGCATGCTCTACAGTATGTGTGCTCTCTATGCATGTTCTACAGTATGTGTGCTCTCTCTGCATGCTCTACACTATGTGTGCTCTCTATGCATGTTCTACAGTATGTGTGCTTTATATGCATGTTCTACAGTATGTGTGCTCTCTATGCATGTTCTACAGTATGTGTTCTACAGTATGTGTGCTCTCTATGCATGTTCTACAGTATGTGTGCTCTCTATGCATGCTCTACGGTATGTGTGCTCTCTATGCATGCTCTATGGTATGTGTGCTCTCTATGCATGCTCTACGGTATGTGTGCTCTCTATGCATGCTCTACGGTATGTGTGCTCTCTATGCATGTTCTACAGTATGTGTGCTCTCTATGCATGTTCTACGGTATTTGTGCTTTCTATGCATGTTCTACAGTATGTGTTCTACAGTATGTGTGCTCTCTATGCATGTTCTACAGTATGTGTACTCTCTATGCATGTTCTACAGTATGTGTGCTCTCTATGCATGTTCTACAGTATGTGTGCTCTCTATGCATATTCTACAGTATGTGTGCTCTCTATGCTTGTTCTACAGTATGTGTGCTCTCTATGTGCTCTCTATGCATGTTCTACAGTATGTGTGCTCTCTCTGCATGCTCTACAGCATGTGTGCTCTCTCTGCATGCTCTACAGTATGTGTGCTCTCTCTGCATGTTCTCCAGTATTTGTGCTCTCTCTGCATGCTCTACAGTATGTGTGCTCTCTCTGCATGTTCTACGGTATGTGTGCTCTCTCTGCATGCTCTACGGTATGTGTGCTCTCTCTGCATGTTCTACAGTATGTGTGCTCTCTATGCATGCTCTACAGTATGTGTGCTCTCTATGCATGTTCTACAGTATGTGTGCTCTCTCTGTATGCTCTACAGTATGTGTGCTCTCTATGCATGTTCTACAGTATGTGTGCTCTCTATGCATGTTCTACAGTATGTGTACTCTCTGCATGCTCTACAGTATGCATGCTCTCTATGCATGTTCTACAGTATGCGTGCTCTCTGTGCATGTTCTACAGTATGTGTGCTCTCTATGCATGTTCTACAGTATGTGTGCTTTATATGCATGTTCTACAGTATGTGTTCTACAGTATGTGTGCTCTCTATGCATGTTCTACAGTATGTGTGCTCTCTATGCATGTTCTACAGTATGTGTGCTCTCTCTGCATGCTCTACAGTATGTGTACTCTCTATGCATGTTCTACAGTATGTGTGCTTTATATGCATGTTCTACAGTATGTGTGCTCTCTATGCATGTTCTACAGTATGTGTTCTACAGTATGTGTGCTCTCTATTCATGTTCTACAGTATGTGTGCTCTCTATGCATGTTCTACAGTATGTGTGCTCTCTATGTATGTTCTGCAGTATGTGTGCTCTCTCTGTATGCTCTACAGTATGTGTGCTCTCTATGCATGTTCTACAGTATGTGTTCTACAGTATGTGTGCTCTCTATGCATGCTCTACGGTATGTGTGCTCTCTATGCATGCTCTACGGTATGTTTGCTCTCTATGCATGCTCTACGGTATGTGTGCTCTCTATGCATGCTCTACGGTATGTGTGCTCTCTATGCATGCTCTACGGTATGTGTGCTCTGTATGCATGCTCTACGGTATGTGTGCTCTCTATGCATGCTCTACGGTATGTGTGCTCTCTATGCATGCTCTACGGTATGTGTGCTCTGTATGCATGCTCTACGGTATGTGTGCTCTCTATGCATGCTCTACGGTATGTGTGCTCTCTATGCATGCTCTACGGTATGTGTGCTCTCTATGCATGTTCTACGGTATGTGTGCTCTCTATGCATGCTCTACGGTATGTGTGCTCTGTATGCATGCTCTACGGTATGTGTGCTCTCTATGCATGCTCTACGGTATGTGTGCTCTCTATGCATGCTCTACGGTATGTGTGCTCTCTATGCATGTTCTACGGTATGTGTGCTCTCTATGCATGCTCTACGGTATGTGTGCTCTCTATGCATGCTCTACGGTATGTGTGCTCTCTATGCATGTTCTACAGTATGTGTACTCTCTATGCATGTTCTACAGTATGTGTGCTCTCTATGCATGTTCTACAGTATGTGTGCTCTCTATGCATGTTCTACAGTATGTGTGCTCTCTATGTGCTCTCTATGCATGTTCTACAGTATGTGTGCTCTCTATGCATGTTCTACAGTATGTGTGCTCTCTATGCATGTTCTACAGTATGTGTGCTCTCTATGCATGTTCTACAGTATGTGTGCTCTCTATGCATGCTCTGCTGTATGTGTGCTCTCTATGCATGCTCTGCAGTATGTGTGCTCTCTATGCATGTTCTACAGTATGTGTGCTCTCTATGCATGTTTTGCAGTATGTGTGCTCTCTCTGTATGCTCTACAGTATGTGTGCTCTCTATGCATGTTCTACAGTATGTGTGCTCTCTCTGCATGCTCTACAGTATGTGTGCTCTCTATGCATGTTCTACAGTATGTGTGCTTTATATGCATGTTCTACAGTATGTGTGCTCTCTATGCATGTTCTACAGTATGTGTTCTACAGTATGTGTGCTCTCTATGCATGTTCTAAAGTATGTGTGCTCTCTATGCATGCTCTACAGTATGTGTGCTCTCTATGCATGCTCTACAGTAAGTGTGCTCTCTATGCATGCTCTACAGTATGTGTGCTCTCTATGCATGTTCTACAGTATGTGTGCTTTCTATGCATGTTCTACAGTATGTGTGCTCTCTATGCATGTTCTACAGTATGTGTTCTACAGTATGTGTGCTCTCTATGCATGTTCTACAGTATGTGTACTCTCTATGCATGTTCTACAGTATGTGTGCTCCCTATGCATGTTCTACAGTATGTGTGCTCTCTATGCATATTCTACAGTATGTGTGCTCTCTATGCTTGTTCTACAGTATGTGTGCTCTCTATGTGCTCTCTATGCATGTTCTACAGTATGTGTGCTCTCTCTGCATGCTCTACAGCATGTGTGCTCTCTCTGCATGCTCTACAGTATATGTGCTCTCTATGGATGTTCTCCAGTATTTGTGCTCTCTCTGCATGCTCTACAGTATGTGTGCTCTCTCTGCATGTTCTACAGTATGTGTGCTCTCTCTGCATGCTCTACAGTATGTGTGCTCTCTCTGCATGTTCTACAGTATGTGTGCTCTCTATGCATGCTCTACAGTATGTGTGCTCTCTATGCATGTTCTACAGTATGTGTGCTCTCTCTGTATGCTCTACAGTATGTGTGCTCTCTATGCATGTTCTACAGTATGTGTGCTCTCTATGCATGTTCTACAGTATGTGTACTCTCTGCATGCTCTACAGTATGCGTGCTCTCTATGCATGTTCTACAGTATGCGTGCTCTCTGTGCATGTTCTACAGTATGTGTGCTCTCTGTTCATGTTCTACAGTATGTGTGCTTTATATGCATGTTCTACAGTATGTGTGCTCTCTATGCATGTTCTACAGTATGTGTTCTACAGTATGTGTGCTCTCTATGCATGTTCTACAGTATGTGTGCTCTCTATGCATGTTCTACAGTATGTGTGCTCTCTCTGCATGCTCTACAGTATGTGTACTCTCTATGCATGTTCTACAGTATGTGTGCTTTATATGCATGTTCTACAGTATGTGTGCTCTCTATGCATGTTCTACAGTATGTGTTCTACAGTATGTGTGCTCTCTATTCATGTTCTACAGTATGTGTGCTCTCTATGCATGTTCTACAGTATGTGTGCTCTCTATGCATGTTCTGCAGTATGTGTGCTCTCTCTGTATGCTCTACAGTATGTGTGCTCTCTATGCATGTTCTACAGTATGTGTTCTACAGTATGTGTGCTCTCTATGCATGTTCTACAGTATGTGTGCTCTCTATGCATGTTCTACAGTATGTGTGCACTCTCTGCATGCTCTACAGTATGTGTGCTCTCTATGCATGTTCTACAGTATGTGTTCTACAGTATGTGTGCTCTCTATGCATGTTCTACAGTATGTGTACTCTCTATGCATGTTCTACAGTATGTGTGCTCTCTATGCATGTTCTACAGTATGTGTGCTCTCTATGCATGTTCTACAGTATGTGTGCTCTCTATGTGCTCTCTATGCATGTTCTACAGTATGTGTGCTCTCTATGCATGTTCTACAGTATGTGTGCTCTCTATGCATGTTCTACAGTATGTGTGCTCTCTATGCATGTTCTACAGTATGTGTGCTCTCTATGCATGCTCTGCTGTATGTGTGCTCTCTATGCATGCTCTGCAGTATGTGTGCTCTCTATGCATGTTCTACAGTATGTGTGCTCTCTATGCATGTTTTGCAGTATGTGTGCTCTCTCTGTATGCTCTACAGTATGTGTGCTCTCTATGCATGTTCTACAGTATGTGTGCTCTCTCTGCATGCTCTACAGTATGTGTGCTCTCTATGCATGTTCTACAGTATGTGTGCTTTATATGCATGTTCTACAGTATGTGTGCTCTCTATGCATGTTCTACAGTATGTGTTCTACAGTATGTGTGCTCTCTATGCATGTTCTAAAGTATGTGTGCTCTCTATGCATGCTCTACAGTATGTGTGCTCTCTATGCATGCTCTACAGTAAGTGTGCTCTCTATGCATGCTCTACAGTATGTGTGCTCTCTATGCATGTTCTACAGTATGTGTGCTTTCTATGCATGTTCTACAGTATGTGTGCTCTCTATGCATGTTCTACAGTATGTGTTCTACAGTATGTGTGCTCTCTATGCATGTTCTACAGTATGTGTACTCTCTATGCATGTTCTACAGTATGTGTGCTCCCTATGCATGTTCTACAGTATGTGTGCTCTCTATGCATATTCTACAGTATGTGTGCTCTCTATGCTTGTTCTACAGTATGTGTGCTCTCTATGTGCTCTCTATGCATGTTCTACAGTATGTGTGCTCTCTCTGCATGCTCTACAGCATGTGTGCTCTCTCTGCATGCTCTACAGTATATGTGCTCTCTATGGATGTTCTCCAGTATTTGTGCTCTCTCTGCATGCTCTACAGTATGTGTGCTCTCTCTGCATGTTCTACAGTATGTGTGCTCTCTCTGCATGCTCTACAGTATGTGTGCTCTCTCTGCATGTTCTACAGTATGTGTGCTCTCTATGCATGCTCTACAGTATGTGTGCTCTCTATGCATGTTCTACAGTATGTGTGCTCTCTCTGTATGCTCTACAGTATGTGTGCTCTCTATGCATGTTCTACAGTATGTGTGCTCTCTATGCATGTTCTACAGTATGTGTACTCTCTGCATGCTCTACAGTATGCGTGCTCTCTATGCATGTTCTACAGTATGCGTGCTCTCTGTGCATGTTCTACAGTATGTGTGCTCTCTGTGCATGTTCTACAGTATGTGTGCTTTATATGCATGTTCTACAGTATGTGTGCTCTCTATGCATGTTCTACAGTATGTGTTCTACAGTATGTGTGCTCTCTATGCATGTTCTACAGTATGTGTGCTCTCTATGCATGTTCTACAGTATGTGTGCTCTCTCTGCATGCTCTACAGTATGTGTACTCTCTATGCATGTTCTACAGTATGTGTGCTTTATATGCATGTTCTACAGTATGTGTGCTCTCTATGCATGTTCTACAGTATGTGTTCTACAGTATGTGTGCTCTCTATTCATGTTCTACAGTATGTGTGCTCTCTATGCATGTTCTACAGTATGTGTGCTCTCTATGCATGTTCTGCAGTATGTGTGCTCTCTCTGTATGCTCTACAGTATGTGTGCTCTCTATGCATGTTCTACAGTATGTGTTCTACAGTATGTGTGCTCTCTATGCATGTTCTACAGTATGTGTGCACTCTCTGCATGCTCTACAGTATGTGTGCTCTCTATGCATGTTCTACAGTATGTGTGCTCTCTCTGCATGCTCTACAGTATGTGTACTCTCTATGCATGTTCTACAGTATGTGTGCTTTATATGCATGTTCTACAGTATGTGTGCTCTCTATGCATGTTCTACAGTATGTGTTCTACAGTATGTATGCTCTCTATTCATGTTCTACAGTATGTGTGCTCTCTGCATGTTCTACAGTATGTGTGCTCTCTATGCATGCTCTACAGTATGTGTGCTCTCTATGCATGCTCTACAGTATGTGTGCTCTCTATGCATGCTCTACAGTATGTGTGCTCTCTATGCATGCTCTACAATATGTGTGCTCTCTATGCATGTTCTACAGTATGTGTGCTCTCTATGCATGCTCTACGATATGTGTGCTCTCTATGCATGCTCTACGGTATGTGTGCTCTCTATGCATGCTCTACGGTATGTGTGCTCTCTATGCATGCTCTACGGTATGTGTGCTCTCTATGCATGCTCTACGGTATGTGTGCTCTTATGCATGCTCTACGGTAAGTGTGCTCTCTATGCATGCTCTACGGTATGTGTGCTCTCTATGCATGCTCTACGGTATGTGTGCTCTCTATGCATGTTCTACGGTATGTGTGCTCTCTATGCATGTTCTACGGTATGTGTGCTCTCTCTGCATGCTCTACGGTATGTGTGCTCTCTCTGCATGTTCTACGGTATGTGTGCTCTCTCTGCATGCTCTACGGTATGTGTACTCTCTATGCATGTTCTACAGTATGTGTGCTTTATATGCATGTTCTACAGTATGTGTGCTCTCTATGCATGTTCTACAGTATGTGTTCTACAGTATGTGTGCTCTCTATGCATGTTCTACAGTATGTGTGCTCTCTGCATGTTCTACAGTATGTGTGCTCTCTATGCATGCTCTACAGTATGTGTGCTCTCTATGCATGCTCTACAGTATGTGTGCTCTCTATGCATGCTCTACAGTATGTGTGCTCTCTATGCATGCTCTACAGTATGTGTGCTCTCTATGCATGCTCTACAGTATGTGTGCTCTCTATGCATGTTCTACGGTATGTGTGCTCTCTATGCATGCTCTACGGTATGTGTGCTCTCTATGCATGCTCTACGGTATGTGTGCTCTCTATGCATGCTCTACGGTATGTGTGCTCTCTATGCATGCTCTACGGTATGTGTGCTCTCTATGCATGCTCTACGGTATGTGTGCTCTCTATGCATGCTCTACGGTATGTGTGCTCTCTATGCATGTTCTACGGTATGTGTGCTCTCTATGCATGTTCTACGGTATGTGTGCTCTCTATGCATGTTCTACGGTATTTGTGCTTTCTATGCATGTTCTACGGTATGTGTGCTCTCTATGCATGTTCTACAGTATGTGTTCTACAGTATGTGTGCTCTCTATGCATGTTCTACAGTATGTGTACTCTCTATGCATGTTCTACAGTATGTGTGCTCTCTATGCATGTTCTACAGTATGTGTGCTCTCTATGCATATTCTACAGTATGTGTGCTCTCTATGCATGTTCTACAGTATGTGTGCTCTCTATGTGCTCTCTATGCATGTTCTACAGTATGTGTGCTCTCTCTGCATGCTCTACAGCATGTGTGCTCTCTCTGCATGCTCTACAGTATGTGTGCTCTCTATGCATGTTCTCCAGTATGTGTGCTCTCTCAGCATGCTCTACAGTATGTGTGCTCTCTCTGCATACTCTACAGTATGTGTGCTCTCTCTGCATGCTCTACAGTATGTGTGCTCTCTCTGCATGTTCTACAGTATGTGTGCTCTCTATGCATGCTCTACAGTATGTGTGCTCTCTCTGCATGTTCTACAGTATGTGTGCTCTCTCTGCATGCTCTACAGTATGTGTGCTCTCTATGCATGTTCTACAGTATGTGTGCTCTCTATGCATGTTCTACAGTATGTGTACTCTCTGCATGCTCTACAGTATGCATGCTCTCTATGCATGTTCTACAGTATGCGTGCTCTCTGTGCATGTTCTACAGTATGTGTGCTTTATATGCATGTTCTACAGTATGTGTGCTCTCTATGCATGTTCTACAGTATGTGTTCTACAGTATGTGTGCTCTCTATGCATGTACTACAGTATGTGTGCTCTCCATGCTTGTTCTACAGTATGTGTGCTCTCTCTGCATGCTCTACAGTATGTGTGCTCTCTATGCATGTTCTACAGTATGTGTGCTCTCTCTGCATGCTCTACACTATGTGTGCTCTCTATGCATGTTCTACAGTATGTGTGCTTTATATGCATGTTCTACAGTATGTGTGCTCTCTATGCATGTTCTACAGTATGTGTTCTACAGTATGTCTGCTCTCTATGCATGTTCTACAGTATGTGTGCTCTCTATGCATGCTCTACAGTATGTGTGCTCTCTAAGCATGCTCTACAGTATGTGTGCTCTCTCTGCATGCTCTACAGTATGTGTGCTCTCTATGCATGTTCTCCAGTATGTGTGCTCTCTCTGCATGCTCTACAGTATGTGTGCTCTCTCTGCATGTTCTACAGTATGTGTGCTCTCTCTGCATGCTCTACACTATGTGTGCTCTCTATGCATGTTCTACAGTATGTGTGCTTTATATGCATTTTCTACAGTATGTGTGCTCTCTATGCATGTTCTACAGTATGTGTTCTACAGTATGTGTGCTCTCTATGCATGTTCTACAGTATGTGTGCTCTCTATGCATGCTCTACAGTATGTGTGCTCTCTAAGCATGCTCTACAGTATGTGTGCTCTCTCTGCATGCTCTACAGTATGTGTGCTCTCTATGCATGTTCTCCAGTATGTGTGCTCTCTCTGCATGCTCTACAGTATGTGTGCTCTCTCTGCATGTTCTACAGTATGTGTGCTCTCTCTGCATGTTCTACAGTATGTGTGCTCTCTATGCATGTTCTACAGTATGTGTGCTCTCTATGCTTGTTCTACAGTATGTGTGCTTTCTATGCATGTTCTACAGTATGTGTGCTCTCTATGCATGTTCTACAGTATGTGTTCTACAGTATGTGTGCTCTCTATGCATGTTCTACAGTATGTGTGCTCTCTCTGCATGTTCTACAGTATGTGTGCTCTCTCTGCATGCTCTACAGTATGTGTGCTCTCTATGCACGCTCTACAGTATGTGTGCTCTCTCTGCATGCTCTACAGTATGTGTACTCTCTATGCATGTTCTACAGTATGTGTGCTTTATATGCATGTTCTACAGTATGTGTGCTCTCTATGCATGTTCTACAGTATGTGTTCTACAGTATGTGTGCTCTCTATGCATGTTCTACAGTATGTGTGCTCTCTGCATGTTCTACAGTATGTGTGCTCTCTATGCATGCTCTACAGTATGTGTGCTCTCTATGCATGCTCTACAGTATGTGTGCTCTCTATGCATGCTCTACAGTATGTGTGCTCTCTATGCATGCTCTACAGTATGTGTGCTCTCTATGCATGCTCTACAGTATGTGTGCTCTCTATGCATGCTCTACAGTATGTGTGCTCTCTATGCATGCTCTACAGTATGTGTGCTCTCTATGCATGTTCTACGGTATGTGTGCTCTCTATGCATGCTCTACGGTATGTGTGCTCTCTATGCATGCTCTACGGTATGTGTGCTCTCTATGCATGCTCTACGGTATGTGTGCTCTCTATGCATGCTCTACGGTATGTGTGCTCTCTATGCATGCTCTACGGTATGTGTGCTCTCTATGCATGCTCTACGGTATGTGTGCTCTCTATGCATGTTCTACGGTATGTGTGCTCTCTATGCATGTTCTACGGTATGTGTGCTCTCTATGCATGTTCTACGGTATTTGTGCTTTCTATGCATGTTCTACGGTATGTGTGCTCTCTATGCATGTTCTACAGTATGTGTTCTACAGTATGTGTGCTCTCTATGCATGTTCTACAGTATGTGTACTCTCTATGCATGTTCTACAGTATGTGTGCTCTCTATGCATGTTCTACAGTATGTGTGCTCTCTATGCATATTCTACAGTATGTGTGCTCTCTATGCTTGTTCTACAGTATGTGTGCTCTCTATGTGCTCTCTATGCATGTTCTACAGTATGTGTGCTCTCTCTGCATGCTCTACAGCATGTGTGCTCTCTCTGCATGCTCTACAGTATGTGTGCTCTCTATGCATGTTCTCCAGTATGTGTGCTCTCTCAGCATGCTCTACAGTATGTGTGCTCTCTCTGCATGCTCTACAGTATGTGTGCTCTCTCTGCATGCTCTACAGTATGTGTGCTCTCTCTGCATGTTCTACATTATGTGTGCTCTCTATGCATGCTCTACAGTATGTGTGCTCTCTCTGCATGTTCTACAGTATGTGTGCTCTCTCTGCATGCTCTACAGTATGTGTGCTCTCTATGCATGTTCTACAGTATGTGTGCTCTCTATGCATGTTCTACAGTATGTGTACTCTCTGCATGCTCTACAGTATGCATGCTCTCTATGCATGTTCTACAGTATGCGTGCTCTCTGTGCATGTTCTACAGTATGTGTGCTTTATATGCATGTTCTACAGTATGTGTGCTCTCTATGCATGTTCTACAGTATGTGTTCTACAGTATGTGTGCTCTCTATGCATGTACTACAGTATGTGTGCTCTCCATGCTTGTTCTACAGTATGTGTGCTCTCTCTGCATGCTCTACAGTATGTGTGCTCTCTATGCATGTTCTACAGTATGTGTGCTCTCTCTGCATGCTCTACACTATGTGTGCTCTCTATGCATGTTCTACAGTATGTGTGCTTTATATGCATGTTCTACAGTATGTGTGCTCTCTATGCATGTTCTACAGTATGTGTTCTACAGTATGTGTGCTCTCTATGCATGTTCTACAGTATGTGTGCTCTCTATGCATGCTCTACAGTATGTGTGCTCTCTAAGCATGCTCTACAGTATGTGTGCTCTCTCTGCATGCTCTACAGTATGTGTGCTCTCTATGCATGTTCTCCAGTATGTGTGCTCTCTCTGCATGCTCTACAGTATGTGTGCTCTCTCTGCATGTTCTACAGTATGTGTGCTCTCTCTGCATGCTCTACACTATGTGTGCTCTCTATGCATGTTCTACAGTATGTGTGCTTTATATGCATGTTCTACAGTATGTGTGCTCTCTATGCATGTTCTACAGTATGTGTTCTACAGTAAGTGTGCTCTCTATGCATGTTCTACAGTATGTGTGCTCTCTATGCATGCTCTACAGTATGTGTGCTCTCTAAGCATGCTCTACAGTATGTGTGCTCTCTCTGCATGCTCTACAGTATGTGTGCTCTCTATGCATGTTCTCCAGTATGTGTGCTCTCTCTGCATGCTCTACAGTATGTGTGCTCTCTCTGCATGTTCTACAGTATGTGTGCTCTCTCTGCATGTTCTACAGTATGTGTGCTCTCTATGCATGTTCTACAGTATGTGTGCTCTCTATGCTTGTTCTACAGTATGTGTGCTTTCTATGCATGTTCTACAGTATGTGTGCTCTCTATGCATGTTCTACAGTATGTGTTCTACAGTATGTGTGCTCTCTATGCATGTTCTACAGTATGTGTGCTCTCTCTGCATGTTCTACAGTATGTGTGCTCTCTCTGCATGCTCTACAGTATGTGTGCTCTTTATGCATGTTCTACAGTATGTGTGCTCTCTCTGCATGCTCTACAGTATGTGTACTCTCTATGCATGTTCTACAGTATGTGTGCTTTATATGTATGTTCTACAGTATGTGTGCTCTCTAAGCATGTTCTACAGTATGTGTTCTACAGTATGTGTGCTCTCTATGCATGCTCTACAGTATGTGAGCTCTCTATGCATGCTCTACAGTATGTGTGCTCTCTATGCATGCTCTACAGTATGTGTGCTCTCTATGCATGCTCTACAGTATGTGTGCTCTCTATGCATGTTCTACAGTATGTGTGCTCTCTATGCATGCTCTACGGTATGTGTGCTCTCTATGCATGCTCTACGGTATGTGTGCTCTCTATGCATGCACTACGGTATGTGTGCTCTCTATGCATGCTCTACGGTATGTGTGCTCTCTATGCATGCTCTACGGTATGTGTGCTCTCTATGCATGCTCAACGGTTTGTGTGCTCTCTATGCATGTTCTACAGTATGTGTGCTCTCTATGCATGTTCTACAGTATGTGTGCTTTCTATGCATGTTCTACAGTATGTGTGCTCTCTATGCATGTTCTACAGTATGTGTTCTACAGTATGTGTGCTCTCTATGCATGTTCTACAGTATGTGTACTCTCTATGCATGTTCTACAGTATGTGTGCTCTCTATGCATGTTCTACAGTATATGTGCTCTCTATGCATGTTCTACAGTATGTGTGCTCACTATGCATGTACTACAGTATGTGTGCTCTCTATGTGCTCTCTGTGCATGTTCTACAGTATGTGTGCTCTCTCTGCATGCTCTACAGCATGTGTGCTCTCTCTGCATGCTCTACAGTATGTGTGCTCTCTATGCATGTTCTCCAGTATGTGTGCTCTCTCTGCATGCTCTACAGTATGTGTGCTCTCTCTGCATGTTCTACAGTATGTGTGCTCTCTCTGCATGCTCTACAGTATGTGTGCTCTCTCTGCATGTTCTACAGTATGTGTGCTCTCTATGCATGCTCTACAGTATGTGTGCTCTCTATGCATGTTCTACAGTATGTGTGCTCTCTCTGCATGCTCTACAGTATGTGTGCTCTCTATGCATGTTCTACAGTATGTGTGCTCTCTATGCATGTTCTACAATATGTGTATTCTCTGCATGCTCTACAGTATGCGTGCTCTCTATGCATGTTCTACAGTATGCGTGCTCTCTGTGCATGTTCGACAGTATGTATGCTTTATATGCATGTTCTACAGTATGTGTGCTCTCTATGCATGTTCTACAGTATGTGTTCTACAGTATGTGTGCTCTCTATGCATGTTCTACAGTATGTGTGCTCTCTCTGCATGCTCTACAGTATGTGTGCTCTCTATGCATGTTCTACAGTATGTGTGCTCTCTCTGCATGCTCTACACTATGTGTGCTCTCTATGCATGTTCTACAGTATGTGTGCTTTATATGCATGTTCTACAGTATGTGTGCTCTCTATGCATGTTCTACAGTATGTGTTCTACAGTATGTGTGCTCTCTATGCATGTTCTACAGTATGTGTGCTCTCTATGCATGCTCTACAGTATGTGTGCTCTCTATGCATGCTCTACAGTATGTGTGCTCTCTATGCATGCTCTACAGTATGTGTGCTCTCTCTGCATGCTCTACAGTATGTGTGCTCTCTATGCATGTTCTCCAGTATGTGTGCTCTCTCTGCATGCTCTACAGTATGTGTGCTCTCTCTGCATGTTCTACAGTATGTGTGCTCTCTCTGCATGTTCTACAGTATGTGTGCTCTCTATGCTTGTTCTACAGTATGTGTGCTTTCTATGCATGTTCTACAGTATGTGTGCTCTCTATGCATGTTCTACAGTATGTGTTCTACAGTATGTGTGCTCTCTATGCATGTTCTACAGTATGTGTACTCTCTATGCATGTTCTACAGTATGTGTGCTCTCTATGCATGTTCTACAGTATGTGTGCTCTCTATGCATATTCTACAGTATGTGTGCTCTCTATGCTTGTTCTACAGTATGTGTGCTCTCTATGTGCTCTCTATGCATGTTCTACAGCATGTGTGCTCTCTCTGCATGCTCTACAGCATGTGTGCTCTCTCTGCATGCTCTACAGTATGTGTGCTTTATATGCATGTTCTACAGTATGTGTGCTTTATATGCATGTTCTACAGTATGTGTGCTCTCTATGCATGTTCTACAGTATGTGTTCTACAGTATGTGTGCTCTCTATGCATGTTCTACAGTATGTGTGCTCTCTATGCTTGTTCTACAGTATGTGTGCTCTCTCTGCATGCTCTACAGTATGTGTGCTCTATATGCATGTTCTACAGTATGTGTGCTCTCTCTGCATGCTCTACACTATGTGTGCTCTCTATGCATGTTCTACAGTATGTGTGCTTTATATGCATGTTCTACAGTATGTGTGCTCTCTATGCATGTTCTACAGTATGTGTTCTACAGTATGTGTGCTCTCTATGCATGTTCTACAGTATGTGTGCTCTCTATGCATTCTCTACAGTATGTGTGCTCTCTATGCATGCTCTACGGTATGTGTGCTCTCTATGCATGCTCTACGGTATGTGTGCTCTCTATGCATGCTCTACGGTATGTGTGCTCTCTATGCATGCTCTACGGTATGTGTGCTCTCTATGCATGCTCTACGGTATGTGTGCTCTCTATGCATGCTCTACGGTATTTGTGCTCTCTATGCATGCTCTACAGTATGTGTGCTCTCTATGCATGTTCTACAGTATGTGTGCTCTCTATGCATATTCTACAGTATGTGTGCTCTCTATGCTTGTTCTACAGTATGTGTGCTCTCTATGTGCTCTCTATGCATGTTCTACAGCATGTGTGCTCTCTCTGCATGCTCTACAGCATGTGTGCTCTCTCTGCATGCTCTACAGTATGTGTGCTCTCTATGCATGTTCTCCAGTATGTGTGCTCTCTCTGCATGCTCTACAGTATGTGTGCTCTCTCTGCATGTTCTACAGTATGTGTGCTCTCTCTGCATGCTCTACAGTATGTGTGGTCTCTCTGCATGTTCTACAGTATGTGTGCTCTCTGTGCATGTTCTACAGTATGTGTGCTTTATATGCATGTTCTACAGTATGTGTGCTCTCTATGCATGTTCTACAGTATGTGTTCTACAGTATGTGTGCTCTCTATGCATGTTCTACAGTATTTGTGCTCTCTATGCTTGTTCTACAGTATGTGTGCTCTCTCTGCATGCTCTACAGTATGTGTGCTCTCTATGCATGTTCTACAGTATGTGTGCTCTCTCTGCATGCTCTACACTATGTGTGCTCTCTATGCATGTTCTACAGTATGTGTGCTTTATATGCATGTTCTACAGTATGTGTGCTCTCTATGCATGTTCTACAGTATGTGTTCTACAGTATGTGTGCTCTCTATGCATGTTCTACAGTATGTGTGCTCTCTATGCATGCTCTACAGTATGTGTGCTCTCTATGCATGCTCTACGGTATGTGTGCTCTCTATGCATGCTCTACGGTATGTGTGCTCTCTATGCATGCTCTACGGTATGTGTGCTCTCTATGCATGCTCTACGGTATGTGTGCTCTCTATGCATGCTCTACGGTATGTGTGCTCTCTATGCATGCTCTACGGTATGTGTGCTCTCTATGCATGCTCTACGGTATGTGAGCTCTCTATGCATGCTCTACGGTATGTGTGCTCTCTATGCATGCTCTACGGTATGTGTGCTTTCTATGCATGTTCTACGGTATGTGTGCTCTCTATGCATGTTCTACGGTATGTGTGCTCTCTATGCATGTTCTACGGTATGTGTGCTCTCTATGCATGTTCTACGGTATTTGTGCTTTCTATGCATGTTCTACAGTATGTGTGCTCTCTATGCATGTTCTACAGTATGTGTTCTACAGTATGTGTGCTCTCTATGCATGTTCTACAGTATGTGTACTCTCTATGCATGTTCTACAGTATGTGTGCTCTCTATGCATGTTCTACAGTATGTGTGCTCTCTATGCATATTCTACAGTATGTGTGCTCTCTATGCTTGTTCTACAGTATGTGTGCTCTCTATGTGCTCTCTATGCATGTTCTACAGTATGTGTGCTCTCTCTGCATGCTCTACAGCATGTGTGCTCTCTCTGCATGCTCTACAGTATGTGTGCTCTCTATGCATGTTCTCCAGTATTTGTGCTCTCTCTGCATGCTCTACAGTATGTGTGCTCTCTCTGCATGTTCTACGGTATGTGTGCTCTCTCTGCATGCTCTACAGTATGTGTGCTCTCTCTGCATGTTCTACAGTATGTGTGCTCTCTATGCATGCTCTACAGTATGTGTGCTCTCTCTGCATGCTCTACAGTATGTGTGGTCTCTCTGCATGTTCTACAGTATGTGTGCTCTCTGTGCATGTTCTACAGTATGTGTGCTTTATATGCATGTTCTACCGTATGTGTGCTCTCTATGCATGTTCTACAGTATGTGTTCTACAGTATGTGTGCTCTCTATGCATGTTCTACAGTATGTGTGCTCTCTATGCTTGTTCTACAGTATGTGTGCTCTCTCTGCATGCTCTACAGTATGTGTGCTCTCTATGCATGTTCTACAGTATGTGTGCTCTCTCTGCATGCTCTACACTATGTGTGCTCTCTATGCATGTTCTACAGTATGTGTGCTTTATATGCATGTTCTACAGTATGTGTGCTCTCTATGCATGTTCTACAGTATGTGTTCTACAGTATGTGTGCTCTCTATGCATGTTCTACAGTATGTGTGCTCTCTATGCATGCTCTACGGTATGTGTGCTCTCTATGCATGCTCTATGGTATGTGTGCTCTCTATGCATGCTCTACGGTATGTGTGCTCTCTATGCATGCTCTACGGTATGTGTGCTCTCTATGCATGTTCTACAGTATGTGTGCTCTCTATGCATGTTCTACGGTATTTGTGCTTTCTATGCATGTTCTACAGTATGTGTTCTACAGTATGTGTGCTCTCTATGCATGTTCTACAGTATGTGTACTCTCTATGCATGTTCTACAGTATGTGTGCTCTCTATGCATGTTCTACAGTATGTGTGCTCTCTATGCATATTCTACAGTATGTGTGCTCTCTATGCTTGTTCTACAGTATGTGTGCTCTCTATGTGCTCTCTATGCATGTTCTACAGTATGTGTGCTCTCTCTGCATGCTCTACAGCATGTGTGCTCTCTCTGCATGCTCTACAGTATGTGTGCTCTCTCTGCATGTTCTCCAGTATTTGTGCTCTCTCTGCATGCTCTACAGTATGTGTGCTCTCTCTGCATGTTCTACGGTATGTGTGCTCTCTCTGCATGCTCTACAGTATGTGTGCTCTCTCTGCATGTTCTACAGTATGTGTGCTCTCTATGCATGCTCTACAGTATGTGTGCTCTCTATGCATGTTCTACAGTATGTGTGCTCTCTCTGTATGCTCTACAGTATGTGTGCTCTCTATGCATGTTCTACAGTATGTGTGCTCTCTATGCATGTTCTACAGTATGTGTACTCTCTGCATGCTCTACAGTATGCATGCTCTCTATGCATGTTCTACAGTATGCGTGCTCTCTGTGCATGTTCTACAGTATGTGTGCTCTCTATGCATGTTCTACAGTATGTGTGCTTTATATGCATGTTCTACAGTATGTGTGCTCTCTATGCATGTTCCACAGTATGTGTTCTACAGTATGTGTGCTCTCTATGCATGTTCTACAGTATGTGTGCTCTCTCTGCATGTCCTACAGTATGTGTGCTCTCTCTGCAAGCTCTACAGTATGTGTGCTCTCTATGCATGTTCTACAGTATGTGTGCTCTCTCTGCATGCTCTACAGTATGTGTACTCTCTATGCATGTTCTACAGAATGTGTGCTTTATATGTATGTTCTACAGTATGTGTGCTCTCTATGCATGTTCTACAGTATGTGTTCTACAGTATGTGTGCTCTCTATGCATGCTCTACAGTATGTGTGCTCTCTATGCATGCTCTACAGTATGTATGCTCTCTATGCATGCTCTACAGTATGTGTGCTCTCTATGCATGCTCTACAGTATGTGTGCTCTCTATGCATGTTCTACAGTATGTGTGCTCTCTATGCATGCTCTACGGTATGTGTGCTCTCTATGCATGCTCTACGGTATGTGTGCTCTCTATGCATGCTCTACGGTATGTGTGCTCTCTATGCATGCTCTACGGTATGTGTGCTCTCTATGCATGCTCTACGGTATGTGTGCTCTCTATGCATGCTCTACGGTATGTGTGCTCTCTATGCATGCTCTACGGTATGTGTGCTCTCTATGCATGTTCTACGGTATGTGTGCTCTCTATGCATGTTCTACGGTATGTGTGCTTTCTATGCATGTTCTACAGTATGTGTGCTCTCTATGCATGTTCTACAGTATGTGTTCTACAGTATGTGTGCTCTCTATGCATGTTCTACAGTATGTGTTCTACAGTATGTGTGCTCTCTATGCATGTTCTACAGTATGTGTTCTCTCTATGCATGTTCTACAGTATGTGTGCTCTCTATGCATGTTCTACAGTATATGTGCTCTCTATGCATGCTCTACGGTATGTGTGCTCTCTATGCATGCTCTACGGTATGTGTGCTCTCTATGCATGTTCTACAGTATGTGTGCTCTCTATGCATGTTCTACGGTATGTGTGCTTTCTATGCATGTTCTACAGTATGTGTGCTCTCTATGCATGTTCTACAGTATGTGTTCTACAGTATGTGTGCTCTCTCTGCATGTTCTCCAGTATTTGTGCTCTCTCTGCATGCTCTACAGTATGTGTGCTCTCTCTGCATGTTCTACGGTATGTGTGCTCTCTCTGCATGCTCTACAGTATGTGTGCTCTCTCTGCATGTTCTACAGTATGTGTGCTCTCTATGCATGCTCTACAGTATGTGTGCTCTCTATGCATGTTCTACAGTATGTGTGCTCTCTCTGTATGCTCTACAGTATGTGTGCTCTCTATGCATGTTCTACAGTATGTGTGCTCTCTATGCATGTTCTACAGTATGTGTACTCTCTGCATGCTCTACAGTATGCATGCTCTCTATGCATGTTCTACAGTATGCGTGCTCTCTGTGCATGTTCTACAGTATGTGTGCTCTCTATGCATGTTCTACAGTATGTGTGCTTTATATGCATGTTCTACAGTATGTGTGCTCTCTATGCATGTTCCACAGTATGTGTTCTACAGTATGTGTGCTCTCTATGCATGTTCTACAGTATGTGTGCTCTCTCTGCATGTTCTACAGTATGTGTGCTCTCTCTGCAAGCTCTACAGTATGTGTGCTCTCTATGCATGTTCTACAGTATGTGTGCTCTCTCTGCATGCTCTACAGTATGTGTACTCTCTATGCATGTTCTACAGAATGTGTGCTTTATATGTATGTTCTACAGTATGTGTGCTCTCTATGCATGTTCTACAGTATGTGTTCTACAGTATGTGTGCTCTCTATGCATGCTCTACAGTATGTGTGCTCTCTATGCATGCTCTACAGTATGTATGCTCTCTATGCATGCTCTACAGTATGTGTGCTCTCTATGCATGCTCTACAGTATGTGTGCTCTCTATGCATGTTCTACAGTATGTGTGCTCTCTATGCATGCTCTACGGTATGTGTGCTCTCTATGCATGCTCTACGGTATGTGTGCTCTCTATGCATGCTCTACGGTATGTGTGCTCTCTATGCATGCTCTACGGTATGTGTGCTCTCTATGCATGCTCTACGGTATGTGTGCTCTCTATGCATGCTCTACGGTATGTGTGCTCTCTATGCATGTTCTACGGTATGTGTGCTCTCTATGCATGTTCTACGGTATGTGTGCTTTCTATGCATGTTCTACAGTATGTGTGCTCTCTATGCATGTTCTACAGTATGTGTTCTACAGTATGTGTGCTCTCTATGCATGTTCTACAGTATGTGTTCTCTCTATGCATGTTCTACAGTATGTGTGCTCTCTATGCATGTTCTACAGTATATGTGCTCTCTATGCATGTTCTACAGTATGTGTGCTCTCTATGCATGTTATACAGTATGTGTGCTCTCTATGTGCTCTCTGTGCATGTTCTACAGTATGTGTGCTCTCTCTGCATGCTCTACAGCATGTGTGCTCTCTCTGCATGCTCTACAGTATGTGTGCTCTCTATGCATGTTCTCCAGTATGTGTGCTCTCTCTGCATACTCTACAGTATGTGTGCTCTCTCTGCATGTTCTACAGTATGTGTGCTCTCTCTGCATGCTCTACAGTATGTGTGCTCTCTCTGCATGTTCTACAGTATGTGTGCTCTCTATGCATGCTCTACAGTATGTGTGCTCTCTCTGCATGCTCTACAGTTTGTGTGCTCTCTATGCATGTTCTACAGTATGTGTGCTCTCTATGCATGTTCTACAATATGTGTACTCTCTGCATGCTCTACAGTATGCGTGCTCTCTATGCATGTTCTACAGTATGCGTGCTCTCTGTGCATGTTCTACAGTATGTGTGCTTTATATGCATGTTCTACAGTATGTGTGCTCTCTATGCATGTTCTACAGTATGTGTTCTACAGTATGTGTGCTCTCTATGCATGTTCTACAGTATATGTGCTCTCTATGCATGCTCTACAGTATGTGTGCTCTCTATGCATGCTCTACAGTATGTGTGCTCTCTCTGCATGCTCTACAGTATGTGTGCTCTCTCTGCATGCTCTACAGTATGTGTGCTCTCTCTGCATGTTCTCCAGTATGTGTGCTCTCTCTGCATGCTCTACAGTATGTGTGATCTCTCTGCATATTCTACAGTATGTGTGCTCTCTCTGCATGTTCTACAGTATGTGTGCTCTCTATGCATGTTCTACAGTATGTGTGCTCTCTATGCTTGTTCTACAGTATGTGTGCTTTCTATGCATGTTCTACAGTATGTGTGCTCTCTATGCATGTTCTACAGTATGTGTTCTACAGTATGTGTGCTCTCTATGCATGTTCTACAGTATGTGTACTCTCTATGCATGTTCTACAGTATGTGTGCTCTCTATGCATGTTCTACAGTATGTGTGCTCTCTATGCATATTCTACAGTATGTGTGCTCTCTATGCTTGTTCTACAGTATGTGTGCTCTCTATGTGCTCTCTATGCATGTTCTACAGCATGTGTGCTCTCTCTGCATGCTCTACAGCATGTGTGCTCTCTCTGCATGCTCTACAGTATGTGTGCTCTCTATGCATGTTCTCCAGTATGTGTGCTCTCTCTGCATGCTCTACAGTATGTGTGCTCTCTCTGCATGTTCTTCAGTATGTGTGCTCTCTCTGCATGCTCTACAGTATGTGTGCTCTCTCTGCATGTTCTACAGTATGTGTGCTCTCTCTGCATGTTCTACAGTATGTGTGCTCTCTCTGCATGCTCTACAGTATGTGTGCTCTCAATGCATGTTCTACAGTATGTGTGCTCTCTCTGCATGCTCTACACTATGTGTGCTCTCTATGCATGTTCTACAGTATGTGTGCTTTATATGAATGTTCTACAGTATGTGTGCTCTCTATGCATGTTCTACAGTATGTGTTCTACAGTATGTGTGCTCTCTATGCATGTTCTACAGTATGTGTGCTCTCTATGCATGCTCTACGGTATGTGTGCTCTCTATGCATGCTCTACGGTATGTGTGCTCTCTATGCATGCTCTACGGTATGTGTGCTCTCTATGCATGCTCTACGGTATGTGTGCTCTCTATGCATGCTCTACGGTATGTGTGCTCTCTATGCATGTTCTACGGTATGTGTGCTCTCTATGCATGTTTTACGGTATGTGTGCTCTCTATGCATGTTCTACGGTATGTGTGCTTTCTATGCATGTTCTACGGTATGTGTGCTCTCTATGCATGTTCTACAGTATGTGTTCTACAGTATGTGTGCTCTCTATGCATGTTCTACAGTATGTGTACTCTCTATGCATGTTCTACAGTATGAGTGCTCTCTATGCATGTTCTACAGTATGTGTGCTCTCTATGCATGTTCTACAGTATGTGTGCTCTCTATGTGCTCTCTATGCATGTTCTACAGTATGTGTGCTCTCTATGCATGTTCTACAGTATGTGTGCTCTCTATGCATGCTCTGCAGTATGTGTGCTCTCTATGCATGTTCTACAGTATGTGTGCTCTCTATGCATGTTCTACAGTATGTGTGCTCTCTCTGCATGCTCTACAGTATGTGTGCTCTCTCTGCATGTTCTCCAGTATGTGTGCTCTCTCTGCATGTTCTCCAGTATGTGTGCTCTCTCTGCATGTTCTACAGTATGTGTGCTCTCTCTGCATGCTCTACAGTATGTGTGCTCTCTCTGCATGTTCTACAGTATGTGTGCTCTCTATGCATGCTCTACAGTATGTGTGCTCTCTATGCATGTTCTACAGTATGTGTGCTCTCTATGCATGTTCTGCAGTATGTGTGCTCTCTCTGTATGCTCTACAGTATGTGTGCTCTCTATGCATGTTCTACAGTATGTGTGCTCTCTCTGCATGCTCTACAGTATGTGTGCTCTCTATGCATGTTCTACAGTATGTGTGCTTTATATGCATGTTCTACAGTATGTGTGCTCTCTATGCATGTTCTACAGTATGTGTTCTACATTATGTGTGCTCTCTATGCATGTTCTACAGTATGTGTGCTCTCTATGCATGCTCTACAGTATGTGTGCTCTCTATGCATGCTCTACAGTATGTGTGCTCTCTATGCATGCTCTACAGTATGTGTGCTCTCTATGCATGTTCTACAGTATGTGTGCTCTCTATGCATGCTCTACAGTATGTGTGCTCTCTATGCATGCTCTACACTATATGTGCTCTCTATGCATGTTCTACAGTATGTGTGCTTTATATGCATGTTCTACAGTATGTGTGCTCTCTATGCATGTTCTCCAGTATGTGTTCTACATTATGTGTGCTCTCTATGCATGTTCTACAGTATGTGTGCTCTCTATGCATGCTCTACAGTATGTGTGCTCTCTATGCATGCTCAACAGTATGTGTGCTCTCTATGCATGCTCTACAGTATGTGTGCTCTCTCTGCATGCTCTACAGTATGTGTGCTCTCTATGCATGTACTCCAGTATGTGTGCTCTCTCCGCATGCTCTACAGTATGTGTGCTCTCTCTGCATGTTCTACAGTATGTGTGCTCTCTCTGCATGTTCTACAGTATGTGTGCTCTCTATGCATGTTCTACAGTATGTGTGCTCCCTATGCTTGTTCTACAGTATGTGTGCTTTCTATGCATGTTCTACAGTATGTGTGCTCTCTATGCATGTTCTAGAGTATGTGTTCTACAGTATGTGTGCTCTCTATGCATATTCTACAGTATGTGTACTCTCTATGCATGTTTTACAGTATGTGTGCTCTCTATGCATGTTCTACAGTATGTGTGCTCTCTATGCATATTCTACAGTATGTGTGCTCTCTATGCTTGTTCTACAGTATGTGTGTTCTCTATGTGCTCTCTATGCATGTTCTACAGCATGTGTGCTCTCTCTGCATGCTCTACAGCATGTGTGCTCTCTCTGCATGCTCTACAGTATGTGTGCTCTCTATGCATGTTCTCCAGTATGTGTGCTCTCTCTGCATGCTCTACAGTATGTGTGCTCTCTCTGCATGTTCTACAGTATGTGTGCTCTCTCTGCATGCTCTACAGTATGTGTGGTCTCTCTGCATGTTCTACAGTATGTGTGCTCTCTGTGCATGTTCTACAGTATGTGTGCTTTATATGCATGTTCTACAGTATGTGTGCTCTCTATGCATGTTCTACAGTATGTGTTCTACAGTATGTGTGCTCTCTATGCATGTTCTACAGTATGTGTGCTCTCTATGCTTGTTCTACAGTATGTGTGCTCTCTCTGCATGCTCTACAGTATGTGTGCTCTCTATGCATGTTCTACAGTATGTGTGCTCTCTCTGCATGCTCTACACTATGTGTGCTCTCTATGCATGTTCTACAGTATGTGTGCTTTATATGCATGTTCTACAGTATGTGTGCTCTCTATGCATGTTCTACAGTATGTGTTCTACAGTATGTGTGCTCTCTATGCATGTTCTACAGTATGTGTGCTCTCTATGCATGCTCTACAGTATGTGTGCTCTCTATGCATGCTCTACGGTATGTGTGCTCTCTATGCATGCTCTACGGTATGTGTGCTCTCTATGCATGCTCTACGGTATGTGTGCTCTCTATGCATGCTCTACGGTATGTGTGCTCTCTATGCATGCTCTACGGTATGTGTGCTCTCTATGCATGCTCTACGGTATGTGTGCTCTCTATGCATGCTCTACGGTATGTGTGCTCTCTATGCATGCTCTACGGTATGTGTGCTCTCTATGCATGCTCTACGGTATGTGTGCTCTCTATGCATGTTCTACGGTATGTGTGCTCTCTATGCATGTTCTACAGTATGTGTTCTACAGTATGTGTGCTCTCTATGCATGTTCTACAGTATGTGTACTCTCTATGCATGTTCTACAGTATGAGTGCTCTCTATGCATGCTCTACAGTATGTGTGCTCTCTCTGCATGCTCTACAGTATGTGTGCTCTCTCTGCATGCTCTACAGTATGTGTGCTCTCTCTGCATGTTCTCCAGTATGTGTGCTCTCTCTGCATGCTCTACAGTATGTGTGATCTCTCTGCATGTTCTACAGTATGTGTGCTCTCTCTGCATGTTCTACAGTATGTGTGCTCTCTATGCATGTTCTACAGTATGTGTGCTCTCTATGCTTGTTCTACAGTATGTGTGCTTTCTATGCATGTTCTACAGTATGTGTGCTCTCTATGCATGTTCTACAGTATGTGTTCTACAGTATGTGTGCTCTCTATGCATGTTCTACAGTATGTGTACTCTCTATGCATGTTCTACAGTATGTGTGCTCTCTATGCATGTTCTACAGTATGTGTGCTCTCTATGCATATTCTACAGTATGTGTGCTCTCTATGCTTGTTCTACAGTATGTGTGCTCTCTATGTGCTCTCTATGCATGTTCTACAGCATGTGTGCTCTCTCTGCATGCTCTACAGCATGTGTGCTCTCTCTGCATGCTCTACAGTATGTGTGCTCTCTATGCATGTTCTCCAGTATGTGTGCTCTCTCTGCATGCTCTACAGTATGTGTGCTCTCTCTGCATGTTCTTCAGTATGTGTGCTCTCTCTGCATGCTCTACAGTATGTGTGCTCTCTCTGCATGTTCTACAGTATGTGTGCTCTCTCTGCATGTTCTACAGTATGTGTGCTCTCTCTGCATGCTCTACAGTATGTGTGCTCTCTATGCATGTTCTACAGTATGTGTGCTCTCTATGCTTGTTCTACAGTATGTGTGCTCTCTCTGCATGCTCTACAGTATGTGTGCTCTCAATGCATGTTCTACAGTATGTGTGCTCTCTCTGCATGCTCTACACTATGTGTGCTCTCTATGCATGTTCTACAGTATGTGTGCTTTATATGAATGTTCTACAGTATGTGTGCTCTCTATGCATGTTCTACAGTATGTGTTCTACAGTATGTGTGCTCTCTATGCATGTTCTACAGTATGTGTGCTCTCTATGCATGCTCTACGGTATGTGTGCTCTCTATGCATGCTCTACGGTATGTGTGCTCTCTATGCATGCTCTACGGTATGTGTGCTCTCTATGCATGCTCTACGGTATGTGTGCTCTCTATGCATGCTCTACGGTATGTGTGCTCTCTATGCATGTTCTACGGTATGTGTGCTCTCTATGCATGTTTTACGGTATGTGTGCTCTCTATGCATGTTCTACGGTATGTGTGCTTTCTATGCATGTTCTACGGTATGTGTGCTCTCTATGCATGTTCTACAGTATGTGTTCTACAGTATGTGTGCTCTCTATGCATGTTCTACAGTATGTGTACTCTCTATGCATGTTCTACAGTATGAGTGCTCTCTATGCATGTTCTACAGTATGTGTGCTCTCTATGCATGTTCTACAGTATGTGTGCTCTCTATGTGCTCTCTATGCATGTTCTACAGTATGTGTGCTCTCTATGCATGTTCTACAGTATGTGTGCTCTCTATGCATGCTCTGCAGTATGTGTGCTCTCTATGCATGTTCTACAGTATGTGTGCTCTCTATGCATGTTCTACAGTATGTGTGCTCTCTCTGCATGCTCTACAGTATGTGTGCTCTCTCTGCATGTTCTCCAGTATGTGTGCTCTCTCTGCATGTTCTCCAGTATGTGTGCTCTCTCTGCATGTTCTACAGTATGTGTGCTCTCTCTGCATGCTCTACAGTATGTGTGCTCTCTCTGCATGTTCTACAGTATGTGTGCTCTCTATGCATGCTCTACAGTATGTGTGCTCTCTATGCATGTTCTACAGTATGTGTGCTCTCTATGCATGTTCTGCAGTATGTGTGCTCTCTCTGTATGCTCTACAGTATGTGTGCTCTCTATGCATGTTCTACAGTATGTGTGCTCTCTCTGCATGCTCTACAGTATGTGTGCTCTCTATGCATGTTCTACAGTATGTGTGCTTTATATGCATGTTCTACAGTATGTGTGCTCTCTATGCATGTTCTACAGTATGTGTTCTACATTATGTGTGCTCTCTATGCATGTTCTACAGTATGTGTGCTCTCTATGCATGCTCTACAGTATGTGTGCTCTCTATGCATGCTCTACAGTATGTGTGCTCTCTATGCATGCTCTACAGTATGTGTGCTCTCTATGCATGTTCTACAGTATGTGTGCTCTCTATGCATGCTCTACAGTATGTGTGCTCTCTATGCATGCTCTACACTATATGTGCTCTCTATGCATGTTCTACAGTATGTGTGCTTTATATGCATGTTCTACAGTATGTGTGCTCTCTATGCATGTTCTCCAGTATGTGTTCTACATTATGTGTGCTCTCTATGCATGTTCTACAGTATGTGTGCTCTCTATGCATGCTCTACAGTATGTGTGCTCTCTATGCATGCTCAACAGTATGTGTGCTCTCTATGCATGCTCTACAGTATGTGTGCTCTCTCTGCATGCTCTACAGTATGTGTGCTCTCTATGCATGTACTCCAGTATGTGTGCTCTCTCCGCATGCTCTACAGTATGTGTGCTCTCTCTGCATGTTCTACAGTATGTGTGCTCTCTCTGCATGTTCTACAGTATGTGTGCTCTCTATGCATGTTCTACAGTATGTGTGCTCCCTATGCTTGTTCTACAGTATGTGTGCTTTCTATGCATGTTCTACAGTATGTGTGCTCTCTATGCATGTTCTAGAGTATGTGTTCTACAGTATGTGTGCTCTCTATGCATATTCTACAGTATGTGTACTCTCTATGCATGTTTTACAGTATGTGTGCTCTCTATGCATGTTCTACAGTATGTGTGCTCTCTATGCATATTCTACAGTATGTGTGCTCTCTATGCTTGTTCTACAGTATGTGTGTTCTCTATGTGCTCTCTATGCATGTTCTACAGCATGTGTGCTCTCTCTGCATGCTCTACAGCATGTGTGCTCTCTCTGCATGCTCTACAGTATGTGTGCTCTCTATGCATGTTCTCCAGTATGTGTGCTCTCTCTGCATGCTCTACAGTATGTGTGCTCTCTCTGCATGTTCTACAGTATGTGTGCTCTCTCTGCATGCTCTACAGTATGTGTGGTCTCTCTGCATGTTCTACAGTATGTGTGCTCTCTGTGCATGTTCTACAGTATGTGTGCTTTATATGCATGTTCTACAGTATGTGTGCTCTCTATGCATGTTCTACAGTATGTGTTCTACAGTATGTGTGCTCTCTATGCATGTTCTACAGTATGTGTGCTCTCTATGCTTGTTCTACAGTATGTGTGCTCTCTCTGCATGCTCTACAGTATGTGTGCTCTCTATGCATGTTCTACAGTATGTGTGCTCTCTCTGCATGCTCTACACTATGTGTGCTCTCTATGCATGTTCTACAGTATGTGTGCTTTATATGCATGTTCTACAGTATGTGTGCTCTCTATGCATGTTCTACAGTATGTGTTCTACAGTATGTGTGCTCTCTATGCATGTTCTACAGTATGTGTGCTCTCTATGCATGCTCTACAGTATGTGTGCTCTCTATGCATGCTCTACGGTATGTGTGCTCTCTATGCATGCTCTACGGTATGTGTGCTCTCTATGCATGCTCTACGGTATGTGTGCTCTCTATGCATGCTCTACGGTATGTGTGCTCTCTATGCATGCTCTACGGTATGTGTGCTCTCTATGCATGCTCTACGGTATGTGTGCTCTCTATGCATGCTCTACGGTATGTGTGCTCTCTATGCATGCTCTACGGTATGTGTGCTCTCTATGCATGCTCTACGGTATGTGTGCTCTCTATGCATGTTCTACGGTATGTGTGCTCTCTATGCATGTTCTACAGTATGTGTTCTACAGTATGTGTGCTCTCTATGCATGTTCTACAGTATGTGTACTCTCTATGCATGTTCTACAGTATGAGTGCTCTCTATGCATGTTCTACAGTATGTGTGCTCTCTATGCATGTTCTACAGTATGTGTGCTCTCTATGTGCTCTCTATGCATGTTCTACAGTATGTGTGCTCTCTCTGCATGTTCTTCAGTATGTGTGCTCTCTCTGCATGCTCTACAGTATGTGTGCTCTCTCTGCATGTTCTACAGTATGTGTGCTCTCTCTGCATGTTCTACAGTATGTGTGCTCTCTCTGCATGCTCTACAGTATGTGTGCTCTCTATGCATGTTCTACAGTATGTGTGCTCTCTATGCTTGTTCTACAGTATGTGTGCTCTCTCTGCATGCTCTACAGTATGTGTGCTCTCAATGCATGTTCTACAGTATGTGTGCTCTCTCTGCATGCTCTACACTATGTGTGCTCTCTATGCATGTTCTACAGTATGTGTGCTTTATATGAATGTTCTACAGTATGTGTGCTCTCTATGCATGTTCTACAGTATGTGTTCTACAGTATGTGTGCTCTCTATGCATGTTCTACAGTATGTGTGCTCTCTATGCATGCTCTACGGTATGTGTGCTCTCTATGCATGCTCTACGGTATGTGTGCTCTCTATGCATGCTCTACGGTATGTGTGCTCTCTATGCATGCTCTACGGTATGTGTGCTCTCTATGCATGCTCTACGGTATGTGTGCTCTCTATGCATGTTCTACGGTATGTGTGCTCTCTATGCATGTTTTACGGTATGTGTGCTCTCTATGCATGTTCTACGGTATGTGTGCTTTCTATGCATGTTCTACGGTATGTGTGCTCTCTATGCATGTTCTACAGTATGTGTTCTACAGTATGTGTGCTCTCTATGCATGTTCTACAGTATGTGTACTCTCTATGCATGTTCTACAGTATGAGTGCTCTCTATGCATGTTCTACAGTATGTGTGCTCTCTATGCATGTTCTACAGTATGTGTGCTCTCTATGTGCTCTCTATGCATGTTCTACAGTATGTGTGCTCTCTATGCATGTTCTACAGTATGTGTGCTCTCTATGCATGCTCTGCAGTATGTGTGCTCTCTATGCATGTTCTACAGTATGTGTGCTCTCTATGCATGTTCTACAGTATGTGTGCTCTCTCTGCATGCTCTACAGTATGTGTGCTCTCTCTGCATGTTCTCCAGTATGTGTGCTCTCTCTGCATGTTCTCCAGTATGTGTGCTCTCTCTGCATGTTCTACAGTATGTGTGCTCTCTCTGCATGCTCTACAGTATGTGTGCTCTCTCTGCATGTTCTACAGTATGTGTGCTCTCTATGCATGCTCTACAGTATGTGTGCTCTCTATGCATGTTCTACAGTATGTGTGCTCTCTATGCATGTTCTGCAGTATGTGTGCTCTCTCTGTATGCTCTACAGTATGTGTGCTCTCTATGCATGTTCTACAGTATGTGTGCTCTCTCTGCATGCTCTACAGTATGTGTGCTCTCTATGCATGTTCTACAGTATGTGTGCTTTATATGCATGTTCTACAGTATGTGTGCTCTCTATGCATGTTCTACAGTATGTGTTCTACATTATGTGTGCTCTCTATGCATGTTCTACAGTATGTGTGCTCTCTATGCATGCTCTACAGTATGTGTGCTCTCTATGCATGCTCTACAGTATGTGTGCTCTCTATGCATGCTCTACAGTATGTGTGCTCTCTATGCATGTTCTACAGTATGTGTGCTCTCTATGCATGCTCTACAGTATGTGTGCTCTCTATGCATGCTCTACACTATATGTGCTCTCTATGCATGTTCTACAGTATGTGTGCTTTATATGCATGTTCTACAGTATGTGTGCTCTCTATGCATGTTCTCCAGTATGTGTTCTACATTATGTGTGCTCTCTATGCATGTTCTACAGTATGTGTGCTCTCTATGCATGCTCTACAGTATGTGTGCTCTCTATGCATGCTCAACAGTATGTGTGCTCTCTATGCATGCTCTACAGTATGTGTGCTCTCTCTGCATGCTCTACAGTATGTGTGCTCTCTATGCATGTACTCCAGTATGTGTGCTCTCTCCGCATGCTCTACAGTATGTGTGCTCTCTCTGCATGTTCTACAGTATGTGTGCTCTCTCTGCATGTTCTACAGTATGTGTGCTCTCTATGCATGTTCTACAGTATGTGTGCTCCCTATGCTTGTTCTACAGTATGTGTGCTTTCTATGCATGTTCTACAGTATGTGTGCTCTCTATGCATGTTCTAGAGTATGTGTTCTACAGTATGTGTGCTCTCTATGCATATTCTACAGTATGTGTACTCTCTATGCATGTTTTACAGTATGTGTGCTCTCTATGCATGTTCTACAGTATGTGTGCTCTCTATGCATATTCTACAGTATGTGTGCTCTCTATGCTTGTTCTACAGTATGTGTGTTCTCTATGTGCTCTCTATGCATGTTCTACAGCATGTGTGCTCTCTCTGCATGCTCTACAGCATGTGTGCTCTCTCTGCATGCTCTACAGTATGTGTGCTCTCTATGCATGTTCTCCAGTATGTGTGCTCTCTCTGCATGCTCTACAGTATGTGTGCTCTCTCTGCATGTTCTACAGTATGTGTGCTCTCTCTGCATGCTCTACAGTATGTGTGGTCTCTCTGCATGTTCTACAGTATGTGTGCTCTCTGTGCATGTTCTACAGTATGTGTGCTTTATATGCATGTTCTACAGTATGTGTGCTCTCTATGCATGTTCTACAGTATGTGTTCTACAGTATGTGTGCTCTCTATGCATGTTCTACAGTATGTGTGCTCTCTATGCTTGTTCTACAGTATGTGTGCTCTCTCTGCATGCTCTACAGTATGTGTGCTCTCTATGCATGTTCTACAGTATGTGTGCTCTCTCTGCATGCTCTACACTATGTGTGCTCTCTATGCATGTTCTACAGTATGTGTGCTTTATATGCATGTTCTACAGTATGTGTGCTCTCTATGCATGTTCTACAGTATGTGTTCTACAGTATGTGTGCTCTCTATGCATGTTCTACAGTATGTGTGCTCTCTATGCATGCTCTACAGTATGTGTGCTCTCTATGCATGCTCTACGGTATGTGTGCTCTCTATGCATGCTCTACGGTATGTGTGCTCTCTATGCATGCTCTACGGTATGTGTGCTCTCTATGCATGCTCTACGGTATGTGTGCTCTCTATGCATGCTCTACGGTATGTGTGCTCTCTATGCATGCTCTACGGTATGTGTGCTCTCTATGCATGCTCTACGGTATGTGTGCTCTCTATGCATGCTCTACGGTATGTGTGCTCTCTATGCATGCTCTACGGTATGTGTGCTCTCTATGCATGTTCTACGGTATGTGTGCTCTCTATGCATGTTCTACAGTATGTGTTCTACAGTATGTGTGCTCTCTATGCATGTTCTACAGTATGTGTACTCTCTATGCATGTTCTACAGTATGAGTGCTCTCTATGCATGTTCTACAGTATGTGTGCTCTCTATGCATGTTCTACAGTATGTGTGCTCTCTATGTGCTCTCTATGCATGTTCTACAGTATGTGTGCTCTCTATGCATGTTCTACAGTATGTGTGCTCTCTATGCATGCTCTGCAGTATGTGTGCTCTCTATGCATGTTCTACAGTATGTGTGCTCACTATGCATGTTCTACAGTATGTGTCCTCTCTCTGCATGCTCTACAGTATGTGTGCTCTCTATGCATGTTCTCCAGTATGTGTGCTCTCTCTGCATGTTCTCCAGTATGTGTGCTCTCTCTGCATGTTCTACAGTATGTGTGCTCTCTCTGCATTCTCTACAGTATGTGTGCTCTCTGTGCATGTTCTACAGTATGTGTGCTCTCTGTGCATGTTCTACAGTATGTGTGCTCTCTATGCATGTTCTACAGTATGTGTGCTTTCTATGCATGTTCTACAGTATGTGTGCTCTCTATGCATGTTCTACAGTATGTGTTCTACAGTATGTGTGCTCTCTATGCATGTTCTACAGTATGTGTACTCTCTATGCATGTTCTACAGTATGTGTGCTCTCTATGCATGTTCTACAGTATGTGTGCTCTCTATGCATATTCTACAGTATGTGTGCTCTCTATGCTTGTTCTACAGTATGTGTGCTCTCTATGTGCTCTCTATGCATGTTCTACAGCATGTGTGCTCTCTCTGCATGCTCTACAGCATGTGTGCTCTCTCTGCATGCTCTACAGTATGTGTGCTCTCTATGCATGTTCTCCAGTATGTGTGCTCTCTCTGCATGCTCTACAGTATGTGTGCTCTCTCTGCATGTTCTACAGTATGTGTGCTCTCTCTGCATGTTCTACAGTATGTGTGCTCTCTATGCATGTTCTACAGTATGTGTGCTCTCTATGCTTGTTCTACAGTATGTGTGCTTTCTATGCATGTTCTACAGTATGTGTGCTCTCTATGCATGTTCTACAGTATGTGTTCTACAGTATGTGTGCTCTCTATGCATGTTCTACAGTATGTGTACTCTCTATGCATGTTCTACAGTATGTGTGCTCTCTATGCATGTTCTACAGTATGTGTGCTCTCTATGCATATTCTACAGTATGTGTGCTCTCTATGCTTGTTCTACAGTATGTGTGCTCTCTATGTGCTCTCTATGCATGTTCTACAGCATGTGTGCTCTCTCTGCATGCTCTACAGCATGTGTGCTCTCTCTGCATGCTCTACAGTATGTGTGCTCTCTATGCATGTTCTCCAGTATGTGTGCTCTCTCTGCATGCTCTACAGTATGTGTGCTCTCTCTGCATGTTCTACAGTATGTGTGCTCTCTCTGCATGCTCTACAGTATGTGTGCTCTCTCTGCATGTTCTACAGTATGTGTGCTCTCTATGCATGCTCTACAGTATGTGTGCTCTCTCTGCATGTTCTACAGTATGTGTGCTCTCTCTGCATGCTCTACAGTATGTGTGCTCTCTATGCATGTTCTACAGTATGTGTGCTCTCTATGCATGTTCTACAGTATGTGTACTCTCTGCATGCTCTACAGTATGCGTGCTCTCTATGCATGTTCTACAGTATGCGTGCTCTCTGTGCATGTTCTACAGTATGTGTGCTCTCTATGCATGTTCTACAGTATGTGTGCTTTATATGCATGTTCTACAGTATGTGTGCTCTCTATGCATGTTCTACAGTATGTGTTCTACAGAATGTGTGCTCTCTATGCATGTTCTACAGTATGTGTGCTCTCTATGCATGTTCTACAGTATGTGTGCTCTCTCTGCATGCTCTACAGTATGTGTGCTCTCTATGCATGTTCTACAGTATGTGTGCTCTCTCTGCATGCTCTACAGTATGTGTACTCTCTATGCATGTTCTACAGTATGTGTGCTTTATATGCATGTTCTACAGTATGTGTACTCTCTATGCATGTTCTACAGTATGAGTGCTCTCTATGCATGTTCTACAGTATGTGTGCTCTCTATGCATGTTCTACAGTATGTGTGCTCTCTATGTGCTCTTTATGCATGTTCTACAGTATGTGTGCTCTCTATGCATGTTCTACAGTATGTGTGCTCTCTATGCATGCTCTGCAGTATGTGTGCTCTCTATGCATGTTCTACAGTATGTGTGCTCACTATGCATGTTCTACAGTATGTGTGCTCTCTCTGCATGCTCTACAGTATGTGTGCTCTCTATGCATGTTCTCCAGTATGTGTGCTCTCTCTGCATGTTCTCCAGTATGTGTGCTCTCTCTGCATGTTCTACAGTATGTGTGCTCTCTCTGCATTCTCTACAGTATGTGTGCTCTCTCTGCATGTTCTACATCTATGCATGTTCTGCAGTATGTGTGCTCTCTCTGTATGCTCTACAGTATGTGTGCTCTCTATGCATGTTCTACAGTATGTGTGCTCTCTCTGCATGCTCTACAGTATGTGTGCTCTCTATGCATGTTCTACAGTATGTGTGCTTTATATGCATGTTCTACAGTATGTGTGCTCTCTATGCATGTTCTACAGTATGTGTTCTACAGTATGTGTGCTCTCTATGCATGTTCTACAGTATGTGTGCTCTCTATGCATGCTCTACAGTATGTGTGCTCTCTATGCATGCTCTACAGTATGTGTGCTCTCTATGCATGCTCTACAGTATGTGTGCTCTCTATGCATGCTCTACAGTATGTGTGCTCTCTATGCTTGTTCTACAGTAGGTGTGCTCTCTGTGCATGCTCTACAGTATGTGTGCTCTCTGTGCATGTTCTACAGTATGTGTGCTCTCTGTGCATGTTCTACAGTATGTGTGCTCTCTGTGCATGTTCTACAGTATGTGTGCTCTCTATGCATGTTCTACAGTATGTGTGCTTTCTATGCATGTTCTACAGTATGTGTGCTCTCTATGCATGTTCTACAGTATGTGTTCTACAGTATGTGTGCTCTCTATGCATGTTCTACAGTATGTGTACTCTCTATGCATGTTCTACAGTATGTGTGCTCTCTATGCATGTTCTACAGTATGTGTGCTCTCTATGCATATTCTACAGTATGTGTGCTCTCTATGCTTGTTCTACAGTATGTGTGCTCTCTATGTGCTCTCTATGCATGTTCTACAGCATGTGTGCTCTCTCTGCATGCTCTACAGCATGTGTGCTCTCTCTGCATGCTCTACAGTATGTGTGCTCTCTATGCATGTTCTCCAGTATGTGTGCTCTCTCTGAATGCTCTACAGTATGTGTGCTCTCTCTGCATGTTCTACAGTATGTGTGCTTTCTCTGCATGTTCTACAGTATGTGTGCTCTCTATGCATGTTCTACAGTATGTGTGCTCTCTATGCTTGTTCTACAGTATGTGTGCTTTCTATGCATGTTCTACAGTATGTGTGCTCTCTATGCATGTTCTACAGTATGTGTTCTACAGTATGTGTGCTCTCTATGCATGTTCTACAGTATGTGTACTCTCTATGCATGTTCTACAGTATGTGTGCTCTCTATGCATGTTCTACAGTATGTGTGCTCTCTATGCATATTCTACAGTATGTGTGCTCTCTATGCTTGTTCTACAGTATGTGTGCTCTCTATGTGCTCTCTATGCATGTTCTACAGCATGTGTGCTCTCTCTGCATGCTCTACAGCATGTGTGCTCTCTCTGCATGCTCTACAGTATGTGCTCTCTCTCTGCATGTTCTACAGTATGTGTGCTCTCTCTGCATGCTCTACAGTATGTGTGCTCTCTCTGCATGTTCTACAGTATGTGTGCTCTCTATGCATGCTCTACAGTATGTGTGCTCTCTCTGCATGTTCTACAGTATGTGTGCTCTCTCTGCATGCTCTACAGTATGCGTGCTCTCTATGCATGTTCTACAGTATGCGTGCTCTCTGTGCATGTTCTACAGTATGTGTGCTCTCTATGCATGTTCTACAGTATGTGTGCTTTATATGCATGTTCTACAGTATGTGTGCTCTCTATGCATGTTCTACAGTATGTGTTCTACAGAATGTGTGCTCTCTATGCATGTTCTACAGTATGTGTGCTCTCTATGCATGTTCTACAGTATGTGTGCTCTCTCTGCATGCTCTACAGTATGTGTGCTCTCTATGCATGTTCTACAGTATGTGTGCTCTCTCTGCATGCTCTACAGTATGTGTACTCTCTATGCATGTTCTACAGTATGTGTGCTTTATATGCATGTTCTACAGTATGTGTGCTCTCTATGCATGTTCTACAGTATGTGTTCTACAGTATGTGTGCTCTCTATGCATGTTCTACAGTATTTGTGCTCTCTGCATGCTCTCCAGTATGTGTGCTCTCTATGCATGCTGTGTGCTCTCTATGCATGTTCTACAGTATGTGTGCTCTCTATGCATGCTCTACAGTATGTGTGCTCTCTATGCATGCTCTACAGTATGTGTGCTCTATATGCATGCGCTACAGTATGTGTGCTCTCTATGCATGCTCTACAGTATGTGTGCTCTCTATGCATGCTCTACGGTATGTGTGCTCTCTATGCATGCTCTACGGTATGTGTGCTCTCTATGCATGCTCTACGGTATGTGTGCTCTCTATGCATGCTCTACGGTATGTGTGCTCTCTATGCATGCTCTACGGTATGTGTGCTCTCTATGCATGTTCTACGGTATGTGTGCTCTCTATGCATGTTCTACGGTATGTGTGCTCTCTATGCATGCTCTACGGTATGTGTGCTCTCTATGCATGCTCTACGGTATGTGTGCTCTCTATGCATGCTCTACGGTATGTGTGCTCTCTATGCATGCTCTACGGTATGTGTGCTCTCTATGCATGTTCTACGGTATGTGTGCTCTCTATGCATGTTCTACGGTATGTGTGCTCTCTATGCATGTTCTACGGTATGTGTGCTCTCTATGCATGTTCTACGGTATGTTTGCTCTCTATGCATGCTCTACGGTATGTGTGCTCTCTATGCATGCTCTACAGACTACAGTATGTGTGCTCTCTATGCATGTTCTACAGTATGTGTGCTCTCTATGCATGTTCTACAGTATGTGTGCTCTCCATGCATGCTCTACAGTATGTGTGCTCTCTATGCATGCTCTACAGACTACAGTATGTGTGCTCTCTATGCATGCTCTACAGACTACAGTATGTGTGCTCTCTATGCATGTTCTACAGTATGTGTGCTCTCTATGCATGTTCTACAGTATGTGTGCTCTCTATGCATGTTCTACAGTATGTGTGCTCTCCATGCATGCTCTACAGTATGTGTGCTCTCTATGCATGCTCTACAGACTACAGTATGTGTGCTCTCTATGCATGCTCTACAGTATGTGCGCTTTTGATGTGTGCTCTCTGTTTGTTCTCAATGCATGCTCTATGTTCGTTCTCTATGTGCTCTCTATATGTATGTTCTCTATACTTTCTCTCTATGGGTATGATGCAGCAAGCATACACATGCAACGCAGCTAATATTCGTGAAGATATACAAATGACTGCATTCGTATTGCGATCGCAGCCATAGCATAAGGATGCTCACTTCCCCCTACTTACATCTGTATACTTTAGCAATATAGCAAAATAATCGGTAACATAGAATAACATTGGACCCATACGCACACTTGCACAAGCCCAGACCTTACTCAGAAATTGTTACCATCAGCGCACGCTATGAGTCCTCATGCTGCGTAAGGCATCGCAGTGGATAATTTCTGCATGCTCCTGCAACGTTGTTGAAACGCACTGGCATGCCTGCGTTCGGCCAACCACCCCCCCTGTCACCACCCACAAACGGCAATTCCTATCAATCACTCTGCGATAGGTCAGCAGTGGTCGGTTTATGCACGCGCACTGCAATGTATATGCATGCGCACTATGCAACAATCGGCCGATTGCGTGCGTATTAGCAACTGTGATCCAAGCTGAATCAGGCCCTATGTGTGTTCTCTATGCGTGCTCTCTATGCGTGCTCTCTATGCGTGCTCTCTATGGGGCCTATTCATCAAACGGTAAATGGCCCCCTTTACCGGGCGGAACACTAGTTTCCGCATGTTTTAGTACCCGGGCCATTTATCATCGATGTCCGATAGGACCCCTTAATATTCAGCAAACTCCGAAAATGGAAAGTTTTCTGAGTTTGCTTCCGAGAACAAGCGCCTATGGGAAGGAATTCCGGGGATGCGAAGAGGGATCCAAGCAGATCCCTCCGGTGCCTTCTCATGGACTCCCCGGCGGCTGTGCACATGCATGATCTTGGGTTACGCATGCGTAGCAGGGCCGATGGGAATGTGGTAAGTAATGCAGTTACATCTGTAGCTGCAATACTAATCGAGGGGACAGCTGCTTTTCATAGCAGCTGTCCTCTCACCGGAGCTGTGATGAATTGTTCCGGTGTCACGTTTCCCCTGCTGCGAGTTGGATATTTAGGTATCCCTCGCAGCAAGAACTAAACTTAACGGCCTCAGATGATAAATTGGCCCCTATGCGTGCTCTCTCTGCGTTCTCTCTATGCGTGCTCTCTAAGTGTGCTCTCTATGTGTGCTGTCTATGCTTTCTATGTGCACTCTCTATGCATGCTCTACAGTATGTGTGCTCTCTGTGTGCTCTCTGCATGCTCTACAGTATGTGTGCTCTCTGTGTGCTCTCTATGCATGCTCTACAGTATGTGTGCTCTCTATGCATGCTCTACAGTATGCGTGCTCTCTATGCATGTTCTACAGTATGTGTGCTCTCTGCATGCTCTACAGTATGTGTGCTCTCTGTGTGCTCTCTGCATACTCTACAGTATGTGTGCTCTCTGTGTGCTCTCTGCATGCTCTACAGTATGTGTGCTCTCTGTGTGCTCTCTGAATGCTCTACAGTATGTGTGCTCTCTGTGTGCTCTCTGCATGCTCTACAGTATGTGTGCTCTGTGCATGCTCTACAGTATGTGTACTCTCTGCATGCTCTACAGTATGTGTGCCCTCTGTGTGCTCTCTGCATGCTCTACAGTATGTGTGCTCTCTGTGTGCTCTCTGCATGCTCTACAGTATGTGTGCTCTCTGCATGCTCTACAGTATGTGTACTCTCTGCATGCTCTACAGTATGTGTGCTCTCTGTGTGCTCTCTGCATGCTCTACAGTATGTATGCTCTCTGCATGCTCTACAGTATGTGTGCTCTCTATACATGCTCTACAGTATGTGTGTTCTCTGTGTGCTCTCTGCATGCTCTACAGTATGTGTGCTCTCTGTGTGCTCTCTATGCATGCGCTACAGTATGTGTGCTCTCTATGCATGCTCTACAGCATGTGTGCTCTCTATGCATGCTCTACAGTATGTGTGCTCTCTATGCATGTTCTACAGTATGAGTGCTCTCTCTGCATGCTCTACAGTATGTGTACTCTCTATGCATGTTCTACAGTATGTGTGCTTTATATGCATGTTCTACAGTATGTGTGCTCTCTATGCATGTTCTACAGTATGTGTTCTACAGTATGTGTGCTCTCTATTCATGTTCTACAGTATGTGTGCTCTCTGCATGTTCTACAGTATGTGTGCTCTCTATGCATGCTCTACAGTATGTGTGCTCTCTATGCATGCTCTACAGTATGTGTGCTCTCTATGCATGCTCTACAGTATGTGTGCTCTCTATGCATGCTGTGTGCTCTCTATGCATGTTCTACAGTATGTGTGCTCTCTCTGCATGCTCTACAGTATGTGTGCTCTCTATGCATGTTCTACAGTATGTGTGCTTTATATGCATGTTCTACAGTATGTGTGCTCTCTATGCATGTTCTACAGTATGTGTTCTACAGTATGTGTGCTCTCTATGCATGTTCTACAGTATGTGTGCTCTCTATGCATGTTCTACAGTATGTGTGCTCTCTATGCATGCTCTACAGTATGTGTGCTCTCTATGCATGCTCTACGGTATGTGTGCTCTCTATGCATGCTCTACGGTATGTGTGCTCTCTATGCATGCTCTACGGTATGTGTGCTCTCTATGCATGCTCTACGGTATGTGTGCTCTCTATGCAAGCTCTACGGTATGTGTGCTCTCTATGCATGCTCTACGGTATGTGTGCTCTCTATGCATGCTCTACGGTATGTGTGCTCTCTATGCATGCTCTACGGTATGTGTGCTCTCTATGCATGCTCTACGGTATGTGTGCTCTCTATGCATGTTCTACTGTATGTGTGCTCTCTATGCATGTTCTACAGTATGTGTTCTACAGTATGTGTGCTCTCTATGCATGTTCTACAGTATGTGTACTCTCTATGCATGTTCTACAGTATGAGTGCTCTCTATGCATGTTCTACAGTATGTGTGCTCTCTATGCATGTTCTACCGTATGTGTGCTCTCTATGTGCTCTCTATGCATGTTCTACAGTATGTGTGCTCTCTATGCATGTTCTACAGTATGTGTGCTCTCTATGCATGCTCTGCAGTGTGTGTGCTCTCTATGCATGTTCTACAGTATGTGTGCTCTCTATGCATGTTCTACAGTATGTGTGCTCTCTCTGCATGCTCTACAGTATGTGTGCTCTCTATGCATGTTCTCCAGTATGTGTGCTCTCTCTGCATGTTCTCCAGTATGTGTGCTCTCTCTGCATGTTCTACAGTATGTGTGCTCTCTCTGCATTCTCTACAGTATGTGTGCTCTCTCTGCATGTTCTACAGTATGTGTGCTCTCTATGCATGCTCTACAGTATGTGTGCTCTCTATGCATGTTCTACAGTATGTGTGCTCTCTATGCATGTTCTGCAGTATGTGTGCTCTCTCTGTATGCTCTACAGTATGTGTGCTCTCTATGCATGTTCTACAGTATGTGTGCTCTCTCTGCATGCTCTACAGTATGTGTGCTCTCTATGCATGTTCTACAGTATGTGTGCTTTATATGCATGTTCTACAGTATGTGTGCTCTCTATGCATGTTCTACAGTATGTGTTCTACAGTATGTGTGCTCTCTATGCATGTTCTACAGTATGTGTGCTCTCTATGCATGCTCTACAGTATGTGTGCTCTCTATGCTTGTTCTACAGTAGGTGTGCTCTCTGTGCATGCTCTACAGTATGTGTGCTCTCTATGCATGCTCTACAGTATGTGTGCTCTCTATGCATGCTCTACAGTATGTGTGCTCTCTATGCTTGTTCTACAGTAGGTGTGCTCTCTGTGCATGCTCTACAGTATGTGTGCTCTCTGTGCATGTTCTACAGTATGTGTGCTCTCTGTGCATGTTCTACAGTATGTGTGCTCTCTGTGCATGTTCTACAGTATGTGTGCTCTCTATGCATGTTCTACAGTATGTGTGCTCTCTATGCATGTTCTACAGTATGTGTGCTTTCTATGCATGTTCTACAGTATGTGTGCTCTCTATGCATGTTCTACAGTATGTGTTCTACAGTATGTGTGCTCTCTATGCATGTTCTACAGTATGTGTACTCTCTATGCATGTTCTACAGTATGTGTGCTCTCTATGCATGTTCTACAGTATGTGTGCTCTCTATGCATATTCTACAGTATGTGTGCTCTCTATGCTTGTTCTACAGTATGTGTGCTCTCTATGTGCTCTCTATGCATGTTCTTCAGCATGTGTGCTCTCTCTGCATGCTCTACAGCATGTGTGCTCTCTCTGCATGCTCTACAGTATGTGTGCTCTCTATGCATGTTCTCCAGTATGTGTGCTCTCTCTGAATGCTCTACAGTATGTGTGCTCTCTCTGCATGTTCTACAGTATGTGTGCTCTCTCTGCATGTTCTACAGTATGTGTGCTCTCTATGCATGTTCTACAGTATGTGTGCTCTCTATGCTTGTTCTACAGTATGTGTGCTTTCTATGCATGTTCTACAGTATGTGTGCTCTCTATGCATGTTCTACAGTATGTGTTCTACAGTATGTGTGCTCTCTATGCATGTTCTACAGTATGTGTACTCTCTATGCATGTTCTACAGTATGTGTGCTCTCTATGCATGTTCTACAGTATGTGTGCTCTCTATGCATATTCTACAGTATGTGTGCTCTCTATGCTTGTTCTACAGTATGTGTGCTCTCTATGTGCTCTCTATGCATGTTCTACAGCATGTGTGCTCTCTCTGCATGCTCTACAGCATGTGTGCTCTCTCTGCATGCTCTACAGTATGTGTGCTCTCTATGCATGTTCTCCAGTATGTGTGCTCTCTCTGCATGCTCTACAGTATGTGTGCTCTCTCTGCATGTTCTACAGTATGTGTGCTCTCTCTGCATGCTCTACAGTATGTGTGCTCTCTCTGCATGTTCTACAGTATGTGTGCTCTCTATGCATGCTCTACAGTATGTGTGCTCTCTCTGCATGTTCTACAGTATGTGTGCTCTCTCTGCATGCTCTACAGTATGTGTGCTCTCTATGCATGTTCTACAGTATGTGTGCTCTCTATGCATGTTCTACAGTATGTGTACTCTCTGCATGCTCTACAGTATGCGTGCTCTCTATGCATGTTCTACAGTATGTGTGCTCTCTATGCATGTTCTACAGTATGTGTACTCTCTATGCATGTTCTACAGTATGTGTGCTCTCTATGCATGTTCTACAGTATGTGTGCTCTCTATGCATATTCTACAGTATGTGTGCTCTCTATGCTTGTTCTACCGTATGTGTGCTCTCTATGTGCTCTCTATGCATGTTCTACAGTATGTGTGCTCTCTATGCATGTTCTACAGTATGTGTGCTCTCTATGCATGCTCTGCAGTGTGTGTGCTCTCTATGCATGTTCTACAGTATGTGTGCTCTCTATGCATGTTCTACAGTATGTGTGCTCTCTCTGCATGCTCTACAGTATGTGTGCTCTCTATGCATGTTCTCCAGTATGTGTGCTCTCTCTGCATGTTCTCCAGTATGTGTGCTCTCTCTGCATGTTCTACAGTATGTGTGCTCTCTCTGCATTCTCTACAGTATGTGTGCTCTCTCTGCATGTTCTACAGTATGTGTGCTCTCTATGCATGCTCTACAGTATGTGTGCTCTCTATGCATGTTCTACAGTATGTGTGCTCTCTATGCATGTTCTGCAGTATGTGTGCTCTCTCTGTATGCTCTACAGTATGTGTGCTCTCTATGCATGTTCTACAGTATGTGTGCTCTCTCTGCATGCTCTACAGTATGTGTGCTCTCTATGCATGTTCTACAGTATGTGTGCTTTATATGCATGTTCTACAGTATGTGTGCTCTCTATGCATGTTCTACAGTATGTGTTCTACAGTATGTGTGCTCTCTATGCATGTTCTACAGTATGTGTGCTCTCTATGCATGCTCTACAGTATGTGTGCTCTCTATGCTTGTTCTACAGTAGGTGTGCTCTCTGTGCATGCTCTACAGTATGTGTGCTCTCTATGCATGCTCTACAGTATGTGTGCTCTCTATGCATGCTCTACAGTATGTGTGCTCTCTATGCTTGTTCTACAGTAGGTGTGCTCTCTGTGCATGCTCTACAGTATGTGTGCTCTCTGTGCATGTTCTACAGTATGTGTGCTCTCTGTGCATGTTCTACAGTATGTGTGCTCTCTGTGCATGTTCTACAGTATGTGTGCTCTCTATGCATGTTCTACAGTATGTGTGCTCTCTATGCATGTTCTACAGTATGTGTGCTTTCTATGCATGTTCTACAGTATGTGTGCTCTCTATGCATGTTCTACAGTATGTGTTCTACAGTATGTGTGCTCTCTATGCATGTTCTACAGTATGTGTACTCTCTATGCATGTTCTACAGTATGTGTGCTCTCTATGCATGTTCTACAGTATGTGTGCTCTCTATGCATATTCTACAGTATGTGTGCTCTCTATGCTTGTTCTACAGTATGTGTGCTCTCTATGTGCTCTCTATGCATGTTCTTCAGCATGTGTGCTCTCTCTGCATGCTCTACAGCATGTGTGCTCTCTCTGCATGCTCTACAGTATGTGTGCTCTCTATGCATGTTCTCCAGTATGTGTGCTCTCTCTGAATGCTCTACAGTATGTGTGCTCTCTCTGCATGTTCTACAGTATGTGTGCTCTCTCTGCATGTTCTACAGTATGTGTGCTCTCTATGCATGTTCTACAGTATGTGTGCTCTCTATGCTTGTTCTACAGTATGTGTGCTTTCTATGCATGTTCTACAGTATGTGTGCTCTCTATGCATGTTCTACAGTATGTGTTCTACAGTATGTGTGCTCTCTATGCATGTTCTACAGTATGTGTACTCTCTATGCATGTTCTACAGTATGTGTGCTCTCTATGCATGTTCTACAGTATGTGTGCTCTCTATGCATATTCTACAGTATGTGTGCTCTCTATGCTTGTTCTACAGTATGTGTGCTCTCTATGTGCTCTCTATGCATGTTCTACAGCATGTGTGCTCTCTCTGCATGCTCTACAGCATGTGTGCTCTCTCTGCATGCTCTACAGTATGTGTGCTCTCTATGCATGTTCTCCAGTATGTGTGCTCTCTCTGCATGCTCTACAGTATGTGTGCTCTCTCTGCATGTTCTACAGTATGTGTGCTCTCTCTGCATGCTCTACAGTATGTGTGCTCTCTCTGCATGTTCTACAGTATGTGTGCTCTCTATGCATGCTCTACAGTATGTGTGCTCTCTCTGCATGTTCTACAGTATGTGTGCTCTCTCTGCATGCTCTACAGTATGTGTGCTCTCTATGCATGTTCTACAGTATGTGTGCTCTCTATGCATGTTCTACAGTATGTGTACTCTCTGCATGCTCTACAGTATGCGTGCTCTCTATGCATGTTCTACAGTATGTGTGCTCTCTATGCATGTTCTACAGTATGTGTACTCTCTATGCATGTTCTACAGTATGTGTGCTCTCTATGCATGTTCTACAGTATGTGTGCTCTCTATGCATATTCTACAGTATGTGTGCTCTCTATGCTTGTTCTACAGTATGTGTGCTCTCTATGTGCTCTCTATGCATGTTCTACAGCATGTGTGCTCTCTCTGCATGCTCTACAGCATGTGTGCTCTCTCTGCATGCTCTACAGTATGTGTGCTCTCTATGCATGTTCTCCAGTATGTGTGCTCTCTCTGAATGCTCTACAGTATGTGTGCTCTCTCTGCATGTTCTACAGTATGTGTGCTTTCTCTGCATGTTCTACAGTATGTGTGCTCTCTATGCATGTTCTACAGTATGTGTGCTCTCTATGCTTGTTCTACAGTATGTGTGCTTTCTATGCATGTTCTACAGTATGTGTGCTCTCTATGCATGTTCTACAGTATGTGTTCTACAGTATGTGTGCTCTCTATGCATGTTCTACAGTATGTGTACTCTCTATGCATGTTCTACAGTATGTGTGCTCTCTATGCATGTTCTACAGTATGTGTGCTCTCTATGCATATTCTACAGTATGTGTGCTCTCTATGCTTGTTCTACAGTATGTGTGCTCTCTATGTGCTCTCTATGCATGTTCTACAGCATGTGTGCTCTCTCTGCATGCTCTACAGCATGTGTGCTCTCTCTGCATGCTCTACAGTATGTGCTCTCTCTCTGCATGTTCTACAGTATGTGTGCTCTCTCTGCATGCTCTACAGTATGTGTGCTCTCTCTGCATGTTCTACAGTATGTGTGCTCTCTATGCATGCTCTACAGTATGTGTGCTCTCTCTGCATGTTCTACAGTATGTGTGCTCTCTCTGCATGCTCTACAGTATGCGTGCTCTCTATGCATGTTCTACAGTATGCGTGCTCTCTGTGCATGTTCTACAGTATGTGTGCTCTCTATGCATGTTCTACAGTATGTGTGCTTTATATGCATGTTCTACAGTATGTGTGCTCTCTATGCATGTTCTACAGTATGTGTTCTACAGAATGTGTGCTCTCTATGCATGTTCTACAGTATGTGTGCTCTCTATGCATGTTCTACAGTATGTGTGCTCTCTCTGCATGCTCTACAGTATGTGTGCTCTCTATGCATGTTCTACAGTATGTGTGCTCTCTCTGCATGCTCTACAGTATGTGTACTCTCTATGCATGTTCTACAGTATGTGTGCTTTATATGCATGTTCTACAGTATGTGTGCTCTCTATGCATGTTCTACAGTATGTGTTCTACAGTATGTGTGCTCTCTATGCATGTTCTACAGTATTTGTGCTCTCTGCATGCTCTCCAGTATGTGTGCTCTCTATGCATGCTGTGTGCTCTCTATGCATGTTCTACAGTATGTGTGCTCTCTATGCATGCTCTACAGTATGTGTGCTCTCTATGCATGCTCTACAGTATGTGTGCTCTATATGCATGCGCTACAGTATGTGTGCTCTCTATGCATGCTCTACAGTATGTGTGCTCTCTATGCATGCTCTACGGTATGTGTGCTCTCTATGCATGCTCTACGGTATGTGTGCTCTCTATGCATGCTCTACGGTATGTGTGCTCTCTATGCATGCTCTACGGTATGTGTGCTCTCTATGCATGCTCTACGGTATGTGTGCTCTCTATGCATGTTCTACGGTATGTGTGCTCTCTATGCATGTTCTACGGTATGTGTGCTCTCTATGCATGCTCTACGGTATGTGTGCTCTCTATGCATGCTCTACGGTATGTGTGCTCTCTATGCATGCTCTACGGTATGTGTGCTCTCTATGCATGCTCTACGGTATGTGTGCTCTCTATGCATGTTCTACGGTATGTGTGCTCTCTATGCATGTTCTACGGTATGTGTGCTCTCTATGCATGTTCTACGGTATGTGTGCTCTCTATGCATGTTCTACGGTATGTTTGCTCTCTATGCATGCTCTACGGTATGTGTGCTCTCTATGCATGCTCTACAGACTACAGTATGTGTGCTCTCTATGCATGTTCTACAGTATGTGTGCTCTCTATGCATGTTCTACAGTATGTGTGCTCTCCATGCATGCTCTACAGTATGTGTGCTCTCTATGCATGCTCTACAGACTACAGTATGTGTGCTCTCTATGCATGCTCTACAGACTACAGTATGTGTGCTCTCTATGCATGTTCTACAGTATGTGTGCTCTCTATGCATGTTCTACAGTATGTGTGCTCTCTATGCATGTTCTACAGTATGTGTGCTCTCCATGCATGCTCTACAGTATGTGTGCTCTCTATGCATGCTCTACAGACTACAGTATTTGTGCTCTCTATGCATGCTCTACAGTATGTGCGCTTTTGATGTGTGCTCTCTGTTTGTTCTCAATGCATGCTCTATGTTCGTTCTCTATGTGCTCTCTATATGTATGTTCTCTATACTTTCTCTCTATGGGTATGATGCAGCAAGCATACACATGCAACGCAGCTAATATTCGTGAAGATATACAAATGACTGCATTCGTATTGCGATCGCAGCCATAGCATAAGGATGCTCACTTCCCCCTACTTACATCTGTATACTTTAGCAATATAGCAAAATAATCGGTAACATAGAATAACATTGGACCCATACGCACACTTGCACAAGCCCAGACCTTACTCAGAAATTGTTACCATCAGCGCACGCTATGAGTCCTCATGCTGCGTAAGGCATCGCAGTGGATAATTTCTGCATGCTCCTGCAACGTTGTTGAAACGCACTGGCATGCCTGCGTTCGGCCAACCACCCCCCCTGTCACCACCCACAAACGGCAATTCCTATCAATCACTCTGCGATAGGTCAGCAGTGGTCGGTTTATGCACGCGCACTGCAATGTATATGCATGCGCACTATGCAACAATCGGCCGATTGCGTGCGTATTAGCAACTGTGATCCAAGCTGAATCAGGCCCTATGTGTGTTCTCTATGCGTGCTCTCTATGCGTGCTCTCTATGCGTGCTCTCTATGGGGCCTATTCATCAAACGGTAAATGGCCCCCTTTACCGGGCGGAACACTAGTTTCCGCATGTTTTAGTACCCGGGCCATTTATCATCGATGTCCGATAGGACCCCTTAATATTCAGCAAACTCCGAAAATGGAAAGTTTTCTGAGTTTGCTTCCGAGAACAAGCGCCTATGGGAAGGAATTCCGGGGATGCGAAGAGGGATCCAAGCAGATCCCTCCGGTGCCTTCTCATGGACTCCCCGGCGGCTGTGCACATGCATGATCTTGGGTTACGCATGCGTAGCAGGGCCGATGGGAATGTGGTAAGTAATGCAGTTACATCTGTAGCTGCAATACTAATCGAGGGGACAGCTGCTTTTCATAGCAGCTGTCCTCTCACCGGAGCTGTGATGAATTGTTCCGGTGTCACGTTTCCCCTGCTGCGAGTTGGATATTTAGGTATCCCTCGCAGCAAGAACTAAACTTAACGGCCTCAGATGATAAATTGGCCCCTATGCGTGCTCTCTCTGCGTTCTCTCTATGCGTGCTCTCTAAGTGTGCTCTCTATGTGTGCTGTCTATGCTTTCTATGTGCACTCTCTATGCATGCTCTACAGTATGTGTGCTCTCTGTGTGCTCTCTGCATGCTCTACAGTATGTGTGCTCTCTGTGTGCTCTCTATGCATGCTCTACAGTATGTGTGCTCTCTATGCATGCTCTACAGTATGCGTGCTCTCTATGCATGTTCTACAGTATGTGTGCTCTCTGCATGCTCTACAGTATGTGTGCTCTCTGTGTGCTCTCTGCATGCTCTACAGTATGTGTGCTCTCTGTGTGCTCTCTGCATGCTCTACAGTATGTGTGCTCTCTGTGTGCTCTCTATGCATGCTCTACAGTATGTGTGCTCTCTATGCATGCTCTACAGTATGCGTGCTCTCTATGCATGTTCTACAGTATGTGTGCTCTCTGCATGCTCTACAGTATGTGTGCTCTCTGTGTGCTCTCTGCATGCTCTACAGTATGTGTGCTCTCTGTGTGCTCTCTGCATGCTCTACAGTATGTGTGCTCTCTGTGTGCTCTCTGAATGCTCTACAGTATGTGTGCTCTCTGTGTGCTCTCTGCATGCTCTACAGTATGTGTGCTCTGTGCATGCTCTACAGTATGTGTACTCTCTGCATGCTCTACAGTATGTGTGCTCTCTGTGTGCTCTCTGCATGCTCTACAGTATGTGTGCTCTCTGCATGCTCTACAGTATGTGTACTCTCTGCATGCTCTACAGTATGTGTGCTCTCTGTGTGCTCTCTGCATGCTCTACAGTATGTATGCTCTCTGCATGCTCTACAGTATGTGTGCTCTCTATACATGCTCTACAGTATGTGTGTTCTCTGTGTGCTCTCTGCATGCTCTACAGTATGTGTGCTCTCTGTGTGCTCTCTATGCATGCGCTACAGTATGTGTGCTCTCTATGCATGCTCTACAGCATGTGTGCTCTCTATGCATGCTCTACAGTATGTGTGCTCTCTATGCATGTTCTACAGTATGAGTGCTCTCTCTGCATGCTCTACAGTATGTGTACTCTCTATGCATGTTCTACAGTATGTGTGCTTTATATGCATGTTCTACAGTATGTGTGCTCTCTATGCATGTTCTACAGTATGTGTTCTACAGTATGTGTGCTCTCTATTCATGTTCTACAGTATGTGTGCTCTCTGCATGTTCTACAGTATGTGTGCTCTCTATGCATGCTCTACAGTATGTGTGCTCTCTATGCATGCTCTACAGTATGTGTGCTCTCTATGCATGCTCTACAGTATGTGTGCTCTCTATGCATGCTGTGTGCTCTCTATGCATGTTCTACAGTATGTGTGCTCTCTCTGCATGCTCTACAGTATGTGTGCTCTCTATGCATGTTCTACAGTATGTGTGCTTTATATGCATGTTCTACAGTATGTGTGCTCTCTATGCATGTTCTACAGTATGTGTTCTACAGTATGTGTGCTCTCTATGCATGTTCTACAGTATGTGTGCTCTCTATGCATGTTCTACAGTATGTGTGCTCTCTATGCATGCTCTACAGTATGTGTGCTCTCTATGCATGCTCTACGGTATGTGTGCTCTCTATGCATGCTCTACGGTATGTGTGCTCTCTATGCATGCTCTACGGTATGTGTGCTCTCTATGCATGCTCTACGGTATGTGTGCTCTCTATGCAAGCTCTACGGTATGTGTGCTCTCTATGCATGCTCTACGGTATGTGTGCTCTCTATGCATGCTCTACGGTATGTGTGCTCTCTATGCATGCTCTACGGTATGTGTGCTCTCTATGCATGCTCTACGGTATGTGTGCTCTCTATGCATGTTCTACTGTATGTGTGCTCTCTATGCATGTTCTACAGTATGTGTTCTACAGTATGTGTGCTCTCTATGCATGTTCTACAGTATGTGTACTCTCTATGCATGTTCTACAGTATGAGTGCTCTCTATGCATGTTCTACAGTATGTGTGCTCTCTATGCATGTTCTACCGTATGTGTGCTCTCTATGTGCTCTCTATGCATGTTCTACAGTATGTGTGCTCTCTATGCATGTTCTACAGTATGTGTGCTCTCTATGCATGCTCTGCAGTGTGTGTGCTCTCTATGCATGTTCTACAGTATGTGTGCTCTCTATGCATGTTCTACAGTATGTGTGCTCTCTCTGCATGCTCTACAGTATGTGTGCTCTCTATGCATGTTCTCCAGTATGTGTGCTCTCTCTGCATGTTCTCCAGTATGTGTGCTCTCTCTGCATGTTCTACAGTATGTGTGCTCTCTCTGCATTCTCTACAGTATGTGTGCTCTCTCTGCATGTTCTACAGTATGTGTGCTCTCTATGCATGCTCTACAGTATGTGTGCTCTCTATGCATGTTCTACAGTATGTGTGCTCTCTATGCATGTTCTGCAGTATGTGTGCTCTCTCTGTATGCTCTACAGTATGTGTGCTCTCTATGCATGTTCTACAGTATGTGTGCTCTCTCTGCATGCTCTACAGTATGTGTGCTCTCTATGCATGTTCTACAGTATGTGTGCTTTATATGCATGTTCTACAGTATGTGTGCTCTCTATGCATGTTCTACAGTATGTGTTCTACAGTATGTGTGCTCTCTATGCATGTTCTACAGTATGTGTGCTCTCTATGCATGCTCTACAGTATGTGTGCTCTCTATGCTTGTTCTACAGTAGGTGTGCTCTCTGTGCATGCTCTACAGTATGTGTGCTCTCTATGCATGCTCTACAGTATGTGTGCTCTCTATGCATGCTCTACAGTATGTGTGCTCTCTATGCTTGTTCTACAGTAGGTGTGCTCTCTGTGCATGCTCTACAGTATGTGTGCTCTCTGTGCATGTTCTACAGTATGTGTGCTCTCTGTGCATGTTCTACAGTATGTGTGCTCTCTGTGCATGTTCTACAGTATGTGTGCTCTCTATGCATGTTCTACAGTATGTGTGCTCTCTATGCATGTTCTACAGTATGTGTGCTTTCTATGCATGTTCTACAGTATGTGTGCTCTCTATGCATGTTCTACAGTATGTGTTCTACAGTATGTGTGCTCTCTATGCATGTTCTACAGTATGTGTACTCTCTATGCATGTTCTACAGTATGTGTGCTCTCTATGCATGTTCTACAGTATGTGTGCTCTCTATGCATATTCTACAGTATGTGTGCTCTCTATGCTTGTTCTACAGTATGTGTGCTCTCTATGTGCTCTCTATGCATGTTCTTCAGCATGTGTGCTCTCTCTGCATGCTCTACAGCATGTGTGCTCTCTCTGCATGCTCTACAGTATGTGTGCTCTCTATGCATGTTCTCCAGTATGTGTGCTCTCTCTGAATGCTCTACAGTATGTGTGCTCTCTCTGCATGTTCTACAGTATGTGTGCTCTCTCTGCATGTTCTACAGTATGTGTGCTCTCTATGCATGTTCTACAGTATGTGTGCTCTCTATGCTTGTTCTACAGTATGTGTGCTTTCTATGCATGTTCTACAGTATGTGTGCTCTCTATGCATGTTCTACAGTATGTGTTCTACAGTATGTGTGCTCTCTATGCATGTTCTACAGTATGTGTACTCTCTATGCATGTTCTACAGTATGTGTGCTCTCTATGCATGTTCTACAGTATGTGTGCTCTCTATGCATATTCTACAGTATGTGTGCTCTCTATGCTTGTTCTACAGTATGTGTGCTCTCTATGTGCTCTCTATGCATGTTCTACAGCATGTGTGCTCTCTCTGCATGCTCTACAGCATGTGTGCTCTCTCTGCATGCTCTACAGTATGTGTGCTCTCTATGCATGTTCTCCAGTATGTGTGCTCTCTCTGCATGCTCTACAGTATGTGTGCTCTCTCTGCATGTTCTACAGTATGTGTGCTCTCTCTGCATGCTCTACAGTATGTGTGCTCTCTCTGCATGTTCTACAGTATGTGTGCTCTCTATGCATGCTCTACAGTATGTGTGCTCTCTCTGCATGTTCTACAGTATGTGTGCTCTCTCTGCATGCTCTACAGTATGTGTGCTCTCTATGCATGTTCTACAGTATGTGTGCTCTCTATGCATGTTCTACAGTATGTGTACTCTCTGCATGCTCTACAGTATGCGTGCTCTCTATGCATGTTCTACAGTATGCGTGCTCTCTGTGCATGTTCTACAGTATGTGTGCTCTCTATGCATGTTCTACAGTATGTGTGCTTTATATGCATGTTCTACAGTATGTGTGCTCTCTATGCATGTTCTACAGTATGTGTTCTACAGAATGTGTGCTCTCTATGCATGTTCTACAATATGTGTGCTCTCTATGCATGTTCTACAGTATGTGTGCTCTCTCTGCATGCTCTACAGTATGTGTGCTCTCTATGCATGTTCTACAGTATGTGTGCTCTCTCTGCATGCTCTACAGTATGTGTACTCTCTATGCATGTTCTACAGTATGTGTGCTTTATATGCATGTTCTACAGTATGTGTGCTCTCTATGCATGTTCTACAGTATGTATTCTACAGTATGTGTGCTCTCTATGCATGTTCTACAGTATGTGTGCTCTCTGCATGCTCTACAGTATGTGTGCTCTCTATGCATGCTGTGTGCTCTCTATGCATGTTCTACAGTATGTGTGCTCTCTATGCATGCTCTACAGTATGTGTGCTCTCTATGCATGCTCTACAGTATGTGTGCTCTCTATGCATGCGCTACAGTATGTGTGCTCTCTATGCATGCGCTACAGTATGTGTGCTCTCTATGCATGCTCTACAGTATGTGTGCTCTCTATGCATGCTCTACGGTATGTGTGCTCTCTATGCATGCTCTACGGTATGTGTGCTCTCTATGCATGCTCTACGGTATGTGTGCTCTCTATGCATGCTCTACGGTATGTGTGCTCTCTATGCATGCTCTACGGTATGTGTGCTCTCTATGCATGCTCTACGGTATGTCTGCTCTCTATGCATGTTCTACGGTTTGTGTGCTCTCTATGCATGTTCTACGGAAAGTGTGCTCTCTATGCATGTTCTACGGTATGTTTGCTCTCTATGCATGCTCTACGGTATGTGTGCTCTCTATGCATGCTCTACAGACTACAGTATGTGTGCTCTCTATGCATGCTCTACAGACTACAGTATGTGTGCTCTCTATGCATGTTCTACAGTATGTGTGCTCTCTATGCATGTTCTACAGTATGTGTGCTCTCTATGCATGTTCTACAGTATGTGTGCTCTCCATGCATGCTCTACAGTATGTGTGCTCTCTATGTATGCTCTACAGACTACAGTATGTGTGCTCTCTATGCATGCTCTACAGTATGTGCGCTTTTGATGTGTGCTCTCTGTTTGTTCTCAATGCATGCTCTATGTTCGTTCTCTATGTGCTCTCTATATGTATGTTCTCTATACTTTCTCTCTATGGGTATGATGCAGCAAGCATACACATGCAACGCAGCTAATATTCGTGAAGATATACAAATGACTGCATTCGTATTGCGATCGCAGCCATAGCATAAGGATGCTCACTTCCCCCTACTTACATCTGTATACTTTAGCAATATAGCAAAATAATCGGTAACATAGAATAACATTGGACCCATACGCACACTTGCACAAGCCCAGACCTTACTCAGAAATTGTTACCATCAGCGCACGCTATGAGTCCTCATGCTGCGTAAGGCATCGCAGTGGATAATTTCTGCATGCTCCTGCAACGTTGTTGAAACGCACTGGCATGCCTGCGTTCGGCCAACCACCCCCCCTGTCACCACCCACAAACGGCAATTCCTATCAATCACTCTGCGATAGGTCAGCAGTGGTCGGTTTATGCACGCGCACTGCAATGTATATGCATGCGCACTATGCAACAATCGGCCGATTGCGTGCGTATTAGCAACTGTGATCCAAGCTGAATCAGGCCCTATGTGTGTTCTCTATGCGTGCTCTCTATGCGTGCTCTCTATGGGGCCTATTCATCAAACGGTAAATGGCCCCCTTTACCGGGCGGAACACTAGTTTCCGCATGTTTTAGTACCCGGGCCTTTTATCATCGATGTCCGATAGGACCCCTTAATATTCAGCAAACTCCGAAAATGGAAAGTTTTCTGAGTTTGCTTCCGAGAACAAGCGCCTATGGGAAGGAATTCCGGGGATGCGAAGAGGGATCCAAGCAGATCCCTCCGGTGCCTTCTCATGGACTCCCTGGCGGCTGTGCACATGCATGATCTTGGGTTACGCATGCGTAGCAGGGCCGATGGGAATGTGGTAAGTAATGCAGTTACATCTGTAGCTCCAATACTAATCGAGGGGACAGCTGCTTTTCATAGCAGCTGTCCTCTCACCGGAGCTGTGATGAATTGTTCCGGTGTCACGTTTCCCCTGCTGCGAGTTGGATATTTAGGTATCCCTCGCAGCAAGAACTAAACTTAACGGCCTCAGATGATAAATTGGCCCCTATGCGTGCTCTCTCTGCGTTCTCTCTATGCGTGCTCTCTAAGTGTGCTCTCTATGTGTGCTGTCTATGCTTTCTATGTGCACTCTCTATGCATGCTCTACAGTATGTGTGCTCTCTGTGTGCTCTCTGCATGCTCTACAGTATGTGTGCTCTCTGTGTGCTCTCTATGCATGCTCTACAGTATGTGTGCTCTCTATGCATGCTCTACAGTATGCGTGCTCTCTATGCATGTTCTACAGTATGTGTGCTCTCTGCATGCTCTACAGTATGTGTGCTCTCTGTGTGCTCTCTGCATGCTCTACAGTATGTGTGCTCTCTGTGTGCTCTCTGCATGCTCTACAGTATGTGTGCTCTCTGTGTGCTCTCTGAATGCTCTACAGTATGTGTGCTCTCTGTGTGCTCTCTGCATGCTCTACAGTATGTGTGCTCTGTGCATGCTCTACAGTATGTGTACTCTCTGCATGCTCTACAGTATGTGTGCCCTCTGTGTGCTCTCTGCATGCTCTACAGTATGTGTGCTCTCTGTGTGCTCTCTGCATGCTCTACAGTATGTGTACTCTCTGCATGCTCTACAGTATGTGTGCTCTCTGTGTGCTCTCTGCATGCTCTACAGTATGTATGCTCTCTGCATGCTCTACAGTATGTGTGCTCTCTATACATGCTCTACAGTATGTGTGTTCTCTGTGTGCTCTCTGCATGCTCTACAGTATGTGTGCTCTCTGTGTGCTCTCTATGCATGCGCTACAGTATGTGTGCTCTCTATGCATGCTCTACAGCATGTGTGCTCTCTATGCATGCTCTACAGTATGTGTGCTCTCTATGCATGTTCTACAGTATAAGTGCTCTCTCTGCATGCTCTACAGTATGTGTACTCTCTATGCATGTTCTACAGTGTGCTTTATATGCATGTTCTACAGTATGTGTGCTCTCTATGCATGTTCTACAGTATGTGTTCTACAGTATGTGTGCTCTCTATTCATGTTCTACAGTATGTGTGCTCTCTGCATGCTCTACAGTATGTGTGCTCTCTATGCATGCTCTACAGTATGTGTGCTCTCTATGCATGCTCTACAGTATGTGTGCTCTCTATGCATGCTCTACAGTATGTGTGCTCTCTATGCATGCTCTACAGTATGTGTGCTCTCTATGCATGTTCTACAGTATGTGTGCTCTCTATGCATGCTCTACGGTATGTGTGCTCTCTATGCATGCTCTACGGTATGTGTGCTCTCTATGCATGCTCTACGGTATGTGTGCTCTCTATGCATGCTCTACGGTATGTGTGCTCTCTATGCATGCTCTACGGTATGTGTGCTCTCTATGCATGCTCTACGGTAAGTGTGCTCTCTATGCATGCTCTACGGTATGTGTGCTCTCTATGCATGCTCTACGGTATGTGTGCTCTCTATGCATGTTCTACGGTATGTGTGCTCTCTATGCATGTTCTACGGTATGTGTGCTCTCTCTGCATGCTCTACGGTATGTGTGCTCTCTCTGCATGTTCTACGGTATGTGTGCTCTCTCTGCATGCTCTACGGTATGTGTGCTCTCTATGCATGTTCTACAGTATGTGTGCTTTATATGCATGTTCTACAGTATGTGTGCTCTCTATGCATGTTCTACAGTATGTGTTCTACAGTATGTGTGCTCTCTATGCATGTTCTACAGTATGTGTGCTCTCTGCATGTTCTACAGTATGTGTGCTCTCTATGCATGCTCTACAGTATGTGTGCTCTCTATGCATGCTCTACAGTATGTGTGCTCTCTATGCATGCTCTACAGTATGTGTGCTCTCTCTGCATGCTCTACAGTATGTGTACTCTCTATGCATGTTCTACAGTATGTGTGCTTTATATGCATGTTCTACAGTATGTGTGCTCTCTATGCATGTTCTACAGTATGTGTTCTACAGTATGTGTGCTCTCTATGCATGTTCTACAGTATGTGTGCTCTCTGCATGTTCTACAGTATGTGTGCTCTCTATGCATGCTCTACAGTATGTGTGCTCTCTATGCATGCTCTACAGTATGTGTGCTCTCTATGCATGCTCTACAGTATGTGTGCTCTATATGCATGCTCTACAGTATGTGTGCTCTCTATGCATGTTCTACAGTATGTGTGCTCTCTATGCATGCTCTACGGTATGTGTGCTCTCTATGCATGCTCTACGGTATGTGTGCTCTCTATGCATGCTCTACGGTATGTGTGCTCTCTATGCATGCTCTACGGTATGTGTGCTCTCTATGCATGCTCTACGGTATGCGTGCTCTCTATGCATGCTCTACGGTATGCGTGCTCTCTATGCATGCTCTACGGTATGCGTGCTCTCTATGCATGCTCTACGGTATGCGCGCTCTCTTTGCATGCTCTACGGTATGTGTGCTCTCTATGCATGCTCTACGGTATGTGTGCTTTATATGCATGTTCTACGGTATGTGTGCTCTCTATGCATGTTCTACGGTATGTGTGCTCTCTATGCATGTTCTACGGTATGTGTGCTCTCTATGCATGTTCTACGGTATTTGTGCTTTCTATGCATGTTCTACAGTATGTGTGCTCTCTATGCATGTTCTACAGTATGTGTACTCTCTATGCATGTTCTACAGTATGTGTGCTCTCTATGCATGTTCTACAGTATGTGTGCTCTCTATGCATATTCTACAGTATGTGTGCTCTCTATGCTTGTTCTACAGTATGTGTGCTCTCTATGTGCTCTCTATGCATGTTCTACAGTATGTGTGCTCTCTCTGCATGCTCTACAGCATGTGTGCTCTCTCTGCATGCTCTACAGTATGTGTGCTATATATGCATGTTCTCCAGTATTTGTGCTCTCTCTGCATGCTCTACAGTATGTGTGCTCTCTCTGCATGTTCTACAGTATGTGTGCTCTCTCTGCATGCTCTACAGTATGTGTGCTCTCTCTGCATGTTCTACAGTATGTGTGCTCTCTATGCATGCTCTACAGTATGTGTGCTCTCTATGCATGTTCTACAGTATGTGTGCTCTCTCTGTATGCTCTACAGTATGTGTGCTCTCTATGCATGTTCTACAGTATGTGTGCTCTCTATGCATGTTCTACAGTATGTGTACTCTCTGCATGCTCTACAGTATGCATGCTCTCTATGCATGTTCTACAGTATGCGTGCTCTCTGTGCATGTTCTACAGTATGTGTGCTCTCTATGCATGTTCTACAGTATGTGTGCTTTATATGCATGTTCTACAGTATGTGTGCTCTCTATGCATGTTCTACATTATGTGTTCTACAGTATGTGTGCTCTCTATGCATGTTCTACAGTATGTGTGCTCTCTCTGCATGTTCTACAGTATGTGTGCTCTCTCTGCATCCTCTACAGTATGTGTGCTCTCTATGCATGTTCTACAGTATGTGTGCTCTCTCTGCATGCTCTACAGTATGTGTACTCTCTATGCATGTTCTACAGTATGTGTGCTTTATATGTATGTTCTACAGTATGCGTGCTCTCTATGCATGTTCTACAGTATGTGTTCTACAGTATGTGTGCTCTCTATGCATGCTCTACAGTATGTGTGCTCTCTATGCATGCTCTACAGTATGTGTGCTCTCTATGCATGCTCTACAGTATGTGTGCTCTCTATGCATGCTCTACAGTATGTGTGCTCTCTATGCATGCTCTACGGTATGTGTGCTCTCTATGCATGCTCTACGGTATGTGTGCTCTCTATGCATGCTCTACGGTATGTGTGCTCTCTATGCATGCTCTACGGTATGTGTGCTCTCTATGCATGCTCTACGGTATGTGTGCTCTCTATGCATGCTCAACGGTATGTGTGCTCTCTATGCATGCTCTACGGTATGTGTGCTCTCTATGCAAGCTCTACGGTATGTGTGCTTTCTATGCATGTTCTACGGTATGTGTGCTCTCTATGCATGTTCTACGGTATGTGTGCTCTCTATGCATGTTCTACGGTATGTGTGCTTTCTATGCATGTTCTACAGTATGTGTGCTCTCTATGCATGTTCTACAGTATGTGTTCTACAGTATGTGTGCTCTCTATGCATGTTCTACAGTATGTGTACTCTCTATGCATGTTCTACAGTATGTGTGCTCTCTCTGCATGTTCTACAGTATGTGTGCTCTCTATGTGCTCTCTGTGCATGTTCTACAGTATGTGTGCTCTCTCTGCATGCTCTACAGCATGTGTGCTCTCTCTGCATGCTCTACAGTATGTGTGCTCTCTAAGCATGTTCTCCAGTATGTGTGCTCTCTCTGCATGCTCTACAGTATGTGTGCTCTCTCTGCATGTTCTACAGTATGTGTGCTCTCTCTGCATGCTCTACAGTATGTGTTCTACAGTATGTGTGCTCTCTATGCATGTTCTAAAGTATGTGTACTCTCTATGCATGTTCTACAGTATGTGTACTCTCTATGCATGTTCTACAGTATGTGTGCTCTCTATGCATATTCTACAGTATGTGTGCTCTCTATGCTTGTTCTACAGTATGTGTGCTCTCTATGTGCTCTCTATGCATGTTCTACAGTATGTGTGCTCTCTCTGCATGCTCTACAGCATGTGTGCTCTCTCTGCATGCTCTACAGTATGTGTGCTCTCTATGCATGTTCTCCAGTATGTGTGCTCTCTCTGCATGCTCTACAGTATGTGTGCTCTCTCTGCATGTTCTACAGTATGTGTGCTCTCTCTGCATGCTCTACAGTATGTGTGCTCTCTCTGCATGTTCTACAGTATGTGTACTCTCTGCATGCTCTACAGTATGTGTGCCCTCTGTGTGCTCTCTGCATGCTCTACAGTATGTGTGCTCTCTGTGTGCTCTCTGCATGCTCTACAGTATGTGTGCTCTCTGCATGCTCTACAGTATGTGTACTCTCTGCATGCTCTACAGTATGTGTGCTCTCTGTGTGCTCTCTGCATGCTCTACAGTATGTATGCTCTCTGCATGCTCTACAGTATGTGTGCTCTCTATACATGCTCTACAGTATGTGTGTTCTCTGTGTGCTCTCTGCATGCTCTACAGTATGTGTGCTCTCTGTGTGCTCTCTCTATGCATGCGCTACAGTATGTGTGCTCTCTATGCATGCTCTACAGCATGTGTGCTCTCTATGCATGCTCTACAGTATGTGTGCTCTCTATGCATGTTCTACAGTATGAGTGCTCTCTCTGCATGCTCTACAGTATGTGTACTCTCTATGCATGTTCTACAGTATGTGTGCTTTATATGCATGTTCTACAGTATGTGTGCTCTCTATGCATGTTCTACAGTATGTGTTCTACAGTATGTGTGCTCTCTATTCATGTTCTACAGTATGTGTGCTCTCTGCATGTTCTACAGTATGTGTGCTCTCTATGCATGCTCTACAGTATGTGTGCTCTCTATGCATGCTCTACAGTATGTGTGCTCTCTATGCATGCTCTACAGTATGTGTGCTCTCTATGCATGCTGTGTGCTCTCTATGCATGTTCTACAGTATGTGTGCTCTCTCTGCATGCTCTACAGTATGTGTGCTCTCTATGCATGTTCTACAGTATGTGTGCTTTATATGCATGTTCTACAGTATGTGTGCTCTCTATGCATGTTCTACAGTATGTGTTCTACAGTATGTGTGCTCTCTATGCATGTTCTACAGTATGTGTGCTCTCTATGCATGTTCTACAGTATGTGTGCTCTCTATGCATGCTCTACAGTATCTGTGCTCTCTATGCATGCTCTACGGTATGTGTGCTCTCTATGCATGCTCTACGGTATGTGTGCTCTCTATGCATGCTCTACGGTATGTGTGCTCTCTATGCATGCTCTACGGTATGTGTGCTCTCTATGCAAGCTCTACGGTATGTGTGCTCTCTATGCATGCTCTACGGTATGTGTGCTCTCTATGCATGCTCTACGGTATGTGTGCTCTCTATGCATGCTCTACGGTATGTGTGCTCTCTATGCATGCTCTACGGTATGTGTGCTCTCTATGCATGTTCTACTGTATGTGTGCTCTCTATGCATGTTCTACAGTATGTGTTCTACAGTATGTGTGCTCTCTATGCATGTTCTACAGTATGTGTACTCTCTATGCATGTTCTACAGTATGAGTGCTCTCTATGCATGTTCTACAGTATGTGTGCTCTCTATGCATGTTCTACAGTATGTGTGCTCTCTATGTGCTCTCTATGCATGTTCTACAGTATGTGTGCTCTCTATGCATGTTCTACAGTATGTGTGCTCTCTATGCATGCTCTGCAGTGTGTGTGCTCTCTATGCATGTTCTACAGTATGTGTGCTCTCTATGCATGTTCTACAGTATGTGTGCTCTCTCTGCATGCTCTACAGTATGTGTGCTCTCTATGCATGTTCTCCAGTATGTGTGCTCTCTCTGCATGTTCTCCAGTATGTGTGCTCTCTCTGCATGTTCTACAGTATGTGTGCTCTCTCTGCATTCTCTACAGTATGTGTGCTCTCTCTGCATGTTCTACAGTATGTGTGCTCTCTATGCATGCTCTACAGTATGTGTGCTCTCTATGCATGTTCTACAGTATGTGTGCTCTCTATGCATGTTCTGCAGTATGTGTGCTCTCTCTGTATGCTCTACAGTATGTGTGCTCTCTATGCATGTTCTACAGTATGTGTGCTCTCTCTGCATGCTCTACAGTATGTGTGCTCTCTATGCATGTTCTACAGTATGTGTGCTTTATATGCATGTTCTACAGTATGTGTGCTCTCTATGCATGTTCTACAGTATGTGTTCTACAGTATGTGTGCTCTCTATGCATGTTCTACAGTATGTGTGCTCTCTATGCATGCTCTACAGTATGTGTGCTCTCTATGCATGCTCTACAGTATGTGTGCTCTCTATGCATGCTCTACAGTATGTGTGCTCTCTATGCATGCTCTACAGTATGTGTGCTCTCTATGCATGCTCTACAGTATGTGTGCTCTCTATGCTTGTTCAACAGTAGGTGTGCTCTCTGTGCATGCTCTACAGTATGTGTGCTCTCTGTGCATGTTCTACAGTATGTGTGCTCTCTGTGCATGTTCTACAGTATGTGTGCTCTCTGTGCATGTTCTACAGTATGTGTGCTCTCTATGCATGTTCTACAGTATGTGTGCTCTCTATGCATGTTCTACAGTATGTGTGCTTTCTATGCATGTTCTACAGTATGTGTGCTCTCTATGCATGTTCTACAGTATGTGTTCTACAGTATGTGTGCTCTCTAAGCATGTTCTACAGTATGTGTACTCTCTATGCATGTTCTACAGTATGTGTGCTCTCTATGCATGTTCTACAGTATGTGTGCTCTCTATGCATATTCTACAGTATGTGTGCTCTCTATGCTTGTTCTACAGTATGTGTGCTCTCTATGTGCTCTCTATGCATGTTCTTCAGCATGTGTGCTCTCTCTGCATGCTCTACAGCATGTGTGCTCTCTCTGCATGCTCTACAGTATGTGTGCTCTCTATGCATGTTCTCCAGTATGTGTGCTCTCTCTGAATGCTCTACAGTATGTGTGCTCTCTCTGCATGTTCTACAGTATGTGTGCTCTCTCTGCATGTTCTACAGTATGTGTGCTCTCTATGCATGTTCTACAGTATGTGTGCTCTCTATGCTTGTTCTACAGTATGTGTGCTTTCTATGCATGTTCTACAGTATGTGTGCTCTCTATGCATGTTCTACAGTATGTGTTCTACAGTATGTGTGCTCTCTATGCATGTTCTACAGTATGTGTACTCTCTATGCATGTTCTACAGTATGTGTGCTCTCTATGCATGTTCTACAGTATGTGTGCTCTCTATGCATATTCTACAGTATGTGTGCTCTCTATGCTTGTTCTACAGTATGTGTGCTCTCTATGTGCTCTCTATGCATGTTCTACAGCATGTGTGCTCTCTCTGCATGCTCTACAGCATGTGTGCTCTCTCTGCATGCTCTACAGTATGTGTGCTCTCTATGCATGTTCTCCAGTATGTGTGCTCTCTCTGCATGCTCTACAGTATGTGTGCTCTCTCTGCATGTTCTACAGTATGTGTGCTCTCTCTGCATGCTCTACAGTATGTGTGCTCTCTCTGCATGTTCTACAGTATGTGTGCTCTCTATGCATGCTCTACAGTATGTGTGCTCTCTCTGCATGTTCTACAGTATGTGTGCTCTCTCTGCATGCTCTACAGTATGTGTGCTCTCTATGCATGTTCTACAGTATGTGTGCTCTCTATGCATGTTCTACAGTATGTGTACTCTCTGCATGCTCTACAGTATGCGTGCTCTCTATGCATGTTCTACAGTATGCGTGCTCTCTGTGCATGTTCTACAGTATGTGTGCTCTCTATGCATGTTCTACAGTATGTGTGCTTTATATGCATGTTCTACAGTATGTGTGCTCTCTATGCATGTTCTACAGTATGTGTTCTACAGAATGTGTGCTCTCTATGCATGTTCTACAATATGTGTGCTCTCTATGCATGTTCTACAGTATGTGTGCTCTCTCTGCATGCTCTACAGTATGTGTGCTCTCTATGCATGTTCTACAGTATGTGTGCTCTCTCTGCATGCTCTACAGTATGTGTACTCTCTATGCATGTTCTACAGTATGTGTGCTTTATATGCATGTTCTACAGTATGTGTGCTCTCTATGCATGTTCTACAGTATGTATTCTACAGTATGTGTGCTCTCTATGCATGTTCTACAGTATGTGTGCTCTCTGCATGCTCTACAGTATGTGTGCTCTCTATGCATGCTGTGTGCTCTCTATGCATGTTCTACAGTATGTGTGCTCTCTATGCATGCTCTACAGTATGTGTGCTCTCTATGCATGCTCTACAGTATGTGTGCTCTCTATGCATGCGCTACAGTATGTGTGCTCTCTATGCATGCGCTACAGTATGTGTGCTCTCTATGCATGCTCTACAGTATGTGTGCTCTCTATGCATGCTCTACGGTATGTGTGCTCTCTATGCATGCTCTACGGTATGTGTGCTCTCTATGCATGCTCTACGGTATGTGTGCTCTCTATGCATGCTCTACGGTATGTGTGCTCTCTATGCATGCTCTACGGTATGTGTGCTCTCTATGCATGCTCTACGGTATGTCTGCTCTCTATGCATGTTCTACGGTTTGTGTGCTCTCTATGCATGTTCTACGGAAAGTGTGCTCTCTATGCATGTTCTACGGTATGTTTGCTCTCTATGCATGCTCTACGGTATGTGTGCTCTCTATGCATGCTCTACAGACTACAGTATGTGTGCTCTCTATGCATGTTCTACAGTATGTGTGCTCTCTATGCATGTTCTACAGTATGTGTGCTCTCCATGCATGCTCTACAGTATGTGTGCTCTCTATGCATGCTCTACAGACTACAGTATGTGTGCTCTCTATGCATGCTCTACAGACTACAGTATGTGTGCTCTCTATGCATGTTCTACAGTATGTGTGCTCTCTATGCATGTTCTACAGTATGTGTGCTCTCTATGCATGTTCTACAGTATGTGTGCTCTCCATGCATGCTCTACAGTATGTGTGCTCTCTATGTATGCTCTACAGACTACAGTATGTGTGCTCTCTATGCATGCTCTACAGTATGTGCGCTTTTGATGTGTGCTCTCTGTTTGTTCTCAATGCATGCTCTATGTTCGTTCTCTATGTGCTCTCTATATGTATGTTCTCTATACTTTCTCTCTATGGGTATGATGCAGCAAGCATACACATGCAACGCAGCTAATATTCGTGAAGATATACAAATGACTGCATTCGTATTGCGATCGCAGCCATAGCATAAGGATGCTCACTTCCCCCTACTTACATCTGTATACTTTAGCAATATAGCAAAATAATCGGTAACATAGAATAACATTGGACCCATACGCACACTTGCACAAGCCCAGACCTTACTCAGAAATTGTTACCATCAGCGCAAGCTATGAGTCCTCATGCTGCGTAAGGCATCGCAGTGGATAATTTCTGCATGCTCCTGCAACGTTGTTGAAACGCACTGGCATGCCTGCGTTCGGCCAACCACCCCCCCTGTCACCACCCACAAACGGCAATTCCTATCAATCACTCTGCGATAGGTCAGCAGTGGTCGGTTTATGCACGCGCACTGCAATGTATATGCATGCGCACTATGCAACAATCGGCCGATTGCGTGCGTATTAGCAACTGTGATCCAAGCTGAATCAGGCCCTATGTGTGTTCTCTATGCGTGCTCTCTATGCGTGCTCTCTATGGGGCCTATTCATCAAACGGTAAATGGCCCCCTTTACCGGGCGGAACACTAGTTTCCGCATGTTTTAGTACCCGGGCCTTTTATCATCGATGTCCGATAGGACCCCTTAATATTCAGCAAACTCCGAAAATGGAAAGTTTTCTGAGTTTGCTTCCGAGAACAAGCGCCTATGGGAAGGAATTCCGGGGATGCGAAGAGGGATCCAAGCAGATCCCTCCGGTGCCTTCTCATGGACTCCCTGGCGGCTGTGCACATGCATGATCTTGGGTTACGCATGCGTAGCAGGGCCGATGGGAATGTGGTAAGTAATGCAGTTACATCTGTAGCTCCAATACTAATCGAGGGGACAGCTGCTTTTCATAGCAGCTGTCCTCTCACCGGAGCTGTGATGAATTGTTCCGGTGTCACGTTTCCCCTGCTGCGAGTTGGATATTTAGGTATCCCTCGCAGCAAGAACTAAACTTAACGGCCTCAGATGATAAATTGGCCCCTATGCGTGCTCTCTCTGCGTTCTCTCTATGCGTGCTCTCTAAGTGTGCTCTCTATGTGTGCTGTCTATGCTTTCTATGTGCACTCTCTATGCATGCTCTACAGTATGTGTGCTCTCTGTGTGCTCTCTGCATGCTCTACAGTATGTGTGCTCTCTGTGTGCTCTCTATGCATGCTCTACAGTATGTGTGCTCTCTATGCATGCTCTACAGTATGCGTGCTCTCTATGCATGTTCTACAGTATGTGTGCTCTCTGCATGCTCTACAGTATGTGTGCTCTCTGTGTGCTCTCTGCATGCTCTACAGTATGTGTGCTCTCTGTGTGCTCTCTGCATGCTCTACAGTATGTGTGCTCTCTGTGTGCTCTCTGAATGCTCTACAGTATGTGTGCTCTCTGTGTGCTCTCTGCATGCTCTACAGTATGTGTGCTCTGTGCATGCTCTACAGTATGTGTACTCTCTGCATGCTCTACAGTATGTGTGCCCTCTGTGTGCTCTCTGCATGCTCTACAGTATGTGTGCTCTCTGTGTGCTCTCTGCATGCTCTACAGTATGTGTACTCTCTGCATGCTCTACAGTATGTGTGCTCTCTGTGTGCTCTCTGCATGCTCTACAGTATGTATGCTCTCTGCATGCTCTACAGTATGTGTGCTCTCTATACATGCTCTACAGTATGTGTGTTCTCTGTGTGCTCTCTGCATGCTCTACAGTATGTGTGCTCTCTGTGTGCTCTCTATGCATGCGCTACAGTATGTGTGCTCTCTATGCATGCTCTACAGCATGTGTGCTCTCTATGCATGCTCTACAGTATGTGTGCTCTCTATGCATGTTCTACAGTATAAGTGCTCTCTCTGCATGCTCTACAGTATGTGTACTCTCTCTGCATGTTCTACAGTATGTGTGCTTTATATGCATGTTCTACAGTATGTGTGCTCTCTATGCATGTTCTACAGTATGTGTTCTACAGTATGTGTGCTCTCTATTCATGTTCTACAGTATGTGTGCTCTCTGCATGCTCTACAGTATGTGTGCTCTCTATGCATGCTCTACAGTATGTGTGCTCTCTATGCATGCTCTACAGTATGTGTGCTCTCTATGCATGCTCTACAGTATGTGTGCTCTCTATGCATGCTCTACAGTATGTGTGCTCTCTATGCATGTTCTACAGTATGTGTGCTCTCTATGCATGCTCTACGTTATGTGTGCTCTCTATGCATGCTCTACGGTATGTGTGCTCTCTATGCATGCTCTACGGTATGTGTGCTCTCTATGCATGCTCTACGGTATGTGTGCTCTCTATGCATGCTCTACGGTATGTGTGCTCTCTATGCATGCTCTACGGTAAGTGTGCTCTCTATGCATGCTCTACGGTATGTGTGCTCTCTATGCATGCTCTACGGTATGTGTGCTCTCTATGCATGTTCCACGGTATGTGTGCTCTCTATGCATGTTCTACGGTATGTGTGCTCTCTCTGCATGCTCTACGGTATGTGTGCTCTCTCTGCATGTTCTACGGTATGTGTGCTCTCTCTGCATGCTCTACGGTATGTGTACTCTCTATGCATGTTCTACAGTATGTGTGCTTTATATGCATGTTCTACAGTATGTGTGCTCTCTATGCATGTTCTACAGTATGTGTTCTACAGTATGTGTGCTCTCTATGCATGTTCTACAGTATGTGTGCTCTCTGCATGTTCTACAGTATGTGTGCTCTCTATGCATGCTCTACAGTATGTGTGCTCTCTATGCATGCTCTACAGTATGTGTGCTCTCTATGCATGCTCTACAGTATGTGTGCTCTCTCTGCATGCTCTACAGTATGTGTACTCTCTATGCATGTTCTACAGTATGTGTGCTTTATATGCATGTTCTACAGTATGTGTGCTCTCTATGCATGTTCTACAGTATGTGTTCTACAGTATGTGTGCTCTCTATGCATGTTCTACAGTATGTGTGCTCTCTGCATGTTCTACAGTATGTGTGCTCTCTATGCATGCTCTACAGTATGTGTGCTCTCTATGCATGCTCTACAGTATGTGTGCTCTCTATGCATGCTCTACAGTATGTGTGCTCTATATGCATGCTCTACAGTATGTGTGCTCTCTATGCATGTTCTACAGTATGTGTGCTCTCTATGCATGCTCTACGGTATGTGTGCTCTCTATGCATGCTCTACGGTATGTGTGCTCTCTATGCATGCTCTACGGTATGTGTGCTCTCTATGCATGCTCTACGGTATGTGTGCTCTCTATGCATGCTCTACGGTATGCGTGCTCTCTATGCATGCTCTACGGTATGCGTGCTCTCTATGCATGCTCTACGGTATGCGTGCTCTCTATGCATGCTCTACGGTATGCGAGCTCTCTATGCATGCTCTACGGTATGTGTGCTCTCTATGCATGCTCTACGGTATGTGTGCTTTATATGCATGTTCTACGGTATGTGTGCTCTCTATGCATGTTCTACGGTATGTGTGCTCTCTATGCATGTTCTACGGTATGTGTGCTCTCTATGCATGTTCTACGGTATTTGTGCTTTCTATGCATGTTCTACAGTATGTGTGCTCTCTATGCATGTTCTACAGTATGTGTACTCTCTATGCATGTTCTACAGTATGTGTGCTCTCTATGCATGTTCTACAGTATGTGTGCTCTCTATGCATATTCTACAGTATGTGTGCTCTCTATGCTTGTTCTACAGTATGTGTGCTCTCTATGTGCTCTCTATGCATGTTCTACAGTATGTGTGCTCTCTCTGCATGCTCTACAGCATGTGTGCTCTCTCTGCATGCTCTACAGTATGTGTGCTATCTATGCATGTTCTCCAGTATTTGTGCTCTCTCTGCATGCTCTACAGTATGTGTGCTCTCTCTGCATGTTCTACAGTATGTGTGCTCTCTCTGCATGCTCTACAGTATGTGTGCTCTCTCTGCATGTTCTACAGTATGTGTGCTCTCTATGCATGCTCTACAGTATGTGTGCTCTCTATGCATGTTCTACAGTATGTGTGCTCTCTCTGTATGCTCTACAGTATGTGTGCTCTCTATGCATGTTCTACAGTATGTGTGCTCTCTATGCATGTTCTACAGTATGTGTACTCTCTGCATGCTCTACAGTATGCATGCTCTCTATGCATGTTCTACAGTATGCGTGCTCTCTGTGCATGTTCTACAGTATGTGTGCTCTCTATGCATGTTCTACAGTATGTGTGCTTTATATGCATGTTCTACAGTATGTGTGCTCTCTATGCATGTTCTACATTATGTGTTCTACAGTATGTGTGCTCTCTATGCATGTTCTACAGTATGTGTGCTCTCTCTGCATGTTCTACAGTATGTGTGCTCTCTCTGCATCCTCTACAGTATGTGTGCTCTCTATGCATGTTCTACAGTATGTGTGCTCTCTCTGCATGCTCTACAGTATGTGTACTCTCTATGCATGTTCTACAGTATGTGTGCTTTATATGTATGTTCTACAGTATGCGTGCTCTCTATGCATGTTCTACAGTATGTGTTCTACAGTATGTGTGCTCTCTATGCATGCTCTACAGTATGTGTGCTCTCTATGCATGCTCTACAGTATGTGTGCTCTCTATGCATGCTCTACAGTATGTGTGCTCTCTATGCATGCTCTACAGTATGTGTGCTCTCTATGCATGCTCTACGGTATGTGTGCTCTCTATGCATGCTCTACGGTATGTGTGCTCTCTATGCATGCTCTACGGTATGTGTGCTCTCTATGCATGCTCTACGGTATGTGTGCTCTCTATGCATGCTCTACGGTATGTGTGCTCTCTATGCATGCTCAACGGTATGTGTGCTCTCTATGCATGCTCTACGGTATGTGTGCTCTCTATGCAAGCTCTACGGTATGTGTACTTTCTATGCATGTTCTACGGTATGTGTGCTCTCTATGCATGTTCTACGGTATGTGTGCTCTCTATGCATGTTCTACGGTATGTGTGCTTTCTATGCATGTTCTACAGTATGTGTGCTCTCTATGCATGTTCTACAGTATGTGTTCTACAGTATGTGTGCTCTCTATGCATGTTCTACAGTATGTGTACTCTCTATGCATGTTCTACAGTATGTGTGCTCTCTCTGCATGTTCTACAGTATGTGTGCTCTCTATGTGCTCTCTGTGCATGTTCTACAGTATGTGTGCTCTCTCTGCATGCTCTACAGCATGTGTGCTCTCTCTGCATGCTCTACAGTATGTGTGCTCTCTAAGCATGTTCTCCAGTATGTGTGCTCTCTCTGCATGCTCTACAGTATGTGTGCTCTCTCTGCATGTTCTACAGTATGTGTGCTCTCTCTGCATGCTCTACAGTATGTGTTCTACAGTATGTGTGCTCTCTATGCATGTTCTACAGTATGTGTACTCTCTATGCATGTTCTACAGTATGTGTGCTCTCTATGCATGTTCTACAGTATGTGTGCTCTCTATGCATATTCTACAGTATGTGTGCTCTCTATGCTTGTTCTACAGTATGTGTGCTCTCTATGTGCTCTCTATGCATGTTCTACAGTATGTGTGCTCTCTCTGCATGCTCTACAGCATGTGTGCTCTCTCTGCATGCTCTACAGTATGTGTGCTCTCTATGCATGTTCTCCAGTATTTGTGCTCTCTCTGCATGCTCTACAGTATGTGTGCTCTCTCTGCATGTTCTACAGTATGTGTGCTCTCTCTGCATGCTCTACAGTATGTGTGCTATCTCTGCATGTTCTACAGTATGTGTGCTCTCTATGCATGCTCTACAGTATGTGTGCTCTCTATGCATGTTCTACAGTATGTGTGCTCTCTCTGTATGCTCTACAGTATGTGTGCTCTCTATGCATGTTCTACAGTATGTGTGCTCTCTATGCATGTTCTACAGTATGTGTACTCTCTGCATGCTCTACAGTATGTGTTCTACAGTATGTGTGCTCTCTATGCATGTTCTACAGTATGTGTGCTCTCTCTGCATGTTCTACAGTATGTGTGCTCTCTCTGCATGCTCTACAGTATGTGTGCTCTCTATGCATGTTCTACAGTATGTGTGCTCTCTATGCATGTTCTACAGTATGTGTACTCTCTGCATGCTCTACAGTATGCGTGCTCTCTATGCATGTTCTACAGTATGCGTGCTCTCTGTGCATGTTCTACAGTATGTGTGCTCTCTATGCATGTTCTACAGTATGTGTGCTTTATATGCATGTTCTACAGTATGTGTGCTCTCTATGCATGTTCTACAGTATGTGTTCTACAGAATGTGTGCTCTCTATGCATGTTCTACAATATGTGTGCTCTCTATGCATGTTCTACAGTATGTGTGCTCTCTCTGCATGCTCTACAGTATGTGTGCTCTCTATGCATGTTCTACAGTATGTGTGCTCTCTCTGCATGCTCTACAGTATGTGTACTCTCTATGCATGTTCTACAGTATGTGTGCTTTATATGCATGTTCTACAGTATGTGTGCTCTCTATGCATGTTCTACAGTATGTATTCTACAGTATGTGTGCTCTCTATGCATGTTCTACAGTATGTGTGCTCTCTGCATGCTCTACAGTATGTGTGCTCTCTATGCATGCTGTGTGCTCTCTATGCATGTTCTACAGTATGTGTGCTCTCTATGCATGCTCTACAGTATGTGTGCTCTCTATGCATGCTCTACAGTATGTGTGCTCTCTATGCATGCGCTACAGTATGTGTGCTCTCTATGCATGCGCTACAGTATGTGTGCTCTCTATGCATGCTCTACAGTATGTGTGCTCTCTATGCATGCTCTACGGTATGTGTGCTCTCTATGCATGCTCTACGGTATGTGTGCTCTCTATGCATGCTCTACGGTATGTGTGCTCTCTATGCATGCTCTACGGTATGTGTGCTCTCTATGCATGCTCTACGGTATGTGTGCTCTCTATGCATGCTCTACGGTATGTCTGCTCTCTATGCATGTTCTACGGTTTGTGTGCTCTCTATGCATGTTCTACGGAAAGTGTGCTCTCTATGCATGTTCTACGGTATGTTTGCTCTCTATGCATGCTCTACGGTATGTGTGCTCTCTATGCATGCTCTACAGACTACAGTATGTGTGCTCTCTATGCATGTTCTACAGTATGTGTGCTCTCTATGCATGTTCTACAGTATGTGTGCTCTCCATGCATGCTCTACAGTATGTGTGCTCTCTATGCATGCTCTACAGACTACAGTATGTGTGCTCTCTATGCATGCTCTACAGACTACAGTATGTGTGCTCTCTATGCATGTTCTACAGTATGTGTGCTCTCTATGCATGTTCTACAGTATGTGTGCTCTCTATGCATGTTCTACAGTATGTGTGCTCTCCATGCATGCTCTACAGTATGTGTGCTCTCTATGTATGCTCTACAGACTACAGTATGTGTGCTCTCTATGCATGCTCTACAGTATGTGCGCTTTTGATGTGTGCTCTCTGTTTGTTCTCAATGCATGCTCTATGTTCGTTCTCTATGTGCTCTCTATATGTATGTTCTCTATACTTTCTCTCTATGGGTATGATGCAGCAAGCATACACATGCAACGCAGCTAATATTCGTGAAGATATACAAATGACTGCATTCGTATTGCGATCGCAGCCATAGCATAAGGATGCTCACTTCCCCCTACTTACATCTGTATACTTTAGCAATATAGCAAAATAATCGGTAACATAGAATAACATTGGACCCATACGCACACTTGCACAAGCCCAGACCTTACTCAGAAATTGTTACCATCAGCGCAAGCTATGAGTCCTCATGCTGCGTAAGGCATCGCAGTGGATAATTTCTGCATGCTCCTGCAACGTTGTTGAAACGCACTGGCATGCCTGCGTTCGGCCAACCACCCCCCCTGTCACCACCCACAAACGGCAATTCCTATCAATCACTCTGCGATAGGTCAGCAGTGGTCGGTTTATGCACGCGCACTGCAATGTATATGCATGCGCACTATGCAACAATCGGCCGATTGCGTGCGTATTAGCAACTGTGATCCAAGCTGAATCAGGCCCTATGTGTGTTCTCTATGCGTGCTCTCTATGCGTGCTCTCTATGGGGCCTATTCATCAAACGGTAAATGGCCCCCTTTACCGGGCGGAACACTAGTTTCCGCATGTTTTAGTACCCGGGCCTTTTATCATCGATGTCCGATAGGACCCCTTAATATTCAGCAAACTCCGAAAATGGAAAGTTTTCTGAGTTTGCTTCCGAGAACAAGCGCCTATGGGAAGGAATTCCGGGGATGCGAAGAGGGATCCAAGCAGATCCCTCCGGTGCCTTCTCATGGACTCCCTGGCGGCTGTGCACATGCATGATCTTGGGTTACGCATGCGTAGCAGGGCCGATGGGAATGTGGTAAGTAATGCAGTTACATCTGTAGCTCCAATACTAATCGAGGGGACAGCTGCTTTTCATAGCAGCTGTCCTCTCACCGGAGCTGTGATGAATTGTTCCGGTGTCACGTTTCCCCTGCTGCGAGTTGGATATTTAGGTATCCCTCGCAGCAAGAACTAAACTTAACGGCCTCAGATGATAAATTGGCCCCTATGCGTGCTCTCTCTGCGTTCTCTCTATGCGTGCTCTCTAAGTGTGCTCTCTATGTGTGCTGTCTATGCTTTCTATGTGCACTCTCTATGCATGCTCTACAGTATGTGTGCTCTCTGTGTGCTCTCTGCATGCTCTACAGTATGTGTGCTCTCTGTGTGCTCTCTATGCATGCTCTACAGTATGTGTGCTCTCTATGCATGCTCTACAGTATGCGTGCTCTCTATGCATGTTCTACAGTATGTGTGCTCTCTGCATGCTCTACAGTATGTGTGCTCTCTGTGTGCTCTCTGCATGCTCTACAGTATGTGTGCTCTCTGTGTGCTCTCTGCATGCTCTACAGTATGTGTGCTCTCTGTGTGCTCTCTGAATGCTCTACAGTATGTGTGCTCTCTGTGTGCTCTCTGCATGCTCTACAGTATGTGTGCTCTGTGCATGCTCTACAGTATGTGTACTCTCTGCATGCTCTACAGTATGTGTGCCCTCTGTGTGCTCTCTGCATGCTCTACAGTATGTGTGCTCTCTGTGTGCTCTCTGCATGCTCTACAGTATGTGTACTCTCTGCATGCTCTACAGTATGTGTGCTCTCTGTGTGCTCTCTGCATGCTCTACAGTATGTATGCTCTCTGCATGCTCTACAGTATGTGTGCTCTCTATACATGCTCTACAGTATGTGTGTTCTCTGTGTGCTCTCTGCATGCTCTACAGTATGTGTGCTCTCTGTGTGCTCTCTATGCATGCGCTACAGTATGTGTGCTCTCTATGCATGCTCTACAGCATGTGTGCTCTCTATGCATGCTCTACAGTATGTGTGCTCTCTATGCATGTTCTACAGTATAAGTGCTCTCTCTGCATGCTCTACAGTATGTGTACTCTCTCTGCATGTTCTACAGTATGTGTGCTTTATATGCATGTTCTACAGTATGTGTGCTCTCTATGCATGTTCTACAGTATGTGTTCTACAGTATGTGTGCTCTCTATTCATGTTCTACAGTATGTGTGCTCTCTGCATGCTCTACAGTATGTGTGCTCTCTATGCATGCTCTACAGTATGTGTGCTCTCTATGCATGCTCTACAGTATGTGTGCTCTCTATGCATGCTCTACAGTATGTGTGCTCTCTATGCATGCTCTACAGTATGTGTGCTCTCTATGCATGTTCTACAGTATGTGTGCTCTCTATGCATGCTCTACGTTATGTGTGCTCTCTATGCATGCTCTACGGTATGTGTGCTCTCTATGCATGCTCTACGGTATGTGTGCTCTCTATGCATGCTCTACGGTATGTGTGCTCTCTATGCATGCTCTACGGTATGTGTGCTCTCTATGCATGCTCTACGGTAAGTGTGCTCTCTATGCATGCTCTACGGTATGTGTGCTCTCTATGCATGCTCTACGGTATGTGTGCTCTCTATGCATGTTCTACGGTATGTGTGCTCTCTATGCATGTTCTACGGTATGTGTGCTCTCTCTGCATGCTCTACGGTATGTGTGCTCTCTCTGCATGTTCTACGGTATGTGTGCTCTCTCTGCATGCTCTACGGTATGTGTACTCTCTATGCATGTTCTACAGTATGTGTGCTTTATATGCATGTTCTACAGTATGTGTGCTCTCTATGCATGTTCTACAGTATGTGTTCTACAGTATGTGTGCTCTCTATGCATGTTCTACAGTATGTGTGCTCTCTGCATGTTCTACAGTATGTGTGCTCTCTATGCATGCTCTACAGTATGTGTGCTCTCTATGCATGCTCTACAGTATGTGTGCTCTCTATGCATGCTCTACAGTATGTGTGCTCTCTCTGCATGCTCTACAGTATGTGTACTCTCTATGCATGTTCTACAGTATGTGTGCTTTATATGCATGTTCTACAGTATGTGTGCTCTCTATGCATGTTCTACAGTATGTGTTCTACAGTATGTGTGCTCTCTATGCATGTTCTACAGTATGTGTGCTCTCTGCATGTTCTACAGTATGTGTGCTCTCTATGCATGCTCTACAGTATGTGTGCTCTCTATGCATGCTCTACAGTATGTGTGCTCTCTATGCATGCTCTACAGTATGTGTGCTCTATATGCATGCTCTACAGTATGTGTGCTCTCTATGCATGTTCTACAGTATGTGTGCTCTCTATGCATGCTCTACGGTATGTGTGCTCTCTATGCATGCTCTACGGTATGTGTGCTCTCTATGCATGCTCTACGGTATGTGTGCTCTCTATGCATGCTCTACGGTATGTGTGCTCTCTATGCATGCTCTACGGTATGCGTGCTCTCTATGCATGCTCTACGGTATGCGTGCTCTCTATGCATGCTCTACGGTATGCGTGCTCTCTATGCATGCTCTACGGTATGCGAGCTCTCTATGCATGCTCTACGGTATGTGTGCTCTCTATGCATGCTCTACGGTATGTGTGCTTTATATGCATGTTCTACGGTATGTGTGCTCTCTATGCATGTTCTACGGTATGTGTGCTCTCTATGCATGTTCTACGGTATGTGTGCTCTCTATGCATGTTCTACGGTATTTGTGCTTTCTATGCATGTTCTACAGTATGTGTGCTCTCTATGCATGTTCTACAGTATGTGTACTCTCTATGCATGTTCTACAGTATGTGTGCTCTCTATGCATGTTCTACAGTATGTGTGCTCTCTATGCATATTCTACAGTATGTGTGCTCTCTATGCTTGTTCTACAGTATGTGTGCTCTCTATGTGCTCTCTATGCATGTTCTACAGTATGTGTGCTCTCTCTGCATGCTCTACAGCATGTGTGCTCTCTCTGCATGCTCTACAGTATGTGTGCTATCTATGCATGTTCTCCAGTATTTGTGCTCTCTCTGCATGCTCTACAGTATGTGTGCTCTCTCTGCATGTTCTACAGTATGTGTGCTCTCTCTGCATGCTCTACAGTATGTGTGCTCTCTCTGCATGTTCTACAGTATGTGTGCTCTCTATGCATGCTCTACAGTATGTGTGCTCTCTATGCATGTTCTACAGTATGTGTGCTCTCTCTGTATGCTCTACAGTATGTGTGCTCTCTATGCATGTTCTACAGTATGTGTGCTCTCTATGCATGTTCTACAGTATGTGTACTCTCTGCATGCTCTACAGTATGCATGCTCTCTATGCATGTTCTACAGTATGCGTGCTCTCTGTGCATGTTCTACAGTATGTGTGCTCTCTATGCATGTTCTACAGTATGTGTGCTTTATATGCATGTTCTACAGTATGTGTGCTCTCTATGCATGTTCTACATTATGTGTTCTACAGTATGTGTGCTCTCTATGCATGTTCTACAGTATGTGTGCTCTCTCTGCATGTTCTACAGTATGTGTGCTCTCTCTGCATCCTCTACAGTATGTGTGCTCTCTATGCATGTTCTACAGTATGTGTGCTCTCTCTGCATGCTCTACAGTATGTGTACTCTCTATGCATGTTCTACAGTATGTGTGCTTTATATGTATGTTCTACAGTATGCGTGCTCTCTATGCATGTTCTACAGTATGTGTTCTACAGTATGTGTGCTCTCTATGCATGCTCTACAGTATGTGTGCTCTCTATGCATGCTCTACAGTATGTGTGCTCTCTATGCATGCTCTACAGTATGTGTGCTCTCTATGCATGCTCTACAGTATGTGTGCTCTCTATGCATGCTCTACGGTATGTGTGCTCTCTATGCATGCTCTACGGTATGTGTGCTCTCTATGCATGCTCTACGGTATGTGTGCTCTCTATGCATGCTCTACGGTATGTGTGCTCTCTATGCATGCTCTACGGTATGTGTGCTCTCTATGCATGCTCAACGGTATGTGTGCTCTCTATGCATGCTCTACGGTATGTGTGCTCTCTATGCAAGCTCTACGGTATGTGTACTTTCTATGCATGTTCTACGGTATGTGTGCTCTCTATGCATGTTCTACGGTATGTGTGCTCTCTATGCATGTTCTACGGTATGTGTGCTTTCTATGCATGTTCTACAGTATGTGTGCTCTCTATGCATGTTCTACAGTATGTGTTCTACAGTATGTGTGCTCTCTATGCATGTTCTACAGTATGTGTACTCTCTATGCATGTTCTACAGTATGTGTGCTCTCTCTGCATGTTCTACAGTATGTGTGCTCTCTATGTGCTCTCTGTGCATGTTCTACAGTATGTGTGCTCTCTCTGCATGCTCTACAGCATGTGTGCTCTCTCTGCATGCTCTACAGTATGTGTGCTCTCTAAGCATGTTCTCCAGTATGTGTGCTCTCTCTGCATGCTCTACAGTATGTGTGCTCTCTCTGCATGTTCTACAGTATGTGTGCTCTCTCTGCATGCTCTACAGTATGTGTTCTACAGTATGTGTGCTCTCTATGCATGTTCTACAGTATGTGTACTCTCTATGCATGTTCTACAGTATGTGTGCTCTCTATGCATGTTCTACAGTATGTGTGCTCTCTATGCATATTCTACAGTATGTGTGCTCTCTATGCTTGTTCTACAGTATGTGTGCTCTCTATGTGCTCTCTATGCATGTTCTACAGTATGTGTGCTCTCTCTGCATGCTCTACAGCATGTGTGCTCTCTCTGCATGCTCTACAGTATGTGTGCTCTCTATGCATGTTCTCCAGTATTTGTGCTCTCTCTGCATGCTCTACAGTATGTGTGCTCTCTCTGCATGTTCTACAGTATGTGTGCTCTCTCTGCATGCTCTACAGTATGTGTGCTATCTCTGCATGTTCTACAGTATGTGTGCTCTCTATGCATGCTCTACAGTATGTGTGCTCTCTATGCATGTTCTACAGTATGTGTGCTCTCTCTGTATGCTCTACAGTATGTGTGCTCTCTATGCATGTTCTACAGTATGTGTGCTCTCTATGCATGTTCTACAGTATGTGTACTCTCTGCATGCTCTACAGTATGTGTTCTACAGTATGTGTGCTCTCTATGCATGTTCTACAGTATGTGTGCTCTCTCTGCATGTTCTACAGTATGTGTGCTCTCTCTGCATGCTCTACAGTATGTGTGCTCTCTATGCATGTTCTACAGTATGTGTGCTCTCTCTGCATTCTCTACAGTATGTGTACTCTCTATGCATGTTCTACAGTATGTGTGCTTTATATGTATGTTCTACAGTATGCGTGCTCTCTATGCATGTTCTACAGTATGTGTTCTACAGTATGTGTGCTCTCTATGCATGCTCTACAGTATGTGTGCTCTCTATGCATGCTCTACAGTATGTGTGCTCTCTATGCATGTTCTACAGTATGTGTGCTCTCTATGCATGTTCTACAGTATGTGTACTCTCTGCATGCTCTACAGTATGTTTTCTACAGTATGTGTGCTCTCTATGCATGTTCTACAGTATGTGTGCTCTCTCTGCATGTTCTACAGTATGTGTGCTCTCTCTGCATGCTCTACAGTATGTGTGCTCTCTATGCATGTTCTACAGTATGTGTGCTCTCTCTGCATTCTCTACAGTATGTGTACTCTCTATGCATGTTCTACAGTATGTGTGCTTTATATGTATGTTCTACAGTATGCGTGCTCTCTATGCATGTTCTACAGTATGTGTTCTACAGTATGTGTGCTCTCTATGCATGCTCTACAGTATGTGTGCTCTCTATGCATGCTCTACAGTATGTGTGCTCTCTATGCATGCTCTACGGTATGTGTGCTCTCTATGCATGCTCTACGGTATGTGTGCTCTCTATGCATGCTCTACGGTATGTGTGCTCTCTATGCATGCTCTACGGTATGTGTGCTCTCTATGCATGCTCTATGGTATGTGTGCTCTCTATGCATGCTCTACGGTATGTGTGCTCTCTATGCATGCTTTACGGTATGTGTGCTCTCTATGCATGCTCTACGGTATGTGTGCTTTCTATGCATGTTCTACGGTATGTGTGCTCTCTATGCATGTTCTACGGTATGTGTGCTCTCTATGCATGTTCTACGGTATGTGTGCTTTCTATGCATGTTCTACAGTATGTGTGCTCTCTATGCATGTTCTACAGTATGTGTTCTACAGTATGTGTGCTCTCTATGCATGTTCTACAGTATGTGTGCTCTCTCTGCATGCTCTACAGTATGTGTACTCTCTATGCATGTTCTACAGTATGTGTGCTTTATATGCATGTTCTACAGTATGTGTGCTCTCTATGCATGTTCTACAGTATGTGTTCTACAGTATGTGTGCTCTCTATGCATGTTCTACAGTATGTGTGCTCTCTGCATGTTCTACAGTATGTGTGCTCTCTATGCATGCTCTACAGTATGTGTGCTCTCTATGCATGCTCTACAGTATGTGTGCTCTCTATGCATGCTCTACAGTATGTGTGCTCTATATGCATGCTCTACAGTATGTGTGCTCTCTATGCATGTTCTACAGTATGTGTGCTCTCTATGCATGCTCTACGGTATGTGTGCTCTCTATGCATGCTCTACGGTATGTGTGCTCTCTATGCATGCTCTACGGTATGTGTGCTCTCTATGCATGCTCTACGGTATGTGTGCTCTCTATGCATGCTCTACGGTATGCGTGCTCTCTATGCATGCTCTACGGTATGCGTGCTCTCTATGCATGCTCTACGGTATGCGTGCTCTCTATGCATGCTCTACGGTATGCGAGCTCTCTATGCATGCTCTACGGTATGTGTGCTCTCTATGCATGCTCTACGGTATGTGTGCTTTATATGCATGTTCTACGGTATGTGTGCTCTCTATGCATGTTCTACGGTATGTGTGCTCTCTATGCATGTTCTACGGTATGTGTGCTCTCTATGCATGTTCTACGGTATTTGTGCTTTCTATGCATGTTCTACAGTATGTGTGCTCTCTATGCATGTTCTACAGTATGTGTACTCTCTATGCATGTTCTACAGTATGTGTGCTCTCTATGCATGTTCTACAGTATGTGTGCTCTCTATGCATATTCTACAGTATGTGTGCTCTCTATGCTTGTTCTACAGTATGTGTGCTCTCTATGTGCTCTCTATGCATGTTCTACAGTATGTGTGCTCTCTCTGCATGCTCTACAGCATGTGTGCTCTCTCTGCATGCTCTACAGTATGTGTGCTATCTATGCATGTTCTCCAGTATTTGTGCTCTCTCTGCATGCTCTACAGTATGTGTGCTCTCTCTGCATGTTCTACAGTATGTGTGCTCTCTCTGCATGCTCTACAGTATGTGTGCTCTCTCTGCATGTTCTACAGTATGTGTGCTCTCTATGCATGCTCTACAGTATGTGTGCTCTCTATGCATGTTCTACAGTATGTGTGCTCTCTCTGTATGCTCTACAGTATGTGTGCTCTCTATGCATGTTCTACAGTATGTGTGCTCTCTATGCATGTTCTACAGTATGTGTACTCTCTGCATGCTCTACAGTATGCATGCTCTCTATGCATGTTCTACAGTATGCGTGCTCTCTGTGCATGTTCTACAGTATGTGTGCTCTCTATGCATGTTCTACAGTATGTGTGCTTTATATGCATGTTCTACAGTATGTGTGCTCTCTATGCATGTTCTACAGTATGTGTTCTACAGTATGTGTGCTCTCTATGCATGTTCTACAGTATGTGTGCTCTCTCTGCATGTTCTACAGTATGTGTGCTCTCTCTGCATCCTCTACAGTATGTGTGCTCTCTATGCATGTTCTACAGTATGTGTGCTCTCTCTGCATGCTCTACAGTATGTGTACTCTCTATGCATGTTCTACAGTATGTGTGCTTTATATGTATGTTCTACAGTATGCGTGCTCTCTATGCATGTTCTACAGTATGTGTTCTACAGTATGTGTGCTCTCTATGCATGCTCTACAGTATGTGTGCTCTCTATGCATGCTCTACAGTATGTGTGCTCTCTATGCATGCTCTACAGTATGTGTGCTCTCTATGCATGCTCTACAGTATGTGTGCTCTCTATGCATGCTCTACGGTATGTGTGCTCTCTATGCATGCTCTACGGTATGTGTGCTCTCTATGCATGCTCTACGGTATGTGTGCTCTCTATGCATGCTCTACGGTATGTGTGCTCTCTATGCATGCTCTACGGTATGTGTGCTCTCTATGCATGCTCAACGGTATGTGTGCTCTCTATGCATGCTCTACGGTATGTGTGCTCTCTATGCAAGCTCTACGGTATGTGTGCTTTCTATGCATGTTCTACGGTAGGTGTGCTCTCTATGCATGTTCTACGGTATGTGTGCTCTCTATGCATGTTCTACGGTATGTGTGCTTTCTATGCATGTTCTACAGTATGTGTGCTCTCTATGCATGTTCTACAGTATGTGTTCTACAGTATGTGTGCTCTCTATGCATGTTCTACAGTATGTGTACTCTCTATGCATGTTCTACAGTATGTGTGCTCTCTCTGCATGTTCTACAGTATGTGTGCTCTCTATGTGCTCTCTGTGCATGTTCTACAGTATGTGTGCTCTCTCTGCATGCTCTACAGCATGTGTGCTCTCTCTGCATGCTCTACAGTATGTGTGCTCTCTAAGCATGTTCTCCAGTATGTGTGCTCTCTCTGCATGCTCTACAGTATGTGTGCTCTCTCTGCATGTTCTACAGTATGTGTGCTCTCTCTGCATGCTCTACAGTATGTGTTCTACAGTATGTGTGCTCTCTATGCATGTTCTACAGTATGTGTACTCTCTATGCATGTTCTACAGTATGTGTGCTCTCTATGCATGTTCTACAGTATGTGTGCTCTCTATGCATATTCTACAGTATGTGTGCTCTCTATGCTTGTTCTACAGTATGTGTGCTCTCTATGTGCTCTCTATGCATGTTCTACAGTATGTGTGCTCTCTCTGCATGCTCTACAGCATGTGTGCTCTCTCTGCATGCTCTACAGTATGTGTGCTCTCTATGCATGTTCTCCAGTATTTGTGCTCTCTCTGCATGCTCTACAGTATGTGTGCTCTCTCTGCATGTTCTACAGTATGTGTGCTCTCTCTGCATGCTCTACAGTATGTGTGCTCTCTCTGCATGTTCTACAGTATGTGTGCTCTCTATGCATGCTCTACAGTATGTGTGCTCTCTATGCATGTTCTACAGTATGTGTGCTCTCTCTGTATGCTCTACAGTATGTGTGCTCTCTATGCATGTTCTACAGTATGTGTGCTCTCTATGCATGTTCTACAGTATGTGTACTCTCTGCATGCTCTACAGTATGTGTTCTACAGTATGTGTGCTCTCTATGCATGTTCTACAGTATGTGTGCTCTCTCTGCATGTTCTACAGTATGTGTGCTCTCTCTGCATGCTCTACAGTATGTGTGCTCTCTATGCATGTTCTACAGTATGTGTGCTCTCTCTGCATTCTCTACAGTATGTGTACTCTCTATGCATGTTCTACAGTATGTGTGCTTTATATGTATGTTCTACAGTATGCGTGCTCTCTATGCATGTTCTACAGTATGTGTTCTACAGTACGTGTGCTCTCTATGCATGCTCTACAGTATGTGTGCTCTCTATGCATGCTCTACAGTATGTGTGCTCTCTATGCATGTTCTACAGTATGTGTGCTCTCTATGCATGTTCTACAGTATGTGTACTCTCTGCATGCTCTACAGTATGTGTTCTACAGTATGTGTGCTCTCTATGCATGTTCTACAGTATGTGTGCTCTCTCTGCATGTTCTACAGTATGTGTGCTCTCTCTGCATGCTCTACAGTATGTGTGCTCTCTATGCATGTTCTACAGTATGTGTGCTCTCTCTGCATTCTCTACAGTATGTGTACTCTCTATGCATGTTCTACAGTATGTGTGCTTTATATGTATGTTCTACAGTATGCGTGCTCTCTATGCATGTTCTACAGTATGTGTTCTACAGTATGTGTGCTCTCTATGCATGCTCTACAGTATGTGTGCTCTCTATGCATGCTCTACAGTATGTGTGCTCTCTATGCATGCTCTACAGTATGTGTGCTCTCTATGCATGCTCTACGGTATGTGTGCTCTCTATGCATGCTCTACGGTATGTGTGCTCTCTATGCATGCTCTACGGTATGTGTGCTCTCTATGCATGCTCTACGGTATGTGTGCTCTCTATGCATGCTCTATGGTATGTGTGCTCTCTATGCATGCTCTACGGTATGTGTGCTCTCTATGCATGCTTTACGGTATGTGTGCTCTCTATGCATGCTCTACGGTATGTGTGCTCTCTATGCATGTTCTACGGTATGTGTGCTCTCTATGCATGTTCTACGGTATGTTTGCTCTCTATGCATGTTCTACGGTATGTGTGCTTTCTATGCATGTTCTACAGTATGTGTGCTCTCTATGCATGTTCTACAGTATGTGTTCTACAGTATGTGTGCTCTCTATGCATGTTCTACAGTATGTGTACTCTCTATGCATGTTCTACAGTATGTGTGCTCTCTATGCATGTTCTACAGTATGTGTGCTCTCTATGCATGTTCTACAGTATGTGTGCTCTCTATGTGCTCTCTGTGCATGTTCTACAGTATGTGTGCTCTCTCTGCATGCTCTACAGCATGTGTGCTCTCTCTGCATGCTCTACAGTATGTGTGCTCTCTAAGCATGTTCTCCAGTATGTGTGCTCTCTCTGCATGCTCTACAGTATGTGTGCTCTCTCTGCATCTTCTACAGTATGTGTGCTCTCTCTGCATGCTCTACAGTATGTGTGCTCTCTCTGCATGTTCTACAGTATGTGTGCTCTCTATGCATGCTCTACAGTATGTGTGCTCTCTATGCATGTTCTACAGTATGTGTGCTCTCTCTGCATGCTCTACAGTATGTGTGCTCTCTATGCATGTTCTACAGTATGTGTGCTCTCTATGCATGTTCTACAATATGTGTACTCTCTGCATGCTCTACAGTATGCGTGCTCTCTATGCATGTTCTACAGTATGCGTGCTCTCTGTGCATGTTCTACAGTATGTGTGCTTTATATGCATGTTCTACAGTATGTGTGCTCTCTATGCATGTTCTACAGTATGTGTTCTACAGTATGTGTGCTCTCTATGCATGTTCTACAGTATGTGTGCTCTCCATGCTTGTTCTACAGTATGTGTGCTCTCTCTGCATGCTCTACAGTATGTGTGCTCTCTATGCATGTTCTACAGTATGTGTGCTCTCTCTGCATGCTCTACACTATGTGTGCTCTCTATGCATGTTCTACAGTATGTGTGCTTTATTTGCATGTTCTACAGTATGTGTGCTCTCTATGCATGTTCTACAGTATGTGTGCTTTATATGCATGTTCTACAGTATGTGTGCTCTCTATGCATGTTCTACAGTATGTGTTCTACAGTATGTGTGCTCTCTATGCATGTTCTACAGTATGTGTGCTCTCTATGCATGCTCTACAGTATGTGTGCTCTCTATGCATGCTCTACAGTATGTGTGCTCTCTATGCATGCTCTACAGTATGTGTGCTCTCTATGCATGCTCTACAGTATGTGTGCTCTCTATGCATGCTCTACAGTATGTGTGCTCTCTATGCATGTTCTACAGTATGTGTGCTCTCTATGCATGCTCTACGGTATGTGTGCTCTCTATGCATGCTCTACGGTATGTGTGCTCTCTATGCATGCTCTACGGTATGTGTGCTCTCTATGCATGCTCTACGGTATGTGTGCTCTCTATGCATGCTCTACGGTATGTGTGCTCTCTATGCATGCTCTACGGTAAGTGTGCTCTCTATGCATGCTCTACGGTATGTGTGCTCTCTATGCATGCTCTACGGTATGTGTGCTCTCTATGCATGTTCTACGGTATGTGTGCTCTCTATGCATGCTCTATGGTATGTGTGCTCTCTATGCATGCTCTACGGTATGTGTGCTCTCTATGCATGCTTTACGGTATGTGTGCTCTCTATGCATGCTCTACGGTATGTGTGCTTTCTATGCATGTTCTACGGTATGTGTGCTCTCTATGCATGTTCTACGGTATGTGTGCTCTCTATGCATGTTCTACGGTATGTGTGCTTTCTATGCATGTTCTACAGTATGTGTGCTCTCTATGCATGTTCTACAGTATGTGTTCTACAGTATGTGTGCTCTCTATGCATGTTCTACAGTATGTGTACTCTCTATGCATGTTCTACAGTATGTGTGCTCTCTATGCATGTTCTACAGTATGCGTGCTCTCTGTGCATGTTCTACAGTATGTGTGCTTTATATGCATGTTCTACAGTATGTGTGCTCTCTATGCATGTTCTACAGTATGTGTTCTATAGTATGTGTGCTCTCTATGCATGTTCTACAGTATGTGTGCTCTCCATGCTTGTTCTACAGTATGTGTGCTCTCTCTGCATGCTCTACAGTATGTGTGCTCTCTATGCATGTTCTACAGTATGTGTGCTCTCTCTGCATGCTCTACACTATGTGTGCTCTCTATGCATGTTCTACAGTATGTGTGCTTTATTTGCATGTTCTACAGTATGTGTGCTCTCTATGCATGTTCTACAGTATGTGTGCTTTATATGCATGTTCTACAGTATGTGTGCTCTCTATGCATGTTCTACAGTATGTGTTCTACAGTATGTGTGCTCTCTATGCATGTTCTACAGTATGTGTGCTCTCTATGCATGCTCTACAGTATGTGTGCTCTCTATGCATGCTCTACAGTATGTGTGCTCTCTATGCATGCTCTACAGTATGTGTGCTCTCTATGCATGCTCTACAGTATGTGTGCTCTCTATGCATGCTCTACAGTATGTGTGCTCTCTATGCATGTTCTACAGTATGTGTGCTCTCTATGCATGCTCTACGGTATGTGTGCTCTCTATGCATGCTCTACGGTATGTGTGCTCTCTATGCATGCTCTATGGTATGTGTGCTCTCTATGCATGCTCTACGGTATGTGTGCTCTCTATGCATGCTCTACGGTATGTGTGCTCTCTATGCATGCTCTACGGTAAGTGTGCTCTCTATGCATGCTCTACGGTATGTGTGCTCTCTATGCATGCTCTACGGTATATGTGCTCTCTATGCATGTTCTACGGTATGTGTGCTCTCTATGCATGCTCTATGGTATGTGTGCTCTCTATGCATGCTCTACGGTATGTGTGCTCTCTATGCATGCTTTACGGTATGTGTGCTCTCTATGCATGCTCTACGGTATGTGTGCTTTCTATGCATGTTCTACGGTATGTGTGCTCTCTATGCATGTTCTACGGTATGTGTGCTCTCTATGCATGTTCTACGGTATGTGTGCTTTCTATGCATGTTCTACAGTATGTGTGCTCTCTATGCATGTTCTACAGTATGTGTTCTACAGTATGTGTGCTCTCTATGCATGTTCTACAGTATGTGTACTCTCTATGCATGTTCTACAGTATGTGTGCTCTCTATGCATGTTCTACAGTATGTGTGCTCTCTATGCATGTTCTACAGTATGTGTGCTCTCTATGTGCTCTCTGTGCATGTTCTACAGTATGTGTGCTCTCTCTGCATGCTCTACAGCATGTGTGCTCTCTCTGCATGCTCTACAGTATGTGTGCTCTCTAAGCATGTTCTCCAGTATGTGTGCTCTCTCTGCATGCTCTACAGTATGTGTGCTCTCTCTGCATGTTCTACAGTATGTGTGCTCTCTCTGCATGCTCTACAGTATGTGTGCTCTCTCTGCATGTTCTACAGTATGTGTGCTCTCTATGCATGCTCTACAGTATGTGTGCTCTCTATGCATGTTCTACAGTATGTGTGCTCTCTCTGCATGCTCTACAGTATGTGTGCTCTCTATGCATGTTCTACAGTATGTGTGCTCTCTATGCATGTTCTACAATATGTGTACTCTCTGCATGCTCTACAGTATGCGTGCTCTCTATGCATGTTCTACAGTATGCGTGCTCTCTGTGCATGTTCTACAGTATGTGTGCTTTATATGCATGTTCTACAGTATGTGTGCTCTCTATGCATGTTCTACAGTATGTGTTCTACAGTATGTGTGCTCTCTATGCATGTTCTACAGTATGTGTGCTCTCCATGTTTGTTCTCTAGTATGTTTGCTCTCTCTGCATGCTCTACAGTATGTGTGCTCTCTATGCATGTTCTACATTATGTGTGCTCTCTCTGCATGCTCTACACTATGTGTGCTCTCTATGCATGTTCTACAGTATGTGTGCTTTTTTTGCATGTTCTACAGTATGTGTGCTCTCTATGCATGTTCTACAGTATGTGTGCTTTATATGCATGTTCTACAGTATGTGTGCTCTCTATGCATGTTCTACAGTATGTGTTCTACAGTATGTGTGCTCTCTATGCATGTTCTACAGTATGTGTGCTCTCTATGCATGCTCTACAGTATGTGTGCTCTCTATGCATGCTCTACAGTATGTGTGCTCTCTATACATGCTCTACAGTATGTGTGCTCTCTATGCATGCTCTACAGTATGTGTGCTCTCTATGCATGCTCTACAGTATGTGTGCTCTCTATGCATGTTCTACAGTATGTGTGCTCTCTATGCATGCTCTACGGTATGTGTGCTCTCTATGCATGCTCTACGGTATGTGTGCTCTCTATGCATGCTCTACGGTATGTGTGCTCTCTATGCATGCTCTACGGTATGTGTGCTCTCTATGCATGCTCTACGGTATGTGTGCTCTCTATGCATGCTCTACGGTAAGTGTGCTCTCTATGCATGCTCTACGGTATGTGTGCTCTCTATGCATGCTCTACGGTATGTGTGCTCTCTATGCATGTTCTACGGTATGTGTGCTCTCTATGCATGTTCTACGGTATGTGTGCTCTCTCTGCATGCTCTACGGTATGTGTGCTCTCTCTGCATGTTCTACGGTATGTGTGCTCTCTCTGCATGCTCTACGGTATGTATACTCTCTATGCATGTTCTACAGTATGTGTGCTTTATATGCATGTTCTACAGTATGTGTGCTCTCTATGCATGTTCTACAGTATGTGTTCTACAGTATGTGTGCTCTCTATGCATGTTCTACAGTATGTGTGCTCTCTGCATGTTCTACAGTATGTGTGCTCTCTATGCATGCTCTACAGTATGTGTGCTCTCTATGCATGCTCTACAGTATGTGTGCTCTCTATGCATGCTCTACAGTATGTGTGCTCTCTCTGCATGCTCTACAGTATGTGAACTCTCTATGCATGTTCTACAGTATGTGTGCTTTATATGCATGTTCTACAGTATGTGTGCTCTCTATGCATGTTCTACAGTATGTGTTCTACAGTATGTGTGCTCTCTATGCATGTTCTACAGTATGTGTGCTCTCTGCATGTTCTACAGTATGTGTGCTCTCTATGCATGCTCTACAGTATGTGTGCTCTCTATGCATGCTCTACAGTATGTGTGCTCTCTATGCATGCTCTACAGTATGTGTGCTCTCTATGCATGCTCTACAGTATGTGTGCTCTCTATGCATGCTCTACAGTATGTGTGCTCTCTATGCATGCTCTACGGTATGTGTGCTCTCTATGCATGCTCTACGGTATGCGTGCTCTCTATGCATGCTCTACGGTATGCGTGCTCTCTATGCATGCTCTACGGTATGCGTGCTCTCTATGCATGCTCTACGGTATGCGTGCTCTCTATGCATGCTCTACGGTATGCGTGCTCTCTATGCATGCTCTACGGTATGCGAGCTCTCTATGCATGCTCTACGGTATGCGAGCTCTCTATGCATGCTCTACGGTATGTGTGCTCTCTATGCATGCTCTACGGTATGTGTGCTCTCTATGCATGTTCTACGGTATGTGTGCTCTCTATGCATGTTCTACGGTATGTGTGCTCTCTATGCATGTTCTACGGTATGTGTGCTCTCTATGCATGTTCTACGGTATTTGTGCTTTCTATGCATGTTCTACGGTATGTGTGCTCTCTATGCATGTTCTACAGTATGTGTACTCTCTATGCATGTTCTACAGTATGTGTGCTCTCTATGCATGTTCTACAGTATGTGTGCTCTCTATGCATATTCTACAGTATGTGTGCTCTCTATGCTTGTTCTACAGTATGTGTGCTCTCTATGTGCTCTCTATGCATGTTCTACAGTATGTGTGCTCTCTCTGCATGCTCTACAGCATGTGTGCTCTCTCTGCATGCTCTACAGTATGTGTGCTATCTATGCATGTTCTCCAGTATTTGTGCTCTCTCTGCATGCTCTACAGTATGTGTGCTCTCTCTGCATGTTCTACAGTATGTGTGCTCTCTCTGCATGCTCTACAGTATGTGTGCTTTCTCTGCATGTTCTACAGTATGTGTGCTCTCTATGCATGCTCTACAGTATGTGTGCTCTCTATGCATGTTCTACAGTATGTGTGCTCTCTCTGTATGCTCTACAGTATGTGTGCTCTCTATGCATGTTCTACAGTATGTGTGCTCTCTATGCATGTTCTACAGTATGTGTACTCTCTGCATGCTCTACAGTATGCATGCTCTCTATGCATGTTCTACAGTATGCGTGCTCTCTGTGCATGTTCTACAGTATGTGTGCTCTCTATGCATGTTCTACAGTATGTGTGCTTTATATGCATGTTCTACAGTATGTGTGCTCTCTATGCATGTTCTACAGTATGTGTTCTACAGTATGTGTGCTCTATATGCATGTTCTACAGTATGTGTGCTCTCTCTGCATGTTCTACAGTATGTGTGCTCTCTCTGCATCCTCTACAGTATGTGTGCTCTCTATGCATGTTCTACAGTATGTGTGCTCTCTCTGCATGCTCTACAGTATGTGTACTCTCTATGCATGTTCTACAGTATGTGTGCTTTATATGTATGTTCTGCAGTATGCGTGCTCTCTATGCATGTTCTACAGTATGTGTTCTACAGTATGTGTGCTCTCTATGCATGCTCTACAGTATGTGTGCTCTCTATGCATGCTCTACAGTATGTGTGCTCTCTATGCATGCTCTACAGTATGTGTGCTCTCTATGCATGCTCTACAGTATGTGTGCTCTCTATGCATGCTCTACGGTATGTGTGCTCTCTATGCATGCTCTACGGTATGTGTGCTCTCTATGCATGCTCTACGGTATGTGTGCTCTCTATGCATGCTCTACGGTATGTGTGCTCTCTATGCATGCTCTACGGTATGTGTGCTCTCTATGCATGCTCAACGGTATGTGTGCTCTCTATGCATGCTCTACGGTATGTGTGCTCTCTATGCATGCTCTACGGTATGTGTGCTTTCTATGCATGTTCTACGGTATGTGTGCTCTCTATGCATGTTCTACGGTATGTGTGCTCTCTATGCATGTTCTACGGTATGTGTGCTTTCTATGCATGTTCTACAGTATGTGTGCTCTCTATGCATGTTCTACAGTATGTGTTCTACAGTATGTGTGCTCTCTATGCATGTTCTACAGTATGTGTACTCTCTATGCATGTTCTACAGTATGTGTGCTCTCTCTGCATGTTCTACAGTATGTGTGCTCTCTATGTGCTCTCTGTGCATGTTCTACAGTATGTGTGCTCTCTCTGCATGCTCTACAGCATGTGTGCTCTCTCTGCATGCTCTACAGTATGTGTGCTCTCTAAGCATGTTCTCCAGTATGTGTGCTCTCTCTGCATGCTCTACAGTATGTGTGCTCTCTCTGCATGTTCTACAGTATGTGTGCTCTCTCTGCATGCTCTACAGTATGTGTTCTACAGTATGTGTGCTCTCTATGCATGTTCTACAGTATGTGTACTCTATATGCATGTTCTACAGTATGTGTGCTCTCTATGCATGTTCCACAGTATGTGTGCTCTCTATGCATATTCTACAGTATGTGTGCTCTCTATGCTTGTTCTACAGTATGTTTGCTCTCTATGTGCTCTCTATGCATGTTCTACAGTATGTGTGCTCTCTCTGCATGCTCTACAGCATGTGTGCTCTCTCTGCATGCTCTACAGTATGTGTGCTCTCTATGCATGTTCTCCAGTATTTGTGCTCTCTCTGCATGCTCTACAGTATGTGTGCTCTCTCTGCATGTTCTACAGTATGTGTGCTCTCTCTGCATGCTCTACAGTATGTGTGCTCTCTCTGCATGTTCTACAGTATGTGTGCTCTCTATGCATGCTCTACAGTATGTGTGCTCTCTATGCATGTTCTACAGTATGTGTGCTCTCTCTGTATGCTCTACAGTATGTGTGCTCTCTATGCATGTTCTACAGTATGTGTGCTCTCTATGCATGTTCTACAGTATGTGTACTCTCTGCATGCTCTACAGTATGTGTTCTACAGTATGTGTGCTCTCTATGCATGTTCTACAGTATGTGTGCTCTCTCTGCATGTTCTACAGTATGTGTGCTCTCTCTGCATGCTCTACAGTATGTGTGCTCTCTATGCATGTTCTACAGTATGTGTGCTCTCTCTGCATTCTCTACAGTATGTGTACTCTCTATGCATGTTCTACAGTATGTGTGCTTTATATGTATGTTCTACAGTATGCGTGCTCTCTATGCATGTTCTACAGTATGTGTTCTACAGTATGTGTGCTCTCTATGCATGCTCTACAGTATGTGTGCTCTCTATGCATGCTCTACAGTATGTGTGCTCTCTATGCATGCTCTACAGTATGTGTGCTCTCTATGCATGCTCTACGGTATGTGTGCTCTCTATGCATGCTCTACGGTATGTGTGCTCTCTATGCATGCTCTACGGTATGTGTGCTCTCTATGCATGCTCTACGGTATGTGTGCTCTCTATGCATGCTCTACGGTATGTGTGCTCTCTATGCATGCTCTACGGTATGTGTGCTCTCTATGCATGCTTTACGGTATGTGTGCTCTCTATGCATGCTCTACGGTATGTGTGCTTTCTATGCATGTTCTACGGTATGTGTGCTCTCTATGCATGTTCTACTGTATGTGTGCTCTCTATGCATGTTCTACGGTATGTGTGCTTTCTATGCATGTTCTACAGTATGTGTGCTCTCTATGCATGTTCTACAGTATGTGTTCTACAGTATGTGTGCTCTCTATGCATGTTCTACAGTATGTGTACTCTCTATGCATGTTCTACAGTATGTGTGCTCTCTATGCATGTTCTACAGTATGTGTGCTCTCTATGCATGTTCTACAGTATGTGTGCTCTCTATGTGCTCTCTGTGCATGTTCTACAGTATGTGTGCTCTCTCTGCATGCTCTACAGCATGTGTGCTCTCTCTGCATGCTCTACAGTATGTGTGCTCTCTAAGCATGTTCTCCAGTATGTGTGCTCTCTCTGCATGCTCTACAGTATGTGTGCTCTCTCTGCATGTTCTACAGTATGTGTGCTCTCTCTGCATGCTCTACAGTATGTGTGCTCTCTCTGCATGTTCTACAGTATGTGTGCTCTCTATGCATGCTCTACAGTATGTGTGCTCTCTATGCATGTTCTACAGTATGTGTGCTCTCTATGCATGTTCTACAATATGTGTACTCTCTGCATGCTCTACAGTATGCGTGCTCTCTATGCATGTTCTACAGTATGCGTGCTCTCTGTGCATGTTCTACAGTATGTGTGCTTTATATGCATGTTCTACAGTATGTGTGCTCTCTATGCATGTTCTACAGTATGTGTTCTACAGTATGTGTGCTCTCTATGCATGTTCTACAGTATGTGTGCTCTCCATGCTTGTTCTACAGTATGTGTGCTCTCTCTGCATGCTCTACAGTATGTGTGCTCTCTATGCATGTTCTACAGTATGTGTGCTCTCTCTGCATGCTCTACACTATGTGTGCTCTCTATGCATGTTCTACAGTATGTGTGCTTTATTTGCATGTTCTACAGTATGTGTGCTCTCTATGCATGTTCTACAGTATGTGTGCTTTATATGCATGTTCTACAGTATGTGTGCTCTCTATGCATGTTCTACAGTATGTGTTCTACAGTATGTGTGCTCTCTATGCATGTTCTACAGTATGTGTGCTCTCTATGCATGCTCTACAGTATGTGTGCTCTCTATGCATGCTCTACAGTATGTGTGCTCTCTCTGCATGCTCTACAGTATGTGTGCTCTCTATCCATGTTCTCCAGTATGTGTGCTCTCTCTGCATGCTCTACAGTATGTGTGCTCTCTCTGCATGTTCTACAGTATGTGTGCTCTCTCTGCATGTTCTACAGTATGTGTGCTCTCTATGCATGTTCTACAGTATGTGTGCTCTCTATGCTTGTTCTACAGTATGTGTGCTTTCTATGCATGTTCTACAGTATGTGTGCTCTCTATGCATGTTCTACAGTATGTGTTCTAAAGTATGTGTGCTCTCTATGCATGTTCTACAGTATGTGTACTCTCTATGCATGTTCTACAGTATGTGTGCTCTCTATGCATGTTCTACAGTATGTGTGCTCTCTATGCATATTCTACAGTATGTGTGCTCTCTATGCTTGTTCTACAGTATGTGTGCTCTCTATGTGCTCTCTATGCATGTTCTACAGCATGTGTGCTCTCTCTGCATGCTCTACAGCATGTGTGCTCTCTCTGCATGCTCTACAGTATGTGTGCTCTCTATGCATGTTCTCCAGTATGTGTGCTCTCTCTGCATGCTCTACAGTATGTGTGCTCTCTCTGCATGTTCTACAGTATGTGTGCTCTCTCTGCATGCTCTACAGTATGTGTGCTCTCTCTGCATGTTCTACAGTATGTGTGCTCTCTGTGCATGTTCTACAGTATGTGTGCTTTATATGCATGTTCTACAGTATGTGTGCTCTCTATGCATGTTCTACAGTATGTGTTCTACAGTATGTGTGCTCTCTATGCATGTTCTACAGTATGTGTGCTCTCTATGCTTGTTCTACAGTATGTGTGCTCTCTCTGCATGCTCTACAGTATGTGTGCTCTCTATGCATGTTCTACAGTATGTGTGCTCTCTCTGCATGCTCTACACTATCTGTGCTCTCTATGCATGTTCTACAGTATGTGTGCTTTATATGCATGTTCTACAGTATGTGTGCTCTCTATGCATGTTCTACAGTATGTGTTCTACAGTATGTGTGCTCTCTATGCATGCTCTACGGTATGTGTGCTCTCTATGCATGCTCTACGGTATGTGTGCTCTCTATGCATGCTCTACGGTATGTGTGCTCTCTATGCATGCTCTACAGTATATGTCTGCTCTCTATGCATGCTCTACGGTATGTGTGCTCTCTATGCATGCTCTACGGTATGTGTGCTCTCTATGCATGCTCTACGGTATGTGTGCTCTCTATGCATGCTCTACGGTATGTGTGCTCTCTATGCAAGTTCTACGGTATGTGTGCTCTCTATGCATGCTCTACGGTATGTGTGCTCTCTATGCATGCTCTACGGTATGTGTGCTCTCTATGCATGCTCTACGGTATGTGTGCTCTCTATGCATGTTCTACGGTATGTGTGCTCTCTATGCATGTTCTACGGTATGTGTGCTTTCTATGCATGTTCTACGGTATGTGTGCTCTCTATGCATGTTCTACAGTATGTGTTCTACAGTATGTGTGCTCTCTATGCATGTTCTACAGTATGTGTACTCTCTATGCATGTTCTACAGTATGAGTGCTCTCTATGCATGTTCTACAGTATGTGTGCTCTCTATGCATGTTCTACAGTATGTGTGCTCTCTATGTGCTCTCTATGCATGTTCTACAGTATGTGTGCTCTCTATGCATGTTCTACAGTATGTGTGCTCTCTATGCATGTTCTACAGTATGTGTGCTCTCTATGCATGTTCTACAGTATGTGTGCTCTCTCTGCATGCTCTACAGTATGTGTGCTCTCTATGCATGTTCTCCAGTATGTGTGCTCTCTCTGCATGTTCTCCAGTATGTGTGCTCTCTCTGCATGTTCTACAGTATGTGTGCTCTCTCTGCATGCTCTACAGTATGTGTGCTCTCTCTGCATGTTCTACAGTATGTGTGCTCTCTATGCATGCTCTACAGTATGTGTGCTCTCTATGCATGTTCTACAGTATGTGTGCTCTCTATGCATGTTCTGCAGTATGTGTGCTCTCTCTGTATGCTCTACAGTATGTGTGCTCTCTATGCATGTTCTACAGTATGTGTGCTCTCTCTGCATGCTCTACAGTATGTGTGCTCTCTATGCATGTTCTACAGTATGTGTGCTTTATATGCATGCTCTACGGTATGTGTGCTCTCTATGCATGCTCTACGGTATGTGTGCTCTCTATGCATGCTCTACGGTATGTGTGCTCTCTATGCATGCTCTACGGTATGTGTGCTCTCTATGCATGTTCTACGATATGTGTGTTCTCTATGCATGTTCTACGGTATGTGTGCTCTCTCTGCATGTTCTACGGTATGTGTGCTCTCTATGCATGCTCTACGGTATGTGTGCTCTCTATGCATGCTCTACGGTATGTGTGCTCTCTATGCATGCTCTACGGTATGTGTGCTCTCTATGCATGTTCTACGGTATGTGTGCTCTCTATGCATGTTCTACGGTATGTGTGCTCTCTATGCATGTTCTACGGTATGTGTGCTCTCTATGCATGTTCTACGGTATGTGTGCTCTCTATGCATGCTCTACAGACTACAGTATGTGTGCTCTCTATGCATGTTCTACAGTATGTGTGCTCTCTATGCATGTTCTACAGTATGTGTGCTCTCTATGCATGTTCTACAGTATGTGTGCTCTCTATGCATGTTCTACAGTATGTGTGCTCTCCATGCATGCTCTACAGTATGTGTGCTCTCTATGCATGCTCTACAGACTACAGTATGTGTGCTCTCTATGCATGCTCTACAGTATGTGCGCTTTTGATGTGTGCTCTCTGTTTGTTCTCAATGCATGCTCTATGTTCGTTCTCTATGTGCTCTCTATATGTATGTTCTCTATACTTTCTCTCTATGGGTATGATGCAGCAAGCATACACATGCAACGCAGCTAATATTCGTGAAGATATACAAATGACTGCATTCGTATTGCGATCGCAGCCGTAGCATAAGGATGCTCACTTCCCCCTACTTACATCTGTATACTTTAGCAATATAGCAAAATAATCGGTAACATAGAATAACATTGGACCCATACGCACACTTGCACAAGCCCAGACCTTACTCAGAAATTGTTACCATCAGCGCACGCTATGAGTCCTCATGCTGCGTAAGGCATCGCAGTGGATAATTTCTGCATGCTCCTGCAACGTTGTTGAAACGCACTGGCATGCCTGCGTTCGGCCAACCACCCCCCCTGTCACCACCCACAAACGGCAATTCCTATCAATCACTCTGCGATAGGTCAGCAGTGGTCGGTTTATGCACGCGCACTGCAATGTATATGCATGCGCACTATGCAACAATCGGCCGATTGCGTGCGTATTAGCAACTGTGATCCAAGCTGAATCAGGCCCTATGTGTGTTCTCTATGCGTGCTCTCTATGCGTGCTCTCTATGGGGCCTATTCATCAAACGGTAAATGGCCCCCTTTACCGGGCGGAACACTAGTTTCCGCATGTTTTAGTACCCGGGCCATTTATCATCGATGTCCGATAGGACCCCTTAATATTCAGCAAACTCCGAAAATGGAAAGTTTTCTGAGTTTGCTTCCGAGAACAAGCGCCTATGGGAAGGAATTCCGGGGATGCGAAGAGGGATCCAAGCAGATCCCTCCGGTGCCTTCTCATGGACTCCCCGGCGGCTGTGCACATGCATGATCTTGGGTTACGCATGCGTAGCAGGGCCGATGGGAATGTGGTAAGTAATGCAGTTACATCTGTAGCTGCAATACTAATCGAGGGGACAGCTGCTTTTCATAGCAGCTGTCCTCTCACCGGAGCTGTGATGAATTGTTCCAGTGTCACGTTTCCCCTGCTGCGAGTTGGATATTTAGGTATCCCTCGCAGCAAGAACTAAACTTAACGGCCTCAGATGATAAATTGGCCCCTATGCGTGCTCTCTCTGCGTTCTCTCTATGCGTGCTCTCTAAGTGTGCTCTCTATGTGTGCTGTCTATGCTTTCTATGTGCACTCTCTATGCATGCTCTACAGTATGTGTGCTCTCTGTGTGCTCTCTGCATGCTCTACAGTATGTGTGCTCTCTGTGTGCTCTCTATGCATGCTCTACAGTATGTGTGCTCTCTATGCATGCTCTACAGTATGCGTGCTCTCTATGCATGTTCTACAGTATGTGTGCTCTCTGCATGCTCTACAGTATGTGTGCTCTCTGTGTGCTCTCTGCATGCTCTACAGTATGTGTGCTCTCTGTGTGCTCTCTGCATGCTCTACAGTATGTGTGCTCTCTGTGTGCTCTCTGAATGCTCTACAGTATGTGTGCTCTCTGTGTGCTCTCTGCATGCTCTACAGTATGTGTGCTCTGTGCATGCTCTACAGTATGTGTACTCTCTGCATGCTCTACAGTATGTGTGCCCTCTGTGTGCTCTCTGCATGCTCTACAGTATGTGTGCTCTCTGTGTGCTCTCTGCATGCTCTACAGTATGTGTGCTCTCTGCATGCTCTACAGTATGTGTACTCTCTGCATGCTCTACAGTATGTGTGCTCTCTGTGTGCTCTCTGCATGCTCTACAGTATGTATGCTCTCTGCATGCTCTACAGTATGTGTGCTCTCTATACATGCTCTACAGTATGTGTGTTCTCTGTGTGCTCTCTGCATGCTCTACAGTATGTGTGCTCTCTGTGTGCTCTCTATGCATGCGCTACAGTATGTGTGCTCTCTATGCATGCTCTACAGCATGTGTGCTCTCTATGCATGCTCTACAGTATGTGTGCTCTCTATGCATGTTCTACAGTATGAGTGCTCTCTCTGCATGCTCTACAGTATGTGTACTCTCTATGCATGTTCTACAGTATGTGTGCTTTATATGCATGTTCTACAGTATGTGTGCTCTCTATGCATGTTCTACAGTATGTGTTCTACAGTATGTGTGCTCTCTATTCATGTTCTACAGTATGTGTTCTCTCTGCATGTTCTACAGTATGTGTGCTCTCTATGCATGCTCTACAGTATGTGTGCTCTCTATGCATGCTCTACAGTATGTGTGCTCTCTATGCATGCTCTACAGTATGTGTGCTCTCTATGCATGCTCTACAGTATGTGTGCTCTCTATGCATGATCTACAGTATGTGTGCTCTCTATGCATGCTCTACAGTATGTGTGCTCTCTATGCATGTTCTACGGTATGTGTGCTCTCTATGCATGCTCTACGGTATGTGTGCTCTCTATGCATGCTCTACGGTATGTGTGCTCTCTATGCATGCTCTACGGTATGTGTGCTCTCTATGCATGCTCTACGGTATGTGTACTCTCTATGCATGCTCTACGGTAAGTGTGCTCTCTATGCATGCTCTACGGTATGTGTGCTCTCTATGCATGCTCTACGGTATGTGTGCTCTCTATGCATGTTCTACGGTATGTGTGCTCTCTATGCATGCTCTACAGTATGTGTGCTCTCTATGCATGCTCTACAGTATGTGTGCTCTCTATGCATGCTCTACAGTATGTGTGCTCTCTGTGTGCTCTCTGCATGCTCTACATCATACTTGCCTACTTTTGAAAAAGCATTTCAGGGAGATTGTTAAAGCAGCACCTATGAGCGCGTGTTACAGTGGGACGTGTACTGATTAATCTGAGAGGCGTGTCCTAAACCTGGCTTACATCCAAATGTAAACCAGCCCAAAAGCAGTTAGTAAGATCTGTTTGTTGATCAAAACATACTAATACTTTTCAGAAATTCATACGGATCATGGTGCCTTATAATAACCAATGCAAGGAAATGACACTAATGATCCCATTTGAATGTATATAGCTCTGTTTTTTAATATAACAGCTTCATAATGGGGGTAAGGATGAAATGAGGGAGATTGCTAGACTCATCAGGGAGACAGGGAGATTGCTACTATTTCAGGGAGTCTCCCTGACAATGAGGGAGAGTTGGCAAGTATGCTCTACAGTATGTGTGCTCTCTATGCATGTTCTACAGTATGTGTGCTCTACAGTATGTGTGCTCTCTATGCATGTTCTACAGTATGTGTGCTCTCTATGCATGCTCTACAGTATGTGTGCTCTCTATGCATGCTCTACAGTATGTGTGCTCTCTATGCATGTTCTACAGTATGTGTGCTCTCTGTGTGCTCTCTGCATGCTCTACAGTATGTGTGCTCTCTATGCATGTTCTACAGTATGTGTGCTCTCTGTGTGCTCTCTGCATGCTCTACAGTATGTGTGCTCTCTGTGTGCTCTCTATGCATGCACTACAACATGTGTGCTCTCTATGCACGTTCTACAGTATGTGTACTCTCTGTGTGCTCTCTATGCATGCTCTACAGTATGTGTGCTCTCTATGCATGTTCTACAGTATGTGTGCTCTCTATGCATGCTCTACAGTATGTGTGCTCTCTATTCATGCTCTACAGTATGTGTGCTCTCTATGCATGTTCTACAGTATGTGTGCTCTCTATGCATGCTCTACAGTATGTGTGCTCTCTATGCATGCTCTACAGTATGTGTGCTCTCTATGCATGCTCTACAGTATGTGTGCTCTCTCTGCATGCTCTACAGTATGTGTGCTTTCTATGCATGTTCTACAGTATGTGTACTCTCTGTGTGCTCTCTATGCATGCTCTACAGTATGTGTGCTCTCTATGCATGCTCTACAGTATGTGTGCTCTCTATTCATGCTCTACAGTATGTGTGCTCTCTATGCATGTTCTACAGTATGTGTGCTTTCTATGCATGTTCTACAGTATGTGTGCTCTCTATGCATGCTCTACAGTATGTGTGCTCTCTATGCATGCTCTACAGTATGTGTACTCTCTGTGTGCTCTCTATGCATGCTCTACAGTATGTGCACTTTTGATGTGTGCTCTCTGTGTGTTCTCAATGCATGCTCTACAGTATGTGCATGCTCTATGTTCGTTCTCTATGTGCTCCCTATATGTGTGTTCTCTATGGCCCTGATTCAGAGCCGGACGCTCTGACCAGAGCGCTCGCTCTGAATCAGGGCCCACCTCCATTAAAATGGAGCGTCCTCCTGGACGCTCGTATAGTTGTGGGTCACCACCCACAGCATATACGAGCGTACAACAAGATGGTCGCGATGGTCTTGACCATCGCGACAATCGGACTTGCAAGAGAAACCCTGTGGTCGGGTTTCTCAACCGCAAGGCCAGGAGTGATTTTGGCTCTATCAGAGCCAAAATGACTCCCACTGACATCACTAGTGATGTCAGTGGGGCCGGCTTCAGACGGTAGGCGTTCCCATAGGAACGCCTCCGTCTGGCAGGCACGCCCCCGGAACGCCCACCAAAGGGGGCGTGATGTCAATCAACATCGACAGCATGCCCCCTTTGGTGCGAGACCCGGAGCGATGGAAAGTCCTTCGCTAGCCGGGTCTCGCGCATGCGCACTACGGAGCTCCCTCCGTCGTGCGCATGTGCAGTGGGGAACATCGACCCACTTGCGAGCGGACTGCCGCACGCGAGTGGGTCTGAATGACACCCTATGTGCGCTCTCTATATGTGCATTCCCTATGTATGTTCTCTATACTTTATCTATGGGTATGATGCAGCAAGCATACACATGCAATGCAGCTATTATTCGTGAAGATATACAAATGACTGCATTTATATTGTGATTGCAGCCATAGCATAAGGATGCTCTCTTCCCCCTACTTACATCTGTATACTTTAGCAATATAGCAAAATAATCGGTAACATAGAATAACATCGGACCCATACGCACACTTGCACAAGCCCAGACCTTACTCAGAAATTGTTACCATCAGCGCACGCTATGAGTCCTCAAGCTGCGTAAGGCATCGCAGTGGATAATTTCTGCACGCTTCTGCAACGGTGTTGAAACGCACTGGCATGCCTGCGTTCGGCCAACCACCCCCCCCTGTCACCACCCACAAACGGCAATTCTTATCAATCACTCTGCGATAGGTCAGCAGTGGTCGGTTCATGCACGCGCACTGCAATGTATATGCATGCGCACTATGCAACAATCGGCCGCTTGCGTGCGTATTGGCAACTGTGATCCAAGCTGAATCAGGCCCTATGTGTGTTCTCTATGCGTGCTCTCTATGCGTGCTCTCTATGCGTGCTCTCTATGGGGCCTATTCATCAAACGGTAAATGGCCCCCTTTACCGGGCGGAACACTAGTTTCCGCATGTTTTAGTACCCGGGCCATTTATCATCGATGTCCGATAGGACCCCTTAATATTCAGCAAACTCCGAAAATGGAAAGTTTTCTGAGTTTGCTTCCGAGAACAAGCGCCTATGGGAAGGAATTCCGGGGATGCGAAGAGGGATCCAAGCAGATCCCTCCGGTGCCTTCTCATGGACTCCCCGGCGGCTGTGCGTATGCATGATCTTGGGTTACGCATGCGTAGCAGGGCCGATGGGAATGTGGTAAGTAATGCGGTTACATCTGTAGCTGCAATACTAATCGAGGGGACAGCTGCTTTTCATAGCAGCTGTCCTCTCACCGGAGCTGTTATGAATTGTTCCGGTGTCACGTTTCCCCTGCTGCGAGTTGGATATTTAGGTATCCCGCGCAGCAAGAACTAAACTTAACGGCCTCAGATGATTAATTGGCCCCTATGCGTGCTCTCTCTGTGTTCTCTCTATGCGTGCTCTCTATGTGTGCTCTCTGTGTGCTCTCTCTATGCGTGCTTTCTATGCTTTCTATGTGTTCTCTCTATATGCTCTCTCTGTGTTCTCTCTATGCATGCTGTCTATTTGTGCTCTCTATGCATGTTCTCTCTATGTGTGCTCTCTGTGTGCTTTCTCTATGTGTGCTCTCTATGCTTTCTATGTGTGCTCTCTATGCTTTCTATGTGTTCTCTCTATGCATGCTCTCTCTGTGTTCTCTCTATGCGTGCTCTCTCTATGTGTGCTTTCTATGCTTTCTATGTGTGCTCTCTATGCTTTCTATGTGTTCTCTCTATGCATGCTCTCTCTGTGTTCTCTCTATGCGTGCTGTCTATTTGTGCTCTCTATGTGTGCTCTCTGTGTGCTCTCTCTATGTGTGCTCTCTATGCTTTCTATGTGTGCTCTCTATGTTTTCTATGTGTGCTCTCTATGCATGCTCTCTCTGTGTTCTCTTTATGCGTGCTGTCTATGTGTGCTCTCTATGCATGTTCTCTAAATGCGTGCTCTCTATGTGTGCTCTCTATGCTTTCTATGTATTCTCTCTATGCATGCTCTCTCTGTGTTCTCTTTATGCATGCTGTCTATGTGTGCTCTCTATGCATGTTCTCTATATGCGTGCTCTCTGTGTGCTCTCTCTATGCGTGCTCTCTATGTTTTCTATGCATGCTCTCTCTTTGTTCTCTCTATGCATGCTCTCTACGTGTGCTCTCTATGCATGCTCTCTGTGTTCTCTCTATGCATGCTCTCTATGTGTGCTCTCTCTGTGTTCTCTATATGTGTGCTCTCTGTGTGCTCTCTCTATGCGTGCTCTCTATGCTTTCTATGTATTCTCTCTATGCATGCTCTCTCTGTTTTCTCTCTATGTGTGCTCTCTATGCTTTCTATGTGTGCTCGCTATGCTTTCTATGTGTGCTCTCTATGGATGCTCTCTCTTTGTTCTCTCTATGCATGCTTTCTATGTGTGCTCTCTATGCTTTCTATGTGTGCTATCTATGCTTTCTATGTATGCTCTCTATGCATGCTCTCTCTTTGTTCTCTCTATGTATGCTCTCTATGCTTGCTCTCTCTTTGTTCTCTCTACGTGTGCTCTCTATGCATGCTTTCTTCGTGTGCTCTCTATGCATGCTCTCTGTGTTCTCTCTATGTGTGCTCTCTCTGTGTTCTCTATATGTGTGCTCTCTGTGTGCTCTCTCTATGCGTGCTCTCTATGCTTTCTATGTATTCTCTCTATGCATGCTCTCTCTGTTTTCTCTCTATGTGTGCTCTCTATGCTTTCTATGTGTGCTCTCTATGCTTTCTATGTGTGCTCTCTATGCATGCTCTCTTTGTTCTCTCTATGCATGCTTTCTATGTGTGCTCTCTATGCTTTCTATGTGTGCTCTCTATGCATGCTCTCTCTTTGTTCTCTCTATGCATGCTTTCTATGTGTGCTCTCTATGCTTTCTGTGTGCTCTCTATGCATGCTCTCTCTTTGTTCTCTCTATGCATGCTTTCTATGTGTGCTCTCTATGCTTTCTATGTATGCTCTCTATGCATGCTCTCTCTTTGTTCTCTCTACGTGTGCTCTCTATGCATGCTTTCTATGTGTGCTCTCTATGCATGCTCTCTCTTTATTCTCTCAATGCATGCTCTCTATGTGCACTCTCTATGCTTTCTACGTGTGCTCTCTATGCATGCTCTCTGTGTTCTCTCTCTGGGCCTGATTCAGAGCCGCTCGTAAGCGGCCGCTCGTTCGCTCTGAGCGATGTTCACACAACTGCGCATGCATATGGGTCATAATGTACATGCGCAAAACAGTCATTGCAGTCGGAAATTGTGCGCTCGTAAAACAACGAGGGGCTGCTAATTTGAGTGACAGAATGTACCGTTTGTGGGTGGTAACAGGGGAAGGTGCTTGAAAACGGGGGAGTGGAGATCCGAACGCAGGCGTGCCTAATGGTCAAAAGGTCGTTTAATGGGAGTGCATAATTAGTAAAGGAGCGTCATCGACCACGTCACTTGGTTGTCTTTTAGCCTGAACTGCTCGCAGTGATAGTGGGAAGTAAATCCTACCACAACCACGGCAAGCAGTTCAGATGCCTTTCGATGTTCCCGATTAATCTAATAAATACCGGAGATGACGTGTGATGCGAACGGCAAAGGGGCGTCTTTACAAAATAGCGAGCGCATTTTTGAGCGCTTGCTCAGACATAGAGCCGTCAACACACCGTAAAGATGAGCGCTAAATTTAAATATCCAAACCCTTTTTTAGAACGACCGTCCGCAAATAGCGTCAGGCTCTGAATCAGGCCATATGTGTGCTCTCTATGCTTTCTATGTGTGCTCTCTATGTGTGCTTTCTATGCATGCTCTCTGTGTGCTCTCTATGTGTGCTCTCTATGCATGCTCTCTGTGTGCTCTCTATGTGTGTTCTCTATGCTTTCTATGTGTGCTTTCTATGCATGCTCTCTGTGTGCTCTCTATGTGTGCTCTCTATGCTTTCTATGTGTGCTTTCTATGCATGCTCATTGTGTGCTCTCTATGTGTGCTCTCTATGCATGCTCTCTGTGTGCTCTCTATGTGTGTTCTCTATGCTTTCTATGTGTGCTTTCTATTCATGCTCTCTGTGTGCTCTCTATGCATGCTCTCTGTGTGCTCTCTATGTGTGTTCTCTATGCTTTCTATGCATGCTCTCTGTGTGCTCTCTATGTGTGCTTTCTATGCATGCTCTCTGTGTGCTCTCTATGTGTGCTTTCTATGCATGCTCTCTGTGTGCTTTCTATGTGTGCTCTCTATGCTTTCTATGTGTGCTCTCTATGCATGTTCTCTGTGTGCTCTCTATGCTTTCTATGTGTGCTCTCTATGCTTTCTATGTGTGCTCACTATGCTTTCTATGTGTGCTTTCTATGCAAGCTCTCTCTATGTTCCAGGCCAGGAGACCATCTCGATAATCGCGACCATTCGCCTTGCGACGAGACCCTGCAGCAAGGTCTAGGATTCCGCAAGGCCGAGTGGACTTCCTGCTCTAATAGAGCAGGAAGTCCACCACTGACATCAGTAGTCAGTTAGACCTCCCTACAAATGCCAGATGTTCCTAAGGGAACGCTTGCGTTTGTCCAGCCACCCCCCCTACCCACCCACAAAACGGGGCGAGCTGTCACTAACCATCGACAGCCGCCCTGTCTTGTTGTGAGCCCCGTAGTGACTGAACTTCAGTTGCTCGGCGGGGCTCACGCACGCCGAACACGGGGCATGCGCAGTCCCAAAATGAATGAGGTCCAATGTGTGCACACTTAGGACCTCATTCAGAGTCGCTTGCAAAATGTGAGCGCTCGCTCTGAATGAGGACGGCCACTTCTCTGTAAAGAGCCAGCCTCCAGGCCGCTCGCTAAGCTGTGGGTGACCGCCCCCAGCTTTAACAAGCAGCCAGGTTGATGGTCGCGATGGTCAAGACCATCGGGGCTGGCGACGAGACCCTTGTGGTAGGGTCTCGTCTGCCGCAAGCCCCAGTGAGCTTTTGGCTCTAATAGAGCCGGAAGCTCACCACTGACATCACGAGTGATGTCAGTGGGGCTGCCCCCAAACGGCAGGCGTTCCTTCGGGAAAACCTCCATTTGGCCAGCCACCCCCCACCCCGCCTACAAAACGGGGCGAGCTGTCGATCACCATCGACAGTTGAATCTTTTATAGTGAGCCCCGGAGCGAGATAATTTTTCTCTCGCTCAGGGGCTTGCGCACGCACAGTGCGGCCGCTATGCGTGCGCAGGGCCTCAACATATATCTGCTTGCGAGCGCTCAGCACTTGCGAGCGGATCTGAATGAGACCCTATGTGTGCTCTCTATCATGCTTTCTATGTGTGCTTTCTATGTATGATTTAGTATACATGTTGCTTTTACTGTATCTAGATCAGATGACTGATTCTATAGTGTTTGAGTTACTGTATAACACTGGGATGTCCTTTCTAGATATGAGTAGTCCAGATTGTCTGGAATCCAAATGCACCCAAACTCCCAGTATCCGAAGCAATCCAAGCATCCTTGGGGTGTAAGAGTTTTGTGGGTTTTGGATTCTATATAAAGTGCCGCGATCGGGACTCTGCACTATTTCACTGTCAGGCACTCTGTTGTATGCTGCATTGTACTCTGCTGTATAGGCTGTGTTGTATGTTGTGCTGTAATCTGCTGTATATAGGCTGTGCTGTGTCCAGACTCACAAGTGGCTGTGTTGCAAGTCAATGTGTACATGGGGGTACACTGCTGTATGCTGTGCTGTACTCTGCTGTATATAGGCTGTGTTGTGTCCTCACTCACAAGGAGCTGTCCTGCAAGTCAATGTGTATAGGAGGGGCACACTGCTGTACGCTGTGCTGTACTGCTGTATATAGGCTGTGCTGTGTCCAGACTCACAAGTGGCTGTCCTGCAAGTCAATGTGTACAGGGGGGTACACTGCTGTATGCTGTGCTGTACTCTGCTGTATATAGGCTGTGTTGTGTCCTCACTCACAAGGTGCTGTCCTGCAAGTCAATGTGTATAGAAGGGGCACACTGCTGTGCTGTGCTATACTGCTGTATATAGGCTGTGCTGTGTCCAGACTCATAAGTGGCTGTGCTCTTCTCTGTATAGGTAGTGTGTATAGGGGCATGCTGCTGTTTGCTGCGCTGTACTCTGCTGTAAAGTGGCTGTTCACAAACAGCACTACATTGTGTATTGTCACTGTCAATTGTGAATAAAGTAAACATTTTTTCTTTAAATAAAGTTAAAAGAAATTATTATTTTAACTTTAAGTTTGCACAACCTGTGTACGCTGTACCTCTGTGCATTATTATTCATGTACATAATAAAATAAAACCCCTTTGAATTGCTGCAGTGAGAGTGGAGCTGTTTGTACTGTTTGGTGCGCTTTACCCTAGTGTGCTTTGTTCACATGCACATATAAGCCCTGTGACTCCACGCAGTGATCTGTGATTTGAAAAATGGATAACGTTCAGATAATCAGTTTAAATACTGTTGCTGCTGCCACCAGTCATGATGACAACGCCAGTCCTTCAACGTCATCTGCTAAAGCCGATGATCAAGGGCTTAGAGGGTCTAAGTCAGGACATCTAAAATCAAAAAAACAATATACAGTGCTAAAGAAAAAAACACATCTAATAAAAGGAAAGTGTGGTGCAGAAAAACATAAAATAGCCAACATGCCATTCACCACACGTAGTGGCAAGGAAAGACTGAGGCATCTGCCTTTATTTATGAGTGGTGGTTCTGCAAGTGTCAGTGAGGCATCTTGCTCTGCCTCTCATGACGATGCAAGACCTTATCACTCAGAAGAGGTGTAAAAAAATGAAAACCATTAAGGCAGTAGAACAAACTGTGCGTTCAGAAACTGAAATGTCACAAATCTCTGAGGAGGGTCTAAGTGTGTCCACGACTGTTATGTGTGAGCCTGACCTTTCTGATACTGTACTTGCAGAGGAACCACCTTCCACAATTTCTGCTCCCTCTGCAAATTTGGTGATGAGCAGCACAAATATAGCTGATGACATAGAGATTGAAGATGCCACCAAGAAAGTGTGAGGATTAGAGGGATATTTGCGGAGCTGATGCCAGTGCTAATGAGGATATTGAGGATGAGGATGTTGTTTGTGTAAGTCAGGCACCAGTGAAAGCAGCTCTTGGCCATGATAAGAGGAAGGCCATTGTCATGCCTGGACATAGAACCAACAAATCCACTTCTTATGTGTGGAATTATTTTTACCCAAATCCTGAGAACAATTGTCAAGCCCTCTGTAACATTTGTAAGTAGAGGTAGGGATGTTAACCATCTAGAAACCTCCTATCTGTTACATAATTTGCAGTGAGCTCATGATAACTTTTTGACAACATCAGAAACTGGTGCTAAAAAAATAACACACAAAAAGCAGTCCAGCATCAGCTAGCTCCCTTCTCTCAACTAGATCCCAGCACCTGCAATCTCTACGGCCAACACCTTCACCCTCAATATCCACAGTATTAGTCCTGCATCCAATTTGTTAAGGTTAGGTGACTCTTCCCCTATCCAAGATTCATCAGAAGAATCCTTCAGCACTAGGCCTACTGCTGCTGCTGGGGGTGGATCCTCATACCAGAAGAAGACCAAGAAAACTAGTATTTGAAAAAAATAATTGACTGTGAAACAATGCTTTGCAAGGGGAAGAAAGTAGGACAGCAGTCACTCACTCGCAGAGAGGATCACTAACGCCATGACGGCTATGCTAGCATTAGATCTGCATCCAATATCTGCCATTACTACAGTGGGTTTTTCACATTTAATTGAGGTTCTGTGTCCCCATCTCAATTCCATTAAACTTGAAAAGCCATTTCTCAGCTGTACTAGGACATTACAACTAATTATTGGCCTACACAATGCTAATGTACCCACTGCCAACTGACCACGGCTTACCTTCATTCGGTATGCCAGGCGTCGGGCTCCCGGCGTAGGTGTAATGACAGGTGTCGGGATTTCGACGCCTGTCATTAGTGCCTTGCCGGGATTAGACAGTTGGGAAGCCGGCGGTCGGGATTTCGTCCATCGGCATCCCCCGCAATGTACCCGCTGCCCCAGCCAATGTTATGACAGTGTAGCACAATGTGAGTTGTCCCCCAATTGTTTAAAAACAAAAAAATGTACTATGAAAATAAACTGACACAGGTTTAAAAATGTATTTAGAACATATTAAAAACATATCAACTAATTATCAACTAATTAAAATGATTCAACTGGTAAAACTTTCAAATTTTAAAAACTTTTTTTTTCATTTTTCCCACAGAAATGACCAGTGCAAGAGAGCGCCAATTTGTCACCGGTTTTCTCAAGCACTATCGCGCCCACGAATGCCTGTGGCGCTTAAGGGGCCCGACTACAGCAATAAATACATGAGAGCTGCTGCAATTGAAGAGCTTGTATATTTCAGCAAGCCATTCCACGACGAGGCTTCCCCGAGGTGGGTGAAAGCTAAAATACAGAATGTACTCTACATCAAAGAATATAAAAAACAACAAGAGTCGCGGGCATCTGGAGCATGGGCCGATGAGATATACACCAGTAACTTGTGGTACTTTGACCTCCTCAAGTGCCTGCACGAGCTTCACAAGCTCTCATGGTCGAGAGTGTCCCTGAGGAGCAGCAAGAGGAAACCGCTTAAACCTTCTATCGGATGAGGTGTTGTCATGTGTGCAAACCACTTATCATACTAACATAAAATAAAGACACTGAGACGTGGATTTGGCAGATAACTTGATGGCGATTTATTGGAGAAATTAATATTATTTATTAATTCTTAAATTAATTAAGGTTGTATGGTGGCAAAGAAAGGACGGCCAGAAATCAGCCAGATCTGCTATGCCCACACACAAACAACAAAAGACATAGCAGGCGTAGATCGCCCAGAGTGCATACACATAACCATGTAAACCATGTCAAACACAAAAGGTAACGCTCACCCTCTAACTTGACTACCCACCCGTTTAGGTGATGATACTGCCCCCCGTTAGGTTGGTACAGCCAACTACCAGTCAACGAAGGGAGCGCCCTTAAATCATAATTGCACCTGGACTGGTGAACTGCCGTTCTTTCCCGCCACTACATAATTAACTACAACAACCTGCCAATAATTGCAAAGGGAAGGGAGGGTGGGCAATCTGGAACCAAGAGGCTTTGGCCCTCACTTCTAGCCCCTTATATAATGTCTCTATTGAAAACCCGCCCCTGCTACCGATAGGCTAACTCTAAACAGTAATTTGCATACATGCCGGCCCCCATCCTAGAGGTTTAACACACCTCTTTTCTTATGCAATCTTTCGGTTTCACGAAACAGAACAACCATTCTCTTTGGATTTGGTGAGTACAGACATGGTAATGTCAGAAGGGCTGCCCACAGATGGCAGGCGTTCCTTCAGGAGTGCCTCCATTTGTCCAGCCACCCCCCCCACCCCGCCTACAAAACGGGGCGAGCTGTTGATCAACATCGACAGCCACCCAGTTTGTAGCGAGCCCCAGAGCGAGTGAATTTCTCACTTGCTACGGGGCTTGCGCACGCGCATTGTGCATGGCGCGGTGCGCAATGCACAACCGTCGACCCGCTTGTGAGCGTGTCTGAATGAGACCCATAGTGCATACACACCATGCCAAATATTTTTAAGAGTTCACTAGTCCACAATTGTCCATATTACGCTAGCGGATACTGTCCTCCTGCCATGGTACTGCCCCCACTCCATTAAAGTAAGCCAGGTACTGCACCCTGACCTCTTTAGCCCTGACCTCTTAATTGCGAGCAGGCCCTGTTAACTCCACAACTACAGATGGGGCCACAGAGGGCATTTGCAAGGTCCCCTGTGGATGGTCTGGCATAGCTGTGTCTAAAGTCCTCTGTTGTGTAGTGGAAGTTTTGTGGAGAAAATTGTGGAGGACACAGCAGGGCAAGACGACGGAATCTATTTTGTCCATACGAAGATTTATAGCCATAGGGAGAATTCTGAATCGGTTGCAGAGAATGCCAAAGGTGTTTTCCACTATCCTCCGTGCCCTGGATAGACGGTTATTGAAGATGCACTTTTCTTTAGTCAGGCCCCTTTGCGCATATGGCTTCAGCAAGTGTTCATGGAGAGCAAATGCCTCATCAGCCACAAAAATGTGATTTAGGCCGTGCTTCGTTGTTGCTGTAGTTGGCAAATTCAGACGGTTGGTGTTAAGTCTCTAATAGAAGAGGGTTTGTTGAAATGACCCTCCATCAGAAGCACGGCCATTTTTGCCCACATCAACAAAAATAAACTCGTAATTGGCATTCACCACCACCATGAGCACTATACCAAAAAACCCCTTATAATTGTAATAAAAGGATCTGCTGTGGGCAGGTTGGTTAATGCGGATATGTTTGCCATCAATGGTTCCACCACAGTTGGGGAAATCCACCTACATTCAAATTCCTCAGCAATGGTCGGCCACTCCTCCACCGTTGTTGGGAACTAGAATAAAGAAAGAAAAAAAAGAATATTAGAAAACATGTTATTAACATTAATCTTTTCTCTTTCTCCTCCAACAGTCTACAACACCAGACCTCGACTTCACCACTAGTCCACAAATGGCCACCTGAAGCAAGAGCGAGGCTGAATGTACTCAGTCTGCTTCAAGACAGCGTAGGTATTAGCGCAAGACCCAGGCGCAGCCAGATCCGATCCTTAAACAAGTTGAGCAGGCCCTACAAAAGCCAACGGACATGTTCGACCACCTGGGCACTCATATAGCCAGTAGTCTATGTAAAATGGATTAAGGTCAGCAAATCCACGTCCTAAGGATCATATACGAGACAGTGATCTGGGGGAGGTTGAAGCAGCTGGGCACCACAACTAGGCTGACCGATGAGCCTGTGCTCCTGACAATGGTGCAGCCACGCTATAGGTCATCCTCAACCCATTCCTACCTGCCACCAAGCTACCAGGCCACACAACTGGGGCCAACCTCATCCCACCCTACACCCCATCGCACTTACTTTACTCCTGAACCCACAAACCCCTCCATATCCTCAAAGGTTCTTTACTGAGCCATGTTGGCGGAGGATGAGGAGCCACTCCAATTTTTTAATTTTTCAAATTATAGTAAATTTAAAATATCAACAAGTTTTATCTCTCCCAATAGCTACTGAATGGCATACGGTGCGGATGATACGGATTGGGCAGGGTCACTAAACGCATGGCGCAAGGACAGATTGGGGAATGCCGGGGCCTCAATCTGGACTTGCGCCCTGTGCTTCTTGGCCTATTCAATCTTCATCTGACACACCGTATACTATGCAGCTGCCAAGTAATTGGGAGAGAGAAATTTTTCTCATATAGCAGTTTTTATACATTTAAAACCATATTGATTTTGGTAAACATTAAAAAGAAGCCATGTTGGTTTTGGTAAACATTAAAAAGAAGCCATGTTGGTTTTGGTAAACATTAAAAAGCAGCCATGTTGGTTTTGCTTTTAAGTAAAAATACATTTATTGATATTTACAGCCATGTTATTTGATTTTTTCCCTCAGTGTGAAAAAAAACAAAAAAACATTTTCTTTCACCAGAATAAAAAAATGTGTAGTGTTTTTACTCACCTTAAAGTAGTGGAACTTCAGGACATTGACAATGGCATCACAGGTGTCCAGGATGATGTGCCCCAAAGTCTGGGGGGAAATGAGAGTCCCAAACTTCAGGTCTTCAAAGGACCTTTCTGTAGCCAGGTACATCAGGGTAGCAAAGAGCCTCTCCTCAGTCGGGATAGCCCTCCTCATGCCGGTGTCCTGCCTCTGGACATAGGGGTTCACCAGACACAGGAACACCTGGAAGGTGGCATCATCCATATGCAGGTAGTTGCGGTAATCATCCGGGTTGTTCTCCCTATCATCCATCAACAGGGGCATATGGGAGCGAGTCTCCCTCCTCATCAGCCACCCCCTTGGTCCAGCTAGTCCTCATCTTCCTCCTCTCCTCAGCTCCATCACCTTTCAGCTTCAGATAGCCATAGGCTAGCAGAAGTTTATAGTGATAGGAATCCATCACCACAAAATGTAGTATAGAACACACTTTGTTAAAGGCGAGCCCAAAACAAAGCAAAGCACAATAGCAATGTACAACATTCAGCAGGGTATAAAACCATGCCTCACTAGTCACAGAGCAGAGTGTGCCCAGATGTAAAATAAATGATGCCTTTTATACCCCCTAGATAAGCCCTCCGCTATTCAGATTCCAGCAGATGCATCGTGAGGTTGTTTGCTGCATACGATATATCTTAAACGATTGGCAATTGCTTTACGACACATCTAATCATATGCTCGCTTGTAAAATCGTACCATTTATTGGCACAAATCGTAAAGAATTTCAAGGGAAGAATTTTCAAGAGAAATCATATACGAGATCGCATCGTATGCAAATCGCACCTTGTATGGGCACCTTCAGGTATGTTATAGCAAAATGGCTTACCCTCTTACAACACCACCAATATTGTGAGAGCATTACAGCTGGATGAATTCCAACATGACCCATGTTTTGCTCACACAATCTACTCGCTGGTACAGTGTTTTTTAAAAAATTACAAGCGCCTGCCGTTGATGTTGTCTGTGGCCCAAAACATTTCCAGACATTTTCGCCATTCAGCCACAGCTAGCAGGAGATTGCAGCAGCTGAAAGAACAATTGAATTTGCCCTGCCACCAACTGAAGCAAAAGGTGGTAATCAGGGGGAATTCCACCCTTTATATGCGTCAGCAGATGGATGAACAGCAAAAAGCCATCCAGAGCTATACAACAAGCCATGAAATTGGGAGAGGAGGGGGAGTGCTCCTTAGTCTAGCACAGTAGAGAATGCTTCTGTTTTGTACAAGTTGCTCAAACCCTCTGAAGTAGCCACCTGTTAAATGAGTTCAGACACTGCTAACTTGAGTCAGGTGATTCCCCCAATTAGGTTTTTGGAAAATCAGCTTCAGAAATTGAAGGAGGAGATTCTGCTAAATATGTCAGACTTGTAGATCAAGTCCTTTGTTCACTTTGCCAGGATCCAAGAGTTGTCAATATCTTGAAATCAGATCACTACATTTTGGGGACCGTGCTTCATCCTAGGTTTAAGTCATATGTCGTGTCTTTCTTTCCAGGTCTTAAGAGATGCAAAAAGCTCCTAGTGAGCAAGTTGGTAGCGCAAGTGATACACGACACAACAACATTTCTTCCTTCAGTTTCTCCGACAGCTGCCAGGAAAAAAACTCAGCTTTCTCAAAAGACCCAGTGATGATGTAGACGAGTCAACACAACATTGTGACATCTGGTTGGGTCTAAAAAAATTGCAGAAAAATAGTGACACCTCTACTATGACTCATCTGAAAGGTAGAGGATTATTTTCATGACACTGTACACATAGGCATGTCACAGAGTCTCTTTGACTACTGGAAAGAAAAAAACACAATTTGAAGGCTCTTGTACAGACTGACTTTTTATTACTTGAGTTGCCCACCCTCTCAGAAAGAGTTTTCGGCACAGCCGAGAACCTTATCAGTTATCGACTTAGGAGGCTACCTCCTCAAAATGTGGAAAAGATAATGTTCATCAAATTGAACTGGAAATTCCACGAAGAAGACCTTTACCTCCAAAATCCATAAAAAAATACAGAGGCATCTGTAATGGTGGATTCCAGCAGGGATTAAATAATATTGTGTGACGATGATATACACACTAATGAGGGTGAGGAATCATATGAGGAGAATCACCTCTTCTAACTGTAGAGCGGATTAACAGCTACCTTAAAGCCCACTGGTAGCTTGTTTTGTGAGGTCCCAAACAATCCAATCACTTCAGGCACAAGTGGCAGTCCCTGTCGCTGAAGTGATTGGTTTCTTAAACTGTGCATGTTCTGTTTAATATATACAACAGATGGGTCGGTGGGGAGGCTCAAGGACAAGTCCATCTTGCACCTCTTTTCTTTGCATTATGTGCTGATTGGAGCATTGCCAACTGTCTTTTTGTGTAGACAACAAACATATTGTTATAGTTTATTAAACTGCCATCCTGTCTGCCACTGCAGTGCCATTCTTTTTTCTTGATGTGCCATTTTGGAAGTTGAACTGCCACAGCCACTTAAATCTCCTGCATGCCCATTTGATTTTTATTTTAAATTCTAAACCACCAAAGAGTTCCACTGGGGCAAGGACTGATGTGAATGAGTCAATTTTCTTTGTAAATGCCTCCCCTCCTCCCTCATAAATTTGCTTCGGCATCCAAAACTTACTTTAAATTTGCTACGAATCAACCCTTCCTTTCCCTGCCTTCAACTACATACATACTCCATCTCCCTTGGGCCTCTGATCTAATTCTTGATTAATGAAACCATCTTGGTTTCTTTCTATGGGGTTGTATAGTTTATTAAACTGCTATCCTGTCTTCCACTGCAGTGCCATTCTGTTTCTTAGATGTGACATGTTAGAAGTTGAATTACCACAGCCGCTGAAATCATCTACAAGCAGTTAATGAATTTAGAAAATGTCCAGAATTTTTTCTGCCCACAGACAGCATCTCCTGCATGCCCCTTTGATTTAAAAAAAAAAAAAATATGAACTACTGAAGAGTTCCACTGGTGCAAGGACTGATCTGAATGAGTACATTTTCTTTGTAAATGTCTCCCTTCCTCCCTCATAAATTTTCTTCAGAATCCAAAGTTTAAATTAAATTTACAAATCAACCCTTCAAGCACATACATACTCCAGCTCCCTGTGGCCTCTTGATTAAAAACATTTGTTTCCTGATGTGCCATGTTGGAAGTTGAACTACCATATATTTGTGCCTCTCACTGCTGTCACTTAGCTTAGTCAGCCAGCTAGCTCAGTGCAACCTTTTGGCCTAAACTGAATGAAAACAGTATTGTGAGCTGTGAGGTGGTGAAAATGGACTGGAAATGACTGGTAATTACTGTTATTAAGGTTAATAATACTCTTGAAATGAAAAAAGGATGAAATTATGTGATTTTAGCTTTTGTTGTAAATTTTTGGAAAAAATCCAAAACCAAAACCAGTGTCGGCGTTTGTGACATCTGGTAAAACTGACAAATTAGAACCAAAACCAGCAAAAATGGTCCGGTGCACATCTCTAGTCCTTTCCCACATGACCTAGTTTCTATGCGTATCCTACGGTAAATGCTGCTGCGAAGGATATGGAGGAATGGTCCAGTATGCTACCGCTATTCCTTCTTAAGTGTCTGTAGCAGGTTTTCGTGACAAGTGTTTTTTTCCATCATTTTATTAAATGAAGCCTAGCAGACCCCTCCCAAATACGCACACGTACACAAACACACACACACGCACACACAAACATCTGCTCTGCGTCTGATGCTGACCCCATAGCAGTGCCTGGTATAGCGGGATCTGCTCCTGCAGCGCTGAGTGAAAGCCGCTTTGCCTGTGACCAGCCCCAGGAAACTCTCTTAACAGCGGCTTCCTCACTCCCTGCAACCGATCTGGGACAGAGATGTTTCATGCATATTTCAGCACCCTCAGTCCGCACAGTAATTAAAGACAAGTGGGGAACAATAGCCACGTTAACTCTTCGCAGGACACACTAATGTTACGTTACTTAGAGAACCAGCCTCGGCTATTTCAGTGATCATTTGATACCTTTTCCTCTGGGCAGATACGTAGCGAGTGATTGCTCTGTTTAATGATGGTGCAAACATCATGCAAATCGATGACATTACACTACCGACACCAACATACTTGTGCAAAGCCGGGAATTCTGGCTGGGGATTAGGAACAAAAATAATCAGAGACAGATTACCCCAATATTGTATTTATTTATTAACTGCTCTTTATATAGTGCACAACTGTTCCTCAGTGCATTACAGGGAATATTTACACCATCATCTTCCTGCACCAGACTGACAAGTCTCTCACACTATTATTCTGCGTGTTATTACGCTTTGGCCCCTAATTAACAACGATGTATTACCCCTTCAGCGCTCACTATAGGGGATATGCCAAATTTCTAGATTTAACAAACAGCGGTAATCTAAGATTGTGTCAAGCATCGCTGGCAATAGAGACCCGGAGATACCATTCTGGCTTCAGCAAAGCTTTCCAGGCACTACCAGATCCTGTGTCACGCATATGCGCAGATGGACCGCCGCGCATGCACATAACACCAGAGCCACATCGCTGGCAGCGTAGGACCTCGCCGAGGTATTGTTTAAGTGTTTGTATCACAGTCAGGGGCGGATTGACCATTATCATCAGTGGGGAAAAGCACTGATCGGTCAGTGGGGCCACTTGTCATCTGTGGCCCCGACCCCCGAATAGCGTCACCACAGACTGCCTGTCACAGCTAGTAAACTGCCCGCCTCTCTCGCGAGAAGAGACTTTACTTTTAAGTGCCCACACAGGGAAGGGTGCTGCATCACATGCCAGGCACCTCTGAAGTAGAGCGGATTTGCGGCTGGTGGTGGCAGGTAATTCACAGGGGTGCCGAGAGGGGGGGAGCGGGTACAGATTACCCAGGCCCAGGCTTCCTGAGGGGCCCGGCGGGGCCCCGGGTCCGATGCTGCCCCCCTCCCTCATAGCAGCCCAGCACAGCTGCAGTGGAAATTGCTTGTGGCTGCTGAGCAGTGGCCACAGCAGTCTCCTATGCCTGTGGGGGGGAGCGATCACACTGATCGTGCTCCCCTGGCCAAGCGCCAGGCTGAGGGGGCTCAGAGCGCCCCTCTCACCAGCGCACAGCGCCGCCAAGCGGTGCTGAAAATCTTTTTTTTTCCGGGAAGGGGGCGTGGCCACACCTCCCGCAATTAGGCCATGCCCCCTGTTACCCGGGCCCGCCGCGGCTCTTGGTGGGCCTGCCTGCCAGCCCTGATTATGTCCTTTCCACTGTCCCCTTCCCAGGCTAATCTTTAACTCACAGTCTGGGGAAGGTATAGAGTAGAGAATAGACAATCGGGGCTGGCTGTCTGGGAGATTCAGGCAGTGACCAGGTCTGTCCGACTACAGTGGGGACAAAAGTGGCTGGGGAGATATATATTTTTTTAAACACTGACTGACAGGTAGGGTCCGGAGATGGATATCACTCTTGGAAGCATGGGGTGGCGGTGGCCGTCGGCTATTCTGTACAAGTCTGGGGGGAGGGGAATGATGTCTTAGAGGGAGGGGGCTTATTCTGTGAGGGGAGATGATCAGTATGTGGGGAAGGGGGCTATTTTGTGCTAAGGGGAGATGATCTGGGGGATGGAGAATCTCCTGTACTAGGGGGAGATGATGATTTGTTTGAGGGAGAGGGGGGCTATTCGGTGCTAAGGGGAGATGATCTGTGTGTGGGGGAGAGGGCTATTCTGCGCTATGGAGAGATGATCTGAGTAGGGGAAAGGGCTATTCTGTGCTACGGTGAGATGATCTGTGTGTGGGGGACAGGGTTATTCTGTGCTGTGGGGAGATGATCTGTGTGTGGGGGACAGGGTTATTCTGTGCTGTGGGGAGATAATCTGTGTGAGGGGGAGAGGGCTACTCTGTGCTATGGTGAGATGATCTGTGTGTGGGGGAGAGGGCTACTCTGTGCTATGGTGAGATGATCTGTGTGTGGGGGAGAGGGCTATTCTGTGCTATGGGGAGATGATCTGTGTGTGGGGGAGAGGTTGTTCTGTGCTAAAGGGAGATAATGATCTGTGTGTGGGGGAGAGGGCTACTCTGTGCTATGGAGAGATGATCTGTGTGTGGGGGAGAGGGCTAACCTGTGCTACGGGGAGATGATCTGTGTGTGGGTGAGAGAGCTATTCTGTGCTATGGGGAGATCATCTGCGTGTGGGGGAGAGGGCTATTCTGTGGTATGGGGAGATGATCTGTGTGTGGGGGAGAGGGCTACTCTGTGCTATGGCGAGATGATCTGTGTGTGGGGGAGAGGCTATTCTGTGCTATGGGGAGATGATCTGTGTGTGGGGGAAAGGGCAATTCTATGCAGTGGAGAGATGATCTGTGTGGGGGAGAGGGTGTTCTGTGCTAAAGGGAGATAATGATTTGTGGGGGAGAGGGCTATTCTGTGCTACGGGGAGATGATCTGTGTGTGGGTGAGAGAGCTATTCTGTGCTATGGGGAGATCATCTGTGTGTGGGGGAGAGGGCTATTCTGCGGTATGGGGAGATGATCTGTGTGTGGGGGAGAGGGCTATTCAGTGCTAATGGGAGATGAACTGCGTGTGGGGGAGAGAGCTATTCTGTGCTATGGGGCGATGATCTGGCTGTGGGGGAGAGGGCTATTCTGTGCTATGGGGAGATGATCTGTGTGTGGGGGAGAGGGGCTATTCCTTGCTATGGGGAGATGATCTGTGTGTGGGGGACAGGGTTATTCTGTGCTGTGGGGAGATGATCTGTGTGTGGGGGAGAGGGCTACTCTGTGCTATGGTGAGATGATCTGTGTGTGGGGGAGAGGGCTACTCTGTGCTATGGTGAGATGATCTGTGTGTGGGGGAGAGGGCTACTCTGTGCTATGGAGAGATGATCTGTGTGTGGGGGAGAGGGCTAACCTGTGCTATGGGGAGATGATCTGTGTGTGGGGGAGAGGTTGTTCTGTGCTAAAGGGAGATAATGATCTGTGTGTGGGGGAGAGGGCTACTCTGTGCTATGGAGAGATGATCTGTGTGTGGGGGAGAGGGCTAACCTGTGCTACGGGGAGATGATCTGTGTGTGGGTGAGAGAGCTATTCTGTGCTATGGGGAGATCATCTGCGTGTGGGGGAGAGGGCTATTCTGTGGTATGGGGAGATGATCTGTGTGTGGGGGAGAGGGCTACTCTGTGCTATGGCGAGATGATCTGTGTGTGGGGGAGAGGCTATTCTGTGCTATGGGGAGATGATCTGTGTGTGGGGGAAAGGGCAATTCTATGCAGTGGAGAGATGATCTGTGTGGGGGAGAGGGTGTTCTGTGCTAAAGGGAGATAATGATTTGTGGGGGAGAGGGCTATTCTGTGCTACGGGGAGATGATCTGTGTGTGGGTGAGAGAGCTATTCTGTGCTATGGGGAGATCATCTGTGTGTGGGGGAGAGGGCTATTCTGCGGTATGGGGAGATGATCTGTGTGTGGGGGAGAGGGCTATTCAGTGCTAATGGGAGATGAACTGCGTGTGGGGGAGAGAGCTATTCTGTGCTATGGGGCGATGATCTGGCTGTGGGGGAGAGGGCTATTCTGTGCTATGGGGAGATGATCTGTGTGTGGGGGAGAGGGGCTATTCCTTGCTATGGGGAGATGATCTGTGTGTGGGGGAAAGGGCTATTCTAAGCTATGGGGAGATGATCTGTGTGTGAGGGAGAGGGCTATTCTGTGCTATGGGGATATGATCTGTGTGTTTGGGAGAGGGCTATTCTGTACTATGGGGATATGATCTCGCTGTGGGGGAGAGGGCTATTCTGTGCTACGAGGAGATTATCTGGCTGTGGGGGAGAGGGCTATTCTATACTATGGGGAGATGATCTGGCAGTGGGGGAGAGGGCTATTCTGTGCTATGGGGAGATGATCTGTGTGTGAGGGAGAGGGCAATAATATGCTATGGGGAGATGATCTTGCTTTGGGGGAGGGGGCTATTCTGTGCTATGGGGTGATGATCTGTATATGGGGGAGAGGGCTGTTCTTTGCTACGGGGAGATGATCTGTGTGTTTTAGATAAGGTCCATTCTGTGCTATGGGGAGATGATCTGTGTGTGGGGGAGAAGGCTATTCTGTGCTATGGGGAGATGATCTGTGTGTGGGGGAGAGGGCTATTCTGTGCTATGGGGAGATGATCTGTGTGTGGGGGAGAAGGCTATTCTGTGCTATGGGGAGATGATCTGTGTGTGAGGGAGAGGGCAATAATATGCTATGGGGAGATGATTTTGCTTTGGGGGAGGGGACTATTCTGTGCTATGGGGAGATGATCTGCTGTGGGGGAAAGGGCTATTCTGTGCTACGGCGAGATGATCTGTGTGTGGGGGAGAGGGCTTTTCTGTGCTATGGAGAGATGATCTGGCTGTGGGGGAGGGGCTATTCTGTGCTATGGGGAGTTGACCCATGTGTGGGGGAGAGGGCTATTCTGTGCTATGGGGAGATGATCTGGCTGTGGGGAAGGGGCTATTCTGTGCTATGGGGAGATGTTCTGTGTGTGGGGGAGAGGGCTATTCTGTGCTATGGGGTGATGATCTATATATGGGGGAGAGGGCTGTTCTTTGCTACGGGGAGATGATCTGTGTGTTTTGGATAAGGTCTATTCTGTGCTATGGGGAGATGATCTGTGTGTGGGGGAGAAGGCTATTCTGTGCTACGGGGAGATGATCTGTGTGTGGTGGAGAGGGCTATTCTGTGCTATGGGGAGATGATCTGTGTGTGGGGGAGAAGGCTATTCTGTGCTATGGGGAGATGATCTGTGTGTGGGGGAGAAGGCTATTCTGTGCTATGGGGAGATGACCCATGTGTGGGGAGAGGGCTATTCAGTGCTATGGGGAGTTGATCTTGCTGTGGGGGAGGGGGCTATTCTGTGCTATGGGGAGATGTTCTGTGTGTGGAGGAGTGGGCTATTCTGTGCTATGGGGAGATGATCTGTATGTGGGGGAGAGGGCTGTTCTGTGCTATGGGGAATTGATCTGTGTGTTGGGGAGAAAGCTAATCTGTGCTATGGGGAGGTGATCTGTGTGTGGGGGGGAGGGCTATTCTGTGCTATGGGGAGATGATCTGTGTGTGGGGGAGAAGTCTATTCTGTGCCACGGGGAGATGATCTGTGTGTGGGGGAGAGGGCTATTCTGTGCTATGGGGAGATGATCTGGCTGTGGGGGAGGGGGCTATTCTGTGCTATGTAGAGATGATCTGTGTGTGGGGGAGAGGGCTATTCTGTGCTACGTGGAGATGATGTTGCTGTGGGGGAGGGGGCTATTCTGTGCTATGGGGAGATGATCTGTGTGTGGGGGAGAGGACTTTTCTGTGCTATAAGAGGATGATCTGTGTGTGGGAGAGTGGGGCTATTCTGTGCTAAGGTGAGATAATGATCTGTCGGGGAGAGGGCTATTCTGTACTATTCGGAGATGATCTGTGTGTGGGGGAGAGGGCTATTCTGTACTATGGGGAGATGATCTGTGAGTGGGGGAGAGGGTTATTATGTGCTATGGGGAGATGATCTGTGTGTGGGGGGAGAGAGCTATTCTGTGCTATGGGGAGATGGTCTGTGTGTGGGGGAGAGGACTATTCTGTGCTACGGGGAGATGATCTGTGTGTGGAGGAGAGGGGTATTCTGTGCTATGGGGAGATTATCTGTGTGTGGGGGAGAGGGGATATTCTGTGCTATGGGGAGATGATCTGGCTGTGGGGGAGAGGGCTATTCTGTGCTATGAGGAGATGATCTGGCTGTGGGGGAGAGGGCTATTCTGTGCTACGGGGAGATCATGTGGCTGTGGGGGAGAGGGCTATTCTGTGCTATGGGGAGATGATCTGGCTGTGGGGGAGAGGGCTATTCTGTGCTATGAGGAGATGATCTGGCTGTGGGGGAGAGGGCTATTCTGTGCTACGGGGAGATCATGTGGCTGTGGGGGAGAGGGCTATTCTGTGCTATGGGGAGATGATCTGGATGTGGCGGAGACGGCTATTTTGTGCTATGGGGAGATGACCTGGCTGTGGGGGAGAGGGCTATTCTGTGTTAAAAGAGGATGATCTGTGTGTGGGAGAGAGGGCCTATTCTGTGCACAGGGGAGATAATGATCTATGGGGGAGAGGGGCTATTCTGTGCTAAGGGGAGATAATAATCTGTGGGGGAGAGGGCTATTCTGTACTATTGGAAGATGATCTGTGTGTGGGAGAAGGGGCTATTCTGTGCTCAGGGGAGTTGAAGATCTGTGGAGGGGAGATGATCTGTGTGTGGTGGAGAGGGTTATTCTGTGCTGTGGGGAGATCTGTGTGTGGGGGAGAGGGCTATTCTGTGCTGTGGGGAGATGATCTGTGTGTGGGGGAGAGGGCTGTTCTGTGCTATGGGGAGATGATCTGTGTGTGGGGGAGAGGGCTGTTCTGTGCTATGGGGAGATGATCTGGCTGTGGGAAGAGGGCTATTCTGTGCTATGGGGAGATCTGTGTGTGGGGGAGAGGGCTACTCTGTGCTAAGGTGAGATGACCTGTGTGTGGGGGAGAGGGCTACTCTGTGCTAAGGTGAGATGACCTGTGTGTGGGGGAGAGGGCTATTCTGTGCTATGGGGAGATGATCTGGCTGTGGGGGAGGGGGCTATTCTGTGCTATGTAGAGATGATCTGTGTGTGGGGGAGAGGGCTATTCTGTGCTATGGGGAGATGATCTGGCTGTGGGGGAGGGAGCTATTCTGTGCTATGGGGAGATGATCTGTGTGTGGGGGAGAGGCTATTCTGTGCTATGGGGAGATGATCTGTGTGTGGGGGAGATGGCTATTCTGTGCTACAGGGAGATGATCTGTCTGTGGGGGAGAGGGCAATTCTGTGCTATTGGGAGATGATCTGGCTGTGGGGGAGATGGCTATTCTGTGCTATGGGGAGATGATCTGTGTGTGGGGGAGAGGGCTATTCTGTGCTATGGTGAGATGATCTGGCTGTGGGGGAATGGGCTATTCTGTGCTATGGGGAGATGATCTGTGTGTGGGGAGAGAGCTATTCTGTGCTATGTGGAGATTATCTGGCTGTGGAGGAGAGGTCTATTCTGTGCTTTGGGGAGATGATCTGTGTGTGGGGGAGTGGGCTATTATGTGCTATGGGGATATGATCAGTGTGTGGGGGAGAGGGCTATTCTGTGCAATGGGGAGATGATCTGTGTGTGTGGGAGAGGGCTATTCTGTGCTATGGGGAGAGGATCTGTGTGTGAGGGATTGGGATATTCTGTGCTATGGAGAGATGATCTGTGTAGGGGAGTGGGCTATTCTGTGCTACAGCGAGATGATCTGTGTGTGGGGGACAGGGTTATTCTGTGTTGTGGGGAGATGATCTGTGTGTGGGGGAGAGGGCTACTCTGTGCTATGGCGAGATGATCTGTTTGTGGGGGAGAGGGCTATTCTGTGCTATGGGGAGATGATCTGTGTGTGGGGGAGAGGGCTATTCTGTGCTGAGGGGAAATGATCTGTGTGGGGAGAGAGGGTGTTCTGTGCTAAAGGGAGATATTGATCTGTGGGGGAGAGGGCTATTCTGTGCTATGGGGAGATGATCTGTGTGTGGGTGAGAGAGCTATTATGTGCTATGGGGAGATCATCTGCGTGTGGGGGAGAGGGCTATTCTGTGGTATGGGGAGATGATCTGGCTGTGGGGGAGAGGGCTATTCTGTGCTATGGGGAGATGATCTGGCTGTGGGGGAGAGGGCTACTCTGTACTATGGCGAGATGATCTGTGTGTGGGGGAGAGAGCTATTCTGTGCTATGGGGAGATGATCTGTGTGTGGTGGAAAGGGCTATTCTGTGCAGTGGAGAGATGATCTGTGTGTCGGGGAGAGGGTGTTCTGTGCTAAAGGGTGATAATGATCTGTGGGGGAGAGGACTATTCTGTGCTACGGGGAGATGATCTATGTGTGGGTGAGAGAGCTATTCTGTGCTATGGGGAGAGGATCTGTGTGTGGGGGATTGGGATATTCTGTGCTATGGAGAGATGATCTGTGTAGGGGAGAGGGCTATTCTGTGCTACAACGAGATGATCTGTGTGTGGGGGACAGGGTTATTCTGTGCTGTGGGGAGATGATCTGTGTGTGGGGGAGAGGGCTACTCTGTGCTATGGCTAGATGATCTGTTTGTGGGGGAGAGGGCTGTTCTGTGCTATGCGGAGATGATCTGTGAGTGGGGGAGAGGGCTATTCTGTGCTGTGGGGAGATGATCTGTGTGGGGAGAGAGGGTGTTCTGTGCTAAAGGGAGATAATGATCTGTGGGGGAGAGGGCTATTCTGTGCTATGGGGAGATGATCTGTGTGTGGGTGAGAGAGCTATTATGTGCTATGGGGAGATCATCTGCGTGTGCGGGAGAGGGCTATTCTGTGGTATGGGGAGATGATCTGGCTGTGGGGGAGAGGGCTATTCTGTGGTATGGGGAGATGATCTGGCTGTGGGGGAGAGGGCTATTCTGTGCTATGGGGAGATGATCTGGCAGTGGGGGAGAGGGCTACTCTGTGCTATGGTGAGATGATCTGTGTGTGGGGGAGAGGGCTATTCTGTGCTATGGGGAGATGATCTGTGTGTGGGGGAAAGGGCTATTCTGTGCTGTGGAGAGATGATCTGTGTGTGGGGGAGAGGATGTTCTGTGCTAAAGGGAGATAATGATCTGTGGGGGAGAGGGCTATTCTGTGCTATGGGGAGATGATATGTGTGTGGGTGAGAGAGCTATTATGTGCTATGGGGAGATCATCTGCGTGTGGGGGAGAGGGCTATTCTGTGGTATGGGGAGATGATCTGGCTGTGGGGGAGAGGGTTATTCTGTGCTGTGGGGAGATGATCTGTGTGTGGGGGAGAGGGCTACTCTGTGCTATGGGGGGATGATCTGTGTGTGGGGGAAAGGGCTATTCTGTGCTGTGGAGAGATGATCTGTGTGTGGGGGAGAGGGTGTTCTGTGCTAAAGGGAGATAATGATCTGTGGGGGAGAGGACTATTGTGTGCAACGGAGAGATGATCTGTGTGTGGGTGAGAGAGCTATTCTGTGCTACGGGGAGATCATCTGCGTGTGGGGGAGATTGCTATTCTTTGGTATGGGGAGATGATCTGTGTGTGAGGGAGAGGGCTATTCTCTGCTAAGGGGAGATGAACTGCGTGTGGGGGAGAGAGCTATTCTGTGCTATGGGGCGATGATCTGGCTGTGGGGGAGAGGGCTATTCTGTGCTATGGGGAGATGATCTGGCTGTGGGGGAGAGGGCTATTCTGTGCTATGGGGAGATGCTGTGTGTGTTGGGGAGAGGGCTATTCTGTGCTATGGGGCGATGATCTGGCTGTCAGGGAGAGGGCTATTCTGTGCTATGGGGAGATAATCTGTGTGTGGCAGAGAGGGGCTATTCTGTGCTACGAGGAGATGATCTGTGTGTGGGGGAGAGAGCTATTCTGTGCTATGGGGAGATGATCTGTGTGTGGTGGAAAGGGCTATTCTGTGCAGTGGAGAGATGATCTGTGTGTCGGGGAGAGGGTGTTCTGTGCTAAAGGGAGATAATGATCTGTGGGGGAGAGGACTATTCTGTGCTACGGGGAGATGATCTATGTGTGGGTGAGAGAGCTATTCTGTGCTATGGGGAGAGGATCTGTGTGTGGGGGATTGGGATATTCTGTGCTATGGAGAGATGATCTGTGTAGGGGAGAGGGCTATTCTGTGCTACAACGAGATGATCTGTGTGTGGGGGACAGGGTTATTCTGTGCTGTGGGGAGATGATCTGTGTGTGGGGGAGAGGGCTACTCTGTGCTATGGCTAGATGATCTGTTTGTGGGGGAGAGGGCTGTTCTGTGCTATGCGGAGATAATCTGTGAGTGGGGGAGAGGGCTATTCTGTGCTGTGGGGAGATGATCTGTGTGGGGAGAGAGGGTGTTCTGTGCTAAAGGGAGATAATGATCTATGGGGGAGAGGGCTATTCTGTGCTATGGGGAGATGATCTGTGTGTGGGTGAGAGAGCTATTATGTGCTATGGGGAGATCATCTGCGTGTGCGGGAGAGGGCTATTCTGTGGTATGGGGAGATGATCTGGCTGTGGGGGAGAGGGCTATTCTGTGGTATGGGGAGATGATCTGGCTGTGGGGGAGAGGGCTATTCTGTGCTATGGGGAGATGATCTGGCAGTGGGGGAGAGGGCTACTCTGTGCTATGGTGAGATGATCTGTGTGTGGGGGAGAGGGCTATTCTGTGCTATGGGGAGATGATCTGTGTGTGGGGGAAAGGGCTATTCTGTGCTGTGGAGAGATGATCTGTGTGTGGGGGAGAGGATGTTCTGTGCTAAAGGGAGATAATGATCTGTGGGGGAGAGGGCTATTCTGTGCTATGGGGAGATGATATGTGTGTGGGTGAGAGAGCTATTATGTGCTATGGGGAGATCATCTGCGTGTGGGGGAGAGGGCTATTCTGTGGTATGGGGAGATGATCTGGCTGTGGGGGAGAGGGTTATTCTGTGCTGTGGGGAGATGATCTGTGTGTGGGGGAGAGCGCTACTCTGTGCTATGGGGGGATGATCTGTGTGTGGGGGAAAGGGCTATTCTGTGCTGTGGAGAGATGATCTGTGTGTGGGGGAGAGGGTGTTCTGTGCTAAAGGGAGATAATGATCTGTGGGGGAGAGGACTATTGTGTGCAACGGAGAGATGATCTGTGTGTGGGTGAGAGAGCTATTCTGTGCTACGGGGAGATCATCTGCGTGTGGGGGAGATTGCTATTCTTTGGTATGGGGAGATGATCTGTGTGTGAGGGAGAGGGCTATTCTCTGCTAAGGGGAGATGAACTGCGTGTGGGGGAGAGAGCTATTCTGTGCTATGGGGCGATGATCTGGCTGTGGGGGAGAGGGCTATTCTGTGCTATGGGGAGATGATCTGGCTGTGGGGGAGAGGGCTATTCTGTGCTATGGGGAGATGCTGTGTGTGTTGGGGAGAGGGCTATTCTGTGCTATGGGGCGATGATCTGGCTGTCAGGGAGAGGGCTATTCTGTGCTATGGGGAGATAATCTGTGTGTGGCAGAGAGGGGCTATTCTGTGCTACGAGGAGATGATCTGGCTGTGGGGGAGAGGGCTATTCAGTGCTATGTGGAGATGATGTTGCTGTGGGGGAGGGGGCTATTCTGTGCTATGGGGAGATGATCTGTGTGTGGGGGAGAGGACTTTTCTGTGCTATAAGAGGATGATCTGTGTGTGGGAGAGTGGGGCTATTCTGTGCTAAGGTGAGATAATGATCTGTCTGGGAGAGGTCTATTCTGTACTATTGGGAGATGATCTGTGTGTGGGGGAGAGGGCTATTCTGTGCTATGGGGAGATGATCTGTGAGTGGGGGAGAGGGTTATTATGTGCTATGGGGAGATGATCTGTGTGTGGGGGGAGAGGGCTATTCTGTGCTATGGGGAGATGATCTGGCTGTGGTGGAGAGAGCTATTCTGTGCTATGGGGAGATGGTCTGTGTGTGGGGGAGAGAACTATTCTGTGCTACGGGGAGATGATCTGTGTTTGGAGGAGAGGGGTATTCTGTGCTATGTGTAGATTATCTGTGTGTGGGGGAGAGGGGATATTCTGTGCTATGGGGAGATGATCTGGCTGTGGGGGAGAGGGCTATTCTGTGCTATGAGGAGATGATCTGGCTGTGGGGGAGAGAGCTATTCTGTGCTACGGGGAGATCATGTGGCTGTGGGGGAGAGGGCTATTCTGTGCTATCGGGAGATGATCTGGATGTGGGGGAGACGGCTATTTTGTGCTACGGGGAGATGACCTGGCTGTGGGGGAGAGGGCTATTCTGTGTTAAAAGAGGAAGATCTGTGTGTGGGAGAGTGGGGCTATTCTGTGCACAGGGGAGATAATGATCTGTGGGGGAGAGGGGCTATTCTGTGCTAAGGGGAGATAATAATCTGTGGGGGAGAGGGCTATTCTGTACTATTGGAAGATGATCTGTGTGTGGGAGAAGGGGCTATTCTGTGCTCAGGGGAGATGAAGATCTGTGGAGGGGAGATGATCTGTGTGTGGTGGAGAGGGTTATTCTGTGCTGTGGAAAGATCTGTGTGTGGGGGAGAGGGCTACTCTGTGCTATGGCGAGATGACTTGTGTGTGGGTGAGAGGGCTATTCTGTGCTATGGGGAGATGATTTGTGTGTGGGGGAGAGGGCTGTTCTGTGCTATGGGGAGATGATCTGTGTGTGGGGGAGAGGGCTGTTCTGTGCTATGGGGAGATGATCTGGCTGTGGGGAGAGGGCTATTCTGTGCTATGGGGAGATCTGTGTGTGGGGGAGAGGGCTACTCTGTGCTAAGGTGAGATGACCTGTGTGTGGGGGAGAGGGCTATTCTGTGCTGTGGGGAGATGATCTGTGTGTGGGGGCGAGGGCTGTTCTGTGCTATGGGGAGATGATCTGGCTGTGGGGAGAGGGCTATTCTGTGCTATGGGGAGATGATCTGGCTGTGGGGGAGAGGGCTATTCTGTGCTATGGGGAGATGATCTGGCTGTGGGGGAGAGGGCTATTCTGTGCTACATGGAGATGATGTTGCTGTGGGGGAGAGGGCTATTCTGTGCTATGGGGAGATGATCTGTGTGTGGGGGATAGGACTTTTCTGTGCTATAAGAGGATGATCTGTGTGTGGGAGAGTGGGGCTATTCTGTGCTAAGGTGAGATAATGATCTGTCGGGGAGAGGGCTATTCTGTACTATTGGGAGATGATCTGTGTATGGGGGAGAGGGCTATTCTGTGCTATGGGGAGATGATCTGTGAGTGGGGGAGAGGGTTATTATGTGCTATGGGGAGATGATCTGTGTGTGGGGGGAGAGGGCTATTCTGTGCTATGGGGAGATGATCTGGCTGTGGTGGAGAGAGCTATTCTGTGCTATTGGGAGATGGTCTGTGTGTGGGGGAGAGAACTATTCTGTGCTACGGGGAGATGATCTGTGTGTGGAGGAGAGGGGTATTCTGTGCTATGTGTAGAATATCTGTGTGTGGGGGAGAGGGGATATTCTGTGCTATGGGGAGATGATCTGGCTGTGGGGGAGAGGGCTATTCTGTGCTATGAGGAGATGATCTGGCTGTGGGGGAGAGAGCTATTCTGTGCTACGGGGAGATCATGTGGCTGTGGGGGAGAGGGCTATTCTGTGCTATCGGGAGATGATCTGGATGTGGGGGAGACGGCTATTTTGTGCTACGGGGAGATGACCTGGCTGTGGGGGAGAGGGCTATTCTGTGTTAAAAGAGGAAGATCTGTGTGTGGGAGAGTGGGGCTATTCTGTGCACAGGGGAGATAATGATCTGTGGGGGAGAGGGGCTATTCTGTGCTAAGGGGAGATAATAATCTGTGGGGGAGAGGGCTATTCTGTACTATTGGAAGATGATCTGTGTGTGGGAGAAGGGGCTATTCTGTGCTCAGGGGAGATGAAGATCTGTGGAGGGGAGATGATCTGTGTGTGGTGGAGAGGGTTATTCTGTGCTGTGGAAAGATCTGTGTGTGGGGGAGAGGGCTACTCTGTGCTATGGCGAGATGACTTGTGTGTGGGTGAGAGGGCTATTCTGTGCTATGGGGAGATGATTTGTGTGTGGGGGAGAGGGCTGTTCTGTGCTATGGGGAGATGATCTGTGTGTGGGGGAGAGGGCTGTTCTGTGCTATGGGGAGATGATCTGGCTGTGGGGAGAGGGCTATTCTGTGCTATGGGGAGATCTGTGTGTGGGGGAGAGGGCTACTCTGTGCTAAGGTGAGATGACCTGTGTGTGGGGGAGAGGGCTATTCTGTGCTGTGGGGAGATGATCTGTGTGTGGGGGCGAGGGCTGTTCTGTGCTATGGGGAGATGATCTGGCTGTGGGGAGAGGGCTATTCTGTGCTATGGGGAGATGATCTGGCTGTGGGGGAGAGGGCTATTCTGTGCTATGGGGAGATGATCTGGCTGTGGGGGAGAGGGCTATTCTGTGCTACATGGAGATGATGTTGCTGTGGGGGAGAGGGCTATTCTGTGCTATGGGGAGATGATCTGTGTGTGGGGGATAGGACTTTTCTGTGCTATAAGAGGATGATCTGTGTGTGGGAGAGTGGGGCTATTCTGTGCTAAGGTGAGATAATGATCTGTCGGGGAGAGGGCTATTCTGTACTATTGGGAGATGATCTGTGTATGGGGGAGAGGGCTATTCTGTGCTATGGGGAGATGATCTGTGAGTGGGGGAGAGGGTTATTATGTGCTATGGGGAGATGATCTGTGTGTGGGGGGAGAGGGCTATTCTGTGCTATGGGGAGATCGTCTGTGTGTGGGGGAGAGGACTATTCTGTGCTACGGGGAGATGATCTGTGTGTATAGGAGAGGGGTATTCTGTGCTATGGGGAGATTATCTGTGTGTGGGGGAGAGGGGCTATTCTGTGCTATGGGGAAATGATCTGGCTGTGGGGGAGAGGGCTATTCTGTGCTATGAGGAGATGATCTGGCTGTGGGGGAGAGGGCTATTCTGTGCTATGGGGAGATCATGTGGCTGTGGGGGAGAGGGCTATTCTGTGCTATGGGAAGATGATCTGGATGTGGGGGAGACGGCTATTTTGTGCTTCGGGGAGATGACCTGGCTGTGGGGGAGAGGGCTATTCTGTGATAAAAGAGGATGATCTGTGTGTGGGAGAGTGGGGCTATTCTGTGCACAGGGGAGATAATGATCTGTGGGGGAGAGGGGCTATTCTGTGCTAAGGGGAGATAATAATCTGTGGGGGAGAGGGCTATTCTGTACTATTGGAAGATGATCTGTGTGTGGGAGAAGGGGCTATTCTGTGCTCAGGGGAGATGAAGATCTGTGGAGGGGAGATGATCTGTGTGTGGTGGAGAGGGTTATTCTGTGCTGTGGGGAGATCTGTGTGTGGGGGAGTGGGCTATTCTGTGCTATGGGGAGATGATCTGTGTGTGAGGGAGAGGGCAATAATATGCTATGGGGAGATGATCTTGCTTTGGGGGAGGGGGCTATTCTGTGCTATGGGGTGATGATCTGTATATGGGGGAGAGGGCTGTTCTTTGCTACGGGGAGATGATCTGTGTGTTTTAGATAAGGTCCATTCTGTGCTATGGGGAGATGATCTGTGTGTGGGGGAGAAGGCTATTCTGTGCTATGGCGAGATGACTTGTGTGTGGGGGAGAGGGCTATTCTGTGCTATGGGGAGATGATCTGTGTGTGGGGGAGAGGGCTGTTCTGTGCTATGGGGAGATGATCTGTGTGTGGGGGAGAGGGCTGTTCTGTGCTATGGGGAGATGATCTGGCTGTGGGGAGAGGGCTATTCTGTGCTATGGGGAGAACTGTGTGTGGGGGAGAGGGCTACTCTGTGCAAAGGCGAGATGACCTGTGTCTGGGGGAGAGGGCTATTCTGTGCTATGGGGAGATGATCTGTGTGTGGGGGAGAGGGCTATTCTGTGCTGTGGGGAGATGATCTGTGTGTGGGGGAGAGGGCTGTTCTGTGCTATGGGGAGATGATCTGGCTGTGGGGAGAGGGCTATTCTGTGCTATGGGGAGATGATCTGGCTGTGGGGGAGAGGGCTATTCTGTGCTATGGGGAGATGATCTGGCTGTGGGGGAGAGGGCTATTCTGTGCTACGGAGCGATGATCTGTGAGTGGGGGCATAGGCTATTCTGTGCTATGGGTAGATAATCTGTGTGTGGGGGACAGGTCTATTTTGTGCTATGGGGAGATGATGTGACTGTGGGGGAGACGGCTATTCTGTGCTACGGGGAGATGATCTGGCTGCGGGGTAGAGGGCTATTCTGTGCTATGGGGAGATGATGTGGCCGTGTGGGAGATGGCTATTCTGTGCTACGGGAGATGATCTGGCTGCGGGGTAGAGGGCTATTCTGAGCTATGGGGAGATGATGTGGCTGTGTGGGAGATGGCTATTCTGTGCTACGGGGAGATGATCTGGCTGTGGGGGAGAGGGCTAATCTGTGCTATGGGGAGATGATCTGGCTGTGGGGGAGAGGGCTATTCTGTGCTATGGGGAGAACTGTGTGTGGGGGAGAGGGCTACTCTGTGCTAAGGCGAGATGACCTGTGTCTGGGGGAGAGGGCTATTCTGTGCTATGGGGAGATGATCTGTGTGTGGGGGAGAGGGCTATTCTGTGCTGTGGGGAGATGATCTGTGTGTGGGGGAGAGGGCTGTTCTGTGCTATGGGGAGATGATCTGGCTGTGGGGAGAGGGCTATTCTGTGCTATGGGGAGATGATCTGGCTGTGGGGGAGAGGGCTATTCTGTGCTATGGGGAGATGATCTGGCTGTGGGGGAGAGGGCTATTCTGTGCTACGGAGCGATGATCTGTGTGTGGGGGCATAGGCTATTCTGTGCTATGGGTAGATAATCTGTGTGTGGGGGACAGGTCTATTCTGTGCTATGGGGAGATGATGTGACTGTGGGGGAGACGGCTATTCTGTGCTACGGGGAGATGATCTGGCTGCGGGGTAGAGGGCTATTCTGTGCTATGGGGAGATGTTGTGGCTGTGTGGGAGATGGCTATTCTGTGCTACGGGGAGATGATCTGGCTGTGGGGGAGAGGGCTAATCTGTGCTATGGGGAGATGATCTGGCTGTGGGGGCGAGAGCTATTCTGTGCTATGGGGAGATGATCTGTGTGTGGGGTAGAGGACTATTCTGTGCTACGGGGAGATGATCTGTGTGTGGGGGAGAGGGCTATTCTGTGCTATGGGGAGATAATCTGTGTATGGGGGAGAGGGGCTATTCTGTGCTAAGGCGAGATGATCTTGCTGTGGGGGAGAGGGCTATTCCGTGCTATGGGGAGATGATCTGGCTGTGGGGGAGAGGGCTATTCTGTGCTAAGGGGAGATGATCTGTGTGTGGGGGAGAGGGCTATTCTGTGCTATAAGAGGATGATCTGTGTGTGGGGGGAGAGGGCTATTCTGTGCTACGGGGAGATGATCTGTGTGTGGGGGAGACGGCTATTCAGTGATACGGGGAGATGATCTGGCTGTGGGGAGAGGGCAATTCTGTGCTACGGGGAGATGATGTGGCTGTGGGGGAGAGGGCTATTCTGTGCTACGGGGAGATGATCTGGCTGTGGGGGAGAGGGCTATTCTGTGCTATGGGGAGATGATCTGGCTGTGGGGGAGAGAGCTATTCTGTGCTATGGTGAGATGATCTGTGTGTGGGGGAGAGGGCTATTCTGTGCTACGGGGAGATGATCTGGCTGTGGGGAGAGGGCTATTCTCTACTATTGGAAGATGATCTGTGTGTGGGGGACAGGGCTATTCTGTGTTATGGGGAGATGATCTGTGTGTGGGGGAGAGGGCTATTCTGTGCTATGGGGAGATGATCTGTGTGTGGGGGGAGAGGGCTATTCTGTGCTATGGGGAGATGATCTGTGTGTGGGGAGAGGGCTATTCTGTGCTATGGGGAGATGATCTGGCTGTGGGGGAAAGAGCTATTCTGTGCTATGGGGAGATGGTCTGTGTGTGGGGGAGAGGACTATTCTGTGCTACGGGGAGATGATCTGTGTGTGGGGGAGAGGGCTATTCTGTACTATTGGAAGATGATCTGTGTGTGGGGGAGAAGGCTTTTCTGTGCTATGGGGAGATGATCTGGCTGTGGTGGACAGAGTTACTCTGTGAGGTGGGGAGATCTGTGTGTAGGGGAGAGGGCAACTCTGTGCTATGGCGAGATGACCTGTGTGTAGCTATGCTGTGCTCAGGGTTGATGATGATCTGTGGAGGGGAGATGATCTGTGTGTGGGGGAGAGGGCTATTCTTTGCTATGGGGAGATGATCTGTATGTGGGAGAGAGGGCTATTCTGTGCTATGGGGAGATGATCTGGCTGTGGAGGATATAGTTATTCTGTGTTGTGGTGAGATCTGTGTGTAGGGGAGAGGGCTTCTCTGTACTATGGCGGGATGACCTGTGTGTGGGGGAGAGGGCTATTCTGTGCTATGGGGAGATGATCTGTGTGTGGGGGAGAGGGCTATTCTGTGCTGTAGGGAGATGATCTGTGTGTGGGGGAGAGGGCTGTTCTGTGCAATGGGGAGATGATCTGGCTGTGGGGAGAGGGCTATTCTGTGCTATGGGGAGATGATCTGGCTGTGGGGGAGAGGGTTATTCTGTGCTATGGGGAGATGATCTGGCTGTGGGGGAGAGGGCTATTCTGTGCTATGGGGAGATTATCTGTGTGTGGGGGAGATGGGCTATTCTGTGCTATGGGGAGATGATCTGGCTGTGGGGGAGAGGGCTATTCTGTGCTATGGGGAGATTATCTGGCTGTGGGGGAGAGGTCTATTCTGTGCTATGGGGAGATGATCTGGCTGTGGGGGAGAGGGCTATTCTGTGCTATGGGGATATGATCAGTGTGTGGGGGAGAGGGCTATTCTGTGCTATGGGGAGATGATCTGGCTGTGGGGGAGAGAGCTATTCTGTGCTATGGGGAGATGATCAGTTTGTGGTTAGAGGGCTATTCTGTGCTATGGGGAGATGATGTGGCTGTGGGGGAGAAGGCTATTCTGTGCTACGGGGAGATGATCTGGCTGTGGGGGAGAGGGCTATTCAGTGCTATGGGGAGATGATCTGGCTGTGGGGGAGAGAGCTATTCTGTGCTATGGGGTGATGATCTGTGTGTGGGGGAGAGGACTATTCTTTGCTACGTGGAGATGATCTGTGTGTGGCGGAGAGGGGCTATTCTGTGCTAAGGGGATATGATCTGGCTGTGGGGGAGAGGGCTATTCTGTGCTATGGGGAGATGATCTGGCTGTGGGGGAGAGGGCTCTTCTGTGCTATGGGGTGATCATGTGGCTGTGGGGGAGAGGGCTATTCTGTGCTATGGGGAGATGATCTGGATGTGGGGGAGACGGCTATTCTGTGCTACGGGGAGATGACCTGGCTGTGGGGGAGAGGGCTATTCTGTGTTAAAAGAGGATGATCTGTGTGTGGGAGAGTGGGGCTATACTGTGCACAGGGGAGATAATGATCTGTGGGGGAGTGGGGCTATTCTGTGCTAAGGGGAGATAATGATCTGTGGAGGGGAGATGTGTGTGGGGGATAGGACTTTTCTGTGCTATAAGAGGATGATCTGTGTGTGGGAGAGTGGGGCTATTCTGTGCTAAGGTGAGATAATGATCTGTCGGGGAGAGGGCTATTCTGTACTATTGGGAGATGATCTGTGTGTGGGGGAGAGGGCTATTCTGTGCTTTGGGGAGATGATCTGTGTGTGGTGGAGAGGGTTATTCTGTGCTGTGGGGAGATCTGTGTGTGGGGGAGAGGGCTACTCTGTGTTATGGCGAGATGACTTGTGTGTGGGGGAGAGGGCTATTCTGTGCTATGGGGAGATGATCTGTGTGTGGGGGAGAGGGCTGTTCTGTGCTATGGGGAGATGATCTGTGTGTGGGGAAGAGGGCTGTTCTGTGCTATGGGGAGATGATCTGGCTGTGGGGAGAGGGCTATTCTGTGCTATGGGGAGATGATCTGGATGTGGGGGAGAGGACTTTTCTGTGCTATAAGAGGATGGTCTGTGTGTGGGAGAGTGGGGCTATTCTGTGCTAAGGTGAGATAATGACCTGTCATGGAGAGAGCTATTATGTACTATTGGGAGATGATCTTTGTGTGGGGGAGAGGGCTATTCTGTGCTATGGGGAGATGATCTTGCTGTGGGGGAGGGGCTATTCTGTACTATGGGGAGATGACCCATGTGTGGGGGAGAGGGCTATTTTGTGCTATGGGGAGATGATCTGTGAGTGGGGGAGAGGGTTATTATGTGCTATGTGGAGATGATCTGTGTGTGGGGGGAGAGGGCTATTCTGTGCTATGGGGAGATGATCTGGCTGTGGGGGAGAGAGCTATTCTGTGCTATGGGGAGATGGTCTGTGTGTGGGGGAGAGGACTATTCTGTGCTACGGGGAGATGATCTGTGTGTGGAGGAGAGGGGTATTCTGTGCTATGGGGAGATTATCTGTGTGTGGGGGAGTGGGGCTATTCTGTGCTATGGGGAGATGATCTGGCTGTGGGGGAGAGGGCTATTCTGTGCTATGAGGAGATGATCTGGCTGTGGGGGAGAGGGCTATTCTGTGCTACGGGGAGATCATGTGGCTGTGGGGAGAGGGCTATTCTGTGCTATAGGGAGATGATCTGGATGTGGGGGAGATGTCTATTTTGTGCTACGGGGAGATGACCTGGCTGTGGGGGAGAGGGCTATTCTGTATTAAAAGAGGATGATCTGTGTGTGGGAGAGTGGGGCTATTCTGTGCACAGGGGAGATAATGATCTGTGGGGGAGAGGGGCTATTCTGTGCTAAGGGGAGATAATAATCTGTGGGGGAGAGGGCTATTCTGTACTATTGGAAGATGATCTGTGTGTGGGAGAAGGGGCTATTCTGTGCTCAGGGGAGTTGAAGATCTGTGGAGGGGAGATTATCTGTGTGTGGTGGAGAGGGTTATTCTGTGCTGTGGGGAGATCTGTGTGTGGGGGAGAGGGCTATTCTGTGCTGTGGGGAGATGATCTGTGTGTGGGGGAGAGGGCTGTTCTGTGCTATGGGGAGATGATCTGTGTGTGGGGGAGAGGGCTGTTCTGTGCTATGGGGAGATGATCTGGCTGTGGGAAGAGGGCTATTCTGTGCTAT